>CM026084.1:4370000-5800000 GCA_014839685.1 Anableps anableps
ATGAAACACTTCCAGCCCAGATGTGAGCGCTGCTACAAATGAACCATAGCAATTCACCGTCATCAAGCAGAGGCGCAAAGAGAAGCGGCCAAGAAGCATCATCTTCATCTAGCAAAGCTATTGTGTCAGTGGGGGGGCAGAGCAGTCAGCTCATCCACCCTGCCGGTCACTGTGTCCAATGGGGCTTCATGGCCAAGAGCCCAAAGGCATTTACACAATATTTTCATGCTGAAAATGAAAGAAGAAAGGGGAGGGGTGATGGAAGGGGAATTGGAAAGCAAGTTGGGATGACACTGCAGCTTTCCCACTGTGTTGACCCCCCATCACCCCCTCAGGCTGAGAAATCAGCAAGAAGATGAAGATAGCAGATGGAGGGAAAGATGAAAGAAAGGAAAAATGGGGTGGAGAACATTTAAAATGCTGCAATCACACTGCACATCATGTAGAAGACAGGGGGGGGGGCAGCTGGATGGATGAAGAGGACCGGTGAGGTGTGATGTGCTCTGACCCGAACTCCTGGGTGAAGCCATGAACGCAGACGCCTGCTTCAGCTGCTCTGAGCCAAGGAGAGAAAGATGAGAGCTATCAGCTCTGTGGCCAAGCGTGTGGCAGGTTAAAGGTCAGCGAGCGCACGCACCACTGCAGAGGCACCGTCAGCACTATATTTACAGTTACATAACTGAGCTTCAACATTCTGTACAGTGGGAACATCCATACATCTTTATTTTATGCAGTCGAGTCTCAGAACCTCTGCAGATCTGCAGTGCTGTGAAGAAGTCTTTGCCTCCCTGACAGATTTATTCTGCTTTCGCATTTTAGTCACAATTAAATGTTTCAGATCATTAAAGAAACTGAAATACCAAACCAAAAATAACCTGAACAAATGTAAACAGTTGTCATTTATTAATAGAAACGTTTTCCAAACCTACCTGGCCCTGCTGTATGAAACATCTGCCTTCAGGCATTTGCAATAACTAGCAATGAGTCTTTAACATCACTGAGGAGGAATTTTGAGCCGTTCCCTCAGCATGATATTTTCATTCAGCTACATTTGAGGGCTTTTGAGCATAAACAGCATGTTTAAAATCATGCCACACGATCTCAATTATATTTAAGTCCAGACTTTTTTAAGAGGACACACCTAAACCCAAGTGTTTTTTTTTTTGGCGGGGTGGGGGGTGAGCTACATTCAGAAGTGGACTTGGCGGTGTGTTTTGGATCACTGTTCCAAGTCGTGAGTCACCTTGAGTTTAAGGTTGGAAACTGATGGCCGGTAGTGATGGGACGTTTGGCTCTTTTCAGAGAGCTGGCTCTTGTGGCATGGCTCCCAAAAAAGAGCCAGCTCTTTTGGTTCCCACTTATAATTTATTATCATCTGTAGCCTCATATTTTAGCTTAACTTGATAAATCTAAAAGTTTTGTATGTGAATAAATCCTTTTAGTGTTTTTATGAGAAGCTTTATACTAATTTTATTCCTAATTTTATGTATTTGTTCTGTTATGAAAGCAGAGATTCTGACTTTGGTGTAATGTTTTATTCAAACTTTTAATTTTTAACACCAAAATGAATGAACAAAACAACGAAAAAACAACAACAAAACAACAGAACAACTTCTCTGTTGTTCCTGAATTTCTTTAGATCAGGGCATGATGTGTTGCTTTTTGACAACTTTTAGCCCACTTCATGTTGTCAGGCAGGTTCTATTTAAGTGTTTTTATTGATTCTAGAGGTAATCAGGCCTGGATGAGGCTTGTCAAACTGAACTCTGCTCATCAAAATGTGTGGTTAAGCTCACTAAAATCATGGTTTTTTAAGGTTTTTATGGCACTAGTGGCCTTTATTTGATGCAAGTCAGACAGGAAATGGATGGAGAGAAGGGGGGAAGACATGCAGCAAAGGGTCCCAGAGTAGGGAATCGAACGCTGAATGACTGATAGCCTCTGGATATGGAACGACTGCTCTACCTCTGCACTATGCACTGCCCCATTAAGTCATGTTTTAACAAGATAGACTAATCCCTTTTCTCATAGGGCCCAGGTTGGTTGAGATAGATTTTCTACTAAACAGCAAAAGGAGAAGAAATCTGTGAGGAGGCAAACACGTTTCCCATCACTCTATAGTGTGAACCAGTTCAGCAAAAGCCAGATGACCTAGGGAAAATGTAATAAGGGAATAATATGGAAGCTAATCAAAACCGAAGTGAACCTTTACAAAGATGATGAGAAGGAAAAACTCCTGGGAGCATTTGAAAAGGTTGACAATTCAAAGCATCTTGAGTTCAAGAGATAAGAGAGGCTTACAGGGCTTCTCATGGCACTGGGTCATTAATGTTTTATTGATGATGTGACAGCAGAGAGAAGAAGGAGGTGTGTGACTTCTAAAGAGCATTGGGATGTATTGATTTCCTATAATCAACCAAACGGAGAAAAGCTGAGTGACTCACACTTCTCAGTGCACATGAACAGTGACCCAGAACATCCCAGGAGTTACTAAGGTGGAACAGGAAGAATATTTTGCCAGGCTTCTATTTTTTTGTTGGAGTCCATGAGCTCCAGGATTTGGCTGATCTTTCCCCGGAGTTCCACATCAAACAGCGATGGTGTTGATTTGTCCGATTACATCTGAGCCCCTGAACAGAGCCTTACATGTCCTGTATAGAAGAACTGGATCTCCCAAACCCTTCCTCTGATATTCTTCCATGATGTTTTTGGCTGCACTAATTCACTTCCCAGTCCTTGAATTTTATCATATTTAGAGAATATTGATGAATCACTGGCTTTCAAACTAAAGCACTGATTATGTGTGTTGTATTAGCCCATAACAAACACAACAAAAAAAGGGATTCATAGCTTGTTTCCAGGTGCTTTACTAGTACACTACATCTTAAAAGTACTCAGTATCAGATTGATAGTAGTGTGGTGAGATCAATACTTCAGTTCCAGATTCCCTCTTGAAATTTTGTTTTATTTTGGTATTGTAGTTTCTCAACTGTACCTCAAAAAAGATTTTGTTTTGATTTGCTCTCAAATAACAATTTTTTGCACTTTATTTAGGAGAAAAATGCATACAAATCATGCTAATATGTTGTTAATGTATTTTGTAGACACCAATAAATGTTGTCCAAGTTCTGTCCCAGGTTTGAACAAAATTATTCAAAGGAAAAACCACTGAAACACCTGCAGGTCAGAAGTTTGATGATATATCAAACTTAAAAAGTATCGATATCAGCATCAGCGATACAGGCCCTGTATTTACTTGGTATCGGGTCAATACCAAAATATGCAGCATGGCACACCTCTATGGTGTGGTACTGTTTAAGAAAATTGCTTTGGTCTCATCAAGAAATACAATCCTGATAAAGGGAGCTTCCGCTACTCAACGTTTTTTTTAGAAAGCATTCTAAAATATGGCCACCAGAAATCCAGAAAATGTAACAAGATAATATTTAAATTTGAGGGTTTTTAGTAAAAGATTTGTTTTTTTCTTTAATTTTTTATGTATTTGACACCAATCTGCCATTGGGACTACAGATAGAAATTAGCCCCATGTTATGATCTCATATAGTTACATGCTAACATTCATTAACATGTCTTGCACCATTTTTTAAACATAAACTAAATAGCAAACAGTTGCCATTTTTTTTTTACATCATAGTTTTTTGGGAATCCCTTTGGTGGTTCAAAGGTCATATGTGTATTTTTGTAGATGCAAACAGATAATTTATTAGATTATATGCATAAACAGCAACAAATCAAGAACCCAACAGATACAAAGAAGAAACATTTTTAAATACCTTTTTTTTCTCAGTTGTCTCTTACATGTAGACACATTAGTTATGCTTGGATTATTTATAGGTTAGGGTTAAGTGGGTAAGAAAAAGAAAATGCCCTCTGGGAATCTTGGAGTGTATTTGCTGTCAAGGCACATTTATTCTCCAGCTGCATAAGTTCATTCCAGTTTTGCGAGCTTTTATCAGACCTAGTCAGAGATACTGACTGCATTATTTAGGTTTAGTTTTTTAATTACTTTTACATCTGTGTTTGTTAGAAGTAGGACTGAAATGGAACATTTTTCCTCCATTACAATCTATCTGAAAAGTAAATAAATCAACAGTAAATTGCATCTTACAGAAATAAAAAAGGTTCATACATCCAGCTTGTGAAACATAGTACGTGGAGGCAGTTGGTTGTACTTTATTTGAAAGTTCTTTGGCTTTTTTTTTTTGTTTCATTTCCTGTTTATCAGGCTGCAGACAAACTTGTTGACAACCCTGATAAAGACATATAAAAAGTCCTCAAACAAACAAATCTTTTATTGCAACAGCATAATTCAGAAAAAATCTTTAAGAAATCCAACCTTTAATTTGAAGTAATGTATTCACTAAAACAACAACTGGCATATTTTAAAAGTATTTTATGGCAGAAGAATTTGTTTTTAAGTTGATCAGAGATCTAGGGACTGATTAATAATACACCCTAGGGAAACTTCTGTTTCCTTAGGGTATAAAAATGATGTGACACAGAGAGCCATTTCATTTAGCTGCTAGCAACCAGTCTGAACGGAGACCCATGTTGGCACCACACACAGCTAGCAGGATGTTAAAAGAAGGTGGGGGGAAAATCAGCAGCAAAGTGTGGCATCCTAGGATCATCAAGTTTCTATAGCAACCCTGAGACGCTAGCTGAATGTTGACAGATTGTTTAAAAGTTATTCTAGGAAAAAAAAACCTTGTCTGTCTTACCATCACAAACGTGTGTTTTTGTAAGATGAAGCTAATATTTAGCTTGGTTTGACATAAAACAGAGCAATGACTGTGTGGAAAAACACCTCATGCCCACCGTTAAGTATGGTGGAAGATCTGTGATGCTGTAGGCCTGTTTCTCTCCGAGCTGTGGGCTTTGGGATCATCGCTGGAATGCAAATCATAAAACTTTGCCAGAATGGGGATAATGATCCAACATATGAGCAAAATGAACACAGAAACGGTTCACTTTACAGGCGGCCATCCCAGTCCTCACACCCCAATCCCAGAAGAGCTTGGAGTGAGCTGAAGACTGGTGAGCATAAGAGGGGACACAAGATCCTGGATGATCTCGTTCAGCGGCCTGTGGTGCCGAACCAGCAAGGGGTCCATAGGAGCCTCACATTAGCACTTTAGAATTTTGGCCAAAAATTAAAACCAGATGAGCAATGTTTTCAAATCTAAAATTAAAAAAGGCTAGTTTCTAGGCATTTTAATGTGACATTGTCAATAAAAATTCTACAACAGATTTACACAAATAGCACAAAACAGTTGTTTTTGTCTCTAGGTCACAGACTATGCGCATTTCTGAATTTATTTTTCACAAATATGAATGTTTCGTGAAAGAAACATATTCATTCTGTCCTGAAAAAATGGTTGTTTTAAAACCTAAAATCGAAATGAAATGGTGGTTATTTAATAAATAAAATGACAACAACTATTCAAATATTTACAAAAATTGAAAAAAACAACAACAAAACTGCAACACTTTCTTTTGAAGGATCGAGTAGCTTTTGTGGCTAAAAACTAATATTCTTTACCTGGGCTGAGGGTAGAAATATATGCGTGCAAGACACTGACCTTTAACCTATCAAAAAGGCATAACGGGGAATGGTCAAATATCTGTATCTGTATGCTCCCACCTTGTGAAATATCAGAGGAAAAGACTTAGAGCTGTCCTGTTAGGGAAACAGGGAAGTGATTTTGTTATAAACTGAATAAATGCACTCAAATTAAAGGCTGGATTTTTCCAAATGCATCAGTATCAGATTATGCTCATGTAATAAAGATTAATTCATTTCATGGTGTTCACCAGATTTTCAACCAATTTGTCTGCTTGTATTTATGGTTTCACTGGAAATTAGTCATGAAAATAAAGAAAAAGCAAAGTAGCAAAGTTAAACTTTTATTACACCAGAATGAAAAGGTTGGATCCAGATTTTTGCAATGAAACTTTATCAGTTAGGTCTGGTGAAAAACCCATTTCATTTGATTGTTTTTTGATCAGAAATACACAAAATCAAAGCCAAGTTGATGTCGATGCTATATTTGGAGGACGGGACCGAATAAGCAAAGGTGTTTAAATATAAACTTCATTGAAAATGAAGGCATCTCAGCGAGATTTTGTCCCTATATGACAGGGCAACACCTGTGCTACAGCAGACACACTCCAAATAGAGCTGTCACTCAGCTCGGTGTGTACAGAGACAGACTTCACGGAGCACACAGGGGACACAGGTAGAGCGCAGGGAGCCCCTGAAGTGTCTCATTCAAAGTGCAGGCAAAAGAAATGAGGAGGTGGAGAGGAAGAAACACAGAAAAAGATGTTATCACTTCCATCTCCTCCTCCACGTTGGTGTGAAGGGAGCTGCAGAAAACAGATGACCTACATTTTATAGAGAGAGGCTTCGCAGCACAGCCTTGCTGCATTAAGGAAAAACAAAATATGAAAAAGGCATGGAAAGTGGGAAAGAGATGACGTGCACAGAGCAGATCCAGAACGACAGAAACAGGCAAGCATCCATCTTGACAAGGCAGACATGAAAAGGTAGAAAGGCAGGCAGACAAAAGGAAACAGGAAAAGTTTTGACGGTAATCCTCTTCGACTCTTCCTTCCTTTCCTCTTGAGTGGTTATATAAAGCACATCTAGAATTCTGTTCTGTGCACATCAAAGAGCCTGCACCGCTTTGCAATCTGCATATATGATGCGTCCAGGGAACCACAGGAGGACTGTGTGTGTGTGTGTGTGTGTGTGTGTGTGTGTGTGTGTGTGTGTGTGTGTGTGTGTGTGTGTCTTGGAGGAATTTTGGAGTCTAAAATAAGCTTCTTTGGAGAGTATTTAAATTACTGCGCGTTCAGAGCCACTTGGATCTGTGACTACTTAACTCCTCAGAAGACAATCCTTTTTTGTGTTTGTTTATTTAATCAGAACACCAAATACTGCAGAATGACTGAAAGGAGAAGAACGATCGTAATTTATGCAACCTTATGGATGTAAAGTGTACAAGCTAGATGAGTCATGCCTGTGCTACTCCTGGTGAGATGCATTCATTATATATTGTTTCTGGGGAAAATAAGACATTAGAGCAATGAGAAAGTGTGGAGACAAGTCTGTCACTGGAATAATGTGGCAGCAAATTAAGTCATGTCATCGAGGATTAGGGCTTCGTAACTCAACTTGAGCTTCTTTTTTGGACCTCTGCTGCCACCTGCTGTTCAAAGTATGCAGCACCCCTTCCAAGTCAATCTGAGAAAGATGATCCAGTCATGGGAAATGTGGATCTAATGCTTAACTGTGAAAACAAACAAAAAATATAACAATCTAATGTTTTTGGGATGTGCTTAAATTAAACATTTAAATAATTTTAGAAACATGTTAAGATTCTTAAATATTGTTTTTCTAATTTTAAAGTTAGAACTACCAACATCAGTTTTTGTTATGATTTTATTGACAGACTAACACAGAGGAGAGCATATTTATGAAGTGGAAGGTAAATTATGCGTGGTCTAAAATATTTTTTTTAAATAAAAATTTGGTATTTTTGGCATTTGGTCTTCTTGAAAAATATTTTTTGCAACTAATTGCCTTTTAAAATTTCATCTCAGTATAAATCCAGCTGTTTTGTTTCTGGCCTCAGAGGTTTGTTGAAGAACATTAGAGAACAAAGAGCATCATGAAGACTAAGGAACCCAGCAGAACCCAGGTCAGGGACGGAGTGGTGGAGATGTTTAAAGCAGGGTCAGGTTCTAAAACAATATCCCAAGCCTTCACCATCTCACAGAGCTCTGTTCAATTCATGCTCTGAACACAGAAAGTGTGTGTTACAACTGCAAACCTAACGAGAAAGGGCAGACCACCTAAACTGACAGACTGAGCAGGAGGAGCATTAATCAGAAAAACAATCAAAAGGTCCATTGTAACTGGAGGAGCTGGAGAGATATACAGAGAGAGGGAGAATTTTTTGTGCACTACACAAATCTGGACTTTATTGAAAAGGGGAGAGAAGAAAGTCATTGCTAAAGGAAAGCCCGAAGAATTCAAATTTGCGATTTTCCTGAAGTTAAATAAAGGACACATTAAACACGGGAAAGAAGGTGAAACATTGGTCAGATTTGGTCAAAACTGAACTTTTTGGCTCTACATGTAAAATTTCTTACTTTTAACACATTATTCCGATGTTAAAACATGGCAGTGGTAGCACCATGCTGTGGGGGTGTTTCTTTTTTTCAGCAGAGGGAAGCTGGTCAGATTTGATGGGAGGATGAATGGAGCTAAATATAAAACAAAGATCTGAGACTGGGATGGAAGATCTCCCTCCGGTAGAACAATGACCCTGAAGACACAGCCAGGAGCTACAATGGAATGCATATTCATGTGCTTGAACAATATAGTCAAAGTTCAGACCTAAGTATAATTGAGAAAATGCAAGTCCCCTGACTCTCTCCACCCAATCTGACCGAGTCTGAATGATTTTGAAGAAAAACGTGAGAAAACTTAGCTCCCTATAGATACAATAATCTGATACAGGCACTCCCCGAAGTAACTGCATCGTTAATGGCAATAAAAGAAAATTCTACAACACATCGATTCAGGGTGCCTGAATACAAAGCCACGTGACACTCTTCAGATTTTATTTTAAAGTAAACCAACGTATCATTTTATTTCTGTTTTTCTATGTTTCTATTTTCCTCCCACCAAACATTTATGCACTGTTCTGTGTTGGTCTGTCTTAGGTGTTGGATGTAACCCTGGGAGTATAAATATTTTTTTAAGGCCCTGATTCAGTGAGATAAGATTAAAATCTGGTCTTTGAACTCACAACAGTGTGAAGTCTAACCAAGTTTCAGAAGAAGTAAATCAGTCATAAACCATAACATTTCACTTCTCGTGCCAACTGATTTCAGGTTCTTTTCCCAAAAAGATGCCTTTTGTTTGTGTATATGTTGTTGTCACTGAAGCCAAACAAGTCAAGGAAAAAAATGTTTTCTTTGAATTTATTTCTGGGTGGGAGTGGAGCTTTTTCCTGGCACGCTGCCCAAGCAGGTCACATTTGCTTAATCTGTTTGTGACTGTGCAATCATGCACTTCCTTGTGAAATGAGTGAATTATTTTGCATGTTACACCAGGCTGCAGTGTTGGGATATTTTTATATAAATATATTGTTTTATACAGGTCCAGTGAAAAGAATTAACAGATTACATTAGTTTTTTTTCTTTTTTGTCATACTTTAACATTTCTGATCCTCAAACCATTATGCCATGCATGTCCAGCTCCAGTCCTCCAGGGCCAGTGTCCTGCCAGTTTTAGAGGTGTCTCTGCTCCAGCACATCTGACTCATATGGTCCAACAACCTCCTCAGCAGGGGCGGATCGACACAGGGGCAAGAGGGGGCAACAGCCAGGGCTGAAACAATTGAATTAATCATGATGAAAATCATCAACTAATTTAGTAATCTACTGACCATTAACTGGAGCATAGAGACTCGAAAAAAGGCCATTTGCTGAAAGAACTACACATCCAGAGCGGTAATTAAGCCTAAACTGTACATATATACATTTTGGATTTAAGATAAAAAGAAAAACTTTTTCTGTAAATATTTTCTATCCAGAACTCCTCAAGCGGCATAGTTTTAGCTTCACCTGGTTCAAATTCTGTAAAACTTCCTTTACTATAAATGATGAAGCATTCAGTAAAGGAATGCTATGTTGCATTTTAGGCAATAAAATGTTTATTTTCTTATTTAAAAAAGGAATTGAATTATTTGTTTATTTGCATTTTTTAATTTATTTGTAATATTGTTTTAAAAAGTCTTAGGTAGTTCAATGAAAAATCTGCACAACGTGCCAACATTTTTATCCGATTAATCGTCAGATTAATCGATTAATCGATTAATTGATTGGTTGGCATTCCCCTAACGGCTCTATAAGATCAATATCACAGCAGTGAGATTGCAAAATCAAATCACCTTACATGTTTATTGTCAGACTGGGAAAATAAATGGACGACAATGAGAATAGGAAGTCTGCTTGAAAGACTTGTGTAAATTTGTTATGTCTGATTTCATATTTTTATAGGTTTTTTATGGTTCATAGGATTTTTTTTTTTAAAAAATCCTAATGCTTGCAAATTACAGAGGACAATGAAAAACACATTTCAAAGGAGAGACAAACCTTATTTTGGGCCAAAAAAGTGAGTGATAAGAGAGAAAAGAAGATGAAAGCTGAAGCAGGAAGAATGATGAAGAGACCAGGAGGGTCACAGGTGAAAAAGACCATTGAAAGAGCAACAGGTGATGTTAGTGTAAAGGGTAAAGATAAGAAGATTTCAGAGACAGAGAGAGAAAGACAGAAGACAGTGCAGAGGAAGCAGATGAAGGAGGAAAGGAAGGCACTGAATCAGAAGTCTATGTTCCAGCTGGACCAACTAATATGTATTTATTCCCTGTTGAAATTCTTGTGCAGAGACATGAGATGTTACAATGAACTAACTTTTTTTCATAAAAAGTCTACAAGTGTGATATGAAGCTAGATAGGCCAGGCTTTACAAATGTAATCAATTTAATCTTATCAGTAATTATAATAAAATAAAATGTGAAGCAAAACCAAATAATAGAGAAATGCAGTGAAACTGCATTAGATCATTCTAAATGTCATTGTATGTTTTCAGACATATCAAGATGCAAAGATGACGCAGCAATCAGGTCCATTTACAATACATTTTAGAGAGCAGCAAAAAGAACTCTCCACAGTGATGCTACAACGTCTGGAATATTCTATCTCTAGAGATGCAGCATATTGTCTTGCTTGCAGACATTCTGCGTTATAAAAACTGGGGTATCTACATCATAAAATGGATGCAGCAATGGGAAGAAGGATGCTGAACATGCCAAGTCAGATGGACAGAGATGGATAGAACAGCCAAAAATGATGCTTGAGTAAAAGTAGCAATATTTCAAGATGTTACTAAAGCAAAAGTAAAAAGTAGCCGTCCAGGAAATTACTCAAGAGTAAAAAAGAAAACGTTAGAAAGATTCTCAAGTAATGAGTAACTGTTTGATCATAACACCTGATTTATTATTTAGAAATGATGCCTGACAAAAATAATAAGTTATGTGCAAATTCTGGTATTTAAAGGCTAAATTTTGAAATATTATACAAATAACATGATTGCAAAATAACAAACTTAGGTAGAAAAAACACTTTTCAAAATCAAAATTCTTTAACATAAAACTCATGAAACCAGTACCTACAGTAGTTGGTGTAAACTGTACATGTTAGAACAGGGTAAAGAACTTCTAGTAACAATATGTGCTGCTTACCGTATATTCAGCTGACCTCCACATGGCACAACAGGCTTGGCAGATAGAAAATAGCATTAAAACAACAAAGCATCATAAAATGCATGATTTTGCTCAATAATTTTGATGTTTTGATGATTGCTGTGTACCTGATTGATGTTTTTGTGATGTAAAGGACTTTGAACTGCCTTGCTGCTGAAATGTGCTATACAAATAAACTTGACTTGTATGAAAAATGCATCTCTACTCAGAATGAAGGGAGATTTCAACTAAAAACAAGTTAATAAAAACCAGAATTACATTAAAACTCTGGGTAAAATTTTGCTTTTCACAGCTACTAAAAACATTTCTCAACAAGGCCAAGATGAAGCAGAAACTTCACAAAACAAGGGAAACTTCATTAGATCTTAGATCGAGCAAACCAGATGCCTGATATCCCAGAAATAAAATACACCAGAAAAGCATTCAGAATTGTGGAAATAAAGTGAGCACTTCTTTAATTTTGGCAGATGAGACAAAGGACATTTATACTTACAAACTGTATTTGTTTTCTTTGGAGAGACAGTAATATAATAAGTGGATTTAAAGTGTTTTTGTGGATATTTTGTTGACTCTGTTTACATACAGGGGGTTTTCACTGAGGAGTTACAGCATCGCCACCCTGCCCGGACATCTTGCCACTCCTTGGACCTTCCATAAAGTTTTCGAGATCTGCCACTGCTCCACAGCATGTCAAAGTTCTGCAGAGGCCTGCTAACCAACCATAATTGATTCAGGTGTGTTTAAGCAGGGAAAGAACTAAAACATGTAGGATATCGGCCCCAGAGGACTGACTTTGGGCACCACTGCATTACATAAAAGACAAATATAACTTGAGAAAATACAAAAGCAGTTTTCAATTAATTTATTTAGGGAAAAAAGCTATTCAAAGCAAACTGGTCATATGTAAAAAAAACAAAAAAAAAAACCAAAGACATTGTCTTCTATAATCTGGTTGTGCCACCTTTGGCTGGCTTCAAACGTACAACGACTAGGAATGAGTCTTCAACAATAGGACTAATTTAGGTAAACTGGCCACGCCTGAGAAGGTTCACCACAGTTCTTCCTTTAATTGAAAGTGACAACAATCCTTTAATTTTCCCAACAAGTTTCTTCTTACTGGAAGTTAACATTTTGGGAGTCCATTTCTTTAGATTTAGCTATTTTTTTCTAGTGGCCTTACAATGCTTACATCTTGACATTATGAATTCAGATAAATCAGGTTTCACTTGTCAAACCAGATTTATGATGCCGGCTGTGAAACCAGTAATTAATTGTGCAGCTAATCATACAGTAAGAAAAGATTTGTTAGACCCAGAGACATGTTTAGATGTCTTTGGTTGTCAGCTTGAGCTTTTTCGATTTGTACCACCCACGTTAGATTAACATAACCTGTACATATGACCTCAGAGTGTAGAAATCAGTGAGGTGTGATCAGTAAGTATGAATCACACTGGAAAACCTATGTGGAAAGATAACATATCAGTCTTGGCATCTTGTCAGGCACTAAGTTTCTTGAGGCCAAATAATAATGAAACTGAAAATGTAGTTTTGCAATTATAAAGTCCAAGATGGTTTAATCATTTCAAGGTAAAACTATTGACAAACAAGAAAAGAACAGAATATTCCAGACACAGAAGGAACAAGGCAGCATTGTGTTATTTTCAGTTGATATTCCAGGCAAGGCAACAAAGATTAAGAGAAATGCTGTTGAGTGTGTTCGTGTGCCTCAAACACGCGCAACATAGTGCACTTTCGAAAATAAATATCATGTACAAAGTAAATCCTGAGCTACTATTTGTAATAAAGCCCAAGTTTAACATTAGAAAAATAAAACCAGTAGTTCACCTTTGCATGATTATTCAGTGAACTCGGTGTTAATTATTAAGTGAATTAAATAATGAGGTTTACTGTGAAGGATGTTGGTCATTACCCTGTGCCATTTTCTATCTTTGCAGTTTTGGTTGTTTTGTATCTGATTTTTACAAGTATGAAACTGAGTCACCTACTACTGGATGTTTCATACCAACCCTGTGTAAATTCATACCCACCAGGGGGGTATTACACACCAGATTATAGGGGTTTTATCTCCATAATTGATGAAAATACTTAACAACATAACATAAACTCATTCACCATGGTTTAAGTACATGGGATCAAGTGGCAATACGTGGGTACAAAATGGCAGCAAACTGACCCAGATCCTTTACATCATGTTACCTGAAATAGAAAGTCTATTTTATTATCCATTTACTTTACAGTATAATAAATTAATTGACATTAAGAATCTCAGAAAAAAACTGCAGCCTTAATATTTTTAAATATAAAACAAAATGTGTATGAAAATGTCAAAAAAAAAAAAAAAAAAAAAAAAAAAAAAAGTATGAAATTGGTGCTTTATTTCCAAAACAGTTCAGATTTTTGTTTACTATGGATTTAATAAGCAATGTGGACAATACTGTAATAACTCTAATGTATTATGAAATTCAAAACAAAAAAGAAATAAAATTAATTTACTTTGACTCAAACCACTAAGTAGCAAACTGTAAAATTATATTTCAAAAGGAACTGACACATGACCAATAAACTTTTAAAATAAAAATAAAAAAAAAACCTGTCAGCAAGTAGACAACTTTCACAAAATTTCAGATGTAGCATCTTTGCTACTTAAACTATCTCAAACTTTGCAAAAGCTGAGTAGCTAACTCACTATGAAAAAGAAAATAAGCATATTTCTTCAAATATCACCATTTTCTTTCTATATTGACTTGGAAAGGTTTCACTTCAAACATGGTCAGTGATGGATAGAAACACATTATAAAAGCACACTTGATGGTAGATTCTTCCACTGAAGTGGGAATGTCATAGTCAGCTCTCCAGCAACCAAGGCAGCGCTAAACAGGTCTAACAAGGTTATTTCTGTCAGATTTCCTCTTTCGTCAAGCGTTTAAAGTCAGTTGTGATTCATGAGCCCAGCAAGACAACCAGGCCTTACTTGTCAGTCCCATCTTCAAACTCATTTCCTGATCTCGCTCCAAGCATTTCCTTATTATGTCTCCCATCAGTGAAACTCTGTCACACATACAGAGCATTTTAAGATGAAATGAAATGACGTACAGCATTAGACAGACATTTTTGAGCAGGAAATGGTGGGGCCTGTCACACCATGAGTGTCCTGGTGCTTACATATTTGCCTCTCTTGCCCTTGATGCTGGAAACCTTCTTGCTGCTCCTCACTGATCCTCTCTTTAGCTTCACGCTGCTGGCTGCACTGTCAGATGTTGTCTTTCCTTCCAGCTTGTCATCTGACTTAAAGTTCTGGAGATTTTCACAAGTGCAGCGTTCCAGATCAAGGGTTTCCTGGCTGCAGCAAAACCACTTCATTGAGCTGTAGAAAAGTTCTGCAAAGCTGGAAATTGCTGATATGACCCCCACAGTAAAATAGAAGCAGAGGAAGATTGTTTTCTCTGCAGGGCGGGAGGTGAAGCAGTCAACTGTATAGGGGCAAGGAAAGCGGCTGCAGGGGTACCGGGCTTCCACCTTGAAGCCGTACAGCCTCCACTGGCCCACCAAGAAGCCTATCTCTGCCACGACTCGAAACAGCACATTTACAATGTACAACCTCCTCAAACGGCGATCGTCTCGGTAGTACTGAATGCTACTCCGACTCGACTTGGGGCGTGAGGCTTTTTTGCTATGATGATGTGTAGCATACATGAGGAAAACCATTGATGGGGTAGCAATCAGAACTATATGAAACACCCAGAATCTGTACTGGGAGATGGGGAAAGCAACATCATAACACACCTGCTTACAGCCTGGCTGGAGGGTGTTGCAGGAAAACTCCGCTTGTTCATCCTCAAACAGGTCGCTGGCTACGGTTCCCAGGATAAGTATCCGAAACACAAGCATGAGGAAGAGCCAGAAGCGTCCGAGCATCGGAGAGTGGGTCTGGAGGTTGTCAAAGAATCTACCGAGGAATTCCCATTCACCCATGGCTGCAGTGCTGTCAGGAATCTCTCAGTGGGAATCTGAAAGATTTCTTCACCTGTGCCTCAGAGTGAAAACTGTCTCTGGTTTAAAGAGATACTCAAAGGGACACTAATATATCCTTTTCAGAATTGAAAATAAGACTGTGGTTCGAAGGTTGCTTCAGGGTTCATTGTGTCATTGTTAATTGACCTGAAACCAAAAACAAAACCATAGATTAGAAAATGCTCAATTCACACATGTAAGACAAAAACTGGCTTTCATTTGACTTCCTGATTTTTACCTTCTTTACAGTAAAAGAAATATTCTGAGGTTGTTAAAGAATCAAAATTCAACTGTTTTTGTGCTCAAATTTAATATCAAATTAAAGTAGCAGCTATTATGACATTACTTACAGTTTCCCTTTGTCCAGTTCTTTTCTCCTAAGAGGCACATGTATTCAATGTCAATGTATTTTGTCTTCAAATTTGAATTTTCTTTTAAAAATAGTACACTCACTAGTTTTCCTTTACAACCTGCTGCTTGTAAAACTTGGATTCTATCTGTAGATAAAAATGCTATCTCATTTACAGTACCTGCTACAAGCCACCAGATGACAAAACAGGTCTGGTCTGATGCAATCTTCCTCATACTTGTTTCGACATGAAAGCTTTCCTCTGAAAGACCTTAAAGGCTTAAAGATCCCAGAATAAACCCAAAGGCATTATCAAATCTAGTCAGTCCCTAACACCACGCAGTTCAGTCCTCCGCTGGTCTCCAAATGGCTTGAGCATGAGGTGTGTCGTGACTTTTAATTGGGCGGGCGGTAACAGTCTGAAGGAATTTCCTTCAACGCCCTAATCTGCATCCAGAGTCCCAGGCAAGACACGATGTTTACCCAAGAAAGGCAACTCTTGATGAACATTTCAAAGCGCTTCCTAAATGGCAGGAAGGATTTGTTTCATGTTGTACCACCAGTTTCCCTGATCACAAGCGAATAACATGAGAATATGACGTACAATAGGTCAAACACAAATAAAATTAATTATAGAAACAGATGGCAATTACATCATGAATCATGCAAGTTTTTCAGTTGGTGGTTAAAAGCTGATGGTTTGTTGTGCTCAGTGAGAAAGACCTCTGAACCAGCAACCTCTCGTAGAGACCTTAAAAACAGGCCACTTTGATTTCAGCTATTGCTATGCTCAGCATGTATGAGTATGTAAAGTATGTAAAGGTTTTGAGGTTGCTTGAGTCTATATGAAAATGTATGGTGTAAACAACATTATAGCTTTGTCAGTTACATTACAAACCTATGCTTGTAACACTGACAGAGAAAGTTGTCACTTTCAACTGTAGCCACACGCTTGATCAAGATAAGGGATTGCTGCAAAACCAATGACTTGATACAATCAGATGATTATTACCAACTGGCATTATAAACTGCAATTACCTGCATTGTGTGTTGTCTGCTATGATGGAGTGGAAATTTAGTAACTGAATATATGTAAATCTTTCTATACAACTGGGTTCGTATTGATCCGAATTTATATATTTGCACATGAATTGGACCGATTTCTGTTGAGAAGTGCCATGAAATGATATTTGTTGTGAATTTACATTGGAAACTAAATTGTACTGTAACCAAAAAAAAAAAAAACTAAATAGTGTTGCATTGACATTTTAGAAATGCAAGTATAAAGCATATAGTTGAAACCAGATATTTAGACCAAATAAAGACTAAAGAATAAAGATGTTTCTCACTGTTCAAAGTTAAATCAGACCACACTTCTCTTGTTTTAAGTTAGAATTACCTAAATTATTTCTATTTTCTAAATGCCAGAAAACTTAGCAAGAACATTTTTAGAGATTTTTCTTTGTAACTTTCTTCGAATTCAGAAATTTACATACATTTGGTCAGTATCAGGGATAATTGTCTTTTAAACTGCATGACTTGGGTCAAACCTTTTGGGTTTGAGTTCTGGCCCATTCCTCCTGACAGAACTGGTTTGTCGGCCACCTCGCTCACACACGCCTTTTCAGATCTGCCCACAACTTCTCCATAGGCCTGAGATCAGAGCTTTGTGATGGCCACACCAAAACATTTACTCTGTTGTCCTAAAAAACACTTTGCTGAGGGTTATTGTTCATTTGGAAGACCAGTCTCCACTTTAACTTTAACTTCCTGGTGGATGTCGTTAGATGTTGCTTCAGTGTTTCCACATGCTGTTCTTATACTTGATATAATTGTTTGAACAGATGAATGTGGCACCTTCAGAGATCTGAAAATTGGTACCAAGGATAACCAGACTTGTGCAGCTACACAATTCCCTTCCTGATATCTTGGCTGATTTCTTTTCTACTTTTCTCTAAATATGTTCCCACCAAGTTTGCTGGCATTTAGTAAATAAAAATAATTCTGGTAATTGTAACTAACCTAAAACAAAAGGTTTAACTCCAGACAGAGAGAGAAAAAAAGTCTTTTTAATTGATATAAATATCTGGTTTCATCTGTAAATATTTTTTTTTTTTAATCCACAGGTCATAACAGCGCAGTGCTGAAGCTCGCTTCCAGTTTGGAGAAAGGATTTCGTGCTGTTTTGTTGAAATCTGGACAAGCTTTAATCAGGTAAAATCTCTCAACAAGAATTCTATAATGGATTTCCACCAAGTATGATCAGTGACACGACCATTACGAGCTTTCTTTTTCTCCATTGCCCAGGTAAGACTTGTTTGACTTCAGCTCTGGTTCAGAATAGGATTTATCTGTGCCTAGTGGCTCTTGATTTGCTGACACCAACCTCAATCCACCCCTTTTGAAGCTCCCACAGATTCTTGAATTGATTTTGCTTGACAATCCTCAAGAGTGCAATTATCCCAGTTGCTGGCACAACCTTTTCAATCAGTTTCCTTCCACTCAACTTTCTATGAATATGCTTGGCCACAACACTAAACATCCAGCTTCTTTAGCAACGACTTTTTGTGGCTTACCTTCCTGTGGAGTGTGTCCAGTGACCATCTTCTGGCCTCTGTCCAATATGCAGCCTCCCCATGACTGTGTCTAACCAACCCAGAAAGAAACCATTGAGGGACTCAGGGAACCTCTGCAGGTGTTTTGAGTTAAGTAGCTGATTTGGAAGTGATACAATGAGTTTTCAATGTTCAACTTCACAATATTTTAATTTGGATTTTTATAATCTGTCAATCAGTCATCAAAACTATAAGGAATAAAAGGCGAATTATTTTTACTCCGTGTGTAGGGAACCTATACGGCAGTTTCACTTTCTGAAAGGAATGACAACGGAAAAAAAAAAAAAAAAAAAAAAAAAGGGTACTGAAATTTTGGAGGTAGGCACCAGCCCCCCTCGCGACCTTGCATGGATAAGCGTGATGGATAATGGATGGATGGACTGGTAAAACTCACCATGCAAACTTTTTTCCACATCCAGCTTTCATTTTTCCATACGTGGAAAATGACAAATTCTTCACTTTCCCAGAGTGCATAAAAACCCTGGGAATGAGCTCACGTTTCACATTTTACATTGTTCGGTTAATGCTATGAAATGGTCATATTTCCACTCAAAGGTCTCATCCTGTGAGAATCTCATAATGCCAAAGCCCAGTTCTCATGAAAGTTTAGCAAGCCATTTCATTTTTTCACCGACCTGTTTCCATATAATCCGGTTTCTAACCAGATTAGAAACTCTGCCCCTTCTCCCAGAAGCCTCACTGCTGGGAACCAGATTTACAGCCCTCACACTTGATTTCAAAACTCAGTACAAATTTTATTTTTTTTACAACTATGAGTAACCACTGAAATATTTACAAGACAACACACAACTGGTAGTTAATCAAAGAACAGATTTAGTAACGTTAAATCTAAAAGTTCAGCAAAAATAGGACACCATCTCACTAAAAACCTGAAATCTTCATAAAGTGTACAGTAACAGATGAGTTCTGTGATTTATTCAAGCTCAGTGCCCTGAAGCAGCTGCTGGTAATGAAAGCGATGCTGTATAAAATCAGACACATATACTCGCTTAGCTAAAACTTCTGTTATATCAAAAATAGTCTTAAAACAATATTTAAAAATCTTCATCTGAGTCAGAGTCCAGGTTGTAGGTGACAGGTTTCCGAGCACGTGAGGGTTTATCCCGTGGTGCCACGGCAACAGGGGCTGCTTCCTCTTGGTCTGAAATCTGGAAGATGTCATCTTCCATCCACTTCTTTGTTTTCTACAAAAATATTTAGGTGGTTAAAATGTTGCAATAAAGACTTAAAATAAAAATCAAGACCTTCAGGGTATAAAACCAACCTTTCTGGCAACGTTTGGTTTAGCCTTGAGACGCGACATGAGGTCGTCTGAGCTGCTGTCTGACTCGTCGCTGACCGCCGGTTTCCGCTTCAAAGCGGGTTTGGTCTTTTTTGCTGGAACTTTCCTTTCCTCCTCTGGATCGCTGGACTCAAACGTGGGAACCTTCTTGGCAGCGGTCTTGGAGGGAGGCTTGGGCTTGGAGAACGCATTCAGGATAGAAGGCTGCTTCTCACCTGGGGGAAAAAAAACGCAATCATGAAGTGTTTTAATCCCTAATCCTAATCTCAGCAACTAACAAAACCATATCCTGGCTTTTGATTCAACAATATGTACCTTTGTTAAATACAACGTATTGGAAAGGTATTCACACACCCTGAACTGGATTTTATTTGGGGGTATCAGAGTACAGGGGGGGTGAAAAATATTCGCCATGCTTTTTCACATTTCTACATGAAGAAATTCTTGAAGGCAATGTAATATTTTTAATCCACTTTAAAGTTCTGCACTACTTTGTGTTGGTCCACCACATAAAGCCCAGTAAAAGCAGAGCTCTGGTGGTTGTAATGCGATAAAACGTGAACAAGTGCAACAGGTGCGACTGAGGTGAAGCACTGCATAAAGCCTCACTGCTGATGTACCTGATGCCTTCTTAGTGGAGGCAGCTGCTTTCTTGGTTGGAGCAACTTTTTTGGCTGCCGCCTCTTTGGGTTTCCGTTGAGCTGGAGGCTTGGATGCAGGCGCCGGATCATCGAAGGAAGCTGTAAGATTCAACCATGGTGACAATTCATCCTCACCTCTTTAGCTCAACAACACCCAAAAGTATCCGACATATACTTACCAGAAGACTTGGTTTCGGTTTTTTTAACTGTTGTCTTGCTCTTTAGCGTCTTCTTCCTGAACAGAAAAGATGGAATGGGAGGTGAGATTACAGGGGTAAAATGTTCCGTGTGGCAGCCTCAACTGTTTCCTCCTACATACGTGGGCTCTGGAGCTTTAGGAGGGGCCGGGGAGTTGACGTCGCTGTCCGACGCGGCGCTGGGCTCCGGGGCGAAGCTTGTGTCCTCATCACTGATAACAGCTTTCCTCTTTGGGGAGCTCTTCTTTCCCCAGTCATCAAATTCGTCTTCGCTGTCGGACATGCTGTACTTCACCGGAGCTTGAGCGTTACATAACAGAGGGGGGAAGGTTAGAAATGCACTCATTTGCAGTATTCTAAACAAAAGGGTAGAAATGACTGTTCATGGTGAAAACAGTATCTGCTGCAACCAGCTGGAAATAAGAGTGAACGCCATGACACGTCTACCTGCATGCTGGACGTACCGATCTGCTGGTGATCATAGTAAAGCAGATTCACCTTTAGTTTTGCGTTCTATCCGCTCCCTGGGGGCAGCCACTTCCTCAGCCTCCATGTCGCTTCCTGACAAGCCTTCAGATTCCTCATCTGACCACAGATTCTTCTTTGGCTTCTTGGCAACAGGCTTGAACTGCAGAGTGGTCTGCTTCCCAATCTTTGAAACAGCTGGGAAGAAGATTAAAAAAAAACACATTTTAATAGAAATGTCTGAAGTATTTAGTCAAAAGGAAACCATTTCAGTTCTTAGGTGTATTTCAGGACCAAACAGGCCAGTGTTGCATGACCCTTCACTTTCTTCAGTATTCCTATGCCAACAGTGATATGATCAGGGTCATTTCCTCCAGTTCCCAGTTGTCTTCTTAAATCCTTGGGGACGTATGAAAACACATTTATAGTGAGCACTTTAAATTCTTGTGACTTTTCAGCTTTGGGAATGTTTGCTGTTAGACTTTGGTCAGGATACCTTTCTGGAACATTCCTGCTGCCCTGATGCTGATCTGTGGAGATCAGAGTTCTGTTTCAAGTTGCGCAAGTTATTGTGATGCAACAACTTCAGAAATAACTGACACAAAACTCTTCCGTAGAAGATAAGTTCTCAAGGCTGTCAATAACCCTTCAAGCACAACTGTAGATTCTAATGGGCTTTGCGTAACCACCCCTCAGGGCAGCTCTGTAATAAAGTGCCCAACACAGTAAGAAACTCCGTTGTTTCTACGACCCTGTTCAGAACTCGCATTAATTAGCCTTGTGTGACTCCAGTTAAAGCACGTCTCACCAAGAATGATCACACCTGGTGTTATAATATGTCCTGAATGAGATCATGGAAATAAACACAAAGGCTCAACACTGAGTGGCCAACAGGACAGGTCTGCGGATACACTCGCTTCCTGAAGAAATGGAAACATGTCAGTATTCCTGGTCCAGATGAGCAAGAGGCTTTAAAATAAATGATTTTAGTTTACAAAATCTAATATCTGAAAGAACATATTTTTTAAAAATCCAACTCAAAATCACCCGAAACAGATTCTGTAATAAAGCTTTGTTTCCCCAAACTTATATTTAAATTTGATCCAAGTTTCAAGAACATCTAATTAGTAAAGCACGGCTTTCTGCTTCCCTGAGGTGCAGCTGTGATGTCACAGAGACCCGTTTTTTTCTCGATACAAACCGATGACATCGACTTGCCAACTGGTTGCTGCTAAACTCTACTAGAACCGCGTGCTTTGTTCCGATCAGCCTCACGTCCCTTTCACATCACAGGGCCTGTTCACACCTGGGATTACCGTGCACACGTGCTGACTCCACTGTAAGCAGACCAGTTTAACTAGTTCAAACCTGCCCCCCAAAACCCACCAGGAGAGTCGGATCTCAGCTGCCTGATGTCCATGCAAACAAATACACAGCTACTTGACAGAGCGGACTGTTCGCTGAGCAGTCAACAGGACATAACTGTTTCTGGAACACTGCAGGTCATTTAAAGCACTTGAATTGTGTTATTATTCCAAGGATCGACATGGCTGAGATTCATCTGAGTTGCTTGTTGAGATATTTCGACTACAAACTCTTCAGAGGTTTAATTTTATAACTTCATATATGAAGAAAACAGTCTTCAGTATATCTCGAGTGCACTGACACTTGTATTTAGTGCTGCCTGGAGAGGATCGGATCACTCGGGACACGTTAGGGTCAGGTCCGAATGGGCTTAGAGTTCCTCATAATCACACAGCCACAAGCCCCTACTACAGATCAATTTCTCCTTTCTCACTGCAGCTCAGTGGCATATACCCAGACCATGTGTTTATATGTATGTTGCAAAGTTGTTGTACGGCATCCTCAACATGGTGGTATCAAGATCTCATTCTACTGATCAACGCATTTCTAAGATCCGACAGATGTGGGAGAATCCTAAATCCGTTCGCTTTTGCCTACTTGGCTTTGTCACCATATCAGAAGATGGATCGAAGACGCAACTTTGGGGGACTGAACGCATTTATTCCTTTGAATGTGAGAAAAATCCACTCATGGCCGGTTGAAATGCTGCCGGAGAAATGGAGCTCAATGGAAGAAATCCCAGATGGAGCACTGAAGGGTGATGAGAGTAGAGTGGAATGGCATGGGAAGGCTATGGCCAGGCTGGCTCCCAGTTCGAGTGGATGGTCTGTGATGCTATGTGCGTTTTCTCTGCTGAAGGCTCTGGGAACCTTGGTAAAGCATGAAACTGTCAAAACAGGACGATGCAGCCACAACTGCACAGGGTCGTTGATATTCCAGTAATTACCAAGGAAGTTGTTATTTATAAACATGTCTGATTAACTTGCAAACAGGAGGTTGGAGTTCTCAGACATTCGTGTATCTATGGTTACAGTACAACAAGAAAAATAAAAAGTTTCATGAAGTAGTAAAACTAATTAGTTTGAAAACAGATTAAAATTAAATAAAAACATTTCCCAACATACCAAGTGTTTGGGAACAGATGATCAGGTCTTTCCCTGAGCTGCTACTGAATGACTCTTCTCTAGTTTCACTATTTAAAAAAGCCAACAAGAATCTAGTTAAAATGAGCACGAGCAAGCATCGTTTTCCAGGTTAAACTGTGGAGACACTTTGCATTTATATCGATTCACACACTGACAAACAGGGATGTCAAAATAAATGGCCATAGGTCACAGTCGTTTCATTTTCCTTGGCCGGCTCCATATGTGGTGATCAACAGGTCAAACAGTCATATCAGATTTTTAATGTCAAGAAGTCACATCGTAGTTAGCTTCTAAACGCATCTTTTATGAATTCAATAAAATCTTAAAGTTAAGGAAGTGCTTTGATGTGATTCCATGTGTGCAAATATCTATATCTACTTTCTGTTGAATTGAAAAATGCTATGTTGATGAAGGAACCTGTAACATTTTTTAAAATAAATTATGTGTTTTAGGCAAAATTGTAACCAGTTTTTTGATTGTCACTAACTGTAAATAGTTTGTATTTTTAATGCTCAGAGACATGCACATCTTGTACATTATTAATTAACCAACTCAGTAGCACATTCCTCTGGACTGGAGTATTTTTTACAACTACACAGTATGTATGTCAAAATTTTGCCTTACTGTACAGTATTTTTATTCCATCGGTGCATCTGTACAAATCAAATGATTCCTTTTTATTCTCTTCTCACCTTTCTGTTTCGGCTCTGGTTTAGGTTTCTTGGCCAGCCGTGAAGCCAAACCCATTTCTTCAACTGGTTCCACATTTTCTGCCTCCTCATCAAATTCCATCTTCATTACCACATCTTCAGTCTATTGACAACACAAAAGAACAAATGAACTGGATTCCAAAAGCTGTAATTAATATTGGGATGAACAGAAGCACCAGAACGTGTTGTCGGAGTACTCCATCAGTCGATTACCTTGACTTTCTTGCCTCTCTTGCCCTCTCCTTTCTTCAGGTCAGCCTTCCTGTTGGCTTCAGCCTTCATTGTGCTGGTGACGTGTGGAATGACCCGCCGACCCTGCGGTGTGGGCAAAGTCTCCTTCTTCACCTTCAAAGCTTTGCCTTTTCCAGTCCCCTTCACAGGGACATTGGCGTTCTCCTTTTCTTTTGCCTCAATACGCTAAACAAGTAAAACCAGAGTCAGGTTAAAGTACTTTTGAAAATCCAGCCTAAAACTAGGTGCATTTAAAACTCAGTTCACGTGAAGCAGACAGAAAGAGGCGATACCTCCAGTTCCTCTGAGAAAGCAGCCAGGTCCTCCCTCCACAGGTCTTCTGGGGTCTTTTTCTTCAGGGTGTTCAGCTCTGTCATCTGGGAGGGATACAATCTAAACTTAACTAAACCAACCAATCCAGTCTTCCATGTTTCAGTCCTTCATTTTTACAGGATTCCATCATGCAGAAGATGAAACTCGGCTCACCTTAGCATCCCTCTGCCTGCACAGCTCCTCCTTCTTCTCTTTGGTGAGGAACCACATCGGCATGCTCAGCAGGTAGTTGTAATCTGGTCCACTGTTGTCCTCTTTTTCTGCTCCCTCCTCCTCTTCGTCCTCCAGCTCCTCCTCATTCTAAAACCCCCAAATGAAATAAAGAGATTGTAGAGTATCGGTTGATGGTCTTAATGCTTCAGCTAAATGTTTCATTTAAAAAGAGTCCTACCTTCTCCTGAGCCTGTTTCCAAGCTTTAACTGGGTCTGAGTCGTAGCCCATTTGCTGAAGCATGCAAATCAGTTCCTTTTTTGGCTTGTTTTCTACAAGATAAACGGTAACCAGTCAGTCACTTAAGCCGATAGCTGTTAGCAGAATGTAAGGCTGGGTGATATGGCTGAAAAACGTATCACAATATGAGGGCTTCATATCAGTCGATACATAATCATTGATTCGTTTTTTTGTTTTAAATATCTGAAATACTGTCAAACTGGTAACATAACCATTCCTGTTTTATCCAGTTTTCTCTCCAGCTGTTGTCCTTATTTTCTCCTTTCACTCCAGGCTGTTTATTTTTAAGCAGTTATGAGGCACGGTGGCAAAACCTGAAACTGCCACAGCGCAACTTACTCAGCAGGTTGTTGCTAGGTAACCAATGAGTGAGTGAGTTGATGCTTAGCTACCTGTGAGAGGTTGAGCAGCTAAAGCCTTTCCTTTGATCCAGAACTACACAGCATTCTGGGAGATGTAGACAGAGTTCATTGAAGTTGATGAAATTTCTATCAATCGCATTTCCTATAAATCATGTGTTTATGGCGATATTATTCATTTATTGCCCAGTCCTAGAAGAATGAGTTTAAAAAAAATAAAATAAAATAAAATAAATAAATAAATAAATGTGGAGAATCTGAATTACTCATAACCTGGCAAAACTTTGCATTTACTCTCAACTGAAATACAAAGAGCACAAAACCTCTCTCTGTTTTAAGTTTTCTTTTCTGTTTTCTTGTAAAAATCAACTGTACCAATCACCCTTCATATCTGTCTGGGCTTTCATTGCTACATTTAGTATGAAATATTAAAAAGAGCCAGTGCTTTTGCCACACAATTAAATACAATTTTTTTTTTTTTTTTAAAGTCAAAGGTTTTTGAGATGCAAGATTTCTGTCCAACAGCAGCAATATATCTGTGGCTAAAAAGGTTAGTACTATATATTTTCCAGCTATATAGTGCCATTTTATAGCACAATCAAGTAACTATGTTACTTTCACTTGTTATAAAAATACTGCACATATCAAACAACTTAAAGAGACCGAGGCCAATTTCAAGGCATCAAATTCCTTTTAAGAAGCTCCTACTCTGACATTCCCCCTTCAGCACGTCATCACAACATTTCTCCAATAAGCTGTTTACAGCCATTTTTAGGAACATTGGACTGAGAAGTAGTTCATATGATGAGCTCAGCAGACGTGCAGTTCCACCAGGTGTTTGATGATTGCCGCTAGTCTGGTGGAGCTGAGTGGGGGAGGCTCGGCAGAAGCTTGGCTGCAGCTCCAAGGAGGAGCTTTGGATAATTAGGCGGCACTTCGTGAGAACAGGTGTTCAGCACCCCCGAATGGTTGCCACTGGAGATTCAAATATTTCTCAACATGCATGAAAGAATCAAGGCAACTCTCCAGGTATGTTTTTGATGAGGGAATAACATTATAACACGATATAAAGCTCAAAAAAGTCAATTTTACATAATACCCCCCTTTAAATATCAAACTAGCAACTTACCAATGACCAAGGTGCCCTGAATTTTCTCCAGGATGAAACGGGCCTGGTTTGAGAGTTTAGCACTCTCTGCTCCAAGCATGCCAGCCAACCAGTCCTTCCTCAGAACATAGTACTTCATCCTCAACTCAAAAAAGTCCTTGAAGATATCCTGAACAGACTCATACTTCTTCAAGCTGCCTACATGGTCAAACAGAACCTAAAAGGGTGGAATATATGAAAATAGGAGTTAAATATTTTTATTTAGAGTCATTTGCTGCGGGTGGGTGACCCTATGTTGCAGCTGTTACCATAGAGTTGCAGGTGAGGGGGCTCTGCAGCTTGAAGACTTTATGGAGGCCGGCAGCCTCTGCCTCCCTCAGCTTCTCTTCCGTCATCTTGACGACGAAGCGGACCGTGGTGTCGGTGTGATAGTCCTTGTAGTCGGTGATCAGAGGAGGAACCTTCTCTGTTCCGTTCAGCATCGGTTCCAGAACATTCTCCTTGTAGGTCTAAAACATGACACAAAGTTCATTAAAGCAAGCTCAAAGTTCTGAGGAAGGAAAACTTTCACAAGGGGCTGCATCTTTACAGTGTGGCTTAAATAACTGACCTGGGTCCAGGTTTTGACAGGCAATTCAGAGATCTCAATGGTGGTGGAATCAATGATGGCCACCTCCCCGCTGTTCATGTACTGGTTATCCATCACCTGCTCAATTGTGCCTCTGAAGTTCTTGTAGTTTGGAAGCTAAGGGACGCAAAGAGCAGTTAATTCATTGTTTCTGAACTCAAGGTGGGACATCCCAGACACCCACTGCCGCTTCTCACCATAGGCAAAGGTTCCTGGCCGTTGAGCATCCTGTGGAGGTTGCTGATGATCTCGCGGATGTTGTAGTTGAGAATCTTGCTGGCCCAGCCGGTCCCGATACCTTCAGAACCATTTACCAGCACAGTGGGGATGATGGGAATGTACCACTCAGGCTCTACGCGCTGATTATCATCATAGTTGTACTTGAGCAGGTTGTCATCCACCGCTGGGAAAACAAGGCGAGCCAAGGGGCTAAAAGCATAAAAAGAGCAGAAGTTAGGGTCACGTTATGAATCATGGCCAGGAACGCTTTCCACTTCAAAGTTATAAAAGTGTGTAGTGACCTGAGCATGGTGAAGATGTATCGAGGGCTGGCTGAGTCCTTGCCACCGTGCAACCTGGTTCCAAACTGTCCCAGAGGCTGCAGCAGGTTCATATTGTTGCTTCCCACAAAGTTCTGGGCTAAACCAATGATGGTCATCATCAGAGATACCTGGAAATCCCACAGAATTAACCTTTAACCCAAATCAGCACTGATCACAATATAAAATAAAACTGATTTCAAGCTGAAAATCACTTCAGTTACTAGTAATTATGATTAACGACCATTTTTTATAACCATTATTCTTAACCACAGCAATAGTTGATTTAGACCAGGGGTGTCCAAAGTGTGGCCCTCGATCACAATACAAAAATGACAGATTTGATTTTCCAACTTGAAGTTGATGCAAAAAAAAAAAAAACAAGGGCAAAATTTGCACTTATGTGATGCCTTCCAAAAAAGATAGATGAATTCATGTTTTTTTTTTTTTTTAAATGGAAGGTTATGACACAAAGTACTCATCTTTTGTCAACATGTTTTCCACTTTTACTTCAAGTAAATGGGACAGCAAACATCCAGTGACTTTTACTCAAGAGCAGACCTTGGTAGTAAACTCAGCTAAATAAAGCAATAGTTTCTGAAGAAAGATGGTCTCCTTCTATTGGTGATGGTGCTCTATTAGAAATAAACGTTAGTTTTGAAACATTGCTACCAAGGTTTTTTGTGTGTCCCTTTTAAACAAGGCAAAGTTGCGAGATTTTATGCTTCAGGTCTATAATGATTTATAGCTCCTTTTTCTACAGAACTCAGACTTCATTTGATTAAACAGTTCAGACAAAAAGGAAACATTCTATAAAAAAAAAAAAAAAATGAAAAAACAAAACCCCTGAATTCTTAAATTTATTAAAAAAAAAAAAAAAAAGTCTACATTTTGTGGCCCTTCATCACTTTCAAACTGAGTGTTTTGGCCCACATGGCAGAACATGTGGACACCTCTGATTTAGAGCAGCTCACCTCGCCATGGTGGTACGCTGACATCTCAGCCACTGAGCCAGCCAGCTGGGCGACCTTCACCTCCCGCTTATCATTCCTCTTAAAGCAGCAGTACAACACCTTCCTCTGGCCTGGTTTCAACCCTTTAACATGCAGCACACCAGCACGTAAGACCAACCTATGAGACTAAAGTCAAGCTCGTTTTAAAAGCACATAAATAATTCCACTTACCGTCCACCAAGCAAGGAATGGACCTCTCATTGTCGGAGTTGGAGAAAAGCACAAGCTCCTTGTTGACAAAGTCATTATAGGACAAGGACTTTGTTGACTGACCATACAGGTAATCCTGGAAACAAGGTAAACATGTTACATTTCACTGAAAACAGCTAGAAAACCGTAAGTTTATTAAACCATCAGGACTTTACCTCTGGAAGGTTGTGCTCCCTGCGCTGCCGCCTGTTGTTCATGAAGTTGGTGAGCCACTCTTTCCTCTCATCCACCTTCTTCTTGCTAAAGGCCTAATAAATAATGTCAATCCGTCAAATTTATGACAAACTACTAGCTATGTCTTTTAGAATGTCACAGACAGATCTAATTGGATGAGATAGTCTTACAAGGGTGATAGCTTCATCGTCTTCAGGGCCAGAGTACTTAAATGGGATACGATGTCTCTGCATATCCGAGAAGTACTCCTTGGCTTCCTGTGATGTGCTAGTTCCCAAACCTGGATGGATAAATGCAGCACAACAAGAGAAGAAGTTCATGTGTCAACAGCCAGAAACGGCACCCTTGTCAATAACTGCACTGCTTACTTGTCTTTGTTCTACTACCACACAGGGGTTTGGAACAAACCTTTGTAGTATTTGATTTTCCAAGATTTGTGGTTAGACTGGCTCTCCTTCCATGCGTTGAATTCAGGGATGCTGTAGAAAGACAGCTGGGATTTCTTAAAAGATGCCTAAACAAAAGGAAAAGGATTGTTATAGAGGTAATTCTGTTCAGGAAAACTGGTTAAGATTATAAAGTAGACTGCAATTTTTTTATTTAAAAAAAAAAAAAAAAAAAAAAAAAAAAAGTATCCTGCATTCTTTTTGACACTAGGTGGCAGTGTTGTCAAATATAGTTGGCCTGCGAGAAATCCTTGTTCCATATTGTTGGTTTTGCTTCATTTTAACCCAAATAAAATTGGGTGCTGGAGCTGCCAGTTATTCAAATTAAAATAACTAGAACTGGAAAAAGGACATCTGAAGTAGGCCTGCAACCACTATTTATTTTAGTCATTGATTATTCTGTCAATTACTGTAACGATCAATCGATTAAAATGTGTTGTTTTTTTGGTACATTCTGCAGACCATGTAAGCTTATTTTAAATACAAAATTAGAATTACATTAAAAAACAAATAATTCAATTCCAATTTTAAAAGAGATTTTTTCCCCCAAAATGCAATAACAGGAATCCTTTAGAGAACACTTGATAATTTGTAACAGAAGTATTTTTTGGCTGCAGATGCATCCTTTAACATCAGCACGTGAAAAGCTCAGGCCTTTCTGCGTGACTTAACATGAGTCCATTTTAGAACTGATCTGTTTATTTATTTATTTTTGGTTAACTGATTAATAACTGGATAGCAAAAGGTCCTTAATAGGAGATTTTGTTTTACAGAATTTGAACCAAGTATAGCTAAAACTATGCCACTTGAAGAGTTCTGGGTAGAACGTATTTACAGACAAAGGTGGATTTTTTTTTTTTTTTTTTTAAATTGTAAATGCCAAATGTATATATTTTTTATACAGTTTTGTCTCTAAATGTGTCATTTTTTCAGCAATTGGCTTTTTTGAATGTCTGCTCCAGTTAGCGATTTATTGATTGCAAAATTAGTTGACAATAATATCAATAATTGACTCATTGCGATTAATTTTTAGTCCATTTACCTTGATGATGGGTGTGATGAACTCTTCCAGAAAGTTGTGGCGAAGCAGCGATGGCCAGTTGTGATGGATGAAGTTGATCAGCAAGCCTTTAATGTGAGATCCATCTTGATCCTGTCAAAATAACAGAAATACAATTCAGCCACACATTTAAAGATATGTGGAAACTAATGAGGCTTCAGAAACTTTACCCAGGCAGGGGTATGGGTGTAAACATGCATCTTGGGTAATCTGACCAAAGCTTAGGTGTTGAAATTGTATCTACATGTGGTGTAGATACCAACTGGAAAAGTCGTCATAGAATAAATTTTCATTGTTATGCTGATGATACTCAGCTATATCTATCCATAAATCCTGATGAATCCAATCCGTTAGGTAGACTGCAGGCATGTCTTGAGGACATTAAAACCTGGATGACACTACATTTTCTTTTAAATTTTGACAAGACAGAAGTGGTTGTTTTTGGACCAGAACCTCTGAAAGAGACCCTGCTTAGTCAATCACTTGTTCTGGATGGCATAAAATTGGCCTCAGATAAGAAAGAACCTAGATGTTATTTTTTGATCAGAAAATATCATTTAAACCCCATATTAAACAAGTTTCTAGAATCTCCTTTCATCCCCGGAATATTGCCAAAATTAGAAATATTCTGTCCAGGAGTGATGCTGAAAAACTAGTCCATGCATTTGTTCCTTCAAGGCTGGACTACTGTAATTCTTTACTATCAGGAAGTCCACAGAATGTAGTTAAAAGCCTTCAGCTGATCCAAAATGCTGCAGCAAGAGTTCTGATGAAAATTAAACAGAGAGCTCATATTTCTTCTATTTTAGAATCTATTTTATTTCTTCTATTTTATCTTCATTGGCTCCCTATTAAATTCAGAATAGAATTTAAGATTGTCCTTCTCACATATAAAGCCCTTAATAATCAGCTCCATCATCCATCAGAGATCTGATTGGTCCAGATGTTCCTAACAGAGCACTTTGCTCTCAGACTGCAGGTTTACTGGTGGTTCCCAGAATTTCTAAAAGTAGAATGGGAAGCAGATCCTTTAGTTATCAGGCTCCTCTCCGGTGGAACCAGCTCCCAGTTTTAGTCCATGAGGCAGACACCTTGTCTACTTTTAAGACTAGGCTTAAAACTTTCCTTTTTGGTAAACCTTATAGTTAGACTGGCTTAGGTTATCCTGAGCTATTTCTGTAGCTATGCTGCCATAGGCTTAGACCACTGGAGGACAAACTGACCACTTTTTCTCACTTTCTTCTTCTGCTACTCTCCAATTTGCATCATTTGCTGTTATTTTAACTGTTAACTTTTTATTTTCTCTCAGTTATTTTTCTCTCCACAGAAGCTACACCAGGTCTGGCGTTCTGTTTGGCTGTGATGCCTTCCTGGAGGACGGCTTCAGCTGAGAAAACGCTGTTATCAACTAATCGTTCTCCTTCTCCTGCTATTAACTTTTTACTTCCATGAACATCGAAAATAATCCTACATCAGTTCATCTGTTTCTTCTTGTGCGTTCTGCTCTTCCCTCTCAAACCCCCAGTCGGTCATGGCGGATGGCCGCTAGTACTGAACCAGCTTCTGGTTCTGCTGGAGGTTTCTTCTAGTTAAAGGGGAGTTTTTCCTCTCTAACTGTCGCTACATGCATGCTCGGTATGAGGGATTGCTGTAAAGTCAACGACACAACACCATGAGCTCAGCCAGGAGGAATGAATGCTCCAAGTCAATGACTCGATGCAGTCTGCTGGGTTTCTTTAGTAACTTTTTGAACTTTGAGTAATTAATTGAGCTTACTATACTGTTTGATAACTAGGACCAATTGGAACGTATGTATGATTGAATTGATTTTTTCCCCCCTTGTAAAGTGCCTTGAGAAGACATTTGTTGTGAACTGGCGCTATATAAATCAACTGAATTGAAAACTGAATGTGGTGTTACTTTTATTGGAGATCAGTCAGCAGTTCTATATGCAACACAGTACATAGCCTACACCACATACAGATGAAGTAAATACGGGATGGACAAAGGGATTGATGGACAGATGCATAAAGAAAGGATGGACAAACTGACAGGTGAACAAATGGAAAGATTTTTTTGATTTTTTTTTGTCAATCGGACAGCGATTAAAGTCTAGGCATACTTTTTTTTTTCTGTCGTCATCCAGCTTTTTACCGACTCTTCAAGACCACATCGGAAGCCTGGAACTAACGAAAACAAAACAAACAAGTCACCTGATCTGTCATGATCATGATCTTCCCATAACGCAGACTCTTCAGGGATTCTGGGTCACTGTAGTTTTTCTTGTACTGAAGACCAAGGATCTTGATGATATTGTTGATTTCAGCATTTTCCATAATCTGAGGATGAAGACCACAAAAGTAATCCTCAGTTCTTGATGCTAGATATGGGTTTTCTAATGAAACTAGTCATTGTGTTCATACTTAAATGCTACAAACTTCTTTCACCAAAACCATTTAACCCTTAACCATCATTAAACTAAAGAGCCTGCTGTGGAGCTTGACCTGCTTGTGAGAGGCCTCCCGGACGTTGAGCATTTTTCCTCTGAGAGGGAACACACCGTAGCGGTCCCTTCCAACCACTCCCAGCCCAGACACAGCAAGTGTCTTGGCCGAGTCTCCCTCAGTAAGGATCAGTGTGCAGCCGACGGAGTTTTTCCCACCTGTCAGAACAACACAGTTAACCCTGAGTGGCTGCAGTCTCTGGGTTGATTTTTAAAAACAGCAGCAAAAGGTGAGAAATATTACCTGCATCGTTGGCGTCATCCAGTTTTGGGACTCCTTTGATCTTTGTGTGCTTCACAGCTGAGCATTTCTTGTTGAGCTGAGACTGAGCTTTGAACTTCACCCAGTTCATGATACTTTCCACAATCCCACATCCTGTGGCCTACAAGGACCCGAAGACAAGGAGCATTTAGAGACAGCTATATATCTGAGGTATCCATTAACCATTTTATTAAATCAGCACCTGTTTAATGAACTTGTCACCGAGTGGACAAGTGGAGCCGAAGTTCTTCTGCTGCAGTGTCATATTCTCTTTCGTCTGAGAGTCAAAGGTGGGGTTCTCAATCAGGCAGTTGACAAACAGCCACATGTGGTTTTTCACCTAGAAGGACAAGGATGTGTAGTAAGTAGGGCCGCAGCTAAATATCTTCTTTGTAATCACAAAAAAAATTGGTACATTTGGCAGATTTTTCATTTAACCACTTAAGCTTATTTTATACAACCTATCTAACTATACACACAAATATAAGAAAAAATGGGTTTAAAATATAAGCTAAAATGTGTTAAAAAGCAAAGAATTGAAACAATGTGAGCCCATAGAAAAGTTGTAATTTTACTTGTGCTTTACAATAAAAATATTTGAAGAAAAAATATAAGCTAAAATACCTGGAAAGGCTTGACAGCTACGCCGGCTTTGTTCTTCTTCTTCACCACTTCAATAAGCTTTCCAACCACCTGGTCAGCCACATAGTCTATGTGTCTGCCTCCCTAAGATCCAAAGGAAAATTCATAAAATCTCATTAACAGAAGAAAAGTTTTCAATCTTAATCAGAATGACACAGAGTCCTGGAGAGCAGCCAGACCTGTACTTAGCTACTAAAAGAAAGATCACCAGACAAGGATGACTGATTATTTTATATATATATATATATATATATATATATATATATATATATATATATATATATATATATATATATATATATATATTAAAAAAAATAATAATAATAAAAATAAATAAAAAAATAAAATAAAATAAAATAAAAAAAAAATAAATAAAAAGCTATAAATTCTAACAGAAAAATTGCAAGGATCTTCCAACTGATGAATTAAGTTCTGAAAACGAGGTAGTACCTTTGTTGTAGCAATACTGTTGACGAAGCTGACTTGCTGGAAACCTTTCTCGCTCATGGTGAGGCAGACCTCCCAGCGGTCATTGACGACCTCATGGACCACGGTGAGCGGACCACCCAGCTCATCCACCTTGTCCTTCACGTACATGTCCACATAGCTGCGAAAACCTGTTACCTGGAACAGAAGAGTATGTTACTGTTTGTGGTACCTTTCTGTTGTTTGGAAAGTGAACAAACAAAAACAAAAACAAACAAAAAAAAAAAAACAATAAAAGTGTATCAGGTTTTTTTTGACATCCAAAACCAGACTAAATAAAAGACCCTCTTGTCCAGATGAAAAGCTTGATCTAAGAGCACCTAGAGCCAAAAAGTGGCAGTGAGACTGAGATTTTTATGGTTTTATACTCAAAAACAAAAAAAACCCTACTCAACTGACAAAAACCTAAGATGCAATGCCTCACATCAAAGGTAAAGGATTTAGTCACATACACATTACGTACATTAAAAAAAAAAAAAAAAAAAAAAAAACACTCATCCTGCATCCCTTGGATCATAGTAGGCCATTTCCATTTGTCATAATTTTGCTAGGATTGCAACCTAATGATCATTTTAGTTATCAGTTAATCCATCGAGTATTCCGACCATTAATCGGATTTATTTAAAAAAAAAAAAAAAAAAAAAGGCACATTCTGCAGATTTGTCGTCACTTAAGTCTTTTTTGTACAACATTAGAAATAAATTAAAAGATGCAAATAAACAAAGAATTCAGTTCACTTTTAAATAAGAAAATAAACATGTTATTGCCTAAAATGGAACAACACAGCATTCCATTAGTGTACACTTCATTTGTAGAAAATGTTACATCTGCAGCTAAAAAAATTACTTCTAACAACATAGGAAGGGTTAAACCCTTTCTGCTTGACTTAACACAGTGTATAGTTGATCTGTTTTTTTTTTTGTTTGTTTGTTTTTTTTTTTTATTTAACCTATTAACTGGATGAAAAAGGTGCTTAAAAAGTACATCTATCCATCCATCCAATATATATATTTTTTTAAACTGAATTTGAACCAAGTGAACCTAAAACTGCCACTTGAGGAGATTTTGGTGGAACATATTTAATCTTGAATGCAAACTGTATATATCTTTTGCACAGTTCTGGTTTAATTACTGTTTTCTTTTTTTTGAGTCTGTATATTCTAGTTAATTAATCGATTACTAAATTAGTTGACTATTATTTCAATAATCAATTCAACATGATTAATCAGTTTCAGCCCTAAACTGGACAGTATTTTTTATGTTCTTAACCTTGCACTGTATGTTATTTTTTTTTAAATCACTTTTTGATTTTCTGTGTGAACCTACATACTTTGAAGCTGCTGTTACACCTCAATTTCCCCAGTGTGGGATAATAAAGGATATTTCTATTCTAATAAACTAATACAAAAAAATGCAACTCTGTTGATTTTTTTTTTTTTTTTTTACCATATTCAGACTTTAAAAATGATCAAATACAATCCAATACTTGAGACTAATTCTAGACGTTAAGTCCCTGTAGGAAGCCTGTAAGCTATTCATACACTCATAAACATCAGGGATACACCCCAAACACAAAAAAAAAAAAAAAAAAAAAAAAAAAAAAAAAAAAAAAAAAAAAAAAAATATATATATATATATATATATATATATATATATATATATATATATATATATATATATATATATATATATATATATATATCTCTTTGATTTTGTTTTAATCTCCTGATACCACAGAGTTTTTACTCCAGGTTAATATACAGTGAAAATCTTATACTGGCCCATGTCTACCAAAGACAGGTTAACGTTGGCTCTTGAGGAGATATAGTCAACAGGAAGATGCTCAAAAGTTACACGATTTTTAATTCCAGTCAAAAACCTCATAAATATGACCTGAAATGACTAAAAATTAACACCCTGCAGGGGGAAGCTAGGGAACAGAAAACAGCAGGAGCACAGGGACTTACTGGCAGCCTCTTATTGTTGAAGAACACTTTGACTCCCTTTGAGGAACCAGCGATGTCGTACGCTCTCCTGGTCATTAGAGCAACTGTATCTTTATCCAGGATGCTCATCTTAAATTTGGCCAGATCTGGCCTGAAGGTGATGCAAGTGTACTCCTCTCCTTCAAAACGTTTAATGCTAGCATCTCCTGCTCTGCCCATGTTATCATACCAAGTCTGTGGAAAACAGAAAACTGATGTTAAACAGTCTTTTCTCCTTTTAGAAAGCAAACCAATAAAAACTGAGACATAGCTTGTCCCTCCTCCCACCTGCTTAAAAACCTTCTTCGACTCTTTACAAGCGGTCTCCACAGTGAACTTTGTACTGAAGATGTTGCAAAGTTTGGCACCATATCCATTACGTCCACCTAGTTGAAAACAAAAAGGGAAATATCTCCCAACATTATTGTTTTTCTAAACACTTGATGTTAGAAAACACAAATACAACACAATCACCCTCACCAGTGACTTTCTTCTGATCATCATCGTAGTTACTGGAAGTGAGGAGCTGTCCAAAGATGAGGGCAGGCACATAGACCTTCTCCACCTTGTGCTCCACCACAGGGATTCCCTTCCCATTATTCCACACGCTGATAGTGTTGTTCTCCCTACAAAGGCATGTATATTTTACCATCTACTTCTTAGTGATGAACTATAAGCTAGAATTACAAGATAATTTGCCATCTAAACTGGTGTTAGTAGAGCTAACTCACACGTCAATGTTGACTCGGATGCAGGACATGCTCTTATCCCTCTGCTTATTGTCAGCTGCATTTACTATCGGAAGAAAAACCAAAACTTCAATAAAAGAATGGGAACATAACAACACAGGACGACTGACATTATGCTTCTTTTTAAAACTATGAATGCTAATTGCTCACCAAGAATCTCATCAAAAATCTTGTACAGCCCGGGCACAAACGTCACATCACGGCAGTTCAGTCCAACGTCCTCATCATACACCCACATTTGCTGAGGAAAGATGCCAATTAGTGATTACAGTGATGTTCATGCACTCCACTAGGCACTCCCAATCAACCTCCTGCAGCGCTAAAGTGACAACAAAAATCTTGATAGACAAAAAACTGTGAGGTAATTCCTTACTTGACAGACAGGCTCTACAGAGCCGATGTAGGTGTCTGGTCTGAGCAAAATGTGCTCCAACTGCGTCTTCTTCTGGTAGATCCTTTCCACCGAAAGCCGCTTTGGATCTTTATTTGTTTTTTCTAGTGGCTTGTTTTCCAAGAAGGCCTGCAGGACATGCCATAAAGTTTTCTTATTTGATTATATCCATACTATTGATGAGCTGAGGCAATAAACCCACATGATTACTGTGCAGAAGGGATTGCTGTCTATGACTCAATTCAATCAGATGGGCTTCCTTAGAAAACATTTTACCAACTGGCTTAAACTGAATTGGATCATAAGTACAAATGAACTAGAAAGCATATAAATCAATGTGAATCCATCTATGATTGGTCTGATTATACATTTCTGAATATACATTGAATCTGTGTTAATTAAACAGGATTTATTGTGAACTGATGCAATATATTTAATGGTTTCTGCTGAAAATGCAGCTTTATTTGTTGTTGTTTTGTTTTTTTAAACTTCATCTTCCTTATGTTGTTCTGTTTTGTGTATTTCTTTCAAAAAACACAGACCACCTTAGAGACCACCGTTCAATTATGCTTTCACATATGATCATTTGCGGCAAACAATTGTTTGTGCTCTAAAATAATAATCCCTGCAACGCTGTTGGAGCAGGGATGCATGTAGAATTTCCAGGATGGTAACTCTGGAGAACTGGACTTGGACACCCCTGTTGTAAATCAACAGTGCAATCCTGCATCATCAATTTCATGAAAATAACTGAAGAATTCGTCTTGCTGGGGCCACATGTAACAGCCTTAGTAGATTTAGCAACGCACTATATTTATTTGCCCTTCGCATCGACAGGTTTAATAACTTACAACAGTAAAATAAGATATTAACGACAGTAACAGAAATGCATGCGTAACAGTTTTTATCCAACTGGTATAAAAGAAGCACCGTTACCTAAATAAATACTTGTTTGCAACATTTTCAATAGGAAAAAAGAGAATAGGAAAAAAGGATATCTTGTTATTTTATGCATACCATGTGCGTGGAAATATAGTAGGGATGCAAGTTACTGGAATAACAATAAGAAGACCTGTTCTTCACCACTACATTCAATGCTTTGCATTTGTAGCTTTTCTGTTTGCGAGCTAAAGCGTTGCTAAAGTCGTTAACAATTACAAACGATGCTAGCTTCCTAACTTTATCCACTGTTGGTATGTCGAACTCAAAAGCATTAAGCTAGCAACTAAAAGTTACGAGGAAAAATGACTTTAAAGTTACCTTCAGCGGTTCAGCCATTGTTCTGGTGTTTGATGCTTAGAATAATGTAAAGAAAACCCTGGCTAAACCTTGAGAAGCAACTTTTAAACGACCTAAAATCTGAGCTAAACCCTACCGCAACCAAAATGGATCCCGTTTGAAAATTCGAACTTTGCTCAAACGGTTCCCGCTGGCTACTTTGACCAATCAGACGAGAGAACGCTTTGACGACTGCTTTTTCTCTCCAATGAGGAACGCAAACTACCCGTTAATCAATAGTTGACTGAAAAAGTAACATCAACCCGCCCCTTTGACATTCACAGGCCAATCAGATGTGTCGTGGTATTTCCGCTTTCTTTCGTTCAGACTTTCAGTAATCTTTTTCTGTAATTCACAGAAAAAAAGCTTCATTAATTGTAAACAACTGACTGTTATAAGTCAAGAATAACCAATAGCTCAGAGGTCTGCAACCTGTGGCTCTGGAGCCTCAAGTGGCTCTTTGGAGCTTCCCACAATGGCTTTTAATAACTTTGGCTAAAAATGAGAACCAGAACCATCTATTGGTTTTAAATAAAGATGATACATGATGATGAACATATCTATTCTCTTTTTGCTTTATTTTAAAAACCAAAAAGTAGAAGGTGGTTCTTTAAAAGTGACAGTAATTTGCTATAGTAGATATTTATCAAAAAATATAAGTTGCCTTTTTCAAAAAGTCATGTGACATTTGTGGCTCCAAACAAGTTTTATTTAGCTGGGCTTTGTGCAAAATGGCTCTTTGGATTGTGAAGGGAACAGACCCCTGGTCTAACCATAAAATTAATATGCCAGTTATGTTTAGAATTTACTGACATTTAAAAGTGCCATAAAATCCCTTTGCCACATAATTTAAAATACAGTATCTTTAGTTGCATTTATATTTAATGTGTGTCTCTAATGTATTAAAACCTTTTAAAGCTGCAGTATGTAACTTCTGTGAAAAATATCTTTTTTACATATTTGTTAAAATTATGATGTTGTGACAGCATAATTTAAGACAGATAATCTGTGGGAAAAAAATCAAGCACCTCTGTCTTTTCCCACAGCTCTCAGTACTAACTGTAGAAATACACCTCTCAATCAGAAACAACCAGTCAGAGCCAGGAGGAGGGTTTTAGCGCTGCCAATCACCCTCGTCTACCCTCATCTCACACACTCCCCCTTGCTCTCTGCTACACTACAGCTGGTTCGCCACGTCATAGCCTCCCACAAATGCTAAGGCTAGTTAGCATGGCCACTGAAGACAGTGTATAAACAGTTTTCCTGGAATGCTTCTTCACCATTAGCACATTTAACAGTGAGTACAGGAGGGTGATTGACAGCGTCACCTTCCTCGTGATGCTGATTGGTTGTTTTAGGTCGGGAGCGGTGCATTTCTTTAGCTGGCAATAGTAGCTCAGGGAAGAGCTGGAGGAGCTCTATCTTGTCACAGATTATCTGTCTCACACCATACTGTCACAACATGGTGACAGTTTTAACAAATATGCAAAAAAACATATTTTGTGACATGTACTTTTGGGTATTTTATGTGGTAGATATGCGAAAAACAATTATAACTGTTAAGAGTGTCATGACCACAGAGGTTTCAAGCTGTATTAGTTTACACAACTATACCCCAAGCTTGAATGTCTCAAGGAGCACTGTTGGGTTCATAATCAGAAAATGGAACGTGTGGCACAACATCCAAGCAGCCAAGACATGGGTGCCCAACTACTACTACTGACAGACTGTGCAACAAGAGCATTAGTAAGAGAGTAGCCAAGAGGCCCATGGAAACTCTACAGGAGCTGCAGAAATCAGCTGCGGAAGAATAGGTGGAAGAATATGTCAACAGGACTGTTAGTCGTTCATTCCATAAATCTGTCCTTTATGGAAAGAAGAAAAACATTGTTAGAATAAAGCTGTAAGAAATCTAATTTTGTTGTTTGCCAAAAGCCATGTAGGGTATACAAACAGCAAATATGTGGAAGTACGTACTCGTCAGATAAGAGCAAAGTGAAATTTTTTTGGTCCATGTATGGTTGAAAACAAGCACTACAAATTACCCTGAACACATCATTATTATAGTGAAACACAGTACTGGCAGCATCATGCTGTGGGGATGCTTTTCTTTAGCAGGAACAGGAAGCTGGCCAAAGTTGACAAAAGTGGACGAGGTTGAAATCAGGACAAAGTGGAAAAAAAACATTTTAATAACCGAAAAAGATTTGAGACTGGCTGAAGGTTGACCTTCCAGCAGGTTAATAAACCTAAACATACATCCAGAGCTACGATATAAGAGCTCATGTCAATGCATGACAAAACAAAACACAGGTAAACAGGAATCAAAAATGAAAAGGATTACAAAAAGAGTTAAAGACTAAAGTTGAAGTTTAAATATTTCAGACATTTTTATTCAAAACCTCATTCACAGATAGCACTCTTTTTCTTGAAGCAATGTTCCCTTTTTTCTTGGCCAAAGTGTAGATTTTACTTCATTCATCAGTCTCCTCTTATGCTGGGACTTCCTTCCTCATTTCCTCCATTTATTCAGTCACACACAACATATGCACACATGACAGCTGTCTGAAAGCTGCTCCCTGGTTAATGGGTTTATTTCCCCAGAGATGCATTGATGTATTTTTGTGTTAGCCTTTAGCTAATATGTTGCTCAACTGTGCATCACACAGAGCTTTGTTTGTCTCACTGCCATGCTCTGCTAAGGTAACATGTCTCAGAAGTCAGAATTTCTGAAAGGAGGCACAGCAGATACAAAGTCAAAATCTGTTCAGGAGCCAAACAAATATGGATCTTTATATTTTCCTGACCTGCAGCTTTTAGCCAGTTGAAAAGCTGTAAATGAATCTTTTCTCTGTTGCCTACTCAACAGACATTGGCACAATAACAGGGCAGGTTTAAGATGCCGTCTGTCTGCATGTATGTACACTCTAAAAAATATTCATGGTGTTTGTTGTTAGAACTTAACATAAGAGCTATTTTCAACATACAAAGTTAAGTTGTCTACATGTACACATTTTAGGGAGCTGGCTAATTATTTTTAAAAGTCAGTGGACCACAAAAATAAAAAAAACATATCTTTAACTTAAATGCTTGAGTACATTGAACAAACATTTTTGTCATTACTCAACAACAGACAACATTAAGTTTATACAACATGTAAAAGTGAGTTTGAACATCCTTCGTGCTTGCATTGCCCATGCCATGCAATAAAGGAAAAAACAGTTACAACAGTTACATATGGAAAGTCACAGAACTTGTATTAAATGTAATCTAGCATTATAAAAGTGAGGGGGAAAATAGATAGATGCTCCTTTTAACTTGGAAGACATTTTTGCAATAAACTGTTTAGTCAGTTGGAAAAAGTGAAATGGTTATGTATGATTTAAAGGGGTCATGACAACAAATGTAATTTTTCTGTGGTTTTGGGGGTATAATATGATCTGTTGTGAACTGATGAGGCCGTGTGAATGTCAAGAGTTGGTATCAAAAACCCTGCTCATAGACGGTCAGCTTTGTTTCTTTGCTCAAAAATGGATGAATCAGAGAACAGTTTATCTTTCTACATAGGTTGTCTTTCTAGTAATTCATATTTTCCATTTAGAGCACACCATCAAGCAAACAGCCCTCCCCTTCTCTCCTCCCCCAGCTGATACACCAGCGAATTTAAGGGCTAAGTCCCGCTAGCAAGTCTGGCTACTCCATCTGAGAATCTGATACCAAGTAAATACAGGGCCAATATCACCAATAACGATACTTGTTATTTAAGTATGATATATCATCAGACTTCTGACCTTTAGCCATTTTTGTGGTTTTTCTTTTTAATTATTTTGTTACAACCCAGGACAAAATTTAGATAAAGTTTATAGATGTCTACAAAACACTTTAATAACATATTTACATGATAAACTGAAAAACAAAATACATTTGTCTGTATTGTTTTTTAAATAAACCAGTAAATCTATAATTTGAGAGGTGATAAAAGCGAAACCTTTTTTTATGGTAGAGTTGAGAAAGTACAATACAAAAATAAAATAACATATCAAAAGGGAATCTGAAACGAAAGTATCGATCTTACTATGCTAGTATTGATCCGATATTGATACTGACTTGGTATCAATATTATCAACATTTTGGGTCGATCCGCCCCCCTAGTTCCATAATTCATGAGCTGAACTTAAAGATCTAAAAATATTTTCTATATACACAAAATAACCATTCAGAGTGGTCTTTCATTGTGGCCAGCCTCAGGAACAACTGTGCAATAATAATGCTGTCTCATCAGCATCTTGATATGCCACACCTGCGAAGTGGGATGGATTATCTCTGCAAAGGAGGAGTGCTCATTATCACAGATTTGTAAACAATATTTGAGAGAAATTGTTATTTTGTGTAAATAGAAAATGTTTTAGATCTTTGAGCAAAAACAAAAATGTTGTGCTTATATTTTTGTTCAGTGTAGTTACTTTAAGTTGATAATGTGAGTAAAACCAATACAGAAATGTATCCTTGTTTAACTTGTGGAGTGCAGTTTTCTTGCATTATGTGAAACAATCATTTGGTTTATACTTTGGTCAACTCAACTAATGTAATTTGTCAACTTAATATTAGCAGAGATTCTAAGGTAACATTAAGTTTCTTCAATTTAATTATGTTTTGGGAGGTCAAAGTAAATCACGTTGGTTTCCTAAATCAGTTGAGTTAACTGAACCTACATGTTGGGTTTACTTAATAAGCACTGTTGGTAACATAAAAAGCTGATTGGAAATTGTTGCCTTAATTTTTCAAGTTGAGCCAACAAAATATTTGTTAGAGTGTATGCACACAGGTACATCCACAGCACACATAAACACACAACTACCCAACACTTTTTGATTTTCAACACCTTGTATCTTTAATCACAAAAACTATTTATCTTCTTATGAAAGAATGTTTTGGCTGTCATCATCCTCTCTATTCACGCTGGAAAGGACATGCCAGCTTCAAAACAGAATGTTTTTATTCTTCTATACCAAAATGCAATATTATGTATTTCAGCAAGGAAAGTGGAGAACAAACATTACAAGAGTGGGTTAATAATTACTTTGAATGCACTGCGTGGTATAAAATTACATCAACTCAGCAATTAAATCAATTTTGATTGCCTCCTCACATATGATTAGATGCTGTTAGTTTTAAACATTGCTTTCTGTAGCAGCTGAAGTTGTTTGTTGAAATGCTCAACCTTCATTTCAGAGCACTAAGAAACATATCCATGAAACAGTTGTGGAAAAATGTTGGTAATCCCCTTTTAATCCTAAATGTTACATATGAGGATATGATGAAAAATAATCTTCAAAGTACACAAGCCATGCGCTTTTTTTCAAGACAATGCATTCCTTAGAAACCTTTTTGGTGACATGATGAAATATCTGCAGGAAATGTTCTCAAGCTCCCTGCTTTGATTCTAGACAAAAATATCAATAGACTCCTACAAAGTATGTTGAAACTAAATAGAGGTTGAAGTGTTCAGTATGAAGCTATGCAAAATATGAATTAGAAAGTGATTTATTTTTCACTTAAGACATATTAAAATGTATAATGCAGCAATATCTGTTAGTGCCAAGGCACCAGGAGGAGTTGCCTGACAAATTAGTACGATCAGCAATGTCTAGCCACCAGCTATGTTCAGGCTCCATGGTAACCAGCTGTGGTACTAAACAATGAGTGGTGGTTGTCTCCACCCCTTCAAATAATGCTTTAACTTTTAGCTGACATATGCCACAGCTCAGCATATTCAGTGAGAAAATATGTTTTGAAAACATCAACATTTTTCTCAGGAAAAAAAATCTAATTGACCTGTTTACATGAAATTCACATCTGATGTTGGTTACAACCTGAGTAACAAGAGAATACAAACGATACCAATCAAATAAAGCTAATTAGTTCATAAATTATATGAAATAAAGTGGAATGAGAAAGGGAGTAATTATTATGTAAACTCACTGAAATTTCTCAAATAATTAGAAATGCTATTTATGATAATGAAAACTTTAAAATATCTCATGTTCACACATGCATTTCTCAGGTCTCAGGTTGGAATTTGAAGATTTCCTCTAAGCAAACTGTCTTTAAACCTCTTCCATGCACTCTGATCTGAGTTCAGTCTGTAAAGTTATATCTGTGTGTGAAGATATATATATATATATATATATATATATATATATATATATATATATATATATATATATATATATATATATATATATATCTGCATTTTTAGCACATTTATTTCCTTTCTCTTTAAGCAGTTGAGAGTTTACTGTGTGTTTGGGTTCATTGACTTGCCTCATTTCATCTTCATATTCTTATCAAATATGTCTCAGTAAATCACTAATTGTTTCATTCAGTTATTTGAAGTCTGCCTGAACCATATGCTGGAAAAACAGCCACACACCATGACGTCATTTACATTAACTCACAAAGTCAGGGATATACTTACAGGGTTTTCAATCAGTACTATTTGTAGTAAACACATGCAGGTATTTTGTATAACAGTTTGTGAACTCCAGCTCCATGAATTAAGGAGTTCGATATACTGAAGCAAAAAGTATTACAATCATCCCGACTTATATGGTTTCCAACATCTTATGTGAATTTTATGTCAAATGGCCACTTAGACTGATATTAACTAAGAATTTTCAATACTTGTTTTCCCAAAAGCTCTTTTGTCTTGATGGAATGATTTAAGCTGTCAGCACCACTACTATATATAGTTAGTTTCAGATGTAAACATCATTCCAGAGATGTTGGACCCAAGACTACAGGATTACGTCCTTTAAAGACCGCCAATTTGCGCTTGCTGGGCTGGACTTTAGAAAGGGCTTACAGGGGCAGTTGCCCAGGGCCTCAAGTTTTTTTTTGTTTTGTTTTGTTTTTTTTTTGGGGGGGGGCTGCCAAAGATTTAGAATGTTTTGTACCTTATATAAAACTTATGAATTGTGTTGTTTTAATATTATTACATTTTTATTAATGAACACAATACTCCAATATTTGAAAATTCTGAACTTTTAAAATATATTTTTTGAGACCAACATGGAGCCATCTCACATCGGACATTTTAAACCTGTTGATCTGTAGGCCTACCTATTAATGTACTGTAATTTTCATGAGTAAAATGCTTATTTTTTATTTTTATTTATTTATATTTTTGGAAAGGGCACCAAAACAGGCTCTAGCCCATGGGCTCTTAACCTTCTAAATCCGGCCCTGGGCGCTTGTCATGTAAAGTTACAGGTTTGACATTTTTCTAAGCTAAATTGCTGAAAGAGATCCACTTATTTTGATTTGACATCAAGCAGAATTATTTACTTGCAAGGACCAAGAAAGGAAGTGAGAAGATTACCAAAACTAAGCTGGCTACAGCAAATCCTATAAAGGAGCTTAAATGTCAGGTTATCTAAGTCTCTTTTTCTGAAAACATTTTACATCATTTTTAAACAACTAAAAAAATACCATCAGAATATGTCATGCGTCATATCATTATAAGTCCTGAAGCATCAAGCTGTATGTTTAATACAGTGAAACTAAAATTTACCACATCATCATCAGGAAACCTGTGTATACAGACTTCATAAGTATCTATCTGCTAGTTTAATAAAAGTATCTGTTCTTAAAATGAATCACATCCAGTTGATTTTGAATTCAGTTTTGTCATTTTCAGCTGTGCCATTACTCTACCGACTCTGGAACACACTCACACAGACCTCCTTTTGCCATGTACAAGTGGGCAGTTTGAAAGTGGGAATACTAAGTACTTAGCATCCAAAAATAGTCACCAAGCAAAGTAGATGGACGTCCTCTCAGTACACCTGCTTTCCTGTTTATTTATTGATGGCTCTGTGTTTTCTATTGCCTGATGAAGCTTGAATGTTGGGGAAGTGAAGCAAAGCGAAACTTCATGTGTCACGGATCAGTTGACAGCAACTTGAAAGAACTTTTTGCTGTGGCTTGATAGTTTTTGACATTGAAAAATGCTCAAACTTTATAGATATTGACATGAAAGGCAAACAAATGATTCAACTGTAAACTTAACAAACATCAATGCCTATTCAGAAGATATATTTTGCTTTCCAAAAACGGATAGAACTATAACTGAGCTCCTGAAATGTTGACATAAATTATTTCCGGCCCTTTATAGATGCATTTGATCAGTTAAATCAGATGTTGTTTAGCAAGTTCCATCTTGAACTCAGGCTTGTTGTGATCATCAACAAGCTTCGGGTAAAATTCTGGCTGAATATTTGACCACTCTTTTTGGCAAAATTGTCAAAGTGCATTTAAATAGGTGGATATCGTTGAGGAGACTGGGCTTTTAAACAAACACATTTTCAGTATGATTGAGGTTGGGTTCAATGCAAAAGCTTAATGTCAGCCTGCCTATTAATTCCAGCCAGTCACAATCCATGGGTGTTTGGGTTTTGAGTCACTGCTGTTTGCATGTTAGTCATTTCCTTTTGGTTTATTTATTCTTAACAGGTTTTTCCATGTTCCATTCAGTTCTCTGTATGTACTATTGTTCAAATGCTGTTGTTATACTATGGTAAACTCCTTTTGGTTTTCCTGTTTTAGTCTTGTGTTCTGGATTTAGTTCTATTGTATCTTGCATTGTCTGCACTTGGTCCTCTGCAAACCTCAAACATGATACAACCACTCATTTGCTTGTGTGTTTAGGATCATTGTCCTGTTGGAACACCCAAGTTGGTCCAACGTTCAAAAGTTCTTTTTCATCATTCTATCAACCTTATACAACACAATAACACTTCTAGTAGCAAAACAGGCCCACGACATGATGCTACCACCACCATACTCATCAGATGTATACGGTGTTCTTTGGGTTGCAAACTTAATCTTAAGTCTTTCAAACATACTTATCATTGTGGTTAAATTATTCAATCTTAAAACTTTTCTCAAGAAAATGTTTAGCTTTTCCATGGAGACAGTTGCAAATTACACTGAAGCTTGAAGGTGTCAATGTTGGAGTAGGAGCTCATTTCTTGGTCAGCATCCTCTCAGTGAATGGGACTGGTAAACTAGTTTCTCAGTGCAAAAGGGAAGTCGAGTTCCAGTAGTTTCAAGATTATGGAAAACTTGAGACTAATAATCACTCATCTTAGAGAGATAGTTTTAATTAGATTGTTGAAACTTGGACCCATGAGTGTTCCAAAAATATAATGACCCTGAACATACAGGAAAACTAGTTTAGGGAAGAATCATCCAAGCTTTTGGAATGGCCATTCCATGACGCTTTTTAAAACATAGGTTTACCAACCAGTTTGAATGAACTCAGCCAATTCTACCAAGAGTGGGTACATATTCAGCCAGAAGTGCATCCCAGAACGGGTTGATGGCTACAAAATGTGTGTGGTCTATTATTATATTTATTTAAATATTACTGAAGTGGGTTCTTATTTTACCCTGTTTGTATAATTTAGGCCATGTGTTGATTAGAGAAATCCACTTAAACTGGTACACCCAGTTCATTTCTAGTGAAATTCAATAAAGTTGTTAGTCCTATGATCAGTACACCCTGAAAAAGACATAGTTTAAATGCATCATAAAGGCGTCAAAATAATCTGGTGTCTGTACCCATAGTGAATGTTGGAAATTCTTTTCTTTTTTTTAACTTATTTCATTACATTGATTATAAATCTTCCTTCGCAACACAAGAATAAGAGATTTCATAAAACAAAAGTGTGCAAGGCAACTGTGACAGACATTTAACACATCATAATAAATTACAGTGAAATGTAACAATTCACTTAAGCCCTTCTTTGAATAAAGAAGTCCATTCTTAGCTGCAGTGTCACATTCATTCTTTTCATGATGAACACATTGAAACAGTTCTTCGTTATGGACAGTTCATTCATTCATTCATTATGGAAGTGATTCCACTGTCTTTTTATTGGGAGTATGCTTGAAGTCTCCTCCCATAAATTATGGGTTTAGTGTACAAAGAGTGTTGCCAGACTTCTAAAATCGCTGTCACAAACTTTTCTGAGCAAACTTTTCAGTCTGTGAAAGTTTGACTCCGGTCTTCAGTCATGAGAGGAACTGAGCAGAGGAGTATAACAAGGTAACACTTAACTGCTAAAGTGTTTCGGGGCAAAGCACTGAACACATCTTTATTTCTGATTTTCTCATCAATTTTCAATTTGCTATAAGGAAAAGCATGGTGGCCTGTGAAAACTGTAAGGAGAGTTATATAAATGTCAGCTTCAAAAGATCAATGCAGCTTTTAGAGAAAAGTGGTCAATAATACAAGAAAAGTGCTATATAGTGAAACGCAGTCCTTTAGATAGTTTATAAAAGACACATTTAATAAACTACATACAGAGTCCAGACAGCATTATTTTTTTGTCAATGGAAAAAACCTTGTTGTGTGCCAATGACTGTCAGAGTTTCATTTTAGCTAGGTTAACTAGATTGAGCTAACAAGCTAAGATAACTTACACTGTTGTATTGGTACAAAGTTACATTTACTGTGATTAACACCAGTTTCTCAGGAATCTCTTGAAGAATGATGAATTAATTTGGCAGTCAGCATCCTCCCCTGGTTTGCTTGAGTAGATTTATTTTACATTATCACAGTGTTTCAGAGTTTTTTTTTTTTTTCCAGGCAACACCCATGTCTCTACGTGGGTGTTGGATAATATACAGGAAGTAGGGCGTGATGCGCATACAGAAGACCAGGACAGGAACTCAGAATATGTAGCAGATCTCCACATCTTTATAGCAATAAGGTATAAAAATACACTTTTAGCTTCCTTTTGCTTCATGTTTTTAGCATATCCTGCTTAGCAGTGCCCTTCGAAGTGTACAACGTGACCTTTAGGGTGAACACCCCTTCCTGGCTGTCATTGTGAACAGGTCTGAAAGACACAATGAGAGTAGGAGAATTATTAATTACTTTAAAAGGGCAGAGGAAAACCACTTGAACGGCATCAATCATTAGAGACATGCAACTATAGGCAAATATAACAACTTAACATTTAAAGGTTTTGGCAAGAAAAACTGCCATGAGCTGTTTCCCAAACAGTAATTTTAACCTTTTTTGGGGATCTTGTCAAACAAAGCATAATTTAACCTCCATTTAACCAAACATGGAGAAGCAGCATTCAGTTTTTATGCACCACAAATCTGGAACAAACTCCCAGAAAACTACAAAACAGCCGACACCGAGTTCCTTTAAATCAAGACTAAAAACCTACCTGTTTATAGCTGCCTTTGATTAGTAGTAAGTGAAACATTGATCAATATTTTCAAACTATAGTTATTTGACGATATTTGCTTGATGATTATGATTTTGATGCACTATTTGCTCAATGATTTTGATGATTTTGCTGTAGACTTGATTGATGTTTTTATGATGTGAAGCACTTTTAACTGCCTTGCTGCTGAACTTACTATATGAGCCAAATAGCTAACAGTTTTGATAACTTTGTAAATGTTGGACCAGATTTGGCAACAACTATTCCTGAATGTAGAAACAATAAAATGGAGGAGTCATGGATAAAGATGAACTCAAACATAATGTTTCTCTCTGGAGTAAGTGAGACAGACGTCATAAGTGTCATTAATAAATGTAAAAACAAGACATCAGTTGACTGTTATGATATAGAAATGACATTAGTCAAAAGAGTAATTAATAGTTTCTCAAAACATTTAACTTATATATGTAACTTATCATTTCAGTCTGGATTATTTCCAAATAAAATGAAAACTGAAAAAGTGTTACCACTATACAATAATGGGAATAAACATATCTTTACAAATTATAGACCGGTCTCTCTGCTCTGTCAGTTTTCCAAAATTTTGGAAAAACTTTTTAGTTGCAAATTAGAGTCATTTCTAGATAAACATAAGTTAGTTAACGAAAGTCATTATGGGTTTAGGTCAGGAAGGTCAACATCAATGGCTATACTAGAAGCAGTGGAAGACATTACAAACACTTTAGATAGCAAAAAATATGCAGTTGGAATATTTATTGACTTAAACAAGCCTTTAATACCCTGAATCATTCAATACTACTTAAAAAATGGAGCGATATAGGATCAGAGGAGTGGCTTTGAACTGGATTCAGAGTTACTTAACTGATAGGCAAGCTTATGTACAGATGGGTGAGTTCAAATCAAGGTGTTTGGGTATTGCTTGTGGGGTCCCGCAGGGAACTGTAATGGGCCCCAAATTATTCAATCTATATATAAATGACATATTTAATGTATCAGTTGTATTAAAATTATTATTGTTTGCAGATGACACCAATATATTTTATTCTTGTGATACTTATAGTAACCTTATAAATAACGTAAATAAAGCACTAATTAAATTGAAAATTTTGATGGATATTAATAAATTATCTCTGAATTTAGATAAAACAAAAGTTGTGTTTTTCTGACATTATAAAGAGAGTTCTGATTTAGAAATTAATATAAATGGTGTTGTAATAGATAAAGTGTCAGAAAATAAATTTCTAGGCATAATTATTGACAGCAAGTTGAGCTGGAAACCTCATATCAGATACATACAAGGCAAAGTCTCCAAAAGTGTCTCAATTATCAACAAAACAAAATATTTTCTGGAATATAATGCACTATATTTATTGTGTTGTTCTTCGGTTTTGCCATATTTAACATATTGTATAGAAGTTTGGGGTAATAATTTGTACTCCAGAAACGGGCTGTAAGAATGATACATAAAGTAGGATATTTTCATCACACAAATATTTTATTTCTCCAATCAAAACTGTTAAAAATGTTGGATTTAGTGGATTTCTATACTCCACAACTTCTATTTAAAGTCAACAAAAACATACTACCCAGTAATAATCAGAAGCTCTTTAACCAGAGACTGGTTAAGGCTGCTATAACTTCAGAGGATGCGGTAACTTTAAAGTTCAAGCAGTGAGAACCACCAGAAAAAGTTTTCGTGTCTGTATGCAGAGTCAAACTTTGGAATCGATTGGAGTTAAAGCTCAAACAATGTCCAAACATTTATCAATTTAAAATAAGATATAAAGAAATGGTTTTGTGTCAATACAAGAATGAGGATGGGGGTGTTTGACTGTTACTTGGTGTTCTCAAGTAACAGTCAAATACTGTTAATCTCTCTAATATTAATGTTTATAATCTCTATAATATTAGACAGATTTATAATGAAGATTATGTATTATTATAATAAAAGGATCTCTCTATAAATAATTAAATAATAAGTATTAAGATATATTAATCCATATTGTAGTGGGTATTGCATATGATTATTTTTTACTATAATAACTTGTAGTTTGATTTATTTCTACAATAATAGGATAACATTAGAAATTATGTTGGATTCAAGATGATAAGTATACATATGAAATGTGATTATTGCATAGATGTGACCAAACGTCTCCTGTGCATGTAAGCATGCACTTCTATGATGGTCATTGTTATTATTGTTGTGGCTATTATGGTCATTACCATGATTATATCAATATATAACAACCTATAACCTGTTTCAGGAACATAAGCTAAATAGACTAGAAGTTACAGTGCTGATGGTAATTGAACAAATAAAGACACAAATGCACAGACAAAGACATAACTATTTACATGTATTCACATTTCCTTCATATACAATATAATCCTCAGATTAGGGCTGGCAAAAGGTGACCTATTACTTAAGGATCACCTTCTTCGGGCGGCAGACTTACCAAAATCTTGTCTTTTAATTCAAAGCATAGGACATTTGACAAAGGGTGGACCTGTTGTTAGGGGGTTGTCCCTCCCTAGTAGGAGGTTCACATAACACCTTGCCCTTTTAATACACAAATATATACAACTCAAATTAATTATGATTACCGTCAGCATCAATACCTTAATAGAATTACTAAATATAACTTTATTATCAATTAAAAGGGTGCATACTATTGTAGTAGATAATAAATAATTATGTATAATATATAATGAAAATATTGATGTGGTGATGATGAAATGAATGACATCAGTAGGATTGACAAGGAAATGCATCATGTATAAAAGGTAAAAAACATATGTGTACATAACATGATTTACCAAATCTCAAATTAAAGTGGTAATCACGATTTATGTATGAATATGAAGTGGGAGTAAATAAGTTTGCCTTCTTCCCACTCCTTTTTGAGCTAAATGCCTTTATTGTTTATGTATAAATGTGGTATTAACATATAAAAAATTGAAACAGAGGACTCAGACAATGTCTTGTTTTTACTGTTTGTATATTTATTGTACATATTTGTGTATATGTGTTTGTATTTATATTGTCTTTGTTTGTTCCTTCTTTACCCAGTAAGGGGTATAACATGCATTTTTCTATTACATGGCTCAAAATATTGGTATAATTCAACTTAATTCAATTTATTTATATAGCTCATGTGTAGTATTTATATAGCTACACCTGTGTAGTAACACTATCGATTTCAGTGTCCAAGGTGTAGAAATGTTCGCAGTGTTTTGCAGAGCTGTTGATGTGCTTAGAGTTGTGCAGATCTGATCTGTTTTGCTCCTTGACTGTTATGTTTTGCTAATTGTAGGACAGTTTTAATTTTAGTGTGTTAGCAATCATAAAAAACTGTAAATAAGAAATAAAGTCCTCAACTCTTAAACAAGACAATTAGAAAGTACAATAAATTGTACTTTTATTGAGGTCATAGAGGTATTTATAACATTGGGTAGTGATCAGTGGTGGCTGGTGAAAAAAATTGTTAGTGGGGCTGATGTGCCGATAGTTTTCCCTTCATAATAATATGAGAGGAAGAGAGAGAGATTCTCAATTAATGGAAAACTGTGGTTGACTGAAGTCACAAAGCTGCAGAAATGGCTTATGGCTTAATGGCTTTCCAGTCCAATAGAATGACTTTGTTTCTCATCTGTTCCTGAATTTTATAAGATTGGGACATTATGTGTAGCTTTCAGAAATCTTTCAACCTGTTTCCTGTTGTCAGACAGGTTTTACTTAAGAGATTTTTTTTAATCTACATTCTCTCCATAAAGTGTCACCATTCAAACTGAGCTGAGCTTCTCCCCCCAAAAATATAGTCAATCACAGTTATTTCATAATTTAGTTAGGGGGCCAATCCTCTTTCACAGAGCAGTGTTTCTCAATTCTAGTTCTTAGGGACCACTGCCTTGCAAGTTTTAGGTGTTTCCCTTCTGCCACACACCTGATTTGAATAAGTGGATGATTAGTGGGCTTCTGCAGCACTTGATGGCTGCAAAGGAGGTCATGTAATCATTTGAATCAGGTGTTCTGGAACAGAGACACATCTAAAACATACAGGGCAGTGGTCCCTAAGGAACTGAAGAAACACTGACATGAAGCCAGATTATTTTGGATAGGTTATTTACCTTAATGCTTATCAAATCTTAATGATTTTTGTATTTGCTTAGTTTATCTGTTTCACAACAGCATATGTTGGAGGATTTGAAATAGTTAAGTGTGGTAAAAAAAAACCAAGTGAATAAATCTCTAAAGGCTACAAATATTTTTACACAGCACCAAATTGCCTCTTAGTTTATTTTTTTTGACAGGCATTGATAGTGGCGTGAGAACATGTCTGTTACGGTCACATCAACAGATGTTGTTTTTGTCATACCAGGTTTCAATTTGGCCCAAGCCCTTCATTGTACCCCAAGGACTCTGGTAGAGTCAACATGCAGTCAAGCTGTAAGAACTAATGAGCCACTTTATAGTTGCCTTACCTTGGCCAAGCATGGAGCATTTACACTGGTGCATCACAGATATCTTAAAACAAATTAAGTGAACTCCTCCTTTGAATATAGCAGCTAACAACTCAAATCAGGCAGTTTTTGTGAAGATAGAAATGTCATGTTCTCAAAACACTTTTAGACAGATAAGAAGTGGTACAACAATGTGTTGGGTGGAAATGATTTCTGAACATTAAAGCAATCAAATGTGTCAATATTAGGGAAAAAAGATTAGGAACCCGTAAATTAGCATATAAGCTTTATAAAAATTTCATTAGCTTTATTTATTTATTTCCTCTTTTGGAAACACCTTCAAAGCATTTTGGATTTAAAAACAGTAACACGCAGCATGTCAGTGAAGGATAAACCTAATAATAATGTGCTTTAGCAGAAAATACAGCACTCTCAGGCTTGTGGCTTTTTTTGACAAGTGTTTAGGTATTCATAGCTCTGAATATGTACAACAGTTTCATATTGGCTCTTAATTTTTTTTTTCCTTTAATGTGAATGGTAGCAGACTTCAAAGACAGGACTCTCCACAGGGAGGCTGAGGTGCCCAACTGTTACTTGCAATAGCAGTGAAATCATTTTACCACGCTGCTCTGAGAGGTTTGATTAAAAAGCCCAAGACAGGCAAAGAAATAATAATAAAAAAAAAGCAGGTTAATGCATTCACAAAGACAAGGGAGCACTTTGATCTCACTTGGGGATGACTTGTGTGTGCGGTCACGTAATGTACGCTTAAGCATTCGCTGTACGGTCTGTAAGAAGCTAAAAGTGTGTAAGTTTGTGTGAACAAGTTGGGGGGGGGGGGAGCAGACTAGGAAACAAAAGAGAAAGGCAGAGGTCTCATTAATGAGTGTTTGTTTCACTGCAGCTCAGGGCACACAGCAGTGTCATTGTGCAATCTTTCCCACAGCAGCTTTCTTTTCCCCCTGCAAGAGTCTCACTCAGCCACCTGCAAAGATATCAAAGGATGCTCAATTCTGCTTTGAGACATTTACCAAACTGGAGGGAAAACATTTTTATGTCAGATCTTTTTGAAAGACTAATGTACGGTTTTGAATGCAAAGGGAGCCTGAAGCCACCAACCACACTGGAGCATTTCAAGTAATTTAATAAAGCTGAGATGGACTGACTGCCAGTGCTCTCTTTTCAGTCTATGAAGAAGGTAATCCTATTTTCCCCTGGTTCCATGTCATGTGCTTTTGCATCTATCTGATCCTCTTTTAATTGACACAGGCAGCCACACAGACAATGTGCTGTAAAATGTTTAGCAATAATAGTTCTTTAATTTCTTTCATATTGTAAAACCACATAGTTACACAGACTGTATATAGATTCAAAACTTTTTTTTTTTTCTGACCCTAAATCAGACCAAACTGTTCCTGTCAGGAACAGGATCAGTCAGGATTACTGACATTATTATTTATGTTTTTTATTTGGCAAATGTTCAAATAATGAGAGAGATAAAGCTGTTTAGATTATTTTCCATTAGTTTCTCAAAATAAAAAGCTTAAATAGACTAAAATTACTATCCTTTCAAATAAGATAATGTCATGGCTTTAACTTCTGACATTTGAGTTGAATAGAGGCACACCTGTGGATGCATCTTAAGGCCACACCTCAAGCACACTGCTTCCCTCTGTGACATCATGGAAAAAATGAAAATAAATCAGGCAAGAATTCAAGAAGAGAATTGTGGACCTCCACCTGTCTGGTTCAATACAATTTCCAGACACCTGAAGGTGCTGTGTTCATCTGTTCAAATATCTGCACGTGTAAACACCATGGAAATGTCCAGCCATCATACCGTTCATGAAGGCAACAAGTTCTTTGATTTCCAAAGATTAAAATGTTTTTGTGCATATGTTAACCCCTGAACAAGAGACAACAACCTTGTGAATATGCTGGCTGAGGCTGGTAACAGATTGTCATTATCCAGAGAAAGCATGTCCTGTATTAACAAATGCTGAAAGGCTACTCTGCAAGGAAGAAGTCATTACTCTAAAAGCAACATAAAAACCCAGACTTTTGTTTGAGATTGCACTTTAGGTCCAAGACCTTTATTTTTAGAAAAAGAGACTTTTATTTTTCTGTGGTCTGATTAAAGTTAAAATTAAAATGGGTCAACTCTAACCTAGCCATTGGCTGCCTAAGCAATTCCATTCAATTATCATCTCCCTTCAGTGCTCCATCTGGGATCTGTCCCATTGAGCTCGATTTCTCAGAATGCATTTCATCCTGGCCAATCAGCAAACAGGAGTTGTGAACGATGACATCGAGTCAAGTTTTCGGATTGTAGTCTGCCTATATAGGGTTGTAGTTTGGCAATGGCAGCGGAGAAAGTGAACGAAGTCATTCAGTCAATGTTGGCCACACTTCCAAATATTGAGCAATTAAAGTTGAAGCAAGAGGAATTTTATTGCTAGCAACAATGTTGTTCGTCTCGGCACTTCTCTCTTCGCAGTGGAGGATGGTTGTTTACCGTGCACATAACTTCTGGTAAGCTTCATAGTGTAGCTTCCTTCACGGACGAGCTAGTGCATTACATACGTCATGGCCAAACATTAGCAACTGGATAAAATCAGATCCAATTGTTTCAAACTTCAACATAGTCCATGTCTCCAGCAAGTAATCGTTTCTCAACAGCTGAGGATCTAGACCTTCTGTACAAAGCAAAGAATAGAACAAGGAGCTGGTTTCCATTAGACTAGGTTAACTGTGGCTCAACTGTCTTGCTTCTGAAAGTTGTAGGTTGATTCCAGCTTCCTCCTCTGCCATGTATTAATGTGACCCTGGGTAGAGCAACCCAAAGTTACCTTCTAATCTGCTTATTGGTGGCTCTAATGTTGGAGAGTAAAGAGAATGTGTAAAGTGCCTTGAGTGGTCAGCATGACTACAGTGCTATAAAAAGTCCAGAGCAAAAGGGGTGAACCTCGTAAGCTTGAGAACACCACCCCAACTCTAAAGTATGGAGGTGGTTTGGATGCTTGATTGTACTAGAAAGAGGTGCACTTCATAAAACAGATGGTATCATGAGGGAAGAACTTTATGTAGAACTGTTGATGTATAGGCACAAATGGATCTTCCAAATGGCCACTGACCCTAAGCATATAGTTTTGGTTTTTTATTATTCATGTGGCTTCGATCCACAACAAACATAATCTCAAAGCGTTTTACAAACCAAATGGCTGCAATTTATAGAGGAACATATTGTCCATGCAATCCAGTTATATAGACTCATTGAAATGTAATTTCAGCCAAGTTATAAAACAATGCTATAAAGTTCAGTTGTTGTTTTTTTATACCAGTTGATAAAAAGTTTTCTAATGAAACCAAGCTGATTGCACTTCAGTCACTGACTTTGCACCAGTGACTTATAGATACATTTCCAGAAAAATCAGACGAAGTGTATTTATTTATTTTCAGCACTAGAGGCCTTTATTGGCAGTGACTAGACAGGAGACTGGTGGAGAGAGAAGAGGGAAAGACATACAGCAATGGTCTCAGGATTGGAAATCAAACACAGAATGGCTAGGGCTAGGTAGCCCTATACAGAGGCCATATACATAGCCTCTGTATATGTGGTGCTCACTCTACCTCTACACCACACAGCACCTCGACTACTCTTTATTTGTGTGATAAAATGGTGTATGTTAAGTTTTCTTGTTGAGCAGGTAGAGGGGAAAAAACACATTATTTTGGCACAACTTTTTGAAATTGTGAATTTTTGTACCTCATGAGTACTCTGACCTTTTGGCCCACATGGCAGCTTGAACACCACTAGTCTAAAGCAAGATATATGGACAGTCAGGGGTGCAAATAGAATTTTTGAACTGGGGGGGCAATCTGTCAGCAAAAGATTTCAGCATAATAAATTATTTTCATTTAATCTGGACTTTAACTAGTGCTCAAATATTTGCCTGTTTTTATTTGCAGCAGTTGTGAGAGCCAGTTTGTGACCCTCCAATTTCTAACACTTCTCCATCCTCTCCCCCTGTATTGCTTCCTGTACCTCCTTGTTCTGTCTGTATTCCTTCTGTCTTCCACAGACTCAGGTGTACTCTACATTTCATGCTGAAGTTTGTGATTTCATAGTTGAGCATACTAATTTCTGACATTTCTCTTGACTAATTCCTACATTTCAGCAGCAACTAATTTGCCTTGCAGCTTTAGAAAAACAAAAAAAGGTGGTATATTAGGCCATTAAACCAGACCAGGCCACCTACACTTTAAACACCTGGTTTTCAGTGGTACACAGTGTACCACTAAAACACAACATTAGACCTTACATAAATGCTGGTCTCTTAATACAAACTACAATATAAATTAGTCAAATTAATGGACCATTAATCATCTGTTTTACCAGCTATGTTAATTCTTGCCTTGTAGGGATGGGGGCGCGGGGCAAATCGGGATTACTGTAAATCTGGGGTGGGGGGTCATGTCTCCCCTGTGCCACCTGCCCCCATGTGCACAGTCATATTCAGTAAATTAGAGTATCCATCCCATGAGGCTCATTTGTTAGATTAAATGTTCATTCTCAAGATTAGTCAGATATTATACATACTATTAAATAATCCCAGAGTTCTGTATTAAAAATGTTGGTAAAAATATTGGTCTGATGTCACATTCTAATCTTGGATCTCATGCTTTCATTAGCTGTAAACAGAAAATCATCATAATTAACAGAAATAAAGGCTTGAAAACGTCAGTCTGTGTGGACTTTATCTATATGTGTTACACTTAGTGAATTGAGTTACTGAAATAAACTTTTTAATAATGTCATTTATTGACTATGACTGTATAAAAACATCATAAAACACATGCCTGGTGAGAGATAGGAGTGAAATAACTGCCTGCCTCTATGCCTTCCTCCAAATCAGATGCAAAGAAATGAGCTGAAAGACAGCAACACATGTAAGCCTATATTAGTGCTATAGGCCTACCGATTTGTATTGACCAAAGTGTCTCACACATATTAAGATGTTTCAATTTGTTTAAAGGGGGATATTATATCTCATTAAAGAGGAGTGAAATATAATTTTAGTTGCATCACAGAAAGAAAGCAAAAGAAGTTTATCATAAAAATTCTGACAGCACCAGGGAGAGTCTGGGTGGAGTATCCCACTTTATTGATTTTAATTCTTTTAATACCTTGGGCCTCATTGCTTGGCTGACTCCGGCTGGTATACGTCTGTTTTTATAGGGAATTTGATTTGGGCTTCCTTATCGGTTTGCAGCAGGCAGGAAAAGAGAGGGCCAAAGATCCCCAGTCCTGGCAGCCAGGCTGCATGTTTGAAACAACAAGCGATCAGATCAAACATGATTAGTGTAGGCTTCTAGTCCAACCGCTCCGTGTGTCAGCATCGCATGAGATCATTTCTGCCTGTTTGTGTGAGCGTGTGGGAGGGGCGCTCACTTTGTGGCACCTGATGCACGATGCACATTAGGCCCACTTCACTCACGGCAATCAGCACACCCCTGTGAATGATCAGCCGGACTATTACAAAGGCTATTTACATGCATTTTCTTTGCATGGACTCAGCCCCCTATTCAGCTGCAGAGCCAGCACGCCCTTTAGTGTGCGCTCACTCTGAATGCACTGTGCGTCCTGCGCCTTTTACTCCCTGCATTCACCCGGAGGTATTTTATGTATACTTTTAAGAATCTATGAGACAGTATAACCCTGGGTCAGTTCACGTCGCCTGGTTTTATGGTTGCGTGGAAACAAAAGGCTTCGCTCAGTGGAGGGAGCCGCGGAGTGCAGGAGCGTTTCCAGAGGCGCGTCGCGGACGCTGGAGCGGCTCTCGGCACAAGTTTAGGGAGCAGCGGGGAGGAAGCGGACCAAAACACAGCACAGACCGATCCGTGCACTGATCTGCAGGGAGCCTTTCCATCTATTCGGAAACACACCATGGAGAGGAGAGCAGAAACGGGCACAACGACGTGAGTGCGCGCGATACTAATCATTACGCGTAATGGTGTCATTGCAGTGTTATGTGTGTAGTGTTTAGCTTCAAGTTCTTAGTTCTTAAGTCCTATCCTAAAAAGGAAGAAAAGCAAACTTAATTTTTACTGACATAACAAATTGAACTTAAATTTATTTATGGTTCGTATTTTGAATACATTTTCTATTTAAGATTTTTTTTTTTTATATCATGGATTCAAATTTTTATTGTTTTTTTTTTTGTGTGTTTTGAACAGTAGGAGAGAATTTTATGAAGTCTTAAAATACCTTTACTTTAACATTATATATTGACAATATTATTGTTTTTTTAAAATTATATCCAAACTCCATTATATTAAAAAAAAAAAAAAAAAAAAAAAAAAAAAAAAAGCTTTAGATTCATTAAGTCCAAAAGACTGTTGCAGCGGTGCTATGCAAAGCCTATCATCGTAGATAATCAGCTATGGAACATAAATTCAGGTTGCATAACTCCAAAAGTAGAATATTATTTCCTTTTTCTCATATTGCTTTTTATCAAAACCATACAGTGAATAGCTTCCATTAGGATGTCTGATCCATACATTAAAACTGACTGCTTTAGTACCATGATAAATATTTGCTGCATTTCATTTGCTTTGATGGTTGGGTTTGAGTCTCTATAATGGCTCCCTTACACAACCGGTGCCAGTGGCTTTTTAGAGTGGCCCTGACGGCAGTGAATTTATGAAGTGAGTCTGACCTGTGGCTGTGAGAGCTGTATTTATTCCAGAGCGTTGCATTTCCTCCATAAATTAAAAGCAGCATAAATAATGATGGCAAAAGTCCATAAATTTAGGAAATGCTGGCAAAGCCTCCATCTGACTTATTATATTTGCTGCCCCACCATGCTTCTCATTTGGTTCACTCTCTTTCTGTCTTGATCTCATTCTAAAGCAACTTGCATTTATCTTCAACCATTTACTCTTTCTCCTGCCAACTGCCTTTCTCAGCTGCCTCGCAAACATTTGCTCTTTTCCTCGATATCTCATTTGTGTCTTACAATGTTCTCTGTGTTGTCACTGTAATCTTACCCCTCGCCTTAAATCCCCTTGATATCATTCTTTCTCCTACAAGCCTGTGCTCATGTGTCCAATTTCACTTCTTGTTCGCATGTTTTCGCCTCCTCCTCCTTCATCAGTAGCCCTCTTGTTCTGCTCCCCAATTATCTCTCTCTGAAATACCAGCCTGGCAAACAGGAAGGGAAAAATGCACCCTTTTGCAGGGGCCTAATGTCAAATGTTCTAGACTTTGTACTTGCCTGCATGTGCAGTTGCTTCTACCATGCTGGTGTACTTTTTCCATGTAGTTAAACATCTGAAAGTAGCTTATCTTGGCCTTGAGGAAGATGCAGGGATACAATGCTGTAAAAAAAAAAAAAAGTATGTGCTTCCTTTTTCATGCACTGCAAACACAAACACCAGTGGCATTAATAAGGATTTTATTTGAAAGACCAACACAAAGTAGTGCACAATATGCATATTTATCTTCCTTGTTAACTCCACTGCAATGGAAAAAGAACAGATAAAAAATGTAATTTAAATCAATTTGATTTGGGGTTTTCTGTGCTTTTAAATCACTCAGAGCACATCAGTCTTTTTTTATTTGACTATTTGAAGTCGTAATTTTCTCTGGTAGGTTGAGAATTTGGTCAAGGATTGGAAGACAGGCATGTCACGTACTGATGAATTATTACATATCATAAAAGTATGTAACTGATCTCTCAGCAGTGCTCTGAATCTATTTTAGAAGCCAACATTTCTATTCATGGGATGTAGCCTACGCACAAGAGGGGTTCTTCCTCCGTGGGCTTTTAGGTTAAGACATTAAGAGGGCACACTTGTGGGGCTTTCGGTACCCACTTTAAATTTAGATTCCTCGTCTGTTGGTAACCAATGGAAACTAATCCACTGATTGTAGAAATGATTCAGCTTCCCTTCTTGTCCATGTTTAACATGCACCAACTAAAGCCTCAGATTAAACTTCATTTGCTTAAAGGTGCAATTGCAAATCCAGCAAAAAGAAGCCATGTCTGGACATGTCTGCAGGTGTGTGACTATTTTAACAGGTATTTAATTTAACTGCATACTAGTTCAAAAATTCAAATCTCTACATATGACTAGCTACTCCCCTCCCAAAAAAACACTTTCCTGCAGCGCAGCTGTAAACCTACCAAGATATGGACATCCATCTAAACTGACAGGTTGGGCAAGGAGAGCATTAACCAATGAAGCAGCCACTACCTAAATCTGAAGGTGCTGCAGAGATCCATAGCTTAGGAGGAAAATTCTGTCAACAGGATAACTATTACTTGTACACTCTGCAAATATGACCTGGAGCGGAGCATGTCAGGAAGAAACCCATGAGAAATCCCATTTGTAGTTTGCCACATGTCATGAAGGGGAACACAACAAACATATGAAAGAAGATGCACTTGACAGCTGACACCTCAACTGAACTTTTTGGCCTAGAGGCCAAACTTGAAGTATGGCACAAAAAACCCCAAACAAAACCCTGAAATCCTGAACCTAGCATCCTCTCACTGAAACAGTGGTGGCAGCATCATGTTATTGGTATGCATTTCTTCAGCGGGGAGAGCAAAGTTAGTAAGCGCTGATTGGAAGTTAGATGAAACTAAATGTAGCCTAATCCTAGAAGAAAACTTGTTAGAGGCTGCAAAAGATGGGAGAATGGAGTGGAGGTTCATCATCCAGCAGAACAACACTAAACCACTGAGTCAGGGGTGCTGAGCAGAAACATACACCGCTCCTTCAAGAATTTTGTTATATAAACCTTTAATATCTTTTTTGCATTTCTTAAGTATGCACTGCTGTGTTGTTCTATCATATAAAACCTTAAAGTCTGTTCAAGATTGTGGTTGTGACAAAATGTGAAAGTCAAAAAGGGCATCAATATTTTCAAAAGTGAAGCTCCATCTGCACTTTGAATCAAACATTTCTCCTGTAGCGGGCAGTTTTCCAAACCAAGATATGACTTCTCAGCTGTTTTCCAGCTAACGCAGAGAAGCAGCACTGTCCTCAACCCACCCGTGTCATGTGATACTTCAAGGTACATAGAGGTCCGTTTCATTTTGTTATCTTGGTAAACAGATCTTGCCCAGTCTCTTGGCGTTTAGAAGAAATTAACAAGTGTGATTGAATTACGTTCTGTTTTTTCATTTTGTCCAAGCACAAAGACAAGGCATCACATTGTCAGGTTTGTTGGCCTAGTTGCTGTTTACGATGTTAGCATTTATCTCAACAAAAGGATTGCATGGCCAACGGTGATGCTACACTCACTGAGGGACTTTTCTTTAGGAGGATTAGTAATAAGATAGGCGGTAGTCCTGATCAGCTATTAATGAAGTGTGTTAGGGTGGGTAGGCCTGTTATTTTCAAGAGCTGAGGTACAGAAAATAAACTGTAATTTACAGGACACATGGACAAGCTTTGAGTTTCTTGCACTTCTGAGTAACCGGACCTTTTAGTGACTCGATCAACCGATATCAATGAAGGATATTTTAGTGGTAAACGGACAGGTAAACTGTTAACTTTGAAAACGTGGCCAGATTTAGATCAGGTTCAGCTTGTAACATTTAGTTTCACATGGTGTTGGATCACTATGTTAATGCAAGGGTCTGGGTACTGAAATAGCCTTGCACTGCAGGGTTGTCAATTATAAAAGAGGCAGAGCAACAACAAAGATTTTTTTTTTTTTTGCTTGTTTATTGTGCAGAGTTAAAGTCTGTGTTTGAGCCTACTTTTTTCTTTTCTTTTTTAGATATGTAACAAAGTAGAGCTCTTTTTTTTTTTTTTTTTTTTTTTTTTTTTTTATACCTCTGTTGAAATGAGCATGAAGCTTCTTGCTGCATCCACCCTGCAATTAAATAAAGGGCTGCACCCCCAATAAATGACAGCTATGTTTGAAGAATGGTATTAATCACTTGCATTTTATATTTTTCACTTTTGTTGTTCAAAGCATAGTCCTCTCTCTTCTTTGCTTCTGACTGTCTGTTGCTTTTTCTGCTGCAGGTCCAACAACAACTGGGGAGGCTGATGTGGACTTCAGCCCTGAACCCCTGCAGTCTTCCCTGGAGCATGCCCGTATCCCACGATGCCCCTAGCTGCAGTCTGGCTGCTGCGTTACTCGGTGGTCATGTGTTTGCTATTGCACAGTCTGATCTTGATGACCTTCTGTTTCCATCATGCTGCCACCACTTGCTCCAAGAGGTGCTACTGCTCTGAGACCGAGAGTGGAGGGAAGACGATGCGTTGCAGCAACCTGCAGCTCACAGAGATTCCAGAGGACATCCCCAATGACACGCGACGTGTCTATCTTGACTTTAATCTTCTATCTGCAGTTCCAACAAATGCTTTTGCTGGTTTGACCCACCTAGTAGAACTGGACCTATCACACAATGAGATAAGTCAGCTGGAACCTGGTGCATTCAGAGGACTCAGCTCCTCTCTACAGTTCCTGGATCTGTCTTCAAACAAGTTGGTGAACTTTAACCCTGATGCCTTCGAGGGCCTTCGAGCTCGCGCCAACCTGACAAACAACCCATGGCTTTGTGACTGCAATCTGCAGATGGCTTTGCCCCGTGTGGACCTGGAGCCGGCCTCATTGACAGGTATTGTGTGCCAGACGTCTGATCCAGAGGAAATAGGAGTTCAAGGACTTGCCTTCCTTTTGGAACCGGACATAGACTTGTGCGTGGTGATGAAGAGGACTACAGACGTTGCCATGCTGGTTGTTATGTTTGGCTGGTTCACCATGGTCATTTCCTACCTAGTCTACTATGTCAGGGCCAATCAAGAGGATGCCCGCAGACACTTGGAGTATCTCAAATCGTTGCCCAGCAGGCAGGGCAAATCAGAGGAGTCCTCCACCATTAGCACTGTGGTGTAGAGCTGATTTAAGCCACAAATAGTATCCAAAATGCTATATCACAGCAAGCAGGCTTGGCATGTATCTGTACAGTGATCTGCAGTCTCAAAGTTTGCCTTTATGTTGTAGAAAGGAAATAAAACATTTTCCTATACAGAAAAACCGAGGCGGATGTAATGTAGTCCAGATGAATAATTCATCTTTCTGGAGGCCATTAGAACTTTTTGTTGGCTGAGTTGATGGCCTTGCCTGTGCACTAAGGAAGTAAAAGCAGTGAACTCTAGATATGGGATACAAATGGGATTTATCCAGCGGTGCATGTATCTCAATGCTCCTCTATTGCAAAGAGACCAGTCAAGACGCAATTAGCAATATCAATGGCCGGACAGAGCAACTAGAGCGACAAGCTCTACATAGTGTTTCTCATCAGAATCCTAATGTTATAGACAGATATAATACAAGTAAAAACTGCATTTTCAAGTTAACATGTTGTTCTGTGAGTTTGTTTTATTGAAAACAATAAAATACACAGCTTCAGAGCAGTTAAGAAATCATACCTTTGGAACTTTTACATATTTTGTAGGTGTTATAACAGCAAACAGTGGATCTTCTCTGCTCAACCAGTGTTGGTCAAGTTACCTGGAAATAGTAATTGGTAACTAATTACTTCCCCAAGAAACTAATCCAGTTACTTTACTGATTACTTATTTTCAAAAGTAATTAGTTGATTTACTAATTAGTTTGTTACTTTTCAAAAAAACAATGCACATGCAGAATATGCCATAAACAATATACCTTTCAAGTCAAGTTAATTATTTCAGCCTAATTCTATTCTTTCTGCGTATCCCATCATATAAAATGTAATCGAATGAAACGTCAGGTTAAAACTTGTTTTGTTTCACTCTTTTAACTTCATGCGCATTGAATCACTAGAAAAAATTCATGAAATGTAACAGTCTCTGATTTGAAGATTTTATGAAATATTTAAACCTATTCTCTGTACACGCCATTATATATTTTAAGAAAATCTTGAATGAACAACACAGGGTGAGGATTTAGGGCCGTGTTTCCCCCGGGGACCGGACCTGCTGGTGGAGCAGAGGTCGAAGAGAGGAAAGGGAACCCGAAGGACCCTGAGAGGACGCGGCTGGAGGTGGGACGGAGCCCGGCTGGTGGGCAGGAGGAGCCATGGATAGCGAGCCTCATATCCAGACTCTTGGACGCTAATTGGCGGAGGCGTGGACCCAGTGACGGATAACGCAGGTAAACTGAACAGAGTCTGCCAGATTGAATTTACGGCAAGCCTTCATTTCTTCCTATTCCACCATATCTAATTATTTTCGTGTTTGCACTCCTTCGTTCTAATACATGTAAAAGACAGCGATAAGATCAAATAATTTAAATCAGTCTCTCCTGACTGTACTCTGAACCAGTAATATTTACATCTGTTAGCAGTTGGTGAAATGCAGAGAGGAGTAATAATGAGTTTTAAAAAATGTTTATTTTCACCTGTTGAGCAGCAGAGGAGCTGGCGGAGGTTTGCCCGGTGGAATCAGATACGGTGGCCGCAGCGGTCAAGCAGGCGGGATCCGCGGGTTTCTGCGGCTTGCTCGGTGCCTGCTCAGATTTGAAGTGGAGTTTTTCGCTGGAGATGAGTTTTCTTCCCACGTAGCGCGTACAGCAGACGCTAATGTTGTAGTCACTGAGTCAAACTGATGTCGGTACTTCCAAGCATTGCACGCTGCGTGGTCCCGCTGCACTCTCCCACACTCCATGGTGTCTGTTGCTGATCCACACTCAGACGTGATTGTCGTGAGACACTCATACAAAATCACGCGTTTGTAACGCAGTCTGCTTGCGCGGAAGTAACAGTAATCACTTTTTTGCCAATGTAATCCCTTACTTTACTCGTTACGTGAAAAAGTAATCGGATTACAGTTTCGCGTTACTTCTAACGTGGTGCTGCCCATCACTGCGCTCAACACAAGGTGGTGCATAATTGTGAAGTGAAATGAACATGAACTATGTTTTTTGTGTGGTGTACATAAGCCTGGCCGTTGCCTTCCTACCAATTCCTCATCTCCCTACAGTGCTTCCATATGGAGCACTGTAGGGAGATGGACCTAGACTTCCCTGGTTGAATTTCAACCAGGCCAATTAGCCAACAGCACTGTTTTTGAATTGTAGTTCAAAAACATGTTTGTATGTTTGGCAATGCCAGAGGAGGAAGTGAAGTAAGCCATTCAGTTCGTGTTGGCCATACTTGCAAATATTGAGCAATTAAAGCCGGAGCAAGAGGAATGTTTAGGACTTTTTATTGCTAGCAAAGATGTTGTTTGGCTCGGCACTTCTCTCCTTGCAGAGGGGGATGGTTGTTCACAGCAGATGCTATTTCCAGCTAGGTTCATTGCATAGCTTCCTTCACGGTCAAGCTGGCACATTACATATGTCAAAGGCAAACATTAGCAGTTGGGTAAAATCAGATCCTATTGTTTCCAACTTCAACAAAAACCACGTCTCTAGCAAGCAATAGTTTCTCAATAGCTGAGGGTCCAGCCCCTCTGCACAAAGCAAAGCGAAGAACAAGGGGCTGGTTTTTACCAGGCTAGGTGTATATATGTATTCAACCCCTTTTTCTCTGATATCCCTAAGATAAATATGGTACAAGTCTCTCTTAGTTGCTCTGTGAAGGTCTCAGAGGTACATTAGAGAACATTACTGAAAAAACATCATCATGAAGACTGAGGAACACAGCAGACAGGTCAAGGAGAAAGTTGTGGCAATGTTTAAAGCAGGGTTAGGTTCTAAAAAGATATCCCAAGCTTTGTACATATTTCAGAGTGTTGTTAATTCATTTTCTGAAATAGAAAGACTATGACACAACTGCAAATTGAACAAGACATATCTATCTACCTGAACTGACAAGCCGGGTAGGAAAAGCATGGATCAGAAGTAGCTTAATGTTGAATAGAGAGAATCTGTTTGACGGGAGAAGAAGCTTTGCATTTCGCATACCTGGCCTTAGTGGCAAGAAGGAAGTCATAGCTAAAAGAAAGCTATATAAATAGTCTCATTTGCAGTTTGCAAAAAGAATGGGCAAGCAATTCAGTCTCTTGATTAGCAAAGCTGGTGGAGACACACCAAAAAACAAGCAGCTGTAACTGTGGCAAAATACAGCCTCAGTGAGGCTAACACCAAATGCAAACTGCACTCTTCAGATTTTCATTTATAAAAACCTTTTCAAACTGTCCTCCTTCCATTTCACAATCATGCACTGTATTGTGTTGGTCAATCAAACAAAATCCCTAAAGCAAACACTGAAGATTGTAATGTGGAGAATTGTGAAAAGGTTTAGAGCTAAGAATACTTTTGCAAGGCAGTTGATCTTGCTTGTATAAATCAATTTCTGTGATTTATATTTAGTTCTTTATACCAGGAGGATGGTGTAAGGGGTAAAAAATGCAGCAGACATCCCACATTATTATCAAGATGTCAAAAAAGGTTGATCTGAGAAATAAAAATTCAAATGCTGCAAGAAATTTGAGAACAAGAATCTAAACAAGGACAGTTTTTATATTGAGGTTAGAAAATGACTCTTTGTCACTCTGAGTAATTACAGGAACATGAAGGACTCTCTACTGACTGTGTATCTTATTTGGACTTGTGATTCCTATTTGGGGGCTGAGACCTCACTGTGTGAGACAGTGGAGTCTGAAACAATGATTGCATATTGCACTTTTTTTTGGCACAGCTATTACAAAAGATAACACTTTATAAATGATGGGGGAAAACAATTCTTATAATTTTTAGGTTATTTGTGTTGTCAGTATGTCTTTGTCTGATGTAGTTTTTTTCTTCTTCAAGCAGGGACATTGAAGGTCTGTCATTTTGTGGTTCTAAAACTGGAAGGTTTGGTTACTCTTAACTAGATTACTGTTTTCTTTCCATCTCACATCCTTATTAGGCATCCATGGTGTCTCTATGAATTATCTATAATACAGTCACTCCTATGTGCTTTATAAATAACATTTAAGAGGTCACGGCCGGTCAGTCCATTAAAGGAGCAGCAGGGAAGCGAACTTTCCATTTCACTGGAGCATATGGCAAAGAGCAACATGCACAAATGCATTTCAGCTTCTACTGATGAAACCATCAATAACACAAAAACAGGGAAATGCATTTGAATGGAAGCATAATTGAATCCATTTCAGTCTAAACCCTAAGATGTACTCATCGGCTCTTTCTCCACTGGAAAAAAAACAGCGCAGTGCTGAATAATGAAATCTGAGGTCTGAGATGTGGGAAAGGGTTTGTCAACAAGGGTTTTCCTTGTGTTCAACACACTAATGCCTCCAGAGCAGAGCAAGACCGATAAGTTATTCATGAATATCAAAAAAAAAAAAAAAAAAAAAAAAAAACTTGTGCAGAAAGGCCAGGACCGTACCCATCATCTTCTGTGACCTACTTCTTAGGGAGAAATGAAAGGATAATGCCACAGGGGATCAGTTCCTCTCTGCTGTCTGACTTACATTTGTTGGGTGAAGCACTTTCCAAATGCCCTTGAGCTGCTGTGGAGTTTCTTGAGGAGTCATTTTAGGCTCTCAGTTCTTTAATGTTCTATTCATTACCAGGATATGTAGTTGTGTAGATGCAGTGCCACTTTAAACTCATTTCACTGGCAGTATAGTTGTATTTTAGTCTTCTAGTGATTTTATGTCATTCAATGACATCTGAAGTGGGCTAATGTAAAAGTTAATGTGGGAGTCTGATTAATTATGATGCAAATGTGAAATAAGAGACTCACAAAGAAGTTGGGAACAATATACTGGCTTATTGCAAGAGAGAGAAGGTGGAAGTTCAAACCATTTCTTCCATCGATCACATTCCCAACTCTAACGTCTCTCTACCCGGCTTTCTAACCATACGGCCAGACAGAGATTTGAAGAGGAAACCGCAAATGAAGCGAATTAGCAGTTCTTGCCAACAGTTAGATAAATGGGTGTCAGTGAATTTGTTTCTGATCTTAAATAAGTTTAGATTGCTTCATGATGTGTGGCTTTTTGAGATTTTTAGCCTACTTCATGTTGTCAGACAGGTTCTCTGATTTGAAAAATGTGGTGGTAATCAAGCCTGGAAATGGCTAGTGAAACTGATCTCAGCTTTCAAAAAACAAACAAACATTAAAAAACAATTAACTATCTGTCTTTATGTATCGGGCCACGATGGTTTGGACAGATTTTTTTTCTCTCAATAAAGGATATCATCATCATCAAAGAACAACAATTTGTGTTTTTAAGATTAAGATGTTCCTTTGTTGAACACAATGAGGACAAAGTATTACAGCAGCACAAACTCAAGTGAATTAGAAAATACCTCTATATAATTAACATTAAGTGGGAAATTTCTATCAGACATAAAAACTGCAATAAGAAATCTTTAAGTTGTCAAATACTACTTCGCCAGCCATTTGCTTTTTGGTTAGTTTTAAGAAAAGATTAATTCAAACAAACATTTTCATAAAATTTTACAGCATCATGGTGACAAGTCCCACTTAAAAATCATGTCTCCCTAAAAATGAAATGTGCATCACTTTTAGTGCCCCTATGAAATCTTTATAGTAAAAAGAATGTTCAACAACAGGGAAAGATTGTTACAACAGTTATTCAATGTTTCTTTTAACATCAATACTGAGTCGGTGGCAAAATGTGCCACTGGTTCCTTCCCACAATAAAACACTCGTAATTTAAGCTTTGATAGAAAAGCAAAGCTGTACTCTCCCTCTCTTTCCCTCTCTTTCTCAGTCACAGGGTGAGAAGTGGAGTACATCCCGGGTGGGTGCCAGTCCATCACAGAGATAAATTGGTTTATGCCTAAGAGCAGTTTATCATGATCAGTTAACATAATAATCATGTTTTTCAACTGGGGGGGGAGAGCCAGAGTACCCAGAGAGAACTCACACATGCACAGAGAGTCACTTGTCATGAAGTATTAATTAATATGCTGCTGTTTTTTGAATATGCATTATGTTTTCTCGTCCACACCCCATTTAATCAGCTCTTATGTTCTGATTTGTGGAGTTTGTTGTGCAGAAAATGATATCGATCACAAGGAAGCCCTGAAGCAGTCTCCCGTGACGAGCAGGAGGCTCAACAGTACTAAAAAATAGATGGTAAGCCTCTCTCCCTGACATTTCCTGCCACACACACACTAACACACACACACACCTGGCTTTCCTCTGCTAACACACTGCCATGGTGGCTTTGAAACCAGCCACTGCTAAGGGAAAGCCCTCGCCACAAGAACAGATGAACTGAAAAGTATTAGCTGACGTGCGTGTCAGTATTTCTCTCAGCTGATTTGAGTGTGTTCGTTCTTTTGTTCGGCCGTATGTACAACAGGTGTGTTTGCATGGCGGGAGTGAGGATGAAGGTAATCTGACACCTGTGTTCTCCAACACACACATCAATGTTGCTGAGGTTAATTTAAATTTCAAGGCAGCTCAGCTTGCCCCATCTGCAACCTGGGACACGTTACACTGGTGTGAGCATTACAACTGCTGGGTAATGGGACACAAAGTGGGGGATAAGATGACTCATCCAATCCCACAGAGCACAGGCCTGCTCGGAGTTCAGTTGCAGCTGAAGTGCTTCCAGGTTTTGAGATCTCATGAGGAAAGGATCTGGTGAGCCACCTGAGAAATTTCATCTTTTAGAGAAAAGGTGAAGAGATACAGCAAGACACTGCATCTAAGATGAAATGCAAAAATAAAAATATTGGAGCAGGGATTTCAATCCCTTTGTTAATAATGGAAAATAATCCACCTGCTTTGGGCAAATTCTTTCAACCAGCTGGAGCATATTTCATTGCATAAATTGATTTTGTGTTTTATAGCTCCCCCTATGGAACAGAGTGAGGGAAGTAAATATGAATCCATTTGTTAAAAATGGATTTGTCAACTATGGCAGTACCAAAAGTAATAATACCACAATTATGCATGTGTAATAAAAGTAATGTTGCATGAGGTAAAAACTTGTTCCAATACCTTAATTTAAATAGTTTTATCATTTGTAGTTTTTTAAAAATTAAATCATACAAATTTTAAAATTTAATTAAAAGTTAGTTACATTTTTTTCACATTTTAAAAATAAATACAAAAAAATTCTAAAGCTTTCCATTTTGTCACATTACAACCACAAACTTCTGTGTATTTTATTGGATTCTATGTAACAGACCAACATGAACAAGTGCAAAATTGTGAAGGAGAAAGGTTAGAAGGTTTTTCAATTCTCACAAATAAAAAACAGAAGCACGTATTTAACATTTGCATTCAGCCCCTATGAAGCAACGCGAGAACCACCTGGCAAGTCTTTTGTCTCTACCAGCTGTGAGCAGGGCTGTCGACCTCCCAGTTTCCTGGAAGTTTTAGATGTGCCTCTGGTCATTGTTGCCTCATTCAGATGTGTTGAAGCAGAGACACATTGAAACACTGCAGGATGTTGACGCTTCGAGGACTGAAGTTTGACACCTGTGATGTAAAGGCTGAAATTCTTTTCTTCTTGCAAAATAACTCAGTCAGACTGGATGGAGAGCATGTTTGAACATACAGTATTTTAATTTTAGTCTTGACAAAGCCCATCAGTTAGATTTCGTGCCGGACTTTAACTGGGCCATTCTAATACATGAATGGAGGCTCTATTCTCAAATATTTTGCAGCGTCTGAAAGGTTTTCTTCCAGGATTGCCATGTATTTATTCTGATCAGTTTCCCATTTCCCTGATGAAAAAAAGCTTCCAAAGAGCATTAAGCTGCCAACACATGCTTCACTACTGAAGACGTAGAGCAGTGTTTATTATTCTGCCACACATAGCATGCAGCAGTTAGTCCAGTTCAATCTGATGTAAGCAGAGCACCTTCTCTTACTTGTTTGCTGTGGTCACAGGATTGGGATTATTTAGGGATATTTTTAATACCCTGTCATATCCACACACACTCAGCTTCTCCAGGGACTCCAATTATTCCTCCTGGTACCATCCTGGAACTCAGTCCAGAAATCTGCACAACATCGTTTGTGTTCATATTAATATATGATAAATCCATTTCTGAATTTTACCAAAGTCTAATCCAAAATCATGGCAAACCCTGCTTTCAACCTCTCAACAGCTTCCTCCCGGACCTGTCTGCTGTGGTCCTTGATCTTCACGATGCTGTCTGTTCTGTAATGTTCTCTAACAAACCTCTGATGGCTTCACAGAACACATGGATTTGTACTGAGATTAAATTACACACAATCTGACTTTATTTGCTAACTAAATGACTTCTTAAGGTAATTTGTTGGTCTGGATTTGATTTGAGGAGTATCAGAGTAATGGGGAGTGAACACAATGTATTTCACACTTTTCAAATTTTTATTTACATATAAAAAATGTTTTTGAAGAACCACTGATTTCCTTCGACTTTATGCACTGCTTTGTGATGGCCTGCTGGTAAAGTACATTGAGGTTTGTGGATGTGACATGACAAAATGGGTTCAAGGGTAGTGACTTATTATACTTTATATACAACCTATAAATACTAGAAACAGAATTTGAAAGTCATAAAATAGTGATATCATCATTAAGCTGATTTCCAAGGCACTATTTCCTGAAAACTCATCATTCTTTAGATCAGGGGTGTCCAAACTTTTTGTCATATGAACTAAAATCTCCAAGACACTCCAAGTCACAAGTACTTTTCACCTACTCAACAATAAACTAAGCTACAATACTTGAGTTAAACCAGTAAAATAGTCAGAATTTTTATTGGAAAGGGGTGTGTAAATTATTGCAAATCAAAACCGTAATAATGGTTTTGCATGTTTGCCTCATTAAAAGAAAGGAATCCACTGTGGAAATTGTGAAAGGTCTCAACTGAAAATAATATAAATATTTTTTTGTTGAACATGATTTAGGTCACTTAAGAAATATATCGCAAGTTTGATAAATTCATTAAAAACAAATCTAGGTGCATCAAAGTCGGCTGGATAGATGCGGTGCTCACAAGAGAATCCAAAAAGCCTGGTTAAGGAATACTTTGCATTGTGGCCAACATTTTCTGTTGTAAGATTTTAGTCTGTCTGTAATAATTTTGCCCTGATTAAAAATAAAAAGTCTCCATCTGCATCAACCGCCTGTGCTGGGTGGGCCAGTTTGTTTCATTCTTGAATTGCAGTCGTGAGCCGCACAAAATCACGACTGCAGCTCACGCAGTAAACACCCCTGCTTTAGAAGATCAAATGAAGATTGATGCAACTCTCAGATTCTGAACCTGGATGTTTCACCAATTTTTTTTATGTATATTACTTCCAAATACTGTTCGACTAGTGTTGTTAGTTTCAGAGGTGCGACAATCCTTCTCTTGGCTTCCATTTGCCTGCTTATTTTTATGCACACACTGCACAATGTGTTGCAATAGTTTGTAACAGGGATTTGGACTGAAAATGACTAAAAGAGCAGCTGAAGTTCAGGAAAAACTTTGAAATAACTCCAGAAAACATGAAAAAAGATAATGAAAAGATAGTATTGCTCCTTTGGAAGTTCTTTCTGGTGGTCCACATTAAAAACAAAAGACATGTTCTGTAAAAGTCATGCCAAAGTGAGTAGTTATAGAGGTTTCCATGGAAAATATACGTCTTATCTCTGTCATCGTGTCTGCTGTGAAATCATTTCCTGAGCAACATCCTTTCATGTCTCCACATCCGTCGTGAGGAAGAGCTCTCTGGCTCTGATTACGGAGTTTCCACACATAACCTCCTGACTGGGCCAACTCCGGTGAAACATCATTTTCCAACTCCGTCACAGCAGCCCCAGTGTTGCTTTCACTTCACATAAAATCACATGGGTAACATCAGTCACCGAAAAAGTGTCGGCAGTTTGATGGTGTCAGGCATCTAGTGTAAACATGAAACTCTCTGGATCTAATCCAAGTATGTCAAAGTTAGTTAGCTTGTGTTATTTTACAAATTTTAGTGAACGGTGTCTAAATTTGTAGCAGTCTTTATACAGATCAGAAAAATTCACTGGGCCCCCAGTAAAGATGTGTATGTCATACTAAGATGCCCATACAAGTGACAATTTTGTGTCTGATTAATGTTAATTAGGCCATATGTTTTAGATCTTTATGCTGCTAAGAAACCCAGTGATGATCCACCCTTATAAGATTCCCTTTGTAAGAAAAACAAGCCCACAGCATCACAGATCCTCCACTGTACTTAACAGTGGGTGTGGTTGCTTTCCCATATGTTTTTCTTTGTTTCAAATTAAACCCTCCTGGATTATTTGTTGTTGAAAAACAACAAATACGGGTGGGAGTTTTCATCGTTTCTGTCTATTTTGTGAAAAGATCAAGGTGGAGATGAGTCAACCCTTTTCTGTTATGCTCCTACCTTGCCAAGTGAGGTAGTCAAAGCCTTGTATCTGCTGACTTGTCTTTTGGTAAATCAAAATTGTGGCTCAACTGTGTGATGTAGTGATTATAGATGGTCTGTGCAGTCAGCTGACTTGGGGAATTAAGGTGAAAATACACAGAAACCTCCTCCATGTGTTGTTTATTTGATTTCTTACCAATTACATTTACACTAGATGTGTTGCATTGAAGCAGGGAGAGACAGAACAATTTACTATCCATCCATCTGTCTGTTCATCGTCTTGTGGGTTGTGAGGGCCAGTAGCCTAAGCAGGGAGACCCAGACTTCCTTCTCCCCAGCCATTTGGACCAGTTTCTCTGGGGGAATCCCAGGCCAGTCAAGAAACATAGTCCCTCTAGCGTGTCCTGGGTCTTCCTCTGGGTCTCCTCCCAGTGGGATGTGCCTGGAACACCTCACCAGGAAGGCGTCCAGGAGGCATCTTAACCAGATGCCCGAGCCACCTCAACTGGCTCCTCTCGATGTGGAGAAGCAGTGGCTCTACTCTGAGTCCCTCCTGATGACTGAGCTTCTCACCCTGTTTCTAAGGGAGAGCCCAGATACCCTGCGGAGGAAACTCATTTCAGCTGCTTGTATCTGAAATCTCTCTTTACAACAACAGACAGGTACAGCAGTCTGTCAATCTCTTTTCTGTCATTTGTGAACAAGATACTTGTACTCCCCCACTTGGGGCAGAACCTCATCACCGACCCAGAGAAGGCACTCTACCCTTTTCCGGCTCTAGATCATGGTCTCAGATTTGAAGGTACTGATTTGACTAGAATTTACTTATAAGGCTGTAGTAGACCATTTGCTAGACCTCAGCCAAAATAGAACAAACTGAAAAAGGTACCACCTACCTTTTTAAACCAGCCTGATTGTTTTCAGGTCTCTTATGTTTGCTGGAACTCTGCAACTTTATTCATGATTTATTACCAGAAGCATCTCAGAGAGGGCTCTGCAGGTTTATGATGGAACAGTTTTCTGAAATAGACTTTAGTTTTATCTGAGCAAACTATCTGATTCCAAATAAAGTCTTAGTAGAGTTTAACAAGTTCCAAATGTTTACGTTTGTGCTGGTAGGCCAGAAAAAATCTTTTCCATTCATCACTCCCAAACAGCTGGTTGACATGCAGATACCATCTAATAGTTGCGTACTGAGCAGAATACCTCAGATCTGACCTTTCATCTCATGCAACAGTTTTTTCCAGGTACTTTCAAAATCTCCTTGCAGACCTTTTAGATTAGGCCACAACCTCCTATCCCCACAATGGACATTCCAATATCTCTTAATACAAATATGAAAATTATGACCTCATAGTTCAAAATTAAATGTGAAGACAAATCAAGCCAATAGACAGTTTCTATCCACAATCACAATTTTTCTAGAATCCTAGTCTCTTTGTTGTCTAAAGAGTGTGGTGGAAAAAATCGCGGAATTAGATCTAGCCTGGCCATTGCCTTCCTGCTGCTCGAGTCTAATCTCGCTTCACTGCTCCGTCTGAGCTTTCTCCCATTGAGCTGATTTCTCCGGAAGAATTTCAACAATCAGCTAACCAAAGGAGAAGTTGTGAATGATGACACTGATTTTCTGCGTTGTTTTAGAATTGTAGTCTGCCTGTAGTTTGCCATTGGCAGTAGAGGAAGTGAACGAACCCATTCAGTCCGTGTTGGCCGCACTTCCAAATATTGAACAAACATTAACAGCCATTTCATTTGGTTTGGCACTTCTCTTTTCACGGTGGTTGATAATTGTTTACGGTGCAGTAAGCTTTTGTACTGTCGAGCTGGCGCATTACATACATCATGGCCAAATGTTAGCAAGTACAATTTAAAACTTCAACAGAGTCCACTCCTCCAGCAAGCAATTGATTCTCAATAGCTGAGGGTCCAAACCTCTTGGATGAAGCACGTCATAGGACAAGGGGCTGGTTTTTAACAGGCTAAAGAAAAAACGGAAGTTTTCCTCAATCCAGTCAATGAGAAGCTTGCTTAGTTTGGTGAGGTTGGATTGTGATCAAGGTTTTTGTTTGCTTCACACCCTCTGCTCCAGTTGTCTAAATTGGTGAAAAGATCCGACAGGATTTCTCCTCTGTTTTTCCCTTGTATCATCCTGTTTCAAATCAGTGAGGAACTGCACACCTGGAGTTCCACAGTGAGTTGTGTAAGTTACCAACAGTCAACAGTTCTGGACAACGGTAGGAACTTTTATCGGTTCTGTCATGGCAGTTCTGTTGCTGGAAGGTTAACGGATCAGAGATGCTTCTGAATCTATGAACTCCATTCATCCATTGTCTGAACCCACTTATCCATGCAGGGTTGTGAGGGGGTTTGGTACCTATCTTCAGTGGTTATTGGGCAATAGCTGCAGTCTGTGAACTCTTTTTTTTTTTTTTTTAGTTCCCAAAATGTTGCCTCAAATTAACATTAGTTACTGTAACTCAAAAATTAGGCTGTATCCCCCTATATTTAAACTCCTCATAGTTTTTATTATTTTTAATAAATAGTAAATGGCCTCAAATTCAAGGTTGGATTTTTCCAAAAGTTTCAGTTTAAAATGAATCTATGGCACTAAAAGATGGATTCATTTTAAGGCTTGTCACACATCTTCCAGGATGGTGTGAATGTATTTATCTGCATCTGTATGCAAACATACCAGTGGGAACAATGTTTTAGCACCTGATTGTGAATTTAAGACAGAGAGGTTCTCACTTGGATGCTAATGCACCTGAGTCAATTCAAGTATGTTTCAACACAAACATTTTAGAGCGTCTGAACAAAGATGACTGTAGATTAATAACAGGGATAAGGCAGAAAACTGTTTTTAGAGATTTATCTTCATTATATTCCGAAAACTCTCTCGTCGTTGGCTTCCTCCGGAAACCAGTATCAAAATAAGCAAAGAAAAAAAAATAAGAACAATAAAAAGCCATAAAAATTGTAGAAGATTTAGGAGAATAAAATGTAACAGCACCTGCTCTTTTTGGATGCCTTACTGACTGGTGCATAAATCAACTGCTTGCAGAGCCAAGACTTGTTCAGCTGTGCTTAGCCTCATAATAAACTAATTGCAATGTTTTAATGTCTTCAGGGGCCACAGGTGCACCACAGTAAATCCACAAGGAATCATACACCAATATATAATTTATTTTTTATCGCGATTTTCCAGTCCTGCCAGTTTTATACGTCTCTGCTCCAACGCGGCTGATTCTATCGGTCCACCTCCTAGGCCTGTCACGATCAAAAATTTGCCAGATGATAAAATTTCTCAGAAATTATTGCAATAAATAATTATATTGTGATTTTGAGACCATTTTCAACTTTCAACAAATAATAATAATAGCATATTAATGCAAGTACACCCTCTCAAACATTAAAACACTTTAATTTCTAAAGAACATTTGACACTGGAAATGGAAAACATTTTAAATATCTAAAATAAATAAACACAACAACCAAAACAACAATAATTCAAATGTATTATGGAGTCTCTGGAAACAAAACTGTGTTTCTAGAAATATCAATCATTCAAGCTTAGACAGGGTGGACAGGCAAAAGTGGCAGTTAGGACTTTGGTTAAAAAAAAAAAAATTCATACTGGGTGTCAAATATTTACAGCATTTTTCAAAAATGCCAGCTTTTCATCAATATTAAAGGGGAGCATCTCTTTAATGACTGTTGTTCAAATGGAAATGATCGAGCTCATTTTAATTTATCTTGCAATTAACTGATGTATTAGTTATTGTGACAGGCTTACCAATCCCTCTCAGTATGTTAAAGTTCTGCAGAGCTGATTCAGGTCTGTTGAACCAGGGAATAACTTGGATAGCTCCCCTTGAGGACTGACTTTAGACACCACTGCTCAAGTTATACTGACCACTCAAAGCACTTTACACTAGAACCAATTACACTGTCAAACATTCATAAACGTGGAACAGTAGGCAACTTGGGGTTAAGTGCCTTGCCCAGGGGACATTGACATGTGACGGGCGGAATTGAACCTACTATCTTGTTTTAATTGATAATATGGAGTTAAAGGTTAAGACATCAATGCGTCCTCCTCCAGCTAGTTCCTTGATTAAACTCTAGAAGATTGTCGGGGGGGGCGGTCAAGTGTGGGTGCACGATATACTCAATGAATGCGGCTGGTACCAAGAAGGACTTTGATTTGGCAATAAGACAAGAAAAGCAAAATACAAATACAGTGTTTTGGCTGGACAAAATGATGGTCTTATTTCCAGCAGAGGATAGACTTATCATTTATTTATCATATTTTCCTTTCATGCAAGAAAACATGCGATATAGACAGTGTTAGAAGAACATCTTGATCCTTTGCAAGCAAGAAGACGTAGATTTAACAGCTATCCGTTTCCCACAAATACATACAGAGATTCTCCCACTGAATAAGGACCTCATTACCCATGATAGCATCCTGAAGTGTATGCCAGTGATATACACTAGAAAGCTTTAGAGGTAGTGTTAAAAATAATCTATTATGTAATGTTTTTCCAGAGTGTGAACTATTAACAGTTTGAAGAAATGAAATGAAATCCTTACATTTTTTGAGAATCTAAAGCTTTTGTAGTCCCTGAGGTTGTCAATAATGTGACCTCCACGAGAGGGCGCCCATACTCTCTTCTTGTCTTCTTTATGTTGATCTACGAAGTCTGGTATACTCCCTGAACAGCATGCAGTGAGCATCTGCATAAACAAAATTTAGCCTTTTTTTAAAATAATCTCCTATGTTTTTAATGATATTATGTTGCAGTTTTCCAGAACCTGGCATTTCCTGGGGTCCCTTGATTTGCTTCTGTGAAAGTACATCAGCATTATAGTACCAGAGCGCTCCTTCAGAGTCTGCTTCGAGCTATTTTCTTAGCAGCTGATGTTAGAAGGTGTGTATAGACACTAAAGTCCTTCCCTCTCCTCTGCATCTTGTGTATACTTGAAGCAGTTCTATGTAAATAAATTACAAAACCTAAAGTGCACCACAACTGCATTTGAAGGATCGCATGAATGAGTGGAGGTAAGCCATACACTGAACGTTAAACTTGAGGGTCCTACTTTTTGGCATGATGAACGTGAACTGAGCACAGCTCTTTCTGCCTGCCATCATTAAGCAGTGATGCATTAGGCAGTGAGCACACAATAAACTGAGAAACATTTAGTTCTAACTATTCCTACTTTATGCAGTTGCAGGATTGCCCCTCCAGCTGAAGAGCTTGTCCAGGGAAGGGAGGAGAGGGTGTCTGCAAGCGAGTGTGGTTCAGATTGTTAAGCACACATAGCTGACTTTATGAGGACCTGTTATTTATAATATATGCCTCCTCCCTCTCCTTAACCTCTTATCATTGCTTATCATTATATTAATGCTCTTACCATTAAAAGTGATTATGCTGAGTTGTTTCTGTTGGTAGACAGTTCAACAGTTGGTAGAACTGTTGCCTTGCAGCAAGAAGGTCCAGGGTTCAAAATTCAGCCTGGGTGGTTCGGCGTGTAGTTTGCATGTTCTCTCCGTCCATGCCTGGGTTCACTCTGGGTATTCTGGCTTCCTTCCTGTGTGTTTGGTTAATAGGTCTCTCTAAATTGTCCTTAGGTGTGTGTGTGCATGGTTGTTTGTCCTGTGTGTCTTTATGTTGCTCTGTGATGACCTTTCCAGGGTGTACCCCGCCTCTAACCTAGTGACCGCTGCAGATGGGCACCGGCCCACCCGTGACATTTCATTTCAAAGATAAGCGGGTATAGATGATGGATGGATGTTTCTGCTCTTATAGCTCTGTTGTTCCCACATTGGAGCCTGCTGCAGGCAGGGAGTGAGGCCAGATACAGAAGACATGAGCATAAGAGTGAAGCTATGGCTTTCAACACATTGTGTGATTGAATTTTTTTCCCCCTGCCCATCATACAGGTAAGAATAGCTGAAATAACAGCTCAGATGTTTTATATTTGGGGCCTGTCATAGCAATGCATGGAGGCACCTATTACTCTCCACCTCGAAACTGCTTTCTCCGTTAATGCAGCCTGAACCGTAGCATGCACGACGTGGCGACGTAATTAGTGAAAAACTACCCCATACAAAGTCAATGGAGCGAGGTCCTGAAGACATCCTTAAAAAAAATACTATTTTGGAGGATTTACTGTGTCATCGTGGTTTCGCCTATAAATGACATTCAACACTCAGTTTGTAGATACGTCCGTGCTGTGTTCAGAAGTGACGATGGTATCTTGATACCTCTGACGGTTTTTCCACAACACGCCTCACACTTTGACAGGCCCCTTTTAAATTTCTTCAGAAATTTTCTAGTTTATTAATGTGAGTGAATCAGAACAGCAGCCTTATTGTCTCCTTAGATGCATGAGTTAAATAAATAAAACATATTAAAGAATCCAGCACTCAGAAAGCAACCATATCAAGAGCTGACTTTCAGTTTCAGTGCCCTTTTCTCCTTCTGTCAGAGGAATGTCTGCTTCCTCCAGGTTTCTTTGTTATAATGCTTGTGATTTCATTCATCCGGACACACTCATTCATAAACTACTTGTTCAGCTGCATCGCAAACCGTAATGATGGAATTTACTACAGAGAGATTTCCATATGTTCCTGTTCTTGTAAACAGAAAGTGTAGCATTTTTAACCCAGTATTACACAGCAACATTTTAGGATGACACAGACAGACAGACAGACAGACAGATAGATAGATAGATAGATAGATAGAGAATTATCTAGATTATTAATTGGATTATTTTCAATAATCCAATTTAATAAATTGGATTATTGAAAAGTCTATTTATTTCAGTAACTCTATCACCAAGTGAAACACATTATATACATTAATTAAAGACTGATGTTTTAACACCTTTCTTTCTATTAATCGTGATGATTTTTTTGCAAACAGCTAATGAAAACATTTAAAATGAGACTATTACATCAGACCAGATTCATAACCATTTTTTCTCACAGTATGACATTAAATCAAGTCAAGTTTATTTGTATAGCACATTTCAGCAACAAGGCAGTTTATAGTGCTTTACACCATAAAAACAATACAGTCATCATTTATGAAACAAGTAATAAACATTACATTTTGCCAAATGCCATCATCAAAATCATCAAGCAAATGTACATCAAATATATTGATCAATGTTCCAGTTATTATTGATGAAAGGCAGCTCTAAACAGGTGGGCTTTTAGCCTTGATTTAAAGAAACTCAGTATTTCTCCAGTTTTCTGGAAGTTTGTTCCAGATTAGTGGTGCATAAACACCGAAGGCTGCTTCTGCGTGTTTGGTTCTGGTTCTGGTTCTGGTTCTGGGGAAGCAGAGCAGACCAGAACCAGAAGACCTGAGTGGTCTGGAAATCAGAGACCTCCACAGTTCTGACATCATTGTTGGGCTTCCTGACATTGGCTGAGGGCATAGTTATCTCTGTATGTGACATCCTGACTTTGATGTAAGTAATAAAGCATTTAAATAAAAATGTCATATTAATACTCTATCCTTTTATTTTGGCATGAAGCAAATATAAATAATTTAGGTAATTATAATTGACCTAAACCAGGAACCAATTAATCTCAGACAGTGAGAAAACAATAGTTATTTGTCTTTTTATATGATATATTAAAGTCATATACCAAAAAAGTTACAATTAAAGAAATCCAAAACATGAAGACTATTTTAATAAATCGCATATCAGCAGAACAGCAACAACCTAGAGGGCAAAATGTTCATAATTTACAAATGTACACAGAGGCACAGACATGCTCAAATCAGCAGTTTTTAGAGATATTGTGTAACTTACAGTTTAATAAACAGTATAAAGGGCAACATTCACCTGTTCAACAAAGATGAGCTGGTTTACAGTGAAATGGTGGAAATAATTTCTATAATTGTTCAAAAAGACAGTGACCCTAATTCCACTGAATTTATTACAAAATGGATAAAGTTTGAGGATTTTTTTTTTTTTTTTTTGCTCAGAGATGTTTTATTGTCTCAGTAGATTGTCATGAAGCGTTCTCTTGATTTTAGTCAAGTTCAAAAATTATGACGCTACAATTAACAATTAACAACAGAGAATAAAAATAAAAAGATGTTTAACCTCAATTATTGGCAATGAATTCAATCTTTTGGCCAAAAAACAAATTCCTGGACGCAAAAAGCAAATAAATTAATTCACTTTAAATGTAAAGAAAAAAGAGAAAAGGAAGACAAAATAGAAATATACTATGAAACATCAGTAAATTTGTTTTACGTGAAACAAGTTTAATTTCACTAGTTCATACTTTCTTGGTTCCTGTTCTATCCGAACTTTTAGATTTACCCCAGTCTGTGCTCAGTAATGCAGCATTCATATTTTAATTGTGTCACGACAGTAAAACTTGCCTTGATTCTTAAAACCAGCCGATTTCTAATTGATTACAGTGATATCACCAGGAGAAGTTCCATTTGGGCTCATTTCAGAAAAAAAACCAGTAAGATGTACGTTTCAAAAGAATATTATGTCATGGATTGTGAGATATGATGATGATGATGATGGAAACCCCCCCTTTGGGTGTTTCTATAAATATGTCAATAAGAGTAGAGTTAATCAGTAATAGTGCTCACTTTGAGGCCAATACTTCTGAAAGCTGTCCCAGTTGAGGCCATGCATGTCCTGATTGGTGAGTAGTGAGGACATCATTGTAAAACGCTGCTTCCCCTCCTTGCTGGTCATCTCCAGAGACAGCAAGGACTCTGAAGGGGAAGCTCCAGCACAGCACTGACCTGGAAGTGAGGGTTCAGCTCCGGCTGGTACCATACTGTGTATTTCAACAAATAGAGACACTCTTTTACACGTGCTCAGATGGATTATGTCATATCTGCAGTTATTTTTGCCTCAGGTTCCATGTTGCAGAGACTCCTCTAAACTCTTGCAGCCTCTGTATTTGTTGGGGTTGAGGGGGGCGGGGCGGGGTGGGGGTAGAGCTCAGTCCTGCAGGGCACCGGAGCTGACAGACAGGCTTTGTTCTGTCCTGAACACACGCACCGCGCACAGACTATAAAGAGGGTTGTTCTGAGTGCGTGTTTTTCTTCTTCTTTTATTCTATTTGATCGTTTCCTCCCCGCAGTTTTCGCCTGCCTCATGGCCTCCGCCGCCCGCAGCGCACCTCTGCCGGAGAGCAGCAGCGCACTTGTTGAGGATCCGCAGTTCCAGGAGATTCTGCAGAGGAGCCGCAGCTTGACGCAAAAGATCCTGGACTCCATACCCGACACGCACAGATCCTGCGTTCATACAGAGGTGAGGGACTGCAAACAGGGAGCACGTTTCCGTTCAGGCTGAATATGCGGGGTTTAATTCTGCTGCGTCATAATAAGAAAAACAGTGAATAACCCTCTGAGCTGAAGGGATCAGTCGGGAGAAATGAGGCTCTGTTGTTTGGTCTGCCTGAAATGTGCTTATTGTTTTCTGGGCTGCAGACAGAGCCATTCTGGAACTTAGAATGCACTATTTATATGAGCAATTAATATTTCACTGCCTGTCAGAAATTACGAAAATAATTGCACAAGAGAGCTTATTTTTGGTGTTAAAGCTCGGCTTCTTAATACGTTTTATGCTGGTTCTTTTAAAACCACAAACGCAAAAGTAGCTTACTTTGGCACAGGGACCAGAGCAGCATATGATTGGGAGGGGGGGGGGCAAAGCCCTTCATTAAGACGCTTCCACAGCATCACCTGGATCTTTTTTTCAATTTCATGAGCTTGGTTGTTTTCAATTTTGCATTGGGAAATGCGTGTAGTTAACAAAAAATAAATCTTAAATATAGAGTCAGAATGTAATCAGTCTCTTCACATTGTTTCTAAAATAAAACCAGTTAAGATAAAGGGTGTTGGAAGGTGGCAGCTTTCAATACATTTGAAAGACAAGGAACACATTCAAAAGTGAGACTGAGTTTAAAATGAAATGTCAATTTTTTTGTTTGTTTTAAAATATGACTGCAGTACAAACACCTGGTGCATAAAGTGTTAAAATAAGTAGCATTGAATTGTGATTTTAAATAATGAGACTTTTAAAGTTGTCATTCCAAAAGCATCAGAGTAAAGTTTTCACTACCATCACATTAAAGTTGAAATATGTTTTGATATTAAATTTAAAAAAATCAAAACAACTTAATTCACCAATAAAGGTAACAAATTTTACATTTGAATATTAATACTTCACATGATACAATAATCCTTAGATTTTGAAAATTATGAATCTTAATTTTTCTGGTCATATTTTAGATGCATTTAATGAGCTTGTATGTGACTTAATGCTGAATCAAAGTAACTGTCACAGAGAATCTAAGTATATATTGTCACATCGCATTTAACATTTTCCATCTACACACCATCTCTTTACTACAGACTCTAAAGCTGACTTCTTCAGAAAACACCAAGTTTGCAACCATGGCGACCACCATTGGCATCCCCCCGGCTCCTGTACTCAGAGCGGTTTCAGAAAATTTCACCCTGGTAAGCATCTTCCTTTCATTGAAAATCTTTTTTTTTTTTAATTTTTTAATCGTAACTTAAAAATTAAAAACAGACATAATCAGGTTGCTCTCTTCATTCTTTATTAGGAAACCAGTTTGAGAACGATGCATGATGGTCTGCAGCTGCACCAAGGGTTACTGAGCTCCATCTCCCCTCGACTGGGACAGAGAGATAAAGTGGTTGCGTTAATGTCTGATGTCAGGGATCTTAAAATCCTAATTGTTAAGGTAAACGGATTCTTTTGCGTCACTGTTCCAAACAGAAAATACTTTGTATCATATGTTTCACTCACAACACCTTCCTGATATGTTTCCCAGATGCAGAAAATGAACCAAACGCAAGCCTCAGTCCCACCCGCGTCGGCCTCTGTGGAACTGCACCTCCCGGGGAATTTTGAGGTCCAGGTGGCGGCCCACCTCACCCTGGTTCAGCTCCAGACGTTCAGTCAGGACATGGCGCGATGCCTCAGGAGTCTGGACAGGAGCACCGATGATGAGAACGAGAACTGACCAAAGAGTGTCATACTCTTCTTTTGGCCCAAACCAAAAACCTACGTTGCCATTTTTTGTTGTGGTATTTATTGCTCTGTTAACAGATTATTTATTTGTTAAATGTATTTTATTTATGTATTTATTTCTAGAGACGGATTGTATTTATTTAGGAAATCTATTTTTTGAAAAACCTTTGTATTTGTTAAACGTATGACCAGCTATTAACACTCATATTAGTGAGTTGTGGGAACATATTAATGACGTTATAGATGGTATAAGATTAAAAAGAAACTAAGTATTTTTGTATTGCTATTTAAATTCTAATGTTATTTTCTGATGTTCCAATAAATTTTTTTCTTTCCTTGAAAACACAGTTGTTTCTTTATCATAAAGATCGTGCAACGAGACTTGCTGACATGCTTCCTCACCGATGAATTTGTTTCCAAAATTCCAGCGAAGCAAACAGAAGTGCACCTAAAAGTGAAACAGAGGCTCTGGCGACATGTCAGACATTTCCTCGAGGGTGTGTCGCAAGTGGCAGATGACCAACAGTATCACCAGGAGGACGATTACTTCATAATGTCATGTGAAAGACCTCAGAATGTGATCATTGTGAGGAAAAGCTGATTAAGACTCTCAGATCTGTACATGGATCTTAGCAACAGCCAAAGCTGATAAACAAATGTGATCTGGTTAAAAAAAAAAAACTTTTCAAAAAGTAAAAACTGGCAAAGGCAAACAGAGGGTATTTGTTTACAGCAACTTTTATTCTAAAAACTATAAAGTCAATGATATATGAAAAAACCCAGGAAAAGACACTGGTGTAAAGAAACGAGGAGAAGTCTCAAACTCCAGCTGATCCACCCTCGGTCCGTTCAGTCTGAGTTTTGTTTTTACCCTTCATGTTCATTTCACTTCTCAGAACATGTAAAGTTTGTCAGGTCAGTGACTTCAGGGCTGGAGGAACTTGAAACTGGAAGAGTTCAGAGAGCGGAGATGGCTTTGGCAGCGACTCTCCTCCCCAGCGGCAGAGTCAGGTCAGTGATAGCCAGCACCACTTTAGGCTTGGCCAGAGCCGGCAGCTTCACCAGCTCAGACACCTAAACACACAAAAACACGAATTATTCAGTTGACATACACCGCTGTGTGACAGAGCTTCCACCCCATGAGCCTGCTTACATTTCGTCAACGTTTAAGCTTTTTTTTTCCAACACAAAGGAGTTCAGCCAAGAGGCACAAAACCTACGCATGATCCAACTTTATACATACCTACTGTATGAAATGTGATACGGTTCAGTGTAATGTTAAGCTCTTTGCAGAGGTAGGGACTGAAAAATATTTCTTCATCAAATGCCAGTTACTCTCCCAGTAACACTGCATTGATCTAGAAGAGGCATTCAAATCCTTTCCTTGAAGTCTTAATTCACACAGCAACAATTTACAATTAATATTATCTTTTAATCTTTTAACATTTAATTCAAGAGGCCAAAAACATTTTCAATTGCTTGCAATCATTTTAAAAATGAATAAAAAGCATAAAATTTATCCAATTAGAAATACAAAGAGATATTTGGTTTTTTCCATGTTCTACACCTCCTTGAACAACAGTCGTCAAGTCGAAAAAGCACACGTTCCAAGGCACGCTAGAAATTATGGTATGGTGAGTAGAGTGCTGTTTTGGGGTTAAATGAGAGAAAAATCACTAATTTCTCAATAGAAAGAACAGGGTATGATTTTATTTTGATAAGCAGGAAGTGTATTTGTAATGATGCAGCTAGATTAAGGCTGAGAAAGTAACACACAGCACCAAAAATACATTTATTTAGTTTTAAAATGACCCCAAGTCATTCAGTGCAGTGTTTGGTTTAAGAGAGTTCTGGATGGTTGAAATTATGACGCTACAGCAAACATGAACTTCTTGTTCCTAAGCATTAACAGCACCACTGGTTTATTCATTCATTCCAGTTTATTTGCCAGGCTCCAGCCCAGTGGCAGCACATAGTCAGTGGGACTAACCTATACTCTGTCTTGGTACCAGCATCTCTACACCCAGTCTCTGTTTGAGTTCTTCAATTTAAAACATTTGGATCTATGATTAAAAAAAAAAAAAAAAAAAAAAAAAAAGGCTTTGCATTTGAAAAACCAAGCTCAATGAGCAACATCTCACACACTAACAGAACTATAAAGGAAGAAAGAAAAAACACAAGCCTTCAGTGGGTGTGGTGGCACTGCACCAACACCCACTGAAGGAAGCGACACAAAAACATCTGAAGAAGACACTGAGCGCAACTTCCTTTTTAGCGAAATGTAAACAAAACTGGAGTAGCGTCAAATTTTACCAGTTGTAGGATTTCTCTTTTGTCTTTGACAAAAGACCACAAGCCATTCTCCGGCTAGTGCTAGACATATTTACCCAGAATGCCCTGTGCTCTAGTTCGCTCCCTGCTTTTGGAGCGGTTTCCGATCCGCTTGGCGTTCACATGTGCGTTCGAACCACACCAGAGTTAGGGCTGGGGGATATATCGAGATTTTTTTCACACGAGTTATGAGACTATATCGTTTATATCGAAATGGTCTACATTGTATTTTAATTACGCTTTTAGCTCCGCCAGTTCTTCTCTGTTTTCCCTTATTTGTCTGTGCCGAACTTCCCATAGCCCCTCCTCCCTCACGCTCTGAAGACAAATCACCCCTCTCCACTGCGTCATCCAGCGGCTAGCTAAGCTAGAAAGTAGAGGTGTGCGATACTGCATACTTTGGTATCGATCCGATACCTAGTAAATACAGGGCCAGTATCGCCGATACCAATACTTATTCAAGTATGATATATCCTCAAACCTCTGACCTTTAGGTATTTTTGTGGTTTTTCTTTTGAATTATTTTGTAAAAACTGATGGCAGAATTTGGATAGAGTTTATAGGTGTCTACAAAATACTTCAATAACAATAATTCACATGCTGTACAGAAACTATAGCAAAACAAAACAAATTTGTGTGCATTGTTTTCTTTAAAAAAAAAAAACAAAGTGCCAAAAATTTGAATTTGTGAGCAAATCAAAATCTTTTTTATGACCGAGTTGAGAAACTACAACGCAAAAATAAACTAAAATTTCAAGAGAGAATATGAAACTAAAGTATCGATCTTATGCTAGTATCAACTCGATACTGATACTGACTTGCTATCGATGTTATCGATTTTTTGGATCGATCCGCCCACCTCTACTAGGAAGTTTAGCGTGCAAAAGCAGCCACAAGATGGAAGATGAGGATGAAAGCACAGGAGAGGATATTAGAGAGCACCTGGTGAGCAAAAAGACAACCAGCGGCTCACTCATTTGGAGATGGTTCGGAGTCAAAATCTCAGATGAACGGAAAGATGGATTTTGTAGAGAATGCCGAAAGCAAGTCCTGACAAAAAGTTCGAGCACTACAAATCTTTTCCATCATTTAAAACAGCGCCACAAAAAGGAATATGAAGAGTGTGTGAAACTGCGTGCTGCAGCTCAGACTGTGAAGCCTTCCCAGCCTCCTGCACCGAAACAAGCCATGTTACAAAACTCATACACCCGTGTGGTGCCTTATGAGAGAAAAAGTAAGAAGTGGCGTGAGGTTACCAAAGCGGTGGCGTATCATATATCACTAAAGACATGGTCCTGCTCTCAACTGTGGAACAAGACGGCTCTGTACAGCTGCTAAAAGTCCTTGACAGAAGATACCAGTTACCGAGTCGGAATTACTCTGCCAGAAAAGTGCTTCCACAAATGTATACTGAAGTTAGAGAGAGTCTTGTCAACCGGCTCACCAAATTGTCTCACTTTGCACTGACCACCGACCTGTGGTCCAGCCGGACCTGCGAGCCATACTTAGGAGAAACTATACATTTCATTGAAGACTGGGAAGTGAAAAGCGCGTGTCTGGAGACCAGCTCCTTTCCCCAATACCACACCGGAGAGTATATAGCTGAAGCCCTGCAGGATGTCCCCGCAGCTGGAAGCCCTACCCAACGGCACTGGTCGCTGCAACTACTGACAACGGAGCTAATGTGGTCAAGGCGGTGCAGCTAAAGGAATGGCACAGGATGCAGTGTTTCGGTCACACACTTCATCTGACTATTGGTGAGTGCAAATTATAATGCTAAACCAGTTGGTGTAAAATAAGAACTAAAAATGCCAGGCTGATCAATGCTGTCCTTACCTCTCTGGCCCTTCCAGCTTAAATTAGGTCCTACTTAGTGTTGCTCCATCCCATAGAATCCTGATAAAACAGCCTGAGAGTCGAGGTGGCATGGGATACAATATTACAAGCTTCAATGGGTTGGAGTACGTTTCCAAAGCTCTGCATATGTATGTATCATTCCAGCTGTCATCTATGCTGCTCAAAGCATTTTTTCCAGATTGTTCACCTTTACCCTTGCTTCTTTGAAGCTACTTGTTTTACTTAGTTTACAGAAAAAGATGTGTCAGCCCATTTACAACACCCTCCTACATGAAAGTACTCTAATGAGTTAGTGTTAGATGTTAATATAAATACACCCATAACTTTACTGAACTGAGGGCAAATGTCTTAAGCATACCTTTTTTGGCATTCTTAAACTGTCTTCTTATGTTTTCCAACTTGTGCAAACTCCCACAGCATCCTTGACTCACGATCTTTTAATTGTCTCTTAGGTTTGTCACTTTTTTACCACAAACATTAAATTTAAGGAGGAATTTCAAACCCTTCCCAGTAAAGCCTGATGCAACAGTGACTCCTGTTGCTTCTCCATTCTGCTTCGCCTCCCAGCTCATAACTCACCATGGTGAAAGGCATGAACTGCAGAATGCTCCCACGACTTCCCTGCTCCAGGCACTCGACGCACTCCTCAAGAAAACTCTGCACAAACTGGGTGTGAGGCCCTGCCATCTTGGAGCCCAAGATGGAGGAAAAGAGGAGGAAGAGGTTGGCTGAGAAGCAGAAAACAAAATGTGTGCTTTGTTTATAGTTATCAGAGCTAGCAGACAAGTCTTACAGAAATATCCTCATGTGATCTAATATTAACTACTACTAATTTTCAATTAACAGTTGGTCTGTTTCAAAACAGACCAACGTGAAAATGCAGTCTCACTTTAGAGTCATGTATAATGCAATAAAAGTTGCATTATAACTATGGTTTGTGCAAGAGTTGAACACCTTCCTGTCTCATATATTACTTCCATTTAAATTCAGCCAATCATTTTCTTCATGTTTTAGTCAGACATCCCTATTTTATCTACAACAGTCATCTAAAGTAGATTTTGAATTTTATTCTCACCATAAAGTTAAATGAATTTCATAGTAAGAATGAAAGCATTAAATTGTTTCGTCAGCAAACTAAATTGACTCAGAACAGACCTGCTGACAGAGAGGATATTCACTTTTCCAACCACATATCTTCAGTTTGGAAATGTTTACTGAGTGTTTTTTTTAAACCATTAATGAGGTGTTTGAAAAGGCGAAACCGTTTTCTGTGGAGGCAGGTTCAACCAGGCTGGAACTTCAGCAGGTTGCTGGATTGTGCTGATCTGTCTACCTGCGGCAGAAACTGTTTGCAGCCTGATGGAAAACTGAAAGTCCATGAAATGTGGGAAACTACACATTGACTAACTTTAATGGAACAATTTCAACTAATTAAATATGTTAAAGAGCTTAAACCAGTCTGGATGTCTGATAAATGGCTTTTTAAAAATGTTTTATAAAACAGAAATATTATGTTAGATTGCATCTTATTTTTTTCTAGCAGTTTTGTTGCCTAAGGTCTTAAACACAAACTATGGCCATTCAAGTCAAGATAACAGGTTATATTAAACTAAAGTCACAGTAAATTGAATGATTTAACAGTTGACCACACACAACAGTAAAACTGGAACCTTTCTTCACATATGTTGTGTAGAGTGGTAACTTTTATTAGCTGGAAAGATAATCCTGTGATATGAAGCACCTTTGCCTTGAATAGTAAAGCAAACTGAGCAAAGATCCTGTTAAGCTATAATTTGACTTTTAATGGTGATGTACTGTAGGATAGACTGCACTTCCACTTCAATTAGGCTCTATTAGTACAAATACCTGTATTCAATTACATGAAGGTTATTTTCTCTACCAAATTCCCTGAAAAAAATGTGAAAATGTAAGCAGTAAATGAGCATGGGGTAGCATGAGTTTCTCACAGTGTGATAACTGTGACTAAAACTACCAGACTAAAAAAATGAAATGACTGAAATTGTTTCGATTCCAAACAGACGAGCAATGACTTCTCTTAAATCTGCTACCTACCCTAACTACTGACAACTGCAGCGATGTCTAAATAGTGGTGGGCAATACAGCGACCTTAGACTGTCAGAGATTACTCCAAGCAGACAACCGAAGCAGAGACATTTTTTTTCCGTTTTAACAAGCATCACCTGCTTTATTTCTGCACTGGATTCATGACGACTGCGCTAAATACAGATGCAATAATAAGTCAGATAAAGAGAAAAGTCCAGGTCCTGACTTGAAGAGACACTCGGCAGAACTTTAAGAACAGCATGTGAGCGTATTGGGGAGGAACGCCTGGCTGCACGCTGTACAAGTAATGGAATGATTCAGCCCTTTAAATGATTCATTCCAAGATAAAAAGCAGTTGCTACATTTGGAATTCATCAAACTATTACATGCAGTCCAAACACATATCCGCTGTACTACTATGTGACAGAGAGTCAGAATAAAGAAGAGATGTTTTGTGCTTTCCATACCTTCATTACATCCTGGTGGTTTTACTTACATGAAAAACTAAATGATTAAGAATTTGATTTCTGTCACAATATGTAGTCTATTTGCTTTCCTTCAACCCTGAACACCCTCTTCATGAGACTGTCATAGAAAAACAGAGCGTCTTCAGTCGGAGGCCTCTTCAAATTCGCTGTAATACAGACCGCTACAGGAGACCCTTCTTGCCCACAGCCATCACCATCTACAACAATTCTTTATAGAATCTTAAATCATTTGAGTTACAACATTTAATTTCCCTTTGAGATCAATAAAGTATTTCTGGATTGAATTTGAATTGAATTCCCCCCCAGAAGAGCTGTGTGAAATTGCCCAGAAGTGTCATTAAAGAGTTAAATGCCTATTGTGTGGATGATTAGTTGGTTAAAGAGGTTTTTCACTCTTAATGTCATTTCATGTTTGTTTTTGAAAAGACATGTTTTATAATGGAAATTGTGTTAAAATTATAATTTTTGTGTTAAATAATTGTGACATGACAGTTTTGCTTTTTCACACTATCTAGAACATTTCATTATTGCTGTTTCGATTTTCATACACATACACATTTGTCAACCAACATTTCTGCTTCTCTTCTGAAAGTGAGGGATGAGAGTACCAGCCTTCCTCTTTCAGCCAGCTGACTGGCAACGCATTTAAAATAAAGGCAAGAGGGAAAATATTTGGAATTTTGGACCTTTGGTATTGCCCAATATTGGTAACCATCAAATATTTATATTTGCCAACCAACTCAACTGCATCAGAATTCTTATTCATAATGCTTATTCATAATTCCTATGAATAAACTGGAATCAACCAAAATTCAAAGTGGGAAATTAAATCTTTACAAAAATTATTAATCAGCAGGAAAACGGCGATCAGTGCATTTCTACAGAATATGTCGTGTTGGTTCCAAGGCCATCGCTTCAATCAGCACTCAGTTGGTTGCTTTATTTTATTTTTTTTTCTCTCATTTAATTTACATCATATAATTATCATTTCAGATCTACTCATAAAAGACAGAATAAAAAGATCTTAGTTTAAGTTTCCTCATACATGATGGAGAAAAGTCTCACCCAGGACTCTATTTAGAGGGTCCCTCATGTTGACGCTGTGAAGCTGAGACGGAGACAGGGAACTGCTCATAGTTCGGTCTCCTATGAGGCAAGAGGAGAGATGACAAAGCAGTTGATGAAGTCACATGTTTTTATTTATAGTCCCTGCAGGAAAAACACAAACAAAACAAAAAAAGAGGGAAGCCAAGATAGTTGGGATTATTTACAAGTTTATTTTGGACTGAAGCTTTCAAGAGTTCCACTTCTGCTTCGACCACCTTCTTACAGAATCTTATTCGGTTACTAAAAGATTTTGAAGATATTTTAGTTTTCCAGCTCATCAAACGTCCAGACGGACGCTGTTCAACTATGACTGACAGCAACAAGAATGCACATTACGATGGGAGAGTCCAAGGAGCTAAGAGCAGGTCAGATGAAGAGGGTCACACATTAACTGAACACCAGACCTTCAAAATCAATGGGAGGAAAGTTTTATAGTGAAACCAAGTTTAGATTGTTGCCACCCGATCACCTGACCTACCTCCAGATGGATATAGTGTTATTTTGCACCAAAACAGTTCCAACTAGGGATGCACTGATATGGAAATTTGGGCCAATATCGATATCCAGTGTTAATACTGCTTATAATATAGGCTGACATCATACATATTTCCCTACCTTTCTGACTCCGTGGAAAAAAAAGATGCCATAGCTGCTTCCCTGCTAAACACCCTATAATCCCATGCTGCATTACTGTCACATGCCCAAACAAATACCACAAGGCCAACACCCTCCACTCCTGAAACACACAAACGATAACAAGATGGGAATAACTATCGGACAGCATTAGCCAAATTTTATCTACCTGACCGATACCGATATATTAAAAAAAAAAAAAGAAATAAAAAAGACCAACATCGGCCAGTACTGATGTTAATACTAGTATATTGTTCACCCTGGTTCCAACTGTTGTATTGTAATGTAATCCAAATGCTGGACTGTATCTGGTTCAGTCAACAGCTTGGATAGGCTAGGACAATTATGAAGAGACTAAAATGACCAAAGAAAAAAAAAAAAAAAAAAGGGTAGGGGTAACTGGGGAGAATTCAACAGCAGTTAGAACACAGTCCAGGAGCAGCTCCCTAGAAGTCGCAGACATTTGCAAAAACTGCAGCAATACCTATAACAAGTCTCATCACAGGCCCCCGGCTCTAGACTTTGACAAGAAGAAACATGTCCACCAGTCGCCTGCATCATATGGTCGAACATCTTTTAAATCATCACAGTGATTCAACCCGCACCTACCACAACGCCTCTCACCCAGTAAGTGCTGGATACTAAGGGAGTTTATTAGGGCTGAAACGAATAATCGTGATGAACTGATTATTGAAATAATCATCAACTAATTTAGAAATCAATTAATTGTTAACTGGAGTATACAGACTCAAAAAAAGGCCATTTATTAGAAGAACAACATACACAGAGCAGTAATTAAGCCAAAACTGTACAAAAATATATACATTTTGCATTTAAGATAACATTTTATTTTTTTTAATTTATTTATTTTTTTTAATCATTGTCTAAATATGTTCTACGCCAAAACTCAAGTAGCATAATTTTAGCTTCACCACATTCAATAATCTCATATTAAGCACATTTTGGATCCAGTTTTTAATTGGTTAATCCAAAAAATAATCCACATATCAGCCCTACACTGTATTGATGTTAAATCAAGCAGAAAGGCCAGAGTTTTTCACTTTTTGATGTTGGAAGTTTTTTTTCCCGCGGCAGATACAAACAATCAAGTGTACAGTAAAGGAATGCTATCTTATTGCTTTTTTGGCAATTAAATGTTTATTTTCTTATTTTAAAAAGAAATTGAATTATTTGTTTTTTTACATCTTTTAATGTATTTCTAGTATTGTATAAAAAGGCTTAAATGGTTAAGGTAATGGTTCAGATTAACCGATCAATTGCCAGAATAACTGATTAAATAAATGTTAGTGGCAGCCCTCGTGTCCAGTGGCATGTGATATTGCTCCTACTGAATCTGTGTTGGAGAATCCACTGATCAGGCTCATTCTGCCACATCATCATGCATGTCATTTCAAACCTTTAGGCTCATTTTTGTGTTTCTTGGGTCATTTCTGTGCAACACTCCACATCTGACACATTCAAATCCCTGCTGGGAGGCTGCTGCTGTTTAGAGTCAAGACTGGGTTGAGAAGAAGAACGGATGGAATTCAAATAAGGTATTAAACTAACCCATCAGCCTAAGTTAATGCTTGGTTTGTTTATTTTTAACACTTTAAAGTTTCTAAATGAATTCCTGCATGACTTTGGTTAGGAAATGAAACCCTAGTTTTAGTTTTGAAAACAATGTAAAATAGCCTGTGAATTTTTTTTCCAAAGTCATGCAATGGCTTGTCTGGGAATTTCTCTGTAGCTGCAACCAAAACAAAAACAAAAACAAAAAAAATCCCAAAGGTTCAAAGTCTAAAAGCTCATTCCAACAGTCATGTGGCTGGCATCATACAAGGAATATGTGGGTAGAACACAATACAGCTTTTTGTCTCAGTTTAAATCTCAGTATTGTTGCTTCGTGTAGATCTTCTTTTTAAACAAAAACAACTTTAAACAAGAACTGGCTGACAGGCAAGTCCTTGGCTGGATAATTACCATAGAGACGGATTAGCTGCCCAAGACAAGCTTGTACCTTTTTGATTTTGAAAAACTGCTTGCAAGAACAAACTTATTGGTAGCCTGATCTTAGAAAGCCAAATTCAAATGCTCAGGTTAATAAACTGACCTGGACTGGAAAGAGCGACAGGTTCATCCTCATTGGAGCTGAGGAGCCGCATGAGTTTAGACGGCTGAGTGTCGTCCAATGGAAACAGACTGTTGTAGTCCTGTGGCCCACAAACACACAAAAAGAAACAGCTCTGTGTTAGAAAGAAAAAAGTAACGATGGCAGTTTGAATTGGTGTTTCTGCAGCCCTCCTAACGGAGACCAGACTGGAAGTTTTACCTCGATATCTTCTCTCTGTCTTTTCCGCTGACGAGCTGAGAAGGGGCCTTTGTGGTGCGAAGAGTAAGAGCTGAGAGCACACCACACTGACAACCTGGGGTGTTCATGAGAGGTTAAAGGTCAAAAATAGTTGCAAAAATGGCTTAACCTCTGCTACAAGCAGTTCCTCCAGGTTGTTGCGATGTCTTTTTGTGATTGTTGCAGCCAAAAATTATTGATTTTGGGGAAGCTTTTTCAAAAAGTTGAGTTTAAAGTTATGAGTTTTTTTAAGCTTTATTTTTGCCATAACTATGTCGTACAAAAAAGTTGAAATTGCTGCACATAACCTTCCCTTTCCTTCAATTTTTCTCCTTACCTGAGAACACCCTGCATCATCGTCCTGTTGGTCTCTGGTCTAACGTCTCCTTCCTGACTCTTTGCTCTTTCTATTGTGACAATAAAGATTATTCTAAAATATGTGGAAAGCAACAGTGAGCACAAGTTCTGTACAGAAATTGAAGAGGATTGGGTTTATTCCTGGCATTAATCCAACTAGCATAGTAAGTAAAATAGATAACAGTATTTTTGTTAACAAGCTTAATATGATAAACTGGTATGGATTAAGTCATTCGTCATTTCATTAACATTATCTGCATGCAGCAGCATTATTCAACTTATGCAGCTTGTTTGGAGGAAAACCCAGCAGAGTGTTTTGCGTTTTGGCTCTGGCTCGATGCTGAACATGACACAGACCGTGCGGCTTGGCTCAGCAGCAGGTCTCCCCGGTGATCAGATCCACGGGTGTAACTGGCTCGTGGTGCGTTTAAAGATGGCTCGGAAAATCACATTACCACATCTTAACAACCGATTAAACAGTTATAACAGCTGAAAAATGTGTGTGTGTGTGTGTGTGTGTGTGTGTGTGTGTGAGAGCAGGACTGAGGAGACAGATACGGGAAGTGCAGGGGACATGTCCCACGCGTCAGTTACGCCCATGACTGTATACACAGTATAAGCAAATCCTACAGCCCATCTCAAAAGGCAAATGCTACCATTTAGCATCAAACATGCCCCATCTTGAAGGTTCGACTTTCAAAAGACATCGTGAGACAGCAGGTAAAATTAAACGGAGGCTAAGGAGGATGGTCAAAATTCAGTCGAGTTTCAGTGATAAGTCATAAAGAAGGAAATACCGAAAACGTTAAGGTGATTGGTCAGATTTGCAGAAAAGTTGCGATGACTGGTGGAAATTGCAAGTTCGTGCAAAATTTGTGAACGATGAGTGAACTTGCATGAATAGTTGTGACTGCAACATCGCAACTTCCTGGAGGGACTGTACAAAGAGCATAAATGATTAGATCCCCTCTTACTTGGCCAAGGCCTTTCCAGGAGGGTCCGCCAGGCTGTGCCAATGAGCGGAGTCCGTCAGAAGGTTGGGCAGTATGGTTCCCAGCAGAGTCAGTGTGATCTGCTGAGTGTCCAAACAGAAGATGCTGTAGAGTAACTCTACGACCCGGGTGGCCCACTCCTGTCGAGTTTCCTTAAGCAGCTCCTAAAGCAAGACCCAGAGAGGAATTATGATTCACATCAGTCAACAATGAGCAAACTCAGCAAGTAAAAATGAAAAACTAGCACTGCAGATGCCACCTACTCCAAAGCATTTTACTGTCACCTTATGTGACCAACCAACGCAAATGGTAAATGTGACATGGAAGGAAAATGATAGATGGTTATATTTTTTTTTTTTTTTTTTTTTTTTTTTACAAACAAAACAAACAGAAAAGTATGACATGGGTTTTTATCTAGCCCCTGTTATCTGATACACCTAAATACCACCCAGTCACCTAATTAGACAAGTCTATCAGTGTGTCGTTCTATTTCAGTACAAAACACCTTTAGTGTGAACACGGTATCTGCAGGTTTCAGCGAGTCAAATTTAACATTTTTTAAGACCTTGTTCTTGCCACTTTGAATGAAATTTAAGACAAAAAAAAAAAAAAAAAAAAAAAAAAAAAAAAAAAAAAAATCTAACTACAGGTGTTTGTTGGGGGATCCTGTATTACTCTCAAGCATAGCAAAAAAACTGACATTTCTGGGGTCTGTTTGTGGCTCTTGGCAGCAGTTTTGTGCTTCTCACACTGCAAAAGGCTCTCTATAGCCTTAACCCCCGAAGTGCCAAGCTTCAAGGATTTTTTGCGCAGAGTCTCAATGGCAGCAAAAGTGAGTCAGTGGTGAAAATGAACATTATCCAGCCAAATGGCTATAAAATAGCCCTTACCCATGATGGATGCAAAAAAAGCTAGCTGGCTAGCTTGCAGGGGTATATTAGCAGATAGTTACTGGTAGCCTCAACTGCCTCAAGTCACAGAACGCAACAAAGATGTCTGCATGCAACTCAAACAAGTGTCACGAAAAAAAAAACGACGACATAATATGTAGTTTTTGTTGTTTTAACGAGAGCCCATAACAACATTCTGGGCTTCTATATATTATATTATACAAGAATGTACAAGATTAAATAGTCTTACCACTACAAAATTTAAGACCACTGATTAACGTATTTAAGGCCAACTCACTTTTTAAAATAATTTAAGACATTTTAAGGCCTTAATTTTAGACATATGAATTTAAGACAATTTAAGTATGTGTGGACCCTGTGCGAAGAAGTAAAGAAGAAGAATACCTCTATTAGTCCCCCAGGGGGGGGGAATTACATTTCAGTCCTCTGAGGTTTCTGAGGAAACATTAGTGAACAGCATCATCAAGACCACGGCATTTATGGTACAGTGGAACGTACTGCTCTGGTCCGATGAGACCAAACTTGAATTTTAACGCCTACATGGAAAACATTGTTAGTGGTGGAAACCAAATACTGTATATTACCCTGAAGCCATGCCCCATACATGGTCTTGCCTGTCCTGCTTTTCTTCAGCAGAACAGGCAAGCTGTTCAGAGCTGAAAGGACTTGAGACTGAGGTGGAGGTTCATCTTGCAGCTGCAGGTACTAAACAGAGCAGAGCTGCATTGGGCTGCACAATATTAGGGAAACAAGACATTGTAATATGGTTGTTGAGCAATGCAACACTATCGACTGATCAAACCACACTTTCCTCTCTTCTTTTCCTTTTTGCTCATCATGATGTCACCACCACTCTTTAGCATTTTTGGCTGAAAATTCTGCATAAGTCCATCCAAACAGCACCAATATATTATTGGTCAGCACAGCATGAGTGCAGGGGACATGAATTATAACAACTCAAAAAATACTACACCAAAGTAATTCTTTGCGATTGCAATATTGCACAACTTTATATTATGATGATTGCAATTTACTACGTTGTACAGCTCTAGTTTAGATCAAAGCATATTCATGTGGTGGAATAGAATAAAAACCAGACCTAAATCAAACTGAAAACATGTGGCAAGACTTGAAAATTGCTAGTCACAGACACTCCCCCTTAAATCTCACTGAGCTCAGATGAAAATGTCAGCGCCTATATGTGCAAACCAGGTAGAGACATACCCCGCAAGACCTCCAGCTGTAATTACAGCATACATGGTTCTAAAAAGCACTCACTTGGGATATTTTTGTAAAACACTTTGAAAAGCATGTAGCATTTTCTTCCACTTTATACTGATGCACTACTTTGTGTTGCTTTGTCACATATATTCTAAATAAAATACATTGAAGTTTGTTGTTCTAACAAGACTGTGTTTTTTTCACACAGTCTTGTGTGAAAAAAAGAGAAGATATGAATATTCATAACATTTTGGGCCCTCTCAGTTCCCAAACATCATCATCAAAACATCTACAGAAAGAAGATGGAGGATCAGGTGCAGCAGAGCAACATCAGTGGGGTCTGGAGAAGTCTGAAGTGAATTTAAGGCCACAAACCAAACCCTCAGATTGTAGGAGACTTAGGGTGGGTAAGCGACTTGAACCAGTTCTTTAGTAGGTTTGACCAGTCACCCACCCCTCCCCCAGCACAGTCCCCCCTGCTGTTACCTCCCTCATCTGTAACAACCGCCAGGTTTTCTTCTCAGGACTTCACACCTCTCAGCTCTCAAACATCATCCACCCCTTCACTTCAGAGGACTCCATCCCACAGCCCCCTCCCCCACCTCCATCTTGTCCCTTTCATCTCTTCAGGTGAGGAACGAGCTGCGAAAGATCAAGTTGTGAAAGGCCGCAGGTCCAGATGGCATCAGCTCCAGGTGCTATGTAGATCAACTGTGTGGCATCATGGGATACATGTTCAATCCAAGCCTGAAGCTGGGGAAAGTACCACAACTGTGGAAGACCTCCTGTGTGGTATCAGTACCAAAGACCAAACATCCAAAGGACCTCAGCAGGTACAGACCAGAAGCCCTGATGTTGCATCTGATGAAGACCCTCGAGAGGCTGGTCCTCAAACATCTACGCTCCCTTGTGATATCTTCATTGGATCTGCTGTCGTTCTCTTACCAGCATGGCATCGAGGTGGATGATGCCATCATCTACCCCCTGCACCGAGCTCTGACCCACCTGGAGAAACCTGGAAGCACTGTGAGGATCATGTTCTTTGATTTCTCCAGTGCTTTCAACACCATCCAGCCAGGACTTCTGAGGGACAAGCTGGAGCTGTCAGGAGTGGACCACCACATGTCCCAGTGGATACTGGACTACCTCACTGGCCGCCCACAGTGTGAGAGGACACAGGGCTGTCCTCTCACATTGTGTACAGTATTTCTTTAGTTCTTTATTCTGTTTTTTAAACACATTTGTATATTTTTTGTGTGAGTCTGTTTTCTGTTATTGCCTGTCACTGCCACTTTGCTGCTGTTCCACAGAAATTTCCCCATCGTAGGACAATAAAGGATATTTCTATTTCTATTCTATTCTATCATTCAGTCCTGTTACCTTAATCAGATTGTTAGTAAACCAGAAGACCCCTCCCATGTTGAGTAGACTCTCAAACAGGTGCAGAGCCCGACTGTCCACCCAGCCTTTGCGCAGCACCACCTGGAACTGCTTGCTGAGGGAATGGTGAATGGGTTCTTTGGGAGGCAGCAGGTTGCGGTACGGGATTGGCTCCTGGCCTTCTATGGGGGAACGCAGCATGGCGCCTGTTTGTTGGAAGACGTCCGCGCACATGTGCTCCATGATGGAGCTCATTATGACCACGCTAAAGGGAGTCGGAGAGAAGATAAAAGCGACAGTTTTAGCCATCTGCACTCAGCTGATTGCAGGTAACAGTAGTGAGAATCGATGCAGTGTGTGTTTTTGTGTATTTGTACCGTTCGTTGTAAAACTGCAGGGTGTTCTCCGCATAGAGAGGAGTAACAAGCTGTCGGATCATGGTCTGAGGCTTCTCTCTCTCGTCCCGCCCCAGCATTCTGACGTGCGCCACCAGCCATGCCACCGCACAAATGGCCATGCTACACACTTTCCCCTTGATGTTGTCAGTGATCTTCTACACTCAAAAGAAAAAAGGAAGGAAAACAATTGTAAGAATTGTGCAGAGGATGGGAAAAAAAGATAAGTAAAATAACTGTCCACAATGAATGAAGAAGAAAAGGAAGGAGAAGTGGGTTAAAATGTGACGTCATGAGTGTGGCAAGTTTGTAAGTATTATTTAATGCGGAACAATGTGATGAGTCAAAAGGATGAAAGCAGTGAGTTGTCTAATATGAGATGCAATCATTTCGGAAATTTCAAATAAACTATTCCAGCAACGCAAAAAGAAAAATAGAAAGAAAATGACACTCTGAGGAGAGGACAGACCTGCACCGCCTCCACGGAAAGAACGCCGTTCTCCCACGCGTTCAGAACTTCCAAAATGGCTGCCGGAGTGCTGAGGCAGATTTCGTGCCATTTCACCTGACTTTTACAACAGGTCAAAATAAAAAAAAAAAAGGAAAATAAAACAACATATATGGCACCATGGAGCATGTGCAAGATACATTCCTCACACAAATCAACATTCTAATGCAACTTACACTAGTTTCATTTCTGAGGAGCTGTTCAGCAGGGTCACCAGACTCTCCACCTTTCCGGGCTCGGGTCTGAAGCATGGGTGGTCTGGATTCAGAGTCTTGCCCTCCTCAGGCATGCACGTCTGCAGCCATGTTTCAAAAAAGGGTGTCTCCACTGAAGGACTGGGGTCTGACAAGATCACCTACAGTGCGAAATACAGACATCACCAAATTATTAAAATCTTGTTGAAATGAAGTAATTCTGTGTAGCAACCAGTCAAGAGTAATAGTGGTTAAGATGAGATCACAATCAATCTTCTTTTCAAGATATGATGCGGTCTTACTAAAAAGTACACAAATAATGCAGCTATTTTAACTCTTATAGAGGTCCTTTAAGGTCCCAAGGGATTTGTCCCCAATTACAAAAAATGTCAACTTAAGAAATTTCCTGGCAAAGGATTTGAGTTGTCCAGTGGCTGGGACTGCTGCCAGAAGCAGATCCAAGCTCTTCTCTGACAGCATGAGTCCAAGAACCCCAAAGAGGCCCTCAGGGGATTTTCAGTGGTCTGCATCTACCACCACCTGCAGGCAAAGCGGGTGAAGTATCTTGCCCAAGAAAGAACAGAGCAGGGGTTTCGAACCGGCAACCCACCAGTTTCAGGACAAACCCCCATCCCCTGAGCCACTGTTGCCCAAGGCTCTTATTTTCTTATTTTTTAGCAGTTTCTTCAGCTCACTGGTGATCCAGGTTTGGTATTAGGGAAGCATGTTACTGTTCTTGTGGGGATGGTGCTGTCCACATAAATTTATGTAGTCGGTCACAAACTCAGTGATGGCATTGATGTCTTCGCCATGTGGCTGCCACACAGCAACCTAGTTTGTAGCCTCAAAACAACCCGGCAGGGCTTCTTCAGCTTCCTTTGACCACTTTCTCACAGTTCTCTTCATTACAGGTTACCTCTGGACAAAGAGCTTATAATCTGACTAGATAAAAACAATATTGTGATTGGATTTCCCCAAAGGAGGTCTTGCTTTGGAACTGTATGAATCTTTGACATTTGCATCAAACGCACTCCAAACATTTTGTTTCTCTTGATAACGCAGTTAAGTGTTGAGAAACATTGGAAGTGCAGCAGAGAGTGAGGCGTGATTAAAACCCCAAATATTGCCACAAATGCATTGGGATGTTGTGGTCTGTAGCTTAGCACACAATGGAACTGAGAACACTCACATGGATTGTGATGTGCAACAGATTGTGAACAGCTGATAGTGGGAGGTAAATACAAAAATAACACTGGTGAACTCCTCTTTGTAATTAATAAAGACAAAGACTTAATGATATAGTTCAAAGTCTGGGCTGGAAAGATGACACACTACAGTAACGTATCCTGGATTACACCATCAGTTTATCACAAGAACTGCTAATCAACGCCTTTGCTTTTGCCCCTCTTCTTCTGTACTGTCAGAAAGCCCAGACCCTTGGAGTCAGGGATAGATTCTGCAGCCATGTCTCAGAGAAACACATAACAACATACTGCATTCACCGATACGCTGGTAAGTCCTTGTACGATTTAAAGTTCATCCAACTTGTTCAGATCTCACATTGTCTATTATGAACAATGGCAGAGATGGTTTGAACTTCTTCTTCTCGCTCTCTCTTTGCTACTACTATGCATCTATGGGCGCCGCCTTTACAACTCTTCTGGGATTTGTGGATGGAAGGTGGTTATTTTGAGATTTTGTGAAGTTAAGTCTTTAGTCAGAGACTTCTTTTGAGCCGCAGCAATACTCACTGCTACAGGAGATCCTTTCTGCCCACACCCCTTCAGCATCTAAAAGACTCTGAAAAAACTTGGATTAAAATGAGTTGCAACATTTAAGTTCCCTTTGGCATAAAGTCTTTTTGACTTGAATTAAGTCTAATAGCTGCTCCCAGTTGTAAAGCACCTTGGTCTAGATTCGCCTGGTAACAAATCACCAAAATAAACAGATTGACGGAGCTCGTTCCAATCAGTGTCCACAGCAATACTTGTAAAAACTAGAAATAAACATTTCATCTATGTCAAAAACAGAAGATTTAAAATCACCAGTTGAACTTTTGCTTGGAGGGGTCCACAGATTTGGAATGAGCTCAACAAGAAAAAAAAGGGTTGAACTTCATCTCCACCTTTAAAAAAAAACAGGTAAAGACTAAACTGCTTTGTTTATATACCCGAGATCATTTGTAGGAACTGTAACCGACTGATCAGAGGCAACATAATCAGTGCTGTTTATGGAATGAATGAGGAATGTATATGTTATGTTATATGTTAACAATGCTATTGTTGTGTTGTTGAAATTATATGTACCCACGCTCCCTCAATAAGCTTTCAATAGCTTCTTCGGAGACCTGATTCATGGACTGTTATGTGTGGCTTTGCATGATTCTCTGTATATGTGGAATAAATTTGCAGAGCTACTTCAACATGCTACCACCTTGAACGGCGCAGCCTCCAAAAGAATCAGAGAGGATACATTTTAATCTTTTTAAATGTCAATATGTTTATATAACCACCACATTCACAGTTCTATTTATATTTGAACTAAACCTAAAATAATTGACAAAAAAATACATTTCAATGAAAATTTTCTTCTTATTATTTTATTTTTTTTTTTTATAAGGCCCTGCCAGGGCTCACTGATTCATATAGATTTTGAGACATCATTATTTTTCATATAATGTTATGCTAGTGATTAAAAAAAAAAAAAAAAAAAAAAAAAAAACCTAAAGGTCCAAATAAAAAATGTCATCTTCCCAAAAACCTCTCCGCAGATGTTAAATATATTTTTCCCCAGAATAAACATGATAATCTTTTAAATTTATTATTAATTATTATTATTATTATTATATTATTATTATTATTATTATTATTATTATTATATCCTAAGTTAGGTCAGTAACTGAAACCAACATTCATTTTGATGCAACCTGAAATTATCAAATATGTAGGGTCAAGATTTAAAAAAAAAAAAAAAGACTCAAGATCATATAAGACATGTCAGCTTCCAAAACATGTTTACATATTACATATTGTTATTTTGAATAGGTAAGTCTTTTTTAAAACTGCTTTACCCTAAAAATACACACATTCAAAAACATCACCTACATTTTTGGCACCAATGTAAGGAAACAGAATTGAATTTTTGGGATTCTAGACCCTTTAAAAAGTTCAGTATGTTTTAAATAGCTCCACTGAATTGTTAAAATAGTAATAAAGTTACTTTGTAACACCCCCCACTATTATCTAACATCAGTAGCCAGGACCTATACTTGCAAGACATTCTTGCAGCAAATGGTAGGGAGGCTTGGTTGAATGCTTTTTATGGGTGAAAAGTACTGCCATCTGGTGGACAGACTTGAAAATGAAATCTTAACACCTTTATTCTATGTTGAGATAAATGTGTGATTACAAATGTCATTTAAAATAGTTTTCAAAGGGACATTTCTTGTCCAATTTGAAACAATCATGTTGGTTTTTGTGAAGGTTAATCATTTTAGCCCGATTTAAGTGAATGCTGGACAATTTTAATGTTTTAAAATAATTATCCTCTGATAAACTTGAGCTATAGTCATTCAACACAGAAAGATGGCTTTGATATAAAAAAAAGGGCCAAATGTCCTTGGAATCTTCTAAACTTACCTCTGAACCATAAGTCTGCACAACATGACAGAGCATGAGGAAGGAAATGTCAAAGAGCAGGGCACGTACAGACGCAGACTTAGCTGAAGGGAAAAAAAACAGGAGAGATCCTCGATGTTAGCATCAGTTTTTTTAAATCACTGGAACATGACACTGTTTTAAATGAACTCACATCCTTCGCCGCTGATATGCTTGGGAAACTCATTGAGTCTTGAAGAAGATAGGAAACATTTAACCTTTTATTTCAAACATTGTAAAAAACTGCAATCTTAGTGATGCAACAACTGGTTAAATAAAAGTCTGGGATTTCACGGACAAGGTAGTGTGGATATACTCACTTAATAAATTTCCTGGCAAAGGATTTGAGTTTCCCAGTGGCTGCCGCTGCTGCCAGAAGCAGATCCAGACTCTTCCCCGACAGCATGTGTCCCAGAACCCCAAGGAGGCCCTCGGGGGATTTTGAGTGGTCTGCATCTACTGTCTAATGAACATGGAGCAAAGAAAAAGTTTAATTTGCCATTTATATGATAGGAATCAACATTACTGATGTGACGTACATACGGTCAAACGTCAGTACTGTAATTTCTTATACTACTCTCCAATCCATGTGATGTTGTGGTGTGGTTACCTTGAGAATATTTGTGACAGTGGGCTCAGCTCTCAGGATGAGGCCCGGGTTTGGCTGGATGTTTGCATTTTCTGCTGTTTTTAGCCTCGGGGCAAACTCCCTGTCTTCATTCCTGCATAAAACAAACAAGGTGAGACGTACATGAGGGAGTAGGAGGAGAGATGGGGATTCAGCAGAGGTGGCTGCAAGCAGGGTAATTTAAATTTCATCCACCATCTACACCAAGTTCAGCAAAAATCAATTCAACACAAAACAAAAGTCTGTTCAAAAGGTCAGAGCATGCGTCCTTTGTGGTTTTAGCATGAAGAGCTGTGTTCATAATAAATTATTCAAACTTGGCTGTGATTTTGGGGGATTTGGTATGATTGACCAAAACAAGTAGTGCATAATTGTGAAGTGAAAGGAAAGTGAAAACTGAAACCATATGGCACATTATACAGAAGCAGACAAGATGCTAGGGGTGGGAATCTTTTACTATCTCACAATTCGATTCCGGTTTTTGGGGCCACGATTCGATTCTAAATTGATTCTCGAGTCAAAACGATAATCTATCAGTGTGCGAAGGATCCTCATGATCTACTCCAGTCTGCTTTGCAAGGCAGAACGACAAATGGAGACATTAAAGTGTCACGTTTAATAAAGTTTAAACATTAATCCATGCTTAAATGGAATTACTCCCTTCCTACATCCTCCTTTTTGTTTTTACAAAGCGATCACTGAGAGTGAGGGGACGACAACGTTGCCATTTCTATCCAGGAGTTTTTAGACATTTGACAGTGTTTGTAGTTTTTGAGTGAAGAATCATAAAAAAAAAAAAAAAAAAAAAAAAAAATGTACAGAATTTCTCACTGCATCGGATAAACATTCCGTATTAATGACGCCTGCAGATACAAAACCCAGAAAGTAGGACAAGGTGAAGAGAAATATCAACACTGCTACATAAAAAAAAGGAACTTCTGACCAATCACAACACACCTCTCAGCGTTCTGTACGGGAGGGTATGACATACCTTGGCTCCGCACATTTGCGATGTTTCCGAAGTGCTCAATATTTTTGTGAACCTTGCAAACAGTGAAGCTCATGTCAAGCTCGGTCTACCCGGGAATTCAGTAAAAAACGAGTCCAAATGTTTGCCTTCAACGAAGACGGGGCCAGCTGAATCTCTCTTTTAGTTTCGTAGTTTCCTCCTTGGTTTGGTCACACACATACGTTCCAGTACCGGCTGCCTGGTGACGTCAGGACGTCCCGCGTAGTCACCAAACGGAGGCCGACAGACAGCAGGTCTGTTTTCTTTTTTAAATTGATTTTGAGACATTTTAAATCAAATGGGAATCCCGATTCCTATGTGAATTGATTTTTTTTTGGAACACGCCTACAAGATGCCCATGGTAACTATGGATTAGCTGGAGGAAGGATAATCTGTCAACTGGACAACCATCAGATGTATGTTGCACTAATCTGGTGTTTATGGAAGAGTGGCGAGAAGAAGTCCCATTTGCAACTAGCCCCAAGTAGAAGACACAGCCAACATGGTGGAAGAAGGTTCTCTGGTTAAAAAAAAAAAAAAAAAAAAAAAGGACTAAAAATAAACTTTTAGCCTAAATGCAAATCACAATGAGCAGTTGTAAACAGACACTTGACCCTACAAACACGTCACCCCTACAATGAAACACAGTGGTGGCAGCATTAAAAATGTCACGGCTCAATACGAACGTAGGTACACTTTTCAGATTTTTCTTTTCAAGAGCTTTGATCCCGATGCATCATTTTCCTTCCCCTAAACAATCATCCCCTACTTTGTGTTGGTGTATCACGTAAAAACCACCGAGGTTTGTGGTTGAAAGATGACAAAATATGGAGAAGCTACAGTGTTGTCAATATTCATAAATTCGTTGCTTTCCAAAAATGAACCAATACCGTTTCGACGTAAGGCCTTCTGTGTTGGAATCCGACAGCAGGCCCAGCTTGTTGCACTCCAGCAGCAGCATCTCCAGGCAGTTACAACTTCAGGCAAACAAGCACAGGTTAAAAAGGATTTCGGTATCTGAGGTGCGCTTTCCAGGAACAGATGGAAAGAAAACCAGATTATGATATATGGAAAAGATTGTTGCAGTAAAGATTTGGAGAACTTACTTGCATCTCTGATCGGCTTTATCCAGCAGTGGCGTCAGTTTCAGGAGGTACTGAAACGCAATATTTACATCCTCTGTAAAATCCTGGAAAAAAAAAAAAAAAAAAAAAAAAAAAAAAAAAAAAATCATCTTTAAAAGGTTCATCACAATCCAAAAAAAAAAATACTAAATGTTCTTTAGTCTGCATGTATGACCAATTTGTTTTGAACAGTGAATCAAATATTTGACCTGTCCTTTGTCTCCTTGAGGATATTTCTTCAATCGGAGCAGAACTTGTGGAATCTAAGCCAGATAAGGAAAGAAGATTGTTGTAGCTGTTTTGTTTGATATGAAGTCATCAGGTTTGATTCATTAAGCAGAAAAAAGTTGAAGTACTAAACATTAATGTTCAGACAGTGTTAAATACTCACAAAAATATTTTAAAGCCAAAAACAGTCAAGACTAAGACTGAAGAAGAGACCGTAGCTGAAGAAACAACAACTTTCAGAAATGAATTTTACTTTGAGGAAAGTGAAGGCCGTCCATTTTAGCTCTTCGGTGCCCTCTGGTGACTCAATGAGGCCAGTGAAACAAGCCTTCCAGATCTCCAGGACGAACAGAGGACCAGGAATTCTCTGAAGAAAACAAACAATTAAAAATTTTGAACAAAATAAAAATAATGACAACTACTACTTTGTGATTATAATAGGGCTGAAACAATTAATCGCCTTAATCGTGATGAATCGACTATTGAAATATTTGTCAACTAATTTAGTAACACAGACTCAAATAAAGGCCATTGACTGAAAGAAAAACACACTCAGAGCAGCAATTAAGCCCAAACTGTACAAAAATACAAACATTTTACATTTAAGATAAAACTAAAAGCTTTTCTGTCAATGTGTTTTATCCAGAACTCCTCAATTGGGATAGTTTTAGCTTCACCTGGTTCAAATTCTGTAAAATAAATAAATCTCAAATTAAACATCTATTGCTATCCATTTATTAATTTGTTAATCCAAAAATAATCAACAGATCAGTCCTACACTGTATTGATGTGAAGTCAAGCACAAAGGGCTGAGTTTTTCATGTGTTGATGTTAGAAGTATGTTTTTGGCTGCAGATGCATCCTTTGCTACAAATGATCAGGCGTCCACCAAAGGAATGCTGTTATTGCATTTTAAGCAATAAAATGTTTATTTTCTTATTTAAAAAAGGAACTGATTTGTTTGTTTGTATATTTTAATGTATTTCTAATACTGCATAAAAAAGGCTTAAATAAAAATTGTGCAAAATGTGCCATTTTTTTTGTCCGATTAATCGTCAGAATAATTGATACTAAAATAATCCTTCGTTGCAGCCCGAGATTGCAGTTTTTTTACTTCATTGTAATGAACCTACAGGAACAATGAGATATAATGCTATTTTTCCACCACTATAAAACATAATTTCTCACCTCTTGAAGTTTGAAATTTATTGTTAAGACTGAATGTGACCAGATCAAGAAATTTCCACTAATAATTACTTATCCCAACATGTTTAACTTGTCATTTTTAAGCAAATGCTTATGCTGACTTAGCTCCAGAATGAAATGACGGCACCACTGTTTGTTAGATTTTAACTCCAGATGTACCAATCAATCAGTTATTTTTCTCTTGATTGACGTTGACATGAGATCTGCAATTCAAACACAGAAATTTTATTTTTTCCTGTTCGTTAAATCAGCTTATAAATCAAAGAAAGATGGAAACAGGTATCGGCCCAGATGATGCAAAGCTGTGCATCCCTACTTTTAAGTGACAATAAAAACGAAACAAACCAAAACTTTAGAGGTTTGACTTACATCACATGGATGGGGTCAGGCTTAGAGGTAAATAAAGTTTATACCTATTCAGAATTTTAATATGTGGGTATTTGGTTGTCGGATTTATTCCAAAACATCATGTTCACCTGCATCCTTTTAATCATCATCAGCTGCTCCACCAGAGGCTGCGTCTCCCCCGTCAAATTCATGGTGCCCTCCAGCATGATGAACGCGTGGACAGATGGAAAGGAGGCGTGAGCTGGAGGCTCACCCTGCACAGAGAGCATCTGGGGAATACTGAGGAACAACGGAGACAGAGATCATCAGGCAGGATTGAGATTCCTGTTTTAATCAAGCCGCAGTCATCCAGGAAGCCTCACCTTTTCACCAAAGACAGCGTTTCCTCGATTGAAGTCCTCAGTGTCTCGTTAGGTACATTGCAGAGACCATCTGTCACTGTAATCATTGCTTCCTCAACATTCCCCCAGGAACCTGTGCAGCAGAAACACAAAGGAAGCTCTCACAGAGGGATCGAAGCGCTTCCAAGAATGTAGGAGTCATGCTCTTATATTAAACCTCATCATGCAACTATGAATGTGTGGCACCTTGATCCTCCAGCCGGGCGATGTGGACCAGCGCTTTGTTCTTGGTGCTGCTCATCAGGCCGTGCAGTCGCTCCTGGCAGGCTCTGAGAATGGCCTCTGTGCTCGCTGAGGGCCCCAGTTCTCTCAGTTTCTCGCAGTAAAAGGCAAAGCCTTGAAGCAGCCAAACCACCACGCCCAGCAGAGCCCGACACAGCCCGATGCATTCCTCGGCCTTCCCGTGGCAGCTAACAGGCAACAAACAAAAACCTCAAGAGTTACTGATAGCTTCATTAGAAATGAGTCAGTTGAGCTACTCAACAAGATGGTTTTCACTGAATTTCCCATTTCTGGTGTAGAGCTGCGCCTCACGATTATGTTAGTAATCGATTGTTCTATCGATTATTCTGACGATTAATCGGATTTAAAAAAATGGAACATTCTGCAGATTTTTCATATAACCTCAAAGGCTTTTTTTATACAATATAAATACATAAAAAGAGGTAAATATATTATTAAATAAATTATTAATTATAATTATAATTAATAATTCATTTTTTAAGTAAGAAAAATATTTTACTACCTAAAATGCAAAGACATAGCTTTCCTTTAGTGAATTTGAACCCAGTGAAGCTAAAACTGCCACTTGAGGAGTTTTGGGTGGAACATACTGACAAAGGTTTTTTTGTTTTGTTTTTTTTTTGTTTTTTTTTTTTGTTTGTTTTTTATCTTAAATGCTAAAGGTTTATGTATTTTGTAAAGTTTTGGCCTAATTACTGCTGGGTGTGTTGTTTTTTTCAGCAAATGGCCTTTTTTAGTCGGTATACTCCAGTTAACGATTAATCGATTACTAAATTAGTTGATGATTATTTCAATAATCAATTCATCACGATTAATTCAATTAATCATAGCAGCCCAATTCTGGTTTATATTTAAAAGCCTCCTAGTTCATAACTATTTTTTAAATAATCGACAAAGATTGAGCAAGTGTATGTTGGTTAAAAGAAGTAATAAAACCACAAGAATTTCCTGTCACACTGTTCCTGCTGTTTAAAGTCTTCCCAGTAAGACGTCAGAGAAAGCGCAGGAGCAGCAGTGTACTCTGGGTCTATGAAGAATAGCGAGTAACATAGCGTTGCTCCTCGGTTCCTTCTTTTTCCCTTTTTTAAATGAAAGTCAAATTTATTCCAGAAAACACAGACAGCCATGGTGTGAAAGCTAATGAAGCAGCACCCATGACATCAAAATCTGAGCAGAGGTGTCAACCTGATATCTGCTTAATTTACTTCCAGTGTTAGTCTGGAAGGAGTAGAACAGATAAATTATACAATATTTTGGGTAATACAGCCTGGCCATTGCCCTCCTATGCAATTCCAATCGATTCTCATCTCCCTTCGGTGCTCCGTGTGGGATTTTTCCCACGGAGCTCGATTTCTCAGGTTGAATTTCAACCGGACCAATCAGTGAACAGGAGAAGAAGTTGTGAACGACAACATTGATTTTCTGCGCTATTTTAGAATTGTAGTCTGTCTATATAGGGTTGTAGTTTAGCAACGGCAGCAGAGGAAGTGAACTGTTCAGTCCGTGTTAGCCACGCTTCCAAATATTGAACAATTAAAGTTGGAGCAAGAGGAATGTTTAAGACATTTTATTGTTGAAAAAGATGCCGTGGCCCTATTCCCCATAGGGTTGTCACCAACGCAGGCAATTTCCAGTAAGCTTCATCGAGCTGGGACGTTACATACGTCACGACCAAACGTTCACTTCCACAGAGTCCACGCCTCCAGCAAGCAATCGCTCCTGAATAGCCGAGGGTCCAGACCATCTGTACGAAGCAAGGCGTAGAACAAGGGGCTGGTTTTGACCATAAGCACCAGAAAACTACTACTAGTTGGGGTGTCAATTTTATAGCTTTGCTTGTGTCTATGTATCAAAAGTGAACTAATTAAATAATTAAATAAATAAAGATACGTACAGATCAGTGTAATAATTCTATTACTGTCACAGAATTAGGAACGGTTGTTGTTTTTCTGTTTAAATAAAATCCGTTACTTCAGCATATAAACATTTGTTTTCAATTTTTGGTATAAATACAGTAATTAAATGAATAAATAGTATGGTATTTTTATGCAACAGTATTACACTGTAAAAATTTCCTACCGGCCCATCCCAAGCAATTAGTGATTGAAGCTCAACGACAATCCAAGGCAAGTCCAATATTCAATCCAACGGAAGTGATAAATCCAATATTTAAAAACAATAATAATTTTTTATCCCCTACACACAAAATTTCGAAAAATTATCACAGAACCATTATTATGAATTAGGGATGGGCATTTATTGTATCGCCGATCATTAATTGTGAAAAATTTCTTATGAGAATTTTGATTTATCATCGTCTTGATAAACTTTAACTTATGGTGTAAAAAAAATTGACAGCATTATCACTGATACTACTTTTACAATTCTCTCCACTGTTTAATGGGAGCATCAATAACAGTAAATTAGAAAATATGAATAATGCAGTTACTGTGTGAGGTTTAGTGATATAAATCACAGTTCTTTAAGTAAGTGTCATCCTGAAGAAGCCTATTTCAAATGGAAATATTTTTCAAGAGCAGTCTTTGTGTTTGTGGCACATGAATATCATGTCATCCAGTCACAGCCATACAGTTACCTAAAAAAAAAGTAGCAATAAATTGTTTTTTAATCATCATTTTGATTGTTATTACAATAGTACCACAACATATCGTGATAAAATTCTAAGTCCATATTGCCCACCCCTATTATGAAATAATATTAAGGCTGCTCAATGTTGGAAAAACATGGTTCCATATGTTCCTCTCTCATCTTATCTGTTCTCATAATTTCCCCATCACTGTCTCTGATATTCAGCATCTGTGCCGCTACAACTGGTTTGGGCATCAAGGGCAGTGAGAGACCCCCCAACCTCTCAGTGTGTAAATGCACTTGAAATATAATATTCTACCAAATATCCCTCACAAGCGGTCTGTTGTGATTGATTGTGATATTACACACGTTGATTTAGCGGTGCTAGTTACAGATATTAAACAGTGCAGTTCTAGTTTCTATGTGTGGTAGCATTAATATTATAAGTGCACATACTTGAGACGATGGCAGAACATGTCCATTATCTCCAACAATGATTTGACACACAGCTCCCGGGAAAAGCCGTCGAACTGGAAGACATGTTAGTGAGAAAACCCTGACAACCCTCCAGTAAATATGATGTTACAATAACAAATTATCAGCCATTAGTTTACCTTGCTGATGGCTGTGAGAACACTGGAATAAGACACCATCTGACACAAGACACGAAGACAGAGTTAGCAAGACACTTTAACAATCTGTTCCGCTGCACTGCTTTTATGACAAAGATTCTTCTACCTGTGAACTTATGGCATATTTGAGGTAAGACAAAATGAGTGGGTTGGGGGATGGACCAATCATCGCCTGCTCCATCAGAGCCTCTGAAACACACGGAGAGCATTCAGAGCCGCAGAGGAAACGTCAATAAACTGACAAATGTAATGTCAAGTAAACATAAAGAACCTGCGAAGTTGAGGTAATCCCATGTTGCCCCCTTTGGAAAGTTTTTCTTAATGTTAACTGCCCACTGGTAGTCACTCCATCGCTCTTTCCAAGCCTGCAGAATGGCTTGCTTTAAATTCACCACCTTCATCCTGGTCCGAATGAACGCACGCTCCTGGAATAACAAAACCACAATGCGTTTATGAATTAGGCTATTTCTTAGCATGTTAGCAGTTAGCTAGAGACGCCATTAATCAGTTATTGAATTAAATTTTTAACAAACTCTTTTATTTCATGTAAAACATACCACTGCTTTAGGGATAGTCAAACGGTATTTTCTTTAATGTAACGCTTACCTTGCCTTATGACTTTTTTAAAGCAATACACGGGTTTTGTTTATACATCCACTGAATCTACAGACTCAATCAAGTGACGTCACTTAGGGTTTTTAAAGACGGACGTGCTCATTCGTGGGTTTTTCAACAGCTTCCGCATTGTTTTTGTTCTTCTTGGCTTCATATTGTAGTAGCAGTGGACATTGTGCATGACCGCCATCTATTGGTCCAACGTGATCATGCAACATCTCCCAGTCTGTATCACCTTATATACAATCCAAAATTGTAAATAAATAAAACCAGATACAGAAAATGTATTTTCAAAAAAAGTCTAATCATTCATTCCTTTAAATTCTTCAGAATGTTTAATATTAAACTTATATAAAAACATATTCTTTTGACTATTTTCCTTTGTAGTTATTTTTCTTTCAAGTCAATATTTCCAGGCAAAAATCACACTTTTTATTTTGATAATTTTTCTATGATTGTGGCTGCAACATGACAAAATATAAAACAGTTTCTGAATGCTAGGTTATTAAAAAAGTACATCAGAAAAAGGTTAAGCTATACCGAACCCAATGACCTGACACTAAACTTGACCAATAACACTAATTATGTTTACAAATATGACATCTTTACTCTGGTGCATCAGTCTTTGTGAGATTTAAGATACTCTTTGACGCAGACTGAATTAAACATACAACATTTTATAAACTTGCAGTATTTAAATTTATATTGAAATATTATTCATCTTTGAGTAGTTGAAGGAAGAAAGGACATTCAGGGTTGCACTGTTGCCTTGTAGCCAGAAGGTCCCGGGTTTCAGCCTGGGATCTTTCTGCACATAGTTGCATATTCTCCCCGTGTAGGCTAAGGTTCTCTGGCTTCCTCCCAAAAACATGACTGTTGCTGCTGTTGACTACAATTGCCCTCAGGTGTGTGTGCGTGGCTGTTTGTTCTGTGTTCTGTGATGAACTGGTACCAGCAACTCTGCAAGGACAAGTGAAAATAGAAAATGGATGACGAAGATGAAAAAGCCATCAGTTTTTCTGTACTTTCAGAAGATATTGGTCAATATTCACATAGCTAATTGATAAAGAAAAGCAGGAACATCACACACATCTTGGAATGAGTTCAGATTCTTACTAGAGCTTGATTAAATTTTTTTTTCTGATTGGAATCCATTGTTTTTTAGGGATAAAGGGGGTATTGAGTCTCTAACAACCAACACCCCCATGCTACCTGATACATGAGTGTCCAGGCTCAACAGCGAGGTCTGTGCCCTGGGACAGCCTGTGGGTTGTGGGTTGTGGGATGGTATGTCTCTGTGGCATGATGAGATGGACCCAGTGTAAAATGATCAGTCTGAGTAATTTAAATGTTGCCAAAGTTATTTGTCAAATACATTTTTCTGAACATTTGAAAGAACTATTTTTATTTTTTACTTTTTTACTTTTCATTTTCATTTTAAAAATTGGTGTAACAGCTATCTTCAAATGGTAGCATAAAAACTGTTATTTATTTGGTTTGCTAGGTAAGACCATGGTGTTTCAATTTTGTGGCCTTCCTTACCTTAAATTATTTTTCAGCCTTGCCTGGGATGGCTCAGTTTGTGCAGTCATGATGAAAAATGCTGGCGGTCACACACACACACACACACACACACACAAAAAAGTTGAGTTTTGCTAACTCTGAGGCTTCAGGGTTTTTTGTTTTTTTTTGGCTACTGTTCACACTCTGTTTGGGGGAGAGAGATTAGGCACATAACAATTAGAGTGCAAGAATGCATACACAGCCTGGCAAAGGAGACATTTCTCTCCAAAAATGCAAAGGGCTGGCACAACTTCTGCAGGAAGAACAAAGATGCAGAACAACAGACTTGTGCAAAATCATTATATATGATCACCTTTTTTATGATTCGCTGTTGTTTTCTTTTCTTTTTTTCATATAATTAAAACTGAAACAAGTGTAATAAATCTGAAATATTTATCATTGTCAGCTTTATCCTTTGGACATTTATGTAAGCCCAGCCGACCCAGAATGTTATAATACTATTCAGCAATCATGCAGTGATATTATGGCAGGCTTACTTTGACCTTTCGTTATGCTGTTCAAATTATAATGATACATGGGTGGTGAAAGAGGAGCTCAGTTTGTCCATTAGAAAACATTCACACAATCATGATAATGGTAACAATGGCCTGCAGGTGGGTCAAAGATTTTCTTTTCCATTATGACTCATGAAAAGCAGCCTGAGTATTTGGAGGCACAGAATTCAGAGCATTTACTCACACTGCTTTATTTGTATAGGTTACTTTGAGATGTGTAAATGCAACAACCTGTGTTATTCTAGCCCTAATATTTAAAGAATATAAATAAACTTTAAAAAGTACATTTCTATTGAGGAATAAGCGAGGACACCCCCACATTTACTACCATTAAAATAATCAACAAAAATCACACAGGTGTATTGCATCAGTTGCACATCAGATGCAACATTCCAAATAACATCTTTACTCAGTATTTTGAAGTAGGTTTGCTTTGTGAAAACATCAGATATTTAGTCTGGTTTGTGGAATAACCCACGCATGCACAGGAAGAACATGCAAACTCCATGCAGGAAAGGCCCCAGGTTGGGATTTGAACCAACACAGAAAAGTAACAACGTGGAAAATACAATGGAAATGCACATTTAGAAATGCAATAGAATTTCAGTTTGAGAACTTTGATTATAATGCTCAACACTCATAAATAGTCAACAAGTAGAGGAAGTTAAAAACAGCTTTCATCATACCCAGGTCTGACTGTCTAAGCAAGTTCAAGTTTACGCTGAAAGCAGACAGCAAGATGTTAAGTGTCATAAGCCTAAAATGTAATTATGGGAATGACGACATGCTCTTGTGGTTGTTGTGGAAGTGCATCCCTGCAAAATTAGAAATTTACTTTATTTTAACTTTCATGGGAGGAGCACAAGGTTAAAATCGTTGCTGTCTATGAAAAACATGAAGGGCAGATTAAAGTCTGTCAGAGAAGGTAGAACAAAGTTCAGGAGTTCTGGAATAATCTTTGAATATATGAGGGTAAAATAGAATTATTTGGACACCTGAACAGAGCAGATGTTTGGCATAAACCAAACACAGCATTAGAGAAATAGCAATGATATAGAAGTGTAATGGTTCAGCATACTTCGCTGGAGCCAGTTCTACCATATATCAGAGGGTGCTTGAGAAAAATGGGAGAAAATGTGAGGTCCAGTCACAGTCCAGACCTAAATATAAATGAGAATCTGTAGAAAGATTTGAAAGGTGCTGTTCACAGATGCTCTCCATCTAACCTCACTGAGCTGCAGCTATTTTCCATTAAAAACAGGCAACATTTTCAGACTGTAGATACACAAGGCTGGCAGAGAGACACACCAAAACAGTTAGTTGTTGAAAGGTGTTTCCACAAGGTAGAGACTCATGGAGGCAGAATAGAAAGGAATGCCACAGATTTTCTGTTTTTTATACTGGCTTTTATACTGTAGATTTAAATTCACAATTAAGTACATTGAAGTTTGTGGTTGTAGTATGACAATACTTTGCAGAATAAACATTCTGCTCGTTTAAGCAACTTTTTTGTTTAATTCAGATTTAAATATATATATATATATATATATATATATATATATATATATATATATATATATATATATATATATATATATATATATATATATATATATATATATATATATATATAACTTTTCCACACCTGGAAGATATGATTAGCACTGCTGGGAATTATTGATCTGATGCCAAGTAAATACAGGGCTAGTATCTCCATTACCGATACCAATACATTTTTTCTTGAAATGTCATCACTGAATAATTTGGTAATTTGACTTCAGTTAATAAATTATGATAATGATAAAATACAGGAAAAATTTTTTAGCCAAAAGTGTTTTATTCACTAACTGCATTACAAAACAATGTAGCATTGTAGAAATAAAATAATTAAACTATTACATTCTAATACAGTTATTTATTAGGATAACTGAGTCTGTAACTGTAATTTGTTTTGAACTTAAATGGTAATGCTATTTTCCCTTCAATAGTTAACACAAAAGGATTTTTGTATTCAGCCATATTCATATTTTAGGTTTGAGGTATATATACATAAGTGTATATTTTTGAGTTCCAGTAAAAACAAAATTAAGCTGCCTGAATAGAAAACAATAGTTTAATCAGCCAGCTAAAATGGCATCTCTGATCATAAATCTCACATCTCTGATCATCTCTGATGTGAGAGCTGTGAAAAGCATTAATTTATGATGAAGATCACCTGGATATTCCTGATTTTGGTTGAGAAGCCTCTGCCACTGACCTCCGTCTCTGTGATTTTTTGCTGAGAGTAATTTGCTGGACATATGAGAGAGAAACTGAAAACAAAATTATCGATGTCTTCACACTAGTATTGATCAGATACCAATACTCACCTTGATAGATCGATGTGCCCAGCCCTTTTGCTTATTCAAGACCAGTGATCTGATAGATGGTAGTAACATGTTACTGTAATCCGATTACGTTTTTCAAGTAACAAGTAAAGTAAGGGATTATATTTGCAAAAAAAAGGAATTAGATCACTGTTACTTCCATGCAAGCAGACTGCGTTACTGCATTACAAAAGTGTGATTTTGTATGTGAGCATCTCATGACAATCATGTATGAGTATGCGACATCAGTGGTAACAGACAGGTGTGTAGGTCAGCAACAGACAACATGGAGTGTGGGAGAGTGCAGCAGGACCACGCAGCGTGCAATGCTTGGAAGTACCAACATTAGTTTGACTCAGTGACTACAACATTAGCGTCTGCTGTACGCGCTACGTGGGAAGAAAACTTATCTCCAGCAAAAAACTCCACTTCAAATGCTGAAAGAATAGAATCTGGCTGAAACGTATATTGTTTATAGCATATTCAGGTTGTGCATTGTTTTGTTGTTGTTTTTTTTGCAAAGTAATGAAGTAAAGTAATTAGTAAAGTTACTAATTACTTTTGAAAATAAGTAATCAGTAAAGTTTGTTTGTTTATTTGGATTCCCATTAGCTATTGCCATGACAATGGCTACTCTTCCTGGGGACCACATCATTAAAAACATTTATTACAAAAACAGTTACATACACTTAATATAACATTAGTAACATAGCATATTGATTTATAAATGTACAGTTCTAACCTGCTATATATTAAAAACTTAAACGGGGCTCTTTTAAAAGCTTAAGTAATTGTTATATTTAAAACATTTGAAGGAAGGGAGTTCCATGTATTCATTATTCTAAAAATAACAGTCTGTTGTGCAGCATTCCTGTTGTATGGTGGTAGAACACTTTGGTATCTTAGATACTACAATATTTCTAAAAAAGCATGAAAGGGCAATTTCAACCTTATTTGTAACTAAGGGCCAACCTAATGCTTTGTGCATACTGGTAATATTTGTAATCAGTAAAGTAACTGGATTACTTTCTTGGGGAAGTAATCAGTATTTAATTACTAATTACTATTTCCAAGTAACTTGCTCAACACTGTTCAAGACTGGTACCCAGGAAGGATTCCACTGAGGAGACTATAGTCAGAGTGCACAGCGATGTTGGTGAAACTATTTCCTCCTAAACCAAAAAGGAGAAAATATTCTTTGAGGATCCAATTTTGTTACAATAAGGACAACTAAAAATGTATTTTATAACATAAACAAAAATAGATGTGAGAGCTGTTGTTAGATGTGAATTCAGTGGTGCATTTTATGGAGTTGACAAAAAAATCCAAAAGTACTTGGAAATAATGGTATTCGGTGGGGACTGAAGTGCATGTTATGCTCCACTTTCTTGCAGTAAAAGTAAAACCAGAAATGGACGACCTTTAATAATCTCAACAGGGTGCACATTTTATTGTTCACTATTGCTCTGTGCTCATCCAGTACAAAAGTGTGTAATAACTGAGCTTTGGAATCCCCAAACTCAGAATTCACGGTAGGTTTGATCAAATCCTTTTGATTTTACACTCTGGAATGAGTCACCTTGGCAGACAATGCCCCTTCTTCTCTGGAGCTTTTTCGGGACGTTTTCTTTGTCCTTACCCTGCATGCAGCCACATGATGGAGCCATTTGAACAGCAGGCTCAGAGACACTGCAGGATGACGTCAGAGGTACCACCTCAGGCATCTGGGCTGTGAAGTCTTCAGGAGTGAACAGAGTCGTGGTCAAATTAAATGGCCATGGTTTAAATGTAGAACTAACTCGTCCTACATAGACAGAAATGTCCTCACACAGCAAGGGGGAGGATGAAGAATAAGGTTGGATAAATGTTTCATGCCAGCTACAGGACCTTGTGAGTGACGCAAACAGAAAATCAGGTTTGTAACGAAATCCTCGAGGGAGACGGATTGTAAAGTAATCTTCTAAATGACAAGAGGTCAGGCAAGGAAAGAGTGGGAAGCTGAGCCTGCAACTACATCTGACTTAGCTGAATCAAAGTGAGGACGGACGCATCTCTAATGCTGCACAGCGAGAAATCGTTCCCTCATTACATCAAAACTAATAAGACATAGTCCGGTTAGCAAAAATTTAATAGTGCAAAGAAAATGTTAACATCAATCCATGTAATCATTTTTTATCCACCAGGGGTCACACCACATTCAGTGTTGCAGTGTTTGAACAGTTTAACGCAGAAAAAAAATTGTTTATTGCGTGAACCAGTGTTGGTAAGTTTGTTGTGTTTGTTGGGTTTGGGGTGGTGTCCTGCAGTTACAGGACAAAATAGCTATGTTTACATGCACAAAATTCCTTGATCACACTGAAATGTACTTGGATTAAAAAATCTGAATGTATTGTTTATATGGGCACAAAATTAATTAATCTGATCATGATGTACATTTACATCCACCAGACTTTATTCAGAGAAGAAGCACTGACAAGCACAGAGTTGTGAAGAAGTTGTACTTCTGTCTGTGCTGAACATAAAAACAAACACAGCAGTGTGTTTGTTCTGTGTCTTCTGAGTGCCCAGAATGGACTCGCGCCAGGTTCTAATAACGGTTGCTGCGCTTTACAAGCTAAGCAACACATGCTGTTGGTCCTCCTATGTTACAGGATGAGAGAAAATAAACATCCTTCAAAGTTTTGACCATAACAGATCAGTTTTAGACCAGTTTTGCTTCCCTGACATAGCGTCATCACTAAAGGAGGACATACGTCATGTTGACATAAGGCACACATTTGCAGTCAGGTCAGTTTGCCACAATCAGAATGATATGATCAGGACAAGTGTTTACCATTCGGAGTATCAATCAGCATAAACCACCCCTCGCTGTGCAGTATTACAGATGCATCCATCCTCAGCCATAAACTTAATTCCGATTGAGCTGACTCCAATCAGAATATTCCGATTGTGGTGTTTACACGACACATTTTTATTCCTATCGGGCTGTTTATTCTGATTACCTATGTTCATGTAAACATGGACAGTAACTGCTGGACAATCCATCATAGGTCTGGTGTACACACAACCAAAGAAACACACACTCACACCTAAGGACAATTTAGACACACCAATTGACGAAAGAGTCATGTGAGAAAGGGAGTACGGGGAGAGAACCTATGCATGTACTGGGACAACATGCAAACTCCATACAGATAGACCCCAGGTCGGGAGTCGAACCAAGGACCTTCTTGCTGCAAGGCAAGAAGTTGGCTATGAAGTCAATGTAAACAGGTATTGCTTTGTAGCAATGATACTGGCTATGTTAAGTTATATTTATGTATTATTGTTTATCAGTCTTAAATCTATCTGAAATTATTTGATTACATAACTTAAAGACATTTGTATGTTTGTACAGTTGAAAATAACTAATTATTGGAGCCAGTCACAAAGAGAATCAAGAGCTAGCCTTTAACTAATCACCCTAACACATTTTAATGTTTTTAACTAATGGTAATTTGAAGATGACAGTTTGGGAGAAGAAAATGAAGAAGGATTTCAAAGTCAGCCACCTTTGGTCTGTCAGCATGGCCACCACTGAATCCTCAGCTGAGGTACAGTGATAAGTGGACGCCTTGTTGTAGTCCGAAATAGTCTGTTGTGTTGCTTCTCACTAAGAATCCGATGGAAGGTCATGGCATAGAAACCAAAGAAACACCAACCATCACTGTTATTGATGCTTCTTTTTAAGTTACAGTGAGTGAGCAAAGTAGAAGCTTCAGCAACTGGTGTGTTAAGTGACTAACACAGAACGTGTGGTGTGTTAACTAAGCTAACCGAGCCATTAGCCAGGCTAATTAAAAAGCTTGTCAGACTTCCAGTGTTCCTCTAAAAATTACAACAGCAAGGAGCAATAATAATCTGTATGGTAAGCACATTCACTAACCTTATGAGTCTGTGATCATCTCACTGTGATCAGATCACTCTCAATATATTTAAAGACACGTTACATAGAACTAGAACCTGGGTGAAGTTGTCCTCCACACTCTTCAGCTTTAAGAAAATGGTGTCAAACGTTTGTGCAATTAGTCCTTGTTTGTGTAGCATACATTTTCATTTGTGCTGATATCATTTGAAAGATATTAATAAAAGTTTAAAGGTAGATTATGAAAAGCCAGCCAGGCCTCCTAACATTATCCAACTAAATATAAGTGATGTCGATTGTTTGTACTGCAAAAGAGCTTTTTTGTGCCACCAAAATTTTAAAGAGATTAAAAGTCATCCATAGGTTATCCAAAGTTCGCAACACTCCTAGCCCACATCCTCTGTGATCACAAACACAAGGTAAACCCAGTTTGGATTAAAATCAAGTCTTGGCATTACTAAGTTCTTTCTGCACTCTTGTAATATATGTGAAATTTCAGATACATTAAATTTCCAAACAGTTTGCTAGGTCTCACCCAGTAAGCAAACTGCCTCAGAGCATTTGAATGACCTATTTCTTCTGCGATGTCACAAACTAAAAACTGGATCATTGAGGGGGGTAAATATAGATGTTTAGAAATTCACCTGAGAGCAGCGTCATTATGGAAATGATGAATAGGCTTCAGTCCGAAAAGAATGTAATGACTTCAGAAGAAGGCGAGGGATCCATCTTGCAGCCCCTTTAAGCCTTTCACTCGGTGTGCATTATTTAGGGGTTTCAGAGACCCCCGAGGGAAATATGGTGGAAGGAACAATGAGGCAGCAGCATGGAAAAAAAGGAAAGGGAAGGGGCAAAGAATAATGCAAGAGCTGGACTTCTAATGTTGTAATTAAGCAGCTGCAATGAGGTAATTAGATGTTTGTAATTGGGGATCTCCTTGTCTTACCAGGTCAACCTTAAGCTCTAATGCAGATCAGAACGTCAGGTGTCCTGACAACCACCATTAAAAAAATATGAAGGTTGCTTTTACCCTGTGATGCCATAAAAAACACAAAGTAAAGCAAAGCCAGATTATTGTTAAAACTATTTAAATTCTTCTACCCAAAATGCATTTGGTACAACACTCACAGTGACCTGTGCAAGCACACTTCCACATTTCGTCACATTAGAGCCACAAACTTTTATTTATCCCATTGGGTTTCTTGTAATAGATCATCCATCCATCCATCGTCTATACCCAGTTATCCTTGCAGGGGTCCCGGTCCCTATCTCCAAAGGTCATTTGGCGAGAGGCAGGGTTTCAAAATTTCCTATAAATAGAAATCTAAAAGGGAGGGTTGTGTCATAATCCTGTGTTGCTTGGGGTTTTTCTGTGTTTGTATTTTTATTTATACTCATTCTAGACCTCATTTATTAGTTTACACTATTGTGTTCACTTTAGTTTATTCTTGCTTTTCATTAGATCAATGTTTCCCCTTGTTTATTTTCTCCTCAGCTCCATTCATGTTCATTAGTCTCCTTTCCTCAGCCTGCCTGCCTGGTCTCTCCTCACAGCTGCACCCTGTGCAATCAGCCACCTGTCCTTTGTTAAGTAAGCAAGCTCCTCAGTATATAAGCTCCTTATTCTCTGTCCCTCACGGCTGGATTCTCCTGTTTGTTCCCGTAATGTCTTAGTTCCCTGCCTGTTACTTGGCCTGATTGTGTGAATCTGGTAGAAATACAGACATATTCAATAAATTAGAACAGATGTTCATTTGTCAGATTAAAAGTACTTTATGCAAATAACAGCCTTTAAGCAGGTACTAGACTTAGTTTTCAGTAAGCCCACATTACTGTATTGAAAATGTTTTTTTTTTTGGTCTGGTATAATATTCTATTTTTAAATGTTGTGTTTTCATTTGCTGGGAATAGAAAATCATAATTACCAGAAACAAAGACTTGAAAACATCAGTCTGTGTGGAAATAATCTATATTGTATATGTTAGTGAAATAAATGAACTTTTTAATAATATTCTAAATTATTAATATATTCTCCAAATGACTTGTAGGTAAAACTGCAGAGAATGTTTTGCCACACTTTTCAATTTATGATTAGAAAACAATGTTTCTGTTTCCTTCCACTTCATTGTTATGCACTACTATTTGTTGATTGCTCACATAAAAACCTATTACAATATGAAGTTTGAGACTGTAACCAAAGAAAATCTGGAAAATGTTCAAACGGTTTGAATCCTTTTGTAAGGCAATGTAGTCCTTATTCACAAGATGCAGGCTTTCATAGATCATGTTAAAGCACTATCATTAATGAGAAATTCACAAAAACCGTCTGACAGTTTCTCAGTATTTCAGTTTAAAGTGTTATCTTTAGAGTAAGACAATAACAACAGAAAGTAGGATGAGTTGTTCTATCATGACTAAGCGCCTAATTGCTCTTTTGTTGTGTTGAAGACTTTTGTCTCATCTCCAGCTCTCTACCTCACTCCTGTCCCACTCACTTTTTGTCTTTTCTCTGGGCCTTTGTTTGGACTATATGTTTCACATTGTCTAAGCTCTCAGAGAAGTCGCTGTGTGATCAGAGGAGGAGGACTGAGGTGAGCGTGGGTTGAATCAAGCAGCGTGGCAAGTCTCGCCAAATGTCTGCAGACGGAGCGGAGTCACATGCTTGGCTAAGCTCTGTCTACAGGGACGCTGCTTGGGATTACTGCATGAAGGGTGGATGCAAGTGTGCAAAAGAGTCAGGCTGAGGTCAGCAGGAGACTGGATGTGGATGAGACTGTCATTATTTTCAAGTGAATGTAATGACTTCCTGAGAGAGAGGCTGGAAGTCTGCAAAAGTGCAACAAGCTGATTCATAGAGAGCAAACAGAAACCATCTAGAGTCATGTCCTCAAATGTAGGCTGCTTCTGTGCAGAGGTGTTTAACAATGACCCTCATTGCTGAGGTCCAACACAAGGTTCGTGAGTAACTTGAAGAAGCCATCAAATATTTATCTGGCCTCCTTTTCATGATCATGGTATGTAAACAAGCATATTATCTGTTTGATTGACACACAATCTCTTAGCCTGGCACGTCAGTGAAAGCCTAGACAAAACTACAGTGTTAGAAGGAAAGGAGGGTCACAGAGGAGGATTAATTGTCAAATTAATTTCAGCAAGATTTGATCAGACTACAGGGAATATTACACATGCAGATTCATGTTCTGTGCAGTCAGCAAACTTTGATATTATCAGTTGTGAGCGGTGAAAGATGAATAGGTTTTAGTGCAGCTCTTTATGCAGCGCATCCAGACAATACTGCTTTTAAGCCCACTTACTGCTGACAGAAATACTTCACTCTAATATATTTTCTTCCAATATTGCCCTATAATTAGATCCAGCCATTTTGTGAACAACTCAGCTTGAGTGTCACAGGTTAAGAGAAGCCTTCCCACAGCATGATACTGCCACCATCATGTTTCACTGTGGGTATCATGTGTTAGAAGTGATGTATCATAGTTAGTGTTTATGTTAAGGCTGGAAACTTCAATTTTAGTTTAATTTGAGCAGAGCACCCCAATTAACTGATTATTGTTTAAATAATGCAAAAAAAAGAACTTTAAATTGTCACTGCAGTCAGTCTCATAAAACACAACAAAAAAGACAATATTTCAATGGTAAAATATTTAAAAACTTTAAATAACTAAAAATCTTAAACAGTGTTCTTGAACATGTTAAGAAAAGATGATAAGAATCTGAATGTACAGAGATTAGTTTAAGATTCTGTGAGCCCAGACCTCCCACAGGTGAAGGAGTTATAAAGTTTGCTTGACAAGAACAACCTCTTGTAAGTCTTTTGCTAATTTTCCTTCCAGATTTGTCCAGGATTTCCTGGACAGGAGGGCAGTGGCGCCCTCAGAAAATTTTCATTGAGATGCCCAGATGGGACCTGTAAAAACTTTGGGGTGGTATAGTAAGGAAAGGAATTCATGGTATGCAATAACCAAGTGGCTGGCACAGTGTACAGAATACAAACTGGAGACCCCTAGGTCAAAGTGGGAATCACCTTCCAAGGTGGTGGTGAACAACTGAGTTAAGGTTCTGTGGGACTTCCGCATTCAGACGGACAAAACGGTAATGGCCAACCAAACGGAAATTGTGATCATTGATAAGCAGCAGAAACTAACATCTGACATTTCAGTCCAGAAGTATGCAATCCTAGCAACAACTAAGATCCTGAAAACAACCCTCAAGCTCCCATCCTCTGGTAGAGAGATTAACATGAAGACTCTTTCAGCCTGCCCACTGGCCGCCCAGTGGGGTGACCAGGAGTCTTCCAGGAGTGACCACAGCCCTCACCCCAGTCATTTTTAGCTAGCTTTTTCAACAACCTCTCACAGTCTGGCCGAATGGTTCCACATATCTGCTGTGCACCCTGCAAATGGATCTCTTTATGGCTTTCTTTTAACAATAGCTGTGTTTCCATTACAAATGTGCGCAAAACATTTTCAATATTCTGGTAATGTCGAAAAAACACAATTTCGCAATTGTGGTGTTTCCATTAAATAAGAAATGCAATTGAAATAACATGATTAAGCTTGTTCACATGATAAGTCATTAAAAATCATGGCAGAGACAGATGTAAACAATTACATGAGATACATTCATATTTCAGCCATAGCAGTAGCGCTCATCATCAGCCATCAGAGGAGACGTCAGCATCTTATTCAGTTGTTGGAGAAACAAGCTCCTTATACCTGGGAGAGGCTACATATGCAGCGTTTTGGGGAATTGTTGTATGCAATTTTACAGAAGAGCTATGGATTCAACACTTTTCAATGACAAACTCAACTTTTGATGAGCTGTGCGATGCTGTGAAACCTTTGATGGAGCCAGCTGCACATTGTTCAAAGAGACCAGTGCCTACAAACAAGCAAGCTGCTGCTGTCTACAAACCGGCATGATGCAAAAAAAGTGTTTCCATTGCCGTTTTGCAAAATACACAAATTTTGACACAGTTGAATAAACCACCTCATTCTAGTGCAAAAACTTCTTACTGACAAATGAGATTTTTCAAAATTGACATGTTTCCATTAAGCAAATTTATTTTTGTAATTCCAATTTTCGCAATTTTATGGTAATGGAAACGCAGCTATTGTCTTTCCTATCGTTTTACTCCCTACCTTAACTGCGGATCTCCACAGCTTCTCCAGTTACTATAAGGAATTTAATTCAAGATATACACATAACACTTTCATGAGATTAATTTAAAGTGATCAAACACAATAACGATTTTTTTCAATTGAGAGACACCTGAACATGGATGGAAAACTCATTAAAGAAGCAAATGAATAATGAAAGAGGGTGTGTTGGTGTTGAACTAGCTTGGTTTACATCTTCACTTGATGGAGCACTGCTGTGGCTCCCCAGGGGGGAGTGGGAGGTGAGGGAGGCTGAGGAGGCAGGATATACAACAGGTGAGATGGAAACGCAATGCATGAGGGCAGGAGGAGAAAAAGGAGGCTGACAGGGCAGAGTGCCAGGTTGTCTCAGTGCTGTGCAGTGAAAGTGAGGAGATAGCCCTGCTGAAAGGAACAGCTAACACCAGCCTCATCATGCAAAAATGGAAAAAAGTGACACAGCCAAACCAGACCCTGCAGGGATGCAACCATGTCAGCAAACACAACTTTCCTCATTGTACAGGGTGGAAAAAAAACACCTGGGTGGGAATTGTTCCATGCACCGTGATAAGGTCCCTAATCATCCATTTGTAAAGCAAATTTTGAATTAGTAACTTAAAGCATAATTGCGGGTAAATAGATGAGCTGGATGTGAGTCTAACTGCAGTAATGCATTTTAAAATACATGTTTGCATTGATTCATAAGAAACATATGTATGCTAAGTGATCAAGATGACGAATTAATAAAGTATAGTATAAAGTATTTTTTTATTTCTAAGAGATTATGTGGGAAAACACCTGCTTCACATCCTCACATAAACAAGTACAGTATGCAAAATGCACCATGAATCCATCTGTTGAGTGCACTGAATGGTGAAAGTGACAAATGATGCTGGCTGCATGCAGGTAGCTTCAGCTGACTGTGTTCAAGTGTACCGCTGTTGCATGGTAGGCATGGTAACCGGAGCGGGAATCTCCTTGAGAGTCCATGCTGCACTTTAGCCCAAAGTTCAAAACAGAAGGAATTCTGACGTGATCGTTACAGGCAGGAAAACATGGAAATTTGGACAAGCAAAAGTGTTCAGAAGAGCTGCATCTCTTAATGTGCATTACCTCCTGCTGCAAGGTGTCAGCCGGAGTATGCAAGTGGAAATTTATAATCACAGGTCTAAAAGTGTGAGCTTCTGCACTTTTTTTTACATATGCCTTGCTACGAGACAGACAGCAGCTTGTGCTCCTATAATTTTAGCCTATAACTCAACTGCTGGTGCCTCATTTGTCCAAAGCACATACAAGAAGAGGGATAGTTGTGAGAAGTACGTTAATCAGGTCAAAACAAATTGATGCAGCAGAATAGACAGACCAAAGAATTTTGTTTTTTAAATCAGTCATTTTTTTCTTGTCAATACATGTTACTGAATGCCAGCACAAGTGAAGCATGTCATCTCTTGTTCTGAATAGTGCAACTATTATTGAAAAATTATTGAAATCAAGGATGTGGAATTCTGTGTTCTGTTGCATCAGAACAGGCTACAGTACTTTTGTTGTGGTGTATCAAAAGTCTAGTCGTCTAGTTTTGTTAGTTTTTTTCTTATTTGGGAAACAACTGAACATCTAGGGATGGTGTTTTACTCTGTGAGTGCCCCCAAGTCAGATAATTATTAACTGGTGATCATACTAAATTGCTAAATGCATAGCAAACCAATGCCAGTGTGATTTTCTCATGGCTTCATACAGTACTGAAATGAAAGCCAGATATGATGGCGGTAGAAACTTTGATAACAGTGGCTATAAGCTATGTCCTCAACAACACTATAGAACACTAATAATAATAATCTGCCTAAAATACTTAATACATGACAAAAATCTCTAAACATAACATAAACAATCCCTAAAGTCTTTGTCTTATTTTTGAGTGTGTAGATTTTAAATTCACTTGGTGTAGCAGCTAGTGGTGCTGCAATGCTAACTTTAGCTTGTACATAAACAGGAACAAAAGCAGAGATTCACTTTCAGCAGTGGAGTTTTTATCAATCCTCCATTTTTATTATCATCTACACTTCCTAACAATATCTTATTCTTTGACTGTGCTTGTGGATTACCACTGTTTTGGTTTAAGTTAATGATCCCCTTCAGCTTTATCTTTCAATGCAAAATATAAATCTAAAAGCCGTTCATTCTGCCACTGTGCTACGTTTGTATCTGTTCAAAGAAAAACAGACGGTCATGTTGTTTGTCACCCATGGATTAGCTCATTCAAACTGAAAGGAGGGTAATGAGTGCAAACTCAAAGAACGCAGCATAGATGAGTCTGGCTGATGTTTGTTGTGATTTTGCACATATTCCACCAAAGAATCTAACCTGGTCAGAAACAATGTATTCAGAGTGGTGGATGATTCATTTTGAGAGTGATTGCAGGAGAGCAGACAAAGAGAGCGTGGTTGACAAAACACTCGGCATGAGTAGGAAGACTAACAATTCATAGTTAAGCGTTTAAACTAAAATCTGATTCATCTTGACTGCACCCATGTTGCTATGTGTAGGTTAACATTCTCAAAAGCTGATTGATATGTTTCTAACCGTGAACACTTAATGCTGAAGGTCTAGATTATCCCATGAATAAATAAAAAATACTTTTGTGTATAAAGGAAGATTACAATTTCCAGGCACTGCAAAAAATAATTTATTCGAATAAAGATTGGCAAAAGAATATTATAAAGTCTTGTATTCTAAAACTTTATTTGTATGCAGTTTTAAATTCTAAAATAACTTGGAAAGTGATCTCTGTGTACTGCTAAAGCTGAACAGTATGAGCAGTATGAGACAAATAATCTGTGAAAAAAATCGAGTTCCTCATGCCCTCTCCCTGTGGTCCTACTGCCATCTGTAGAAATACACTGCTCCTGGTCAGAAACAACCAATCAGAGCCAGGAGGAGTGTCTTAGCACTGTCAATCATGCTTGTGTACACATTGTTCACACCCTTCCCCTTGATGTCTGCCGCGCTACATCTCCTCCCCCACAGTGGAGCCTGCCATAAATGCACAGGCTAGTAAGCATGGCCTCCGAGTTTTCCTGTAACGTTAAGGTTTTTTTAAAGGATTTTTGTGACTCTAGTGGCCTTTTTTATTGACAGTAGATTGATTGGTAAGTAGGTTGTGAGAGAGGGAAGCAAAGGTCAACAGCCCGGGACTTGAACTCCCCTGCGCCACCACAGCCTCCCTGTGACATTAGGTTGTTTTTTCGCCAGCAAACAGGCAATCTTGCACTTACATGTGCTGGAAGGGTGTGAGGAGTACATACACAATCGTGACTGACAGTGCTAAGACATTCCTCTTGACCGTCTTGACCGGGAGAGGTGGATTTCTGCAGATGGCTGTAGGACCACTTGGAGGAGGCAGAGGAGCTCGATTTTTTCACAGATCTGTCTCACATTAAACTGTCAGGATATAGCGACAGTTTTAACAAATATGTAAAAAAATATATATATTTTTTAAAAGTTAGCTACTACCGCTTTAAAATGTACATCATGATCTTTGAAAATTGTTGAAGAGTTTTGTAGACAGATATAAAGCCATTTTACATGAGATTTGTCTCTGAATTTGGATATGGGAATGGTGTAACTAACTGTCACAACTAGTGGCAATACAGCCCAACAACAATGTATTTGTCACTGTTTTTTGTTAAAGCTGTTTTTATATGGAGAACTCCTCAAATCAACCAAAAAAGATACTTACATCACCTTGAATAATCTTTTAAATGTCACCTAGAGTGACTCAGAAAGCCAAAGCTTGTGTGTCTGAATCAGCCTCTTTACTAAGCAAAGCTAAGAAACATGTTAGAGGCTGCAAATGAAACAGGAATACATTTAGATGAAAGTTGTTTCAGTTGTTTGGACATGTCATGTTGGAAAAGTAATGTACCGGGTCATGATGCAGCAGAACACTGTGAATTCCACCCTACTGTTCTCAGTATATATAAATTCTGCTGAACCAGAGCACATCAAAAGCAGCACACATACTTCAAAGAGATAACAGGACTTGATGTTCCACAAAATCGCCTCTAATTCTTCACATGTCGTCCTACATTACAGGTGGTTTTCAAAATGTCAGCTGACATGGCAAGATGGGGGAATTTCAGCTTGATTTAATAGTTTTGATTCTTGGACCCAACCAAACTGAAAACTGGTTTTGCTTTATGTACAAGAACCCTGAGACATTTTCCTAAGAAATGACAAGAATAACCCTTTTAATATATATCAGTTATCAAGCACCTGTTAACATACTAGCACTTACTTGCTAAAAACAATGCTCAAGTTGTGCCTTAAATGTAATATCAAGTGCACAAAACCAACGTGTATAAGCATATTATAAGTTCAACTGTAAGTTGGGACATCTTGTCACATAGTAATTCACAAGTTAAACTTCTATAACAGATGGAGTGATCTACAATGTTCAGAAAGGGTTATTTGCCAGAAAAATCACATTGTGTCTTTATCATGCTGACTGAATTTTTGCTAAAAGTTTCTCAAATGGATGTCTGCCTTTGTGGGCAGGTCAGTGGTGATTGTTCCTGTCACTTCACATCAGTCTTCAGACTGCCTCGCAGCTTCTTTAAAACACGTCCTCTTCAAGGTCACTGCCATGGCTGAATGGCAGGAAGATTCTGTTCGTGACCACAACAAATAATCTTTTTTACTCATTACAACAGCAGATACCAATTTCAACATCATTTGATATAGCTACACTACTCATACTTGGCATTTTTGTGAAATTTATGAAAAATGTAAAAAGTTCACACTACAGTGATATTATATAATAAAAGTACGGCAGTGAAGTAGATGCATGGAATGGTGATTTCCTCAGCTCAAACAATGTATTGAAACAAAAGCCAACAACAGTGGTGTGTATGCCACAACAAAAAATGTCAATTTCTCAATAATGTGTCATGTGCACTTGAACATCAATTCGCTGGAAAATGATTTTTCATTCTGTTCACAAGTTGACTTACTGAGGTGTTGTCTGCTGAGGTGTGGCTTCCCTCTCTTCTTCAGTGGTAGAGGTTCAAGTGTACAGAGTTACAATTGTGCTGGCAGCCGTCTCATGTAAGCATAGCCTAAATCTCAGGGCCCACTTTCGTCTGAGAACCTGTTTGAAGCCTCTGAGGCGAGCAGCATGCGTCATCACAAATCAAAACACAGCATTACTACATTTTTTAATTTAAAAAAAAATTCAGACTTTTAAATTATCTGGATATCCAAGCTGGCTTGATGAAAGTGCAATTGTTAAATCAACTAAAGAATCCAGAAAACACGCCTCATTTTAAAACAATTACATAAGCTGCTAAAATAATGTAACATGATTATTACAGCAATATTTTAACATTTATTATTATTTTGATTTAGGATTAAGGCAAAATATAGAAAAACATCCACAGAATTTAGTAGTTTTCAAGTTCTCTGAATATTAGTCCTTTTTTCTTCTACACTCTTAGGGTAACACTAGTACAACTATAGATTTCTGACATGAGATGGTTTAATATTCAGGATATCTGCAATGATAGCCAGGTTCCAAATGGCTACTTAAGAAGACACACCACTCAAAGTTTGTTAACTTTAGTTTAAAACAACTAAATTTGTTTTTCTTTTGAGTGATTGAAAAGTGTAGTAGCCTTCCTTACCCAGCTGATTAGCTGTATGCAGCAAGAGGTGGGGGAGGAGCTGCATTACTCTATGCTCCATTAAGCTAAAAAAAGATTTAAAAAGTAATACTGTCACTTACACTTTCTCTGGTATCTCAAGAACTTTAAAGTGTAGGCATGCTACTATGGAAAACTACTGAAGTTTTGGAACCATAGCTTTTTAAAACATCAGTCTATTGATGCCGCGCAATGATATGTAAAAACTTTTAATTTCACTAAAGAAATACATTCTCCTCTTACTGCACAGTCAATTTCTACTCACATGTATCTCCTGTAGTCCTGATTCTGTTTCTATCAAGCTTCAAATGTAAGCTCAAGAAGTAAAAGACTGATAAGAAACAGTGTCAAAGAACACAGGGACAATTTTGGTTTTTTTTGGCACCATATTTCAAATATTTAAGAGAGCACTTCTTTAGCCATGCTTAGGTTTTCTTCTTTGAACTTTTGGGTGTCAGTAGTGTAGATAATATCACTTCCTACTGCTGCAGCATAGGTATTAAACACTTTTTGACAAGAATCCCAGAAAAAATGTAGCCAGAGATGTTTACAAAATAGAGAAACAGAAACATAAAAAAAAAGTGTTAGTTTTAAAATTATCCGTCCTGTAACTAGGGTGTTATACCAGCAAGCTTCGATTCAAAAGTAGCTGAAAAAAATAACAACACAATGACCCTGCAAAATAATGAAAACCCTGTTGTGTTTGGGGAATCTCACTTCTTTGACAGTGCTGTAGTTACTTTGCAGGACAGACGCATGCTCAGCAGTGCTGAGGTCTATAAAAGCACAGAGCACTTTATCATTCCTCAGGGAGAGACAAGAACAAATACAAAGTGACACCACATTTTAGATTTTAAAAACACAGCAAAGAGGGGAAAAATGACATGTGATTGCTGAGTGACATTGGTCAAGTGCCTTTCCTCCAGACTTGGCCTTGTGATAGTAGGTATTGGTGCTAATCAGACCTTTTTGATTTCCTGATGACATCATTTAACAAGAAGCACTTTTAGTCAAACCCTCTCTCCTCCCCCCCAAAAAATGATCTAAAGACTAACATGTAACACTTTATTCTTTACAAGTTTGTAGCAGCGAGAAACATTTATTAAAAAAATGTCTAAAAATGTTCAGAATAACAATATTAAATATTCCATTCATTGACAATAATTTAAATGAGTCTTATTTCAAGGAAGACCATAAGGAGACACCAGAATGTGTGGACAAAGAAGTATTTTCTAAAAGGGTACAGTGTAAAAACAGAAAAACAATTCCTACAAAATCTGACTGGAGATCACAACATTCTTATTGATTCCAAAGTTATATGGCGTGGGAAAGTAATGATTTCTCTGACTTGGCCACTGCCATTCACATAAGTGTGTAATTAAAGCCGATGTCTTTCCTTCTACCCTTCTCTTAGATTATCTTAGCACAGCTTCAACGACACAAAAGCTATTTATTCTCTAAAGTCAGTTGTGAGTAAACACAAACAAAACAAAACAAAAAAACAGACAACCATGAAAAACTATCTTTGAATGTAAAAACAAATAACTTGCATTAAATGTCATTTACACATAACTTGTTTGGTAAGGGCCTTTAGATATTTAAGAATGTTGAAAAAGCAGACAAACGTAGCAATTACTGGGCCCATTGTCGATTTATGCCTCTTATTTCATACCCAGCCATTGAGGGTTCTTATTTTCTTCCTGTTTCAGTTTATTTCTCCTTGTAGGTGAGTATTTTGATGAATAGTAATCTTGATGTAATTTATGGGTGCTATGTTTGGAGGTGAACAAAAGAGTTACACTGCGCTTCTTAGGGTCAAACTTTCACAGAGAAAGAATGGCAGCATTTTCTTTCAAGGCACACGGTCATTGTCTGCTGGGTTCTATATAGAGATATGAATTAATTAATTAATTGATCAAATATCATTACATGACATTTGATTTTGTGCTTAAACATTTTTATTGAATAGGAACATTGTGTTGGGTTATCTCTTTCATGACCAAAATCATATACAGGAGATGTGAATGTATTTTAATTTTATAAAGAATTATCAACAACAAAACATGCAATGATTGAGTGCTTTTGTCCAAGACAACTTTAACTTTAACTATTTGGCAGTTATTCCGGTTTCAACTGTGCACTAATAGTTTAAAGGGTCAGAGAACATTCAATGGGACTGTCTTTGGTCAGTGAGGTAAATACTAAAGTGTTGTTCCCAGGTACCTTGATTATGAGGCAGACGAACCGGAAAAGCCAAAATGCAGAGGGATGCCAGATGTTAGATGTGCTAACACTAACAAGCAAAACTCTGATGTTTGAAAGCTACATAAAGAGGTCTGTGAAGCTCCTGTATCTAAAACAGTGAGGTAGCAAACCTGGATGACACGAGCTAATGTTACCTGTTTAAATATTAGCAACTTATGGACACCCCTTTGTGATTCTAAAGTAATTTCAAAGCCTTTTTTCCACATTAGTTTTAAACTCATGACAATTTGACTGCACTGGTAGAAGAGAAAAGAATTTGTATCCAATGGGCTAGCTGTGCAAGATAACTAAAGTTATGAATGGCTAAAACTTAATGTTAGCATGAAGCCACGCAGCACAAGATTAATATGTCAACATCAATTTTATTCATATTCCACATTTAAAAACAACAAAGTTAACCAAGGTGCTTAACAAAATTAAAAAGCATTAGGAAACTGAAAGGTAGAATAAAAAAAGTAAAATCAATGAAATAGGGAAAACTAAACAGAAATGAAAAGTAGAAATCAGACGTGGAAAAGTGGAAATCAGTTTGGTCAACTACCGACGTGTCACATGTCAACTTTGATTTACTTCGCCTCTGCTTCCTGCGCTTACCCACGATCACGTCCTCCTCCTGTGTGTATTTATTCACTGTGTTCCCTTTTATCCATGGCACTTATCAGCCCATTCCCAAAATCCAAAGCTATTGAGCTTTGGATTTTGATCCATGAGAATCTACCCAACCTTCCACATTAGTGATATAAAGCCAGCCAAGGACAGCCTTCTGGTACCTTCCTCCAGACTCCCTCCAGGGGTCGTAGGAGGCAAGACCTCATGGATTGAGAGGGCTATGGTCCAGAGGAAAGATTCTGGGTTCTTTCTACAGACGCTCTGGACCATGATTTGTTAAAAGACTTTCATCCTGATCTACCTGGGCCATCCGGTGCCAACCATTAGATAGGGGGTACTAACATGTCAGCTTTGATTTGCCCCACCTCTGCTTCCTTTGCTTCCCCAGCCTGCTTGATTGAACACACCTGCACACAATCACCTCCTCTTCCTGCGTGTATTTATTCACTGTGTTCCCTTTGATCCATGCCTCTCTGTCTTTATCTCTACCAGCAGCATTCCAGCCTTTTTTCCTAGTCTTTTGCTTCTAGTGATTTTTTGATCCCCTTGTGCTATTCGACTCTGCCTCTGCCCAGCAATTTGTATTTGGGTACCTCCAGATTTGGGAATATGTCGTTTAAGTCCAGCCTGTCTAGTTCACTATTACATCAGGGTGTGATTTCCAAATACAACAACTTCAATTGAGTTTTCAATTCAGTTTCAATTTCTATTCAATGAGCTTTGTGTTAACCAGTCTTTTTTCCTTGAAGGCAGTGAACTTGGGGTATACCACAACAGACAGGGGCAAAGGAAGAAATGTAGTCCCCTACAGAAACAGAAAAAGACCTCTTTGATAGGTAAGATTTAAAACAATGTGAAGATGGTGCCATTCAGAGGAACATGTTCAAGATTAAACAAAAGAACACTGTGATCAACTTTATATTAGGCTGCAAATAGTTTTAAAAGAATTAAAACAACAGAGTACCCCAAGTCAACATTTGTTAAAAAGATCAATAAAAAGTTTGGGTCATGATTATCTAAAAATGTCTGAACTTGGTTGAAAACAACCCTTTCTGAGATTTTAGACAAAAAGTAGTCAAGATATAGACTTACAGTTAAGTGAATATTTTCATCAAGATTTCTCTATTTTTTTTTACAAGTTGCATAACAGTGTGTTTGAAAGTAGCTGGTATAGAGCCAGATGATAAAGAAGCATTAAGTAAGTGTTAAATACTTGTGCCAATAATCTTAATTGTTTCCCTTAGGAGATGAGAGAGGAGGATAGTTCGTGGGGAATTTAATAAGATAATTAATAACTGCATCATAGTAAGTGTATTTGTTGATGAAGCACTTTAAATCGGCTTAGTTCAAAGGAACGTTGTAATACAACTCCAAAATAAACTGGAGATTATCTCAGGGTCGATGTAGCTTAGATGCTATTGTCTAAAATATAGTCAGGTTACTTACTGACTAGCCTACATCAATACAGTTTCATCAAACAGTTGACCTCAATGCAAGTGTCTCAACCGTTTAAACTTCTATATGCAGTGTGTGGGGCAAAAATAAAACAGATCCTCCAGAATGAGAGCATTGAACATCATCACCTGGGAACTTCCTGTCCTCTGCAGGTAGAGGCCTGCAAAGCTCTAATGCAGAACACTAAATAACTTTGAGCTTTTAGGACACTTCTGACATGCTCATAGTGCTGCAGATTATTGTTCAGACCCAAAATAAAATTCACTGAAGAAGACAAACTCATCTGCGTAGGCTGTGGTTTTGGACTAAGAGCTACCTGTAGGTGGGGATTATTTTCAGAGATGTTGCAGCTGCATCCAAAATTTGGACACTGACCAGAAGGGAAAAAATGAAAAATTACTGGATCTGAATAGTTCTGACTAAGTCTCAAAATGCAGTTAAGTTCTGCACTAACCATGTTTACTCTTGTTCTTCATCCCATTCGATCTCTATCTTACCTGAATCATACTCGAGTAGTATTTTCCAAAAAGAGCTTAATTCTTTAATAGGGATGAGATGAAGTTACAGGTGAGACAACACCTCGGGAGGTGTCTCTGATCTCCCTGCTGTGTGTATTATCAGGGTTAATAGGAGCCTCTCCCCATTAGTGTAACGGAGACGAGTGGTGAGTGCCAATTTGCACCTCTTCTTTCATGATGCTGTGGGTTCAACCCTGAGGTTGACATGAGGGCTCAGGCAGGGGGTCAACTGCTGTAATAGGAGCACAAGAGTAAGAAGCTCTGGGTATTACTAAATCAATGAGATGCACTAAGGCTTGAAGAAATAAAACATGAAGCATGTATTATATACATATTATTTGTTCTTTTTTTCAAAGTCACCTGAGCTTTAAAAAATTCAGTAGCCCTAAGTCAGCGGTGATGCATGGTGGTAGCAGCATCATGCTGTTCAGATGCTTTTCTTGGGGACGGACAAGGAAGCAGGTCAGATTCGACTGGAAGATGGATGGAGCTAAACACTGAACAATAGTGGATAAAGCTAAATAAACAAAAAAATGTCGAGAGGCTCCAAACTTGAGACCGGGGCAGAGGTTCACCTTTCAGCAGAAGGACCATGAATATACAACCATAGCTACGATCTCTAAATAAAACCAATGAAGTTTGTGGTTGTAACATTAAAAAATGTGACACGATTTAAATAGTTTCATAGGGCACTGTATGTCATATAGCTTACAGAAATTTGTACAAAGTGCGTTGTTTTTTTCTCTGCATTAATAGGCACAAGGAAACCAAACATACTTCTTTGGAATATAATCAACTACATATCACAGTGGTTGGTATAGGAAAAATATTTTAAAAGACAAAAGTGAACATTACTTTGCATGCAGTCCACTTTCATATTATACAGTCATATTTAAAGGGGCAGTGTTATGTGTTTTCCAGCCACAATGCTCACAGTTTGATTACATTTTTGAATTTCCTTTCTAGTATATGGAGGAGTGATCCTGCTAATATTAGCAATAAATATATAAATAAATTACTGGCTTTATAAAGTAATTAATGTACCAAATACTGCATCTTAAAAAACTAAAAAAAAAAAAATCAACCTTTTCCAATTTATTTGATTATACAGTGTGACATAAATGAATATTTGTTCATCAGTTTTTATTAATTTAACATTATCATTATCACTATTATTATTTAAATTTCCATTGTATTTCCAATCCTATTGTTCTATTAATTAGCTTCCTTTTTTATTTCGATGTTAATTTTTTAATGTTTTCCATATTCTGTATTTATTTAGCATTTTTTAAATTTAATGTCACATTTTTTTAAATCATCCATTGATTTATCCCTCACATATGCCATTCATGTTAACTGCTCCTGTGAAAAATATCTATTTCTCAGGTAAAACAGTCAAACTACTTCACTACTTCCTGGGATTTTAAAAGCTTTAAAGATGGAAAAGATATACATATATGCAAACACAATAGCAAATTTTAGGGAGACCCATAAAGTTGCCTCTGAAAGAAGCCAAGAAAACACAGATAAAACAGAGTCTAGAAAGTTTAAAGAGGCTGCTTTTATATTCAAGAGAGCTCTGTGTAAAAACTAAAGACTCAAAAGCTTTGCTGTCTTTAAACTTGTTGTATTTGCTGCCACTGTATTTCTGCTGGTAAAGCTCTCAGTGTTGGCAAGGAAATATGTCTACAGTTTAAATTCAATTTTAATTGTACTTTCAAAATCTAGAAGTGATGTTGTTGGACTTGAAGTCCCTGGCACACCTGGCCTATATCTTTGTTGGAGAAGTGGTCCTCAACCTTCCTCTTGTATGCTGTCTTGGCCTTTCTGAACCCTCTATTGAGGTCGGCTCTGGCTGCGTTGTACCATGCTCTGTCCCCAGACCTGAAGGCCACATCATGTTGTCTCAGCAGTGTGTTGACCTTTTTCGACATCCAGGGCTTCTGATTGGAGTATGTCTGGAGACATCTGTCAACAGTGATGATGTCGATCCAGAAGCTGATATATGAGAGCACAGATGTGGTGTGCTCCTTCGTGTTCTGGTGTTCAAATACACTCTAGTCTGTTCCCTCAAAACAGTCCTGCAGCTTGTGCAATGCCCATTCTGGCCAAATTTTAACAGTCTTTATGGATAGGGGAGCTTTCCTCCCAACAGGGGTGTATGCAGGAATCAGCATCATAGACATGATCTGACAAACACAGATGTGGTAGTGGTCTTACCCTATAGCCTTTTGGATGTTACTATAGACTTTGTCTAGCATGCTTCCACCCCTTGTTGCACATTTAACATGCTGACTGAATTTAGGTTGTATAAACTGGAGTTCAGCATGGTTGAAATACTGGGGGTCCAATGTACATCAATACATTGTAGCTCTGGCTGCATGTTTCGGGTTTTTGTTCTGTCAACAGATTTTTCCACCTGAGCTGTGGATCTCTGCACCTCCTCCAGAGCTACCATGGGCCTCTTGGCTGCTTCTCTTATTAATGTTCACCTTGCCAGCTTGTCACTTAAGGTGGACAAAACCTAAGGTTTGGCAGTTATACCATACTCCTTGCATTGACATTTAAATTTATAAACAAACAGAAGAATGTAATTACATTTTTAATGTCTATAGAACATCAAAATACAGCTTACACTTTTGCTGTAAATGCTGTACAAAGTTTAAATTTAATAAAAAGAATTGAAAAAGATAACAGCAAATTTAAAAAGCTGCGAAAAAAGTTTAACAAAAAATAGCATCCAGAAAAAAAGAAGCAGCAAGAAAAAAACAATACAAAACATCATCCAACATACAAAACGGACTACAAGAAGCAAAAAAGACAAAATGGAAAATTTATAAGAAGAAAATGTCTAAAAGCATACAGTGTCACTAACATTCTGTGTGATATAAGCAAGTACTAAGATCTTTTGAGCGTTTAAGGCTTAATTGTCAAGACCTAAAATGTCAACAGTTACATTGGCATTCATTGACATTCAGCTAAAAAAAAATGCTGTTCTAAACCAAGAGCTCCACTTTTTACTAAAACACCATATTGGCACGAAAATCTTATCTGCATGACACGCTACAAGAAATTAATTAGCAGGTGTTATTGAGGTTCTTTGGTGTGTTGCTTGAGTGACTGGTATAAATTTATGTACACTGAGGTTTGCCAAACACGATGTGATTCCCACAAATTGTTTGAGGGCTGATTTCAATAATTTCACACAGCCTCAGTCTCTTTCTCACTTCGAACCCACACACCAACAGTGAGAGCTGATAAAGAGGGACAGTGGCTCAAAAAAGAATCAGTTCATCCAGCTACCTTACACTGGGTCAGTGACACCAAGTTACACACAGGTAGACACAGTTAGAATTCCATGGTGTCGCTTGGCAAATGTACTGCTTAAAATGTACCCTAAATACTCAGAATAAGTTGTACTTATATTATAGATTAAAACCCAAATTCTTAAAACAATATGGCTTCCTTTTATATTTACATTCTAGTAGATGGTAAGCAGTTTCTACACTTCTCACTCATTCTCTTTGTCACCTGAACAGAGAGTAACCAAGGACTTTAAACATTTCCCTCTATCCTCCTCTCTGAAGTGATGCTCCGCTCCAAGAAACCATCTCTACAGTCATATGTCATAATGCTAAACTGTCTATTTTGGGCAGACTCAAGAGTAGGTGAAAGACTCTGAGGTGTGGGCTGTCTTTTGGTTGTGTTGGTGCCATTGTTGGTCCTGTATCTTTGCTCTGTTATGTAAAAGGCAGAAGTGGATTGATACGCTGGATTGATATAGCTTAGAGCACACATAGCTATATATATATATATATATATATATATATATATATATATATATATATATATATATATATATATATATATATATATATATATATATGTATGTATGTATGTATGATATAGATGATGAGATAATAAGCTTCAGGCAAGGAAACAGGCATACCCACAGAGGAAACTGGTAGCACTGGGCAGGAGGGGATAGAGGGGAAGAGTCTGAGAATCAAGCCTGGGGAAAAAAACGTCAAACACTAGATACAAGTCAGTACAAATCAGAGATGAAAACTAGAAGGCAATCTAGAAAAAAATATAATGTTAAATAACTAAATGAAGTTTTTGTGACCAACTAGTGATAAAACGTGTGAATTTTCACAATTATGCAATTGTCCACTGATGTTTTTGTTCTCTGGATGCTCGAAAGCAAACGACTGACACAAGACCACACGTGTTACTAAGTTATTGGCCGGAAAAAAAGCCAACAGTAATTTCACTCATTATTGAAGACAAAGTTAGGGATTACTAAAGTAATAGTTCCCCTCTAATCTGCAATTCCTATAAAGAGAGAGTGAGGTCAGATTTGGTTATCAAAACCACGAGAAGCACCTGGAGTGCACACAATGCATATGCTTCTCTGTCAGATTTCTACAAACAGTTGAAAGAAGGTATTGTTCAACCTCCGCCTTTGCATACAGTAGCAATCCCAAAAAGTTGCTGAACATCATCCGCTTTGCTGACCAGCCCTTTAAATCCGATCTCTGCAGAGGGAACAAAGGCAGAAATGTTTGGCCTTTGGATCTGATGAGCGGTGCCATTGAGCGCCTTTTGGTGGGATCGGATGAAGTGAGTTAGAGTAAAGCCTCACCAGAGAATACAGCTGACACATAGAGACTGCACTGACTGTGCTATCAGCAACTACAATGCATTACCCAGCTTAAAAGCTGAATCTGTCACACTTTAATCCAGAGATATATAAAAACAGAGCGATAAAGGTGCAATTAATATGGCTGGTTGTCGTTAACCCTGTTTCAGTTGTGCAAATAAAAAAAGATCAGCAATGCATAATAATGAGAAGTGGAAGGAAAATGATGTAAGTTTTACACTATTTTATAAATAAAAAACCTAAAAGGTGTGGCATTTAGTTGTCTCCATCCCCTGTTACTCTGATACCCCTAAACAAAATCATGTGCAACCACATAATTTGTACAGTCCAGTTGTGTGTTGTTTAATCCCAGTATGAATACTAAGAATGAATGAAAGAATGAATGAAAAAAACAAAATTTAACATTTGTAGATCGTTTTGTAGGAGGACTTTGAAGATTGAAAATATGTTTTCAGATTTTTTGTTTATGTATGTTTATGAAGAAAATAACAAATTAAGTATAATATAAAATTATTTAGCATTTTGTACAAGTGGTGCAAAAAAACTACATTTGTACACATGTTTTAGACATTGGTAGTGATCTCCTCAAAAACTGAAAAGTCATTTCATTCCCTTCATTTTTGAATAATCTGGTACAGAGAATCACAGAGGTCTTCACAGAGATCTTGCACCATCAAGGTTTTTCAAATTATGGTATTTTGTGAACCCTTTGGGAGGATTTATATGCAAATTTCCATGCTATCCTATAGCATTCCAAGACTGAATAATAAGGGTTCAATCACCAAGTTTGGGTTAAAAAAATTAAAAAACAAGAAGAAAAGTCATTACACTACACAAGTCAGTACATTTGTACTTTTTTTTTCTTTTTGGAAGTAGAGATGTTGTAATATTACAACACTGGGTCTTACAGGGTTAATACAGGGCAATCCCAAAAGAATACCAGTTGATCCAGACCCAAAACTGGAGCTGTGGTTCACCTTCCAGCAGGACAACCACCCTAAACATACAGCCAGCGACAATAGAATATTTTAGATCAAAGAAAATTCATGTGTTAGAATGACCTCGCCAAAGCCCAGGCCTACATCTAATTAAGATTTGGTGGCAAGACTTGAAAATAATGTTCACAGACACTTTTCACCTATTCTGACTGAGCTTGAATTTGCAAAAATATTGATTTCAGTATGTAAAGCTGGTAAAGACATACACCAAAAACCTGCTGCTGTAATTGGTAGCTCTACAAAGTTTTGACTCAGGGGAGACAAACAAAAATACACACCAGGCCTTTAAGAAACACTTATATATTTGAAACACAGGTGATATTTTAGCTATAAAAGAACTTTACTGTAAATACTGGGACTGACTGTTAACCTTTTGGTAATTGATACCACAAGATCTATTCAATGTGAAACCTTTGACAGAGATAATGTCTTGACACTTTGAGATGATCGACAGTAAACCAAGAATTTTTTGACCAAATCTCATCAGGCCCAATATTGAATAACATCCCAATGCAAATTGTACTAGATTTGCAAAATATTACACCAAATAGATTAGTTTCTAGTAACTAACTATTTTATATAATATTAAAGCATGTCTTGGACAATTTTGACATCAAACCTAAAAGTCACTCTTTGGTTTGACAACTAAAAATGTGAAAGAAATAGAAATTTAATGTTAGGTATGACCAGAAACTAGTTATTGCCTTGAAATAATTGTTTTTCAAGTTCGAATCATTTTAAGAATATAAAGTTTTTTTGTCATTAATAATCCTGTAAATATGGCACATGCACCTTGCATGTCCTGTTTTATACAGCTCTTATGTAAACCAGCACCTCTCAGCCCTGTCTTATGAATGGCATGTTCGTTTTCTCCAAAAAGCCCCAAGCTGAAGGGGCAAGTGGTATTTCGCCATACGCTTACAAAAAACCCCCACCATATGCAACACTGATTAATTAATGTCTTCATGGCCGCAGGCCTAATTTTTAACTTCTCATATGCCAGAATCCAGCACACAGGGAAAACGCAGCCTGACTTTTCCATCATCAGATTTCAGAAAGCTCTTTCCCATCTAGCATAAATGTACCATTTTCAGTCTATTCTTGTGTCAGAACAGAGTGTAGAGGTGTGATAGTGTGCTTTAGTGTGTGAAAGAACATATGGAGAGTAAAGATAGAGCTTGATGGGTGTGTGTGTTGGTCAGAAAAACGGGAAAGCAGAGAAAGATCATGGAGACAATATTAGTGATGCATGTGGTCTGTGATGCCACCAAAAAAAAAAAAAGGGTCAGCTGCTGGTAAATTTAGGGTAAAATTAGGGCTTGGCTGGACTCGGCTGTGTGAAACCGACAGATGGAGGATGGGTTCCCAGGGAACCTGACCTGCTACAAATAGCTGTGTGCACGCACATTCTCCTGTGTGGATATACATGTAATTGAAAAAGAAGCTCAGAACAAGGAGACAAGTTCGAACATAGATGTAAGCCCACCCACACAACCCGATCTGAACGTGAGTACACGGAGCATCTTATAGTTAAAGCCTTGTGAAAACACCCAGAAGCTTTTATTATTATTATTATTTTTATTCAGTAAGTTCTGGGTAAGGTCGTCATGTTCATTGTACTTCATGTCCTTGTGGAATATGACACAGTGTGCTCTTGTATTGTCCTTTTCCTTATTTCAGCTGAAGTCATATGTTCACACTTTAATGATTGGCCACATTATTAGAAACTAAGTCAAAGGCATAGAAACTGTTCCATCACTGCTGCTCCACTATCAAGGTTAGAAGAACAGGAAAATAAGGGAACACATATCGAAGTCACAACTCTTAAAGGGATAGTTCAGGATTTTTGAAATGAGGATCTGCTTTAACTTAATAAGCAGCTAATATTTTACCTGCAGTCAACAACTCTTGAAGTCTTCATTTAGTGACACAATCCAGATGAGATGATCCCAAAAGCTGAAATTAATGCTGTCCAAAGTATCCAATTTTTGATTTATCTATCCTGAGAAAATTATTTCAAAAGTTCAGGTCTGTATTCTCTCAGGCAAATTTTAGTCTGACTTTTATGTTTTTCTTAAAGAGCAAAAATTTGCCCTTAGCACACCTCCCATCAAAGTTAGATTTGGGCAATCTTTTTTTTTCCTTAAATGGCGATGCACTTTTACATTAACTCAATTCAGCTTTTAATTATTTTAATCTATATAGTTCAATTCACAACAAATGTCATCTCAAAGCATTTCACCAAAAAAAATAATTTCAGTTCAATCACTAAAACATTCCAATTGATCCAAGTGCATCATGTTTAGTTCATTATTCAAATTAGTTTAAAAAGTTTTCAATCAAAGGGAAAAAAAGTCGACTTTACATCCCTCATACTGAGCATTGCTACATTTACTTGAGTAAAATTTCTGGCTGCTCTACCCACTGTGAGTAACTTCACTGAATGAAGAACGAACACATTTTGACCAGAAATACAGCAGGCACCGTACCTGCAGCCCCTTACCCTTAATTTGTATACATCTGTTTGTATTGAGTTAAGTTTATTTGTAGACCACATTTCAGCAGCAAAGCAGTTCAAAGTGCTTCACATCATAAAAACATCAATCAAGTATATAGCAAAATAATCATAGTCATCAAAAACATCAAAATCATCTGGCAAAATCATTAATCATCTGGCAAAATCATCAAAATCATCAAGCAAATACACATGAAAATCATCAAAATCATTGGGAAAATATCAATGCATCAACATCGTAGGGCTCATTAAGCAAATATCTTCAAGCATATATAGTTAAAAAATATTGATTAATGATCCTCTTACTTTATGTAACTGATTTACACTCAAAATTCCCAAATGAAGGCACATTCAACACAATCATCTTCACCTTTTTCTCTCATGGTTTTATATATTGAGGAGTCTGGAGGAAGAGGCACCCCTGAGGCCTTTGATGTTCTGGAACTCATTTTATTTTGCAGAGGCACATCTGCCTGCTGGCTTTCTCCTTTAAGGTGTAGAAATCACTAAAACTACCTGCAGAACCCTCACTTTGTTCTGCTAATTTAACCTCCCAGCACTCCTTACAGGGTGACTGGCCCTCAGCTGATGTCCTCCCTCCACCAACTCTGTAATTTAAATAATTATTAGGAGATGATGGTTAATGTGTAATAAAATATTTTATTTAGAGCAGCTTCTCACATGGATTTGTTTGCAGATTTATGGTCCAGACTACGAATCAAAGGCAGCTCTAAACAGGTGGGCTTTCCGCCTTGATTTAAAGTAATTAATGTTTCAGCTGTTTTGCAGTTTTCTGGGAGTTTGTTCCAGATTAGTGGTGCATAAAAACTGAAAGTTGCTTCTCCACGTTTGATTCTGGTTCTGGGGATGCAGAGTAGATCAGAACCAGAAAACCTGAGTGGTCTGGAAGGTTGATACAACGACAACAAGTCTTTAATGTATTTTGGTGCTAAGCCCTTCAGGGATTTATAAACTAACTGAAGTATTTTAAAGTCTATTCTCTGAGCTACAGGGAGCCAGTGGAAGGACTTTAGAACTGGAATGATGTGCTCTATTTTCCTGGTTTGAGAACGCAAGTAGCAGCATTCTGGATCAGCTGCAGTTGTCTGATTGATTTTCTAGGCAGACCTGTTAAGACACTGTTGCAGTAATCAATGCGACTAAAGATAAATGCATGGATGAATTTCTCTAGATCTTGTTGAGACTTTAGTCCTTAAATCCTGGAAATGTTCTTCAGGTGATGGAAGGCCAACTTTGTAACTGTTTTTATGTGTCTCTGAAGGTTCAGGTCCGAATCCATCACTACACCCAGACTTCGGGCCTAATCACTAGTTTCTCGCTGTAATAACTGAAGCTGCGCGCTGACTCTAGATCATTCCTCTTTAGGTCCAAAGATAATAACTTCAGTTTTATTTCTGTTCAGCTGGAGAAAGTTTTGGCATCTCCACGCACTGATTTGTTCTAAGCATCTGTTCAGTGCTTGGATGGGTTCAGTGACATCATAATATAGAGCTGTGTATCATCTGCATAGTTGTAGTAACTAATCTTATTATTTGTTATATTAGTCTTTAAAATACCAGACTTTGAACATAACTTTTATATTTTTGGCTGTCTGATGATATAATCTTAAAATATTAAATCTGGTGTTTTATCAGTACTTGAGTAGCTGTTTTTACCAAATACTGTTTTTACTTTTACTTAATTAAAGCTTGAGTAATTTCTTGGATGGTTACTCTTAACTTCTACTTGAGTAAAAATGTGTTGAAGTTGTTCCAATCCTACTGAAATACTCTCTCTAACCCATTTGCGGCTTTCTTGAACCTTTACTTTACTGGAAGAAGTCATTACCAGAGCTGCTCCTGTCATTCCAATCATTAACTCTGAATACGCTCTTTGTTATTCAGAGCACATGACCACTTAAGGAGTTCTCCATTAAAAATGAAAGAAACCTGCACTGTCCCCGGTTTTGTCAACCTAAAAGAAATTTGAGTTAATTGGCTACAAAAACACTATCTTGTTTTTTTATTATTTTGTCACTCAGATGTACAATGCCTTCTGTACAGAGTAGACTTGATGTTTCCACACCTAACTTGCTCCTATTGACTAGTTTCATGTTACAAATAGCTGTAATATAAATCCAGCTCACATGAACACACCTTAAGATCAGAGTTCAGGTGAGAACAGGGGAATTAATCCTGCTGACTAAGCACATCCATGAAGTCTCGATAATCAACTAGAAATATTTGCAACTCTATATATAATATACCTTTATTTAAGGAAGTAAAAAAATTATTGATAAGTTGAAATTCCTGATTAATTCATCAATGATTAGGTAAATATACTGACAGAGGTCAAGGTTGGCAGAGGGAGATATTGGATACTAAGCCGATTAATGTTTCACCCCCCCTGGGTGTCAGTGAAAATGCAGACAGGAGTTTTTTTGTTCACGAGCTGCAGATGTGTGGCCAATCACATCCATAGACAGTCAGCTGACAACCCAAGTATTTTGTTAACCCACAGCAGATTAAACTATTGTGAAAAAGTTATGGTTCAAGACTAAGGAACATGCAAAACCATTTATTTCTTCTAGACCAGGGGTTTTCAAATCTGGGCCTCAAGGTCTGGTGTCCTGCAACTTTTAGATGTCTCTGTGTTTCAACAGCAGGACTCTGGAGAACTTGACTGTATCCTGAGGAGGTAATTCAGTCAGTCGATTAAGGCATGTTTGATTAGGGACATAACTAGAAGTTGAAGGACACCAGTCCTTGAGGCCTGGATTTGAAGACCCCTATTCTTGAGATTCATTAAATTATTTAAAATTCCTGACTTTTGACTAAGCTTATACATGTAGAGTATACATATACAGCATCTCATGTCCTTTTCAGCAAATACTAATTCCACAAAAAGCAGAAGACCCACTGAGACCACCAGGCATTTCAGCTGTAAAGATACCTTACAGCAAAACAGAGTGTTTCATATCAAACAGATCCATACAGTTTCCTCAAAAATTCATTTTCACTTGGCATTTCATCAGGAGTCCTCAGAGGTTTGCTACAATACAAGAAATAATATCCCAGCCTTTGAGAAACTTAATCTGTCACCCCACAATGGAAAGATAATGGCACAAACTGACCAAAACATTGCTTTCCTCCTACAGTAAAAGAGCAAGATGAGGCAAATTAGGAAGAGGGCGTTGAGCTCAGGTAAGGCTAAACATGAAATGTTCTGTCTACATAATAACTATTATATGTGGTGAAAAAACACTAACACTTCACATCCCCCTAAACACATCAAAATGCTGTGACGACAGCATCATGTTGCAGGGTGCTTCATGTTCGGCAGTGTCAGGTAATCTAGAGTCGATTGGTAGATGGACAAAACTAAATCCAGGACAATCCTACAAGAAAGGCTGTTAGAGGCTGCAAAAACTTGAGAAAGCAGAGGAGGTTCACTTTCTAGCAGGAAAACTCTAGCCTGGCCATTGCCTTCCTACGCAGTTCTGCTCGATTCTCATCTTCCTTCAGTCTGGGATTTGTCCCACTGAGCTCAGTTTCTCAAGATGCATTTCATCCTGGCCAATCAGCGGAGGAAGTGAACGGAGCCATTCAGTCCATGTTGGCCACGCTTCCAAATATTGAGCAATTGAAAGTGGACCAAGAAGAATGTTTAACACACAATTTCCAGTAAGCTTTATAGCGTAACTTCCTTCATGATCAAGCTGGCACATTACATACATCATGGCCAAACGTTAGCGATTGGGTAAAATCAGATCAAATCATTTCAAACTTCAACAGCGTCCACAGCCTCCAGCAAGCAATCGTTTCAATTGTTGATTTTCAGATCTAAGCTAAATCTTGCAGATAATCTATGGCTAAACCTGAAAACTGATGTTCAGAGGTGCTATCCATTCAATCGGACTAGAACTGAGCTGCTAAAACTCTGTACCTTGATGTGAAAGTTTAATTATCCAACCGCTAAAGTGGTTCTACAAAATAAAATGAAAACATTTTGAAATTTTTGTATCTATTTCTTCCCACCTTACAATTATGCAGAAAAAGTCTTTAGCCCACAGAATTAATTATGTAAAAACTTATAAAAAGATCTTAGAATATCATACATACTTATGATTTGCAGCAAGGATGCTCTGGGTTCAAATCCCAGTCTATGGTCTCTCTGCATGGAGTTTACATGTTCTCCCTGTGCATGTATGGGTTCTCTCTGGTTACTCTGGCTTCCTCCCACGATCAATAACAAACAAAGAACATGACTGTTAGGGTAATTGGTTTCTCTAAACTGTCCTTAGGTGTGTGTGTGTGTGTGTGTGTGTGTGTGTGTGTGTGTGTGTGTGTGTGTGTGTGTGTGTGTGTGTGTGTGTGTGTGTGTGTGTGTGTGTGTGTGATCATTGTGGTTTGTCTGGTAGCTGTTCACAGTGTGGATGGATGGATGGAGTTATGGCAAGGTGAGTGATGAACTAACAACCACTGAATGGCAATTTAAGTTGCATGGCTTGATTATGAATAATTTATGAATCACATTCCCATTTAAACAATTATTAATCTATTTTGTATTCCTGAAAACGCTTTCATTTCAAACCTTTAAAGATTCATCATGATATAGATTGTGACTCAGCAGCTAATTCCACATTCAGATGATATGCCAATTTATTTCCACCTACATCTGAGTTCTAGAGTTATTCTTAAATCTGTGCAGAATAAGCTCTCCTTAGAACACATTGCTATGAAAAAGTATTTTCGCCGTACTGATTTCTTCTTGTTTTGCTTTCTAACAACTTTTCTTTTTTGTCACACTAGAGCCTTGTATGTGATTGGCTGACAGGGTTTATAGAGTTTATAGAACTTAAAAGTCCAAAGGTCATGTAAATTAGCAGTGACTGTGCTGAACTTTGAGAAAATTACTAAGAGTAGAATATTTTTCAAGTATAACTGACTTAAAATACATTCACAAATACAGCTTCAAGTTATCAAACAACTTTATCAGACTAAGATAACCTGAGTAAATACTAAATGCAGTATTTATTCAGTTTTTTAATCTTATTAATTGGGGTAAAAAGCAGTTTGTAGCAACAATAATATGCAAAGTGTTTTATCTGGTGAAAGCATAAAACAAAACAAAACAAAACAAAAAACATTACAATGCAGTGGCAAAATAAAGGAAAGTAATGAAAAGTTAATGAAAAACAAATTAATGATTAATGAGTCAAAAGTAGCTCTAAACAGCTGGGTTTTTAGCCTTGATATAAAGGAACTCAGTGTTTCAACTCTTTTGCAGTTTTCTGGAAGTTTGTTCCAGATTAGAGGAGCATCAAAGCTGAAAGCTGGTTATCCATGTTTGGTTCTGGTTCTGGAAATGCAGAGTAGATCAGAACCAGAACAAGAAGACCTGAGACTCGACTTTTAATGTTTATAAATTTTCAAGTAGTACTGTAAAAATATTTTTGAATCACTTTAAAGTTATTTTGATATTTAGACAACCTCATGTCCCAGCTGTACCTGAAAGCAGTATGCAGCTGACTTGCATCGAACATGATGTACAGAGTTTAGGCTCACTAGATGCTACATGTAGCCATATTGACATCATCTGCTGTTTCTCCAGAGGGCTGTAGATGTTTGGCATCAGTGTATGCTGAACTGACAGCTGTGCCAGACATTGTCCATACAAATACATGTACTATTACACCCCTAGATTCATATTATCCCACCAATGGTAATATCAGTTAAGGATAACCTGAGAAAAAGACAGTTTTAGTATGATGATTTCATTTATTATGGTGATAAAAACTATCCGAACCAACCGGGCCCTATGTGAAAAGGTTAACTGCCCTCCTGAATAATCAAGATTTAACGTTGAATAATCACATTTTTTTGAGAGTCGGGTTCAGCGTCATCAGTTAGACTCCAACCTATTTATTGCCAGATCTGGTGAATCACAAAATGTCTTGAACAGAACCTGTCTGACAACATGAAGTTTGCTAAAATATCTCAAAAGCTAACCAGTGTGTTTTAAACTGAATAAACAGCTCAGGTGTGAAAACACTTTTAAAGTCACGGTTCAATCAAGAAGAATAAATAAAATGTATGATTTTCTTTTACTTTGGTCAGCAGTAAATAAAAAGTAAACCAAGAAATTCAAGAAATTATGACAAAAGTTATTGGCATCCATTATTCTGAAAATATTTTTAAAAAGTTAAAAACCACTGCTGACCAAAAAGAGCACAATAGCTTATCTCATATTTGCCCAAAAAATATGTTTATGATCCCTCAGATGTTGGGAAACTATTCTGTAGACTAATGAGACCAATACACAACTTTTTACAGGGTGCACACTTACCTCTGGTTCAAAACTGACACATTTTAGAAAAAGAGCATTATACCGGGAGCTAAACATAATGGTGGTAGTGTGGTGGTTTGGGCAACTTTGCTGCTTGAGGATCAGCAAAACAGCTTTGGTGGTGGTGGGGCAATTAGTTTTTTAAATAGGACCAGGTAGGTTTGGATAGCTTTTATTCCTTTAAAGGGGTCATGACAAGAAATGTAATTTTTCTGTGATTTTGGGGGTATAATATGATCTGTTGTCTACTGATGAGGCCATGTGAATATCAAGAGTTCAAAAGCCCTGCTCATAGGCGGTCAGCTTTGTTTCTTTGCTCAAAAACGGAACTGAACAGTCTCCCAAATATGGTTGTAGCCAATCAGAGTGAAGTCAACTAGGTAGAGCCACATCATTACCATACCCAACCTTTTTACCCAGGAGGAAAATCTGGCCTGCCAAAACAACCCCCTACAAAAAAGGTGAGGTTATTATTATTATTATTATTACTTTTTTTTTTTTTTTTTTTTTTTTTTTTTATGAAATTCTTTGGGGAATTGACATATGCAGCAATATCAACTACATGAAATATAACATGAAATAGTTTATACAGTGATGTCATCACCCCTTTAAAAAATATCAAACTTGTAAGTGTGACAAAAAAAAATACCAGAAACAGAAGAAATCATATTTACTCCTTTGTAATTTAGATAAATAAGTTTCTGAGACAGATTTGCTTTTTAATGTACTCTCCTCTGACCTCTGACCTTTCATCTTTGCAACAAATTATCTGACAATAATGCTTCAAACTGAGTAAAGGACCTCAAGAGCCATGGATTCCCACCCTTCTCTCCACCCAGCTTGTTTTTAAGAACCCCAATTACATAATCTACTGATATGCCTACTTCATTTCTTTTCAGCAGGGATTAGAAATGTGATATTACTGTACTGCCTCTGGCTGAAACGGTTGTGAAAAAACCTTCATGTTTTCTAGCCCAGCTGCTTGTTGTTTACTGTGACAAGAAACCAATGAGTAGTAATACCATCTTGCACCAAAAAAAACAAATAAAAATAATCCACCAGAATATATCTATAAAGCTACAATTTATGTATTATGGAAATATGTTTGATCAATTTTACACTTTGAATTTTAGCATCATCTGATAGTACACATTTAAAATGTAAATGCCCCAATGGTAAAAATGATGTGTTTAGTTTAATTTTACTTTCAATTTGTATTCATAATATAATTTTCATTCTAATTATTTAAGTTATCAGTGTAATTTTTTTTTTATATATTTTGTAATTTGGTTAACAACAACAGGCAAAAAGCTCCACCAAAACAGACAGAAAAATCTGGTTTTCTGTTCTGAATCCCATAGAAATAAATAGAATGTACGAGAATTAACAATGTGTCACAGATGTTTAATGTTACATACCAATGTTTGTCAGAGCTCTACTGTCGCAATTTGATCCTTCATCCATTCATAACCTCAATTTGTACTTGACTCAATTGAATTGAATTACTTGCACATTGCCATTTCATACCTTCCATTTAATATTCATGATCCCATGTTCCTCACTGTTGCAGTTCAGTTTATTTTTCTCGGGAGTCAAGTATTTTTGATGAACATCAACATAAATGAGAACATTTCAAATGTAATTGAATTTGATACTTCACATTTTCTTATAAAACTATATTTCTGTATATGACTGTAATTCTTATCCCTGTTCGGAGCAGCTGATTCCTATGAAATATGACAGACTACAACCCTTATCCATACCAAGCTAACTCTGCATGACTAGCTCTGCTAGATAACATTAACTGCAGTCACATAATCCCATTTCCTTACAGTAGATATGAAGGGATGTAAACTACTTTAAATCATTAGTGATCAAAGGGGGTACAAAGGAACCAAAACAGTCTTACACAAAAAGACCAAAAGCTCGCTACTGAAGGAGCTAAATGATCAGGAACTGCTGCCCTTGTTGCAAACAAAGCAGAGTGCAGCATACAAAGGAGCTGAAACACTCATTTATACACATAACTTGAAATACATATGGCTTCAAAGCAGGGCGCCAAGTTTATAAAGCTGGAAATCAACTTTTTGTATAAAGTTTGTAGACATACAAATAACTGTAACTAAACTGAAATATTTATGAGCTAAGGTTTATGAAAACATTTGCTTCCTGTATTTACATTTTGGTTCTCTCACCCCAGACATATCTGACCAGTAAACAGATATGAACTTCCTCACGTGGTTTGTAGTGACAGGTTTGGAGTTTTTTTGTGTGAAAACTGGAAAATGTCACAAGCTAACAAACTCATAGACTGATTTGGACCAAAGTAAACAAACTGCAGGTGTGAAAACACCCTAAAACCACAATATGTACGAAATTGTGACTTTTGTGTGGCATTACACACCTAAATGAAACATTGACAAAAGGGATGAAATCTGTTCGGAGGCAAATTCTTTTTCATAGCACTATATAATTTCAGTATCACAAACTATTAACAGTGGATGTTCTCCTTTGTGTGGCAAAAGCCTTTACTTGATAGTTCTCGATTATGATGGAGAGAGATTGAGCTGTCAGCAGCAATAAGTCAACAGAGCTCCCATGCAGTGTCTCCCTTAGGCAAGTGCCATTGTAAAAAATGAAATGCCACAGTCACTATCACCAGAGAGATTATGAAAAGTTTATTCTTAGGACCCCACTGATTAATGCAAATTACACCTTGCTGCACACAACTGGCAGGAGTATAGTCCCCGAACAAATGCAGACTCGTCTTCTAATTCGGTTTCTCCACCCAGGCACTGTTTTACCATGATGTCTCCTGACATTCCCATTATCGTTTATAGACGTCTTTGGATTCTTTAACTAAACTTTAAGCATCAACTTGCTTTTACAGTTAGATTAACATAAAACACAATAAATGTTAGAAATGTTACAAAAGAAGTATTTAAATTCAACAAGTGGCAAAATGAAAAGTACCCTTACTGGTGGGAGAAAAATTATAGACAATGATCATTAGAGTGTACAAGTGCAGTCTTTTTCTTCTGTCCCCCCTTTCTAATATCTCCGCCAGCTCTTATTGGTCTGAAAATAGTGAAAATGTGTTATAACTGTAGCCATGGAAGCAGCAGTGAATCCCACTTAGCAGTGTCCCTGGGAGGCAAAGCCCTCTCATTTAGACACAGACATGCAAAGGATATCTGAGCAGCCACCTGTGATTATGTTGCAGTTGCATAACAGGGTTTACAGTCTGAATGCAATGTGTGAACCTTGTGATCCACTGTTCTCCAAAGCTCGCTGCACTGAAGTCTTACATTATGCGGGAACCAGTATGGTACCTGTTGCCGACACAGACCAAGAGACGCCTGAAAAGGACGCTTTGAGCTCCATTAGTTGACGTCCCTCAGCCAAACACAATGGTCCAGTGATGATCACACACAAGCTATTGCAAATCACTCTCACAACTCTGAAATCAGAGCCTGGACAGGAAAAAGAAAAGGAGCACAGAAAGAGAAAAAGAAAAAAAAGACACAGGGTTTCTGCACTGATGAATCATTAGTGATAAAGCTGGGGCCGAGCCAGTAAGGCTGTATTTAGAAACTTCTCACTTGTTCAGCCCCCTCCCTTACTAATTGTCATCTCTTTTTGCATTTGACTGATGACTGGATCACTGAAATGATGTGAGAAAAGAGAAGCGGACTCTAAGCGCTGAGGATAATGTCACACTTTGTCTGTCAAAGGAAGCAGGAAAATACTCAACAGTGCTGGGGACTGAGAAAGAGCCACAGCCTGTCCTCCGAAAAATACCAACAGCAAAGAACCAGAGACACCGACAAAAGCTGCCGGCTTAATGTCACATCACGGTATGCTTTCAGTGTGAATAAAGACAACACCTCTTGCTTTGGAGTTGTCTGTTTTCCTTCAACTATAAGTTTGCTAAAGCAAACTAACTAAGTAACTGGCAGCACATTAATAACTCCAGTTCGTCAAACACAGGAGTCCTTGCATGGAGGGAACCGTCAGATACACGTGCACACACATGCACATCACCAGGTCAAATTTGGTAGATTAGTTGTTGTTGACAAGTGTGAAAGGCATTAATCTGCAAGAAGACACACCAGCACGGTACCCTGAACCCACACAGTTAGCCATTAGAGTAACGAGCTATCACAGGTCAAAGAGACGCATGAAGACTCGACCCGGTCATGCTGTAGCTGTGCAGCAGTTAAAGATCTCACCTTCCACCACAAAGACAAGGCCATTTTTGCACTAATGTGACAGACTAATCTTCATTAACTTTGGATGAGGGTTAATGATGGGATAAGTGGATGTAGAACATACTGTAAACTCAGGTTTAGTCACACAACTCAAAACATTTTATATAAAACATTAATAACAAACTTCTGAAACAAAATGTTATTTCTTATAAACAGGAGTAGGTGCAAAAAAACTATGCTTTGCAGATGCAAATTTTAGATCGATAGTCTTATACAAGGTTAAATCTGGAGACTGACATTTATGTGTACCTGCACTTAATCCAAAGAATACAAAAAGCTCACTAAATAAATAATAAATAATAATAAAAGTTCACTGCTACACCCCTTAATTTTTTTGAGGTGAAAAGAAAGATATACATTGTTTTTCAAGCTTATGTATACTAAAAAAAATCTGAAAAGTGTGGCATACATTTCTATTTATCTCCCCTGATTCAGTCCTTTAATACGTTTAATACGTTTGGCTACTATTATAGCTGCTAGTGCTAGTCTCAACCAATGTTGCACATCTGGATACTGAAATTTTTGCCCAAGATTCTTGTTATAGATTATCAGTTGGATTTAGAGCTAGACTTTGACTGGACCATTATAATATGCATTTACACCATTACATTATAGTTCTTGCTGTATGTTTAGCCTCATTGTCCTGCAAAAAGGTAGACCTTCTGAAGACTTTTGCTGCTATATTAGGTTTTCTTTCAGGGTTGTCCTCGATTTAGCTGCATCCATCTTCTCAACAATTCTGACCAGCTTTACTGTCCGTGCTGAAGAAAAGCATTCTCCTAGCATGATGCTGCCACTACCCAGATAAACCAGTACGGTGCAGAAACATCTTTACAGCTGCAAAAGTCTTTTGCTGTACGTCTCTACAAACTTTGGATATTTAGAGTAAGAAATGGAACTAGGATGGAATTAAAGGCCTTTTCACCAACCTTTAGCAAAATGTCCCATAATAACCAGTTTTCCACATTTCAATTTAATTTTAATAGCACTCCCAACTCAAAGATGTTCTTGACCTGTGGGATTTCCCAGTTTTTTTGCTCAGTCAAAAGGCTGCATCTATATATTCATTCACAAAGGATGTACAGTATCATTTGACTATGACTAATTTAAAGAGATATGAAGAGATAAAAGTGTAAACAAATGATCTGTAACTATCACCACTTGTTTGGGGGAAGGCAGCCATATTAGATTTTAAGGTTATTATCAGAGAGAAACTTCCAACTTCCCTTTCAACTTCCTGTTTCTTCACTTTCAAACAATAGAAATTGAACCTGGAGAGACTCACACAAAGACAGCGCAGCAATTAGAAAATTTTGTTGGCATGAATGAATAAAAATTTGTTGGCGCTCGCACTCACTTGGTATCGATATTATCAATATTTTAGATCGATCCGCCCACCTCTTGGGATGATTTGCTTTGTAGCTTCCTATCAGTACAAAACAAAAAGAGTTGTTCAGTTTTTGCATTAAAATAAAATTTTAACGGGGTAATTATGCACTGAAAAAAAATTACATAAAACACATTTATTCTGTTTGTAAAAACACATTAAGGCTAGCACATTCAAAGCTTTTTTTTAAAATTAGACCATTTTAAATAGAAGTGTGCGATACTGCACATTTTGGTATCGATCCGATACCAAGTACTAGGCCAGTATCACTGATACCAATACTGAAACTGATACTTTTTATTTAAGTTTGACATATCTAAACTTCTGACCTGTGGGTGTTTTTTTGTTTTGTTTTGTTCTCTTTCTTTGAATTATTCTGTTCAAACCTAGGACAGAATTTGGACAAAGTTTATGTATACAAAATGCTTTAATAACATATTAATGTGACAAAAAATAACAATACAAAACAGAAACTCTGCAAAGTGCAAAACATGATCACATTTTTTGAGGTGGAGTTGAAAAACCATGATACAAAAACTAAATAAAATTTCAAGAGGGAATCTAAAACTAAAGTATCAATCTTACCACACTAGTATCGATCTGATATTGATACGAACTTGGTATCGATATTATCAATATTTTGGATCGATCCACCCACCTCTAATTTTAAAAGGAGTCGAGCTTGAACATACAGGTCAAACCTAATATGGAATATTTTACATGGATCACAGTTTCTTTAAAGTGCAGACATACTGCCAATCTCACCAGTCTCGCCAGTCATAATATTCCCAATATTTTGGATCACCTCGATTTGGCTTGTAAAAACCCTGTTGTTTGAATATCTTCCCCTTACAACACCTTATGGACAAGTCAGTTGTGTAGCTTGTTGACATCATCAAATTTAGCAAGTTTATAAGTAAAATACAGTTCAACTGTGTCCTCCAGATGTCATTTAATTAGGAGAAATTGTTCATTTTGAAAGCCATGAACAACTATACTAATATTTATCCTAATAACTAATTAATTAGGTGACTTCTGGAATAGTTGTTGCATTGGATTTTATTTAGGGGTACAAGAGTAAAAGGGGACTGCATACAAATACACAGCACACTTTTCCAAGGCACTACAAACTCACATCATGCACCAGATGAGATTTGCAGTGACTCTACTGTCCTTTTTGTGTGTAACACCAACATCTATTCTTCACAATGATGCTTCACCTACTTTTCACGAAACACGATGGTGCTCTGATGGTCTGCTTGTGTTTTCTGAATGATGAGTCTGTGCATCAAGTTGTTGTCAACTGGTAGTGCCATGATGTGGGAGGAAGGGTGAGACAGCAAGATAGGGAGGAAAATAGAGGAGGGGAGGAGAAAAGAGAGGGAGGGAGAGAAAGAGCAGGGTGGCTGTGATACCACATGAAGTAGGAAGAGAGAGATGGAGAGAGAGAGACAGAGAGAGAGAGAGAGATGAGAGGGAACAGCAACCCAGCTAGATCAGATTGCTAAAGAAAGATACAGAGAGCAGTTTGGGAACATTTACTGGTTTTTAGGATTTAAAAAGAATAGAGCAAAGGATTAAAAGTAAGAAGACCTGCTGAAACAACTGCCTCAAGGATGGAGATACAAAAACCTGAATTATCTTTTGGACAGCTCTGTTTAAAAGCTTTGCACCCACTTTGCAGGTCTGACAGAGAGTGAGTGGCAGCAGCGGGGCCCCGAGGTTTTGGTGTGATTCATCAGGGTCACAACAGCATTTCGTCTGCACTGACTAGAAAAAAGGAAAGGATGATGAAACTCAAAGGTGTTCCAAGCCGTGTGCTGAAGATGACAGAGTGGCACTCTTCTGTTTTTGAGTAGAAGGAGGAGAAACTGCAGAGACAGACGCACAGAATGCCTCAGTTTGGTTAATGGGAACACTGGGAGAGAGCGTACCACCTTGCAGTTTTGGAGCCTGGTTTTGGACAGGTGGGGATAAAGGTAAGAAGAGGACACAGAACTTCACCTCAAACTTTCAGCCTGTCTGTCACGTCAATGTTTGTCAGATGTCATTGTTTGGAGCTGTAGAAAGACTGCACTGAGGGCCACTGTCGAGCATTCCCAGCGGAGCACTTCCACGTTCGTTCTACAGATAGTCAGTCTTATAGCAAATATTAAAGTCATTTACACTTTTAAAAGAGCTGTTCTCAAATAGTTCCGAAATATCAGTTTAAATTAAGGCAGCAAATTGAACTAGAATGATTTATTTCAACCATTTAGTTTGTCAGTGGGATAAAAAATGCTTTTAAAAAATAACATCTGGTGAAAATGAAAATGGCAGAAATTAAAAATGAAAGAACTCAGGAAATCAGATTTGTTTCATGTGAAACTCCATGTGCAGGAGACCTAAACAAATGAATAGATCAGATTTTTGCATTTTAATATATTTTTTATTTATATTGTGTTTTTATTATCTTTATAAACTTTGCATATACATACTCTAAGTTCCTCATGCAGGGCCATTTCTATTTCCATTATAACACATTGTCAAAAATGTCCAAATTTCTTTTTTTTTTCACTATGACAGGCAAGGAAAACTGAGATTTAGGGATTTTGTTACGTTCTGTTAATTTTGTAAAATAATCCTAAAAATTTTAATTAATAAGAAAAATTATTGTTATTTTGAATCACATAAAAGTGTATCAAATAAGTAAAATTTTCATATGTATAAAAACAAAATAACTAACTTGCAGCTGAAGAATTAAAAACATACCTATAACATGATGGCTACTACAATAAACAAATAAGCTACATAGAGTCTTCTTTTTATTATTAATTTCATTATTTCTAGTAGTAGTAGTAGTAGCAGTAGTAGTAGCAGGATATTTACATATCTGATGAAACATGCTAATTTGGAATATCTCTATCAAATGTGGTAAATTCTGATGCAAATCTCCAATTAGGTTTTGGAGAATTGTGGTTAAAAAAATATTTAAAAATTAAAAATTGGCACAAGTGTAATCAGCAGATTCATGAATCTTGTCAATGGGAACAAACACTCTGCATAAGACGTTCTACATTCTGTCTCAATGAGGAGCCAATTAAACACAATAATCCGAGAATAGAAAGCTGACGTGTGCACGTGTTAATGGATAAAAGTGTTGCTTCAGGTTTAAAAGAATCGGTGGCGTGCAGGTACTAAAAAAAAAGATTGGATGAAGATTATGTAATGCAGATTTGCAGGTCATGTCTTCTTAGACTATTTTGATTTCATGCACCACCTTATCAGGACAAAATGCGAGCAGAAATATGTCCTTTTCCAAAAGGAGAAAAGGCTTCCCAAATGTTCATAGTTTTTTAAGAGTCATTGTGGCTGTAATGTGTTAGGTAACAGACTGGAGCTTGTGTGCTCTAACTAACCAGTGTTGTTTAAAATTAGAAAATTACAGAGTGAAGGTGTGATGTGGGTGAATCAGCCTTTGTGAAATTGTACAAATAATAATACAAACTGCACCACTACAGAGCAACAAAGCCCAGGGAGAAGCTCTGATGTTGGAATGATCAGTCAATGGGATGCAGGTGTTTGCACAGTGAAATAGCTACAGGTGTAGCAGGTAATAAAAAATATTTGACCTGAACAGAGTAGAATCATTTGTTATAACAGTGAAATGTGTATCGGTGTGTGCTTGCATGTTCTGGAAAGTTTCATCCTTTTACTGTATGTTAGCATGTTTTGGAAGAGCAGCAGAGGAACTGGCCTACATACAAGAGCCTGCAGGGTCGGTCACCATTGAAATCTGCTGTATTTCACTGTGTTTGTATGTTTCAGTTATAGGAAGAATAACCCTGATAATTGCATCTGAAGCTAGTTTGAAATAAACTTCCATTTAGATGACATCGCTGCAGTCTTAAGACGGTATGTTACCTATTATAAGGAAGTGCTTTTAGGTCACTTGAGACCAGGTGAGTTCCACATGGTAAGCTATAGGAAAATAAAGTGACACCTGAGCCTCTGAGCTTCCTTCACAATGGCCCCTAGGGGGGTGGGCCAGGATCGCAGATCCTCAGCAGCTCAGTTTCCTGTGTGCCTTACTTGAGATGGAGTACCGTCTCCCACTAGACTTTATTGTTTTCCAAAATCAACCCCAATTATTTCTATTCCATCCAATTATTAATCCTATTCAGTCTAATCAGCAGCAAGTTTATCCGCTTTCTATTTGTCTCCTCTTTTAAATCCTAAAACAAAATATCACAAAAGGTCAGAAAAGGTTCTGGAAGAAATTATAAAATAAATCAGATTACTATCTCTGATGTATGCATGGACTAGTAAAACATACTGGTAAAACATAGCAGGCAGATAAAAAAAGATACTTCAAACTGGAATCATACCAACTAATACTTAATTTAAGATGTACCAATCAGGGCTTAAACAAATTATTGGATTAATCATGATGAATAGAGTATTATTGTAATCGTCAACTAATTTAGTAATTGATTAATTAACTGCAGATTCTAAAAAAGACAATTTGCTAAAAGAATAACACAGTCAGAGCAGTAATTAGGCCAAAACTGTACAAAAATATATACATTTTGCATTTAAGATAAAAAAAAATTTAAAAAAACCTTTGTCTGTAAATATGTTCTACCCAAAACTCCTCAAGTGGCATAGTTTTAGCTTCACCTGGTTCACATTCTGTAAAAAAATAATTTTTAAAAATTGCCTATTAAGCACCTTTTGCTATCCAATTATTAATTGGTTATTCCAAACAATAATCAACAGATCAGTCCTACATGGTATTGATGTTAAGTCAAGCAGAAAGGGCAGAGTTTTTCGCATGTATATGTTAGAAGTATTTTTTTCACTGCAGATGCATCCTTTCCTACGAATGATGAAGTCCACAATAAAGGAATGCTGAGTTATTGCATTTCAGGCAATAAAATGTTTATTGTTTAAAAAACAAATTGAATTATTTGTTTATTTGCATTTTTTAATGCATTTCTAATATTGTATAAAAAAAAGGCTTAAATGGTTCAATGAAAAATCTGCAGAATGTGCCAAAAAATTTTTTATCCAATTAATCAATTAATTGTCAGAATAATCAATAGAATAATTGATTACTAAAATAATTGTTAGTTGCAGCCCTAATATCAATCAACTGGCCAAAGACTGGATCTGGAAAATATTCCCTTGTTTGGTCCAGATGACAGATTGGCAGATGATCAAATAGTGAAAAATATATTTTTTTCTCCTTTGCAATGAATGCATTAGGACTTTGAACTCCCTGCCTAATTTGTCAATAAATGCAACATCATGCACTCTAGGGTTGGTGCATAAATGGAGATAATCTTAAAATTATGTTACATTCTGTTGGATTCAAAGCTACGACCTCTTTCAAAGAACCTGAAGCATTTTTTTCTGTCAAAATCAGCAGATCGGACCTCAATAATTTGCAAAGCAAATAGCAAGTTTGTATCAGCAAGGAAAAGTCTGATCAGTGCATCTCTGCACTTAATACATATATATCTGCAGTTTACTACCAGTATGTTGGTTTTTTTATTTGTTCATGTCTGCTGTTTACATTGCGATGTTATTAACATACACTGTGAAGCTAAACATTTGCTTCATTTAAACTGTTGTATCAACTCATGTTGCTCAAATAGGTTTTTTAATCTCTACATTTAGCTTCTTTTGATGTACCGATATCCTTTGTCATTAAGATGGCTGATAACTGTGGTTTATACTTTAAATGACTCATTTATTAGAGTAAGTTCATTTAAAGTTTATCCTAATTTGGTGTTCAAATTTCTTAGGTGGTGTTTCTGATCTTCTTTGGGGTGAAAAACTGCTATTGGTTCAAAAAGACACAAAATGTATTTCATTTTAACTGAAATATTAAAACTGAAAAGATAATCTAATCTTTAAACAAAGTACATTTATGTTGTTTAATTCAGTGCAACTGAAGCATTTTTGTAGGTTTTCAGTCATCCAGGACATGACTATCCTAAATAGCTATTGTGTCATAGCATATGGATAGCTCTTGTTTCATGAAACTAGAAAAATCCAGTTGCCTTGTACTTACGCATTTTTGTAATCAGGAAATGTTACAAGAAAAGATCTACTTGTCTACTCACATTTGCAGTAAGAGTAATAATTGAAAAGTTTAGAACAACTGGAACTGTGACAAACAAAGCTGAATGACCAGCCAAGATTATTTTGCCACCATCTGCAGTGAGGAAGTTGATTAAAAGAAAGCAAAGAATTTGGTTCACAAAAAAAACGACTAATCTTAAGGCCTTGAGGAAATTTTTACCTGGAGTTCGATTGATTATAGAGGCACAATGTAGTGTGCAGCTACACAGTAGGGTTTAGGATTTTCAAACACTTATCTAATCACTCCAAGGGCTCAGGAAGAGTTTTTACTTTCATTTAACAAACCAATTGGACACCTGACACTGCGTGGCTGTGGAAGCTAGGCACCATACAGGGCTGCTCAGGTCATGCTTGCACTGATGCGACAGAGATGTCTAATGTAACATGCGATAAAGTTCTTGATTAGTTTCAGTTATGTAACAGAGTCAGTGAAGTTATCTGTCTGTAAAATACAAACCTCCCCAGCTGTTACATTTGTATAATAAAAAGAAGTCTGACGTCTGTTCCACGGCGTAATGAATTGAGAAAAACGTATCCTATTTTTAGCGCTAACAGCTGTTGCTTTGATGTGTTATGTCGTCAAAAAGCATTGGCAAGTACAAAAATAGCACCATTAGCTACAGTACGTTTTCCTGTGGAAGGTGTGCCTTTGATCCTGAGGGATAACGTTTGAAGATCTGGCTCCAGATCAGCAGAGTTTCCATGTGAGAGAGTGCAAATGTAAAAAGCAGGATATAGTGTGCATGGCAGACGGCAAAGCACTCGGGATTTGAGAGCGCACATGAGTGAACTATTCAGTCTTTAGGGTCCAAATCAGACAGGCAGACACACAGAGCGGATGATGCTAAACAATAAGAGCTGTCTGGACCCAGAGGGACTTTAGTCCACCTCCCAGGAGGTAAACTTCTTGACCCCAGGGCTCAGGATTCAGAGTATTAGTAAGGTTATCTCCTGCCTGATGGAGGCAATGATAATAAGAGATGTCCCAAAATCATCCTTGCTCATTTTTGTCCCAATTCTTTAGGATATGCTGTGCCTTATAAAAGTATTCATACCCTTTATAATGTTTACATTTTAATGATATTAAAACACAAAGTTCAGTGTATCCAAGTAATAGACCAATGCAAAGTAGTGCATAATTGTGAATAACTGTGAGGTGGAATTAATAGGATAAATGATTTTCACAATTTTACAAATAGAAATGTAAAAATTCAGTATATTTTATACAGCCACCTTAACCTTGATACATAAAATCTAGTGCAACCACTGGATTAAGAAGTCACCTGATTTAGGATTCATTCATACCCGCCCTTTTTAGTTGGCTTTAGTCAAACTCTAGTTTGTTTGCCTTGATAGTCCGGTTCGTTTGGGGAGGTGTGAATGTGCAATCGAACTCTGATGTGGACCAAAAAAGCGAACTCTCATCCTAAAAACCTCGGTCTCGGTTCAGTTGAAGTGAACTCTGTTGCAAATCAAATGCATATGTGAATACCAAGCAGACCAGAGACCACTCCAAAAGCAGGAAGCGGACTATAGTGCAGGGCATTCTGGGTAAATACAACCAACACAAATGCGCATGTCTACCATTAATGGGGGAAGTGGCTATGTGTTTGCCAAAGACAAAAGAGAAATTCTACACCTGCCAAAAGCTGACGCAACTCCGTTTTTGTTTACGTTTCGTGAAGAAGGAAGTTGCAGTCAGTGTCTTGTTCAGAGGTTTTCATGTTGTTTCCTTCAGGAGTTCTTAGTGCAGCGCCATCACAGGTGAGGGTGTGAACAGGTTTTGCAAAGGGTTTGGTTCGTATGACACAGTGCAGTGTGAAAGCAAACCCCGGCAGCTGAAAATGTAAAAAATGCTGCAATTTTGGTCCCCAATCGAACAGAGTCTAATGGACTATTAGGTAAATCAAGTCCACTTGTGTGTAATTTAATCTCAGCATAAATTTGCTATCTTTGAAAGTCTCAGAGATTTATTGCAGAACATTAGTGAACTTCATAAAGACCATGGAATATAGTGGAAAGCTCAGGGAGGAAGTTGTGAGGAAGTTTAAAACAGGGTTCAGCTATATGACAATATGCATAGCATTGAACATCTCACAAAGCAACCCTACCAAGAGCTGGTCACCCACATAAACTCACAGGCAAGGATAGCATTAATCAGAGGTCAATAGTTACTCTGCAAGAGGTGCTGGTGAGGAAATCTTTTGACAGGACAAATGGCAGCTGGGAGATCCACAAATCAGTTTTTCTATGAATGAAGGGTAAGAAGAAAGCCCTTTGATTTGCCTCAACAAAGATTTGTGGGGGACTCAGCAAGCATGTGGTAGAATGTGCTCTGGTCAGATAAGAGGGAAATCAAACTTTTTAGCCAGCATGCAAAAATCTATGTGTTGCAGAAAACTAACACTGCACATCATCGTGTACACACAATCCCTATGGTGAATCATTGTGGTGGGGATTCTTTTCTTAATCAGGAGAAAGGATCCTTATCAAAGCAATCTTGGAAGAGAAAAGTGCAAAAGACCTGAGACTGGGCCAGAGATTCACCTTACCATATACACGCAGCCAGAGCTACAATGGTCCATTCAAAGTCCAGGCCCAAATCCAGCTGAAAATCTGTGGCAGGGCTTTAACATTTTTATTCATAGATGCTTTCCATCCAATCTGACTGAGCTTGAACTATCACAAAAAGAAGAACAGGCAAACACTTGAGTCTCTAGATGTGCGAAGCTGGTAGAGACACACCCCAGTAGACTGGAGTCACAGAAAGATTCTTGTGCGAAGTATGGCAAATGTACACCACAACTACCAGCTAAAAAAGAAAACTACTTTGAAAACCATGTAAATTTTCCATGTAAAACCATGTAAATTTTCCTTCCACTTTAATATTATATTTAATATGAAATCATATCAACTGTACACTAGTTTGTGTTCCTCTATTACATAAACTCCCCAAAGAATACACTGAAGTTTGTGGTTGGAACATGGCAGAATATGAAAAAGTTCAAGGCGTATATGTTTGCAGAGCACTGAACAGTAAATCAGAAACTGGTTTGTTCCTGGTCAGATTTCTACGAAGTGTTTAATTACAGATGATACGGGCCAGGATAGTGGTGAGAAATCTACTTTACTCTTGTATGAAGCACCAAAGGAAGGGGACACAATTTCAGTGTATCCTCACTGCATGATTAATAACACTGCAAATTTTACAGAATGAGGTCAAATAAATAGAGGCCTTCGGTCTGCATCTCTGCAGCATCTGGAATTGCATGTCCAATGAATCAGTGGCAGATACACAAGTCCCATAAGAGTTCCAGTACACACAACCCTCAGTTCTCCCATAATAATATTATTGTAAAGGGAGGACAATGGCAAACTTAGGCCACGAGAGGACATAAAGGGGAGCACGACTTGTCTGTGCAGTCATCCCACTTGTCTGTGGGATGACTGCACAGCATGTTACTGAAAGACTATAAATACAACCAATATATGCCAAAAATTACCACATGATAATCAGCAAATGACCATATTACCTTATTTCTGATTATTCTACTTTGAGTAACAGTATGAGTGAATTACACAATCTAAAACTTGAACTATGGTCCTGTTTTTGAATTGAGAAAATTATAAACATCTTGTAGTGTCTTAAAGGGATTGTTTCAACTTTCTGATATGAGGATTTGTGAAATTATTGTCAGTAATAGTTCCCCCTGTTGGAGACAAATGTCAAATTACAGTGTGTTTATGAAACAGTGAAGAAATCCTGAGTGTGTCAGCATGCTAACAGTTAGTCTAGCTAGTTGTTTCAGCTAATTTTGGCAATTCAAAACCTCTCAAAGGGAAAATATGTATATTGATGTGATATAATGCTATATTAGTCAATAACTAATATCTGCACTTTCAACAGGAGACCATGATTTAGCTTCCTTCTGTTTAGCTTCCACTGTTCTGAGGATTGTTTCACTTTCCTTCAAATTCACTGTAACATGAAATCTTAATAAGTAATGATGACTATACAGAACCTCACATCAAAAATCCAACCTATCACTTTATTTTGTTTTCTGTAGTAGAAAACCCTCTTTCTGATCTGAAGCTTCAGTAATGTGAAAAAATCATAAACAAGTCAAACACTTTTTCACCTTACTGTAATGGCTTGAAGCTAATGGCTAGTCTGAAAGAGGACAAACCTAAGATGGTCTTCTACCATCTTAAAATCAAATCCAGTCCTAAAAAACCATAATGCAAACAATATTTTATGAACCTTTGAACTGTTGTCCCATTTGTCCTGATTGATTATTTATTAAGAAATAGCAGAGGAAATAGAGGTTGTAGGCTGTGTGCCACTGGTGATTTGCTGGTGTGAAACGGTCAAAGTAAAGCAAAAATATTATCGTGTTTTAAGTAAATTCACTTTTATTTTATTTTTTCACTACCTTAGTTTTCTTTTAGGGAGAGGTGGCAAAAGTATTCACATTCTTTACTTCAGTAAAAGTACATACTTGTGTGAAAAAAGGCTGGTAAAAGTAAAAGTAATGATTGCACTGTTTTACTTGGGTAAAAGTAAAAAAAAAAAACAGTACAGGTTCTGAAATGTACCTAGTAGAAAAGTCAAAAATAATTTTCACCTTCAAACCTTCAAAACCACTCTTGATAACTCTACAAAAGAAAAACAGTTCTAGGCACACAAAATAGGATAGTTTTCCTCCTTTCCTCACAACCTCCCTGAAAAGTACACATTTACCTGTAAGTGGGGTTTTTTCAGATTTGACGAAGAATTTTAAAAAACCAGAAGTTTTTAGGCTGGCAAAAAAAAGGTGCAGCCAACAAAGTCAAAGAGTTCTCTTAAATAAGGCTGTGGATGGGCAATGCCTTGCTAATCCAACTGTGTTTTGTCGTTGTTTGCAATGTTTCCCAGTTCACTCTCTTCATCCATGTTGCTGTTAGTGTTTTTCTCTATGTGACAAGCTGTGCTCCCACTGGAAGACAAAATTTTACATTGTGTCGTTATCAGTAAGTGTCGAAGTGGCGAGCCAGAATGTAATCAGTAGAAAATACAGATATCTGTGTTTAAATGTAGGGAATAAAAATAAAAAATCATCAGAAGATTAAATACTCATGTGCAGTATAGATACCTGAAAAAGCTACTTAATTACAGTAATGAGGTATTTTTACTTCGTTACTTCCCACCTCTGCTATTAGGTCGCTAGAAATACTTGTTATATCTGTTCTGTTCACAGCACGTCTCAAATAGGAAGTTTATTTGTGGTGCACTGCCTACTCCTCCACCTCTATTTCTTAATTTCGATTAAGGTTTCAAGGTTTATAAAATAGTTTCCTCATAAACCTCTATGAAGATTTTGAGAATAAAGTTGTCTTAAAACAGTAGAAGCCTGCTTTGTTCTTAGCCTTTGTTGGAGTAGTTTCAGCCTCCAGATTCCAACTAATCTGGATTTAAAAGATACTAGCCGATTATAAGCCTTCCACAGAACATGATTTCAAAAATCCTGAACTATCCCTTTGATTAGTTGTCACTTCTAACTTTCTTAATAATTTTAAAGAAAAACACAGGAAAGGTAATTTGACATAAGTGGTGATAGTGTGAGGCCAACCCTGCTCTTGTTTAGCTGACATCAAAAGGCAGGAGGACTCTTCTGGGAGAATTAATTGGATTTAATGTCATGATGATTAAAGAGGGCAGGAGAAAAAGAGGATAGTAACCACAGTAACAGGATGAGTTCTAACACTGAAGACCCTGACCTGGGAATTATTTCCACTAGATGTGTACCTTTTCTCTTTAACCAGCCAAAAAATGTAGGAGAAACCATAAAATATTGATCATGTTTCCAAAAACACCTACTGCACAGAAAGCCTTGGACAAATCAGTGGCCACTTTTTAGCCCTGCAGAAAAACCTTTATTTGCACATCAGTGGTTCAGTAATTGTATGGCGATAAAAACTTTTGTTACTATATATCTGACACTAGGTATGCTGTTTTATGTGACTTGACCATCATGTTACTCACACATGCTCTCTCCTGACACTCTCTACAGGAACTGGATTCATCCACTGAGCTTCCACTCTGCCCCATAAATGACTCACTAAAACGCAGCTTAGCCAGTGATCAAGCTGCAAGGGGCCTTGATCGCACATTTGGACTCCAGGCCTGCCCTTCTGATAAAGCTCTGCAGCTGGAGACGACGTCAAGGAGCATGAGTGTAGGAAGAATCAACCGCTACAGCATTGTTTCATCAGAGGAAGAGGGCCTCCGCCTCACTACCATGCATGGCATGAACGGCTTTGGGAATGGAAAGATCCACACACGCCGCAAGTGCCGCAACCGCTTTGTGAAAAAGAATGGCCAGTGCAACGTGCAGTTTGCCAATATGGACGACAAGTCACAACGTTACATGGCTGACATCTTCACCACATGTGTTGATATCCGCTGGCGATGGATGCTAGTAGTCTTCACTCTTGTGTTTGTTATATCGTGGCTGGCTTTTGGGTTGGCCTTTTGGGTCATTGCTTTGCTACATGGAGATCTGGATAACCCAGCCGGAGACGACAACTTCACTCCCTGCGTACTGCAAGTCAATGGATTTGTGGCTGCGTTTCTGTTCTCCATTGAAACACAGTCAACCATAGGGTATGGTTACCGCTGTGTGACTGAGGAGTGCCCAGTGGCGGTCTTTATGGTGGTCTTCCAGTCAATAGTTGGTTGTATCATTGACTGCTTCATGATAGGCGCTATCATGGCTAAAATGGCAAGGCCTAAGAAGCGAGCGCAAACACTCTTGTTTAGCCACAATGCGGTCATTGCCATGCGGGATGGGAAGCTATGTCTTATGTGGAGAGTGGGAAACCTTCGCAAGAGTCACATTGTAGAGGCCCATGTCAGAGCACAGCTAATCAAACCTCGAATAACTGATGAGGGGGAATATATTCCGCTAGACCAGATAGACATTAATGTAGGATTTGACAAAGGCTTGGACAGGATTTTCTTGGTTTCACCCATCACTATTCTCCATGAGATAGATGAGGAGAGCCCTCTTTTTGGAATCAGCAAACAGGACCTGGAGACGGCAGATTTTGAAATCGTCGTCATCTTGGAAGGAATGGTTGAAGCAACCGCCATGACCACACAGGCTCGCAGCTCCTACCTGGCTTCTGAGATCCTTTGGGGCCACAGGTTTGAACCAGTCCTGTTTGAGGAAAAAAACCTGTATAAGGTGGATTATTCACACTTTCACAAAACTTACGAGGTGCCGTCCACCCCTCGCTGCAGTGCCAAGGACATGGTGGAGAACAAGTTCCTTATGCCCAGCTCTAATACCTTCTGCTATGAAAATGAGCTGGCCTTTTTAAACCGGGATGAGGAGGAAGAGGAGGATTTAGGTGGTGGGAGCAGAGCACTGGCAAATCTCAGTCCGGACAGGAACAGCCGACATGAGTTTGAACGTTTACAGACCACCAGGGCATTGGATCAAAGATCATATCGTAGAGAGTCAGAAATTTGACGCTAACTCATTGACCAAGCATCAGATTCCTTTAACTTTATCCAAGGAAAAAATGCAGAACAATGCAAAGTGCCAAAGGAAGAGCTAAGTATTGAAAAAGAATTGAAAACAAATATAAAACCCTTGAAAGGGATTTGGAAATGCAAGTGTGTAGGTGAGGATGGTAAGTAATGTCTACAATCAAGGAAAAGATAGACCTCCTTCCTACACAAAAACTTGAATGTTTTTTCACAGTCATTTTGAGTTAAATGCTACTTCATCAACAGGACCTTATGATACATCTAAGGTGTAAATACATTTCTTAAGTAAGCTGTTTTGTGTGCAGTACCACATTCAAACAGCACCTTTGAAAAGTAGAACGTGTTCTTGGCCACCAATAGTAGTGTTCTGGATCTTCTCCTAAGCTCATCTTGCAATGCTGTAATTTGCTGGACAAGCATTAAGGAATACATTGAAGATTCAGTCACTCCAGCATTCAGGTACAATGAGTCTTGATAGAACAACACAAAAGTAAAACATAATTTAATAGCTTTGTTTTATATTCTGGTACAAAATCTAATTTTTACAAAAGGAGAGCAGAAAACATTGAATGCTCTTTTAGTTTGACAAAGAATGTAATGAATAACTGAAATACAACAGCACAAACACTTTATTTATGACTTACAGCACTTATTATGACACTGATGAATTCATAAGAGTCATTTATGTCATGGTTTTAACACAAAAACAGGCAGTGAATGCAGGAAAACAAAAGCAAAAGTAAGACTCACATTCTATGAGGACAGGCTGAAACAATCAGGTTTATTTTGATAAAGGTAAACCATGAACAGCTGTTATTTATAATCTGATAAAGAAGAGCAACTTAAAGGAACTGCAACCATACTTTTGCATAGCATGTTACTAACCAGGTCAAATTTGTTGGCTAGTATCCATGAACTCATATTCCATATGAAAACAAACAAGTTTGCATTTTTGTTTAAATGTGGTTGTGTGGGGGGTTACAAGACATCAGTATCTTAACAGGAATCTCAATGTAAGAAATCCAATCATTGATTTTCTCATGGCTAAATCAAGCTAACCATCTAAAACAACTGAAATTCAAAAAAGTCAGTTTGTCTGAATGCTACATGAGGTATTTTGAAACATCATAATTTTAGCATGAGACTTTTCCTTTTTTGAAATTTTATGAGTTGAGCAAAATTGATTTCCAGAGCAGACCATGTTTGCTCTGGCTGATAAAACATCCTTCAGCTGATCAGTACAGTCAGCCACAAGTTATTCTATCTCTGTAGTGTCCCCCTGTATCATTTAGCTCATACAGATATCCTCTAATGTCCTCACTCTAATAAAACAAATGATTTAACTAATAAAGCTAAAATAAAAGTTTACATGTATTGTATCAGGGAAAAGTTTATTTAAAATGTCTAAGTAGAAATTATGAAATTTTAACACCAATAAAACCACTTTAATAATTAAATTCCAACTATTTTTTAAATGCGTAGGTCTCAACTCACAACACAGAAAATGCTTGGTTGCGAAAATAGGAAAAGTAGGATCAACTGAAATGTATCATGTGAATTAGTCTTGATGTAAAAATACCAAATGTAGCATTCCTTCAAATCACAAAGCTTCTGTTGTTTTAGATGCTGGAAAACCACTCTGGAATGGGCCCTGCACCAAGTAGCTGTTAGCTTGTATCTTCTCTGTGAACTTCTCCTGTGTCTGCTGGTAAAGCATTTACTGCTTGCAATTAACCCACACAACCCCAAGTCATAAAAACCGTTGCAGTCCATGTAATACAAACTGGTACATATTGATCACACTTTGTCTGGATTTCTTCTGTTTAAAATGAATCTATGCATATTACCCAAATCAGGGGATAATCATAATCAAAGTGTATGTTAAAGAATTGTGTGATGGCATTGCTTTGATCAATATACACTGCTAAGAAATGAAAAATGGTATGAAGTCAGTTTCCATAAGGAGATGTTTTATCTTGAACAAAAAGAGAAATTCAAAGATCAAGATAAGCTGAAAATGGAAAATGCACTCATCTGATGATTCAGTTCACATTCATTGTGATTAAATTTACCAGCTAGATGTCCTGTTTTTACAAAACACATTAACATATTGTCAATGTGTTTTGATTCATTAAAAGGTGAAAACACTATGGTTGTTACAAGAATAAGAAATGTAACTTTTAGTAAGAAAAAAAGTTGAAAAGCATCGGAAAACAAATGACAATGACGATCTTTTCTTTCTATCGGTTAAAATCACACTGTAGATATTTATTTGCTAAGAAAATGAACTGAGTCAACATAGAGAGGTCCAAATAGAAGCAATAAACACTGAAGCACATCTTTTTTCAGTGAATTCTATTAAATGTATTACTATTTCCTCTTCATGGAGCTTATAAATCCAAAGAATTTTTTGAAGGATATGACGGAAAAGGTTTTTTTCTCTCTTTTGTTTATTTTAGTTGTTTCTACATTACTGTTAGTTTTTATATTTGATACCAAAATAACAAAGTGTTGCTTATAATTAAGTTTAAAAGTGATTGTTCCCACAGCAAAATCATTTAGGCTGATACTTGTTGACAGAAATAAATTTTAAAAAACAAATCAAGTTCAACTGAATTTAACAGTGGTTTAAAATTAAATTGTCTCTCCCTGCCACAGACAATAGAGAGTATAGTAGATCCCCTATTGGATGCTTCGTCAGAATTTATCACTGAAAGCATTTCTGTGGTGTCTCATAAACTACAATACATCACATCTGAAATAGTTTTAGTTAATGTTCACACAGAACAGAAGAGAAATAATAGAATGTGGTGAAATATGAAAACAGAAGGAGAACCATATAATGGTTGTTATGTTGGTCACAATGACTAATATTTTCCTAGTAGTCATTTAAATATGTCTGATAATATTACTTCTTTGTAATTTGCTGATCTTTATGAAAATGTTAGAATATAGAAAAATATTCGGTGGGCAAAATAAGTTTTTGAATTCTTTTCACAGAAAAAGAATCCTGATATTGACTTGAGATTCACACCAGATGTTGGAAACAACCCGTGCAAATCATAAATAGAAAGAAATGAAAACAAATACATCCATATGTGAAGTTATGTGAAATAAAGTGAAATGACACCGCGCATGAGTACTGAACACGAGAAAGGGATGCAGAATGGGAATGAACTAGAGCTGGAAAAAACATATTTTTACCATCAACCAGTCATGACTAAGAGTTCCTTGCAAGATTTCTGACAGAGGAATGAAAAGAATGATGAAAAGAGCTGTCAAAGAGCCACAGGCCACTCACAGAGAGCTTCAGATCACCTTGCATTAGCAAGCAGAGGTTTTTTTTTTTTTAAATAAAAACAATAAACAATACACTCAACTTCCACAGCCTCTATGAATGCTCACAAAAGAAGACTCCACTGTTGAAGAAAAAGCATATTGAGCCTTGTGTAGAGTTTGCCTTAGATGATTTGGATAAATCAGTGAAATACTTGGAGAATACAATAATGATATATTAAATGAGACCAAATTTTAACTCTCTGAACACCCTTGCACACACCATGTTTGGATGAGAAATGGCACAGCAATTTACCCAATAAACATCATACCAACAGCAGAGTTTGGAGGTGAGAACAGCAAAGAATTTTGCAGAGAAATTTTTGATAAAAATCTAAAGATGAATTCAACAAGGTAATGATCCCAAACACACAACCAAGGAAAACTCAATTTCTGTCAATAATTCTGTTTAAAATGTCCCAACCAATCAACTGACATGAATCTATGTAAAAAAAAAAAACTGAAGATCAGCAGTTTATGTTAAGAATGAGTCAAGAATCAAACCTGAGCAAAGCACATAACTAGTTTACAAGATCATACAGTTATTATTACCAACAAAAGCTTTTCCATTGAGAATTTAATTAATTTCAGTTAGTGTTAAATACTTGTTCACTGTGTCATTCCACTTTATAGCACATCATTTTTTGACTATCTGTTTAGATTTCTGTGGATTTTTTGGTTGTTGCCAATGTCTACCAGGAAAGTCATGTCAATAGCCCCATTAGAGAAAAACCTGAAAATGTTCACTACTTATTTTCCCCGCTGTACATAGATATATTTTTTTGTTGTTGTTGTTGTTTAATAAGCATTCTTTTTCCAACCTTAACTATTTATTATGCTCATTACCTTCTGGGAAGGTTGTGTATACTAAAGTATAACATTTCTGCACCTAATTATTAAATTTTAGAGGTAATAAAAGTGAAGAATCAACAACTTCTTCACTCGATCAGTTATTTAACCTTTTTAATTTTTTTTTTTCAAAGATAGTTTCAGCTTTAATGTTGTCCCCAGGAGCCCTTAAAAAGGAAGCAAATGTAAAGGTGTTAATGAAATCTAGAGGTTTATGGTGTAAAAAATAAATAATGTTATGATTAACATTATCAGGTGGATTAAACCTGCTTATTTTTATATAAGGTTCTTTTTTTGATAGAAAAACAGCAATAAATATTTATCTGTTTTTACCAGAGTATTAAAATCAAATCATTTCTGTAAGTTAAAAATAATATTCTTGTCTGAATTGTCAATGTTTTTATTTCAGCTCTATACTTTCTGCACAGAAGCTTGTGATTAAACAGGTTTTCTTTTAAATGGATGAATGAGAAAAAAACAAAAAACTTTAACCTCTGTAGAAGTCTTCCTTTGTCCAGCAAAATGTCTACTGGACGTTTGATTTTCATTGAAAGAAATTAAAATTATTCAATTAAAAAAACTTTCTGTGAAAAAAAGACTACTGTTTTTTATCTTTGTGGACTCAGATCAGATCACCATTGTATGCAATATTTTAGTGAAAGATCCAGTTCAAATCCTGGTGCTGAAACTGAGTTGGTTGTGGAAAAAGCTGCAACTGAAAAAAGATGTTACCTCGAGTGCTGTTTACGCTTTATGTCACCACAGTCAGATGGCTCCTTGGTCGTGGGCCATTCATTCAAGACAGCTCATCAATTAATCAGAGCAATACTTGAACAACTATTGGGCTGAGAAGCCTTTTGTCCCTTGTAGAAAAAATGTCAAAAGGGTTATGGCTGATTTATGTAACAACACGAGTGATCAAGAATACAACAGGGAAGACTTAATGTTTTGGAAAACCTTCAACTTGAATCTCTTGCATGAGGATTGATGTGTTTTCAGTTCACTTCATTGCACTGTATTAATACAGAGCCATCTATCTGGCCATTGTCTATCCCTTCTTATCTTTGTAGGGTGGAGGAGGGACCTCTGGCCATCTCAAGCTGTCATTGGACAAGAGGCGAGGTACACCCTGGATAGGTAGAACAAAACAAAATTTCATTTTAGTACAGTCCAAACCAATTTAGTTATTGGCCTTTATACAGTAAAGTTTGATTTAGTAAATTAATATATATATGACGTTAAAGGGTTAGGGGTTAGGGTCAGGCCCAATCTGAACTCTATTTTTTGCCCCTCCTCTTGACAGCTTACCTGAGCACACTGAGAAGTGTGGTTTAGCCTTTGAGTTACACTGCAGTCCAGCCCAGAAGGAAAATCCAGCAGAAAAGTGGTATCAGTTTATTGTATCAGTTTGCTTTTAGAAGTACGAGTACGAGTATGAGTCGTCAGCGCTGGTATCAGACCTAATACTGGTATCGGGACACCACTAAAATAAACATTATATAAAATCTTTATATAGATGGAAAGAATAATCTACTTTGAACAGCAGTTAAAGATTTTCTGGCATAAGGAAGTGGAAGATTGCTAGTTCTATGCTATTACTGTTTCCACTACTCAAATGCTTATTACTGTACTACTGTTATATATTGTGTCACGGTTTTTCTCAGTAGCTTTGGTGCATTTCTTGAAGCATCTTTGACATTTGCAAAACAGTAAGTGCATTTCTTAAAACAATTTGTACAAACAGCAAAACACCATGGATTACCTGCATCATCTAGTCTCTTTCACAGAATCCTTAGTTCATCTCTCAAAAGTAAATATGTGTGTAAATTAACATGTCAGTACCTCAGAATGACAAGTCCTTGTTTCATTGTGGACAGATAAGATAGTCAGATTGATTAGTCATGTTGTCAATATAGCAGTGTACTCTGAAGGGATTTCTGTTGTAAACTATGGTTAAAGTTTTGATGGCAAGTATTGTAAATTGTAACTGGACAAGATTCATATTTATACTAATTTGTTGACAGACATTGTCATTGTGATACATAAAGGAAAAGACAACACTGCTGAGCACAAAGAAAAGAAAAGTAGAAATAGGAACATGGGACATTCTCCTTAAGGAAAACTGTACATGCAGTGCTGTAGCAATTACACTGCAGTCTTCCTATACTTTCCATCTCCATGCAGAAAAAAAAATGTCAGTGGGGTTAAGGAATCAGGAGCAGGGTGAGAGAAACTCCATCAGCATCTTGTTTTGGGTCACAAACCATTTTCTGATGATGTTGGAGCAAAGGAAACTGGCAAATGTCCTCAGCCTCTTCTGCCTCTTCCTCTGTTTTGCCTCCTATCTCCTCTGCCACAGCCTCTCTCCTCTTCCTCTTCTTCTTCTTCTCTCTCGCTGTTCGCCCCGTCCAATTCCTTGTCATTCCATTGTCAGAAATGTAACACCATGTTGTGCTCTGGCTATATGCTTTATATTCTTCCCAGTTGATGGTTCATGAGATGCACCATTGAGCTATTTCAGAAAACTGGTTATAATTGGTTGATCTAATGCTTCACACCATTACCTATGCTGAGGAAACTCAGGATTCACCTGGGAGCAATTTATTAGTTCAGGACAGATTTAGAAAAAACATTTAATAGAAATGTCTAGGAATATGCTTGACATATTATGACAACTTGTTCAAGCATTTTGCATGTAAAGACTTAAATGAAAAACATTCTTAAATGTTATGAAGGCTGAGACTATTCAATGAAAATAACTAAACAACCCATGTAATACATTTTTAACAACGACATAAGCAATTGAAAATGAAGGAAAAAGCAGAGAATTGAACATAATCACTTGCATGATGTACAAAAGCATTTGCAACTTGCTCAAAGGAATCAGAAACTGCTTTTTTGATGTGCACAAGCAACACAATGATCTGACGATTGAACAAGCAGTTTTGAGAATTTCAACTCTGTTCAGAGAAATGCTCCAGAGTGACTGAGAAAAACTGTAACTCATCCTACATGGGTGATCTTTGTTTGATATTTCATAACATTGTGATTCATGTTCTCACATAGGAATTACATGCAGGTTCTGCTGTGCTAAGGCATTGGGTCAGAGCACTAACTGATACAAAGCTTATGTCACTGGAAATTGGTTCTACACATCAATCTCTTGCCACAGAACTACTTCCCTATGATTTGCATATTTTGTCACACTACAACCACAAATATTAATGTATTCATTTTGGTCATTAAGTGACAGATGAACTATCTGCAGAGGTCCACCACTGAGGTGAGAGAAGTTGTCAAATGCAACCAAGCAGTAGTTGTACAATCCAGCTGTCACACATATGACTTAAATGAATGGGTGATTAACAAGCTTCTTCAGTGATTTATGGAATGTGAAGGAGTTAATGCAATTATCTGAATAAGGTTGCACATTTAAAACAGGAAGGGCAGTGGACCCTGAGGACCAGGATGGAGGAAAAACTGTTGTCTTTGACACATCAACCATCACTAAGAAGGTGCTCTGGTCAGAACAAACCAAAATAGAATTTTTTTCGCCTTGATGCAAAACACTGTGTACGGTGGAAAACAAACTCACCCTGAACATCCCATCCCCATTTTCAAACATAGGAAAACTCAATACTGGAAGAAAACTTGTTCGAGACTGAAAAGGGCTTGAAACTGAAATAGTGGTTCCTCTTCCAACAGGATAATGGATCATTTTCCTTCGCAATTCACAATTCTGCATTACTTGTGTGTTAGTATAGAACATACAATCCCCCCCAAAAATACACTGTTTCTTTGTAAAATAAAAAAGTTCAGAGATGATAATAATTTTGCAAGTCAGTGTATAAAAATAACAGCATTGAGGAATTGGAGATGAACAGTGTTTATGACTGTGTATTGCATGAAAGGATAGTAGATTTTTGAACACATGGGTAGAACACAGATTAAATTATTCTATAAATTAGCTGTCTACTGATAGCTGCAATGTCAAACAAGCTGTACAGTGTGATTAGACATTGAAACGCCATAGCTAATTCAGGACATGTCAGTATAAAGTGAAACCCTCACTATAATCCCAGTCACATGCTGTATAGATGGGATGGGTGCAGCTTAATGACAATGGAAAGACTATGACTTTAATTAAACTAATTCCTTCCAGCAAGTTAAATCCCAATACCTTCTTGTTAAGTTATGTAATGTGGGGTGAAGTTACAGTTTTTCTCAGTCGCTCTGGTGCATTTCTCAGAACAGAGTTGAAATTCTCAAAACTACTTGTTCAATCTTCAAATCATTGTGTCACTTGTGCACATCAAAAATGCAGTTTCTGATTCCTTTGAGCAAGTTGCAAATGCTTTTGTACATCATGCAAATGATTATGTACAATTCTCTGCTTTTTCCTTCATTTTCAATTACTTATGTCATGTTCATCAAAATGAATTATATGGGTCTCTGTTGAATAGTCTTAACCTCCAAAACATTTAAGCATAAGTTCATCATATAAGTCTTTACATGCAAAATGTCTGAACAAGTTGTCATAATATGTCAAGCATATTTCTAGACATTTCCATTAGACATTTTTTCTAAATCTGTCCTGAACTGGTAAATTGCTCCCAGGTGAATCCTGAGTTTCTCCAGCATAGGTAAATCACTCCAACATTATCAGGCAATGGTTTGCAGGATGCTGATGGAGTTCCCCTCACTTTACTCCTCATTCCTAAAAGATTCCTTCCACGCTGCATTGCCAGAGAGGACATTCGCTGTGATAAGGATGAAGAGTTTGTGGCCCACCAGACATGAACATGAGGAGATGTAGGAAGACTGCTATACTTTCTACAGCACTGCATGTACAGTTTTCCTTAAGGAGATTGTCTTGTTTTTTCAATTTCTATTTTTTTTTCTTTGTGCTCTCCAGTGCTGTATTTTCTTTTCTGCATCATAATGACATCGTCTGTCAAATTACAGTAAAAGCATAAATGTGTATCTTGTCCAGTCTCTTGCCATTGATCTTCCACAGTTACACTTTACAACAATTATCATCAAAACTTTAACCATAGTTTACAACAGAAATCCCTTCAGAGTACACTGCTATATTGACAACATAACTAATCAATTTGACTGTCTTATCCGAACACAATGAAACAAGGACTTGTCATTCTGAGGTACTGACATGTTAATTTACACAGATATGTATTTTTGAGAGATGAACTAAGGATTCTGTGAAAGACACTGGATGATGCAGGTCATCCATGGTGTTTTGCTGTTTGTACAAATTGTTTTAAGAAATGCACTTTCTGTTTTGCAAATGTCGAAAATGCTTCAAGAAATGCACCAAAGCTACTGAGAAAAACCGTAATCATAAACTTAATATGAAGCATACTGGCATTAGGAATCTTAAATGTAAAACCACTCCAGGCTCTCTCTGTTGAAACCTAAATGTGAGCTTTTCTCAGTCTGTCCCTTTGGCAGAATAAACAGTTAAGGCTGCTCCTGATGGACCAGACTCACGTCACACTCAAGGGTTCTGCAAGAAGAACCTATTAATTACCATATGGAGACTGTTGCCATGTAACCCGCTGGCCAAAGGAGACAAAAAGCTTGCAGCTGTGCAGCAAACAAGACACAAGACATAAATACACATAGATAGATAGATAGATAGATAGATAGATAGATAGATAGATAGATAGATAGATAGATAGATAGATAGATAGATAGATAGATAGATAGACAGAAAAGTAACCCTATTACACAACAGCAGAGCTGAAACCTTGGATCTCTTGGGAATGTCGCTTCTGTGATTCCCAGGGAATAGTTCATCATGCCAGCTGGGGTCTGCACTCATGCATTAGCTCACATGATTTAAGACAAAAAAACTACTGCACATTCATATTTTGAATCAACAAAGAGAAACGATATACCCTGGCACACACACAGATATATATATATATATATATATATATATATATATATATATATATATATATATATATATATATATATATATATATATATATATGAAACAAGGTCCCTGTGGATTGGCCTGCTGCTGATGGTAAAATGAGGGGAAACTGTGCAGTGGGGGTCTAAATAAAGATCTTTAGTGCACTTCTGGTTAGTTCCTGTGGTAGTATCACTCAATCAGAGATACTCAGTGGGGCTCTGAGAATATATGCCTGACACAGGAAATAGTACTGTAATTAATATCAGCCTTTTTAACAGGAAAGTAATGATGCCTTTGGCTCATTTGTTGTAAATAAAGTGAAGGTATCATGAATCTCAAACTGTATCTCTGTTCCAAGTAGAATTACACAATCTATGTTTGAGTTTCAGTTTACATATTTCAGATTTTGAACTGGAGATGATTGAACACAGTCCAAGATGGATTGACCTGCTGCTGATGGTAAAATGAGCAGCAGGAAAACTGTGAAATAGCCTTTTAGTGCCAATAGGAAGCTCTGAAATAAATAGTACCGTCTGTGTATTTGGTCGTATAGCTAAAAGCTCACTAGTTGTGGTATTTTAATTATTTCTTTTAAATGTTTCCATACAAAAAGCTTAAATGTAGTGGAGGCTCCTTCTTTGCCTGTGTAAGTGAGTGTTGTCATGCAGCCCAACAAGAAGTCTTTATCAGTTGATTTTGTCAATACAACAACTTAAAAACAACTTCCTTTCTTACTTCAAATTAAAAGTCTCACACAGCTACAACAGAGTGTGGCACACTCACATATATGGGGCTTTTAATAATAGTTTAGAACTATTTCAAAAAACAAAGTCATGCTCACAACAAATGGGTAAAACTTCACAAAACAGATGAGAAACATTGTGGCTATTTAATATCTCAAGACTGTGTGCCATGATGAGATGTGTTTATTTGTTTTGCAGTTCCTATTCAGGACTCTAGTCAGCCTTGGTTGATGTGCTTTATATGTGTTGGTCTTGTGTTGTGTTGTGTGGGCATAGAGTTTCAAATATAAATGCAACAGACAATGTTTGTTTGAAACTCTTCTTTTGAAGTAAGAAAGGAAATAGTTCTTGAGTTGCACTGTTGTACTGACCAAATCCACCAATAGTCTTTCAGAGCCTTTACACCTTGATCACAAGGTGTAAAGAATATATGTTGGTCACAGAACAGAAGAATGATCTGAACAACAGAATGCTCGCAGCTAACTGAATGTTGCCAAAACCTTAAGCGATCAACATCCCTTGACTACGTGAGCATTAAAGGGACTCCCCCCAGTGGGAAACCATATATGTGGCAACATTTGGGGAGAAAGAAAAAAGATACTGTGACAGAAAAGACTAGAATGAAAGAACTAAGCTAATGCTTAGTTAACGCAAAAGCTAGCCTCTGTTTAAGAGCTTCCAACATTAAAGATTTTATTTAGTAGTTTATAATTAGTCTGGACTACACTTAGTTAATCCTCTTAAGTTCATCACATAAAATACTTAGACAGACCAAACCTGAAAATAATAATTTTGCACTAATCAGATTTTCTGTAAAACACAGTTTTAGTTTCATGAACTCTTTATCTGATTGTAAAAATAAAAAAAAACAAAAAAAATTTCATGCTTTTTTTGGCAACAGGACAACCAAACATGGACTAGTCAAACCCTGACTGTATTATTTTACATTGATTACAGATTATTTAAAACATATCTTATGATTCATGAAACCTTGACTCATGAAAACCAAAAAATGGGGAATTTCTATTTTTCTCAAAAATATTGTTACAATCCCTTGTCATTTTATATAAGCTGCCTCATAAGCAGGATGTGAATTCACGTGGATTGAACCTTTACATGACTGGGTATAAGGTGAAATAAATCATAAAAATTTGTCATTATTGATCAGCTAGTTAAATTTATACCACGTGCCACCATCTGCCGCAGATGTGGCTTTAATTATATATATATATATATATATATATATATATATATATATATATATATATATATATATATATATATATATATATATATATATATATATGTGTGTGTGTGTGTGTGTGTGTGTGTGTGTGTGTGTGTGTGTGTGTGTGTTAACAAACAAAACCCCCCTTTTTTAAACTTTTCACAAAGTTCTTGCCAACATGCGTGAAAGCCAGTAACAGCATGCCAAAACAATTACAACAAAAAACAGCAAATGAACAATTTTGCAGATTATCTTTAAGCAGCAAGCTTTTGACAGAATTAGATCATTGAAAAAGTTCCTCTGCATACCACAAGAGGGAGCAAATGTAACTGCATGCAGAATATGACACAGTAGGTAAAACAAAATTGTGTCGATGTATTAAAATGAAGTATTAATTAGGTTATTTCATAAAATATGTATACCAATTAAGGTGCACTTTTAAAATGAGTCATAAAACTCTAAACTAAACAAAAGAGAAAGTCGACACCAGAAAGTGATCATTTTTCAGATTCCAAAGCGGGATTCAACGTCTGCGAAATGTTTAGTAGTCTGTTCCCCTAATGGAAAAAAAACCCCACAACAGCCTTGTCCTGCAGCCTACGCTTGTTGTCTTGTGCTAAGAGCCCACTTGTTATCTGTGAACAGAGCCTAAGTGTACATGACTAGAAGTTAAAAAAATTCTTTCAGAAAGCACAGATGGATGCGTAAGGTTTACAGCTTCATTTCGTCATTCTCAGACTCCTCACCTCTCCAACCTCAGACTATTTTTAGATTTTTTTTTTAATTATTATTATTATTTATTTATTTATTTATTTTTTTGTCTGAGTGAGCAGGACATTTAGATGTTCCCCAGCAGGAAAGGATGTGTACGCAGTGGAAGAATTTTCACATGATTCAGTCTGGGATAAAAGACGTGTGAATTTTTCTGTGACCTTGCAGTTTACTTCATTTAACTTTTTTTACTCTGTCACTTGGAGTCGCCCATTTGAAATGCTCAACATGTAAAACAGAATGTGTATATTTTCTTCTCTGTACATCATTCGATTAAAAACTGTTTGTCAGATAAGTCTGAAAGATAAGAAACAGAAGAAAATACCCAACATAATTAGTTGCTACTTTAATTATAGAATCATCCCTAATCAATGCTGCCAGTCAGAGCTTTAACTCAATAAAGAACCCATGCGCCATAATAAATGGCTGCTATATTGTACATCTCATCTCCTACGAGCTGCAGTAGGTTCCTTCTGGTGTCTTCTGATTCACAGCAACATAAATAGGCACCCTGAGAGGACTTGAGGGGACCACTCTCATTTCCTGCCTCTCAACTCTTGGTAATCATCTCTCTGAGCCTGAAGGCCCTTCAGTGTGTCTTTGAGAAAGAAGCAGAGAAAAAAACAGAATTGCTCAACTGCAACAGATAGGTTATAAATAAATTGAAAAATTAAATATTAATTATGTCTGCTTCTGTTATTTTAAGGTTATGCTATTCTGTCTCTGTGAACACCATAGTGAGGAATATTGTCAGTTCAAAGTGATACAGTAGCTAGCAAAAATACCTCTTAAAATTTTTCACATTTGACCACATATGATGTATTTCTCTAGGATTTTATGTCACAAAGGAGGACATAATTGTCAAGTGAGAGGAGGACAATTATGTTGTTCTTGTCAAATTATTGCTATCCTTGCTCGGCTGTCAGTATTAAGCAGATAATGTTTTAAAATTTAGATATAATACTAAAATGCTATTTTTCAGTTTGTCCATAGAATAACTGCATTGAACTTTCACATCAGTGTGACACTGAAATTAAATATACTGTTTTAGTTCTATTTTTCTTGTCATTAAGTTGAAAATTAAGTCCGTTCTTAACACCATTTTCCACAAATATCAACAGTCCATGTATGGGGAGCAAATGTAACCATCTTTTTTTTTCAAAATTCTTGTGTTTTTCCTTATTTTAAAACCTAAAACTGGAAATAAAATTGTGGTTCTTTTAAAATTACAAATTTCTTCTTATAGATATTTATCAAACATTATAAGTTATAATTCTTTCAAAAAGACATGTAACCTTAACGACTTGAAACAAGTTTCATTTAGCTGGATGGAGGGCAAAAATGGTTAAAGGTTGCAAACTCCTGGTCTATCACATAAAATACCATATTGTGATTTTAACATCACAATATGAATAAAGTTTGTGAGGATGAACATTTTTGCAAACCAGTATAGATCTGACAAATTAATTTGAGAACCTCCTGGTACTCATTTGGGTTTCCATGTATGCTATCAACCAGTGCAAACCAAGCTGCCTATTAGTACAGCCTGCTACACATGTAAATCAGTGAGAGCAATGAAACATGTTCAAAGCAGACAGATTAGATCAAAGTTACATTATGTTATATAATATATATAGTCGTTGTCAAAAAGTTTCAGTGACACTAATATCTATTTTTTTTTTTTCATTTTCAAACATGTCTTTATGGTTTATTCAGAGTCAATATTTACAGTGTCTGCAATTCCGTCAGGCAGGATAGATATCTAGATTTGGACGAAATCCTGACACATGGCGATCCGCTCTTGTTATATTAGTGCTTAGAGTCAACCTGTTGGCTTCTGCCTCATCAGCTGCCTTTTGTAGCACACTCAAAATGATGAGCTATGGTTGCAGTAACTGGCCCAACCCAGCAAAGACATACTAGAAACCGTTTCGTCCAGACTTGTGTTCCTACCAGGTAAACAAAATATCTAATAATCTTATTTGTTTATGGCTGAAGATAGAAGCTTTTGCTTCTTTTCACAATAAAATTTGAATTTAAAATGTTGAAAATTATGGTTTTATTATTCTAATAATCCAAAATAGGAAATATTTACTTATTTACTTCATTGGTATAGACAGGTAGACTTGAGGTTTTCCGGTGATAAGGCCATGAGAAGATAGCGTACTTCCCCAATACAGCTTCACAGATACACACACATACACACACACACACACACACACACACACACACACACACACACACACACACTGGTTTGCAAAAATATTCATCCTCACAAACTTTATTCATAATCTCATCATCCCATTAGCACAGATCATCTCCTGCAGGCTTGCATCTCTCCTGTCCCAGAACACAGACCTTATTCAATAGCTGGGTGTCTCCAGTATCAGGTAGAATAAGGGTCTTTGTCACTGGAGACTAAATACCCCTTTTAAGTGAAAATAAATGGATGCAAACATGAAAAGAAAACAGCAAAAAATAAATGAAAAATGAAGTCATGCTTGACCCAGACCCTGGAGTGCTCTTGTTTGTTTCTACTTCTACTGTGTTTATGTTTAAATATCTAAATGAGCATAATCATTTATTACCTCATGTTTTGACGAAACATTTTCTTGAAAACACCTCAGCATTAATTTTTACTTTTTCCAGCATATCATCATTTGAGTCTGTCTCTCAACATCATGTTTGAAACCATCAGAATAATAATTCTTTACTTTGTATGATGTTGGTTCTCCAATGATGGCTGCTTTCATTATTCTGAGCTTGACAAGTGAGCAAAAACATGGGTATTTCGGGATTGGGGGTGGATTGAGCTGTTTGCCTATAAAGTATTGCCTAATGAACTTTTACCGTCTTAATTCATGGCCAACATTGAAAGAAGAAAGTCTTTATAGTAATTAACTATTCAATGGTTGCAACATGGGGAAAAAAATACTATAAAAACCTGAATCTTTGTTACTTTACTGATGAAATGGCTTTTCAGGTTCTGCTTTAAAGCTGAACTTTATAAAACAGGAAAAGCTCATAAAGCTCATATTTCTGATGGGATGAGCTGTAAGGCTCATATGAGGGACTGCAGCTCTGTGTGTGTTTTTGGCAGCTTAACCAGTCTTTTTCTTTTTGTGTGTGTGTGTGTGTGTGTGTGTGTGTGTGTGTGTGTGTGTGTGTGTGTGTGTGTGTGTGTGTGTGTGTTTTCAGAGCATTAAAACATAGCAAAGCAGTTAAAACTCTAAACAGCTGCCTGCAAGATGTGTTTGTTCATAAACACCACCATTGTTTATTCTTCTACTGCACATGATGATCTGATGCTTCGATCATACCTCAGGTGAGAATGGTTATAAGTGAAACTAAATGCTGAATATGAAGACACTTCCTTTCTTGGTGCCATAGTGCTGGGGTAGATAGAACTGTTGCCCTTTCTTCTGTCTTTCTACATGAAGTTTGCATGTGTGGGTTCTCACTGGGTACTCCAACTCCCTCCCACAGTCCCAAAAAAATACATATAAGGGTAATCTGTCTGTCTAAATTGCCCTTTGGCATGAGTGTGTGTCTGCATGGTTGCCTGCACTCTGAAGCGGGTACAAATAATGGATGGATGGCTGGAAATTCACTTGAAGGAGTGTTTAGACATGCACATAAAAAGAATCAATCTGCTGCAACTTTCATTTTACAGGTGCTGAGCTGAACACAATGTTTTTTCAGTGAAACTTAGAAGTCTTTTTCCTGAAAGAAAAAAACACAAAAGGTTTCCTTCTTCTTAATAATTACTGCACTTGGATCTCTAACACAGAAACTTGATGTTGTTTGTTGACTGCACTCCAGGTTTCCTGTCCTTAGTAACCTGTAATCTAGATGGAGATTGAGGAGATCAGCCATCAGGTCATGTCAGTTGACTGTAACTAAACTGGCTTGGACCGCTTTCTGAAGTGCGGCTGTGCTCACAGTTTGTTGCCCTGAGAGACCAGATCCAAAGTTTGGAGGCATTGTACTGTCTGACTGTAGGTACTTTACTAGGTTAAAACTATAATACAGAAAAATGTATGTTAAGAGTCTCTAATTCAGACATAAACATAGATTATCTAATGTCTGGTTATTTCAAAACTAAAGATTAGGGTGATGGCACAAAGGCCTCATCACTAAAGCTCATCACCAAGACTAAATCGTCAAAATTACAGAATAAACATACAAAAAGCTAGAAAGGAATTATAAGAAGAGTTTTAGTAGTACAATACCTACAAAGATTTTTGTTTTTGTAATTGAGAAAGGAATCATTGTTTTCCACGATGCCAAATGAAATTATCTACACAATGGTATTACACTGCAAAAACAGAATCTTAAAAAGTATTTTTGTCTTGTTTCTATCTTAAATATTGCAGTACACTTGAAATAAGACCAAATAAACTTAAAAGTCACTTTTCAGCAGGATAAATATGCTTGTTTTAAGTCAATAATTCTTGAATATAGATTGTTATATTATAACAAGACATTTTTCGCACAACAACCAACCACAAACATGACACTAATATGTTTTTAATGGTAAAGCTGCTCATCGTTCATGGCCAAGTGAAAAAAGACAGTAGAGTTATTATGTTTTGTATCTATATTCAAGAATTATTGACTTAGGTGTGAATAGGTTTTCAACTTAGCTGTGATAATACTAAGGCTTAGATAGTCATCAGAATATTTCAATGGCTCAAAGGACAGTATTATTTATGATCAAATTAATTCATATAACTTTATATGTTACTGAATTTATTGTTATAGAATTTTCTTTTTCTTCAACTTAATGAGCTTTACAAAATTCATCTATATATGTAATACAACTTTTCCATTTAGGATAATTTTCTAAGTCTTTGCCATTATTTTTCATGTACCTGATTCTGTCTTTGCATGATTTTGTACCAAATGTCAAGGTTCCCAAGTCTTTTTGCAGGTGTTCATGTTTTGTATTTGATCATCTTACAGAAAGATCCTGAAAGTCAAATGGTGACGGCTGTTTTCCACCTGACCCTACTGGTTTCTCTGCTTTGCTCTGTTTGAACCCAATGCAGTACTGACATCTACAGGTTAAAAACCTTTATTTATAGCAGAGAACTGCAGGCATGTTTATTCAGAAAATATATTATGTGAAGACAAAAAGGCATTTTGTCAGTTGTGGTTGACAAAATGATTTCCATTTGCTGCATACCAGACATGTCTTACATTCTTTATATTCAGGAGTTTAAATTAACTTCCTTAGTATTAAGCAGAATGTTTTTTTAAACTGTATGACTTATATAGAACTTTTATTTTTTTGAATTTCACATTAAATAGAACGCCTCTCTCACAAGTGCTGTTTATTTTTGGTCTTCAGATCAGAGATAGTGTTTTATTTTAAAATAAAAAAATATTTGGAGTTTGTTCATTATTACTAGGTCACATATTGTATGCAGTGGCACCTACCATTGTTAGAATGCACCAAGCACTGTTTTTTGTGATGTGACCTTAAAATTATTTGTACAAGGAGGCCCTCTAATGGACAGTAAAGTAACAGCAACATCCCTGCTGTTTAAAGGCTGCTTCTGTGAGAAAAAAAAGTAGAAGTCTGGAAGGCTCTGAAGGCCTGGTTTGGGACCACTTACTGGGATGTGCTCTGTCAAGTTAGTTGAATTCTGACCAGGATTATTTCCCCAACGACAATCAACAACAAGTTCCCACTCACAACTACGTCTAGGACCATGAAGTTTGTTGGCTGCCTAGTCTCTGGCATCTTGGAGCCCATCTTCTTGATTCTGTCGTAAGAGTAAGTTTTGCTTCTCAAGAAAACATTCTCCTTAGTGCTTGTACCAAAAAAAGGATGGCACATCTTGCCTCAACAGAGTTATATCAGTTGTCCTTATGTCACATGTGATGAAAGTCTGGATAGTACAGGAGGCGTTGTGAGAATCATGTGTGATTCCTCTCCACTCTCCCCATGTACTTTCTCAGGATGGAGGACAACACTGAAGTAAAGATATGATCCGATCTCCTTTTTTCCTTCGATTGACAATTTCTACTTTGTTCAACTGCATCCACTGTACCTTATAATACTTGGATTGAAATGGTTTATATGCAATTTATTTTCAATCTGATTGTGACTGCACTGAATAAGATTGTATTGGAATAAATTGGATTGAAATGAATGAACTGTGACTTTAAGACTGCACAAGGGGGCAGCTGTTAGCACTGTTGCCCTGCAACAAGAAGGTCCTGAGTTCAAATCTTGATCTGAATGTTCTCTCCCTGCATGTGTTAATTCTCTCAGGGTACTCTGGCTTCCTCTTACGATCTTAAAACATGCATGCTAGGCTAACTGTGTGTGTTGTCTGTCCTGTGATGGACTGTCCAAGTGACTCTTCAAAGATTATGGGGGTATAGAACAAAGATGAATGGATAAGTCAATATTAAATGGACCTGTTTCCCCTGTGAAGTGCCTTGAGATAATGCCTGTTGTGAAGTGACACTATATAGATGAAACCACTGAATATTTGCTTCGGTGTCTTGATTCTGACAGATTCCCCAGAAGTATGTCAAATATTGCTCAAACACACTTCCAGACAGCTCTGTGTATACAGCTGTAAGCTTTATTTAACGTTTAAACAAGAAACGACAAGTATCACAGTGATCTGACAAAAAAAATAAAAGTGCTCCAAAACACAATCAAACTTGTTTCTTTCACAGTACAGACATTCAACAAATAAAGTGTGCTGCTACGATGTTAGATCACTCTAAAAGTGAGAAATCCAGGATGCATAAGAGATGAGACAACACCTTCCTCTAAGGCTTCGCCTGTGTTACTGCATGATGAAACTGACTTAGCACATTCTCCACAAAAATTACAACTTGTAAAGAACTTGGCGAAAGTCTGCATGGTATCTTGGACATCATTTAGTTATTAAAAATTAGACAAAGAGAAAGTAGAAATTAGAAACGTGTTGAGATTTTTTTTTTGCACGTCTAAGATAACATGACAGTGGCAAGAGAATTTTAACAGGGTAGGATTATCAGACTGAGGTGTGCAGTGTTTAAACAGCTTAAAATTACACAAATACATAGAAATACAGTGTTTAATTGCTAAACATATTTTTACATAGTTACAAATTAAAATAAATAAGTACATAAATAAATATTTTTTTACTTACATCTGGAAGCTTTACCTTTGCTTTTTTTTTTTTGTCTGTTTCACAGTCTTTGTGTGACGTAAGAAACTGCAAAAAAAAAAAAAGAAAAAAGAAAAAAAAAAACCAAAACAATAACTCAAGTGTTTAGATTTTCAACTAAAAAATACAAATGTGTCTTTATTTTTTATTGTAACATTTTGACATTTAGAGAAAGTGTAAGATTTACGCAATGCTGTAACAATGTCACTGAAGGAAATCAAGATTTTTTTTAAAAAAGCCACTACAGCTGTTGTCTTTCAATAACAATGTGTCAAAACTAGTTCAGTATTTCATGAAATATAATTATTTGCTTACTTGGCAAGAACTAAACAAAAAGAGCTGCTTTTGTGTTTGTTCAACATATGCTACATGTAGAAGCTAATTAGCATAGCAGACCTGTGTTGTTTGCTTTACTAATTAAATAACAAACACTATACTAAGTTTGAGATTCCAAATGATATTTTAATGTACGGGTATATGTGTTTGATGTTCAAAAAAGGCTTCTTTTCCAATTTTCTGTAGAATCTGTGTAAAACGCTGGTTGCAGTTAGCTTCGCTTAGGTGTTTTCTTTTAACAATTATAGAGTTAACATGCTCAGTTTCTGGTTCAAAATGATTTTGACAGAGGTCTAAGTAATGTTATTGTGTCTTGTGTTCAGCATAGGCAACATTTTTGGTGTTGAGAGTAAAATACTCTTCAGTTGCTAAACTCAGCTTACCTTTTCTTTTACCAAGTAAGAAAATCTACAATATGACAATTTTCATGATATTTTGTTTGTTTTATGCAATTGTTAATGTGTCTGATGTTCAGAGTAGATGAATATTTTCAATTTGAACTTTATATTAACTTAGATTTCCAGCTTGTTAGCTTAGCTTAATTAACTTAGATTTCCAGCTAGTTATCTTAGCTTAATGTCTTATTTTACTGATTAAAGAACAGACATTAAGCTAAGCTAATAATAATTCATAATAATATTTTAGGAGTTTTAAATACAGCCTACAGTTTTATTTTAAACTATGCTAACTGGCCATAGCTTCTGTTAAGCCACGAAGCAGCCAGAAGCCAGAAGATCTCCTCCAGCAAAAACCTATATTTCTTCAAAATTTCAAACTATTTCTTTTGAATTCACTTTTAGGTGGTGAACAATGGTTTGTAATCTGCTAACTTGAATCTTCATATTCCTTCTTTACATTTCCTAAGTAGCTACGTCACTGCTCATATAGATTGAAAGTTCATCACTTCATCCTCTGCCCTTACCCAGGTCCTCTTACCATCCCCATGTTTCTCCCCCAAACCTAAACCCTCTGGCCTTGTTTTCCAGCAGCAGGCTAACACAACATTATACTGTCTCTACCACAGAAAACTTATGACCGTCATAGGAGCTGGCTGCAATAATACTGGATTTCCACCCTTACCCTAGTTAACAAAAAGTGCTACAACACTGGAAAGAAACAAAATTCCTAAACTGCAGAGCTTGACACAGCTGCTGAGACCAAAACGCCTTTAGAACAAACAGAATGTCTGTAAAATTGAACTGCTTGCTTGAGTACATTAATAAGGTTTTGATTTATGAATATGTTCCTGTAATGTTAGAAAAAAAGCATCAGTGTAAACAACTACTGTAGTTTTTTTCTCCCTGAAAAACTCTGTCTTTTACTGTGTGAAAAGAAAAAAAATAGGGTTAAATATACTGTATTGTTTTTTTTTATATTTTTTTAGATTTGGCAGCACAATGTGCACCAGTTTACAGCATGAAAGTAAATAAGATAGCTCTAGCAAGTTGGTCCCTTGAATTCGTAAGTCACAGGGTTCCACTGGCAGTCAATATGGCAAAACTGTTTCCTGTTTGATCTAAACTCATTTTGGCCTCTATTACATATGCCTATATGACATCCCAGATAAACCAAGACAACACATCCTCAAAACCAACTAACGGACATCCTATCAAGGTGAAATAAATAATGTTTATAGGGTTTACTTTACAAACCCAAAACTTTGATGTAAAACATTAAAATCCAATGACCCCATAACCTTCACAGAAAAACATTCAGATACATTCAATGCTTAATTTCAAGCCTAACTGTATACTTCGCCCTCCGTACCAAGACATCTGTAGCCACATTTTTACCTTTCAGCTAGCTCAGATTACCTGATCCTATCTGTTACACCACAAAACATAAAACCTAAAGTAAAAACCCTAATCCTGTTTAACTTTCTAGTCGTGATACCCAGAGCACTTGTCTAGGAGCTGATGATCTGACCCGACCAGGTCTCATGCTTGGTGCCTGGGTTTAGGTGGGTGATGACCACTTCCACAGCTTGGACTTTCTGGTTCTTGGGAGGGATTGGGCACACCTTGTATGTGACCTCGTCTCCTTCCATAGGCACATACTCCCCTTCAATGCTGTCCAGAGAACAAGAATTATAGCAAAACACATGAAATTCAAAAGCATAGCTTGAACAAATTAGATGGAAAACTTTTTAACCTCAGGTAGGATCTGAAGCTGTGCAATGACAAATCTGAGTACATTTTCAAGCTCACTTTGACAAACCTGTTACTCTTAAATAATATATAATGTTGTTTAGACCCATTTCCACCTCGCTGTTGTGCTTTTTATTAATTTTAAAAGCAAAAACATTTACAACATTTAAATGTATATGTCATTTAATGTTAAACAAGTAATTAGTCTGTCAAATCCTGCAAATGTTAAACAATTTCAGGAAGCATAAAGACTGTAAAGTTTCAACTATTTCCTTCATCTTCACTTTTCTGTACAAGTCAGAAAAAACAGCCACACCTCTCTAACATTGAAAGAAACTCCCATATATGTGTCATTTTGAACCGAAGAGTTTAGCAGCCTATTGTAAACACAAAACGGACTTGTTTCTTGACAACAAGGACCTTTGAAAAGGTAATGTGTCATAAGGATATTTAGCTTCTCACTGGCAATGCAAAAAAAGGAGCTAGCATGATCTTTCCCCAAAGTCGGGTGAAATCCATTAAAGTAAATACATGAAGAGGGTAGATTCAGTCCCTGTGTTTCAACTCCTTTTTGCCCCAAGATTGCCCCAACAACTGGAATGTTGGCTTCAAGGGAAGTAACAAACAAGCGTTAAGAAATGAGGACACTACACAGTTCATGCCACAGCGATGAAAAATAGCTCTAGAGGAACTTAGGTGTTTGTGTTTTCATAGTTTGCCAGGTGTGATGTAGTTTTTACTTTCATGTATTTGTAAAAACATCTTCAAATGTCTATGAATGGCCTACCAAATAAATTAATAATCACTCTCCAAACTGTAGTCCACCTTCATGTTTCTCACAATAATTAACTGCAGTAGCTGTTTGTGTTTGACTGTAGCTGCCATATGATTGTAAATCAGTAACTGAACTAGTCTTTCAAACACTATACTGGTAGCATTAGACTGAAGTAACTTTTAAGGACCAACCAACACATTGTTGTGAGGAAAATAACTGTAGACAGACTTGTAGACTTTACGGGAAGTGACATTCATGAGTAAAACGCATATTGGTCATTTGTAGAAAAGTGAGACTTTCAGCTGCTGCCTTTCACTGCCACTATGTTTAACACTGTGTAAAGTAGGCTATTCCAGAGAGACAGTGGTCGGAGGAAAAAGGATTGTTGTTGCACCCTTGTGCACATTAGACTGTTCGTTAGAACCAGAGCAGAAAGTTCACTGCCTACCTATGTGGTGTGAGAATTTTAGCTCATGAAATTACAAGCATTTTTTCCCTCACTGCAACAGATAGCAGAGAGAGCTTTCAATATCAAAAAAAACCTAAGAAAAATCCTGATAGCATAAAATGAAGAATGGTGTGCTTGGTGAGAAAGACTCACTCAGAAATGTGAACGAAGATGTCCTCTCCTCCATGAGAAGGACGGATAAATCCATGACCCTGAGATCTGGAAAAGTTTTTACACACACCCTTAAATACAGGACCTGATCTTGCTCGTACTGTCCTGCAAAGAGAGAAAGACACAGACAGAGAGCAAGCTGATTTAATACAACAGTTATTTTAAGCTCATTCTTAAAGGAGTCAAAAGAAAAACACCAAAGACAAACCTATCTATTGTATTTTTACTCACGCTGAGTATGTACGGGTGCGTTTTGTTGGCAGTGGGCTGGGGAGCTCTCCAGGTTGAGGTGGTTTCCTCTCCCTCTCCCAAACACGGCTGCCTTCCCTCAGGAAAGGAAAAGAAAGCTGCAGGGGAGTGCGCGGGGACGTCAAAGGCAGCTGGGGGTCTGTTGGCAATGAGGAGTCAGTGCCTGACATCTTGGCTTGGCTTAGCTTCGGGTTTCCGTGGCACACAAAGAAGAAAATGGTGGAGGGTTACACCTCCTGCATGGCACGAGAGTTTTTGAGGGAGAGAAGAAGCACAGAGAGGAACTCTTCAAGATGGATGAATGAAGCAATAACACCCTGCAGCAAAGAAGGAAAAAAAAGGGTGGAACATTTGTTTAAAGTCAGCCAGTGTAACTGAATGCTGAAGCTGATACCATAGGTGTTCAATAAGACTGAGGTAAGGAATGCAGGTCATTTCATCTTCTCCACTTCCAAGCACAAATTTCACAATACAAAAAGAAAAAACATATGGCAGCTGCATGTAAAAATGATTATAACAGCAGAAGGAATCCACATTTTTTACACTTCTGATGGACTGTATGTCTAGTACCCAACGATACAACTACACAACTAATTCAAGTTCAAACTGGAAACAGTGAATGGAATGCAGCCACAAGGAATTAGTCCTCGTTAACTGATGTCCTTTTCAGATTGTACGAGAAATCGACCAGTACAGGGGTTTTTTTTGAGGCCAAGGCCAATTATTTTGACATCAGTTTAACAGATCCTCTCTATGTGCTGCCGATTGTTTTGGGCTGATTCTTGAAGTCAATGTTGCTTTTTCTTCCTCCATTTACATGATAAAAATGACACAATGATAAATGTTTTACAAGTCTCAATTTAAACAAAAATCTTCTGTTTAATTTGTATATCAAACAGTTTGTTCATTTTTTTTCTACATAAAATAAAATTACCCATGTTTTAATATCACATCTACTATGCGAAGACAACACTTAGTCTTACTATAATGTTCTGTCAGTAATACTGAATAGAGGAGGACCTCTAATGGTCACGATTGTCGCAGCAGTGTTATTTTGTATCTTTTCTTACTGTGCATTATATGGCCAGGAAAATATTAGCCTGTGACTGTGCTTATGTTCAGTGCTGTATAACTTGATACTGAGGTTATATTGCTGTAAACCTTGTTTATGGAACGAAAAAAAGTTTTATATCTCTTGTCCGTTTGAAAATGCTAATCATTAGCATCTATATGGATTTTTCCAATGACGTTAGCATTAAGCTAACGGTCCAGTTTTATCCATTTAATGGACAGTGTTATTTAAATGCACTCAGAAAACAAACGTAACTGAGACATATTTGCATTGCTTGTTTTGCAGTTTTACAATGAGCCTTAAGTAAAGCTTTAAAGAGAATCCCTGCGTGCGTCTTTTCTTGAGGAAATCTGTTGTCTATCTGTCCAGTTTTCCAACACATACAAGCAGGGGCAGAATACTTACATTACCAGCAATGCATGCAGTCACGTGATCTCAAGATATGGCTGCTGAATGTGCTAATGGGTCAGTGAACGCATGCACGAATTGGCCAATGCCCATACAAGAAAAAAAAAAAATAATAATAATATTGGCCCAAAGTATCGGCCGATATATCAGTCGACCTCCAGATTGTACTCGGAGTTTGGATGAAGCACAGATCCAATGTGTGTGAAAAAAAATTGTTTTCTTGGCTGTTGGTGCTTGTTAACTCCTACATTTCATCTATATTATAGTTAAATACTCTTTTTCTCTGAGTACCTAACAAAGCAGCCCAGGAACTACCAGTGATAAAGTTGTGTTCAAAATAATAACAGCACAACATCACCAATCAGATCAATCACTGATTTTGATAGAATTTATATTTCTACATAGTCAACATATATATCAAATAGTTTACTTTTAGGTGTTGTAGATTAATAAAAAACCATCAGACCCAAACAGCCAAGACATGCATGCTGCTAATTATATTGAATTAAAGTGTGAATTAAAAGGGGCATGTTCAAAATGATGGCAGTGGGGTGTTCAAGCAGTGAGGTCATTCCTTCTGTGAAAAGACAAGTTTAATACAGGTGGCTCTTATTTAAGGACAAAGGTAGGAGATGTTGTACATTATGAGTATAATACATTCCTCTCTGAAAATCGGAGTTCCAGAAATCTTCAGAAACACAATGCACTTTGTATAAAAAGTTGAAAAAGGAGAAAACATTTAAAGGCACCTATGTAAGTGTATTTTTTAAAAGGTTTTATTGGCACTGGTGACCTTTTTATTCATTAGTAGCTGGACAGGAAGAAAGCCAGGGAAAAAAGGGGAAGGTATGCAGTAAAAGGCCCAGGGCCGGGAATTGAACCAGGGACCACCACATTGAAGACTGTAGCCTCTGTAAATGGTACACCTCCTCTACCACTGAACAATATGGCACTCAAATGTTTTATGCATTTTTGACTAAATTATACAATTTTGACTCTAGTTACATAGTGCACTGGGGTTTAAAAAAAACCCAACAAAATAATATAAGAAAAGGAAACGGAAGCAGCTGCCTTAGGTCGCCATCACCAAGGCCTTGATGGATAAGCAGGGTGTTCGGGCATTCTTAAAACAGTCTTAAATTCATATATCTAAAGTTAAGGCTTTAAAGCTGCAGTATGCAACTTTTACAAAAATATGTGTTTTGTGTATTAGTTCAAACTGTCACCATGTCGTGACAGTATGGTATGAGACAGATAATCTGTGAAAAGATAGAGCTCCTCCACATCCTCATTGAGCTACTACTGCAGTCTAAAGAAATGCACCGCTCCCGACCAAAAAAAAAAAAAACAACCAATCAGAGCCAGGAAGAAGGTCTTAGTGCTGTCAATCACCCTTGTGTACGCGCTGCTAAATGTGCTAATGGTGGGGAAACAATTTACCGTTCTAAGAAAACGGTTTATCCACCATCATCAGTGGCCATGCTAACTAGCCTTAGCATTAGTGGCAAGCTACGTTATTATGATCCAGCTCGAGCATAGCAGAGGACAATGGGGAGTGTGTGAGCTGAGTGTACATGAGGATGATTGACAGCACTAAGACCCTCCTCCTGGCTCTGACTGGTTGTTTCTGACTGAGTGGTGTATTTCTGCAGTTAGTACTGGGAGCACAGGGAGAAGCCAGAAGAGCCTGATTTTTTTCACAGATTATCTGCCTTATATTACTGTCACGACATAATAATAATTTTAACAAATATGTAAAAAACATTTTTCATATAAGTTACATACTGCAGCTTTAAAATGACTCATGGTGGTTCTTGGTTTTTGGAAATAAAACCAAGTTTGTCACATCTTGCAGCTGCTGCAACAGACTGAAACAGAAAAAACTGATCTAAAAAGACCCCCATATGAAATATAATGGGAAAACGATCCCCTTTAGGCTCTAATGATCAGACATTATTAGATAAAAAGTATTACTTCCACAGCACTAATATTAATTATAGTTTATTCAAAAGATGAGCTGCCCATTGAATTGTTTCATAACAGCCATTCCTGAGCACAAATGAGCTCAGTCACCACTTGACACAAATCAAATTATCCTGTCATAACAGGGAGAATTGATATGTATCATTAGCTGGGTCGTTATTATGACAATCTGTGCACACAGAGATAACTGCAGGGCATTGTTGAACAAAGGTTCAGAGCTCACACTGAAACCTTGTTTGTAATGAAAACACAGCTGCGGGTGGAAGAGCTACCAGCTTCATCAGCAGCCGCATAGGCAGGCTGAAAGCCTGAGAAAGACTGATGAGGTGTGTGTATGTGTGTGTGTGTGTGTGTGTGTGTGTGTGTGTGTGAGAGAGAGAGAGAGAGAGAGAGAGAGAGAGAGAGAGAAAGAGTGATTCCCGAAGGTTCCAAGCAGCACACTTTGTGCCTCTTCCCATCAGTCTATATATAGTTCAGGGTGGTTGGATTGGGGCCATTACTGAGGTGGACTACAATGTCCAGGCAGGAGTTTTTTTGTTGGGTTTTTTTACTTTTCATGAACCCAACCTGAAGTCTAAATCACACACTTATTCCTTGGATTAGAAACTAAGTGTTTCATTTCCAAATCTGGGGTAGATTTTAAGATGCCTGTGCAAAATAAATGCTGCCTGTTTAATGGAAGATCTGTGTTTGAACAGAAGTTTTACAAGTGCCCCTTTACAGATTTCTTCTGGGTTGTTTTGATTTTTTGTCACATTTAAATGTTTCAGATCATTAAACACAATTTAATATCAGACATAACCAGAGGAATCAGAAAAGAAGTTTTAAAGTGATGATTTTCATTTTCATTTTTTCGAAAAAAAAAAAAAAAAAGTCATCCAAAATATAATAACAACAAAATAGGCATATTTGCATTACCACAATCTGCATGTTTTTTTATATAAAAACTAATTGGCTGTACATACACATACATGTACATACTGTTCCTTTATTTTATTTCCTCTAAATTTGATATATTTATACTTATAATCTGTAAGCTGTGAGTCAAATTCCTTGTTCTGTCACATAATATTGGCCAATAAAGCTGATTCTGATTCAAACTAACCTGACCCTGTGAGAAAAAGTAATTACCCTGAAACCTAAAAAATGGTCTTTAGACCTCTGAGAGGACCAGTTTCTATCAAGAGCTTGCAGTAACTGGTAATGAGTCTTTTATATATCACTGTGGAGGAGTTTCGGTACACTCTTCCTTGCAGAATTGTTTTAATTTGACCTTATTAGAGGAGTTTTCCCAAACATGAACCCTTGTTTAAGCTCATGCCACAGTAGCTCAATTTAATTTCCATCAGGAAGGTCACTCCAAAATCTTTTTTTTTTTTTTTTTTTTTTTTTTTTTTTTTTTTTTTGAGCAATTCAGAGGTGGACTTGTAGGTGTGCTTCAGATGATTGTTCTGCAGCTTAACACGTCTGTTTGAGTTTGAGGTCTGTATCTGGCTGGTCATTCTCTATCAGGGCTTTCTGCCAGAGAGCAGAATTCATGGTTCCATCAATTATGGCAAGTCTTCTCAGTCCAAGGCCCTCGTCAAAGTGTTCAGTGATACCCACACAATTACAGACTGTGGAAGAACCACATTGTTGGTTCTGTTGGACCTCAGTGCAGCATTTGACACTGTTGACCATGAAATATTATTGAAGCGACTGTAGAGCTGGGTTGGACTCTCTGGTACAGTACTCAATTGGTTCAAATCCTACCTAAAGAACAGAGACTTCTTTGTGTCAATAGGCAACTTCTCATTGGAGCAAACAGAAGTCACATGTGGGGTACCCCAAAGTTCTATCCTGGGACCCCTCCTATTTAATATCTACATGCTCCCACTTCCAAAACTGAAGTTATTATTTTTGGACCTAAAGAGGAACGATCAAGAGTCAGCATGCAGCTTCAGTTATGACAGCTAGAAACTAGTAATCAGGCCTGAAATCTGCATGCAGTGATGGACTCAGACCTGAACCCTCAGAAACACATAAAGACAGTCACAAATTCAGTCTTCTATCACCTGAAGAACATTTCCAGGATTAAAGGACAAATGTCCCAACAAGATCTAGAAAAATTCATTCATGCGTTTATTTTTAGTCGCATTGATTATTGCAACAGTGTCTTCACAGGACTGCCTAAAAAAATCAATCAAGACAGCTGCAGCTGATCCAGAACTCTGATGCTCGTGTTCTCACCAAGACCAGGAAACTAGAGCACATCACTCCAGTTCTAAAGTCCTTCCACTGGCTCCCTGTAGCTCAGAGAATAGACTTTAAAATACTTCTGCTAGTTTATAAATCACTGAACGGCTTCGCACCAAAATACATAAAAGATCTGTTGTCATTGCATCAACCTTCCAGACCACTCAAGGTCTTCTGCTTATGGTCTACTCTAAATCCCCAGAACCAGAACCAAATATGAAGAAGCAGGATTCAGGTTCTATGCTCCACTAATCTGGAACAAACTTCCAGAAAACTGCGAAACATCAGAAACACTGAGTTCTTTTAAGTCAAGGCTAAAAACCCACCTGTTTAGAGCTGCCTTTGATTAGTAGTAAGTGGAACATTGATCAATATTTTTGATGTGTATTTACTTGATGATTTTGATTATGTCATTTATCAAAACACAGTGTTTATTGTTTGTTTATGTTTTTATGATATAAAGCACTTTGAACCACCTTGTTGCTGGAATGTGCTCCACAAATAAACTTGACATGACTTCCTGAAGGACAAAGGAGCCCCTGACCATAATACTACCACCATAATAATTGACTGTAGGCATGATGGTCTTTTTCTGAAAACTATTGACTGTGGTTCTGATCCCTACTGGGCAAGTGAATTCTTAAGAAATATGAAAGATTCTGATCTCTGATTAAACCAAAAAACTACTGGAGTCAGTTAATCATATTCTAGGGAGTGCACTATGGTAGAGTATAGAATGTTATTAACCGTCAAAGTCTGTATGAACTGACAACAGTCAGCAAGTGGATCCTTTACTATACCCCAAATGGTAAGGAAATGCAAAAGTACTAAACGAGCAAAACAAGCAGTGAGCTGGACATGTCAACAGACAATATGAAGAAAACAGAAATGTTTCACATTGTCAACTGATTTGAGACTTAAGACATTTAGACTTTCAAATTCTTTGATAATTTTCTCCATATTTATTTTATAATAAGAGTTTACAGAGACTTTGTAAAATTGGCTACAGGAATGGATCAGATTTTTTTCAGTAAAAACATGGAGGACCAGCAGCTCCTTTTGCTCCCATGTTCAGGCTGCTATGTATGTGTCTATGCATCAGAATCAAAATACCAAGAAATAAATGTCATCATTACATTACATCAGCACACCATTTTAGCTGCAGCAATGTAATTGATTTACACGCTTTAACTTGAAAAAAAGAAATGGTTTTAGTGTTGTTTGAGCTGTACAGTTGTCACTTTTATACCAGAAATTGTTGTAGCTCCTGTCCTTTTCAAGTTCAGTCTGCTCTGATTGGTTAAGAATTTGAGGACATGATTTTTTTTCTTGTACTTCATTTAACAAAAATATTTGTACACAATAAATCAATTTCTAAACTGATAACAAAAGGCTTTAAGACACACAGTCAGGTTTTAATATCTGTAAAGGTTTTAGGTCCACCCTATCACCGTAAAGTTCCCTGGTTTGTCAGGCAAGAAAAGGAGATTCCTACAACTGAATGTTTCCTACTGTCCATATGCCCATTTGTTCCCACCAGGGGGTCAGGGGGGGCAAGTTGTACCTGCTTTTACAACAGATAAAACCATCACTGCTCCCAAGAAACCCAAACACTAACTGTTTACATACTTGCTGTTAGTTGCAGTTTTTTTTTTTCATTTCTTGTAAATATTCTGTAAATATACAAGCAGATTTTGTAAATTTGGTTTAAATTATGCTACTCATTTGCATATTTCTTTTAATCGCTGTATGCTGTTTTCAATAACTGTACAGTATTGTTTTCTTGTGTTGTAAATTTGCCCTAACTGTACAGTCTTGTTCTTATTTTTCTGTTTTTACATTTTGTTTTTTTACCTTTGTGTGAATTTGCATGCCTCCATTTGTCTGTCACTTTGTTGTTGTTCCACCAGTATTTCCCCACTGAGGAACAATAAAGGATATTTCTATTTTATTCTGCTCTTTTCAACTCTATTCTGTGTAAATCATTTGGTTTGCAGATGCATGATGTTTGCAGGTGCAGTGATTATGAGCACATCTTGGAGTCACAGAGGAAAGGGCAGATAGGAGGAAGTAGGAGAATAAATAATTCACAAACTTGACTGGCTGAGTTAGCCCACTTCTAAGACTGCCAGCAGGCCAGTAGTTGGACTTTAATGAATCTGCAGTGAATGTTTCACACGACTTACTAAAACATTTCATTAAAATGGGTTTCAGTTGTAGATTTTAGTACCGAGGGAGGGGGAAAAAGGGGCCAAAAGCACCTCCCGGTGAAACCAGGACACAGTGGCCATCTGCATCAGCATGAGGGACACGTCAACTCCTCTAAACACACACACACACACTGTCTTAAAACTTTAAATTAGCTGTTTTAAGGAACAAATGGGGGTCTAAAATGACCGAGAGTGAGATTAGCAAGGACTAAATAATTTAATGGGTAACAAGAGCCCTTCAGGCGGACTGATTCCAGAACATTCTCCCACCGTGGAAGCGGGAGACAAGAAGCGAAGAGGATGCCTGTGGACAAAACCTTATTTTGCCATAAAAGGACACACACTCACGTGCGACCGAGAAATAAATATCACTATTTGGATTTTCATATCGGGATTTTTATCCTAATGCCGTCATGATCAGACAAGTGACCGGTTGAACGGATAAAGAACTCAGATGCGTAAAAGACAAGGCTGGAAATGTGACAATAAAAACCAACGCGATGAACGATTACTCACCGTTAAAAACACCGAGCGGGCGTCAGACGGTCCCCGCTTCTTAAATAAGGCAGTTGTGTAATTAGATCCGGCGAAAAGATGCGGGAACATGAGCTGAATGAGTGCGGGGATCTTGGTATGGATGCGGCGCACACATACTCACACACACACATACACACACAGAGAGGCAGCGAATGAAAGAGGAGGCAGCAGAGATGGGGCGTGGGGGGGGGGGGCTCCAAACAACAGCCGGCTTCACTATATACCACAGGCAATTCTTTGTTGTCAGAATGGATGGAAACCGCTACTAATCTATCAGTCAGTGGAGCTTTAAGGACAACACTGTTTAGAACATGACTGTTTAATGTGATCAAACGTCTTATTAATATTTTAGTTCTTTTAAAATCCCAGCTGTTTAGAACGTTACAGCTATGTGTGACAGCTATGAAGCGGATCATTTTTCATTCATTCAATATGGATCACTTGTTTCCAAGGCGTATTTTTATGTCCCAACATGAATAAAGGCTGTGTTCACATCTTAGATTTTCGATTAAGCATCATCACAATACAGACATGTTCGGTTTCCTTTATCATTTGGGATGACTAAGCCAGTGGCGCCCCCAGAAAATTTTCATAAGGGTGGACAATTTTAGGGGGACATGGCTTTAAAATAATTTTATATATATATATATATATATATATATATATATATATATATATATATATATATATATATATATATATATATATATATATTTATTATTATTTTTATTTTTTTTCCATATATATATTCATGTCTTGATTGAAGATCACTCTGTATGCCTTTCTATGGCCTAAACATGATTCTCTAAGGGGGCTAGTGGGGTGGCCAACCCGTCCAAAAGTAAAAACTAATAAAGTTCTTACTTTTTTTTTTTGCTTATAATGATTGTTAATACTGTTCAACAAACAGCCACAATACCAGATTAAGATATGATATCAGGAAATTTTTATTTTACAATCTGTTGAAACTTCTGTAATACAGAAATGATCATCTGGGAACAAACAAACACTGAACTGCACACAGAATCAGACACTTTACATGGAGTGGTTATACGGAAGAGACTTCATCTGATTGGCAGAATAAATCCAAAGATTTGAAGTTTTATTTTTCTGATTTCACTAATTGAGCCTGCCTTCCCCCAGAGTTACAAGTTTTGATGGGAAATTTACTTACATAAAGAAAAGCCCAGAACAAGAACAGTTTTATTAGTTTCTTAAAATTCTCATTGCAAAAAAACAAAAACAAAAAAACCCAAAAAAAAACGTAAGTTTAATTATTTCTGTGGGGCTAAAAAAAAAAAAGAAAGCTGCACAGAAAGGGGACAGAAAAATCCAGGATGCAAGTTTACCCTGTGAATGAAATGATGAAGGTCTGGAGCTACTGCAGAACAAAAAAATTATAAATACATAACAGCAGAAAAAACGTCATGCTTAACAATGTGCTTGACCTCATTAGAAGTGATGAGAGCAGTGAAAGCATCGGAGAAGAGTTACAATAGTTTCACACCATATTAAAGCAAATGTATCTGCACATGAAGCAATGCTGTGCTGTGTTGAAAACCTACTCTAAGACATAAATATAAAAACAACCCCTAATAGTCTATCTCTGTTAGATATACAGTAATCTGACGTTCAGTACATCTCACAAGTCATCTTTATGTTCCTTTCATATACATACAACAGGTCTGCCAGCTGCAGCTTCAATCCTCTGCAGTACCTTCTTTGGGTCACCAGGGGGAAGAAAGATGAGCATTAAGTGTGTGAGTCAAGTTTATTTTCTAACACAGGTTTGCTAAACGGGTCCAGAAAATGGAAGAAATGACGATAAAGATGACTCAAAAGCAGCAGAGTGACTATGTTCAGCTGACCGAGCAGCTGTTCAACATTGTGCTGACTTGTTTAAACAGCTCCAATAGTATCCAGGGGTCAGTGTTTACTATGTCCCAGTTCAGGTCACAGCTTACTGTGTCAGAGTGTGTGTGGGTCTATAACCGGTTTTCTCTGCTCGATGGACATGCAGCAGCCTCAAAATATGCTTAACGCTGATGAATTTAGATCAAACAAAATTAAAAGGACCAAGTTCTACTGTTCCATCAACAGCATTAGCTAGACATTTAAAAATATTCCTACTTTGTTCAGCAATAATACTTCAGTCAAAGCTGCAAGCTAATCCTGGTGATGAGACAGTTATCTGACATTCTGTTTCCTCCAAAGCTTTACCACCCTGTTTCCCCCCTGATCCTCCCTTTCCTCCGTCCACCCTCAGTGCTGCAGCTCCTTCATCCTGTTCAGGGCTGAGCCCGCCTGGAACCACTCGATCTGGGTCTCATTGAAGCTGTGGTTGAGCTCCAGCATCTCCTGGCTGCCGTCGCTGTGCTTCACAACCGCAGTCAATGGCTGAGAACGGTGAGAAGAGAGAAAAGACCCTCAGAGGAGATGGTGGGGTTCTGAACAGCTAAAGTATATCAGGTCTGAAGTCTTACCCTTCCTGGTGCAAAAGATTTCAGTCCTTTGATGGAGATCTTGTCATCGGGGCGGATCTTGTTGTAGTCGGATGGGTTGCTAAACGTGAGGGGAAGCAGACCCTGCTTCTTCAGGTTTGTTTCTGAGACACGGAGGACAAACTATTCAGTTCAGATGTAAATCAACAAAGCTGTCTGACAGGATTTTAATATTCTTCACTTTACATCATTTACTGATGCTACTCTTCCTTTATGTGTTATTTGTAATTACCGCTGCCATCAACGTTTTCTTTTTTCATAGAAGGTACACTTTGCCCTGTGCTTTTGTGTTTGGCTGTCTCTCTTTTGGAAGGAATCATATTGCTGCTATTAACTTTGTGTTCTCTCTTCAGTTTTATTTCTTACAGAAAGTACCCCTGGCTCAGTGCTTCTCTAAATCTCTGTTGTCGTTCAAGAAGAGACCCACTGACAGGGATATTGCCCTTATTTACCCATGATACTCTCTTTGTTTTATTTAACCACAAAAAGTACCCCTGGCTCAGTGGTTCTTTGGGGAACCCTTAATAAGTCTTTAGCTGTGTCATTTTTCTGCCCTCTGCACCCCTCATGGCAGATGGCCGCCCAGTTCTTCTGGAGGTTTCTTCCTGTTAAAAGCAAGTGGTTTCTTTCCACTGTTACATACTTGCTGAGGAGGAGAGATTGCTGAATTGAATTGGCGGGGCTTTATTAGATACCGTTTTGTCACTTAGCAAATACATGATAACCTGTATTTGACTGTATTGTATTATATCTTGGGCTGATCAGATCTATTTAATTCAATCGGAATTTGACTATATTTTATATAAACTCTTTTGTTTTTTAAAGCACTTCAACATTCCTTATAAATTTGGGCTTTTTAAATACATCTGACCTGCTGGCTTCATATTCATATAGATATTTGCAATATAAATTGTGTGGCTCTCATGTAGTACCGTGGATTCGGGCAAAGCTCTTGACAATAATGGCTCTTCCACCCAGATGCCTGGGCTCCAGAGCTGCATGTTCTCTGCTGGAGCCCTCGCCATAGTTATCATCTCCAACCACAACCCACGACACGCCTTTGGCCTGCATTCAATACAGAGGAGAAGCACTAACAGTTACGGTGTCCTTCAATTCAGGATTTTACAGCTTATCATGAAACAATAGCTCTACAACTGTAATATTTTAATGGAATTTTAAAGATTATAAAATGTGAGGTGCACCAATTGCAGTTTTGGCCGATCTCTGATCTTTAAAAAGCCCGTCCTGCCGATTTTGACCAATACCGATTTTTTTTTTATTTAAAAAAATAGCTAAATACAGCATCAAATTCGCTTAATGGGTTCAACACACAAGGAGCGACAAACAACAGTGAAATGTGAACGTTTTTGCCACTTGGGGTGAATCCAACAAACAGCACTCGATAGCGACAGAAGTTACAGAAGTTACAGAAGTAACAGCGACAAAAGTTAAACATTTTTTAACGTTCTTATGTTGCGTCGCTAGTCCGCGTGTGCACGCCTATGTGTTTGAAATTTTACATGCACAAATTTTGCCTCATTGCACAAGTTCCATGGGAAATGAATGGAGAGGGAGCGACGTTGCCTCCTGTGTGTCACACTCTTAAGTTGGCAACAGTGAGGTGACTATTGTTAACTGCAGACATGACCTGGTGGCTGATTTTCAGACCTTTACAGAGGTAGAAAAGATCCGTTTCACATGAAAGTATCAGCCAATCGCCCATCACCCGAAATTAAGGAAAACGGTGTCTATTGATCAGCCGGCCGATCAATCGGTGCACCCCTATTAAATAGTCAAATCTGAATTTTCACCTTGTAGTGTCGTGCCACATCTGGGACTCCTCCGTACTCTCCGGTCATGTGGTTCTTTATCTTGTTGACAGCATCGTTCTCACTGTTGACAGCGCCGATCAGCATGTTGTTGGAGATGTTGTCCAGGTGGCCACGGAACTTCAGCCAGGGTCCTGCAGCGCTGATGTGGTCCGTGGTGCATTTTCCCTTCACCTATAGAGATAGGTGAGAGTTACCCTCCGACGCCAGCAGCTGTGAGAGCATTTACATCTAAACTCAAGTAAACCCACCTTGATGAGGACCACCATGTCTTCCAGATCATTTCCATTCCACTTATCAAAAGGCTCCAGCAGCTGCAGTCGGTTGCTCTGAGGACTGACGTCCACCGTGAGGCTGGTGCCATCACCGGGAGGATGCTGATAGGTGTCCTGCCCTGGATCGAAGTCCCTGGCTGGTAATTCATCTCCGGTGGGGGGCTCTAACTTAAACTTCTCTCCGTTGGGGGCTGTGAGGTAATCTGTCTCTGGGTTAAAGTCTAATGTCCCAGCAATGGCCAAGGCAGTGACAAGCTAAGGAAGGTAGGCAGGAGAAAGGACTTTAGCTAGGAAATGTAAACCCGTGTGTCCTGGGAGGTGTGGGCGGGTTGGCGGGTTTGGGTTTACCTCAGGAGAAGTGACAAAGGCATGTGTTGCAGGGTTGGCATCATTCCTGGCGGTGAAGTTCCTGTTGAAGGATGTGACGATGGTGTTCTTCTCTCCCTTCTTCACATCCCGCCTGAACACAAACCATGCAGCATGTCAATACAAACTTTGGTCACGCAACTACTGCAACAGGAAGTGACGACACACCCAGACCTTTACTGGGATCTTATGTAGCAGACCAACACAAAGTAGCACAAAATTGGAAGTAAAAAAGTAAAAATTGGAAAATATTTTCAATTAGCAGTTAAAAAGTATAATTTTGGGGGTTTTTTGAAAATTTTACAGCAAGCATATTTTCTGATTTTCTTTCACCTGATGTTAGCTTTAAAAACACTTTTCAGTTCTCCTTTAAACTTCTCCACAACATTCTCCCTAACCTGTCTGCTGTGTTCCTTGGTCTTCATGATGCTCTGTATCGCTATAGTTACCTGTCCCACTGTCCGATGCAGGGTCCACATGCATTGGCAAGGACCACACCTCCAACATCACTGAGGATCTTTGACTAAACAATAAATGAAAAACGAACAGTGTTAATTTTACCACATCAGACTCAGAAGTGATGTGTAGTCTGCATGTTTTTTGCAAAAGCCCATATTTACATATCCATCTCTTTCGATGGTGGCACGGATCTGCTCAGAGCCGGGGGTGACTGTGAACTGAGCTTTGCACTTCAGGCCTTTGTCCAGAGCCTGTCTGGCCAGGGAGGCGGCCCGGCCCATGTCCTCATAGCTGGAGTTGGTGCAGCTGCCGATCAGACCTTCAAAGGGAGGAGAGAAAAATCCTCAACATAATCCTCAACAAAAGTCAAACCCGAACACGTCAAAAACAGCACATCTTGTCCATCAGTCCTCACCGACTTTCACCTCCAACGGCCAGCCGTTCTTCTTGGCCACACCACCAACCTCAGACATAGGGTGCGCCAGGTCAGGGGTGAATGGTCCATTAATGTGGGGCCTGAGCTGGAAAAAGGCAACAAAACACCCAAGTTCGAAAAAAATAAATTATTTAATGAATTAATGTGTGATGTAATGTTTAGACATCCCATCAGGTATAACAGTAATGGGAAAAGACTGCAGGGGAGAAGGTATCATATCATTGTTAAACAAAGCACTTGAGATGCCAGGTATTCATTCCATCACTATATTTCATTATAATGTAGAACTGGGTTTTTTTTTCAAAGTGGAAAATGGATGAATTTTAAAAACACCATTCAAGTCCAAACGTTTGAATTTAATGTGGATTTCTTCTCCCACTGTTATTTAGCTACATATCCTACAGCAATAACCAGAGAAACCTCATACTATCATTTTATCTACTTAATATAATGCATCAGTACAACTGGCTCCAAAAATATCATCAGCATGACGCTGCCACCACCATGCCTGATAGTTGGTGCGGTGTTCTGCAGCTTACAAGCCTCAGCTTCTCCAAACTAACCTCTTGGCAGTTCAATCAAAGACAATTCAAACATAGTTACCTGGGTAAACACCTGCTTTTGGAACCCTTTAAGCCAGGGGTTTCCAAAGTGTGGCCTAGGGGCAATTTGTCACCCTTTAAGTGATTTTGTTCGGCCCCTGACAACAAGTCAAGAATGGTAAAAATTTGGCCAACAAAATAGAAAACAATTGATGACACAAAAAATTTTGAAATTGTCTGCTTTTCTTTTATGAAGGCAACAGTCCAAACCCCTTCCTATGTTTTAGTTCTTTAATGATATATAGATTTCATAAAACTTTGTTTATTATTGAGTAGGTAAAACTAAAAAAAAAAAAAAAATTAAAACCCTAAGCAATTTTTGCATTTTTAATTTAATAATGAATTTTGCGGCCTGCCAGTAGTTTGGATTTGCCAGTTTTGGCCCCCAGGGCAAAAAGTTTAAACATCACTGCTTTAGCCCTTTTTGCCCCAGTCGGCCCGGCCCTATTGTACCCTCGGCCCTTGTTGTGTTGCATTGAGCAGAGTGCCGCCCCAAAAGAGGGCGGGGATCTTCATATTAAAGACACACAAATCTATATCTGATGACTGGACAACACTGAGCTTCTATACCGTCTGAATGTACCTACAATGTTGCCCGTAAGCAGCCCAGACGTTTGGGATCGAGTGCCGGCATGGACTATAAAAATTAACCTCATTCAGAGGTTGGTACCAAATACACAGCAGATAAATTGAAAAATTAAGGTTCAGATCATGAGCAGAAGAAGAAAAACAACATCGAAACTTGTTTTACAGAAACACAAAGGGGAGAGAGCTGCTGTTTTCCCAGAGTGGATCCCTTATTTCTCAGGAACAAGGATAACTTGATGGTAAACTACACTGATATTCTGGTGAAGAATCATTTTATTCTTTCTTTTCAGCTTTTGTCTCATCCTCTGACTAGACCAGGGGTCTGCAACCTGCAGCTCTGAGGCCCCAAGTGGCTCTTTGGAACTTCCAAAATGGCTGTAATAATAACAAATGCATGTTTTAACAGTTTTTCATGGAATATTTGCATTGAATTTCCACAACATTGACACTAAAACTACCAGTAACATATATTTGATCTATTTTTATGTCAATAGTCTGAAAATTAACTTATTTTTTTATATAATTTTTCACAAATATCAACACCCTATAAAAGAAAATGTATTTATCTTTTTCACAAAAGTTTAATGTTTTTCTTTATTTGAAAACCTTAAAAAAAGAAATAAAAATGTTGGTTCTTTAACCCTTTTATTTTAGTCGATATTTTATCAAAAATTAAAAGCTGTCTTTTGTCAAAAGGTCTTGTAACATTTGCGGCTCTAAGTTAGCCTTACTTAGCTGAAGACAAAATTGGCTCTTTGCAGTCTAAGGTTGCAGACTCCTGGATGACAACATGTCTGACCCAGCGTGTTACTGCCCCAAGAGGATGTAGCAAAAACTGCACATCTTCTTATCTGGTTTTGCCCGACCCTTGCGACTAAATCCATATTTTATATCTACTGTATGTGCACTACTCAATTTATAAATCTCTGCTCACTTTAAAATCGGGTTGACAATGAGAACACAATTTATAAGAGGTTAATAAAAGAAGACTTACTTCATCTAAATTGAGCTCGATGATCTGGTCGTACTCGCAGCCTTCATCTGGTACCAACAAGTCCTTGTATTCATCAGCCACTGCAGCGATCGCTGAGGGAAAAAAACAAACATTTACTCCCGGCTCCACAGTTTTAGTTGGAGATTCAGTGATGGATCACACTGTTGCTGTGTTAATATGGATATATTTTAAAGACACAAACTGTAAGCCCACCTCCTCGGCCAGTCTTCTCCAGGTAGGTCCTCATGCGGTGATTGTAAGGAAACACGGAAGTTGTTGCTCCAATTTCTGCTCCCATGTTGCAAATGGTGGCCATTCCTGCACAAGACCATGATTAATAGTAGCAAATGGTTCTGTTGTTGTGTTTTCTGAATCATAAAGTTCATAGGCTTAATTATTTATTTAATGCTGACAGTATCAGGTTATAGGCTGACCAGTGCAGGAAATGGAGTCGACTCCGGGTCCGTGGTACTCCACGATGGCTCCGGTGCCTCCCTTCACCGTCAGGATGCCCGCCACCTTCAAGATGACGTCTTTCGGAGACGTCCAGCCAGACAGGGTGCCGGTCAGTCGAACGCCGATCACCTTGGAGCACAAAAACGGAAAATGCATTAAAAAGAGATGCAAATCAAAACAGTCTGAAAGGACTAAGATACAATTAAGAAGTGCGTCCTTAAAGATAAGCTGTAATCGGCTAACCTTGGGACATTTGAGCTCCCAGGGAATACCAGCCATGACGTCCACTGCATCGGCTCCGCCCACTCCAATGCAGATGGCACCAAGCCCACCGCCGTTTGGTGTGTGGGAATCTGTGCCGATAAGCATCACTCCTGGGTAGGCATAATTCTCCAGGATGATCTGTGGAGATGCAAAGATTTCATTGCTGGTAGAAACATAGAGCTTCATCTGTAGTAGCTTAGACCGCTGCCGTACTTGGACCAGATTCGGATCAAATTTCCTGTTTTACTATACCTGATGGATGATTCCGGAGCCAGGTTTCCAAAAGCCCACTCCATATTTAGCTCCAGCACTGGACAGGAAATTGTAGACCTCCTGGTTCACTTCCTATGGGAATAAACAGACCTGTGGCTCAGTTGGGGGTCATCATTTTCAAGGGCTTGCAAAAGGTATTAATATCCCCTGACACCTCTTTCATATTTTTTTATATTACAACCACAAAAGCTAAATGTTTTTATGTGGTAGACCAACAGAAATGATCTACTGTAGATAGAACAGGTAGAACATCCTCTTCTAAACGTCTCCTCACCTTTGCCCTGGCCAAATCCTTGACTCCACCGATCTGGGCCTCAATCAGGTGATCACAGTGGATGGTGGAGGGCACGGCCACCCTGGGCAGGCCGCTGCTGATGAACTGCAGCATGGCCATCTGAGCCGTGGCGTCCTGCATGGCCACGCGGTCGGGACGCAGCCGCAGGTAGGTGCGACCGCGGTCGATCTCCTGGTGGTGGGGGTTGTCGAGGTGGCCGTACACGATCTTTTCTGACAGAGTGAGAGGACGGTTGAGCCTGCAGATAGAGCAAACTTTTAGGATATTCCAGCCAGACTGATGACAAAATTCAGGCTAAGGTCACGCCAACAGGAAAAAATAAATAAATAAATAAATCAAACTTTCACACAGATAAGGACGTGTTGGAAGAAACCCAGAGGAAACATAAGGCGGATTAAACCGGACACTGACCTTTTTCGGACAATTTCAACATTGCTATGGAGCTTCTCGTAGTTGATGAAGGAAGTCGGCTCAAAGCGGCTCATGGCCACTTTGGCCTTGGCTCTGTAAGCAGCCGACACATGCAGGCGCCGTGCGCCATGACCCAGGGCCAGCTGGGGACACACACATCACAAACATAGAAGTTTGAGTCCAATCAAATGCTCACTCCTCATTAGTGAGAACTAAAATTATCAGGGAAGGTTAATTTTGTTATTATGGTCATCAGCTTAAGCTGATGGAGTTGATGTTTCTAAAATAAATTTTCACTTAAGCTTATTTTATACAATATGAAAAGGATATTTTAAAAATTGCAAATAAAATAATTCATTTCATAGTTTTGGCTTAATTACTACTCTGAGTGTGTTGTAAAGACAGCTGGAGGTTTAAGTCAGATCAGTTTGCTAAACCAAATTATTAACAGTCATTAAAGCAGGTACTGGTATTTTTGCCAGTGTGAGCTGGTAGAAGGGAGCATGAAGTGCTCACAGTTCTTGCTAGACGACTGCTCTGACTCTGCACATGATAAAACTCAGTGGCTCAACACCAGCAAATGAAAAGCCACCCCAGTTCATCACTGACCAGTGAAACGTCCCACTGGAACTTAAACAACATTCAGACTGGGAGTTTGATTTCCAAATGGAATGCAACATTTACTTTCGTCTAGAAAGAGGACTTTGGACCACTGAGCCACAGTCCAGTTTACTTTGTACTTGGGTTAGGAGTGGCTCAACACAAGAAATGTGACAGTCGTTGTTTATGTCCTGGATGTGTGGCGTTGGTGGTCAACACTTTATGAATTCCCCCAGAACTCTTAAATGAACTTTGCTTCCCAATCTTCCAACATCGTTTTTTTTTGTTTTTTTGTTTTGTTTTGTTTTTTTTATTTGTTCACCTTTTTTATCTTCCTTCCACTCAACTTTTCATCAATACCCTTGGATTTAGCCAGCTTCTTTCACAATGACATTTAGGTTAGCAACTGTCTGCTGAAGGGGTTTCAAGTCAGCAGTATTCTCAGTGATTGGGTAACCCATAACATATTTATGACATAACATTTCTGTCTAACAATCGCAATTATTTCTATTGGTCTTTTATTTTTATATTCATATTTTCGAGAAGCTGTATTTTGGGGTATTCGTTTAACATAAAGTAGCCCTATAATCATATTCTCATTTGTTAAGAGGCACCTGTTTGTTGTTTTGTATGTCAGAATTGGGGAAGCATGCCCTTGTTGCTTAGGGGGTTTTTTTTATTATTATTTTTATTTTATGGCTTTTTTGATCACCTGGAGAGAATATTCAGTTGAAAATCAGCTGACTGCAGCACAGGAATCTGGAGTCTTGTACTCTTTTTTTACTATTATTATTTTAATACCTTTATTTCTCGTAGCTTTTAAACGCTAAGTAAACAGAAGACATTCGACTAACTTCAAATAAAGCAGTCATTTAATTTGAGGAACCATTATGAAAACCAACATATGATGCCGCCTCGTCTTCATCATATTTCTGCTTTAAGGACCCACAGAGAGCTCTAACCTTGCTCTTAACCTTGCTAGTCGCAACCAAACCCGAGCGACAGAACCAACGCAACCGTAGCCGTTTGAAAGCTGTGGGTGCCTGTGATAACGTCCTATAATAAGAGTGAATAACAGTGATTTGTGGAGTCAGTTAGTTTTGGAGCAGCTGTCGTCTGCTAGATAACGTTCGCAGAGACTCGGGACACGATGACCCAAGCAGCTTCTTCGCTCCCAGCCACATTTCTCTGACCTCCAGCGGCCTCACTGACGCCTTCTATCAGATTTAGCCGCTCGGAGCTAACAACTGACCCCGCTCTGCTGTCGGCTGAGGGATTTAAGCTCTGTTTTCAGTCTCTTACCTGGAGCCGGGCCACAATCAGACAGTAGGTTGCCATTTTGTTCACTGACAAAGATGTGAGGGTCGCATGTGACGTCACGCGATTGTAAAGTCTTTTCTCTTCTTTTGTTGTTAGGAGAAGTCGACGCTTTCAATGTACCGCCAACTACTGGAGGAAGTCTACTACTACAAATTAGTAGTAGTGGACTTAACAAGTGGACTTGTTGATTAAGATAAATCCCAGTTAACTGTAACCAGAGGTGGATAGAGTCGCCAAAAATTGTACTCAAGTAAGAGTAGCACTACTTCAACATATTTTTACTCTAGTAAACGTAATAAAGTAGCTTTCCAAGAAATTTCTCAAGTAATAGTAGAAAGGTATTTGGCAAAAAGACCACTCAAGTACTGAGTAAGTAATCATAAAATCTGATTTAACATTTTAAAATTATGTCATCAAGCAGATAAAATATAAAGTTATGCAAATTCTGGCATTTTAAAGACTAAAACAAATTAAAAGTACTACAATAAATACAAACGACACATTCAGACAAGAGAAACACTTTCTCATATCAATTTTTTCAATGTTAAACTTTTCAATAATAGTTACATTAGGTAATGTGTATATTAGAACATGGTATTGTACTTCTAATGACAATATGTAGTGTTTATTGTATTTTATTAATCTCCAAATGACACAACAGGCTCAGCAGATAGAAAATAACATTAGAACTATAAGGCTGCTGTACAAGAGAACTGCAGATGTGTGCCTGTGTCTCATACATTTTTGATTAAAATATGTTTGTACTTTTTAAATTGAAGTTACTTGTATTGGATAGAGTAACCATAAATTTTACTCAAGTAAGAGTAATAATAATAATAATAATAATAATAATACTCAGGTAAAAGTTGAAAGTACAGTGCAGTAAAAGTACTACTAAAATTTATTTTTTTCTCAAGAAGTTACTCAAGTAAATGTTACTGAATAAATGTAACGAGTTACTACCCATCTCTGACTGTAACTGACACCACTGCTGTTAAAACTTGTTTTTCCTTTACCTGTAAGAATAACAAAATTATTTGTGTCATGTTTCAACAAGTTATTGCTTCTGTACCTTCAGCTGTTTCCTATTGGAAAAACTTTGTCCCTTATTCACTGTAGAAAAAGGTATGGACATTTCATCAGACAATTTTAATAAACAACAAAATGAAAAATGTCTCCTTTAAACTGCTATACTACTAATGATGAAATATACTAAAACAATAAACCCCAACCAAATGGATGTTTCTGAATGCAAGGAGCATCCAGAAACAATCATTAATTTATTCCAAAATTGTCATATCACAAGGACATTTTGGAAGGAGTGTAATGTTAATGCTAAATTTTCACTGAGGTATGAGCATATTATCTTTGGTTTTCATGGAAAGAATATGAATGCAAGCAGAAGACTGGCAAATAATCTAAATATTATATTAAACAAATGTCATATTCACAGATGTAAATTTTCATCATCTTCACCTTTTTTTCAGTTTTGGTTAAGAAAATCAAACTATATTTATCCACTACATTTTTTACAATGAGATATGAGAATAAATTGGACAAAGCTTTTCGTTTAGTTTGGATTAAAAAAAATTAATAATATTTGCAAAATGCCAGATAAGATTTTTTTTTATACTTTCTCTAAAATCAGACCTTTACACACATTTTGGTAGTATTCAATAGAATTGCCTTTTAAACTGTATGACTTAAGTCAAATTATTTGGTTGTAATTTCACAAGCTCATTACAGTTTTCTGGAATTTTGGCCTGTTAATCTAAACAGAACGTTTGTATCTGAGCCAGATTTGTGTGGCACCTTGCTCTTACACACCTCTTCAGTTTTTCCCCTGTGAGACTGAGATCAGCACTTTGAGATGGACTCTCCAAAACATTGACTTTTTTGTCCTTAAGCTACTTTTTAACTAATTTGGCAATATGCTTAGTGTTCTTGTCCATTTGGAAGACAGAAATCCACCAAAGTTTCAACTTTTTGAGTGATATGTTTAGATGTTGCTTCAGTATTTCCACATAATGTTCTTTTCTCATGATGCCAACTGTTTTGTGAAGTTTACCAGTCCATTCTGCTGCATACTACCCACACAACATGATGCTGCCACCCCATACTTCACAGTTCGGATGGTGAAAGAACTTTCTTGTGCACCTGATGTGTGGTTTTACTTATTTATGGGTATACACGTGGGGCTTTCCTGATTTATTACGCACCAAAATTGGCATTTTTATCTTAAATTTTATCAATTTAACATTCAATATCCATATGTCCAAATATATTTGATAAGCACACAGGCTTTCTTAGGGTGTCATAATTTTTCACATGACTTTATCTAAGTCAGATAGATTGTTTTTTTGCGGATATTTTTCTTACTTAACATTCATTAACGTGATTATTTAACTTTTGTACATCATTTCAATTTTTGGTCAAATGATCATGATACACTGATTTTATTTCTTGTTGGGATTTAAAAGTTTTCGAAGTTGTATTAGCTTATTGGAGCCGCTAGGTGGTGGTAATGCGGTAACAGAAACATAAGACTCAGGTGAAAGGTTACGGTTGAAACAAACTAGCACCACTCGGTGTACGTTTGCCTAAAATGGCCAAGCATCATCCTGATTTGATTTTTTGTCGAAAACAAGCCGGTGTCGGTAAGTCTAATTTAGTTCACTTATAAATAACCTACCCAGCAACTCTGCAGCGCCCAGAGGCCTTTCATTGTAGTCTTAATCTAGATAGAATTAGCCGCTAAGATAATGGTTGTAGCATGGATTTCAATGGAAATGTTAGCTGTGATGTTAGCCTTTGCATTTCTTCGTGTATGTTTACCCCGGTGGCAGATGTTACTCTCTCACTGACTTTCATTAAGGTTTGCTCATCAAGCAACAGAATGCTGTTATACTTATGAAGCGTAAGGTTTAATAAATGTTATAGTTTCTGTGACTGATTTCTTTGTTTCAATTCCGCAGCTATCGGGAGACTTTGCGAGAAATGTAAGTGTTGCCATCTACAGTTAGCTAGCACACCAACAAGTCGGTTTCATGAATTTTCAAACAAATATCTGCTGTAGTTAGTTTTATTGCATGTGCTACTTTGGTTTCTTAGTTAAATACATAAATTAAATATGGAGTCACATATAAGCTACAGCAACTATTCAGCAGAACCATTTTTGGTGGAGGGGGAAAAAAAAGTAACGGATTTAGTTTGTGTGTTTTGAGTTAGCTGTATTTACTTTGTAATAAAAAAATTAAAAAACTTGGATATGACCAAAAAGCTCATTACCTGCTCAATATAATAGCTTTTTTAAAATTATATCTCTTTGAAAATTAAAGTAGTTTTGAAATGTTATTTACATTTTTAAAAAATGACAGAAGTATAGTGTTTACAGACCATAACCAACCGTTGCAGCTGACTATTGACAGGAACATTTTCAGACCAGCCTTATAAAATGGAATTGATTATGTCACAGAGCAACAGAGAAGGTAATTGAAAGTGGAGGAATGTAAAAGATGCTGTTTTCCAAGTTTGGTGAGCCTAAATTAAAAACATACACACAGAACAAAGAACTGAAAGCCCTATGGAATGAAATGGTGGATTACATAACAAAACCAGTCCAAAACAGATGATCCTGAACCAGTGCTTCAGCCATCTCTTTAGGAAATTAACTCTGCAGCTGCAAGTTTTTTGGGCTATACCTCTAACACACACACATACACACAGTCTCAAGTCTTTTTCAGTCTCTAACAAAGTGCGTCCCGGGGGGTCACATGTAGGCCCCTGGACTGATTTTGTGTGGGCCTCACAACTACAATTCAAAAATTAAAAAATTACAGAAATTTGGCCTCCCAGCACAGGTGGTTGAAACAGATGTAAACTTTTTGGTTTTAATTAATGCAAAATTATGACAAAGAAATTAAAATCTTCTTATATTGGAAATTGTTTGATGCAACCATACAAAAGCCATTTTTAATTTTTGACTATACTATGATTTGCACACCTCATTTTTTACAACTACTTTATTTGTTGAATTAAATTATTGCATGTATAGTTTAGTTGTTAATTCTTAGTTTATAATTTATTTGTGATTTTTAATTGTTTTAGAAATTATATTGTTTTGGCCCACAAGTAATTCTGACTTGATTTTGGCCCATGTGACAAAAAGTTTGGACGCCACGGCTCTTAACAGGTTTCATCCAGGATTGCCTTGTATTTAGTTCCAATATTCTTCCCATTAGTCTGACCAACTTCCTTGTCCATGATGACTAATAGCATCCCCAAAGCATGACGCTGCCACCACCATGTAATACAGTGGAAATAATGCATGGTGATTGGTAAAAATATAGTTTTAAAATATTCTGGATTAAGAAATGTTATTCTCTTCAGGAATTAGCATATCTGTCCACTGTAGAAATATTTTCCATACTATTTCCCTGAATGTTAAATTTATACCTTACGTTTTTACCTTTGAGCATAAATGGACTGAAAACTTTAAGAAAAATTAGAATTCTGACATGAGAAAAGTGAGGGAACACATGAAATATAAAGTACAGTTAAAAGTTCCATTTTCTACTTCCTACCTGACCCTCACTTCTTCATCTGGCCTGCTTTTTTTCCCTGCTTCTTCCAGGTGATGGGAAGTGTGTGATCTGTGACTCTTACGTGAGGCCGTGCACGCTGGTGCGTATCTGTGACGAGTGTAACTACGGCTCCTACCAGGGCCGCTGCGTCATCTGCGGAGGCCCCGGTGTTTCTGATGCTTACTACTGTAAAGAGTGCACCATCCAGGAGAAAGATGTGAGTCTCCTCTGCTGTCACTTTTGTAAACTGTGTGCTTCCCCAAACACTTCCTGAACAACCCTCCGTTTTTTTTAATCTTCTCTCTACAGCGAGATGGATGTCCTAAGATTGTGAACTTGGGCAGCTCCAAAACAGATCTGTTTTATGAAAGGAAGAAGTATGGCTTCAAGAAGAGGTGAAGAAACTGAAGTCCAGCCTGTAGTTTTGCAGTTTTTCTAAAACTTCCAAAAAAAAAAAAAAAAACCCATTGTTTTTCCTAAATAAAGCTTTTTTTTTTTTTTATTTCTATTTCGGTGTGTGTGTTTTTACTTAAGGAATTTAAAGTATCAAAGATTTAGGAATATCATACATTAGAAGTCCAAAAGGAGGACTGATTTTCAAACTTATGAATACTTTGTTCAATATGCTGTAAATTCAAAGTCTTGACAGAAACATCAGTTATTTCACATCATAGTATTAGTATCTATGAAGTACAGTAGAGGCGAGGGAGCCACGATATATCGGCATCAACGTTGATATCGGCCGTTTTTCATATCGGCATTAACCCGATAAGTAAAACTGGGCTGATTTTGACAACCAGTGTTTATTTCCTTCTTATTGCTGTTTGTGTTCCTGGAGGAGGACAGGGAAGCGATGTCAGCGGTATGGTCGGTTTTTTCAGTGTTTATACGGTAGGGAAAATAAATATTTAGCAAAATATTGGTTGTCAGCCAAAACAGCAAAAATATCTATATCAGCCCAAATTTTCTTATCGGTGTATCCCTAGTAGAGACTAAAACATTAATAGTAGCGGCTTTAAATGACATTGCAGTATCAAACGGATTATTTATTTGCACCCCTGCTAAGGATGTGTAAAAAGCTTTCAAATCAGCGTCTTTTACTATAGTAAGAAGAATCTCAAGATGAAAAAGCAGTGCTACTTCTCTAAAGGTAAGCTTAGAAGTATTAGCACCTTCCTCATACCACAGTTCCAGTTTTAAACGTTTCAACCTCCCTCCAGGTAAGGCGAAGTTCATGACTTGTGAATATGAGCAATCATCTCCCATAAACGGTATGTCCTCTTGACGTTCCTGTTTTGAAGAAAAACTGACTGTGTTGCATCACATTTATACTCAAAACAGAAGTTGATGGATTGCTCATTAAAACTTTAGAGACACTTAAAAAGTTAGAAAAGTATACAGTAGGCATCGGCTGGTATGATGGCTTAAATGTTTAACAAATATGGGAAGTATTGCTTTAATTTAAAAACTGAAAAGCTAGGTAAAACCTTTATTTTTGAACAAATTTAGACGTAATTTTTATGTGCTTATTGTACGAAACATTTTCTGCTCTTTTTAGACGAACACGAAAAGGATATTAGCGAGTCACCTGATCTGGCTGTTGGCTGGGGTAGCCATCTTGTAGTGAGCCGCCGAAGAGCCACGCGGCTGTTGGCCCTCCAGCTTCATCTTGCAAACAGCATCACGTCAAAAGTGATGGGTGCCGCCCCTTCAGTTTCCACAACGTGACTTTATTTTATTGATCAAGATTGATATGTAAAAGTAGTGAAAGGGTAAAACATTTAAGGGGGTGAATATTCTTAATAGACACTATTTATTGTGAAGAGGGGTACCAAGGTTTTGTACAAAAATAATTTAACATGGGATTTTTTTTTTCTCCCTAAATATAAATGTACTCAGTTTTATATTTGTTGTTTATTTAGACATGACTTAATACATTTTCATTTAAAAATATATCAACCGAATCTACACCATACTTTTAGACTACAAAAAGTCATGTCTAAAATGGGAGTTGGAAGATGTAACAATAGTTTTCAGAATGTATCTAAATATAAATTTTTTTGAATCTCAAATAAAAGTTTTTTTGTTTTTTGTTTTTTTTAATTTCAGGACACAGTTAAAATAAAATAAAAAAAAAAAAAAAAAAAAAAAAACAACGAACTTTTTATAGATCTCCATTAGGGGTACCCCAAGGTTTTCTTAACTTCAACACAAAGTCATCTGGATTCTCAAGTTTTCTTCACCTGATGTCGGTCAGAATGGGAGAAAGAAAGCCCTCCAAACTTGTGTCAACAAGGCTTTAATTTTGCATACTATATATATATATATACACACACACAAACACACATAAAGACAGCGTCACACTCAAAATGCCATATAATTTTTAAAAAAAAACAAAACAACAAATACAAAGAAGTAACCAGTTAGTTAGGAATTTGACCTGTTTTAAAGAAAAAGGCAGATTCTGCCTCTATTACAGCACATGGCATTTAAAAAAAAAAAAAAAAAAAAAAAAAATTTAAATGTCATATACCCCATTGTTTGTCAGAATTACCCACAAAAACCTGATTTGGAAAATAATTCTATATAATGCATCATATGATTGTAAATAATGAAGCTTGGCGTTGAATAAATCTAGAATATCCTCCCAATGATGACTTGTAAGTTACATTTAAAAATAAAAAAAAAAAAAAGTTATTACATTCCTTACATTTCAAACCCCCTCTTCAAATTAAAGAACAGTATTGAACTTATCTGATCAAAGTACTAGAGGATGGAAGCACAAGAGCTAAATAAGAAAAGCTGCTTTCCCTTTTATTGTCAGAGCTGGAAAGTTAGATAACCTGAGGGTAGGTCAAAACTGGGATTGTAAACTGGGAGACTGCAAGCTGCATTGAAATGGCTTTAGACGTAGAAGACACTTTAGATTTAGAGATTCCTTATCAGTGAGAAAAGACGCCCAATCACAGTATGTATCAGAGACCAACAGTGATTCAGAACAGATGCTTTTAGCTTACATGCTTCAGTAAAAATACGTCTACCATGATGGATGAACTTACGGAGCTGTGTGTTAGAGGTTATTTGCTCTAACGTGTATGAAACAACTGTAAAAGTGAACATTAAAATAGCTGCAATATAATATATATGTATTTTTTTAACCAAAAAGGCTTCATTTTTTCCTAAACCTGCTGACAGAGTCAAAACATCAACATGTGGAGCTGACTAAAATGGACGAGTTGAAGCAGACATCCTGCAGGGGCAAACGCAGGGGTCCAGTCTGGTGAGAAAGTGCCAGGCGGACAGTCGACAGAAATCAAAGCAGGGCGTAGAGAGCAGTTCGCCTCTGGAGTGGTAATGAAAACGTTAAAAAAAGTGAGCACGGCTAGGTTCTGTGTTTTTCTTCTCTTTTTTTGCCGCGTCACTGAAATCCCCTGAAGAAGCTTAAGTTACTGGAAGTGTCACAGTCAGACGTTCTAGTGGACAAAGATAGGCCCAGCTCTTCAAAACAATCTGGTATGAAAAAAAATAAAAAAAAACACTGCAAACCAAATTACCTGATCTAATCTACTCTAAAACCACGGCATCGACTGCCTACAAATCACCGGATAGGATTTAAAAACTGAGTTCCTCTAAAACAACTCATGAAAATGATCTCTTTCAGATTACAAAGTGTACAAAACAGAAAGTGCCCTCCACGAACAAGGCGTGCTAAAGAAGCACTTCAATATCCACCTACATTCACCTCATTCTGAAAGGTGGTGATACAAAGAATAATAATAAAAAAAAAAAATAAAAATAAAAAAAAAAAAGATATCTTAACATTTTACATCTCCATGGCAATGTCACATCCTGCCTTCACAAGCTCTTGTACTCCGCCTTGACGTCATCAGATCGATTCTTGCGTACTCCGCCAACGGTTTGATTTATTTATTCATCAGAGAAAATAAATGAATAAATCAACTGATGTTTATTCGTCATCTGGCGGTGCACTTGAAAGAGAAGAGAACAGGGATGAATGAGCGGGAAAACAGCAGAAGGTGCCAAAACTAAAGCAGAAAGAATACTTTTTTTAATCTTTAATCTCGACTTAAGTTACCGCCTCACTCAGAGAGCATCAGTGTATTTTATAAACAGCTTTCTCAGCTCTCCTGTTGCCAGATTATGAGACCAACGTAAGAAAGCTCATTTCACACATGAACCACTGAGTTGTCCAGTTTTAAAGACACAAGCCACAGACCAATATGCAGTTTTCACTATACTATTTTTTTTTTTTTTTTTTTTTTTTGGGGGGAAAAAAAAAAAATAAATAAATAAAATAAATAAATAAATAAATCTTATTTTTAGAGGTGCACCGACTGCAGTTTCTGGCCGATCGCCGATCTTTAAAAAGCCTGATCTGCCGATTCAGACTTTGGTCAAAAGCGAGTTTTTATAAATCTATAAAACTGATATTGTCAGGTGTTATAAGGTCACAATACCAATACCAGTGAAACAATACAAAATTGTTTTACCGGACATTTGGTGGCGCTTTCAAATAAAATGTTTAGAGCAATGCTCTTCAAACTACTAAATTAACAAAAAGTAAATAAAAATCTGGTTCTTTAATCTTTTTTTTTCAGCCCTCTTTCACAGCAGAACAAAAGGGGACAGCGACTGATTTTCAGATAAGATCGGTGGATAAAATCGGTTTCACATGCAAGAATCGGTCAACCGATCAATCGGTGCACCCATACTTATTTTGATATTTCAGAAAAAACAGAATAAGTAGTTTTCAAGTGCTTATTGGACAGAATATTATACTTTTTTTGCAATTTTATTGCATTCAGAACAAGAAGCAGACCAAGATGATATCTGCGGGTAAATTAGTCAGGCTAGGGTAGCGAGCCTGCAGACGGCTGTTTAACCTGCAGCCTGCCAGCTGTAGCTTTAAAACAGCACTACATTAACAAGACGAAAAGATGGTGCTCTTTAGTTTCACGAAATAACGGAGGTTTTCATGACTTTTTATAAGTGTTGGAGCCTTCTTTCAGTCAGCTGAGCAGCAGTGTGCAGAAACAAGCGGAGGAGGGACTGCTCTATTATTTTATGCAGCTAGAAAAACTCCAGCTACTCTGGCATCTCGTTATTAGGACGGATGTGATGGATACCTCTAAAACCACAGCTTTTTAAAGCTGTTGCATCCATTCCCCATCACCAACCAGCTCATGCCTAGTTCCCACTCTTTATCTCCTTGTGCAAAATAAAGGAAATTTATCATAAAGGAATAAACTTTTTTTTATTTCAACCTAACAAAAAAAAAAAAAAAAAAACTTATCTAGTAGTTAAGAGTAGATTTAATCTTTGACGTTTTGCATACAAGTGAAAGTTTAGCTGCAGACAGTTCATGTGTGAAAATGGCTTAACTCACTCATAGTGGAAGTGCAATTCCTCACACTTTTAGGATGAACAAACTCAATCGAGTGCCTTAAGAAATTTTTTTTTTGTACATAATATTGCCATAAGTTTAAAAAAAAAAAAAATCTGTCCATTTATCAGATGAGGCTGGGTTTGCACCAACTACAAATTAGAAATGAATCCGGGTCACTCTCTCCATCTGTCCCACCCATCCTTCATGTTTAACCCAATCAAAGACATCAAGGAAAAGACAACAAATGATTTGTTATCTGCAACTAACAATCAAGACTCTTCAGGGCCGAGGTCAGATACTGCCCCATCAACTGTGAATGCGTCCCATTTACAAGTTCAAGCACGTCTGCTCCTCCTGATCCCTTACATTGGTCCATATTTGGATTCGTAGCGACCCACGACATTCTTGTATCGGCCGCACTCCTTCCGCAGCTCGGCGACCTCCTGCCGCAGCGCCGTGTTCTCACGCTCCAGGAAAGCTGCTCGAACCGTGATCTGGTTCTCCTTCAATCTGCGGGCGTCTCGTGAACGTTTGGCGGCCATGTTGTTCTTCTTCCTCCTCTGCCAGTACTTCTCGTCCTAGAAATAAACAGACAGGATAGAATGGATTAGACCAACCCAGGATGTTATCAGATCACATCACTTTAAATTTGATTCCGCCTTTGAGCAAGATGGCAGACAGCCAGTCTCCTTTGTGCTTATAAACAAAGCTCTGTTCTCTGGCAAGTCTGGGAGCAGAAATGTCAATTTCAGGAAACTGCTGAGTCACTGTGAGTTGCGAGAAGCACTGCTGGGGTCTCTTCATTTAAAAACACTTCAGTAATAATAACCTTCTGTTGAAGCATCATTGTAACACACTCGAGGCCAAAATTTCATTCAGTGAATTGTTGAAATATATAAACAAACTGAACTGAAATGTGCCTGATAAAGGATATTCCTCCTCTACATCTGAGCAAATAAAATCCATCTCTTTTCTTCACAGCTTTTTCGCACAGAAACAAAAATAAGAGGTGAACAAAAATTTGTTTTTCTATACTTTTTAATTACCCACCAAAAAACCAGTTTGACATTCATCTAAGACATGTACATGAAAACCAAATTTTTACCCATGTTTCATAATAAAATCTGTTCAAACCAGAGTCTGTTGATAGTTTTTACTATAATAAAGAAAACATGACTGCACTTCGGAGTATTACGTGACAGCTATTTAATACAGCTTCAGTAGAGATGGTCTGTAATTTAGAAATCCAATCTTCTTCTGGTCACTGAGCACACCCTCTCCAAGGCTGACAACCATGCTCTTCAGTGTGGAGGTTGTTATCGAGTGAAGAAAACTCAACCATTACCACAGTTAAGGTAAGAGATTTTTTTGTTTTGTTTACAGAGACAGGGACAGTGGCCGATTTTCACACCTTTGCGGAGGTTGATAAGATCCGTTTCAGATGGAAGTATCGGCCGAATGCCAACCACCCAAAATTAAGGAAATCGGGATTGATTTATTGGTGCACCTCTAGTGTTAACCAAGATTACCGCTACTATAAGTACATTAACTAATTATTACACCGTCTGCTTTCTAAAAGGCTAAAGAAATAAATATTGAATGCTTTTGATTATAAATAGTCAAGAGAACTCTGTAAATCTGCTAAAATCTGCTGTGTTTTGGTCAAATACACCAGACACTTCATGATCTTTAAATATATACAATATAGAAAAATCACTAGAACTGACTTTCTTCATCCTTGTCGCATCTTACCTTCTGTTCTTCAGGGACAAAAACCTTCTTGGCCTTTTTGATCATAGGTTGTGGCTTGAGCTCCTCCTCACTGAACTTGTGTTTGCGCGGGTCGAACAGTTCACCTCCGGGAACGCTCGACAAGACCAGGTCTGTGGGGTCCGGCTCGTAGTTGATGTCCACTTCAATTTCGTCTGGGTCGATGGGCTCGGGAGTCGCTCTTTCCTGCGAGGTGGTCACCTCTAAGCAAGCAGAAATGAAAACTGAAATATCAGACAGCTGCAAGGCAAAAATATGGTGAAATTAGCATAAAATGTAAAGTAACCAGAACTAACATGGATTTTCTTTTAAATACCACCGTGTTCATGTTCCTAGAAGATGGTCTACTGGCTTCCACGTGTACATAAGATTTTCATTTTATAATAATATCTGACACAATTTGTACAACAATTGGATCAAAGTGGGTAAATATCGCCTCGCTTCATTTAAAAATTAGATTCCTGGCTTTCAGAAGTGTCTGCACAGGTTTGCTACTCACCTGTACTGACGTCACAGGTAACATCCGAATCACTCTTTGTGATGATCACCACTTCCTCCTCACACCTGTCCAGTTCTGGAATGGGCAGCAGGGTCACAGGAGACACACCCACGCTCTTGGTCTGCGCAGAGGTCTTTACTTTCTCAGTTCTGGCAACATCTACTTCTGGGCCTTCCTTTAAAGCGCCATCGTCTGGTGATGTTGGGATGCCGTTCTCCATGAGGAATTCCTCCAGGTCCATGTACTCCAGGTGGAAGCTCTCGCCATCATAGGGAATGGTTTTCTCCCAGATAGCAGGGGTCAGTGCGGCTGAAGGCCCCATGTCGCTTCCTCCTCCGACCAGGTCGGCTGTACCTTCAAGACCCAACTTCTCCTTATCTGTGTCTGAAAATGACAACAGGTGGTTACAGTTACAGTTCATAAAAAAGGTGGCTTAAAAAAAAAAAAAAAAAAAAAAAAGAAAAACTGAAAACAATCGGATCAAATTTGTGTGAAACAGTCAAAGAAAGCAAACCGCTGGGCTATGGCTTGACGTGCAACAGGATGCGACGCTTGTGCTGGATCACAAAGAGAAGCACCACCTACTTTAAATACATTTTTACACCTTTCAACAGGAGTTAACATGTCTATTTCAGTGAAATAAACAGGCCACTTCAGGTTTGCCTCCAAGGCAAACGAGAATTTTAATCATATATGATCAGATGATCAGGCTGACAAACACTCAGGTTAACTATTTGAGTACCAGTTAAAATTCATGGTGTAAAAAATAAAATGCCTTTTTCAAAATAAACTGAATTTGTACTTTTTTTTTTTCTAAGTTGAAAAATGACCAAAAGCAACACACCCTTCTTAGGTGGAGCTTCAGCAAGTCCCCACACTTGACTCTTTGATGCTTGTACCAATCAGGGGAGGAATATGTTTTGCTATTAATTGTCAACACTATGATAACTAGATAACAAGGTCCAAGGGGATTAACATTTCACAGTTCAGTAAAAACTTTTCATTTTTAAAAAAAATATCAAGAAAGTAGGGAGTAGGTTAGTCATGCTAGCTTGATTTTGACAACCCTAACATGTACATGTGCTGCGCAAGTCGGTGTGTTTCAGTCCATTCAACACTAAAATAGGGCGACCCACACACCGTCTCTCTGACAGATCATCAGCAGAGCAGGTGTTTCAATTAGCTAATCAACCACCACTCATGTTCACTTATCAATAATCACAAAATAAACATCAAGCCATGAAACATAATACTGTAATGGGCTGGATGCTGTTTGGAGGTTTTTATGTACTTTTTAAATGTGGGAAATGTTTGCATGTTCTTTTGGTATCATTTCCTGATACATCTGAACGCAATCTCTGCTCTGTTGGCTAGTGAAGCGGTTGTCAGTCGGTTGCTACGGCAACGGGTCTGTGTGTAGATGAAAGCCGACACAAAGAGCGAGAAAAAAAAAAAAAAAAAAAAAAAAAAAAAAGCAGGAGTGGTTTTCTAGGAGTGGAAAAGTATGGTTTTGTGGACATGACTAAGTGCATAGAAATGGCGCCTGCAGGTGCACGTCACTCACTATAGAGGATAGTAGGTTCTGTCCAATCCAGTAACACATATCGGGTTTGTGCATCTTCTTTGCTATTTGGTAAGCCGTTTTTTATGGCTTCAAACCAATAGAAAATTTGTTCACATGAGGACATTATTCCCCCTACTTCACCCTATGGCGCCCCCAGATGATGGCACCCTGGGTGGTGACCCATACTGGGGAGAAAAAAAAAAAAAAAAAAAAAAAAAAAAAAAAAAAAATTTATAAAGTTTTTGAAAATAGATCTGGGAACATAGTCCAAAGCTTTACTGGGACTTTTCAATTTAATAGTTTACAGTACCGTCTGGCATCCGGAAAGCATCGTCACCCAACCCATGCAAGCCCCACCCCACAGGACCCAAATACCCCCCTACCAGGCAGTACAGGGCGTCCCAGCTCCTTATCCACCATGCATCAACCTGCCTCAGCAGCTTTAGTGAAACCTACAATAACACAGGAGGTTTTAATGTTTTGCCTGAACAGTGTGTGCTGTGCCATAAACTGCTGGGGGACCAATAACAAAGCACGCCTTAGGATCCCACTCTTCCATCTGCACTTTCTGTCCTCGGGTCGCTGTGCAGGTGGCAATCAACAAAACATCAGGGACAAGATCTCGCGGGAAGCAACACTTCCATCATATACAGCAGATCCCAATCTAGAAGCTAAATAAAATATATAGTGTACATGCTAAATAAAATGTCAGCGTCAACTAAGCTATGTTAAAAACACGGGGCGTGTCTAGAAACATCTAGACTGTGAGCTCTGTCCAAGGCGCACACAGGCCACTGTTTAAAGAGGCCCTGCTTATACTGACTGCTATTGTCTATATGTTTCTAATCTATTGCTATTGGAAAACCCGTTATAGTAAATCGTGTTCTCGCGTTTTTTTCCTCTGTTTTTAAAGAGGTTGAGAAGTCGGTTTTTACAAGTCCACTCTTTCCGCTCCGTCAATGTTTTTCTCTTACCGTCATCCCCGTCCAGTATATTCGGTGGTGGCATTTCCATTATTTTCTTCAGAACCACCGGGAACGAGCTGGGAAGCTCTCCGGCTGTTTCCAGCTTTACGTGAATCGGCTCCACAGACATGTTTTCCTCTTCCCTAGTTGTTCACGACGAAAGGAGACAACTCTGCTGTTTCCACGAACCTTCAGCGATATTATTTATTCCACCGTGACACAAGACAGTTTAGCACCCCGAAAACACACTGAGAAGTTGCTCAAACATCAATGCATGGCAATAAGTTCGCTTCTCTAAACCCACTTCCTCTGAAAAATTGGGTATTCAGGTTTTGCTGTACAGGGGAAACCACGCCTCCTCATTTCCATGTCTGCTCTGCATCGTTTCGATTGGCGCGCTGGACCGCATCTCATTAATATTAATAGAATTGGGTAACTGGGCGTGGCTCTGAGGTGGTAGTCATTCTCTTATTGGTTAACCTAGTTATATATGTTTCACTGAGTTCTGAAAAAAAAAACCGATCTGTCACAAAGGAAAAAAAAAAAAAAAAGAGTTCTGTAATCAAAACACGGCACATTTGCTCTATTAAACCACCTGTTTTAACCCATTTCTGTCGAATTTATACAGAAACGCACTAATTTATACGTTTTAGAGTAACTTTTGCTAGTTGGCTTATAGGATGTGTCAGTTATTCATTTCACCTCAAATTAGTCCAAAGCCCAACTGGCATCAAAAATTTAAACTAAAAACACTAAGGAGATTTAAACAAAAATCATAAACCAAGGCCCTTCGCTTTTGCTTTTGTGTTGCAGCACCGTTCACGTGGGGACACACGTGCTGCCGCCGCGCTTACATATCTGCTGGCTCCATCCAGTCCTGCTGCTCTGTATCTGTGTCGCTCACATGCAAGGGTGTGCAAAAAGGGCGGCCACGGTGGAAAGCGTGTAATTATGCATGCCAGTGTAACACCTTCAGGTGTCGATTTCTCCAGCAGCTGAGCTGAGCAGATACATCAAGGGCAAAGGATCTGCACGTCCTGTCCAGAAGCCAAAGCAAGACAGAACTAACATGACTAAGTTAGTCATGGGCAAAAACGGGATGGTGATCATAAATAATGTGCAATAGTACATCCAAGCACTTGCACCCATGTTTGCACGCCTTGCCAAGGAAACGACTTCAAACTGAAGACGACCCACCACTAACAAGTTGCAGAGCCTGTCAGGGGATATTTACAGGTAAAATGTGGTTCCCTTACAGGTTTCTTGTTTTTTTTACAAAAAACAAAAAAACACCACACTAAAATACTATCGGACAAAGATAAGTGAGGGGTCAGTTTTTGAACTACGATGTCATTCATCAAACTGCTGGGGGAACTATCCCAACCAAACAGAACCTGTCTGACAACATGAAGTAGGCTAAAATATCTTAAAAAGCAATACACCTGCCCCGACATAATGAAATCAAGAAAAGATTAGATCTATAGGTATGAAAAGGAGTGTTTCTAAGGCATTGGGATCCCTACAAGGTTCGTCACTGCGGCCGACCCTACAAAATTCTCTCTTAATGTCTTGATGACTCATGCAGGTTGATGAAGAACCTCGAGCAAAAACTCGGCAGATCTCTCTTGCCTCAGATCAAAAATAACATAAAAGTCACTCTCCCCGCCATCAAATGCTTGATGGCAGTTGTTGCTGTCAGAGGTGGAACAACCAGTTATTAGGCTTAGGGTGCAATTACTTTTTCAAATAGCACCCAATTGTCCTGTAGATTTTTTTTCCCTTCATAAAATGATAGCTGGGAAAAAAAAAAAAAAAAAAAGCATTTTGTATTTACTCAGGTTATCTTTGTCCAACTTAAATGTGTTTGATAATCTAAAAAAAAAAAAAAAAATTCTGTAAAACAATAGATACTTTTACACAGCATTGTAGCACACACTAACATGAGTTATTTGACGTGCATGTACTGTCTGTACAGTTGTATATATCTGGCCAGCTCTGTGAGTAACTGCAACAAGCATGTGACCCTTGGGATATAAAGGATTTTTATGAGGGTAGTTGAAGGGCCCCCGACTATCCTTTATGTACAAAGAAAACACATGCCACTTGTTTTAGGTACAGTTTGTGCTGATAAACTTTTGAGGTGATGAGTTTGCTCAAGGTTATACACTAATGTATGTAATTTTTTTACTGCTCTAAAAAACATGCGTCATGTTCTGATGTTTATCTAAAATAAATTGCTCCGGTGCCATTCTTGATCATGGGACTTGAAATTTTGAGACAACTTCTCCATCATAATTCATAACATTCCTTCTCACTTCCTGGTCATTTTTGTGTTTTTTGCTGAAATTTCAGATTTAGTTTCACTTGATAGTGTCATGCCTGAAGCTGACCTAACAGCTTCATAAGTGGAATTTGTATTGATTTGTTACGGCCAACTCTCCAGACAAAAAGGCGTCATGGGACAGTGAGAGGGATAACATACTAATGGCCGAGATGGGACATACAGCTAGTTCTAGAGAGGGTCTTTTCGTAAAAGACACGATGCACACAGGATAAGTTATTGATAATGTGTTAGTAGGTTTTGAACCACTGAAAGCAAGCCATTTTGGGAAATCTACAACATCTTTTTGCATGTGTTTCTTCTCCTACAACTAGACTGTTTATCATCAACATGTCATCCTTGACTACCTGTTCACTGGAATAAGGTCTCTGCAGCCTTTGATCATGGCAAATAAGACCTAATTAGATGACTGGAATCAGGGAGCATCTTCTATTAGAAGGCATACCAGGGTCTCTGGGTTCTCCCTTAGAGACAGTCTGAGTCTCCCTGCTTAAGCTGCTGGCCCTGCGACCCGGCCCCGGATAAGCAGAAGAAAATGGATGGATGGAAATTTTTGATTTATAGAAGATAGTAAGTGGCCTGTTAGGGAAGAGAAGCTGCTTGAGCAACCGATGTGAAGGAAGCTGGAATCGAGTGTGCTTGGAGGAGGAGGCTGGCCATCATAGTTGCTGACTTTCAGGAACCAACTATCCCACTTTTTTCCTACTAAGGAAAAAAAAAAAAATCTCTTGCATAACAGGAGGGATTATTTACAGCTGTAAGTAATACAAACTAGATCTGCACAATATATGGAAAACTTGAAATTGCAATAGTACTAAAGATTGCGATGACTGATGATGGTATCAATTGTAATTAACTTATCCTTTTCTTTTCAAAGTGTTGTCCCCACGACTTCCTGTGAGTCTTAACATTTCAGTTACAGAAATCTATATTAAGTGTTGTATGTTGTATCAAGGGCAGTGGAGGTAAAACCAAATCACTAAATGAAGCACTTAAAATTTTTAGCCTACCATATACAGCCCCAAGTCGTACAATTCAGTTACAATATTGCACACTAACTGCGTTTTCATTACAAATGAGCCCAAAAGTTTTCCAATATTCTGCTAATGTTGAAAAAACACAATTTCACAACTGCGATGTACCCATTGAAAAGGAATGCAATTCAAAATCGCACGTGAATAAGTTTAACTCAATAGGTCGTTAAAAATCATGGAGACAACAGATGTAAACATGAGATATACATTTCAGCCACGTCACCAGCGTTCATCATCAGCCATCAGAGGAGACGTCAGCGTCTTACTCTGGCGTTGGAGCAATAAGTACCTTATACTTGGAAGCGGCTACATATAAGGCGTTTTTGGGAAATTCTAGTCTGCGATTTTAAAGAAGGGCTATGGATTCAACAATTTTGAATGAACTTTGCAATGCCGTGAAAAGCTCTTGCGTAGCGAGCTGCGCATTGCCCTTGGAGGCCAGTGCCCACAAATAAGTGCTTTGCTGCTGTACACAAACTGAGGTGAGTCGTATGATACAGGAAAAAAAGTGCTTCCATTGCAGTTTTGTGAACTACACCATTTTCGATATGACTGAAAACGTTTTTTTTGTTTTGTTTTGTTTTGTTTTTTTTTCATAACTGGCGTGTTTCCATTAAGTGAATTTATTTTCGTAATTCCAGTTTGTGCAATTTTATAGTAGAAAAGCAGCTACCGATAACTTTTTCGGCAGTATTGTACAGCTCAAACACATAAATCTACAAACAAGAAACTGTTGTGGTTTTGCTTTAGACCATCTCCATAGCATCTTGTCAAACTCCAACTGGACCTGGTAGGAGGCTGGAAGCTAAAATGGTTCTGTTTAGTTAACAAAGTGATCAGTCTGTTCCTGAATTGAAACCAGAAACGGTATTCAAGGTAGCAAGACTACCAACATTAGTTAGCTAGTAAAATAGTCAGTTACCATGGAGACTGAATGCTGACTGGTGGACAGTTATGATTGGCCACATAGTCATACTGATTTCTGAGGCAACTCACCTTCCTGCTAGAGTTAAAGATATTTGACAAGTGTTGTTCACCACCCAAGTACTGCCTGATCCCCAATATCTGAACAGTGGACACCGTCGTTATCCTCCAGGCAAGAGAAGTACAATTTAAAATCAGTGTGTGTTTTAAACATGTATAAAATGACATAACTGTCTGTTGTTAGGTTTCAAACAGGAAAGAACAGAATTTTCTAATGGCAATATAATATAATCATGAACCTGCAAAGCTTCCACTCCCTTTTCCTAACACTGACTCAACAGAAATTTATCAGGCCCTACAATCACTCCACACTTAAGAGACATAACGCATATCACTGTGATCTCCTCTCATCCAGGGTAAAACTTTTACCAGTTTATCTCATTTTAAGGAGGAAAGAGGGCATGGCTCAATGGTGTCATACAAAAGTGAATGCACTTTGGAACATTAAATGACTCAAAAAAATTATATTCCTCACAGAACATCAATTTTGGCCACCAAACTGACAGCACGAAAGGGAGTCTAATGTGACTTCGTGATGATTAAATGGACTGAAACACATTCCTCCACAGGAATTAAACAATCAAAGTGCTACTTTGACTACTTCCAATTTACAAGTCCATTCAATCTGTGATCAAAGGATCTGCCACACATTGGATTGTTCTTGTGAACCAAACCAGGGGGTTTGGTTCAAACCTTCGGACCACTTTCTGGAGCCAGGGGGCAGATTCCTGCAGCCCAGCTCAGCTGACACAAATTACACAACAAACATGCAGTTTCTCAAAAATGTTTACAATTTCTCACCATTCCTCAGATATGACCCAAATTACAAGCAGAAGCAAAGTGAGCAACGTTTTACTCGAGCTAAATCATTACTCAAATCTGCAATTTGACTTACCATTATCGTCAAAGTTTGGAAGAGTGAACGGGTGCTCAAGGAGAGCCCTGAAAATCTCCGGGATTTCTGTAGTCATGTTCTCTCCGTTAAACTGGAATTTAAAAAGTAACTGTTTCAGGGTGAAACCCTTAGCTTGCGGGGTATTAAAATTAAGTGAGGAGACAGCTCAGAGACCTCCAGCTACACTGACTAAGCCTCTATCTGTTAGGATAGTAACTTTAATAGGTCCCTCGCTGTGAACTCTGGACAAGCAGTTACTTAACTCAACCCCGCCCCCGTTTCCTGCCAACAGCCAATCAGCACCGCGCGTTTCAGGGGAATAAACGAAGCGAGCACCGATTGGTCGCAGGTGGTGTTAATCACGATTTTGACAGCCAATCACGAGACAGAGTTGCATTACTTAAGAGCGAAAAAAACGTGTGAACTCCAATTGTTGCAGAATGTGATATAAATCTTCCTTTGACCTATAAATTAGACAAGAAGTAGTAGTAATACCATCCAGGTAATTTATGGGCAGAAGTCTCTCAATGAGTTTTAATTAATTCACTTAATTCTCTCAGTGAACAAATACATGGATTTGGTAACTATTGAGGCGAATAACTGACAAGATCAACACTTGTTCATCTATTTACCCACTTGGACTCTACTGATTAAGACAGTCATTAAAGTTTTGGTGTTCACATTGTCTTCTAATAGCAAATAAAACGGCATAAAGAGAAGAACAAACTCCTTCATACAAACATTACACCTGTACCCTGCAGAGTAGGTTCAGGTGGAGTCAATGGGCTTAAGCTTACACATGTAGAAATGTTTGGTAGCATGACTACAGACACGTGAAAAAGCTTAGAATTTATTTTTTTTTCTTTTCATAAGTCTATAGTTACTGTATCTGGTATTAGAGCAGATGTCATCTTAAACAAGAAAAAAAAAAAAAAACATGTTACAAATTTCCATGCATTTCATTAGCATTTATGTAAATCCCCCCACCTCCACACACACACACACACACACACACACACACCTTGTTGTGAAGTGGAAGTACATTGCGCTCAAAATGTTTTAAATGAAAATCTGAAACGTATGGTGTGGCAGTCTTTACAATCCACAATAACCAATTGTCTTCCACGGTGGCCCAGAATGGTCAATAAAATGCAAAAGCTACAACACAACAAAACCCACACTGGAAATCATGCTTAAATGAAAGTTATGCTAATAAGTTTATCCATGTTATTCCATGTTCCATGTTAGCATAAAACGGAATTAAGCTAAAACAGAATTTATGCTCAAATGGAATTTCTGTTTTAGCATAATGTTAATACGGAATTTATGCTAAGAAATTATGCTAGCAAGTTTTGCCATTTTGCTAAAACGGAATTTATACAAAAACAGAATTTATACTAGTAAGTTTATCATGTGTTCTGGCTTTTTGATGTTTTGTGGCTTTTGTAGTTTATTGACCCTTTTGGGCCAATGTAGGCTATCCAAATTCACCTAATAATAATAGTAACACAGACTGCTACAGGAGAGGGTTAGTCTTCCTACCTACAGCTATCGCCATCTACAACTCTTTGAAGAACCTTGAATTAATGTGAGTTCCAACATTTAATTTCCCTTTGAGACTAATAAAGTATTTTTGAATTTATGGCCTCAGAGGTTTGTTGGAGAACATTAGTGAACGAACAGCATATTGAAGTAGAAAGGAACGCACCAGGTCAGGATAAAATTGTGTAGCAGCAGGGTTGAGCTATAAAACAAAATCCAAGGCTTTAAATGTCTCAGGGAGCACTATTTAATTCATAATATGAACACAGCATAACAGGCTGGGCAAGAAGCAACCAATTTCTAGCCTTTAACAAACAATTTTTACCCTTAAAGACTTGAACCTGTAATTGCAACAAAAGGCAACCTTATTAGATTTGTACCAACAAAAAAAAAAAAAAAAAAAAGTACCATTTTCCTTTTACTGCACGATAATGTACCACCTTGGGTTGGTCTAGCACATGAAATTTGAATTATACACAAAGAGGTGAATACTTTTGCAGGGGAAAAAAAACAAAAAACGAAAAACAAAAAAAAAAACATAAAAACAAACAAACAAAAAAAAAACACAACCCCATACACATTCTTTGTTTTTTCTAAAACATTTTATTGAATGCTTTCAAGAGATTTTGGTCCACTTGTGTGATCATGAGCTTCCAACAAGTGAGAAGGAAAGGAAGAAAAGAATTGAGGCAACCAAAAACACAAAACCGTTAAAAAGTTAAAAAAAAAAAAAAAAAAGAAAAAAGAAAGCAGTACAAAAACGGGCCTTGTTTTTTTTCCCTCCTTCCTACTTCCCCGTTGTCTTCAGTGAAGTTCTAAAAAAACAACTCAAATGTTGATGACCAGCTGATGGAGAACTTCTGGAGCTGCAGTGAACCAAAGGGTGAGTCACATGAACATTTCCCAAGAAGACAGTTTCTCCGCTCAGTGGCGTGTAATTTAACTGCAGTAGAGTGTGTTAACCAGAACTGATTCGTGAATTTGAGGAACATCAGAAAGATCTTCTTGTTAGAACAGAGCTTTAAATAAAATGTAAAACCATAGTCCAAACAGACCAAGAATGTCACTACATTACAAATCTGCTCCAGTTGGAATTACACGGAAAATGAACACAACTCTCCTCCCCCCCAAAAAGGTTTGTGTCATGATTCACATCCCTTCTCAATAACAACCACACTCAGAATGAGCAGAACTGACGTCCATCATGAGTTAAGTAATCATCTCTGGCCTTTCGCCAACACTGAAGAGAAGACTCACCTTTAATGCTTTTTCTTTTCTTTTATTAGCTTTTAAAAAGAGGCTGGAATTCACACATACGGCAAAAGACTTCCTGCGACTGTCACATAGAGCGCGCTTTACATTTTATTCAGACTACAGGGACTTTCAAAATGACTGTTGACAAGTTCCTGCTCAGCACTCTGATTGGGACTCATGTTAAACGGATGTATTTTGAGCTAAAATGAAAGCTAAAGAGCGTTTGAGTGTGGCTCACAGCTTTTTCTCTTCGAAAAATTAACCGATTTTTGATCACAGCACTTCACAGCCACAGGAAAAAAAAAAAAAAAAAAAAAAAAAAAAAAAAAGACAGGCCACCATTTCTTATCTAAAACACCTTATAAAGGATGTCTAAATATTATCATAGGTTATCAGGTATCATATACTGTATATAGTAAGTACGATTATACAATAGGGGTATGTATGTATCTTATAGGTGTAGTATAACGAATAAGGCGCTATGTGGGAGTATACAAGCCTCTGTGCGTGTCTGTGTCCAAATCTGTCCTTGTCTGACCAAACTGCAGAGACAGAGCTGTCTGCAGCAGCACACAGAGGCGTAATTACTGTCAATTATTATATTCGTACATAGATACATATATAAAGAGAAAGGTATACATTGCAATTAACATACATATATCAATAGCATATAGAAGAAACATAGGAATAGTCAATAGATAGCAATAATTATAGTCATCATATTCATCATAATACTAGGAGTGATAGTAATACGATCCCTCAAGGAAGCTAATACCTGGGCTGTTCCAGACAGAGGCTGGATTACGGAAAGCAGTCGAGCTACATTTTCTGTAGCTGTGTGAATCTGTCATTTTCTTAAAAGTTCCCTCGATTTACTGCCCGAATCAAGAGGCGACAGGTGAGGGAACACATCACATTCCATTCTGGTGTTTTCAAGCATCATCTTCCTTTAACCGTAAAATAAAACTCCACTGAGTTTCAATCGATAATTAGATGTAAATTTCCTTCATTTTCAATGCTGCTTTTACTATATATATATATAAAAAGTTGTCTTATCTCTGGCTCTCTATTCTCTGTGTAAACTATCTTTGCCTTTATTTTCAAATCATTAGCCAGTTCAATCCGGTCTAACAAACCCCGTCTGGAACAACCCACACTTAAGGAAAAAAAAAAAAAAAAAAAAATCTCAAAATAAACAAACAAAAAAAGAAAAATATATATATATATACTGTTGTCATCTAGTTCAGCGATACATGTCATATAGCAAAACAAATTTATCTATGTAATCAATACAAGTTTTCAGGTTACATATTTATTAAGCTTATCTGCTAAGTTATCATTTATTATTAGTAGTATGTATATTATATGTATGTATAATATGTGTGTAGCTGAATAAAGACATACTCTCATTATGTCTACATCAAAGGCTAGAATAAGATGGCAACATGTTTCCTGCCTGTTTTCGTGTGTGTTTCTGCATGGGTGTTTGTGTCGCGTGTTGGTGGGTCGCTTTTAGGCACAATATGCGGCGTGAATCCTTTCAATGTCTCAGGACAGCAGGTGGTGTCGAGACTTGAGGCCCTCTCTGACCTAATGGGGAGAAACTATTTGGGGGACAGATGACATACATTAAATTTCCAACTGAAGGCTGCAGAAGTTTCCAATTGAAAACTTGAACCATAAAGTCATACAAAGCATGATTGCAATCATCTTTAGAAATCTTTCCTTTACTGTGGGTTTGGAGAGCAACAGATCAGTGATTGGTTGGTTAATGTGTTTAAAACTGGATCAAGTTTTCTGTGTTCCTCCTACACCAACCTCAGTCACTTATAGGCAGTTTAGCCAAACATCTTCAATATCGTTCGTTGCCAAATAGTCTTTTAAATCTCACTTCTGTAGATCTGAATGGAACTTTAATTTCTTTGTGTGTGTTTGTGTGTGGTGATCCAATTCAGGAGCAGCTAGTATGAAACTGAAATATTCTGGGCATATGCATACATACATTCTACAACATTAACATCTTAAACGACTCACTTCCTTGTTTTGAAGGCCTGTGCAGGCGTTACATTCAGACTTTTCCACCAATATGGCAGATATAACAAGGAAGTGTAACTCCCCTTGGGAAAGAAAACTGCTCAAAAATCAATCTTAATTTAGTTTCATCCCTCCTGTTAGATTCCAGTCGAGGAGAGAGAGAAGGATTTGGTCGTTTAGTTTAGAGGCGTGTCCACATGATTTCTCTTTTGCCAGTGGTTTACAGTTTCTTCGGTTTTAAATCGCTGTAGGAAGCACTGTAAGTTTCAGCGTTAAAAACAAGCAAATTAACAGACTGCGACCAGCGCAGCCTCCTGTCTATCGTTTCAGTGCTATGAAGAAGAAAAGAGTTGCCAGGGGGACACAGACTCAATATTAGGGAAGTAGATTGTGTTAGAACAAAACTAGTCTGTGGACTTCCTGCAGCATGATACAAACCCCCCCCCCCCCCCCAAAAAAAAATGTGAAAGCCCAACTTTTAGATCTTGCTTCGAAAAATTTCTCTTCATGATAACTGGTGCCTGTGGGTTTGTGTGTTGCATGTAAATGTCTCAGTGGGTGAGTATGTGATCATGGGGTTCGAACATCTTGTGTGCCCGTCTGCTTTCTCGCAGGTTGTCCGACTGGCAGGATGACGGGCGGTTCGGCTGCGCCTGGTCTGGTAGGCTCGCCTCCATCTCTGTCTGCGGCTCAGCGATGATCGGATGCGTTTCCAATAAGCAACGATCAGAGGTCATCGCCGTCTGACAGATGCTGGCCTCCCTAGAATGATACAAAACAAAACAAAAACACCTCTGATGAACCAACAATTATACCAAGGGAAGCACATCTGGCAGGTTCTATAACAGGAAATACTAAAACCAGGCCAGAGGAACCCCAAAACTGTTTCTGCAGATTTCACTAACTCAAATTTAAGACCTGTATGACAACAGAAATGTACAGAAGAAAATCCCATATAATATATAAATTTGTGAGATAGATCTTGTCACATTCCTACTTTATTTGAAAACAATTGTTATTGTTTCTTTTAATCTTTTTCCCAATTTGTTAATATAGCTGCATCTGTGGCTCTATTCTATTTTGGTTCCATTCACTAGTCCTTTTCTCCTTCTCAGCTGTATTTCTCTCCAGGGCAACAACTGTGAAATAAAATTCTTCAATAGGTCAGACTGGTGCCTGACCACCGCGTTTAAAATCCACCAAACCTCCAACTTCAGAGTTTGTGTCGCAGCAAATGCTGCTCTTAGATCAGTGCTAGCAGTAGCAGCGCCAACAGTTTTCACTGGAGCTTCAGCCATGCCAGGGGATCCAAACTGACATTTCTGGGGTCTGTTTGTTTGTGCTTCTCACACTGCATATGGCTCTCTACAGTCTTAACCCCTGAAGTGCCAAGCTTTTTGGCACAGAATGCAACCGGCCTCTTACGGCTGGTTGCCAACAGAAGTGAGCCGGTGGCGAAGACGAACATCATCCATCTTTTTATGATGAGGGAAGGCACCATAGGGTCAGATAACGTTACTGAGCGAAGAAGACTGGAGGCTAGCTGCTTTCAGCATGAAGATTAGATGCAAGAAGCTATTTTCTGTGACAGGTCTGCAGTTCATTCTGGCTGGGAGAGAGCAAAAGAGAGTGATATTTTCAGAAGATAACAGGAGCTTGTAACCTCTCCCTGTTATGGAACATTCTCCTGAGAAGTCTTTAGAAAATTTTAGAGATTAGGTAAATTCTCTATTCAGCCAGCAGGCGAGCAACAGTTCAGAATATAAAAAGGATTAAATAAAGCTCTGAGCAGCTTTTCGGTCTACTTTTAAAAAAAAAAAAAAAACAAAAAACAAAAAAACAAACAAAAAAAAAAAAATCTGCATTGAAGCTCTGCAACAAAATGACCCCAATGCAACAAGTTTGGTTTTTTTCAGGGGTTTTTTTTTTTGTGCTTTTAATTATTTTCCATTATTATGCAGGGTTCCATTCAATAAAGTCCATTTATTCTTTAACATAAGTAAATTACTTTATGTCATTGTTGACGTCATGGCATTACAAACAAGACACCGTTTCTCTTGGACCTGGTGTGAAAAATTAGTAGGTAAATAAAACAGAAAATTCAAAGCAATATAAATAAGTGTACATCATGTGAACAGCAGTTCAGCATTTATATATAAGCTAAGCCTGTCATGATAAGCAATAAATCAATTAATTGCATGATAAATTAAAATGAGCTCAATAATTTCCATTTGGACAACTGTCGTTAAAGAGATGCTCCCCTTTAATATCGTTAAAAGGGTGCCATTTTGAAAAACGCTGCCAACGTTTGATACCAAGTACGAAGTTAGCTTGCACCACCTGCCACTTTTGCCTGTTTTCCCTGTCTAAGATGTATGGTTAACATTTTTTGAAACACAATTTTGGTTACAGAGACTTCATAATCCCTTTTAATTATTGTTGTTATGGTTGTTTTGTTTATTTATTTATTTTGGATATTGGAAATGATTCCTAATTTCAGTGTTAAATGCTCTTTAGAAATTAAAGTTTTTTGAAATTTGAGACTTGCTGTAATATGCTATTATTATTTTTATATTTGAAAATGGTCTCAAAATGACATTATTACAGTTTATCACAATAATTTCTCAGACAATTTAATGTCCAGCAAAATTTGTCATCATGACAGGCCTAGCTATGCCCTACTATAGAGTAACTTTTCAAACAGACACCTTGTGACATCTCCTTCGCTCAAAATATAAATAGTAAGTGACCACTCACAGCTGGAAGGCCAGAAAATATGTTCTGAATGTTGTTGAATACAACTCTTAAAGATAAATTAGCGTCAGCAGTTCAAAGCTTTAAAAAAAAAAAAAAAAAAAAAAAAAAAAAAAAAAAAAAAAAAAAAAAAAAAAAAAAAAAAAAAAAGTCATAGATTTAAAACTCTGCAAGGAGAATCTCTACTTCCGGGTGTTATTAACCGGAAAACTTACTAGGTTTTCTGTGTAATCCGCTGTTATGGTGACCTGCTTGTCGTCAGGTGGCGGGGTTACAGCTGAGTTTTCTGTCCGTCTGTTCTGATTGGTGAGCTGTAGCCACAGTTCATACATCTGTTGCATGTCTCTCACTGAAAAACAACAAAAGAATTGAGGTGAGGAGGAAGAACACAAAAAAAGAGCAACAATTTCAAAAACAAAGACAGGTTTAAACTCTTCATTTAAAAACGGGGGAAAAGTTCCCTTTTTTGCTTGTTGAAAATGTTAACTGAAGAGTAACCAAGTAACCTTCCTGGGAAAGCAATGACAACTCTGATAGTAAAGAAACATGGAGAGCTGAAATGAAAATACGCTTTATGTTCAGCATTACCTCTTTGAATGCCTGGAATGTGATCATAGCATCAGAGGAATACTGACAGGAATTTGAGAACTAAATCAAATAATAGTGGACTAAGGGATGACCCTGTCATCTGCTTGATTTAATTTGAAACTCAATCAGAACTGAATCTTTCCAACACAGCAAATAAAATGCAACAAAAAGATTTTTCTCTTAGTAAAACGGCTAAGTAAATGCTAATTTCAATGTCTTTTTAGGACATTCATTTTGGAGAAGGAAATAGAAATTACTCCTAATTCTGCAATCTACATCATCCCATTTTAAATGACCATTCAAAGGAAGAACTCCACAGCAAACTCCTAAACGAAAATCCTGAGAAAATTAGTAAAATGTGTGGCTCTGTGATATTTTTCATACACAACATCAAAGAAGTTTAGTTCATGTATCTGCCTTTCTGTCCCAAACTCCTTTCTTGACATTTGTGGTTGGAGACCTTTTACAAAGAATCTGTTGGGGTTTTGTTTTTGTTTTTTTTGTTTTTTTTGTTGTTTTTTTTAGGCGAAATTTAGGTTTGGTTCATGCCTAAATGATCCGAACCAGCCCAAGTCCATAGGCATCGTGTCTGAGCCCGATCCGACCCGACTCCGATTAGAGGTCCGAACCTGAAGCAAACTTGACATGTTATTTTACTTAAGCTTTTACCGCTTTCTTGAGCAAATCAGTCTGACATGATCGTTTAAAAAATGTATTTCAAAGGAAGGAAGATATAACATTTCTTGTTTAGAAACGAGTTGCCAAATGGATATCTTACATTAACAAAACAAATAGCCTATTACACTGATTAACAAAAATATTTTTAGAGCAAGATTAGTTGAAAAAAAATATGGAACAAGCCTTTTTGAATTTAGACCTAAAAGAATGTCGTTCAAAATTAACCTGAATAATGCTGTTGCTGATGATAGAGTGACTGAACCTACACCCACACTACAGTAGAGAATAAAACTGGTGTGTGTATGAAAAATAAATACACATTAAAAAAGGCCTACATTCTACAACAGTGCTTATGCTAATATTTCAATAAACAAAATATCTATAAGAAATAACAGACATAGGGCTGAAAGAATAACAGTAGCGTAAAGAAAACTAATATATTGCACAAGCTTGAATTGCAACGCTAATGGGAGAGATAAAGAATAAAAATTACCCAAAAATTTTTCAGCATTTTGCACTGTGCTGGCTTTATAGAATGAGCTCTCCTGTTTTTAGCTTTTGTTTGCTTCATTTAGTCACTTGTTGTGGGTCAATTCCAAATCCTCAGATGTGTGTTAAGAGCAAAGCAGGGCAGGCAGGGCCACATGCCTGATGTCTGATTAACATCTGCACTCCGTTTTCTTTCTTTCCACGCCCCCAACATAGTAAACTTGCTGCCTTTTCCTCTACAAGAAGTAGATTAACACATTATATCGTGCATTCTCATTTAGTTTTTTTGTGCTGTATGATTCGTAAAACCGCACCACAGAAGCCCTGTTCTTGCCTAATGCCACTGGTATGTTGATGCGATGATGTGTCAAAACAATTTAAAGAGCTCAGTAAAAATATTCTAAATTTACCAGCGGAGTATTTCACGTTAAAATAAGAGCCACTTCTAGAGATTAAATCAACCACAGAGTTTCATCTGCTCTGGAAATCCCACGTAAGTCTATTTTTTCCTCATCTCTGCAATTAAAACCCGTCTACATCTACACTCCTGAACATGCGATCTACCTTTTTACGTATCTCAACCAAAGCAGCACCAGCTCCGCTCTAAAACCCATTCCTTGGTCTTGCATGCTCTGCACAACAACAGCTTTGTGCTGGGCTGAACAAAGCACAAGCGGAGCTCGACTCCTCCCAGGCCTGGAGGTGCGTGCAGGTCTGTGGAGCTTGCACTGCGCTCAGGTCAAAGTTGAAAGTCTCTCACGACATCATGTTTATTTCGAATGTTGGTTTTAGGACCAAAAAGTGAGATCTCTTTGCCAGTATGAAAACTCCGCTGTACTCTACTGTGGCTGAACAGAGCATGGCGCATTCAATGTTCTCAGTTTAGCTCCACAGAGTTTACTGCAGGCTCCTGAGACAAGCGCACTGAATGCAGCTTTCAGCATGCACGCGCCATTAGCCTGCAGCGAAACGCATGGAGTACACTTCAGTACCACAGTCTGAGGGACACTAGATAAAAGAAAAAAAAAATAATAATGTGGCCACAGAGGAGTACATGTGCACCAAAAAGACTCAGTAATATCTACATTAATTTTGCATATTTAGACGAGAACATTTTTGATATTTCTATTTTGAAATATAATTTTGAAATTTCTATTCTCTAAATGTCAAAAAGTTGTGAATTTGTAGGGGGGGAAAAACCCAAATGATTTTCCATGGTTAAAGGCATACGTTCATGATTTCAAAACTCAGATATATTCCTCCATTATTTTTTAGAATATAAGCCAGGTATACGCCAGTGCCAGAAGTCGTCTGAGGATCGAGTGGTAAACTCGGGAGATGTGGATCTGGATATGGCAGACTCCATGCAACCATGTTGCAGCTTCCATCTCACCGTCTCAGGCACGTATTCCACGTATCTCATACATAACAGAGATGTGCATCCCATAAATTTCCAACTTCAATCTTAAAAGATTTCTGACATTTTTGCCCTTTTAATCTTAGAAAACTTGATTTTTTTTCCTTAAAATTTATGACTTTACAATGTCAGAGAATACCTTGGTTTTAATATCGTAAATTTATGCCTTTAATAATGAAAAAAGTTACATTTATTTCTTACCAATTTACCATATTTCAGCATCGGAGAACATCCAGGTTTTTTCTTATAAATATGATAAATTCTTCTCAAAATTGCTGTTTTTTGGAAGAAATTTACTCCTCTGTGGCCATTTTTCTTTTATCTGCAATGGCTCTAATGCTGTCGTACTTTAAAGACCTTTCTTTCTCATTTAAAGGTTTTAAAGAAGAACGTGGAACTCACAGTTGTTGTTCTTCATGTACGTCCACACGTCCCTCTCCTCCAGACTGTGTGCGAAGGAGCAGTTCCCAATATAGTGGCACTTCTTCTGCTTCATCACGTGCACGCACATCTACTCGACACAAATAACATGCTGCGTTACATCGAAAGGAATACGATTGTGTACTGATCACTATTTCTGTTAATTGTTAAAGTATGCGGATCACATGGTAGCCTTAATAACGTGAAGTATCAATTACATTATAGTTTTTGCCATTAAATTTGATGTTGAAAAGATCTTAAAAATCAACACTGCTAATTAGCATAACTGTAAAAGTACTGTTACCCGTAAGTCTTTTTACATTTGTCACATTCAACGTATGTTATTGAGATTTTATGATAGATTTTATGTCATACATGCAACTATGACCAGATGTAGAGCAGTAGGGAATAACCCACACTAGGGCCTCACCGATCGCAGTTTTCTGGTCGATGACCGATCTTTAAAAAGGCTGAACTGCCGATTCCCATTTTGGCGGATACCGATTTTTTTTATTTTTTTTTTTTTGCCTGAAAAATTGCTTAACATATTGGCAAAGCTGCTAAGTTGGCAACCGTGGGGCGACTACTGGGTGACTCTCACAGCAGAGCAAAAGGGGACAGCGGATGATTTTCAGATCTTTGCGAAGGTAGATAAGATCAGTTTCCCATTATGAAAGGAAACTAACTGAACTGCACATCACCTTTCAACCCTTTGGGGTGTCAGTGTCACACATTTTGGACTGCCTTTTTTTTTTTTTTTTTTAAACAGCCAGAACAAGGAAGCTGGTAAAAATAGATGCAAAGATGGATGAAGATAAATACTGGGCGGTCCTGGAAGAAGACTCGTTAGAGGCTGAGAAAGACTGGTGCGGAGGTTCACTTTGGAGCAGGACAACCACCCTAATTATCCAGCGTTATATATTTAGAGCAAAGTATTTTCAAGTTAGTATAGTCCAGTCAAATTCTAGATTGGAAATCTAACTGAAAATCTAAGAAAAGATTTTCAATTAGGGCTGCATCGATAAATCGGCCCACAATTTTCTTAATTTTGGGAGATTGGCGATACTTAAATGAGAAACTGATGTTATCCACCTTTGTGGAGGTCTGAAAACCAGACCTCCACAAAGGTTTGAAAACCAGCCACTGTCCCCTTTTGCTCTGCCATGAGAGAGGAGGACTGACTGAATGACAGAGAGACCCGCCCACCAGATCACGTCTGCATGTGCGAAGTTAACAATAATCACCCCACTGTTGCCAACTTAGCGTCTTTGTCACTATATTCAGCAACTTTTCAGGCAAAAACAAAAAAAAAAAAAACAAAAAAAAACAAACAAAAAAAAAAAAAAAAAAAAAAAACAGTGTCAGCCAAAATTGGAATAGACAGGTCAGGCTTTGTAAAGATTGGTGATAGGCCAGAAAACTGCAATCGGTGCACTCCTACTTCCAAACAAATCCCAAAGACTTCCTGCTGTAATTGCAGCAAAATGTGGTTCAATAAAGTGTTTCCTTCCAGCTCACAGCTATGCAAGACTTCCTGTCGAGCCATCAAAACAAACTCCAGTAAAATGCATTAAAGGTTATATCGTCACAAAACGGGGAAACTTCCAAGGGTCTGAATGCTTTTTCAGGGCAATCTAGACTGTGGTGGTGATATTACGTGGAAGGACTCACATCATATTGCTGTGGGTACGAGCGTGAAAAGGGGAGGGGTCGGACAACAACCCACTTCTTCTTCTCAAATGACTTCACCAGCAAGACTCTGCGTTCTTTTGTCCAGCTGAACATACGCAGAATTCAAGTCAATAACATACGAGTGAGGAAGTAGACAGGTTTGAAAACAAGACTGGTAATAACGCAACTTGGACTGCAGAGAAAACACACCACGCGAGTGATGTCATACCTGTGCCGTGCTTTGGCAGTGCAGTACTTGAGGTTCTTATCGGGCTCGTTGACCTGTCCTTCTCGCCAGCACTGACCACAGACGAACTTCATTTTGAGATTGAGGGGGCGCCCCCTTCCTGCCCCTCCAACCAGTCCCCCCACCCCAACACCTCCTACTGGACCCACTCCTCCTGCTCCCACACCTTCTCCACCTACCCCCCCAAGTCCCCCCATACCCCCAGCTGGCAGGCTGCTGCTTGGATGGGGTATGTGGATTGGCTGAAAGAGACGGAGATATTTCATACAATTACAAAGAGACGAGGCTCCTTACACATACTGCAGTTTCAGTGGTTTGTTTGTCTATTTTACCCACACCTCACTCACTGACCACTAAAATGTTACTATTATGTCATTTCAACATAAATCAATGTTAAAAACCTCTCCATTGATTAGGCTTTTGTCCACTGCCAAATTAAAAATGCCCAGATGTTTTTCTGTCCTCAAATAAAAACATTTCTCCACACTTATCTTGAGTTGGAAGATGATTCAATTCCAAATTGTACCTTGTGTTGTTTTTGTGAATTCTGCTCCAGCCTTTGCCAGTGTCTTTTGGACTCCTGCACCATCTCTTCATGGGTAATTCCTGGAATAAAATATCAGACAAAGCAAAAAGAAAAAGACTGATTTTTTTTTTTTTTTTTTTTTTTTTTTTTTTTTTTTTTTTTTATTTACAGGATGCCAAGTTATAAGAAAGGGTACCAACACGTTTCTTAATGACAACAGTCCACACTCTTCTGGATGTGAATTTTCACAATTCTTCCTTTTAAGCCAATATTTTTAACTATTAAAAAAAACTGCACCAAGAATAAATATATGTTAGAAAGAAAGATAGAGAGGGCAAGCAAGAGTGATGGATGGATAGAGCAACAGAGCGAGAAATGGATAGAGAGAGAGACATGATAGAGCGAAAGAGCGATGAAAAGGGTGAGAGAGAGCGAGAGTGATGGATGGAGAAAGCTGGATAGAGCAAGAGAGCATGAGCGGGATGGATGGATGGATGGATGGATGCATACCAGTATCCTGCTGCAGAACCCAGCATTTGAGCTCGATCACAGAGTGAGCAAAGGAGCAGCTATCCTCACGCTGGCAGCCGTAGCGAACCTCGTGCCGACAAATGTCGAACTGGCAGAGGGGGTGCAGGGGTCGTACCTTACTGTAACGCACGTTGGCAGACCTCACCACATGGACCAGGCACCTGCAGGTGACATTTAGATTCAAGCTGTCCAATCAGATGTTTTCCCCCAGTCAGAGTAATAAGGCCCAAAACTCCAAATAAAACAGATTTTAATGCTGTTTTTCAGATTATCTGAAGATGTTTTAAGAAAACAAACGCAGATTGATATGAAGCACAGAAGTTTGCTCACTTGTTATCATCGAATGGGTGCCGTGCTGTGAGGTTTGAGCAGACTGCTAAATTCTCTTTGCTGCGTTTACTGATGATCCGAGGCTTACTGTCGAAACATTCCTGTTCAAGAAAAAAAAAAAAAAAAAAAAAAAGTAAATAAGAAAACTAATGTATTACAAAGTAAAAAGTTAATGAAAATAAACAGGAGAGAACTGTGTGTCACACTGAGCCTCACCTCACAGAGGAACATGAACATGCCCATGTGCAGCTGCAGCAACCTGGTGACGCTGAGCGCCCGCCTCTCCGTGCTGCCCAGCGGGTCAAACAGAAGCTCTCGGCTCAGTGCGCCCTTCCTCTCCTGCGTCCATACGTCAATCTCTTCCTGGCAGTAAGCGAATGTACAGTTCTCCCCGTACTGGCACTCCTGACGCTCCTGTACCTCTGTTGGACCCAGCAAATGTTGAAAATTCCCACAGGCCAAAGCCATTTTCAAACTTGATTGTCCAGCCTAAAACACAAATTTAAATACCTTTACAAAGTACGAACGCCCCCAGGAAGTTATTCCGTGCGGGCCTGGGTCGAATCCTCTTCCAGGTGGGATCGTCGGTGTTTCTGAGACGACATAGCAGCACGTCTCTCTTGCAGCGGTGTGCTGCCTCTGGCTGATACTTGTAGTCCATCACCCGAGGACCTGTAAACAAGTAGAGTTTTACCTCTAAACCATATCTGATCATTTCAATTAAAAAAAAACTTTATTTATCCTAAAGGGAAATTAACTGTTGTCGTAACTCATATCATCCAAGTATCTTCAAAGAAAGAATTTCCGGTAGCAGTCAGTCTTGCAACAAATCAGAAGAAACCTCTGACTGAAGACTGTTGCTGTATAACATGTCCTGTTATGACATGCTAACAGCTCATTTTTCTTATCGTTTAGCATTTTTCATGAAAGATTTCTTATAAGAATTTTATTTATCATTTTCGCAATAAGTTTCAATTATTGGTGTTTTAAAAAAATGACAGAAATGTTATCTTTAACATTTTCTTCACTGTTTGCATCAAAAAAATATCCTTAAGTTCAAAACTATGATTCCATGCAGTTACTATGTGCGCCTTAGTGATATGGGAATGTTTACCAAGAACAGTATTTGTGTTTGGGACACTATAAATGCTGTGCCATGCAGTCCCAGCCATACAGTTATATAAGTAGAATATTTATTGGAATTTTGATCATTATCCCAATTACAACTGGGCTATATGGCTTAAAAATAAAATCTCCAGTTTTTTTTCATACCTCACTTTCTTTTCTAAAAAACAAATTACAAGAAAACAGTTTTTTTTTTTAAATGGCTTTTATTCTATTCAATTCTGTGGGTTGTACAATGGAGTATTAGAGCCAGGCTACAAGATTTTTTTTAAATTGTTTAAACGAGAATATAGTCATAATATTAGAATAAAGACGCAATTTTACCCGAAAGTCATTTTAATGAGAAAGAAGCTTCAACAGAGTGATCAAGATCTGACATGACCATCTCAGTCCATGTGGTTCTTTGTTTGAAATGGACATTTGCACAATCATTTTTTTCCTTCTTTTTCTTTTTTTTCCAATTTGTGCAGATGTTCCTGACTTTTTTTTTTTTTTAAACATGCCTTGTCCAGCAGAATCATGCACAACTGTTTCAAATTCCTGCTACTGGTAATAATTTGATGCTGATGTGTTAAAAATTAGGTGGTTCCTTATCTGTAAAACTGATGCCAAAGTTTGACTTCACAAAATGCTCAACATTCCTCATTTTAATATTTTATTTTTCATGTTAGAGTTCACAGAAACTTACTACTTCATTCTCCTAATACCCTGACTTTATTCCAGCAATATTAAAAATTTATTCTCAAATTATTTTAGCTTTATTCTTGTATGACTGTATTCTTGTAATATTATGACTTTACTCTTGTAATCAAAATAAAAAAAATCTTAGCCTGGCTCTGATACTCAGTCGTAGGGTTGACCTGAATTTGAAGTCCAAATAATTAGAAGCTGTAACACAAGCTTGTCAAACAAGATGGTAGGCCTTGGATTGCATTGGTAAAAAACAAAAAAATCCTGACTTTCCAAAAAAAATAGTCTTCAAAAACCAAAAATTAAATTAAATCGATAAAATCAGTTTATTGTCCAGCCCTAATCTCAATAGTACCACAAAATATCGCAATAAAATTCTAAGTCCATATCGCCCACCCGTAAGCAGAAACTATATATATCAGTAACATGTCCTGGATGATCCCACCAGTTGTTGGCAAGTAGTGCTAACCCACCTCATTTGCTTTTGCTGCTCCTCTTTAAATCTCTGTCTTGCCACTGATCACTCAGAGTCAATCAATGGAGCACTGACTGATACCAATCTCTGGTATTAGTGTATTTATACGCCAAAGAGATTTTTCTTTTTTTTTTTAATCATGCCAAACCAGTACTACTTATAAACACAGCCTGCAGTATCCAAATTGAGCTCAAAAGAGGAGGAGACTGAAATGAAGGGATCCTACCTATTCGGCTGTAGCAGGCGTGACAAGCCTGGCGAAACTCGTGAGTGGCAGCGAGAGGATTCCTGGAGAGAAGAGAGAGGTTGGTTCCTCCTGGTCCATTCTGAAGGAGAAAGGGATGACCAAAGAGTTAAACATCCTTATAATCGCTACTATAACCCTAAAAAAAGAAAGAATAATAGGTCTAAATGAGTCTTTTACTCACTGTGTGCCCAGCATTGTGGTTTCGCATTCCAGGGATAAAGCTGTGACACACTCGTCCCCCTGAAGACACAGAAGCAAGGACACCGATGTCAGACAGCATGTTGCAGTAATGCTGACTCATCTCTGATGATCATCTGAAATTATATACAACTCCCTAAAAGCTGTGCTGCGACAGCAGTTCACAGACCACAGACAGTGTATTTTCTTTGACAGACCAACACAAAGTAGCACATAATAGTGGATGAGCAGAAAAGGACACACGGTTTTCAAAATTCTTCAGAAATAAAACTGTAAAATGTGTCCCATTGGGAAGCACATTCTGTGACAGAACTCAGCCAAACGCTATTATGTGGAGGAAAATCAATCCTGCACATCACCCTGAAAACACCACCCCAACTGTAAACGATAGTTTACTGTAGGGGCGGCAGCATCATCCTGTGGGAACGCTCATCTGCAGTAGGAATAGGCAATCATAGAAGAAAACCTGATAGAGGCTATAAAAAGGGCAGGGCCAGCGTTAGATTAGAATGATTTCCATCAAATTAATTTGTTTATTAAAATGGCCTAGTCAAAGTCTAGACCTAAATCACATGCTTTACGTCACTAAAACGATTTATAGAAATTAACAAAACAAAACAAAAAAAAGACATGAAAGACAACATGGCAGAATACATGTAATTTTAAATTAAACATAACTGTAGTATCATATTACATTATTTACAATTTACTAAAATATTGTTTTATATGTCCTTTAACATTTTTACAATTCATTAAATATAACATCAGTTGGCATTAACCTCCAGAGTTGCATACCACAGATCAGCACTGTTCTTTTCTGTACATAAATTCTAACTTTTGGCAAAATGCAGCTTCTTTTAATAGCATGCCCACCTAAATGAAAATGTGCATTCTGGCTAAAAAAAAATATATTTTGAAATAAAATCACAGGTGTTCTGAGAAAAACAATATTTCTGGAAAAAACACAAGAAGAGAGTAGCTTAATCTATCTTTAATGGAAAGTCATCCAAAAAATTTTCAAAACCCGTGGCCACATTTGAAAACTGATGTCCACAGATGGCCTCAACCCAATCTAAATGAGCTTGAGATATTCTATAAAGAAGAATGGGAAGAAATTTCTCAACCATGAATATAAACAAAACTTTTAAGATTCTAGATAATAAAAAGGTACAAATTCAAGATCAACCAATTTCTAAGGGAAAATAAAGAACTGCATAGCTCACCAGGAAGAGTGTACTCAGACAGCGAGTCCAGCCCACCGGCAGCGACTCCTTTCCCTTCCCCATCTGTGGCCCCTGTAGAAAAGCTTCCCAGTGCGTCCTGCGCTTGGGTGGAGCCCTGGTCCCGCACTGGTGCGTAAGGCTCCAGGGTGGGCATGTCACTGATGGAGGAGCTGAAGAAGGCTGGGGGAAGCTGGGGTGACGGAGATGGAAGGCTCGGTGAGTAAGGAGGCCGCAGACCGACGGCCGTGTTGGGAAGGTTGGTGGGGATAGCACCTTGAACAGGACTCTGGGGGACAGAAACGTATATAAGCAACCAATGAAAGGTGGTTGGTGATCTCTATATTCACCTAGTGTGATGTAAATCGTACTAGATTATGATTTTGTTTTGTGTCCTCACCTCACTAACTTTTTTGGACATACAATCCAAAATGCTGTCCATCCCGTCCTTAATAACGCTGCTGCTGCATTCATCTATGTGCTCCGACACCGGGACGGAGTACGGCATGGGAGGCAGAGTCTGGCTGCTGGGGCTCTCTGAGAGCTCAGTGCATGAGGTCACCACTGTGGTTGTCGGGTCATCGCTCACTGGAATGGGTGTGGCCAAAGGGGCGGGGATGCACTGTGCGTTCGACAGGTCCGCTAAGTCGGGAGATGAAAGAAAACGGTTATGGGAATGTTGGGAGCGGGACTTAGATCGTGCGAGTTTGTCATACCTGGTCCGATGTCAGCCAGGGACTCCAGCCCATTGGAGGACATCTAAAGAACAGGAAAGCATTGGCTTTAAGTCGCCTCAAGATAGATTGAAGTTTTCAAGAGTGAGTAGCACCTACTTCTCCAGTGGGTGGGGAAGTTTCTCCGAGACTCTCCCCTTCTGTGGCAGCCGACTCGGTCTGTGGGCTGACGTAGGCTTTACGGCCCTTCAGACCCAGCTTGTTGGCCAGATCCTGGGCCAGGTCGATAACTAGCACATCCTGTAACAGCAGGTAGAAATACACTGTTTAGAAGAGGAGTCGTTGCTTTTTCCAAGGAAAACACTATAAAGCAGTGATATCCAAACTTTTTAGCCAAAAATGTCAAGCTGAAACTACTCCCGGGGCCACAAAACTTTTAGTATTTTTCTTTTTAATTATAATCGCAAAAACGATTTGATTTTTACCAGCTACATTAACAACAAATTAAACACACAATATTTTAATGAAGTAGGTAAAGCAGTCAGATTTCTGTAGACCAGCAATACGTAAATCATTAAAGATTTAAAACAAAGAAAGTCTTGCAGGTTGCAAAACAGCAACCCATATCCTAAAAATTTTGGTTGATCATCCTTTTCTAGATTTGTTGTGTATCATTTTACCAACAAGAACAGGATTTGCTCACACTCACTTTATTTTGCCAAGTTTATTAAACAGGCAAGTCCAAGTTTGCATTTTAACATCACTGGATGTTTTTGGTCCCTGTTACGAATAAATTAAATTAAAAGCAAAAACCTGAATGATTACTTTGTGTTGCACCTTACATTTTCCATTTTAAGATTTTAATTGTATCTTTTTTTTAAAAGGCCTGGCATCTGGAAAATTTCACCCCAACATTGCTTTTCAATGTGTATCTGCATCAACTGCCTGAACTAGCAAACCAGATTTAAGCTATTCTTGAACTGTGATCAAACGCTGCCCAAAATCGTTCCGAGGGTCACAAATGGCCCACAGGCCACACTTTGGACACCCTAAAATCTCAAAATATTTCAGCAATGATTGGGGTGCACCGATTACCGATCTTTAAAAAGCCTGACCTGCCAATTCCAATCTTGGTCAATACTGATTTTTTTTGGTCTGTAAAGTTAACGTTATCGTTAACCATGCACATGCAACCTGGTGGCCAGGTCTGTCAGTTAGCCTTCTCTCACAGAAGAGCAAAAGTGGACAGTGGCTGATTTTTCAGACCTTTGCGGAGGTCAATAAGATTGGTTTCTCATGTGCATATCGGCCAATCGTCGATCTCCTAAAATTAGGAAAATCTGGGCCGATTTCTTGGTGCACACCTAACGAAAACATTTGCAAGAAACTGTAATAAAATACATACATGTGGCGCCGTAAGGAGACATTTGGTTCCACTCTCATAAGCCTCTCTGAGTCTCCCCAACTCTCTGAAGCAGAGCGCCTTTCGGTATAAAGCCCTGCGACTGCCCTCAGACACACACAGTGCACTCTCACAATCCTGAATGGCTCGCTCATACTCCCTCTAAAACAGAAAAAAAAGTGAACAAACTGTCAAATTTTCACTTTTAAAAAAAATAAAAAATAAAAATTTGAACGTATCTCTGCTCATTCATATTCACCATCTGGTAGAAGGCAGCAGCTCTATTAACATAGAGGCTCTCCAGCAGCTCATGCGGAATGATGACAGCTTCAGCCTGCGCGTAGCGGGCAACGCTGACCCCCTCTCCGTACTGCTGAGCTCCCTGACGCCAATCACCATCTCGAAAACAAGAATTTCCCTCATCAAGCAAGTTGCACACCAACTGGGTCAGGAAGGCCTAACAGGAAAGTACAGAAAATGGGTAAAGAATAAAAAGGCATGAAGGATTAAATATGCCAAAGTGAAAGCTAATGGGACGGAAAAACAATTGGCAGGCAAGGATCAAGTCTGACCTCATAACTCTCTGGTTCAGGAAAGGGCAATGATGACCTAGTGGGCGGAAAAGTGAAAGGATCTTAGGATCTTGATACAGTTAGTGTGTGGTTTAACTATGATGTGAAATTTGGTTCAGTTTATGCTTCCTACTGGATAAAGCTCATTGCCCTTTGGATCTCTTCTCTTCGCCTCTGTCGTTCAGGATCCATCATCTGAGGATATAAACACGACTGACTTGGAACAGCTGAAAACTCCAAAAAACTTGTATAGTTATTTCAGTTTTGACACTAGATATGACCTGGAAACATTTCTAACTTAATTCTGAGATAACAGAAGGCCTGCCATAGATAGGGGCTGAGCAATCCTAATCTAATTCAATTCAATTGTACTTTATTTATCCCCGAGGGGAAATTATGGGTAATGCCTATCTTAAACTAATGATGGATATGTTAATTAGTTTAGTTCCATTAACAATATGAATTACCATATATATATTTTCAAGTAACATATTTAGTTATTTAAAGTATAACCAATTACTGAAGGCTTTTGAATGTTTTTGATTTTAAATGGCAGCAAGAAAAACAGCATTTTAGCAACATTTGCTAACATAAATCAGCACTTTACACATGTACATGATAACTGATAACCTATATTTTATATTACAACAACAGACTGTCTATAAACAAACATTATGAATTAAGAAAATAGCTAATTCCGTTACCAGAAGCACCGCCACCTGAGTTTACATGGCGGGGTCGTTAGCCAGCTAATGCTAATTGCTCATTTTGGCTAACTCTGACTTAGCTTTAATGAAGAAAGCAGTAAAGGCTATTTTTCACTTTCAGCCCCAACCGCTCTGAATCTAATGTGTTATCTAACACAGCAGAAGAGTTAGCTCATGAGATTTAACTAGTGTTAGATTAAGTTAGTTGGCTAAATTAGCCAAAGCCCTCACAGAGCATAGCATGGCAACTCACCGAGAAGTTACAGCGCTTTTTAGAACAGGGTTAGCTCCCCGATGCGTTGGAGACAAAGGTTAGGAAATCTGGACAACCGAATATCAGTCAATAACCAGGCGCATTTTTGTACGGCGAGTGTCCGTGTCATTGGAGAGTGGACCTAACACGAGTTTCTCTTCTTCAGCTCCAAATTGGACTGGCTTCCTAACGTAGCTAGCGGCTAGCTGCTTCACCCAGTGGTTAAATCGCAACAAGTTTCCAGGTCAGGTTCCAGCCAGAAGATGGCAGCAAAACCTCTTAAAGTTTTAGAAATCAGGTTTTCCCCAACAAACAGTCACTTCTTTGTGGATTTTAATCTGTTTATCCAAGAAAATTTACCAAGTATATATTTTTTTCCAGGTTGGAATCAACTGATTTCTACTTATCAAATTAAAGACTAGAACAAGTCGATCGTTCTAAAGGCCTGGCCTACAAACACTGAAGTGTGCTTTATCTGTAATATGTCCAGTGGCGGTTCTAGACTAAATATACCAGGGGTACCAGGGTGGGGGCAGATTATTTTCATGGGGGCACAGAACAAAAGAGTGAAATTAGAAAAGCAGTTTCATTGTTTGCTATATTAAGTGAGCCAAAGAACCACTTGTAGTTCTGGAACTGTAGGTAGGAAATCCCTGATCTAGCAGATGAACACTGTGATCCTATCTCAATAAGAGTGCAGCACCTAAATTTTTAAGTCAATGTTAAAGTAAAACTGTAAATGTAAAGAAGGAAATTGTTCCAAAGGACTAATCAGTTACAGTTTCTATGCCAATGCATTTCACCATAAGAAACTGAGAAGCAGGACCATTTCTACAGGGACAATGGCCCTTGTTGGCCCCTGTCTAGAACCTGCCCATGAATCTGTCATTAAACTGCAAACATCTCAGAATCAGCTTTATTGGCCAAGACTGTGTGCACAAAGAAAAACATTAACTTAGATTTTCAAGCACTCACAGCATACAGACATTAAGTATAAATATTTAAACTTTAGAGGAAATAAAAGGATAAAAGAAACTGTGTGTACAAATATAGTGCATAAACAAGGTGATTATTTGCATAGTTTCACAGATGGTTCAAAAGATTAAAATATAAAAGCTACTAGTGCTTCGGTCATAGTCCCAAGATTTATCGTACCTTGCAATTATCTGAGTATTCATGCAGTAGAACTGTGTGCAGTATTATTGGCATTAGAATATTCAGAGGAAGTTCATTCAGAAAAATTAATTATCTGTAGTGATTTATTATTAGTTTTATTAAGTATTGAAGCAGGTAATACAAAAAACATCCAGATATTGTGTGAAATTAACTCATTAAGACTATGTGCACAAAATAAAACCATAGTAATCATGTGGATTCCAGTGAATGTAGGAATAATGGATGGATGGATGGATGGATGGACGGACGGACGGAGTGTTAAGGAAACGGTAGAACATGTGTTTATGGGGTTTTGGGAATATGAGAATCATAGGAGAATATTGTTCATGAGATTGCAGAGTACTGGGGAATCAAGTTGTAAGGATATATTGTTTCAGTTACATAAAAGAGGAGGAAAGAAAATATTTTTCGTTTTTTGAAGAATACTGGTCTTATTAAAAGACTTCAAGAAACGTGGAATAAAAGTGTGATGAACGTCTGATCCTGAAGATGACCGTAATGCAACAAATTGGATACCAAGTGGAATAAAATCCCAAAGTAGAAGAAGCAGTAGAAGGCGCCTACCGATCCTGGAACAGTTTCACAAAATAGCCAACAGATGGCGCCAACACACCTGTTGCTAAGCAGCTTGACAACGACGCCAACGGAAACACCAAACTGGGGCTGCGTGACGTCAGAAGGTTTAGCAACTGGCGCGCTGCGCGGAAGCATCGCGTGTTTCTTTATTCAACTTAGTAGGAAAGTCTTTAAAAGGTAAGTATAATTACTGGTAATGTTCACTGGTCTTCTGACGAGAGTTTATATTAATGTTAAAGTTTAAATACAAAATTGACTTTTACAAGTCTGTCCAAGTGTTAATTTTTTTTTAGTGCTGCGCACTACCAGTGATTAGCACCGGTGTTATGCGTAAAGCTATTACAGCTAGCCTCAAGGTTCCTTTTGGGTCCAGTTTCGCTAACGGCTAACTGATAAACGTTAGCATTACATGAAATGCTTTTACGTAGCTGGAAGTTCCGTTCATTTGTTTGTCCTTTCTGTCGCTCGACTTTTCACCAGGTATCGACCATGGCCTCGGATGACATCGCTCAGCTGGCTGATGCTCTCTCGAGGACTCACGTTGGTGATGGAGAGTTGAGCTTCAAAGGTCTGGGGCTGAAGCTCGACGACTCAGAATCAGGTCAGAAGACGTTACCTTTTAGTAACCGTGCGATTTTTGTTTTATATCCTCTGATCTGACAAGCTGCTGTCTGTGTTTTCAGTGCGGGAGCTGCTCAGTAAGATAGAGCAGTACCAGGGTCTGAGAGCTCTGCGCCTGGAAGGAAACACTGTGGGAGTGGAAGCAGCCAAAGCCATTGCTAAAGCTCTTGAGAGCAAAGACCAACTTCAGGTACACATCCCTTCATATTTTACTGTGAAAAGAAAGGACACATCAGATATCACATTGATTTGCCTGTAGGCTTAGCTCTAGGTAGTTTTTGCAAACACTTGAGACTCTAAAGAACAGGTCTGAGTGTAGAAAAGTATGGAATTATGAAATGGGAAAATAAATTACTAACTAACTGTAAACATCACTCTCCTGTATTTTAAAGAGAATTTTGACTTTAGCTGACATTGACCTAATTTTTCTAAATCTGGCATTTTCAATGACAGAGGTTCAGATTGCAAAACGATAAAAACAAAGCAATCTTGCTATAACACATTCCCCCTTCATATTTCTGCTCAAGTCTTTTTCTTTAAGTGGAAACCAGAATGAACTGCTGACACACCACTCTGTAACATAGTTATATTTAAAATAGGTTTGTTTTGTTTGTTTATTGGGGGGAAGGGGGGAAGTTGTTTCCTCTGACAAAATTTTGAACACTTCATTAAAACTTGAGCTGGGCAACTTCAAGTCATGTTTTCATAGCAACTTCCTTACAGAGGAGTGTTGTTGTCAGTGTGAGTTGTTGGTGGTGATGTGCTCATTGACTGGGGAAAAAAAATCTAGCTTTTAGTTTTTGACCAAGCATTCATGGCCGGTCAAGCAAAAATCCTCCAGTTCTGGACACCTGCTGATTTCTTGGTGCATTTGTGTACATTAACCTCTTTCACTCTTTATCGCAAAGAGGCCCTCTCTTTCTCTTTAGGACCAGACTTGTTAATTTTGTCAATGTATTGTGTGTTTCAGAGGTGCTACTGGAGTGATATGTTCACAGGAAGGCTGCGTTCCGAAATCCCCACTGCTTTGGTAAAAATAGCGTCACCTTTCTTTACATTACCCACCATTTAAGGCAGCATTGTCCAAACCTTTTGCCACAAGGTCAGAAATTGTAAAGTGGAAAGTACTACCGGGCCACACAAGCTTGAATATTAAATAAAAATGTGAAATCTAATATGTTTCACATGCTTAACAATGAGCCAAACATTGAGTATTTCAATCTATCACTGAAAAATTGGTCTGATTTTTGTAGCAAATAGATCTGTAATTCATGTTAGATCTGCTTTATTAAAAGAAAGGCATATATTGCTGAAATTTTTGTGTCAATTGTCAAATGATATTCTCAGCAACAAGAATATCAAAAACTTCAAAAATGTTTGCTGCATCTTTTCAACTGTCTGCGACAGTATGTAAAAATTTTACCATTTGTGAATTGCAGTCAGGGGCTGCATAAAATCATTCCAAGGGCCACAAATGGCCCCCGGGCCACACTTTGGACACCCCTGTTTTAAGGCAAGGGAGGTTTATTTCTATAGCACCATTCATACACAAGGCAATCCAAAGTGCTTCACAGGAAATCAAAGGAAATAATATAAAATGACAAAAACCTTTATTTTGCCTCAGAGACCTTAAAATATTAATCACTTAATTCTTTGATCAATAGCTGCTGTAAACAATGTTTGATTTGTAAAGGAGAAAACAGTTTCTTTAAAAGAAGGATCCCTTCTGAAATACTTTACACTGTCTAATATCTTAAAGATGTGTGATTATATGGTGTTTTTTAATTTTTTTATCTTCCAACTAATAATATTCCTTTATTAACGCGTCCTTATAAATGGACGGTGATGTTTATTTTAAAATGTGTCTGAACATGCTTTTATCAGACGTCTTTGAGTGGTGGATTAATGAGCGCTGGTGCCAGGCTAACTGAGCTGGACCTCAGTGATAATGCCTTCGGGCCTGACGGTGTCAAAGGAATCGAGCAGCTGTTGAAGAGTCCCTCCTGCCACACGCTAAGGGAACTGAGGCTCAACAATTGTGGCATGGGAATAGGAGGAGGGAAGGTGAGTTTATGCAAATGACAGCGTCTTTTCAAAACTGGCAAAGAAAAGCGAAACGTTTTTTTGTTGTTGTTAATTTTATTTTTGTTATTTTTATACAAACAGATCCTGGCTGAAGCTCTCATTGAGTGCCACAAAAAGTCAACAGCCCTTGGATCCCCTCTTAGGCTGAAAGTGTTCATTGCAGGGAGAAACCGCCTGGAAAATGATGGAGCAAGTGCCCTGGCCAAGGCCTTTCAGGTACACTCGTATAGGAAGGGTCTATTTTTGATATACACAGCAGAGGATTCCAGGCTATTATGGGATGCTAAGTGAAAATTTCAGGGAGCTTACATAAATGTAACTTATTCTAAAATTGCCACAGGTTTAATTTAGCCATACTATGGTTTATAATAAACATGTTTGTTTTGTCTAAGATGATGGGCAGCCTGGAGGAGATCCACATGCCTCAGAATGGAATAAACTATGCCGGTGTGATGGCCTTAGCTTCAGCCATCCGTCAGAACTCTGAGCTTCAAGTCCTCAACTTCAATGACAACGCCTTCACCAAGAGGGGAACACTGGCCATGGCCCAAGTGAGACCTGCTCCTTTTTTAAAATTCTCCATAAGAGGAAACCATTCCAATCCCGTGTGTTTAAGCCCCACCCATCCTGCTGACTCTGCAGGCTCTGAGGCACCTCAGGAACGTCCAGGTGATCAACTTCGGCGACTGTCTGGTCCGGTCTGAAGGAGCCATCGCCCTCGCTGCAGTTTTGAGAGAAGGACTTCCGGTCCTTAAAGTAATTGGAACATCTCGCTCCTCTGTGTCAGTGTCATTAGTGTCGCTTCATTGTTCTCTCATGTGTCTTTAGGAGCTCAACTTGTCTTTTGGTGAGATCACCGGGGGGGCAGCTCTCGTGGTCGCTCAGGCCATCATGAACAAACCTCACATGGAGAAAGTGAATCTGAACGGTACGATTACAGACCACGGGACGCCACTTCTGGTGGCTGTGTCACATAATGAAATATTCTGGTGACATTTTAGATATAATTTATGTATTTCTTCACAATTATGATTATAAAGTTTTTAAAATTGTATAGAATTGAACAAAGTAGTGTGAACAAAGGTTAAAATAACATTTTAACAGGCAACTGTTTGGGTGAGGACGGCTGTGAGGTCTTGAGAGAGGTTCTGGACAATGTGGACAAAGGAGACATGCTGGCTTCACTCAGGTAATGCATCAGTCCAACAGCTGGTAGTCATGAAGCTGATGTTCAGCTTCTCTAGCTTTAAATGCACGAATCTGTCAGTAGTAGAAATAAATCTCTTATAGGGCTGAAACAATTAGTCAGGTTAATAGTTAATAATTGATTATTAAAATAATCGTCAACTAATTTAGTAATCGATTAATTGTTAACTGGAGTATACAAACTCTAAAACGTGCCATTTGCTGAAAGAACAACACACTCAGAGCAGTAATTAAGTCAAAAAATATTTGCATTTAAGTAAATATGTTCTTATAAAAACTCCAAGTGGCATAGTTTTATCTTCACCTGGTTCAAACGCTTAAAAAAAAAAAAATCTATCTAATTATTAATGGGTTAATCCAAAGGATAATCACCTGATCAGCCCTGCGTTGTATTGATGTTCAGTCAAGCAGAAATTCCCGAGCTTTTCACATGTTGACGTTAGAAGGATTTTTTTAGCTGCAGATGCATCCTTTGCTACCAATGATCAGGCGTGCACTAAAGGAATGCTGTTATTGCATTTTAGGTAATAAAATTTCCTTATTTAAAAAGGAATTGAATTGTTTATTTGCATTTTCTCATGTATTTCTAATATTGGATAAAATAAGCTTAAGTAGTTAAATGAAAACTCTGAAGAATGTGCCAAATTTTTTTATCCAGTTAATCAATCGTCAGAATAATCGATTACTAAAATTTTTGTTAGCTGCAGCCCTAATGTCTTTTTGACTTGTCTGTTTTACTAAATGAGTATCAAGTAGAACCAACATCTTCTTGCTTCGTCTGCAGTGAGGATGAGGGCGAACCAGACGAGGAGGAAGATGAAGACAGTGATGACGGAGATAGCGATGCCAGCGATGAATGTTATGAGACTGATGAGTGCGAGGAAATTGTGAAAGAAAATGGAGTAACAGGAGGAGAAAGCTCTGACAAACCTCAGAGCCAAGTATGGAACAACATATGTTTACCCAATAATACTAATATTAGGTTGCTATAGTTTCAATTTTTTTTTAAATTAAATTTAATCAGCTTAGACATCTTAAGGTTTGATTTTTTTTTTTATACACTTCCAGGCAGAAATCCAGATGTTCCTGAGTAGCCCCTCAGCAGAAAAGTTGTCTCATATGAAGGTGAACCTTCAGGAAGAGGTAAGTTTGTTTTCCTTCACCTCATTAAAGTGTTCTTTACTTAAATATGAATATTCAACTGAAACTCAATGACAACAGGTTGTATTAGTCATAAGGGTGCTGTTGTGTTGGTAATATATATATATATATATATATATATATATTCTCAAACAATGGGGACCAGAGGATGAGGTGCTGGAGGAACCATCATGGGAGGATAAGCCCCTACATGGGATGTACCACCGACAAATAACTGAAGTGGCTGATATCAGGAAATCCTACCAATGGCTGGAAAAAGCTGGACTCAAGGACAGCACAGAGGCACTCATCCTGGCTGCACAGGAACAGGCCCTAAACACCAGAGCAATAGAGGCTCAGATCTACCACACCAGACAAGATCCAAGGTGTAGATTGTGCAAGGAGGCCCCTGAGACAGTCCAACACATAACAGCAGGGTGCAAGATGCTGGCAGGGAAAGCGTACATGGAACGTCATAACCAAGTGGCGGGCATAGTGTACAGAAACATCTGTGCAGGATATGGACTGGAAGCCCCGAGATCAAAGTGGGGCACACCCCCAAAGGTGGTGGAGAATGACCGAGCTAAGATCCTGTGGGACTTCCAGATCCAGACAGACAAAATGGTAATGGCGAACCAACCGGACATCGTGGTGGTGGATAAACAACAGAGGAAAGCCGTTGTGGTGGATGTAGCAATACCAAGCGATTGCAACATCAGGAAAAAGGAACACGAGAAACTGGAGAAATACCAGGGCCTCAGAGAGGAACTGGAGAAGGCCTGGAAGGTGAAGACCACAGTGGTGCCTGTGGTCATCGGGGCCCTCGGGGCAGTCACCCCCAAGCTGGAGCAGTGGCTAAAACAGATCCCAGGAACAACATCAGACATCTCAGTCCAGAAATGCGCAGTTCTCGGCACAGCCAAGATACTACGCAGAACCCTCAAGCTCCCAGGCCTCTGGTAGAGGACCCGAGCTCAGAGGTTGAGAAAGACCACCCGTGGAGGGTGAGAAGGGAATTTTTTTTTTTTTATTTTTTTTTTTTGTTTGTTTGTTTTTTGTTTTTTTTGTTTGTTTGTTTGTTTGTTTGTTTAATATCCATCTCTGAGATTGCTGAGGCTCTTCTCTCGTCTCTAGGTTAATGCATCGGAACCAAACAAAGCTGCAGAGCTCTTTCTGAAGATTGCCTCCCTGTACAGCGATGACACTGAGGCCAAAATAGCTGTTTTTGAAGTGATCGGTAAAACCACTTGTGTACTGAGGCATGAGGTTGAAACCAAATATTTGCATCCACTGCATAAAAAGACATCTTTTTTCTTGTCTCCAGACATTTAGCACATTTTTTTTCTTTTTTTAGTTCAGTTTGTTCAGCAAAATTCTCCATTTGCTAAATATTTTAGTAATTTTAGGTAGTTACTTTTTAAAAGTTAACTACCTACCTAACTTTGACCCAAATCAAAAATGTTTGATTTGGGTCAAACATTTTGGATATCGTTGCATGAGCTACTCGTTTTGGAGTTTTGACCCTATACTCCTGACAGAACTGGTGGAACTGAGTCAGATTTACTTGTTTCAACTCTACCCAGAACTCTCCGATGGGACTAAGATCAGGGTTTTGTGATGGCAAGTCCAAAACAAAGACTTTGTAACTAACTTGACAGTCTGCTTGGGGACATTGTACATTCGGATGACCCATTTCTGCCTGTCTGATGTCTTGCAATATTCTAATATTTGGTGCAGCAAAATTCCTACACATGATGCTTCCACCTCCGTACTTCACAGTTGATGATCACATTTGGCAAAAAAAAACTGTCACGATTCAGCCGTTTAGCGAGTAATTGTGGTCATTCTAGCTGGCCTAAAACAGGAACAGTTTAGTCTAATTTTTATTGTTAGATCGTCTGGATAAATAGGTTATGTCTTTTCATGAAGTGTTTCGAAATATCTGGTTTTACCTGGAAATAATGGGATATTAACTGCAGAATGAAGTTGTTTTTTGTTTTTTTCTATGTTGCTTCTAACATCATAACTTTTTCCAGATGCGGTTTTGAAGAAGGTCCTGTCTGGTTCAGCCCTCCAGTCTTACTGCTTCCTCACCACCCTGCTGGTCCTGATGGGAGTCCTGAAGGTGCAGTAGAGCTCAGCAGCTTCCAGAATCCTCTCTGTCTGAAGAGTTTGAAACAAAACCCACTAACTGTACAGAAGCACAGCTATCACTAATGGGTAGATAGATTATCTGAAGAAAAATGCTAATTATTAAGCCATTAACAGCTTAATTTGTTCTGACTTTGCATTTTCTAGGCAGCATATAAAATTCCAATGTCTAGTTTTGTTTTTGTTGTTGTTTTAAGCCAAATGTACGTTTTCACTTTGTATCATAATTTTTGTTTTAGGGAGAGGGCAAAGTGCACAAGGTGTCACTAGTTCCAGGTCAGCTGTTATGTTTGGAACATGCTGTCCAGCAGGAATATTTCACTCAGGACCACGCCTCTCTGTTTCACACCCTGCTGTCCAGGTAATATTTCATCATCACTAACAAAGAAGGAAATCCTGTCTGCTTGCTTTCTGTTCTTTGTAATTAGACATGCACTGAGGAATCGGCCAGGGACACTAATTTAGCGATATTCAACATGATCAGACCTGACCGGAAACTCAAAAATCCCATCTTTTTCCAGTCAGTGAACACATCATAATTAACTGCAACCAGCTCATGCACTCTTTGGTGTGAAAGTGGTTACTGAAGGAAGCTGACTCAAAGTTAACTCTCGTCAGTATCAGTGGGGTGTTTAAAATCAAATCAGAGAAAGCACAGACATCTACAAGCTATCTAGAAGGAAACTATACTTTTTACAACATGTTGACACAGTTGAGACATGGCTATGGTTCTGTCAGCCTGCGAGGGAGGGAGATTTTCCACAGGTAACAGGAGGAGTTTAGCTGCTGTCATGCAACAGGCTGGATTATATAAATCTTGGAAATCTTGAGTTTAGCCAAGGATCTCCAACACTAGGAGCGTACACAAGAGGACTCCTGCTTAACACAAAGTGCTCTCCTTCACACAGGATTTGTTGTCACCTCTACTCCTAATTTAAATAAAAACCGCCTCGGAGCAGGAAGGAAGGTTGGAAGAAAAGTTTTGGGTGCTGATCCAGAACTTTTAGAAATCAGAAGGTCAAAGCTAAAAAGTCAAATTGTGATCTGACTGAATTTTCTCAGTGTTGGACAAGTGGGACTCAAGTCTCATTCTTTGTTTTTCTCTGTGCAGAAACGGTGATGCTCTGAAGTCTTACAGCAGTGCCAGAGAAAGGCTGAGCTCTGCTCTGGAGAAAAAAAAACACAATTACCACTGACTGAATGACTAAAGTCAGTATCAACACAGGGACACAAACACACACTGTTTTTAGTTACCGTATATGAAAACAACTGGGATACTTTCCACTTTATCAAAGGGACAAGTAAAGTCACTATTTATGCCTCCTGATTTGTATATTTTATATGATGTGATTGTCTATGATGTCTTAATTTCTATTTTTCTATTTTAGTTTATGACATATATTTTTATATAAAATGTCCAAATATTAAAAATATAAACTGCACATAAGAACTTGAAGTAGAACTAAGGCAACATGATGTCAAGCAAATTCTAGAAAGACTATAATTGTACTGCAAGATGGCAGAGATGTTTTAATGTTGTAAAAACGTTCAGTGGCACTAAGTGTTAATCAGGGATGTCAAGAAAACTTCAATTTGTCAAAATCAGGTTGCATTGTTTTGCTTAAATGTACAGTCCTCTGCAAAAGTATTCACACCTCTTGAACTTTGTCACAATCAAACGGCAAACAGTATATTTTATGGACCAACACAAAGTAGTGAATAGTCGTACACAAAATCTTCCAAAGTAGTTTTGGTCTAGTTTCTTGTGCCGTTTTCTTAGTTTTGTCTCATTTCAAGTGTACTAACTTACAAGTAACTTTTCATCACGATATAAGAGCTTGTTTTAAGTAAATGATTCTTTAATATTGACGAAAAAGTTCTAGTTATAAGTGAAATCATCTGCTAGTGGAACAATACATTTTTTCCCATATAAGTTAAAATGTCTTATCCTACTGGCAGATGATTTCACTTATAACTAGAACTTTTTCATCAATGTTAAGGAATTATTGCCCTAAAATGAGCTCCTATATCTGCTGAAAAGTTACTTGTAAGTTACCGTATTTTCTGGACTATAGAGCGCACCTTACTATAAGCCGCACCCACAAAGTTTTAAAAAAACCAGTAAACATACACATATCAGCCGCACCGGGCTATAAGCCGCTGATACCTCCGCCGCTCTAGGTTTTCCACAACGATGCAGCACGCAGCAGAGGGGGGAAGACACCCAAAATTTGAGTCATAACAGGTCAATTGAATATCACATTTATTACGGTTGAAAAAAAAAGAAAAAGTTGCCAAGTTTAGATTTAACTGAACTGATTATGGTAGTTTCCAAACGGCAGCGGCTCTATTTCCCTCCTGTAGTGCCAGGTCGATAGCCTTCAACTTAAAAGCAGCATCATACGAAGATCTTCTAGTAATTTCCATGATGAGTATGAGTTTAAAGAGAGAAATCTCCTTCGTGCCTGCTACTAGCATGTGCTAAATGAAAATTGGCACTTTCTTCTTTGATTTCCAACTTGGACGTCCCATGATTCACTTCCTGCTAAAGTGAAATCCGGTTAAAGAAAAATCCACAGAAAAGCCGCATCGGGCTATAAGCCGCATAGATCAAAGCGTGGGAAAAAAGTAGCGGCTTATAGTCCGGAAAATATGGTAGTTTTGTCTCATTTCAAGTGTATTCAGTATATTTGCACTGGAAACTAGACCAAAAATACTTGGGAAGGTTTTGTTTTTGCAGTGTAACACTGAGGGAAAATGGCACATTGTTGTCGAAATGTTTTTTTGCGCCTTCATCTGAAGGCGCTAAAGAAAGAGGTGTAAATACTTTTGCAAGGCACCAAGAGTTACTACTATGAAGGATGAATAGGTCTGTCAAGATTAGAGGCAGCCTAATTTGTCAACTAGCCAATAGATTAGGCTTCTATTTGCCTTCTTACGCTGCTGGGAGTAAGTATTGGCTGAGCAGAATTGGCTAATAATCAAGGAAGCAGCTCAGCTTTTCCATATCTGTGTAGGGGCTGAGCAAATATTTGTAATCATGATGACTGGGACAAAAAACATATCCATCACCAGAGATATAGAGGCACATGATAAGAAAGCTGCTGTTTTCCACCTGCTAGTAGATAGCTGCTTAATGTCCAAAGAAAATAACACATTTCTGACTGTAAATTTGAAAAATGAGTGAGGACAGCCAAAAAAAAAAAAAAAAAAAAAAATTGCATATCAGCCATAGAAAGCAGAATATCAGTCCACCTGGGGTGCGGTGGTTGTTCTGCTGCTTCAAACATTTGGCTGAATCAGAGGGATCTGTTCATGAATGTGCCTGTTGCCCCTCCAGGAGGTACCATATCACATATTCTTAAAACTTAGTGCTGCACACGTGTGATTACCCTGTCTTACCTCATAGATGTATCTGCTGGTGATGAGATGGAGCTCTGCTGTGAAAAAGGAAGAGAATATAATGTTGTTTACAATTTTGTATAACAGGAAGCTGTAAAAAAAAAAACAACAAACAAACCTTTTGTTTTAAGATCATCTTTCTTTACCTGGTGTTCATTTATACTGAATATTCTCTTAAATATACGGAACATTTGATCAAACTTGAATCTGTGTTTGGCTTTTTTCTCCACAACTATTTCTGCTACCAAAGTATCTTAGAAGCTCGTTTTTGTTCCACCTGTTTTTAATTATGACTGCAGTATAGTTCACAGAAGCAACAGTGAGGTGGAAATGAATTCACCTTGGAGTGGGAGGTGGTCAGGAGTGGGGCAGCTCTGAATGGGGGGGGAGGTAAACAGAGTTGGTTTTGGGTGAGGCACAGCCGGGTAAAAAAAGGTGGAGTCTATGAGAGCTGGACAGAGCTGCAGCGAAGCAGAGGTGAGTCTGTGCTGAAAATATGTTGTGTTAAAATCATGTTTGGGTTTTAAAGCTTCTATGATCTCATTAGTAACACTTGATGCAAAAAACGTGCTTCATTTGTCAGTTCATGCTTGATTTTCTTCAGTGTATTTTTTCTTAGTCCTAATTTTGCTGGCATGCATTAAAATGAAGCGGTCATTGATTTACCTTCTAGTTTTACATGCATGTGATATCTAGAATTCGAGTAACATCATTTTCACACCATGCCTGCTGAAAGGACTCCTTTTTTGCGGAGGGAACATGTTTTGGCACATCGGTAGAACTAGACACTACGTCTTTGTACGCAGTTTGTGCTCTGCAGTTTGGACCATCGCGCGCTATAAGGGTCCGGCAAACAGTCAGGGAGGAGGAAATTCCTCCGTCTCTAGTTTCTGAGCCCCTCAGTATTTTTTTTTTCTTTCCTTTTAAGAGACAAAATCATATGGTTTTTAACAGTACCCTTAGACAAATGACTTACTTGTGAAAGTTTTTTTTTTTTTTTTTTTTTTTTTTTTTTTTTTTTTTTTTTTTTTGTCTAACATCCTTTAATAGGTTTTTAAATGTTAAAAATGATACTTTTAATTGTTGCAGTTCTGTTTTTCTTCATGGTCTTGCTGATGTATGATTGAGACAGGTTTAATGAGGCTCTAGTCAACATTTTAGTCCCTCCAAATTTGTGAACATGAAACTTAAGCTTTTGGTCTCCGCTCCTGTGGATCAAGGCTGTTGATCCAGCATGGGAATGTGGCTTCAAGGCATTCCAGTGGAGACTAGAGCAGGGCAAGTGGCATGAATCATAAAAGGTAGGAATGAACTAAACTTATTGTAAAATCAAACTATAAGAAATGTGACAAGTCCTTTATTTTTTTTTTTTTTTCTTGGAATGTAAAAAAAAAGATCTTTACATATTTTCAGACTGGGGAAAAAAAAAGTTAAAGTATTTTCATATTTAAAAGCTCAGATTTCTTCGGGTTTTCATACGACTCCTCTCAAATTATTAACTTGCAAAAGTATTAATTCAGCTCAGAATTGTTGGCATCGTGTTATAAAAACAAACTGCCAATGTAATTCATTAGGATTTGATGTCATTAAACCAACATGAACCAATGTTAAATCATAAAGTGGAAGGAACATGCTTTTTGAATCTTTGCTGTATCTCTCTTGGGGCTTTGTGCATATGGAGACTTAAATTTTTGCTCATTCTTTGTTACAAAATGGTTCAACTGCAGTCAGACTGGATGGAGAACGTGTGTGAACATTAAGTTTTAAGCTTCTGCTTTGACTGGGCTATTCTAACAGATGAGTATGCTTTGAACAAAACCATTCTGTTGGAGCTCTAGTTTTTTATTTAGGGTTGTCCAGTTGGAAGAAAGCAAAAACATTCATTTTCAATATTAAAATTCAAAAATATTTTATTAATCCCAGAGGAAAATTAAATGTTGCTTTAACTCAATGTCCAAGTTTCATTAAAGAGTCATCGTACATGGTAATGCCTGTCGGCGGGAAGGATCTTCTGTAACGGTCCATATTGCAGCGAATCTGGAGAGGCCTTTAACTGAAGACACTCTGTTGCTGTATGACAGTCTCATGAAGACGATGCTGAGGGTTGTCCATAATGGTCTTCATTTTATGAAGAATCCTTTTCAACATCATCTTCAGTGGTTCCAGAGTAGTCCCCAGAACAGAACCAACCTTCTTTATCAGGTTGTTGAGCCTTTTTCCTGGTTCTGATGCTGCTGCCCCAACACCTGATAGCAGAAGAGATGACACTCAATAACAGACTTATAGAAGTTATGCAGCATCTTGCCGCAAACACTAAAGGACCTAAGCTTCCTCAAGAAGTACAGTCTGCTCTTTCACTTCCTGTAGGCAGATTCACTTTTGTGTCTTCAGTCTGTTGTCTCGATGAACACCGAGGTATTTATTCCTCCACCACCTCCACTTCTTCTCCCATGATGATGGAACTAGTGCTTGATCGAACCCTGTTTCTTTTAAAATCTACAATCATCTCCTTTATTTTGCTCACATTCAAGATGAGGTGATTGTTTCCACACCGTTCCACAAAGCAGTCCACCAGCTTTCTGTACTCAGCTTCTTGTCCATCCAATAACACCTGACAACTGCAGAGTCATCTGAGTATTTCTGTAGATGACAGGAGTCTGATTTGTATTGGAAGTCTGAAGTGTACAGAGTGAAAAGAAATGGTTAGAGTACAGTCCCCTGTGGTGCCTCAATTTCAAGCCTCTCACTGTCTCTTAACAAACTGATCTGTATTTACATCATCTATCAGGTCTCTTCAGGTTCTCTGTCCCTGCTTAAGCAAAGCAACCACCACATATCACTGTGGGGATGGTGTTTTAAACATTTTGCGAGGTCAGTTTTCCTCTACACAATGTTTTGAAAATAGGCCAAATATTTCAGTTTAGGTCTGATTTAACCAGAGCTTTCTCTCCCACTGCCCCCCCCACATCTGGATTTATACTGAGATGAAATTACCCACAGCTGGACTGACTAGATTTTTTTTAGGGGTGTCAGAGTCAAGAACCCAGAATACAAATTCTCACCACACTTTTCAGGAGTCTGTGATTTTCCTTCGCTTCACAATTAGATTCTAGATTGTGTTGATCTATCACATGAATTCTCAGTATAACACTGATGGGAAACAAAAAAGTAATAAAAAGGTCAAGGAATACTTTTCTAATGCAATGTGTAACTGAGGCTGAATCACAAACTATATAACATGGCTGCAAATTTAAAGGTTTATTTATTACAGCAAAAGAAGGAAAAAAACAACCCAGAGAGTAAGGAGAAAGGGGTAATTAATACTGACGTTGTGAATTTTCTACAGTGTTATAGATGCATTGCGTTGTGCTTTAAAATGAAAAAGTGTAGGTCACTCAAAGTTAAGTCTCCTGCTTCATACCTTTTTTGTGCTACTTGTTATTAAACCTTTTACTCGTTTTCCTGCCGTTCCATGGTGTTGAACGCTTAAAGGTGAATTACTACTGCATATTGAAGTAATCCTCTATAAATGCTATTTAATTTCAGATGCCTCTTCTGGACTTACGTAACACTTTCTGGGCTCTGCTGCTCAGCTTGTTGCTCCTTTGCATTCCTTCAAGTCACACAGCAAAATGTCCACAGCAGTGCATTTGTGACCAGATCCAGCTCAGAGTGGCCTGTGTGAACAAAAACCTGACCCAAGTTCCTTCTACTGTTGACGAGGTTTCTGCTCACACACACTGATCAAGATTTTGAGACTACTTTCACTGAACTGACACCATAGTTGCAATGTGTTTTGTTCCAGATCACGGTGAAGCTGGATCTCCGAGGTAATGACATCCAAGAACTTCCCTCGGGGGCTTTTAAACACACTCCCTACCTGACTCATCTTTCGCTACAGCGGTGTAACATCCGCAGAGTTAAGGAGGGGGCTTTCCGTGGCCTCGGTCGCTTGGTCTTCCTTAACTTGGCCAACAACAACATAGAAATTCTCTACCAGGTGATCAGAAAGTCAAAGATATAGCTTTATCAACCAGTACTGTCTTAATTTCTCCCATCACTTTAGATTCGCTGCCATTCTTCATGCTATAAACTCTGTCACCTGTATAACACCATGTTCCAACAAACTGCGTCTCAGAAATCCAGTTCAGTTACGAATTAAGTTCAAATTAATTCAGTTGACCAATAGGCACAGTCAGATTCTGGACCAGGAGTAGTTTCTATAGGAAATAAAACCAGAATGCACAAAGTTAATGGAGAAAAAGCTCATTCAAATGTCCCATCTTGGAAAAAGGAACAGTTAAATGCAGAAAGTGCCAGGGGTACTTTGTATGGGAAAGAAAACCAAAAACAGTACACACAGGTAATGGCAGAAATAGCTGCATCCATGACTCCATCTTGGAAAAAGACAGCTAAACACAGATGCACTGAACCATGGGTACTTTCTATGGTGAAGAAAAACAAGCAACCACTAATAATAATTATGTTTTCAGGGCAGATGGGTAAAACTATGCTTTGTGGTTTTTGAGTGCAGGAGTCTTTTGATGGTCTTTCTTCATTGAAGCAGCTTTTCATTGACCATAACCGTGTGGAAGAGATCCAGCCTGGAGCGTTCTCTCAGCTAGGCTTTCTCAACCTTCTCTCTATCACACACAACCAACTGGTCTACATGCCCAACTTGGCCTTCCAGGTAAACAAACACAAACATTTCCCCGAAAGGGAAAACTGCAAACACACCAATAGGAGAATGGCACAAGCACCTGTTGTTGTCAGAACTATTAATACAAGTAAATCTTCATCCTTTAAGGGCTTGCAGAACATCAAGTGGCTTCGTCTCAGTCACAATTCTCTGAATTACCTGGACACTGAGGCGTTCGCTGGCTTGTTCACGCTCAACCGGCTCAGCTTAGACCACAACGAGCTGCAGTTTTTTCCAACTGAAACCATGACAAGGTAAGGATGCTTGGAGAGATGTGAGAACAGCGGCAAATGACCTCTGGTTTGCGTGAGCAGTGAGCTTGAACATTTCTCCTGTGGAGACACCAGGCAGCAGATCTCTATTGCAGTAACATACAAGTTTAAGTCCTAATGTTCCTCCCTTTTCTCTTTTTCCTCACTGTATCCAGACTGCCAGAGGTGGCTCGTCTGGAGCTTAGCTATAACCCCATGACGTATCTGGGAGAGAATGCAGTGTCCATGGCAAAACTGATACGTCTCTTCCTGGATCACATGTCCCTGCAAGACCTGGTCAACACAGCTGTATCTAAATCTCCCAACCTTGTGCACCTGGACATCAGCCATAACCAGCTGCGTGTTCTTCAGCCCTTTTCTGAAGGCTCACCCAAGCTGGCACGTCTCAACCTGGCTGGGAACCCTATCAGCTGCAACTGCTACCTGCGTCCACTCAGGTGCAACAACACTGACAAGTTTTTGTCCACCACAGGCATGTTTTTGGGTTTTCTTTTATTTATTTTTTTTTAACCCCTGTTGTGTTTTTATCACCCTGCAGAGAGTGGGCGATCCATCGCAAGGTGAAGCTGCTGGGGACATGTGGAGGACCAGCCCATCTCTCAGGAGAGAGCCTGGAGGCTGTCTACCCTAAGGAGCTTCGCTGCCAGAGCCAGGAAGCCATGCTGAAGGCAGAGTTTGAAGAAGCAACCAGGATAACTCCACCACCCACCCAAGAGACTGAAAACAAGATCAAATGTCCTGCCAACTGTGTCTGTGAGGTGAGTGGGTTATTTAAGTGAATTGGATGGATTAATAATGGGTTTCCTGTTTGTTTGTGGGGTTTTCCAAAGTTGTTTTGCCATCCTGTAGTTCAGCATACAAGTGAGCAAGTACAGGTTGTGCAGTCAAAGAATGTACAATCTTATATATCTAAGGTTTTTATGAAAACTAGATCATCTTGACCTTGAACCACCTTCAACTGCAATACTTTGAAGCAAATGTCCTTTATGTCACTTGGTTGAGAAAGTAAGGTGCATCAGTTCTTTGGGGTGTGTTTGATTATGAAGGCCTTCGGCTTTATAACTGTAAGACCTTCAACTGCTTCTATTTCAGTCACTTCAGTTACATTGATGCAATTTAGGTTCAGAACTTAGGATCACTGTGGCACATGATTAAGTTTGCAATAATCTTTAGCTGTCAGATGGAATCACATTTTACCCTAGAACAGTTTGATTTACAGAGTTTGCATCCAACTTCTTGTTTGTTTCTGAGGTCCTGGGGCTTCAAAATAAGTCCAAATTATCACCCCTTCACTACCTTGCTGGACAGTTGGTTTGAGGCATTTATACTTAGTTTTGTGTAAACCGCTAGCCTACCCATACCTGACTCCAGACCAACAGAAAATCAGTTTATTGAAAGATTAAACTAGTAGTTGTGTGTGTTCTGAAGTTTTTGCCAACAGTATTTCTATGATCATTTGTCAACAGGCGGCGACACACCACTCTTCGTGTGAGAACCGCGGCCACACCAAAGTGCCTCGAGGGTTCTCTCCAGAGACACGTCTTCTTGACCTACGAGGCAATAACTTCCACTATATCCCCAGCAACAGTTTCCCCAGGGTGGCCCAGGTGGTATCCCTGCATCTGCAGCGCTGCAAGATCGTGGATGTGGAGGGTGGGGCTTTCAGCGGCATGAAGGGACTGATATACCTCTACCTGTCCGAGAATGACCTCACGTCCCTCAGTCCTGAAGCCTTTAAAGGTATTTTCTATGAGGACAAAAATTATCTATAAAGTTTAGTCTCTCAATAATTACAAGTCTTGTTAATTATCCAAATCCACAGGTTTACCACACCTGACTTATCTCTACCTGGAGAAGAACCGCTTTGGTGTTTTCCCCAAAGGAGCCTTCAAATTGGTGCCTAATCTGCTAGCGCTTCACTTGGAGAACAACGCCATCACCAAGCTAGAGGCTGGTATCTTGACCGGAGCTACGAGTCTCAGAGCTCTTTACCTCACTGGGAACGCCATCGGGAACATTTCACCCAAGGCTCTGGATCAGGCCAGTGGTGTAGATACGCTCCACCTGGGGGGAAACAAGCTAAAGGAGGTGCCCACAGAAGCACTGAGCAAGGCAAGGAACATCAAGGACCTCAGGCTGTCCAGTAATTTGATCCGATGGGTGGGTCCGAATGCTTTTAAACCTCTGGGGGGATCTCTGAAGGAACTGTATCTGGATAAGATGGGGCTGGAGAAGGTGAGTTTCACCCCTAAATAGCTTAACCGAGTATATAGAAATGTTTTGTGATGATCTTTTTCAAACCACAGATGTCTAAGAACTCCCTAGACGGTGTGGGTCCAGGGTTAAGGAGTCTGTTCCTGGAGGGCAATAAATTGGAGGAGGTGCCTGACTTTCACCAACTCACCTCCCTGGAAGTCATCAACCTGGCCGACAACCTTCTGATGTGTGACTGCCCTCTACTGCCGCTACGCCTGTAAGAAGCTACTTTGACTTATAGATGTCCCCTTAGTTTACACTGCTTTGGCATTTTTAATGAAGTACTTGGACATTTTCTGTTCATCTCTTTCATCTAGGTGGATTGAGAAAGTTAATCTCAAGGTGAGAGCTACCTGTGCTAATCCTCCTGAGGTGAAGGGTCAAAAGATCAAGAATGTCCATGTGTTCAAGGCCTGTCCCGGTGGAGAGACTCTTCCAGACACGACTAATGGCATACAAAACCCAAGCAACAAGGCAGCCATTAGTGTTTCTAACCACTTCAACAGACCTTCAAAAGTGAGAAGGATGTGGTTTTAAGAAAACGAGGGAGGGGTTAAAATCAATCCAACTTTAATTGGGCTTCTATGCTAGTATTTTAGAACTTCCAATAAACTAGCACAAAGAAACATTAAGCTAAGCATGTAAGTGGTTACAAACTGTAATGTTTTCTTGACTGCAGAGGTGCTGTATTATACAAATTTGTAGAAATGTATTAATTTAAAACTTAGAAATCACTTTTCCTCACTAGTCTCTTGTCAGTTACCATTCTTTAACTTTGCAGCACTGAAACAAAGATTAACATGATACTGTTGGTAAACTATTCACTTATGAATCAGGGCCACTGGAAGCTATTGACCTTTCACTTGACCCGTAGCATTATGATCTTGGCCTTCATTATGAGCTTCTGGTGGCCAATAGGCTGATGATTCCCTCCCCACCTTGTAGCCATATTAACCTTCCTTTTCTGCTACTATACTTTGCCAGTGTTTGTACCTGTCCAGTAGGTATTTTTGTTTCAATGAAGTTGTAATTACCTGCACACCTTTCAGGGATTACTCATTGGTTGGCAACATGCCGAAAAGGTTTTAATATGTTGATAATGTAAAGAACTGAGTGATAACCCAGTGATGTTGTTCACTTGTTTGTCTAATGAGCTCCAAAATATGTTACTGAAGACAGTAAATATGTTACTGAAATGGACGAGTACAAATAGTACTAGTCCATGAAATGGTTGTGAAGAAGAGGCGCACAACACTTGAGCAGTTACTCAAAAAAGATTTTTGATCTCAAGCAATGAAATCAAAGTAATTTGATTCCAAATTCTTTGCCTTAACTGTTTAAATAAAAACAATTATCTTGATCTGCAATTGTTGTAATCTTTATGTGGCTTATCAGCAATGTTGACTTCAGTCAGCAGTAAGGAGGTAATGTTTCCGTCAACTTTTTTAGTTCAAAGATGTGAATAGTTCTGCCGAGACAGGCCAGTGTCAAGGTATGCCAAGGTTTGAAAATGTCCACCAAACTGCTGAAATGTTAAACAGTGAGCAGAGTTTTCATTGGCTGTATCGGGCAAGAATAAGGACAATACAGTTTTCTCTTGCTTTAAAGAGAAAACTAATGCACTACCACCATAGGTATTCTGAAGGTAAAACTATTCTAAAACTCTTATTGGTATGGCTGTTAAGCACCTGAAATCAAGCTGGCTACCTGACAAACACAGAAGCTACTATCAGCTTTTTAATTTCACTGAAAATATCTTTGAAACTTAGCATTCTGTATTTTTTGCCTAAGTCTGTATCACAAAATATTACAATGTTCTAAATGATGCAATATATTAATATTGTAGAAGGTACGTAATTTTTTTACCCTCTACTTGTTGCGTCGACCGTTTTGAGTTTGTTTTATCCGTGTGTCATTTGTTTTTTTTTTTTGTTCCCCCGTAACTGTAGCACTTTTCCAGACAAATGTCCCTTTTGGGACAATAAAGTATTTTCTATTAAATTCTATTTTAGAATATTTTCTGTTTTCAATATAAGCAACACAATCAAACTAGATGTTTTAGGCTGAATTTCTGTGTTAATAACAAACTATTTTTTACTCCAGTTTATAATAAGTTGAAAGTCTCCAACCCATGTCAGACAGTTCCTTGTTCTCGCTTGGTTTAAAGTAAAATTGTGTTTCAATATCCAGGTGTGGTCGTGGATAAATATTGTAGATTACACGCAGTCAGAACTAGGGTTTGTTATTAGACTCTAATCTCAATATGCTCAATATTTTGGCTAGTTTCTGTTTGGATAACCTAAATGATTCCATCTCAGATTTGCGGCTGATGTTCCTGACCCATAAACCCAAATATCTGGTATTATTTCTTCAAAAGACAACAGAAAATCAGCTGGTTTATTTTTAACTATTTAAACAAAAAATGATCTGCATAAAGTCAAACAGAGAAAAAAAAACCCTTCGTCATTCCAGCCCTTTATCGCATGGATAAAACGGGGTAGTTGTTAAACTCTAGGCTCCTCTGTGAGAACTAAAACTATGACATTTATTTGTCATAGCTAGTATTTTGTTCTAAACTTAAGCTTTTTTTATTGTCCGTTAGAGTCAGGTCCCCACAGCTCCTCTCTCATACGTCCATGTTTTCAGCTTCTCCTGCCGTGTCCTGCTCAGCGTTGCTCTCCTGCGTCTCATCCAGGATGCTGTCATTTTCTCGGCTCCCGGCCTTCAAGCCCTGATTTGGTCTGTTTTCACTCTGAACAGTAATTTCTCTCCTAAAGCTCTCCTTCAGCGATCTGTCCTCCGCTTGGCTGGGCTGCGTCGACTCAGCCTGCCGCTCCATCTTCTCCTGCTTCACTGGCTGCAGTAAGGCTTGCTGAGTCTTGTGAGTACTCTCGATAGGAGTCTCCATGTCCTCCACTTTCACCTTGACTGGGACGACTGGAAAGACAAAATACATTCAGCCAACTGTTAAAATGCACAAGTGACAGATCTGAGAGCTGCTCACTCACTCTCTTGTTCCTCTGGTTCAGTTTTGATGGGTGGGATCTCCGGTTGACTACTTTGAGAAGTTTCTGGGAGCTCATTCAAAGTATCGCTTGCTTGTTCTTGGACCAGCCGCTTCTTATAGTACCTCCTTCCTGTAGGAAGGGAATAGGATCAAATAAAGGAATAAAATACAAATACATCTTTATTCATTTCTTAGTGGAGAAATTCAAACACTATAAAACACAACACAAAAGCCCCCCCTCCACAACGAGGCAGATTTAAACTGTTTTTTTTGTCAATCAAAAAGTCAACCTGGGGCTGAATTTGTGGTCGACAGGATTTCCCAGTGGGCTTTGCTTTCAGCTCTGCTTAATACGCAGTCATGTCCAGATTCCTTACAATAAACTAAGTTTGGAAAGATTTCAAAATGAGCCACCCACACCTTTTATCAACATTTTCTCCATTTTGGGAGTCAGAAAAAGAATGTTTGAACCCGACATGGTGCCGTGTCAAAGGTCACACAGTGCCATTTTTAATTTACTGGAAGACAGAGAAAAATTCGAATTTTAATAAAACAGTTTACTTAACAGCTGCTTTAAGCATACTGTTCTTTCAGCAAATGGCACGTTTTAGAGTTTGTATACTCCAGTTAACGGTTAATTGATTACTAAATGAGTTGATAATTATTTCAAGAACTGATTGCCCAAGTTCCTAATATGAGTCTGTTTTAAACATTAATAAAGGAAAGCAATAAATCTGTTCTGAAAGGGCTGTTTGTTGCCCTGTAGTCTTCCTACAGATTAATTTCCAAATTACTCAACTAAAACTGCAACAAGGACCAAGTGAATGTTGCAATACAGTCATCCAAACAGAAGTCCATGGAGGAAGCTATGAATAAATAAAAAAGTAAATGAAATGTCAGACCTGGAGTGGAAAAACCATGGACCATTTCCCCAGTCAGCTCCAAAAACAGGCTAATATGACTACAAATCTTTTAGTGACAAGAATTTCATTCTGTAAGTTTTCACAGAAAGGAATTTAACTGCTTTTAATGAGCCTACAGCAGAGTTAGATTTTATTTTACAAGGCTGTTACAGGTCAGTGGGTGTTGTGATTGGGTGTTGTCTTGTGTGTCACAGGAAATTCTGATTTGAATTTAGTTATCAGATCACACAAAATGGATGTTCATGGCAGATCTGACCTATCTGAAATACCAGGTCATGCTTTTCATGGCCAAGTCTAGGATGAGCTGCGATGACATAGTTTTGCTCATGTAAAATAGGACATTGTTGTGCCGTTTGGGTTTTGATTGGTGTTTTAAAGAGCTCGGATGCAGAGGTGGAGTGTACCACCTTGCACATCCAGATGCTAATTGCACTGCTTGGTAAAATCCGCCCTCTAGTGGGTAGTGGGAAGATGTTTCACCTACTCTTTTTGCCGTGCACAATGGGTTTGGGTTTCTTGTACTGTGCCGCCTGGTTTTCAGTCAAATGTGCTGGAGAACAAAAAGAAAGCTCTGTCATTTCATCATATCGCTGAGATCGGATTAAGAATAAAGAGTACAAACCAAGTTCTGCAACAATCCCTCACAGCTTTGTGAGCTAATCCAGATTATTTACCAAGTCCAGGAGGGGGCTGGAGCTGGTAGCCCACCAGCTCGCACCAGCCAACGGGGTAGATATCCGGGGACTGGTGGTCTATCCACTGGTCGAACTCGTCGTCCCAGCCGTCAAAGTGGATCAGAAGAAGGCGACCCACGCAGCGCTTCACCGTGGCTACACACACCAGCCGCGGTTCCATCAGGTCCACCGCCTCCAGCTTCATGTTGGGGGAGAAACTGTGACCTGGATTGTCCTGAGGAAAAAGAACCAAACAAAAAAAAACACTCACCAGAAGGTGTGTTGGCTTATAGTATTCACTCTGGTTAAACTTTTCTTAATTATGTCAGATTACAAAAAGATTTTATTGGGATTTTAACTGATAAGACTGACAAAAAGTGCAAAATTGTCAACTGGAAGGAAAATGATGACTTAAGCACATTTGTATTCACCCCCCTTTACTCTGATACCCCTAAATAAAGTCCAGCTGGATTTGGCAGGTGCCTAACAAGAAACAGAGTCCATCTGTGTGTCATTTAAACTCAGGAGGGGCTGGCAAGATCCACAGCTACAGTGGAAAAAATCTCCTAACAGCTGAACTGTGCACCCCACAATCCTGGCCATTACCGACGACTGCAAAAACGGAAACTGTTATTTAATCTAAGCCCCAACCTATGGTAGAACACAGCAGTGGCAGCATGAAGCCGTGGAGAGGTTTTTCTTCAGTGAAGACACGGAAACTGGCCAGGATTAAAAGACTGAGCCACTTTTTTCTAATAAAATAGCGTGGCGAGCATTTTTATTCAGCCCCTCTTAGTCAATATTTTGCAGAACATTTTTGCTGAATATTTTGCTGCAGTGTCATCTCCGAAGCGTTTTAGGGTACGCCTCTACAACTTTCCATATCAAGAGGCTGAACTTTCTGCCTATTGCTCTCAGTAAAATAGCTCAAGTCCAATCAGACCGAATGGAGAGATTTTAAGGCTATGTTCACACAGCAGGTCTTAATGCTGTTATGATTTTTTGCTGAAATCTTTTTTTTTTTTTTTTTGCGAGGTCTTTCAGACCGCAATTAGACTCCTGTGTGAACGATTTACAACCCCAAAGCAACCCGTATGCACAGAAGAACAACGTAGCTGTTTACGGAAGTAATAATAGATGCCGCCGTCTATTGATCAATTTTAAAATTATTCAGCAATGGATCCAACAGTATTGTCACAAAATCATAAGAAACGAAGCAACAGCGTTTTGTGGAGCATTGACTGCAACTTCTGTGGAGACGTCTGTCTGGATGCGTAGTCAGAGGCAGGAGTGGTGGGATTTTCATGTGATGCGCTTCAGTGAAACAGACTTCTCTCAGAATTTCATAACTATTTTTTTTTTCCAGCCACTGTTTATGTCGAGTCTGGCTTCTTCTGGTGCAGAATTATGACGCATGTCTTACATCAATTACGTAAAAGTCGGATGAAATGCAACATGACCGTTCAGACTGCAGACACTTTGAAAATAATCGGATACGCATCCGATTTAGTTCCACATATGGAAGTGGTTCAAATTTTTTTTTTTTTTGGGGGGGGGGATGAAAAGATCGGAATTGGGCCGTTCTGACTGCAGTGAAAAAGTTGGATATGGGCAAAAAAAAAAAAAATCCAATTTGGGTCACATTTGTTTGCTGTATGAACGTATCCTAAGCCAAATATTCAAAGTTGGATTGAGGTTTTGACTTTGACTGGGCCACTCTAACATTAATTTTTTTTTTTTTTATATTTGCTTTGTCCAACAGGAAGATGAACCTCCAAAGGTTTTCTCCCAGGTTTGCCCTGTACTTTGCTCCATTCATCATCTCCAAAAGCATGTCACACTGTTCAAATGTTGATTTGTAAACCATGTATCATTTTCCCTCCATTTTATAATTATGTGCTACCCTGCTGGTCTGAAGTTTCCAGGGCAGCTGTAATCTTTGGCAGATTAGTCCGTCTTTCCTCTGCCTCCCTAAGAAGAACTTACAGTATTAAACAGTCGTGCTGGTGCAGCTGTTGCTTTAGTCTCTTGCAGATATTTGTCCCAGGTGAAAGTCAGAGGATCAGAACCTGTCAGGATACAGATATGATCACGTTTCTTAATAAAGCATAACCTGATGAATCATGATCAGCAGAAAAACAACTCATTAGGAGAGCTGAGTTCGATTAAGAAGCACAAGGCAGCAGATAAATTACCCTGGGGTACGGTGAGAGTGATGTCGTTCCTTTTACAGAAGTTAATGGGTAGTATGGCATGGGAGGACGCGTGGTAGCAGAACCAGTCGGAGCCGTTGTTTAACTCCGTCCCATCAATACCCACCATGAGGTAACCGTCCAGCAGCACCTGCAGATTCACAGACAGCAGTCAGAACTCTGCAGGGGTCCGTTACAGGTTTCTGATGAAGGCAGATCAGACCAATCGGATGCAAAGCGCCTCCCCCCAAACAAACAAATAAAGCATAGTTACCTTGTGAACGGTAGCAACACAGATATTTCCAAGATTTAGAGGATCAATGGCTTCCAACTTCATTCCTTCCTCAAAGAAACCCTCCCCCATGTAGACAATCCTGGGCTGTGGGTGACATAAGAGCACTGAATCAACATCAACATCCTCCAACAGCATTTTGAATCCATAGAAGCTGAAAACAGGAGTACTACATTCTGTCTCTGCTTCTTACATTCTGAAACTAAACCAGCTGAAATCATCCAAGCAAGCAAGTCAGTCTTTATAACAGGTGTCCAAACTTTTTGTCACATGGGCCAAAATCATCAGGTCAGAATTACTTGTGGGCCAAAACAATGGAATTTCTAAAAATTGAAAATACAAAGAAATTATAAACTCAGAATAAACAATAAACTAAGCAGCCAGTAACTTAATTCAGCAAAGAAAGTGGTTGGATTTTTTTTTTTTGTAAGAATCAAGTGTGTCAATCATTGTGTAGCTAAAAATTAAAAATGGATTTTACATGGATGCCTTATTAAAATAAAATAAAATAAAATAAAAAAAAAAATAATAAAAAATAAAGCACCCAATTTGCGATTTTGGCGGTGGATGGGGGAGGGGGGAGAGACAAACAAAGAAATAAACAAAAAACAGTTTCAGCTATAAGAACAGAATTTGTGTCACTTTTTGGATCATATTAGAGCAGGATGTCCAAAGCGCAGTGCATGAGCCATTGGAGGCTCATGCACTGATTTTGTGTGGTCCCCAACTGGAATTTACAAAATTAAGCCAATTTGACCTCCCCAGCCCAAGTGCAAAATTATTACCAATAAATTCAAACATTTTACAATAGAAAATGTTAGGAACACAAAGGCTATGTTCATGCAGCAGGTCTTGATGCTCAATTCCTTTTTTTTTTTTTTTTTTTTTTTGCTGAAATCCAATTTTATTTGTGCATGGTCATTCATTTTACTGAATGATGCGACCGCAATCAAACTTCTTTGTGAACGGTTTACGACCCCAAAGCGACTTTTTTGCGTCCACAAAAAAAAAACAAAAAAAACATTGACGTCACACAGCAGCTCACGGTTTACAAAAGCAATAATAGATGCCGCCGTCTATGGATCAACTTTAAGACTATTCAGCCATGGGAGACAACAGTTATTGTCACAAGAACATAAGATGAAGGAAGAAATGGCCATTTGTGGAGCACTGACTGCAGCTTCTGTAGAGAAGTCTGTTTGGATGTGTAGTCAGAGCCAGGAGTGGTGGGACTGTGATGCGAAGCGCTTCACTGACAGACTGCTTTCATAATTCGCACCATTGTTGACGTCCGGGTTTACCGCGTCTGGTTTCTTCTGGAGCAGAATTACGACATGTCTCACATCAATGAGGTAAAAGTCAGCTGAAATGCAACATGACAGACTGCAGACGCTTTGAAAATCAGATACGTAACTGATTTAGCACCACATATGGAAGTGGCACGATTCGGATTTTTTGGGGAGTGAAAAGATCAGAACTGGGCTGCTCAGACTGGCATGAAAAAGTCAGATAAGGGTTACGTTTTCCTGCTGTGTGAACGTACCAAAGTGTTCGTCTTTTAATAAACAGGCTTTCTGGGTTCTCTTTAATCTCATAGTAAAATCCAGTGACTTTCCCAAAAGCAGACTTTGGTGCTTCCAAATCTGCTTTTCATTGATCAAACTTGCAAGCGCTTTCAAAGAAAGAGTGACCTAAACCCTGTTCTTATTGCCGAGAATAGACAAAAACATTTTTTTTAAACTCAGCATTAAAAAACCCCTGCCAACTGAATGCCTTTATTTTAATAAAGCACACCTGCGAAATCCTTTTTAAATTATAAATCTGCAACGCTTTAGACACCTGACAACCTTGTTTGTTTTAATTAAATATTTACCTGCTTAGTGATAAATTCAAGTTTATTGTTGAGCAGGAAAATATTTTTCACATTATAACTTTTTGTGATGTTAGTTTATTTTTTGGCCCACGTAACAAAAAGTTTGGACGCCGGTGCTTTCCAGAATGCGAGACATTGCAAACATTTTCACACTGGAACCATCAGCTTCAATGGATCTTACTGGGAGTTTATGTAATACACCAACACAACATAGTGAACAGTTCTTAAGAAGAAGAAGAAGAATGATACATGGCGATTAAATTTTGTACAAATAAAAATCTGAAAAGCAGCATGCTGATGGAGGAGGATGAGTCTACGCTTTGTTGAACCAACTTTCACTGTGGCAACAGCTGTAAGTCTTTTGGGTCCACTCCTCTTAGCAAAATAGTTCAAGCTCAGTCATTAGTTGGAAAAAAAATCTACACAAAACATAAATCTAATTGAGAAACTCTTCACAAATGTTATACTTCGAATTTGACGAAGTGTGAACTATTTTGCACAGAAGAATGCTCAATAATTTCAGTCTCTAGGTGTGGAAAGTTCAGACATACCCCAAAAGTTGTAAAGTGAAAGCTGGCCCTAAAAGGTATTGGCAGCTGGTGAAGGTGTTCCATACAAAAACTGGCCACAAGTTTCAAGTTTTTGTCTGTGAAAAGGTTTAAACACCACATATTCTCTTCTATTTTACAATCGTGCACTACATTTTCACAAGAAATCCCAATAAACTGCATTGAACATGTAGTAGTAACATGACAATGTGAACGAGTATAGGGGATGTCAACAGTTCTGAACTGTGTCTTTGGGTAAAAAACACTTTTTATACATATTCATACATCTCCTTACCTTTTTAAAGGCCTGAATCATACTTTCACAGTTTCCCCTGGCGCTACTCGAAGCTTCCAGGTTGCTTCCTAAAAACAATAAAAATGAGTTACCACTAATAAAAAGAAAAAAAGTCACCATCATTAGTTATTATCCACCAGCCATATTAACTCTCAGTTTTTTTTGTTTGTTTGTTTTTTTTGTTTTTTTATAAAGTTCCCATGATTGAGTTGTTTACAACTATACACACAATACCCAACAAAGTGGAAAAAATAAATGGCAATCTGTAGAAACAGCCACAGAAGAGCAGTGGGTTTGATAGTGAACTGTTACTTTTCCTGCCTTGTTAAACTTTCACCTAAAACATGTTCAGTTTTATTCATGGAAGCATCACTCTTCACTTCAGATCATTTATATATCATTAGTTCAAAACAAATATCACCTGAAGGAACGCTACAAGACAAGCAGGTCCGGTTCTCATCCAGTAACTGGCTTAACCAATTAACAGCATTTCCATCCATTTAAAATCAAAACAGATTCACCTTACAGCGTAAAAGCAATGATTCTCAGTCTTTCCTGTTTTTCTGGAATCGCTAAAATTCACTCAAAAATAAACAGGTTCCCACATTTTTTCACGCTAATAATTGAGTTTATTGCAAATTTTCTGCAAAAATGGTCAAAAACATAGGGTTTGCTCTTCCATCCATCTCTTTAACTTTTTTACTTCAACTACACTGCTACTTCTGCCTTACCTGATGTCAAATTATAGTCTGGGACTGTGATCGATATGGCGAGGAGCCAAAAGTCACATTTACCATCATAAAAAACCCACAAAATATTACAAAATTCCTTTTGATTACAAAAAACCCCAAAACAAACACAAAAAAACCATCACAAATACAATCACAAAATCTTGGAAGGACTGGATTACTTGTACCTGCATAAATTACTCATTCATTGACAAACTTCAATTCCAGAAGTAATTTTACAAGAACAGTTTGAAGATTCTGAAAAGTGCTTCACAGAAACCCAACAGTAGGCAATATCTTACCTCCAGGAGGCAGAACTCATTGTAAACAGTTTGTAGAAAAGGAGAGAAATTCTCCTTTTGGAGTGACTAGAGCGGAAAATAGTCAGGCAAGGTTCCTCAACAAAGTGGGTTTGAGTGATATAAATATAAATGTGACGTGAACATCCAGCCGAGTCAATTCACCTTTAGCAACAATGAATCGGGGGACAGACTAGGACTTTACTCCACTAGTAGGTATGAACTATTAAAGTGTAGCAACATGGACGTTGTTCAGCCAAGAAGAGTCGACAACTAAATGATGATCAAACACAAAGGTGTTAAGATTTAATATCTGCTAATATTAGGGGTGCACCAATAAATCGGCCTCCATCTCCTTAATTTTGGCTGATCTGCAATCTGTTGATACTTACATGAGGAACTGATCCTGTCCACCGATCTTATCTACCGCCACAAAGGTCTGAAATTCAGCCACTGTCCCTTTTTGCTGTACCATGAGAGAGGGCTGACTGCGCCCTCATGGTACAGTCACATGGTACGTGCACATGTACGATTAACAATAGTCACTCTGCTGTTTCCAACTTGGTGATTTTCTCACTATATTTAGCAACATTTCAGACAAAAAAAAAAACAAAACAAATCGGTATCAGCAGGTCAGGCTTTTTAAAGATCAGTGATCGAGCAGAAAACTGCAATCGGTGCACCCCTTGTTAATATAGCATTGATTTGCACTGGTATGACATTGTGGTATGTTAAGTGCTCCCATTATGACAAGAATTACTCCTTTGCAATAATAATAATAATAATAATAATAATAATAATAATAATAATCATAGGTTTGGCTAAATTCAGCTTTTTTTTTTTTTCCAAAAAAAAAAAACTTTAACCGAAACAGATGTTTTTAGAGCAAACTCAGCATTGCGTATGAAAAATTTAAAGTGAGCCCCAGCTGTATTAACTCCCCTATTTTCCCTGCTTTTAAACTCACCATATTCTTTAATAGCATGACCCACTGCCTTCGACCAGCCCAGTGGGTGGACAAGAGGGCTCCACATGTGGCACCAAAAGTCAAAGACCACATTCTCAGGGACGTCGCTTTGGTCTGCATACACCAGCCGGAGACGGCCACCAACAACGGCGTCAACGACAGCCAAACGCGTCCGACTCACGTGTTTGGGATCCACCACCTCCACACGCATGCCTACCCTAAAAGAAGGCCTCATGCTCTCTGCCAGCTGAGAAGATGAAAAAGAACATGTTGAACTAAGCCGTCTTCCAGGAACAGAAAAACATCGAGCGATACATTTACCTTCACGTAGAAGTCAACAGGTAGAGTGGTGGCACCCACCAGCTTCTTCATCAGATACAATTTCCAGTCAGAGATGTTTTTCACATCTGAAAACAGGCAAATTTTTCAGCACTTAAGATGGTTCTCATGCTTTGTTTTCAGTGGCTTAGATTACAATCGTATAGCAAAGCTCACCTTGTGGCGGCACCAGCAGCTTGCTGGTCATGGAGCACCACCCGATCGGGTTCATCTCCCCTGAAACTACGCTGCACCAGAAATCATGGCTGCTGTCGTGTTCGTAGCCTTCGTATCGAAGCAGAGCTTTGTATCCTGCAGACAAGCGAGTGGAGGACAGAGTTAAAAGCACAACCCTCAACGCAAAATTACATACCAGCTAGGCGTGGGCCTTGGACCTTTTCATATTTTGTCATGTTACAGCCACAAATTTCAACTGATTTCAAAAGACTTTAAGTAGACCAACACATAGCAGAGCATAACTGTGAAAAGGAAGGAAAAAGACAGCATTTTCATTTTATTTATTAATTATTTTACATATAAAAATCTAAAAAAAAGAAGTGTGTCGTGTATATCTATTCAGCCAGCTTTACTCAAATACTCCAAAATAAAATCCTGGGCAACCTAATAGGAGACACGGCAAACATGTTCAAGAAGGTGCTCTGGTCAAATGAGACCATAACTGAACTTTTGAGCCAACAACCAACAAACCTGCACTGACTGCAGTTTTCTGGCTGATCACCGATTTTTAAAAAGCCTGACCTGCCCATTCCAAATTTGGCCGATACCAATTTTTTTGACTGAAAAGTTGGTCGCTAAGTTAGCGACAGTGGTGACTGTTAACTGCGCATGTGCAGACGCGACCTGGTGGGCGGGTCTGTCAGTCAGCCATTTCTTACGATTCTCAGATGTTTCCGGAGGTAGGTAAGATTGGTTTCACCTGTAAGTACTGGCTGATCACCCAAAATTAAGGAAATTGGGGCCGATTTATTGGTGCACCCCTAATCCAAACACACCATCTCCACAATAAAAGATGGTGGTGGGGGCAGCGTCATGCTGTGGAGATGTTTTAAATCAGTAGGGTAGGGACTCTGATGGAAGATGTTGAGGGGATAAATGCATGTAAGGGCAATTTTGAAAGCAAAATGTCAGAGGCTGCATAATACAAGGGTGGAGCTTCTTCCTAGCAGGTAAACACCATTAAACGGTTACTTTTTCACATATTTTAGATCAAATATAATAAGTCATCTGTTTTTCAGTTAATTCCATCGTTTTGTATTTTACTAAAGGTTATTATTCTATGATAATCTCAAGTCGGCCCATGCCGAGCATCAACCTAAAGCTTTAAGTATTTTCCTAGTCAGCGAGTGAACATGTTTGTTACACAGAAACAACAAACATATGGAGTTCCATCATCATCTAGAACAGTGGTTCTCAACCTTGTTTGGGCCAGTGCCCCCCAATCCATTATTCAGGTGCCTTACCCCCCAAACTAACATTCAATTTAAACCTGGATTAATTATCACAAACAGCAGCCAATCAGTTTTTTGTTTGTTTTGTGCCGTTTTCTCATATTGCTTCCTAACAAAAAAAAGAGTGCACAAAAGATGCACAACAGCACCAGTTTAAACTTTGAACTACTTTCGATAAACTGTGGTCTGAAACATTATTATAGCATTCTGCCTACAGGAGAATGAGATGTCAGTGCATCATCTATAAAATTTCACCCATGAAGCATTTACTGTGTAAACCAGTGCCTCAAAAGACTTGCAGTGCCCCCCTTTTGCAAATGCTGCTGCCAGCGGCCCCAGTTAGGAAACACTAGTCTAGAACAACTTTTATAGACAAAAAGACATTTGGTAACAGATAGTAAAAACAAGTACAACTCCCATGGCTTGATGGTGTATTGCTTTAAAATAACAAAAATAAGCAGAAAACCTTTGCAAACCTGCAAGCTCAATAACAGTAGCAATCCAGTAGACTTTATTGGAAAGGACAGCATTAGTGTTGAGGACCTCCACCTTCATCCCAACAACGACATCATCCCAATCAGAGCTCAGTGGAGCCTGCAGACAGGAAGCTTGTGAGCCTTCTTCATGCATAACATGAGATTACAACTATTCATATTCCATTTCTGGTTTATTATTTTCTCTTCACTGTAGCAACAAATAAGCTAAGCAGAATTTTCAATACCGAGCCATTCTCTATATTTAATAAGTTAGCTCTTAGAAGCAACATAAGACACAATACATGTAACTTGCAGGACGTAGCAGACAAAACTCACATGCGCAAAGCTAGAGACAGGTGCAGCCACAGCTGCTTCACTCTTCAGGTAGGAGCCCCAGTCAAACACTGTGGGTGCTGCAGAATAAATTGTATAAAAAACATAAGGTTTTGTGACCATATTGGCCACACATGCAGGTAACATAGAAAGAGGCCAAGAACTGAGCCTTGTGGTACTCCACAAGTCAGTGCTGTTTAAACTCTAAAGGTTAAATGGAGGGGAAAAAAAAAAAAAAGATCAGAAGAACGTTGCAGCTCAGAAGGTATATTTTACAGCCTCTGTGTATGTCTGAGATATCAAGAGAAACATCAAATATCAGAAACGCTTATGTTGAAAAACAATAAGTAAATCTCTTGTTACAAACACTGGAACTTTTATGAATTCTTTGCTTTGCAAAGTTGACACCAATTATTAATGAAACACAGCTAAATTCTTCAAAAGTAACATTTTATCTGTAAAAATCTAACAAATACGGTCTAATTAATATCATCTGAAATTCATCCTTTTGAGATGTATAACCAACACTGCATTTCATTGCAAATTGTTAGTTTTGACCCCTTAGAGGTGTCTGTCTGTGTGCCATTACCTTCTACTCCTGAAGCAGCAGAGGCTTTGTTCAGTTTGTTCAGAACTGTAGCTTTTTTGGAGGGAGGTCGCCCCTGGAGAGATGAAAGCATATTAAAAAAAATGTCAGATCAATTACTTTGCTCTTACCAGGCCTGTCATGATAATAACTTTTGCTGAACGATAAATTGTCCTAGAGATTATTACAATAAATGATCATTTTGTTGTTTTTAGACCATTTTCAAGTAATATATTGGCATAATAACGCAAGTTCCCCCTCTCAAAGACCAATAAACTTTAATTTTGTAAAGGACACCTAACATTATCAACATTACTTAATTTTCCATTTTATTTCCAATCTTATTGTTTTATTAGTTGCCTTTATTTCATTACTAAATCTGAAATATATATATGTTTTAGATAGTCAGTAATTCATTGTAAATATCTTGAATTGAAGCCTGCATAGAACTTGATGGTAACTCTGACGTCATTTATACTAGTCAGAAATTTAAAGATCTCTCAAATAGGTATTTTGTGTAGTCAAAATATAAGTATAGATATCTTAATTAAATAATATGTCTAGTCATAAACCAATTTCAGATATCTGGTATGTAAGTGTGGTGAAGCTGATTTTATGTTAAAACAGCCCGGCAATAGCTGATGCTATTGCCGGGCTATTCAGAACATATCGACCCAGGTCTAATGACTCGACTGATTATGCTCATAATTAATACACTTCATAAAAAGCTAATTACCAGTTTGTTTAGTTTTCTGCACATTTTTCTGGCTTATGATGTTTTTTAAAAAAAAATGTCCTGTCATATTTTGTGATGTTTTTGCTCTTTTGGGTGCAAAACCTATGGCTCTGCATAAACTGGGAGGCACTGAAAAGGCAGACTCTTCAAAATGGTCTGAGCAGAGCTTGGTGTGCCGAGTCAGTTTCTAGTCTTTCCTCCGCACCGCATCCACCCGTATCTTTCGCCATCGTGGATCTTTTGGAAAACTGAAAAGGCTGGCTCCTGACCCTGTGTCATTTGTGCACCCAAAGGCCACCCAATATCCCATTTAAAAAAAAAAAAAACAAACAAACAACCCCACTCCCCCCAAAAAAAGACATGTATTACTTTAAAAACAAAAGCTGTTTCTACCAGGTAATCCACATTAGATGCTATAACACAGAGCAGAGGGTTTTGTTTGACCTAAGTGACATCATGCATAGCTCCATGTACTTCAAGAACTCTGGAGGGAAATTCAACCTGAGTTTGATGCAGTTTGTAGAAAATGGCATATTTTTACAAAAATATTTAGAAATTTGATGGATATTTATACTGCATATAACATATACTATCAAATTGTAGAGTTATTTGACAAACAAAAATGGTCTTCATATGACTGAACCATAGCTTCAGTTTAACACGTTGACATAAATTGTTCTGACACCAAAAAAAGCTATGAAATGGCGTTTTGTATTAATTTTAAAAAGAGACTGCATTGATAAATAAGCGGAAGAGTAAACTGTAGGGATGTTGAAACAGTCAGACACTTGTTTTGGAGATGTACCTTTGCCCAAAGGGTATGGTCTTTATTGTTATACTGGTTGAATGATTTATAAGACTGTGATTTGACATATGAAAGAATAGCATATGGTCTGCTGAAGGAAAACTGGAACAGGAATGAATGCAAGTGGAAAGTAAGGAACCTTTTGGTCTTTAAAAAATAAGAGGTGCCAGAAAGGACAGTAACAAAAAGTGTTGCCACTTTAGTAAAAGATTATATTTTGAAAAATTCCTTTTGTAAAAAGAAGTGAGGAAAAAATGTTAGTGTGGAAAATACCAGAAAAATTCCAGAATATTTGTAAATACTATTAATGCCAATATAAGCAGAACCTGTATCACATCTTTCTTACATGAATATTGTGTATATTCTGTAAAACCGTGTTGAATTGTTCCAATGTTTTGTTTTTTTCTTCTTTGCCTTGTGATATAATTTGAAAAGAATCAAAAAACTTGAAATATTGAATTGCATTGATCGATAAGCACTTATTTGCTAACGTGGATTGGAGTCTTGCGATTCCCCAGTGATATAAGGTAAACAAAGCCAGAATATCATTCATGATCTATTTTACCATCATTCTCAACAAGAACTTACTGTTTAAACATCGACACCGAAAAGTTTTAGTTTGATCTACCTGAAGACAAAAAAAATATATAAAATGGGGAAGCACACACTTAAATAGTCCGAGCAACATCCTGATGCCACTTTTTAAAAATGCATAACATTTATGAAATCCACCCATTATTGATCTATACACCGAATAACTGACAGCAAAAGAGCATTTTTTAAAATTCTGAGTTTAACAAAATAAAGATCAAGGTAAGGGAGACAGGATTTCCGTTGTATTCTTTTAATTATCTCTAATAAAGAAGCTGTAGCACGGTTTTTATTCTCTTTAATGTTTTGACTTGCTTAGATTCAAAATCGGAATCAGTCAAATTCAGTTCAGCCGGTCAGATCTAAACGAGAACCAGAAATCAGTGCTGGCCCAAAAACTCGGATTGCTGCATTTCTGCCAACACTGTGAATGCGAATACAAGTTAAAATACCATCTAAACTTTTTAACAGTATTTTTGCGGCTCTAGTGGTTTTTATATGATTGTAGATTGACAGGCAAATGGGTTGTGAGAGAAGGGGAAGACATTCAGGGGAAGTCAACAGGCCGGGACTCGAACCCCTAACCCGCGTAGAGGACGGGGGCCAACGTACATAAGTCACCTCACCCCTGCGCCACGGCAGCGTCCCAAATGCAAACTATTTTTTTAATGGCCATTTTTATGTAAACTTGGATAATGATAAAATAAGCTTCATACTTTAAATAACTGTTTAGGACTGCATAGATGTTTAAAATTATTTTCAAATACCTATGTTCCCATCAAACAGTGGACCGACTCTGGTTTAGAGTAAGGTCGCTGTTTTCTAACATCCCGTGTTGACCGCGGGAACTCACCACCTTGCGCCTGAATCTAACGCTGGGCTGTCCCGCCTCTGAGAGCTGCTCTTGGACCCGCTGGGTCGGGACTGCGGTGACTTTGAGCAGGCGGCCTCGTCGGCTCAGATAGGGGGGTGTTTCTTGGTAATCGTCCGGCTGGAAGTGTTTCTGGCACACGAAGAGCTTGTTGAAAACGAGGATCGGGGTGTTTATGTCCATGTTCAGCGTAAACAGCCATTGTCTCAATCGCTCCGGGTCGCTGACTGGAAACCGATGGTACATGACGTTAGACCGCCTGCTATTGCAGGAGGCCACGCAACAAGTTTTGGGCATCTCTGGGATTAAACGGACGGCTGTGCGCTGAGTCAAACCGGAGACGTAAACACACGTTCTTTCATATCATAACAGTAGCATTTAAGTCTAGCGCGGCCTTCTTCTTCTTCCTTTATTTTTACCGCAGTTTGGCGTTCATAAGTAGCTGAGTGCTGCCACCTACTGGTCATTGCACCAACTAGACTAAAAAACTAGGGGTGTTTAAAACTGTGATCGATTTCCGATGGAGTATAAAGGCCACTGTAGATAAAAGAGGGAAAAAATAATGTGCCAAAAACAAACTCAGACATTTCTAGACTAATTTCACATATTAACAAAATTAAAAAAAAAAAAAAAGAAAAACTGGGATATTCCCCATGTTGAAAAGTAGTAAATTTGTAAGAAAACAACCAATAATGATTGATAATTGGTCATTTTCAATGACTAAAGGTATACATTTTAATTAGTAAACTAAAACGTTCTCTTACATTGTAAAGTCTGAAATTTGTATGAAAAAAACTGAGAAGTTTTTTTAGATGATAAAGACAGACATTTGCAACGAAAAATACCAGAAGTCCTCAAGGACTGAAGTGGGAAATTCAAGAGATCTGCATCTGGATATTTTCCAAAGTATTAGTGGTACATCCAGGCTCTTTTCCTGTATCAGAATGACATCTCCTTTTTTCCTTACTAATTTATAACTTTATAATGTCCAAAAATATCAGAGTTTAAATATTGTAAATTTATGCCTTCAATCATGGAAAATTTAAACTTTTTTTTTTTTTTTTTTTTGCAAATTTATCACTTTTTGGGATCAGGGAATATTCTAATTTTTTTGTCTTGTAAAATTAATCTAGAAATTTCAGAATTTTTTTGGTGGAAACTTACTCCTCAGTGGTCACATTATTTTTTTTTTTCTTAGATGTATCATGGCTCTAATGCACAGAACAATAAGTACATAAACAAATAAGTAAAAATAAATAAACAACAGTAGCAAAATAACTGCATTGAGAATAAACTCGACAGCAATATTTATAATTACTAGATTGCAGTTCCATCATATTTGTTTTTCATTATCAAATTTCTTTTCCAGGTTAAAATCTTTGGCCTGATTTAGTGTGTGGGTGGGAAGAAAAAACTGTTTAACTTGACAAAAAGATCTGAATGGATTAATACCAAGATGTCCAATTGAATCTCAACCCCTGCTGGAAGATACTCAGAAACATGTGTCCTTCTGTGTCTAAATCAGGAATGTGCAAAGGCATACTCAATGTCCCCTGAAGTCTGGCAATTTGTTAAATTATAGATAGATAGATAGATAGATAGATAGATAGATAGATAGATAGATAGATAGATAGATAGATAGTGTATTTAATTGCAACCTGCAGACGTGCCAGTATGGAGGATTTCTTGGAGTTGGATGAAAAGGAGCGTGAGCAGGATAAGCTGCAGAAAACGTTTTTGATTTTGAAAGAAGGTTGCTGAAACTGCCAGTCGTTCCACACATTTCACAAATCACTGAAAAGTGGAGAAAGTAGTCAGAACCTAATATTTATTCAAAACATCAACAAATGTTATTTTTGAATATCTGTTCCTTACACGGTCCATCATTTCTCCTTTTTTCCTTCCCAATTACCCGTCCTTTAGGTAAACATTCTTCTTTATGATTGTTTTTATCCTCAACCTCCTTTCCTTTGTATTCTCCCTGTAAAAGAAATACAACAAAGGTTTATATTATAGCTGAACCACAAAGAGGCATACAGAAACCCCCCATATTGAGCAGCTTACACTATTCCTACGCTCTGTTGTTTCTGCTCCTGAGGCGCGACGCTGGATAGAAGGTAGGCACTTTTTGCAGCCCACTCTCCCGCAGGAGGAGCAGTGTGGTCGGACAAACACCGTGGGAGCTGCCCCTGGCCTCAGCTTCAGACCCCCTGAAGGCAGCTTGTCCTCAAAGTACTCTTGCCAAAGTGATCGCTGCAGAGGTGAGAGAAGTTGTGGCCACCCACTTCACGCGGGTCCTCTGAACCTGCTTTTCCCACTTGCGAAACTCATCTGGATCCTTTGAGGAACCTAAACAAAGTCCACCCCATCTTCCACAGTTTTGCCACATCCATAGGCCACGCCAGTGGTAGGGCATCTTATTATAGATGGGACCATCAGCTTCTCAAAGCTTCACGCAGAGGCCTGATTTCAGTGGGTTTCTGGATCTTTCCACATTTAAGCTGTTTTCAGTGAACTAAACAAGATGATTTCATGTTACAAAAAGCCATTTTCAAACATACGATTAATATTCTGTAATATCACAAGGAAAATGTAATTACAGACGAAGCATTAAAAATATTTCTACTCAAAACACGGTAAGCTACGCTTCCAAAAGAAATGCTAAACCTATTAAATGTCTTAGCTTCTACAGTTGTCTGCAAGGCTCTTTCACTGACAAGCTCAATGGGAGCTACTGTAAATGTAAGCTAATTGCTAACACCTCATCTGTTCGTCAATAACACAACATTCAAAATTACCTTCAGTTACTACTTCCTGAGTCTAAGAACGTCCAAACATTTGGTTAAAAGATCTATAAAATGTTCACATATGAGCTCTTCGGCATCTTTAGAAGCATAAGATCCGTACAGTAATGACAGCTTCTGCTTCTTCTTCTTCTTGTTGTTTTTATTGGCGGTTAGCAAACAACTTAATGGTGCATTACCGCCACCAACTGGTAAGAAGTGTGGGTCAAACCATACATATTGTCACTTTCCACTGCTCTTACAGACGTGCAATAGCTAATGTAAGTACTGATGTTAAAAGCAGCTGTACAGTGGTAGCGCTGCTGCTTTGTAGCAACAAGGTTCTAAATTTAAATCCTGGCTTGGCTCGGGGTTTGCTCTAAGTGTATGTTTTTAGGACTTTGTTTTTCCTTACATTAAGTCACCTTTACAATGCCATCCTCTGCATATCTTTCATCAACACATGGATTCATGATGCTGTTGGATCTCAGAGCTGCATTAGAAACAGTTGATCCGGACTGACTGGATATGTAAGGAACAAGGAAATAGTACTAGGCTGGTTTGGATCAAATTTGTCAAACAAAAAACAGTTTGTTCTTGTTAAAGATAAATGTTCTTCACACTATCTCAATTTAGGGTCAACTTTTCGAAAAACTAAAACCATTTTTGTTTGTTTGGTTTGGTTGTGTGAGGTTGTGCATGCATGATTGTTTGTCCTGTGTGTGTCTATGCTGCCCTGTGATGAGCTGGTTGGTATGTCCAGGTGGTATGCCACCATTCACCCACTGACACTACAAGGATCAAACTGGTATAGAAGATGGACAAATGGAAGGTTTCATTTGAGTTTGATAAAATGTCAAGAAGTGACGTTTAACAAAATCCAATCTTGAAATTTTTTTTTTTAAGTAATCAGTATTTTGTTCAGTTCATTCTTACACAAGGGTCACCAGCTCCAGACCTCAAGGGCTAGTGTCTTATTATTTGTAGATCTGTTTCTGCTTCAACACACTTAAATTTAGATGATTGCATTGTTAACAGGATTCTGTAGAACTTGGTTGCTTTCTGAGGATATAACTAAGCCTTTGCTTCAGGTGTGTTGGTCTAGGGACTCATCTAAAAGTTGCAGGACGTCAGTGACAGGAGTTTTAGACCCCTTCTCAAGCATATAGGCTCAGGAGTGCTTAAAGTAGTCTTACAGCTCTGTCATTGATCATATCATTTACACATTCACAAACAGCTGTTAAATACAGGAAATGCGAAATAATTTCACTGCCATTGCTTTGGCGCTCCCTGTAGCGTAGCGCCCCTATGTGTTGCAAATAGTGCATACCTTCTTTTTGCACCACTACACAGACACTGTGATCTATCCACTTTGATTTATTTTAATTATTTATAATCCAACCCTAACCGCTATGTTCTCAGTTTTCATTGTGCTGTTTATGTGGTGGTTTAACTTGCTTTTAACTCTGCAAACCTTGCAGCCTCACACATGTGTCATGGTTTTAGAGATTTGCCTAACCCACATGCAGAACCACTCTCAGGAGGCAGATGAAAAGTTAAAGGTTTAGTTACAATAAATAATGAGAATATGGTAAGGTGAATGTTCAGTGATCCGGAGTCTGGTTCTGAAAGGACAGGTAAACGATTCGTAGGATGAAGAGGGGAACTGAAATATAAAATCCAGAGATGCTTACTGGAGAGCTGGATGATATCTGCCAGGGAGGGATTAAAAGGGTCTGGGAGGATGGTGAGTTTACAGAGGAGCAGAGATGAATCCAGGACTTTTATTTCTGTAATTTCTTTGTATTGATTTCTTATTTTCCCCTCTGTTAGTTCAGTTATTTTTAGATTATGTTTAATTGTTGTTATCCTGTTTCTTATTTTGATTAGATCAGCCTTGTTTTTGTTTTACTTTAGTTCAGACTTTTCTTAGTTATTATAGTAGAGGGGGCTTGGCTGGAGGGCACAAGGTGCTGGTATGACCAGGTTTAATCTGAGAGATGTGGAAAGTGGGATGGATGCGTAGATTGGAGGGTAGACAGAGGCAGACTGCTGTAGGACTGATTAGGGATTCAATCTCATATGGGCCAATATAATGCGGGGCAAGTTTCTTAGAGATGGACTGGAGAGGAATGTCATGGGAGGAGAGCCAAACTTTCGGACCTGGTGAGTACTGGAGTGCTGGGATCCATTTCCTGTCAGCAAAACGGCGATTCTGTTCGGTGGTGCATTGAAGAGCGGACATGGTGTTTGACCAAATGTGTTTACAACGACATATGTGGTTATGAACAAAAGTGACAGATGTCTTTTTCATCGGCTGGGAAAAGAGGTGGTTGTTAGTCAAGAGAGATCCCAAAAGGTGAAAAACCAGTTTTTGCAGAGATGTGGGAATTGTATGCAAACTCAATCCAGGGTAGGAATCTGTTCCAGTCAGTAGCGTTAGTTGAAGTGAGGCATCTGAGGGTGGATTCAAGTTTCTGAGTCATTCTTTCTGTCTGACCATTGGACTGGGGGTGATAACTGGAAGTGAGTGAGACTTTAGCATTGAGAGGAAGACAGAATTGCTTCCATACCTGGGAGATGAATTGGGGACCACGGTCAGACAGAATCTCCTGAGGAATACCATGAAGACGTAAGATGTGTTTAACAAGGAGTTGAGCGGTCTGGAACACTGACAGAAGTTTTCTGAGGGGAATAAGATGACAGGCCTTAGAAAAACAGTCGATAATGGTGAAAATGGTGGTCATATCTTGAGATATGGGGAGTCTGGTGATGAAGTCAATAGCAATGTGTGACCAGGGGCATTTTGGTATGGCTAGAGGTTACAGAAGTCCAGCGAGAGATCTATGAGATGATTTGTTGTGAGCACAAGTAGGACAGGGGAGAACATATTCCTTTACATTTTTATGTAGAGAGGGCCACCAAAAATGTTGGGTGATGAGAGCAATCGTGCAACTGGAACCAGGGTGAGCTGAGAACTTAGCAGAGTGGAACCAGTGGATGAGACAGGAGCGGACTCTGAGGAGGGCACGTACATTCTGTTGGTGGGTCCATTGCTGGGATCTGGTTCGGTCTAGAGAGCTTGATGGACCAGATCCTCCATTTCCCAGGTAAGTGAGCCAATGGTGCAATTGGGGGGTGAGGGGGTTGAATCGAAGCTGGTGTCTTGTCAGAATCATCAGGTGAATACTGATGGGGAAAAGTGTGCCTGGCTTGTTGTTCTTAGAACCTGGACGATAAGAGATGGAAAGACTAAATCGAGAAAAGAACAAAGACCAACAAGATTGCCGAGAGTTCAAGCCTTTAGCTGACTGAAGGTAAGACAGATTCTTATGATCGGTCCAGACCAGCATGGGGTGTTCAGTGCCCTCCAGCCAGTGACGCTACTCCTCAAGGGCAAGTTTTATGGCCAAAAGTTCCTGGTCCCCCACATTGTAATTTCTCTCAGTGGGAGACAACCTTCAAGAAAAAAAGCACATGGATGGAGTTTCTCACCAAGATTTGAACTTTTAGACAGAACTACACTGACCTCCGTATCATAAGCATCCACCTCCTAAATGAATTGTTTGTGGGGGTCAGGCTGAATGATAATAGTAGCTTGGGACAACTTCTCCTTGAAGGCAATGAAGGCAGAGTGAGCTTCTGTGGTCCAAACAAAAGTGGTCTTGGTGGAGGTGAGAGCTGTGAGAGGAGCAACAGTCTGACTGTAATTACGGATGAACCTTCAACAGAAGTTGGCAAAACCCAGGAATCTTTGAAGCTGTTTACGTGAGTCAGGAATGGGCCAGTCCAGGACAGCCTTAATCTTTTCTGGATCAGACTGAACCTGTCCATCCTCAAGAATGAATCCAAGAAAAGTGACTGAAGGTTTATGGAACTCACATTTCTCTGTTTTAACAAAAAGCCGCTTTTCCAGGAGGTGTTGAAGGACCAGGCGGACATGTCTCTGATGATCTGAGACATTCTTGGAGTAGATAAGGATGTCGTCAAGGTAAATAAAGACAAAGATGTGGTGAAAGTCCTGAAGGACGTCATTTACTAAGGCTTGAAAGACTGCGGAGTGTTACATAAGCCAAAGGGCATCACAAGGTATTCAAAGTGTCCAAGGGGTGTTTTGAAAGCGGTTTTCCATTTGTCTCCCTGGCGGATGCGAACAAGGTGATAGGCGTTACGGAGATCAAGTTTAGTGAATATGGTAGCATCTTGGACAGGTTCAAAAGCAGAGTAGATGAGGGGTAGAGGGTACTTATTTTTGACAGTGATCAGATTAAAACCACGGTAGTCAATGCAGGGCCGGAGGGAGCCATCCTTCTTGCTGACGAAGAAGCCTGCACCCAGCGGTGACAACAAATGACGGATTATGCCGGTGGTAAGGGACTCGATGTATTTCTCCATGCCTTGCTATTCAGGACAGGAGATGTTATATAATCTGTTTGATGGAAAGAGCTCTGAGAGTGTCTGCTGGGTCAGATTGGCCTGAGTGTTCTGTCATGGTTTTAGAGACTTGTCCACCCAGCCACTGTGAGCTCTCCACTTTGATTTATCTTATTTATAATCCAACCCTAACCTCTATGTCCTCAGTTTTCATTGTGCTGTTTATGTGGTGGTTTAACTTGTTGTTAACTCTGCAAACCTTGCAGCCTCACACGTGTGTCATGGTTTTAGAGACTTGTCTAACCTACATGCAGAAACACTCTCAGGAGGCAGATGAAAAGTTAAGGGTTTATTTACAATAAATAATGAGAATATGGTAAGGTGGATGTTCAGTGATCCAGAGTCTGGTTCTGGAAATGGGTTGCAGCTGATGTTCTGAGAGGACAGGTAAACAATTAGTAGGATGAAGAGGGGAACTGAAATATAAAATCCAGGGATGGTTACTGGAGAGTTGGATAATATCCACCATGGAGGGATTAAAGGGGTCTGGAAGGATGGTGAGCTTACGGAGGAGCAGACATGAATCCAGATAGCTTGAATGATTGAGTGGTTCGAGTGGGCACGAGGGAGGGCGGACATAGTTCGATCTTCGGAGGAGGTGTGGGGAAGAAGAACCAAGAAGCTGCCAGTCAGGATTTTAATACCAGGAGATTTGCTGGAGTCTTGCAGGTGGGTTACAGGAGCCAAAGGTTTGAGCTGGAACAGGATCCAAATGCTCAGCAAAGAGAACCTGAAGCAGAAAGCACAAAGGTGAGTAATCTTTCACAGCAAGAACAACAACTTCTTCTTTGCAGGACCACGGCACGCTTGACGTTGCCACGAAGGTCAACACTCAGGCATGAAAGGACTGGCAGCAGGCTCCTTGAGTGCACCTCGCCTGGTGAGGCAGATTAGATGCAGGTGTGAAAACACCTGCTGAACCACCCAACCACCATGCTCCATGACACCATCTGGAGGACGAACAAATGAGCTGTAAAAGAGGGATGAGCAAAAACTCCCAGACCCCAACATTGTGTAGTTATTCCTAATGATATGAAACCGAGTTTTATTAATTTTATTCTAAATTCAGTTCATTTAAATAGTGCCAACTCACAAAAATAAATAATCTCAGTCACTTAACAAGACAAACAGGTCTAATTCTTATCTAAATACACAATCCTGTTTAGTCTAAATTCAATTCAAATTAATGCAGTCAAGTTATATATACAGATTCACATTCAGTAGAGACTAATTAAATCCAACGTTACAATGCAATCAAACTGAGTGGATGATAAAACATTAAAGGTAATCTATCAAAGGATGCCCAGCTGATTTGAATGAATTGATGACAATTAATAAGCAGTCCCTCATCTTGAAGCATATGAACAGACATGACATTCTTCCTTTTAACAGGAAAAAACCTCCAGAACAACCAAGTCTCCAACTGGCTGAGGGTTTCCAATGACAGGAAGAAAACCAAGAAAAACACTAATGACCAGGAGGAGGGATTGCTGCTAGTCAGTGACTCAATTCAATCAGCTGGGTTTCCTTAGACAGAAAACTTTTTAGCCAATTTGTTTAATAAACTGAACTTACCTGAATTATTTGATAATTATGATCCAATTGGAATGTATTTAATATAAATCTGTCTGTCTGTCTGTCTGTATGACTGGATTAATTTGACATTTTTATTTATTTATTTTTTGTAAATTGCCTTGAGACAATATTTGTTGTAAATTGGCACAATGTAGATAAACTGAACTGAATTAAATCAAAGCACTCAGATAGGTGTACGTTCAGAAGCGAGGAAAAAATGAGAACACAGTTCTGGAAGGCAACTCAGAAGTAGGCAACCTAGAGGTTCACTATTATGGTAGGGGCAACGCTGAAAAAATCTTATACCTTCAGCCCTGCAAAACCTCATTAGCAAAAATATTTAATTTCCCTTTGGGTATAATAATGTATTTTAAAATTGAAGTTTGTTTGAAACTATGTGTCCTATGGGCCTTGCACTCAAACATGTCATTAATGGTGGAAAAGCCATGAAGTTGAATGCCAAAAGACCATTCTGGTTCTTATTGAGCAGCTCACTTGTCCATATCACATCTGTTCAGTAGAGGTGGGTGGATCAATCCAAAATATTGATAATATCGATACCAAGTCAGTGTCCATATCAGATCAATACTAGTGTGGTAAGATCGATACTTTAGTTTCAGATTCCCTCTTGAAATTTTATTTTATTTTTGTGTTGTAGTTTCTCAACTCAAGCATTAAAAAAATATTTTGTTTTGATTAGCTCTCAAACGATAATGTGTTGCACATTGTTTTAGGAAATAATGCATAAAAATCGTTTTGTCTTTCTATTGTTTCTGTTTATCATATTAATATATTATTAAAGAGTTTTGTAGACACCTATAAACTTTGTCCAAATTCTGTCCCAGGTTTTAACAAAAAAAATTTAAAGGAAAAACCACAAAAAGACCTTAAGGTCAGAAATTTGATGATATATCAAACCTAAATAATAAAATGTATCAGTATGTGTATCAGTGATACTGGCCCTGTATTAACTTGGTATTGGATCGATACCAAAATATGTAGTATTGTACAACTCTACCATTCAGATTACAGTACCGTCACCTATGTGGTTGCTGATGTTCCTACAGCAAGTAAAATAATTGAACACAGAAGATTCTAAAACCATTCTCCCACCTGAAAAAAAAAACAAAAAAAAAAACAACCTGTTTGGTGGATGAAATATACTGGCTGCCTCTCAATCACTGCTTTTCTTGAGTGGATAGCGCTTATCAAAATTGATTACACTGGCCAAAATGTGAAAAGTGTGGCAACTTCTTTTAAACTCATGTTTAATTGTGCTCTTGTTTATTTATTTATTTAATGTTATCTTGTAAATACAGGAAAAGCTTAATGTTCAGATCATCATTTACTCAAAATGCACTAACATTCTGGTGAAATGTGAGAAAGTATTCTCATATCTTCTTGTATTTGATGTTATGAATCATTATACTGTAAACGTATCCCTGTTGTAAATATAGCTGAGTAGGGCAATAAAGGCTATGAGATAAAGAGTAACCAATGACTATGTGGAGTGATAAATGTTTATAACTGCTGCTTAAATTCAGATTTTGAAATTTCAACTTTAAGAGTTTTTTTGTTTTTTGGTTCAATTTATGACCTCTCTGAAAATGAAAAAAATATTATTGAGGACTATACATGAATGGTTTTAAGTTACCTCTTCAAGAGAGATCAGGCATACACTGCTATACAAAAATGTTCAGACTCTTGGAATTCCTTCACATTTTGTCATGTTACAATCACTAACTTCAGTTCATCTGGATTTTATGTGACAGACCAACATAACCGGATAACTGTTCGACGGAAACAAAGGCACAACAAGTCGTATTTGCAGCTTAACAGACTTGTGGCATGTGGTGGAAGGTTTTAATGTTGGAAAATCATCGTTGTGGACATAAAGTTTGTTTGGCTCAACGCTCAACCAATGTCTCAGCCCCCGCCCCCCAAAAAACAATAAACTAGTCATCTTTAAAAAAAAAAAAAAAAAAAAAAAAAAAAAAAAAAAAATAAAAAATAAATATATATTATTATATATATATATATATATATATATATATATATATATAGATATATAAAACTGTTGCCTGGAATAATGAAAATTTCATTACATATGATCACTTAAAAGGGGTAGGTGCAAGTTTGTTTCTGCGTTAATACATCTTTTTTTTTTTTTTTTTTTTACTTGTAACAACTACGGCCAAAAATATTTATGAAAATGCTTTTGTCCATTATTGCAGCTGCACATTTGTCAGCTTTATACATTTGATTTGCATCCCATCATCCTCACCCGCTGCCACCAGCAGCACCGTCACTTCGCAGCCAAGCGAGCCGCTCTGCCCGACATTATCTTCATCCTGACTCCGCAGGAAAGGAGGCTGAAATGACGGATGCAACCATGGAGGCGACACCCGGGGACGGTCTATTTACACCAGAAGAGCCGCTTTAGGTTTACTAGAGGGAAGCAGATGCGTGTGTCCCCCTCTTTACTTTCACCAACCCCCTCCTCCTCCGCTGGCAGAAATTTATAAAGAACAAAAAATCCGACGAGGGAGGGGGGGTTGATATGCGCCGAGGCTGAAATCGAGAGGCGAACCCAGGGAAAGAGGAGTAATTTGTACACGGGACTTTCCCCCTCTTAGTACCCCAAACGGAGGGGGAAAAGTCGCAATTTTGGCAAAGAGAAGGAATGGGCTTCTAAAGGCGTGAAAACGTCTGCAACTGTGGATACTTTATATATTTTTATTTCGAAAAAATATGGCCGAGAACGTTCTGGACTCTGGCCCGCCTTCAGCCAAGAGGCCTAAACTCTCCTCTCCGGCACTTTCCGCCTCTGCCAGCGATGGAAATGGTAAGTTTTGATTTAACTTATCAACAGCTGCCGTGATATTGGTTAACATTAATGTTTTTCAGCGGCGTTTTTGACTGAAAGAGGACGGCAAGACGGTATTATTTGGCTGTTTGTGTCGTGGCTCGCTAACGTTAGCTTGCTATGAGAGAGTGTGTGTCGGACGTGAGGAAGGGCTCCCCTGTTAGCTCCCGTGCTAACAGCCATTTTAGCCGGAGGAAGCTGCGTTAGCCACGGGCGCTAACTCCAGGCTGTGCGCGGCTCCACAGCTGACGATGTCGTGCCGAATGGCTTCTTCAGCTGGGTTGATTAAAAGCTCAGTCCCAGGGGAACTTATGCTAAAGTTTTGGGAGCTTCATCATTGTGTCAAATAGGCACTTGTCTGGATAGACTGATGTATTATACAAGGCTTTTAAAAATCTAGCTCTGCTCTCTGTCTTACCTAAGATAAGCTGTCGTTGAAAACGTTAGAATGCGAAAGCAGAGTGTGTTTAAAATGATACCTCTCAGTGTATGGGAGGTAAATTTAGGCTTCAGCGATAGTGAAGCTAAAATTGTCATTTTTCTCTTGTTTTTTAATTATTATTTATTGGTTGATGGTGTGTAGCAACAACTGGAATAACGGCCTAGGAGAAATCTAGATCGCCATGCCCCAAACATTGCTCCAGCCCACGGATACTTGTTAACAAAAACCAGCTCGTGACTTATACTTTTTACTCCAACCGTTTCTAACAAAATCAGACACAATTTCCACCTAGTTGTCATTAGGTTGACGGGCAATCCATGCAGAAGGCTTCTCTCATGTCATGTTGCTCTGAATGGTATGTTGTGAATGAACTGCAGAGGCTTCAAGAAAATCTTAAGGTTGTGAGGATGCAATGTTTTGTTCCTGCTGTATGTGACAGCATATTGCAAAAGTCAACATACAACCTGACGTTTTATGGGACAAACTAATACAAAGTAGTGCATGATGGTGACAAGGGAAGCAAATAATGCATTATGTTAATTTTATTTGACCAATTAACCAGAAGAATGTGGGTTGCATGGCCACCTTTACTCGAATACCCCAATATAAAGTCCAGTGCAGCTGTAGATAAAACAGAGTTAGATTAATAAATCAGGGTTCAAGCATTCATTGAGCACTGTTTAATTCAATATCTGAAAGTGGAAGAGTGTGGCAAACCTAACATGACATGGGTTCTGCAGGAACAGGATAGCTGGTCAGACTTGATGGGAAAATGGATGGAGTTAAATGCAGGACAATCCTGGGAGAAATCCTGCTAGAAACAGCCAAAGACTTGAGATGTCCCCCTCCCACTGCAGACAACCCTAAACATGCAGCCAGAGCTACAATGCTTTAGATCACAGCATAGTTATGTGTTAAAATATCCCAGTCCAAGATCAGACCTAAATCCAGTTGAGAATCTATGGCACAATTGGGGAAAAAAACAAACAAACAACAACAACAACAAAAAACTGCTGTTCAGACACTATTAATCTAATCTGAGAACTGGTTCTGGGATGAATTTTTACCTTTCATTAGAACAATGACGCTAATCTTACAGCTATATCTGTAATGAAATGACTTGGATTAAAACGTATTATTGTATTAGAATGGCTCAGTCAAAGTACAATTGAAAGTTTGTGGCAAGACTTGAAAAGAATGTTTAAAGATTGTCTCAGTCCTATCTGACTCAGCTTGAGCTGTTTTGCAAAGAAGAATGGGAAGAAATTTCTGTCTGGTGTGCAAAGCTGGTGGAGACATAGCCTGAAAGACTAGCATCTGTAATAGCAGCGAACTGCAACTGATTGCAAATGCATGCCACACTTTTCTGATTTTTATTTTAAAAAATTTACAAAGCTATCATTTTCCTTCTCCTTCACAATTATGCACTAATTTGTGGTGTTTTAAATAAAATCTCACCAAAGGTGTGTTGTAAATTGCAAAAAATATATATATTTTTTATATCAAAATTTCACTCTATGTTATCCTTTTTGTTTTATTATTTGAAAGGAGAGGTTTGCGATGTCATGGTTATATGGCCTTTTACATTTAAGGTCATAAGCAAAATTCAGAAAATCTTTAAAATAAAACCAGTTTTTTTTGTTTATTGCACTCTTAGCAAAAATATTACAATGATATAGTTGGGGCTTGCCATAGCAATGCATAGGAGAGCAGTCGCAATGCAATGCACTGCCCTGCCTCCCATGCAATGCATGGAGGCACCTATTACTCTCCACCTCGAAACTGCTTTCTCCATTAATGCGGCCCGAACCGTAGCATGCACCCCCACTATATATATATATATATATATATATATAATATATATATATATATATATATATATATATATATATAATATCAAAAATTCCAGCTCGTTCTCAAGATGTATGCTATTACTCAACTTTTTGTTTCAAGTTACCATGGCGACGTAATTAGCGAAAAACTACCCCATACAAAGTCAATGGAGCGAGGTCCTGAAGACATCCTAAAAAACCACTATTTTTGAGGATTTACTGTGTCATCATGATATCACCTACAAACGCCATTCAGCACTCAGTTTGTAGATATGTCCATGCTGTGTTCAGAAGTGAAGATGGTATGTTGACAGGCACACTTTGGCAGGCCCCTTTTAAATTTCTTCAGAAATTTTCTAGTTGCTAACTACTATTGGGCTGGTGTTATTCACATTCTTAACTTCTGGAAATTTGATGGGTCATCCATTTTACTGTTGGGGGAGCAGTGGGGGTTGGGCATCTGATAGTGGTGAAGGGTGTTTAACTGAAGCAGAGAAGCAATGTCCACATGTGTGTTTATTTTTTTATGGTGTTGAAAGGGCAGGGAAATGTATATAACATTGGTAAATATCAATAACAGCAATATTGATATCTATCGATCCAAATGTTCTCATTGGTGCATCCGTAGTTGTAGTGCGTGGCTGTGTTGTTTATTTCTGAATCAGTATGATGGCTAAATGTTGTCTTGATGGTTTACTGTGTTTTTACTTGATCCCATTTAATTATGTCACCTCTTCTAAAATTAGATTTTTTTTTTTCCCCTAATTTCAGATTTTGGGACGCTGTTGGACTTGGAGCACGACCTCCCGGATGAACTTATCATCCCCAGTGAACCGGTTCTGGTCAACGATGGGGACCTAAACCAGCTGAACAGCAGTTTGGGAAGAGGCCCTGGAGGTGGCAATGGAACAGCAGGAGGAATGGGGCTGGGGTTTGGCCCAGGTGGGGATACCGGGGGTGTTGGCGCAGGCCAAGATGCAGTGGCTAAGCACAAGCAACTCTCAGAGCTTTTGCGTACAACCACCTCAAGTCAACAAGGGCATCAAGGAGCCATGGGCAGCCCCGGGGGCCCTGCAGTGATGGGGCAACACCTTGCGAACATGAAGGTATCCTCAGGTCAAGGGCCTCAGCAGATGATGGGGGGGCAGCAGCAGCAGCAGCACCTCTCTCCGCAGCAGCAGGCAAACATGATGCAGCAGCAACAACAAACTGGAATGATGAGTAACAGGGGCATGATCGGTGTGCAGCAGAAAACCAATAATGGACAGCAGCAGCCGGGTGTGATTGGGAACCAGGTGATGAATGGCTCCCCCAGGATGGGCTTCGGTAATCAGGGGATGGCAGGCAGCGGCAACATGTTGGCCGACACTCTCCAGCAGCAAGGAGCTGGGGTGCAGGGAGCAATGAGGGGGCAACAACATGGAGCAATGAACAAGGTAGGAACTCTGCGTAACATCCAGGTGATTCATTGTGTTCGGTTATGATGATATAATCCCTTTACGTGTTTAGTAACAGTCGCCTGAAGATGGTGATATTACATCTGTAAACCAACACATTACAGTTTGGTTTGGTTAAAAGGGAAAAAGTTAGTTTTTGCAGTTCTAATTAAATTATCAGATTTAATTGATATTGCTTTTTTGAAATTATTGTCATGAAAAACATTAAATGAATGAACGATGAATGTTGTGTAAAATCTATTTCAGTCAAATATGCTGTTCCCTCCAATTTCAAATGCCAATTAGATGCTTCTTTCTATACCACGAATCAAGTAAGGCTTTTCAGATTTCTTGTATTTTAATCAATCAAGGGATGAAACGATTATTTGTGATGAATTGTTTATTGATTTAGTAATTGATTAATTGTTAACATGAGTATACACACTCAAAAAAGGCCATTTGCCAAAAGAACATAATCAGAGGAGTAATTAAGTCAGAATTGTACAAAAAATATATACATTTTGCATTTAAGATAAAAAAAATTTGATATGTTCGACCCAGAACTATTCAAGTGGCATAGTTTCGGTTTAATCTGATTTAAATTCTGTAAAAAAATAAATAAATAAAATATTATATTAAGCACCTTTTACTTCCCAATTATTAATCAGTTTATCCAAAAAATAATCACCAGATCAGTCCTACACTATGCTGATGTTAAATCAAGAAGAAAGGGCTGAACTTTTCACATGTTGATGTCAGAAGTATTTTTTTAGCTGAAGATGCAGCCTTTGCTGCGAATGATCAAGCAATACAGTAAAGGAATGCTGCATTTTAGGCAAAAAAAAATGTTTTCTAATTAAAAAAACGAAATTGAATTGTTGAATTGGGAGATAAATAAAAAAATGAGTCAGATCATGAGCAAAAGAATAAAACTAACATTGATGCTTGTTTTGAAGAAGTCTTCTTCTCTTAAGTATAAGGGGTACAAACCAGGGCGTTATCACCCCCGACATGCATGTAGTAAAAAACTGTAGATTTCTGAGTGAAACACTGCGATTCAATTCCGCCAAAAATATTTTGAATACAGTCGCGTTTGTGTCACCGCTGTCCTAATTCTCCACATCCAGGATCAGGAGAGTCATGTCGAGGCTGTCATTCAAGAAAATTATTCTCATAAGCTATTTGCAGTAAATGTGAGGTTTATTGTTGTACTTTATGATGCAGTAAGAGTATATTCTTTATAAAAAGAAAAATGCTGTAAGGAGTCCAGGTGACATGTCAGGTTAAATAACAATCTTTCTTAAGTCAACTAGTGGAAAAACTGTGATCAGAACGGGAATCAAGTAGGCTTAATATCTTCTAATAATAGAACAGAAAGAAATACCCTTTATTGTCCCACAGTGGGGAAATTGTGGTGCAACAGCAGCAAAATGACAGGCAATCGAAGTAAGTAGATTCACACAAGTATAGAATATGCAGAAACAGAATAAAGAACAACATATTATACAGTTAAGGCAACATTTCAACATAAATGCTGTGCAGTTATTAAACAATTCGATCTAAGGGAATGTGCAGCTGAATATCTCAATTTAAGGTAAGACATACAAAATGCATGTGTATTTGAACATTAAAAAAAACAAGTCTATTGACAATAAAAACCGTGTAACAGAGATGCGCAGATATCACCAGAAATGTTATTTAAAAAGAGTAAACAAAATTAGTACTTTTTTTCCTTTTATTAAATTAGAATGTAAAAAACAAACAACAAAACAACAAACAAAAATTTTGTTCAGAGGAATGAGATGAAAGAGCGAAAGAATGAAATTGTAACATCCCTGTCCAAACTGGGGGTAGAACCTGGTCAGGGGCCTGACTTAAGGCCAACATTATTTTGATTAGATTTGAGGCTGTATTGAAAATGCATATGTACATTAATGTTTTCATTATGCTTTACAGAGTTGTGTTGTTGAGATCTGGACAGACTAGGGTTGTCAAAATAATCGATATATTGATATAATTGCTTATAGAAAAATGAATTATTCGAAAATACTCATTTGTGTCAAAATATTGCCTCCGACAGCAACGCTGCAATATCAGACACTCAGCCACTTCGACCCCCAATGAGCTGCTGGAAATTTTAAATTCCGCTAACCTGGCGAGTATATCTAGAAAAAAACAGCTGCAAAGTTCCAAATCATGCAACACTGCATTCTACTGCAGTACGAGTTATTGCAGTCAAATGTCACAGCTGAATGCACGCTCGGCTACTGTAAATGGTGACGCAACGAAACAAGCCTGATCCAACCTGCCCTGCTGCCATATTTGATCACTAAAGAAAATCTGCAAAATTATCAGAAAGACAGAAATTGTACACGGCTGCTGCTGGATACATCTCCATAAAGCAGATCCTTGTTTACCCAGTAAAAAATAAACAACTAATTTTGTAATCGATTAATCATAAACTAAGTGAACAACACAGTCAGAGCAGTAATTCAGCCAAAACTGTACAAAAAATATATACATTTTACATTTAAGATGGAAAAACCTTCTTTGTCTGTAAATATGTTCGATCCAGAACTCCTACAGTGGCAGTTTTAGCTTCACCTGGTTCAAATCCTGCAAAAAAGTATCCCATGAAGCACCTTTTGCTATCCAATTATTAATTGATAAAATAATCACCAGATCAGCCCTACACTGTGTTGCTGTTAAGTCAAGCACAAAGGGCTGAGCTTTTGACATGTTGGTGTTCGAGGTATTTTTTTAGCTGCAGATGCATCCTTTGCTGCAAATGATCAAGCGTCTGCTAAAGGAATGCTATTCTTGCATTTTAGGCAAGAACATTTTTACTTTCTAATTTAAAAAAGGAACTGAATCATTTATTTATTTGCATGTTTTAATATATAAAATAAGTGGTTAAATGAAAAATACGCAGAATGTAACAATTTTTTAAAAAATTTTTATTCGATTAATCGTCAGAATAATCTGTACAATAATCGATTTACTAAAATAATCGTTAGTTGCTTCCCTAATCAACAGCGAACTGACAAATGGAAGCACAACCAAAAGATGAGCATTGATAATAAAATAATTGCAAAATTGACTCAAAGGAGCACACAACCATAAAGGATATTGAATAGAATAGAAAAATCCTTTATTGTCCCACAGTGGGGAAATTCAGGTGTACCAGCAGCAAGTTAAAAGAAAAATGGAAGCATGCAGATTCACACAAAGGTAAAGAAAATATTAAAAAACAGAATAGGAGCCTGTACAGTGAAGGGCAAAATTTGGAATTTACAGATATTCACATTATTTGATATTAACACTTCTAAGTGTTGTCTACTGTTTTGCCAAACAGGGAAGTGACTTTTTAAATTATGTATTTTTATGAATGAGGGCTGAATTTTCCCTATTTATTGGTTTTGCCCTAATTAAGGAGGTTAAAATATTTTTATATTGTAATTAATCATAATTTTTGCTCTTAACCAGAAAGAACAAATGCATCATTTATGTTAAACAGGGGGAAACTTGATTACTTTTAATCAAATAGAAGTGGGAGGGCTAAACACCATACAGCATCATACATCTTTAAGTTTTTGTTTTGATTGTGACCAAAAGGTTTTGCACTCCAGATTTTTCATTCGGTGTTATGAAAAAGGGAAGGTTGACAAATGAATTAAAATTATTATAGCGCTTCTTTTCATGTCATGTGCTTTTAAAGCTGCAACTGAGTTTTTAAAATTGTGACTCAGTCTGAAAGGAGCTAAGGTGTTCAATAATTTGACTGAACAAACCATGCTCTCTTTAAAAAAAAAAAAAAAAAAAAAAAAAAAGCAGTCTACTAGACCCAACATTTTATAGTTGATCAACCTGAAATACTAACATATTTAAAGGATTAGGTAAAGGTGTTATACATTAACATCACGTTATGCCATATAGTTCTTCAGCAAAATCACATTTCTTATCAATGTATTCATGTTGGAGAGGAATTGGAATTTGGTTGCAGAGGCAGCAAATCAGTGTAGAGATAGGAAATTTACTATGGTATTTTAATATTAGGAAAATGTTTGTCTTAAAATATATACAACATCCAATCATATGAAGTTACAAAGAAGCCTTTTTGGATTATTCAAATATACTGCATGATCACCACACAGGTCTAAAATGAATCCATGGGGGACAGATCTAAAACATCAAGTAGAAGGGCTACGTTGTTAGCCATACTGCAGGAAAATATGTAAGAAGAGCCAGAGTAAAAGTTCACAAAATACAATATTATGTATGCTCTGTTACTGCTGGCAATGCACCAGTCAATTTAGCAGAAGCTGGAATCCATTTATCTATTGATCAGCTCTGACTGGTGATCAGCAGGTCAGATACTTAAATCTGATTATTTTCCCCTGAATAAATGCACCAATACAAAGAATTGCCACAATTCTAAAAGCACATTAACCAAGTTTTCAAAATTTTATTGGGGAAAAAAAATTAGATTTCAACAATTATTCTGTTCCTTGGAATAATTATGGAATACCTTTCAGATGAGATTGTTTTATTACAGGAAAGTGTGCTTTAGGAGCCTCTTATGAGGCTGAGAGTGGAATGAAAAATGAGCACAAATGTGTTCACCAAGTCTGACAAAGTTGCTGTTGGACTCAGCATGTTTATTACTTTCTGTTTTTCTGATTCCATATCTGTTATTTGTGTTTCTAAGCATCTAGTCTTAATGCAGTGAAAGATTTATCGGCACAAAGACTGTCATTGCAATAAATTCCACAAAATTTTGTGATTAAGACTTTATATTCACATTGCCATTCCTGACGCAAAAAGCATTTCTATTAACGCAAAGTATTAATCATTTTAAGTATGTTTGGAGACCTATCCCAAATAATGAGCCCAGCTTAACCCTGGCTGGGCTCATTATTATGGAGGACTGAAACGGACATAATTAAAAATAAAAGCAGAAATATATATATTTTGTTTTTCCTTTTCCTTATACAAGAGTTTGTTCTTTTTACATTTCCTCATCTCCTCTTTTTACTTTACCATATGCATTTCTGCCTCATTATACAAAGGAGGAGGGCTGCCTTCTTGGTCCAGCTCCTCTACTATTGGTCAGTAAACAGGAAGGAGCAGGGTCCATGTGCAGATCAATTGTGCATGCCTGCGCCTTTAGCTTCAGTTCAGCAACTGAAGTATAGTTATGGAGGGAGCGGAAAGACGGTCTGTGTCGGAGTTGTTAAGGGAAGCTGAAAATAGACTGGACGAGTTAGAAGGTGGTAAGTTTTCAGCTGATCAATAGTAGGGGAGCTGGACCAAGAAGGCACTCCCCCCCCAATTTTAAAAAGTGAATTTCAGCCTCTTCTGTAAATGATTGTGTCAGGAAATTAAATGTATAGCGTTGTTTGAGTGATAAGAAGACTAATTCTGTGTTTTTAATATATATTTTTTTATATATACATGATTTTCTTTTTCTACCTCCATTCTTACACATTGCTCTCTCTCTTTTGATGTTTTTCTTCCAGCCGGGAATGATGGCGAACCCAGGCAGCTCATTTGGAGGTCCATATCAAGGAGGTCAAGGTCTGGGAGTTGCAGGGCTGGGTCCTCAACTTCAGAACAAAGGTCCGATGGCTAACAGCCTGGCCCAGTTCAATGTGGATAAGAAGAATCAGCCAATGCAAGGAATGGCTGCCATGGTAAGGGATGCGCTCTGATAATAAAAATCCTCGGGTTATGTCAGATGTAATTACGATGAACTGAACACCGTCAGTATTTTCACCGTCTCCTCTCCCCTTTTTCTAAGCGTCACTTTTTCAGAATACTTTTCATCACCCCCAACTTTTCTTTTTCCTCTTTTACTGCTTTCCTTTTTGGGGCACCGAGCAGTCACAGACAGGTGTGGGCGGTCCAACAGGTGCACCTGGCGGAGGAGCACAAGGGATGGTCCCCACCGCGCAGGGAGGCCTAGCAGGATACAACGCTCAAGCCTCCGCTGCATCTGCTGCAGCCGGAGCGCCGCCAACAGCTGACCCTGAGAAGCGCAAGCTGATCCAACAGCAACTGGTACTCCTGCTTCACGCACACAAGTGCCAGCGGCGGGAGCAGGCCAACGGAGAGGTCCGGCAGTGTAACCTGCCCCACTGTCGTACCATGAAGAATGTCCTGAACCACATGACCCACTGCCAGGCTGGCAAGTCCTGTCAAGGTGAGAGTTGGAGTGATGACAATAAACAATTCTCTGTGTCACAGTATGTCAAACAGATTCAATAAAATGGCTGCATTTTTCTGGATCAAACTAGGTTTGACTCTGTTGATGTTGCATTCTTAAAGCTGCAGTATGTAACGTCTATAAAAAATGTGTTTTACATATTTGTTTAAACTGTCACTATGTCCTGACAATATAGTATGAGACGGATATGTAAAAAATCAAGCTCCTTCACCTCCTCCCTGAGCTACTACTGTCATCTGCAGAAATACACCACTCCTGCTCAGAAACAACCAATCAGAGCCAGGAGGAGGGTCTTAGCGTTGTCAGTCATGCTCTTGTATGCGCTGCTCAAGGTGATACTGGTGGAAAAATAACGTGTAGTTCCAGGAAAACAGTTTATCCGCTGTCATCGGTGCCATGCTAATTAGCATGAGCATTCATGGTAGGCTCCAGTGTGGGGAACTAGCTGTAGCGTAGCAGAGATCAAGGGGGCGGGTGTGAGAAGCATGACTGACAGCGCTAAGACCTTCTTCCTGGCTCTGATTGGTTGTTTCTGACCGGGAGCGGTGTATTTCTGCAAATGGCAGTAGTAGCACTGGGAGGAGGTGAAGGAGCTTGATTTTTTTTTTTTTTTTTTTTTTTTTTTTTTTTTCCCCACAGATTATCTGTCTCATATTATACTGTCACAGCATAGTTACAGTTTGAACAGATTTGTTTTTTCAAAAAAGTTACATACTGCAGCTTTAAGCACATTACTCCAAAGGCTGAAGCATTGTGGTGTTCTGGTAACAGATGACATATTATTTCATGGCTGCAGAAGGCACTTTTAGAATAATACAGAAATATATAAGACAAACCTAGGCCTGTTTTTATTTACCAAAATGTTACATGTTATACATTTTACATAGGGGTGCACCAATAAATCGGCTCCGATTTCCTTAACTTTGGGAGATCAGCGATCAGTTGATACTTATATGAGAAACTGATCTTATCTGCTTCTGCAAAGGTCTGAAAATCAGCCACTGTCCCCTTTTGCTCTGCCCTGAGAGAGAGCTGACTGGCAGACCTGCCCACCAGGTCATGTCTTCACATGTGTGGTTAACAATAGTCACCCCACTGTTCCCAACTTAGTGGCTTTTCAGACAAAAAATCAGTATTGGTTGGAATCGGCAGGTCAGGGTGCACCCGTATTTTATTCCAATCTTTAACTGCTCATATTTCATTTTTATATTTCTTTGCTTCTTTTTTATCCCTCCTCTGCAGTGGCTCACTGTGCGTCCTCCAGACAGATCATCTCCCACTGGAAGAACTGTACACGCCATGACTGTCCTGTTTGCCTGCCACTGAAGAATGCTGGGGACAAGAGGAACCCGCAGTGTGAGTGTCTGTATCTGACCAAACCAACATATCTATACTGTTTTTTAAAAATATTTTTAATAAAAATTCATTCATAATATTCATTCAAAATAATTTAATTATTTTTTTCCTGTATTTTACAAATACTTTATATCTGCTTTCATTCTGTAATTTTATTAGTTTTCCTACTTAAGTAGTTTTGTAGACATTGCTAAGATTGTCCACCTTTACTTGGTAATGGATTAGAACCAACAACCTCATTTTTGTCTCACTTGTAAATTCGGCTGTTTTTTGAAGTTTTGCACAAGTTTGAAGTATTTTTGTTGAAATCACAGTTTTTCTGTTTTTGGATGCTCTCAAGCAGAACAGATAACTTATCGCTGATCCACTATCATTTTTCTTGTCACCACAGCTTTGCTGAGTGGAGCAGGTTCAGGACTGGGGAGCTCACTTGGTTCTGTCCCTGGTGGTCAGCCCAGTGCTCCGAACATCAACCCACCCAGCCAGATTGACCCCAGTTCAATAGAAAGAGCCTATGCTGCCCTGGGGCTCACCTACCAGGGAAACCAGATCCAGGGTCAGACTGGTCCACCCAACATGCCCAACCAAGGACAGGCTGGCATGAGGCCTCTGAATCCAATGAGTAAGTTAAATTAAAGAACTTAAACTAACAGATATCATCCAGAATATTGCAGAATCATTTTTTTTCTGTACTTGGTTATTGCCAAAATCTTCCAAATTCTTTAGTTGGCAGCTGGTAAACTAGAGTAGAGCTATGAGAACTGCAGGACCCAATAAAAAACCCAGTGAGAACCGAATGTTCTGTTGGGAAACAAACAAAGTAATCAGAGTTTTCTAAACCAACTTTCTATTTGTGTAGGTGGTAATCCGATGGGGGTGAATGGCGGTGTGGGTGCTCCCCCTCAGAGTCAACAAGCCAATTTACTGCAGGATACCATGATGCATCTTAATGTGAATAACCAAAGGTAAGAAATGACACAGTACAGGATTTAACCATATCCTGTTCAACAATCAGTTAAATGACCAGTTTGACTTAAACTACGTTTGTTTCCAAGAAATCATTTTAATGATGGACTCTGCTGGGGTTTTTATTTTATTTTATTTTTTTATTTATTTATTTTTTTTTCTTTCTTTTTTTTTTTTTTTTTTTTTTTTTTCTTTTTTTTTTTTTTTAACAGTTTGATGAATGATGCTGTAGGAGTTGGATCCATGCCCACAGCAGCCCCTCCCTCTGCCACAGGGATAAAGAAAGGCTGGCATGAAGACATCACACAGGATCTCCGAAACCACTTGGTGCACAAGCTGTAAGTATCACAAGCAAAACACAACATATGTAAAGTTGTTCACAGGTTAGCAGTCATGTCACAGCTGCAGTCTATTCCTCTGAGATTTTCTACATTTTGTCATGTTAAAACCACAAATTTCAACTTATTTTATTAGGATTTCATTCTATACTCCAACATGAAGTAGCACATCACTGAGAAGTGGATTGGAAATTACATGATTTTCAGAATTCTGTAATTTAAAAAAAAAAAAATGTGCTAAGTGTGGTGTTCATTTGCATTCACCCCCCCTGAGTCAGTACTTTGTGGAAACACCTTTCAGTAACATATCGACTGTAAGTTTCTGAGTGTCTCTAACAGCTCTACACAACTACAGACTGTATTTATTTATTTATTTATTTGCTCTTTTTGGCAAGTCAAATTACATGGATAGTGTCTAAACAGTGTTTTTTAAGTCTTGCCACACTTTCTCAACAGATTCAGGTTTGGACTTTGACTTCAAAATTTTAACTAGTGATTATTCTGTAATCTAAACCATTACATTGTAGCTTTTAGGGCTGCAACTAACGATTATTTTAGTAATCGATTATTCTGATGATTAATCAATTAATCGGATAAAAAAAAATTAAAACATTCTGCTTTTTTTTTTTTCATTTAACCACTTAAGACCTTTTTTATACAATATTAGAAGCATTAAAAGATGCAAATAAACAAACAATTCAGTACCTTTTTAAATAAGAAAATAAGCATTTTTTAAAAAATGCAGTAACAGCATTCCTTTAGTGAACGCTTGATCATTTGTAGCAAAGGATGCATCTGCAACTAAAAAAATGCTTCTAACATCAACATGTGAAAAGCTCGGCCATTTCTGCTCGACTTAACGTCAATAAAGTGTCGAGCTGATTTGGTGACAGGTGTTTGGATTAACCGAAAAATAAATGGATAGCAAAATGTGCTGAAGAGATTTTTTTTTTTGCTGAATTTGACCTGGGTAAAGTTATGCCACTTGAGGAGTTTGTATTAATCACTGCTCGGAGTGTGTTCTTCCAGCAAATGGCCTTCTTTGAGTCTGTATACTTCAGTTAATGATTACTAAATTAGTTGACGAATATCAATAATCGATTAATCTAATTAATGGTTTCAGCCCTAGTAGCTTTGTCTGTATGTTTAGGGTTGTTTTCCTGCTGGAAGTTGAACATCTTCTGAAGTCTCAAGTCTTTTGCAGCATCTAATGACTTTTCTTCTCTAAGTCCCCTCATATTTAGCTCTATCCATTTCACTAAGTACTGTGATCAAGAAAAAGCTTCTCCACTGTATGATGCTGCTACCACCTTCTATTTTTAGATGATGGCTTGAACAGTGCTGTCGGAAATGTTCGAACTTCGAATAATGTTTAACAACCTAACTTTGTTTTAAACTTTAGTTCTAACTTGTCTGTGTTCCTTGATTGTGTTGATGCTGTTTGAGTTACTCACAGGTGGATTTTATTCACTAATTAGATAACTTCTGAAATCAGTTGGTTGCACTGGATTTTACTCAGGGATACTAGAGTTTTGGGGTTTGAATACAAATGCATACCACAGTTTAAATTCAGAATTTAAATTGGTAAAAACAAATAACTTTGTAACCCAGGTTTTCCTTCCACTTAGCAACTATTCACCACATTGTATTGGTCCATCACATAAAATGACCCAGACGGACTCTACTATTCACTTGTCCCTTAGTCTTTTCCCGTTTGCGTGTTCGTTCAGTGTCCAGGCCATCTTTCCTACTCCGGATCCTGCTGCGCTCAAAGACCGTCGAATGGAGAACCTGGTGGCCTACGCCCGAAAAGTTGAGGGAGACATGTACGAGTCGGCCAACAGTCGAGTAAGCTGGTCTCTTCTGAAGCTCACTAATTACTCAGAAACAAGTGATTATAGTAAGTTACGTCTTCAAACTTCTTCATTGGTTATTCTGCTGTCCTGTTTTTTGCCAGGTTGAGTACTATCACCTGCTGGCGGAAAAGATCTATAAGATCCAGAAGGAGCTGGAGGAGAAAAGAAGGACACGGCTGCAGAAACAGGGTACGGCTGGGCCTGGCATGGGTCAGTCCCCAACTGGATTGCCTCAAAGTAAGTTCACATCTGGATTCTCATCTGGTGTGATACAATACAATTTGTTTCTGTATTTACATTTGTTGCTCCTCTCCCTCCCATTGTGCACTGGGGGTGTCACTTTCTATCTTCTGTTTGCAGACGGCCCACTCCCTGATCAATCAATAGTGCGAACGCCCGTACCCAATCAGATTAGCAACAGGATGCAAGGCCCAGGTAAAGAATTTCCTGTGAACAGGGAAACATCAGCTTACCTAAGAAGTTTAAATTCAAGTTAGAAGGATTATTGTATCGGCTCAAATATCAGACATGAATACATTCACAATTATTCACAATTATTTGCACAAAAATTTTAGTTGATTCCACTAAATTTGCTTCTGTGTTTATCCTAACAATTTTTTTTTTTTTTTTTTTTTTTTTGTCAGGTATGAACCAGTTTAATCAGATGGGGATGCCAGCTATGGGTCAGAGGTCAACACCACCTCTTCCTATGGGAGCATCTGGCAACCAGGTCAGTGGTTTGCTCTGTTTTGTTTTAAGCTACAGTTAATAATGCTATTTATTGTTTCTTGGGCAAATATGCTTGTATAGAGATGACCTTTTAATTTAAGAGGAAAATTGTTCAGAAGAAACAAACAGAACTGTTTTATTTTTGCAAATTTGTTCATCTAGCTTGGGATGGTTGGGCCCAGAGTGGGACAGCCCAACGTCACCCCAATGCAGAACCAGTATCTGCCCCATGGACAGTTTCCTGGGTCGGGACCCGGAGTTGGAGCACCACAGCCTGGAATGGCCCAGCCTGGAGCTCAGGGTGGAATGGCACAGGTAGGAGGACCCACAATCCTTTAATGCCTGGTTCACACACTGAGATTTTTTATTTTTTTTTTTTGTCCTGATTATCCGACAATCTAAAGGACACCCTGATTGTTGGGGTGACTCTAAAGATCATCTTAAGAGATATTCCTGCCGTGTGTGGTGTGTTAAGAGAGATCTGGTCCAGTCAGAAGAACATTGGGACCACTCCGATCTAAAATCAGTGATATTTAACATGCTGCATTGTCTTGGCCCGATTTCGCAGCGTGTTGTGTTTACTGAGGACGAACGAAAACGCAGCCTGTTGAAGGTGACATGTAGCCGATCAGGAAGTGAGCTGACGGAAACATGGAGGGGGATCTAAATTACAGAAGACGAAACTGCCAGGGTGTCCCAGAAACTCCGGTTGACGTAGACGTCTTTATATCGTTTCTTCTCTGTTAAATATAGTCCACAAACTATCACCGTTGCTTCTTCACAGTCGGCCATATTTGTTTACTCTGAACTCATGTTTGATCTTGAGACGTTTTGTGAGATTTCCCATCTGACTTCTGATTGTTGGTGAGTGTGTGGTGTGTTGCTCCTGCTGTGTCCCTTGACACCACACACTGTACGACCAAACCTGTTATACCTTAGATTTTTATCGTCATGTCTTAGGTTTTGAAAATTGGCCAGCAATTTTCAAATCGTGCCATGTGAACCAGGCATAAGCTTTTCTCACCAAGTAGACAAATGAGAAATAACTAAGTATATTCTGAGGATATAACCTAGTGTTTGAAAGTCCTTAGAAACCAGTTTGATTAAAATCCTGGGATTCATTTCCACATTTTCAATAATCTCTTTATAAACATACCTCCTCCTTCTTCTTCTACCTGCAGACACAGATGGGAACTTCTCCATCGCTCTCAGTGCCCAGTCCTCTAGCGCAGCCTGGTTCAGTGGGCGGTCCCAGCGGGGTTCCCACCGTGGGGCCATTGGGTCCGCAGAGTGTAGGAGGCGGAGGTCCAAACGCATCTCTTGGCACCCCTGCTTCATCCGTGACCTCATCCAACACCAACCAGCAAGCCAACTCCATCCCCCATCTGGGACCCATGCGCGGCAGCTCCCCTTCCCCTGCTCACAGTCGCTCCCCCACTCCCCACCAAACACCTCCCAGATTAGCAGGGTCCCAGACACCGCAGCCACACACCCCTAATGCTCCACAGTTGGCGGCGCCACCCCTGTCCCTTCAGCAGAATCAGCTAAGTCAGGGGCCTGGATCCAACAAACCTCTCCAGCAGCAACACATGGGGCCCTCTGGTTCAACCACTCCGTCTCACCCTGGACTGGCCTCCAGCTCAACGCCATATGCTGGACAGTTGCCCCGCACTCCGGTTAGTGCTAGATCTTCTCCTGTTCTAGATTAAGTTCCTGGTTTGATCTTCTTAGTTTAAGTTTTATGCTCAAGACTTCTGTCTTTTTATTTAAAGTACATACAGAAATATTAAATTCATTCAGTCCAGTCATAAAGATAGATTCACAGTGAATGAATGCCTTCTAATTTGAGTTTGTCTTAAAATGTCTTTGCAGTTGTCCCAGAAGGGCTCATTCCCAGCAGACAGTCAGGCGATGACTCCAGCGTCTGTCAGCAGTCTGGACGCTTCGTCTCAGCAGCCACAGTTGGACACCTCCACCACCAAGCTTGAACCCAAGGCAGAAGTCAAGCAGGAGGACGAGGAGGAAGAGAGTGATGTGGGCAGTTGCTCCAAAGGGGGGAAGCTGAGCAACCACAAAACAGAGGAAAAACCTCTAAAATTAGAACCGAAGAAGGAAGAATGTTCCGGAGACGGAGGTAAAGGAGTTCCTATGGATACATCAGCACCGACGCTGGGCGTGAAGACTGAAGACAAGAAGCCAGAGGTGAAGAAAGAGGTGAAAGAGGAGAGTTCAGAGGCAGCTGTTCCACAGGCTCCTGTAAAAAAGAAGAGTAAGGCAATATTTTATTGGTTTGATATTATTATTTGTTACACAAGACCATTTCAGTAAGGGAAATTTCATTTTTCATCTCCATCCTTTCATAGTCTTCAAGCCAGAGGAGCTTCGTCAGGCCCTCATGCCCACACTGGAATCTCTTTACCGACAAGACCCAGAATCTCTCCCGTTCAGAATGCCCGTCGACCCAAAGCTGCTCTGCATACCTGTACGTACGCTGAACGAGGCCGATGCCTTGGACCCATTCTCTGTGATAACGATTGGCTGCATGCTGTGTCAGCTTCTTCTCCATTTGTCTAACAATATTTCCTGTGAAACATTTCGACAGGACTACTTTGACATAGTGAAGAACCCGATGGACCTGTCAACTATCAAGCGAAAACTAGATACAGGTGAGTGTCTGCTGGAAAACCTGCTGCATCACATTATACCGTGCCTTACCAGAGTATTTAAACCCTTTGAACTTTCCACATAAACCACAAACTTCACCATATTCTGGGCCCTATGAAGTCTGTTTTTTCCCCAAATTCCGCTTTTTTTGTTTTAATTTTAATTTTTCTAAATTTTAATTTTTCTAAATTCCTTTTTTTTTTTTTTTTTTTTTTCCATTTTAACTATATTTATTAACCCAAAAAGTATGTAATTGTGTGAATGAAAAAAAAAAAAATCAAACAAATCAATGGCTAAAGGTCAACATTTACTGTTATTCTATATGTTGTGGTTCAGCAGAACATTGGTTTTACAAGGTGGTAAAAAGTGTTTCCACCACATTTAATTATTTTAAAAGAACTCAAACGTTATGAGCAAAACTAAGAATCTCATTTTTAACATAAAAGAAAATCCCCCCTTTAAAAAGGCTTTAGACTTGAACTGAACAGCAACATTATGGCATAAAAAAAATAAATCTATAAAAAGTAAAAGCTTTGAGCACACCTCCATAATCATCAGAACATTTGTTCATTTTTATTTAGTTTACTGTCAGCGTTTCTATTTTTGAACACCCACTAACAAAAGAGCAGTTTTTACTTCTTCGTTGTGCCATTTATGTCGTTGCAGGTCAGTACCAGGATCCGTGGCAGTATGTCGACGACATCTGGCTGATGTTCAACAACGCCTGGCTGTACAATCGCAAAACGTCACGGGTCTACAAGTTCTGCTCCAAGCTGGCCGAGGTGTTCGAGCAGGAGATCGACCCTGTCATGCAGGGGCTCGGCTACTGTTGTGGGAGAAAGGTGAGATGAAGGCCTTTGTGTAGTAATTTACAGAATCCTTAAAATATAGAGAAAATAAGGTTGAAATAGAAGTGTTGGGGATTGTGTATAAAACACAGCTTTTCTATCTACTTAGAACTCGTTTGGGGTTTTTCCCTTCCCAGATTTTGCTTGTGAGCTGAGATATTTGCAGCCAGTTACAGAGACACAAAAAAAGCTGCATCAAGCTTTTGTTTTCTTTTTTTAATAACTTTAATTCTTATTTTTTTCCTTTTTATACAAACAATAGAAAAACAGCAAATACGCTAAATAAAATGAAATGGACAGTTAAACTTATGTAACAGCAACCAGTTCTGACGTATACAAAAACAATTTAATCTACAGCAGTTATTGACATTTTATAAGTTATCCATTTATCCCATTTTTCTTTAAATTCGACTTCTTTCAGTTTTAGAATTTTTAGCTTTTTTTTTTTTTTTTTCTATGAATACATCATGTGGCCATCTCATAGTCTGATTTAAAATAAAAATAATTAAAAAAAAAAACTTGGTCTGAATGACCAATGCTAATTTTTGGCAACAAGTTTCCATGTGGACAAGTCGTCTGATCCTCTAATGAAGTCTGATGCGGCTCTTTAATGCAAAAATGAAGTCTGCTTCACCCGTGACGTTGGTTCATAACTAAATTTAGTCAGGTGCATACTACTGCAATATCATGTTTCAGTTTTTATTAGAGGATCTATTTTTGTTTTTAAAGACAAATACCTAAACTTACTGTGTATATGAGGAAAGCCTGGATCAGTGGTTTACTTTTAATATTAAAGAAGGACTTGATATTAGATGTTTTAGCTCTAATAGCAGATTATTTAGAGGTAGAAAGTTGATGTTTGGATTAGTTTTCCTTCTATTTTACTTATTTGTTATTACTGTATGTCCACTTGTTCAGTACCATATAAATATTTCATAAAATTATGATGTTTTAGTTGGAAGTCATGTTTGTATGTCTTCCTTGATCACTTAAGGTCTTATTCTTTTATTTTCAAGTTGTTGATACTCATCAGATTGATGTGTCCTCTGTCCTCCTATCTTGTGTCCATCAGCTGGAGTTTTCTCCGCAGACACTGTGCTGCTATGGCAAGCAGCTGTGCACGATTCCCAGAGATGCAGTTTACTTCAGCTACCAAAACAGGTGCGTAGAGATGGATAATTACTGAATAGTACAGGGTCAATTTTCAACTAGATATTTCGACTGATAAAAGGAGTGGATTGTGGAAAATCTATCTTAGACTACCAGTAATCAAGTATATGTATTTGCATGAGTGTTATATGTATATGTTAATCTGATTTATTGTTTCCCTAAACACTTCACTTCATGTTCTCCATTTCTTTTAGCCTCCATGTGATTCCTAATGCACTGGCATTTTAACAGTCAGTCCTACGATCACATTCTTTATGCTTTTCTGAAGCCTCAGTGAATAATTGTTTATTATTAATGGTTAACATTTTCTATTCAGGGTTTCATGTGTGTCTTCTGTGGCCTGACCACTAGGGATGCACTAGGGATTTCTTTAATTTTGGAAGACAGGTGATCAGCCGATACTTGCATGTGAAACCAATCTTATCTGGCTCTGCAAAGGTCTGAAAACCGGCCACTGTCCCCTGTTGCTCTGCTATGAGAGAGGGCTGACAGACAGACCCGCCCACCAGCTCATGTCTGGACGTACACCGTTCACAATAGTGACTCCACTGTTTCCAACTTAGCAACTTTGTTGCTATATTTAGCAACTTTTCAGATGAAAAAATTTGCATCAGCCAAAATTGGAATCGACAGGTCAGGCTTTTTAACACTCAATGATTGGCCAGAAAACTGCAGTCGGTGCACCCCTACTGACCACATGAGGACAGTTGTTATAAATGTTGTTTTACTCATCAGATGCAGTAATATTCATCTGCACATGCCTTTCCGGAGCTAACATAAGACAGAATTTAATTTTCCCTGTCAGATAAGCTATACAGTGTAATTTAGCCAGACCCGTCATTGTTCTGTGGTATGATTGACTGGATATTAGGGTATCCTTGACAGATTTACACCAGAGCGTTGTCTTCTTGCAGTCACATTCTACAAGATGGCAATGCCAACTGCAAACACAGCTAGTGTTTACTGAATCAAACCAGCAAAGTGTAGAAAATTAGTTTTTCTATTGCTATTTAAACCAGTTTTCATACAAATTTTGAGCAAACTTTTAAAATGTTGTATTTAAAAAAAAAAGTGAATTAGGTGTGTTTCCATCTACTGGTTTGGAGCAAATCAACCAGGCTACACAAAGTGTAATTTCGTCAGTTGTTGATGCAGCAAGAGGTAGAGGTTGCAAACTAGCATGGACCACACATCTCAGAAAAATGGTGGAGAGTCTTCCCCTCTGAGCTGGAGGTTTGGAGTTAAGGAAGTTATTTTGAATTTTGCCGTTTCCATCAACCTTTTCTAATGTGATACTTCAAAATACGCATCAAAATGGTTGATGGAAACACAGTTACTGTCAACAGTCTGCAATACTCATGGTAAACAAGAAGAGATGAGTAGAAATGCAACAAACTGAGCTTAGTTGCTGATTTCTGGTCCCAGGTTTTAGTAGAGCTTTGACTTACCTCGCCTGATTTTAGCCCTTTTCTTGTTCAGAAATGTAGTATAAGTGAATATAAAACTAGAAGTGACACAATGATATGGAGATGCCCCTTTAAACAGTCTTTGGTATATGATATTATTGATTAGTGTAGCTAGCTTGGCTAACATTGCTGAAACAGCTGTCTGTGTATTTGAATTTAAATCATTTCCCTTACTTTGAGATTTCCAAAACCTGTTATTAAACTTGGGGGGGGGTTGAAAGTTTTGGGAGATTTTGAAGGCTAAAGGCAAATGAAACGGATCAATTTTGCCGTGTTCCGTTCAGCCTTGCTGTAATCTGCTGAAAGTCCTACTCCCTCTTGTGGCACGTCATAAAAAATTGCTTCAGTTTAAATAACTTCTTACATCTCTGCTACTTCTGACTTTATTCTTTAAAACCCCAGTTATACCCAAACTAGCTAACTGTGAGCCCTCCTCCTTCAATAACAACGTCCCCACTGAAGAGTGTTGTTAACACAATCTGGCAGTGCTTCAGCGTGGTACATTCACTGAACACAAAAAGATAGGGTTTTTGAGTTTTAAAGTGTTGAAGGCCAGTCAGGATGTCCAGTTTCAATCAGCAGCAGCTTTTCAGCGACAGGAAGGCTTAGAGTTTCGTGCTGTTCTCTGAAAATCTTAGCCTCTACTGTTTTCACCCCTCACGTCTGACTGTTGTTAACCAAAGGAATGTGAAAGGACCGACTTTAAAATGAGCTGCTTAAATTAAAAGCTGTTAACTGTGCTCCTGCCTCGTTAGCTATGATGCTGCTTGTTGCTCATCCTCATGTCCAAATTGCTAAGCTATGCTTTGCCTCACCTCTCTGCTGTCCTGGGTGTTTGTCTCGTCCTGTTTTCCCATCTTCTCTTCCACTCACTGTGATATCAACATTGGCTTGCTGCCCCCCCCCCCCCACAAAAAAAAAAAAAAAAAAAAAAAAAAAAAAAAAAAAAAAAAAAAGCCCATTTCACCTCCCGTTGTCCTGCTCTCCTCCTTCCTGCTTGCCTGCTTGTGCCTCCCCCCCCCCACCCCACTGTGCTGTGTGTGTGGCTGACTGTGCTGTGGAGAACGGTGTAGTTCACCAAAATTTGGGCTTGTTGCTGACAGGTACCACTACTGTGAGAAGTGTTTCAACGAGATCCAGGGAGAGACCGTTTCCCTGGGCGATGACCCCACCCAGCCACAAACGTCAGTATTTCCTTTTTTCTGCTAGCATCTCTGCTGTTTCTACACATCCAGATGTAAACATTTACCAGGAGTTGAGTTCAGTTGAAACTCCACAGTTAAGGTTATTATGCTTTAATTTCAGGTCAATAAACAAGGATCAGTTTGAGAAAAAGAAAAATGACACACTGGACCCCGAGCTGTAAGTCAGGAGCCATTTGTCAGAACCTAAAACTGTGAAGCTACAGCGCTTCAGGGGCTTGAATGTAAAATATGTCCGTCTCTGTATCCAGGCTAGTTGAATGTTTGGACTGCGGACGCAGGATGCATCAGATCTGTGTTTTGCACAATGAAACAATCTGGCCGGCAGGGTAAATAACTTTGTTTTTCCTTCAAAGTTTGTGTGGGTTAGCTAATCAGCTTGCAGATTGCTTTTATTAATTGATGTTTGCTCTATGCCTTATAGTTTTGTTTGTGATGGCTGCTTAAAGAAGACAAATAAGACTAGGAAAGAGAACAAGTATTCTGCGAAAAGTAAGTAATGCATAGTCTTCATACACAATTATTATTATTATCATTATTATTATTATTATTATTATTGTGATGCATTCATGGTAAACCTACTCTCACTATATTCATTTCTGATAGCAGTACAGTTACAGTTCAGAATTAGTTCTCATTTGACATGCATATTTTGACTTACTGGGCCTTTCTAGTGTGGCAGAAGTGAACTGTATTATGAAGTACAGAGTTCCTTTACATCCTGGAAAAGTCTGGAATTTGAATTAAATATCTTCCAGGACTTGATAACTGAAAAAATAACAAAATATCAAAAAATATTTGTATTTCCAGACTTTAGTCCATATTCAATTGTCTGAAGGTCCATTCAACCATCCACATGTCCAGACACTATTCATCTATCTGTTCATCTACCATCCTTTCATTCTTGCAACGTTTTGTCTTTTAGCATATCAGTTCATTCTTCTTTCTGCCCATCAACCCGTCTGTCCATCCTCCATCCCTTCATGCATCCATCCGTCATCTGGTTATCATCATCTCAGTCCATCCATCCACCGTCCCTTCGTTCATCCTTCTTTTTGTCTGCGCGCCTTTCCATCTCAGTCTCTCTCACTCTCTGTCTCGGGGTTTTTCAGGTTCCATATTTAAAGCCTGACCATGATAAAAATATCCACATAAATTCATAGTGAGCTTATTTATTTATTTAAATTATGGCTTAAAGAGACCAAGAAAGTAAATCCGAGTGTGGGGAAATATGAAGTTTTGACATGAAAAATGTGAAGGGACCCTGAATGAAGCCTATTATCCGTAATGATAAGTGACTACAGTTTCCAGTTTTACTCTTATATTCTTACCTTCCAGCCAGTTGGCGATGCATATAGGATAACAGTCTATATACACACGTGAAATGAGTGGAGAATTTTCCTTTAGTATAATTGTAGTTAGAAGTGGTGTGTATGTGCTGCTGCTTCTCTTTACAGCTGCCGACTGTTTGTCCCACAGGGTTGCCCCAGACTAAGTTGGGTACTTTTCTGGAGACGAGGGTGAACGACTTCTTGAAGCGTCAGGCCCATCCTGAATCTGGAGAGGTCTTCATTCGGGTCGTCCACGTCTCTGACAAAGTGGTGGAGGTGAAACCAGGAATGAAATCCAGGTAAAAAAAAAAAAAAAAAAGACTTGTGAACAGTTTCTCATCCACAAGTTGGTGGTTTTACAGCCTAACTGAGACATTTTTCCTGGTCAAATACGACCATGTTAACCTTCAGATTTGTGATACCTAAAAGGTATCACCTTAAATGCAAAAGCTTGGATATTGTTCAAGCATTTCAACTGTTACCCTTTTGGTGCTTTTCTACCTCAGAATGTGTTGATATGAAAGCACTGGTGGCCAGTGGCTGCAGATGGATGATTCCCAGTCATAATTTACTGATGTTTCTGCGCTCAGATTTGTGGACAGCGGCGAGATGTCCGAGTCATTCCCATACAGGACAAAAGCTCTTTTTGCATTTGAGGACATCGATGGTGTAGACGTCTGCTTCTTTGGAATGCACGTTCAGGAGTACGGATCTGACTGCCCTCAGCCCAACCAAAGGTAAGGAAGTCAACTTTAATGCACTTTTTCACCTCCTGTGTTTTTTAACTTGACTTAAATTTAGACGAAGCAATTCGAATCGAGTCCGTCTTTATCAACCTTTCAGGCGAGTCTACATCTCCTACCTGGACAGCGTTCACTTCTTTCGGCCTCGCTGCCTAAGAACAGCAGTTTACCATGAAATCCTCATCAGCTATTTGGAATATGTCAAGAAATTGGGGTGAGTGCCGCAAAGAAAAACCGGATTTAGAAGTTCTTGGATGTCCTTTTCTTTGAACACAAAGTTTGTTGGTCAAAATTTTTTACAGTTAGTACGCAGAATTAAAATAATGTAATCTAAGTTGATCATTTCCTAAGTCTTTTGTTAGATTTTCTTCCCAAACAAAGATAAAATCTAAATTTCAGTTTTATTGATTGTTTAGCTTTGTGAGTTTGTTGGTAGAGAAAGCACACTCTTGACTTTTTATTGCTCTTTTTGCCTCTAAACGCCAATGGATGGTATTTTTATACATCACCAGTTGTATTTAAACTGGGCCTCTCATTTTCTGTATTTTCCAAAACAAATATATTATAAACAAAGAATGAGCTTAAAAAAAAAAACACTTGATTTAGTGTATGATTTATGGCAGAAACAATTAATCGGATTAATTGTGATTAATCGATTACTGAAACGATCGTCAACTAATTTAGTAATCGAATAATCGTTAACTGGAGTATACAGACTCTAAAACGTGGAATTTGCTAAAAATAACAACATAGTTAGAGCAGCAATTAAGCCAAAACTGTAGAAAAATATACATATATTACATTTAAGATGAAAGTTTTTCTGTAAATAATTTATCTAAAATAGGAACTGAATTATTTGATTATTTGCATTTTTATGTATTTCAAATATTGTACACAATAAGCTTAAGTGGTTAAATAAAAAAACTGCGCAGTGTGCCAACTTTTTTCCCAATTAAGTGTCAGAATAATTGATAGAATACTTCAGTTACTAAAACAATTGTTAGGTGCAAACCTAGTATGATTATTCAGTCCAGATTTCATGAATCATAGTGTTTAATGAATTTGAAATTGAATGGATCCAATCCAGTTAAATCAGAAGCTTTGAATTGTTTTTTTTCCTCATTAGTCAATTTTTTTTTTTTTTTTTTTAAATGTACTTTTTTTTTTTTTTTTTACCCAAATAGCCAAAATGTTTTAAAAACTAAAATCTAAAACTTTAAGTGTGTGAAATTTTGAAAAGAGAAATGAGTAGGAACCCTGGTTTTGATCATTGTTGGTCTTCTGTTTCGTGTTTCTAGTTACACCACTGGTCACATCTGGGCTTGCCCGCCTAGTGAGGGTGACGACTACATCTTCCACTGCCATCCTCTAGATCAGAAGATCCCAAAGCCCAAGCGACTGCAGGAGTGGTACAAGAAGATGCTTGATAAAGCTGTAGCAGAGCGGATAGTACACGACTACAAGGTACACAGCAGAATAAGCCTTTTTATTTTTTGATATTTGTATTTCCTTTTCCCCTCAGCTCCACAGTAAAATGTTTACAATGACAGATTAAAACAAATTTTTACCAAACATGAATTTTCCTGTGTTTCTCTCAAAGGATATTTTCAAGCAGGCGACAGAGGATCGTTTAACAAGTGCCAAGGAACTGCCTTATTTTGAGGGGGACTTTTGGCCCAATGTGTTAGAGGAGAGTATTAAGGAGCTGGAGCAGGAGGAGGAAGAGAGGAAAAAGGAGGAGAGCAGTACTTCCAATGAGAGTATTGATGTAAGACTGAGTCACGCTCTATGCTCTTTCATTAATATTTTGCTTCTGGGAAGAGGAGCAATGAATTGAACATGTTGATGAAACGATCACGGTTTTCTTCTTTTTTTGTGTGTGCAGGATGCAAAAAGTGACAGCAAAAATGCAAAGAAGAAGAACAACAAAAAGACAAGTAAGAACAAAAGTAGCTTGAGTCGATCGAATAAGAAGAAACCAGGGATGCCCAATGTTTCCAATGATCTGTCACAGAAACTCTACGCTACGATGGAGAAACACAAAGAGGTATGAAGCTACATGCAGCACAGTCGATCTCATCTGCTAGATCACTGCTAGAGTAAGAAATGGCTTCATTTGAAACCAGCTGAAATTTTGTGGTCCAATTCTGACGTCGAGCAGAGACCTTTTAAACTTTTCAGGACCTTATGTTGGCTGTTAGCCTGGCTAGCATAATAGAAACGGCAGTCTTCACCTGTATTCCGTACAGGAAGTAGGTCCTAACCAAACGTTTCCAAATTAATCATATTCCATAACAGACAGATACTGAAAGCACTAAAGACTTTTTTTTTTTTTTATGTGCCTTTATTTAACCAGGTGAGTTGTTAAGAACAAATTCTTATTTACAATAATAACTTGGCAGGGGAGGGAAGGACACATAGATCAAGCAGCACATAAGAGGTCATAAAAAACAATACTGAGATGGGTATACATTGGATAAAATTGAACTAAAAAAGTACTGTCGGACTGTCATCTCTCGTTTTCCTTCACTCCTGAGAGCAACGCACCACACAGTAGCCAGCTTCACAGCCAGCCAGACAGGCAGGAGCTGCCAGTGTTACTTTTTAACATTTCTTGACATTTAAATTCATTTCAAACTCTGAGGGTATATATCCGGTCTCGACCTGTTTTTTTTTTTTTTTTTTACCCCTGTCTTGGTCTCAGATTGTTTTGCCTCGGTCTTGGTCTCGTTCGACAAATTTGGGCAAGACCAGCTTGAAACTCAATAGTTTTTATCAAAATTAAGAAACTTAACTCCCTTTCATCTTCAACCGCATACGCACAATAATGTGAATTAAACGCAGTGATCAGAGGGCAGCTGCGTCCAACCATCTCAGAAAAAACACAATGGTATTATTGCTAATGGCCGCGCAGTCGTGTTGCATGTGATTGTTTACAAAACAAGACGACATTTGGTCCTTTTATTTAGAAGAGCACGTTTTCATGTTTACATGCAGTGCAGTGTAGCTTTTGCTGCATCTGACCGCAGAAAATTATTAAATTTGCTTTTTAAAACATGAAGAATTTTAAGACAGGAGAGTAAAAGGGGAAAAAATAAACACTGGGCCACTTGTAAGTTTTGTCCACCGCCAGGATTAACCATATGTGAAGTGGGTGGAACAATATCTAGTTTTACTAGATGTCTACAGCAGAAACAAGTAAAAGTAAGTAGTAATTCAAAAAGTATGCGCAACACCACCCAGCTTCAACACTAAGCAGCTAAATAATAATAATAATAAAAACGTAAATAGACGCTAAGCCTGCATCATCGCTCTACATGCAAAACTAATTTAACCAGCAGCTGATGAAGGAAAAAAAATAAGGCTCATCAAGCCAAAAATATAAATTCAGTCTTATCTTCAATGTTTTATGGTCATAATCCATGGTAGAGAAAATATTCCCACTTGGCTCCTGTAATCTGTTCTCCCTGCATCATCCCTGTTAACTATGTGATTGTTGTAAATTCCACGGATTCTATTAGCGCTCAGTGTTTTGGAATCCCCCCCCCCCCGTGAGGCAATCTGTGCGCCTGCATGGACTAATAATAATATTAAAATGCTAAGAATTTATTAATATGTCCAGCATGTGTGTTTTTTAACATCTGATACTCTGATGAATCGCTTTTATTCAGTTGATCATAAGAGAAAAGATTTTTTTTAAACATGACAAATCTTTATTAGCCTAATCTCTCACTGTTTTTTAAATTTATCATACAACTATTGTGCAATGTAAGCTGATTATTTCAGTTTAGGGAATGTATAACAATGTGTGGCTGCATTTAATAACATAAGTATTAATTTATTATGACCATTATTAATTTAATACCAAGAAGTGGTTTTGGTTGAGTAATTAATTGTTTTTCCATTAGTTTTTGCATTTTATGGTGTACAAAAAACAATGACCTGAAATATTTGTCGACATTATAAGCATTCGGTCTTGGTCGCTGCGCCACGATCAATTACATGTAAAAGGGAATCCAACAAAAGTAAAATAGAGCAACTCTGTGCTATTCCAGTCAGCCTTCCTGTTATCTGCTGAAAGTCTTGCTCTTGCAGCCTGAATGAAAAGTAGACAATGGTTGTAGAAGTAGTGCTTCATTTTAAATACGTTGCTACATCTTTGTGCTTCCACTGACTTTAACATCTCACTGCTGCTGAAAATGGTAGGAATAAGCTAGAATTTCAATCAACCTGGATCAGTTCAGCAGAGAGTTGTCCAATCATGGACACCAGTCCATGTCTCTGTGCATTTTTACCTAATAATCTTTTTGTCCTTTTTTAAAATCTGATAATTACCTGTCCGTCATCTCTTCACGCTGCCAGGTGTTCTTTGTGATCCGGTTAATCGCGGGCCCCATGGCAAACGCCTTGCCCCCCATTGTTGACCCAGACCCCTTGATGGCCTGCGACCTGATGGACGGCCGGGATGCTTTTCTGACACTGGCTCGGGACAAACACCTTGAATTCAGCTCGTTGAGGAGGGCTAAGTGGAGCTCCATGTGCATGCTGGTGGAGTTGCACAACCAAAGCCAGGACCGCTTTGTTTACACGTGCAACGAGTGCAAGCATCATGTGGAGACTCGCTTCCACTGCACAGTTTGTGAGGTGTGTGTCAGGGTGGTGGGTTTGATGTGTCAGAGTTGGAAGGTAGACTACAGTCTGGACAAGTATGGAGAAAAGAAAATGAGATTATGGAAATATATTTCTGTTTTCAGACTTCGTCCTCTATCCCGTCGTTTGAATGTTGTCAACTTTTTGTTGGTGGTCCTCCCTGCCTCATGTGACAACTTGTGTCCCTATTTCCTTCATTCCTTCCTCCTTCTCCTTGTGTCCTTCCCTCTTTTCTTTCTTCCTTGTGTACTTCTCTCCCACTCACCTGGGGGTCATTCCTTTCTAGTGTCCTTTCACCTTTCTGTTCTTTTTCTTCTGTGCTTTCTTTTTCTTCATTTCTTTCCATCCTTATGTCCTATCATTTTTCTTTCCATTTTCCTTGTTTTCTCTCTCCTTTCTTCCCTGTCCTTCTTCCCTTTCTACCGATATTGCCCTTCCTTCCTACATTATGTCCTACCTAAATTGTGTTGACTTTCAATCTTCTTTCTGTCCTTCCTCCGTCTTTCCTTACGTCCCATCTCACTTCCTCCCCTCCTCTCTTTGTATCGTTCATTCCTTGTCCTTCCTAGTGTTCTGCTTTTTTTTTTTTTTATCCTTTTTTTCCTTTTATTTTTTGTTTCATTTCCTCCTTCCTTTGCATCATTTTTTGCTACTGTCCTACCTAATTTTCTTTCTATGCTTTCTTTGTTCTGTCTTTCCACTTTCCTGATTTTGCAGGTTTCATAGTTGAAGCCTACAGCATACATTTTTAGGGAACTTCAGTATTTGATATCCTAGTCTGGAAAAGCATTGCATATTTACATGAAAAATCTAACCATTCTGTAACCTTCATCACATTTGCTCTGTTTATGCCGTTTGCTCCAGGATTACGACCTGTGCATCACATGCTACAACACTAAGGGCCACGAGCACAAGATGGAGAAGCTAGGCCTCGGCTTGGACGATGAGAGCAGCAACCAGGCTGCCGCCACCACCCAGAGCCCAGGAGACTCGCGCCGTCTCAGCATCCAGCGCTGCATCCAGTCCCTCGTCCACGCCTGCCAGTGTCGGAACGCCAACTGCTCTCTGCCTTCCTGTCAGAAGATGAAACGGGTTGTCCAGCACACAAAAGGCTGCAAGAGGAAAACCAACGGCGGCTGCCCCATCTGCAAGCAGCTTATCGCGTTGTGCTGCTACCACGCTAAGCACTGTCAGGAGAACAAGTGCCCGGTTCCGTTCTGCCTGAACATCAAGCACAAGCTTCGGCAGCAGCAGCTGCAGCACCGCCTGCAGCAGGCCCAGATGCTGCGGAGGAGAATGGCCAGCATGCAGAGAGTAGGCCAGCCCCCTCCAGGTGGCCCACCCGGGGGGAACGGTATGCCATCTCCGAGTGGAAACAACGGAGCAACCGGCCCAGCCACCCCTACGTCATCTGTCGGTACGCAGCCTCCGACCCCGCAGACCCCCACCCAGGGCAACATGCCCGCACTTCCTCAGCCACCAGGAGTTCCGATGGGTGGGATCGTCACTCCAGGTCAGCAACAAAGTGGTACGATCCCCCTCCAACACAATCTCCACCAGTTCCAGGCAGAAGGGATGATGATGTCTCCTCAGCAGCAGATGGTATCACAGCTCCAGCAGCAGCCCCCCAACGTCCAGCAGCTTCAGCATCCTGGTGGTCTACCTCCATACAACCCCAGACCCCCTGGGCCGTCTCCTCTCCATCAGTCGCTAGGGAAACCTGGGTTGGGTCCCGCCACCCCTCCCCAGCAGCAGCAGCCGCAGCAACCCAACCAGGGACAAGGGTCCATGCCTGCTCAGGGCCAGCAGCAGGGGCCCCCTCTTGCTGCGGTAGAGACGGCCCTAAAGATCCAGCGACTGGCAGAGACCCAAAGTCGGATGGCTCAGACCCAAGCGCAGATTCGTGGCTTGGGACAGGGCGCCATGATGCCCCAACATCCTCACCACCAGAACAGCCAGGCTCAGATGGTAATGCCCCACATTGGGGCCCAGGGCATGCCCCCCCAGGCTCAGGGAGTTGTTGGCAGGACTATTTTGGAATCGCAGCAACACGGAATCGTAGGCGGAATGCTGCAAAGTGGCACGCAGTCACAGCTACCCCCTCAAGTTCAACAGCAACTTCAGCCTACAAACCAGCAGTGGGGGGGCCCCAGGGGGCCGACCATGAACCCACAAACAAGGACAGGCATGATGGGTTCCATGCCCCCACAGCAGCAGGCTGCCATTTCTCAGCAGCAGCCAATGAATCAGCAGCAGCCCCAAGTAGGAAACCGGGGCTTAATGCAGGTTTTGGGTGTTTCAGAAGGGGCCGCAGGGGCCCCTGGGCTGATGCAAGGAGCAGGAACGGGAAACTTGCCCCAGGGAGCAGTACAAGAGCTTCTGCGTACACTCCGCTCCCCCACATCACCCCAGCAGCAGCAACAAGTCCTCAACATCCTACGTTCCAACCCAACTCTAATGGCTGCTTTCATTCGCCAGAGAACGGCCAGGTACCAGGGTGCTCAGGGAGGTCCTGGAGGGCCAGGGGGGCCACCTATAGGGGGCCCCGGAGGTGTGAGGTTCCCAGGCCCTGCTGGAGGCTTGCCCAATGTAGGAGGACCTGGAGCCAACCAGCTTGGCAACCTGGATGGACAACAACAGGTTAACGTAAACCAGACAGGGATGAATATCGCTCAGGGTGGAGCCGGGGGAGGGAACATGCCCACCATGGCTCAGCTGCAGCTGCTGCAGCAGCAGCAACAACAACAGCAGCAGCAGCAGCGTCCGATGTTGCCGGGAAACCTACAGCAACAGCAGATGGCTGCTCTGCAGCAGCAACAACAGGGAGCAATGCAAGCAGGACAACAAGGCAGCCTGGCAAATATGAATCCTCAGTTTCGGGAGTTGCTGATGAGGAGACACCTGCATCAGCAGCAGCTGCAGCAGCAGCAAGCGCAGCAGCAGCAGCAAATGTCAAACCATGGGCAGTTCCAGCAGCAGCAGAGCTTCATGCAACAGGGACAGGCAGGGATGCCTCCATCCTCTCAGCCGCAGCCTGCAGGTGCGGCAGTGGGGGTCCAGCAGCAGCAAGCAGGACCACAGGGGGGGCCAGGACAGCAAGGATACCCTATATCACAAGTAGCTGCAGTGCTGCACCAGAAGTACCAGCATCAGATGCAGATGCAGCAGGGTGGTCATCAAGGAGCAGATATGAGCGGAGGAGGGGCTGTCCAGCCTGGACAGGGTGGATCAGGGCCGGGGCCACAGCAGGGCGGGGTGGGTGTGGCCGGTGGGCCGCCCATATCGCAGCTGTCTCAAGGCATCGTTCACCAGAACTTCCAGCAGAGGCTGCTGCAGCCGTCGCACCTTGGAGGCGGCTCGCCCGCCCAGCACAGCAGTCCCATGAGCCCCCAGATGGCCCAGTCCCCCCACATCCAGGCCCAGGGAGGACTCGGCCCGGCCGGCTCGCTCGGCAGTCAGGTCCGGTCGCCTCAGCCCTCGCCCAGGCCGCAGTCGCAGCCCCCGCACTCCAGCCCGTCCCCCCGCATGCAGCCCTCCCAGCCTCAGCCTTCGCCTCATCGCATTTCCCCACAGACCCAGATGGGGTCCCCCCACCCGGGACACCTGGCCCAGCATCACCCCAGCATGGCTCCGCCCCAGCCGCCGCCAGGCAGCTCTGTGGATCCCAGTCAGTTCAGCTCTGACCAGAACGCCATCATGTCCCAGCTGAGCGGGATGACGGGGATCCACGGAGGGCAGGGCAGCCAGCCGGACATACTGGGGGGGAACAACAACAACAACGACAGCAACCAGGAGCTTAACCACAATCTCATGTAGCCTCGACTCTTCTGCGTTTCAGTCTTTTCGCTCTGATTTGTTGTCCCAGACGACAAACTGCCAGAAAACGGACAGCGAGCCGGGGTTTCAGAAGTCTTTATTTTTTATTTAAACATTTTTGTGACTTATAAATATGAACTAAAGCTACCTTCCTATGGGAGATGCGACTTTAATCTTAGAAATCAGTAATGAATAAATTAAAAACAATGGTAAGTTATTGCTGTTAATATATATCTATATATTTTTGCCAACTGTGTACAAAAAGGCTGAAGGGTTAGAGTTTCTGGTGGAGATATTTCTTCCTTAAATATGACGATATTTTCGGGGACTGAGTATTTTGCCTTTTTAAGAAGATTTTTAAGATTTCAAACGTGGTTAAAGTGAGTCGATATGATGTACAGTTTCCCCCTGAATCATCCCGTCATGATTGTATGGATTTTCCAGTCTGTTAACTTTGTTAAAGGAACACGAACATATCTTCCGTTACAGCGCTCTTCTTCACAACGGCGAACGCAGCTTCGTACGGGGCTGCAGAAACTCCTGATATTTATTTACTTTGAGCAGGCAGGAGGACGGCTGTGTTTACCGGCCTTTATTTTGTAGGTGTGTGAGAATCAGCGTTTATATTAAAGGGTTCTGTTCAACACTTGTGGTGTTTTGGATAAAGATTCTGGCCACACATACCAAATGGATTGCACCGATTTCTCAGCCTTTTTGTGAATATGCACCCCCACACACCCCCAGATCACCTACAAATCACCTACAAAATGTGGAGGAATAAAATGGCGCGTTGCTTTTTTTTTTTTTTTTTTTTTTAATTATTATTATTATTTTTTTTCCCCAAAAAAAGGTTGTAAATATTTTCCAGCGCTGTTTTTATGTGACATATGAAAGATTGAGCAAGCTCCGCCTCTGCCCTCGACCTCAACGGTTTTCCTTTCGATTATTTTGCCTCTTTTGTTTCCCCATCTGCAGCAGCAAGGTTTGATTTGTTAGTACTGTAAAAATAGGAAATTGTGGACTTTGATTTTTTTTTTTTTTTTTTTTTTTTTGTAAAGAAATGTCTAAAAAAGTGTACATATTTAAAAAAAAAAAAAAAAATGGGCAAGCGATATTTTTTTTTGGCTCCTTTTTTTTTTTTTTTTCTTTTCTCCCCCCCCTTCGTGGAATATGTGCTGTGTCTAAAACAAATCGACAGAAGTGCTCCTAAGCTACTGTACAGTATTAACTTTTTTCTTTTCTAAAGTGTACAGTATGGGTTGTTGTAGGTCACAAGCACCAATGCGCCTTTTTTAGAGTATTTTTTTGTCAAGGTTTAGAGAGGTTGGGGGTATCGCACCCACGTTATTGTAGAAAAAAACAAAAAAACAAAAACAAACAAAAAAAAAAAACCAACTTCCGCGTTAAACCTGCACAAAACGGAGCCAAAACAAGGGATCGATGAGGTCTGATCTGAAAGTTCGAACATTTGGTTGTTTAGCTTTTTATGGAGAGGAATGAAGACACAATATTCACATGCTTACTATTTGTTTTTCTCTAAAGGTTGGGCTTGTTGGGTATGGGAAAGGAACACATCAAAACCAGGTTGCAATATATCTCGAGACTTATTTTATAAATAAGAGAAAAAAAAACATGGATGAACTGTCTTTTATATATAGATATTATTTAATTTTATTTTTTTGGAAATAAAACTTGAAGCTACAGGAATTATTAGATAAAAAATGTTTTGTTTTCTATTAAAGGTGTTATGGTGATGCAAAAAGACACTGCAGACAGTTATTCGATTTGCCCTGGAGAGGCTATGGAGTCCATTATACCATCCTTTTGATGAGATGTTTTATGTACATGAATAAAGTTGTATACATATTGAATCACTGTACAAACAGATGGCAACTGAACAAATTTTGTCAATTTCTTTTCCTAAAAAGAGACTGGAAATAAGATATTTAAATTTGTTTAGTATTCAAATGGAATCGCTGACCACTTTTTTTTTTTTTTTTTTTTTTTTTTTGTTCCTCTTAACAATTTTGGTGCTTGCTGAGAGAAAGCAAAAATAACTTGCTCCATTATTATTATTTTTTTTTTAAGTTATTTTGGTGGTCTGATTGTTTTTGCCAATAAATTAATTGTACAATAAAGTATGTTTGTACTATTGGAAAAATATTTGTTGTCTTCTTTTCCACAATTATCAAATTGGGTTGTCAACTAAATAAATGAAAGAGATGTGGAAAAATTAGGACAATTTTAAAGAATGTTTCAACCTCAGATTTTTAGTTCGGTGCTCCTGACTGATGTGAGAGTGAAGACCATGGTGACAACCAAAGATCTGTCGGAGGCCTTCAGGGAGATGACTTTACATTTGGAAAGGGATTTAAAAAGGTCACAAAAACATTTGAAATCCACCACTTATAGTCTAAAAAAAATAGCCTTTAAGTAGGATATTCAAAACAACTGCCTTTAAGTGCAAGTGTGGCCATCCAAGTTGGGTTTTCCCAAGAACAGACTGCAAGATGCTAAAAGAAATCTCCAAAAGCCCTAACGTCATATTTCGTCATGAAGAACCTGATGAATCGTTTCAGCCCGTCCTGTTGCTGCTGTTAATGTGAAAGTCCATGCCTGTAGAATCAAAGGACTGACTGCACAAGACTGCTGGAAAAAGAACTCAAGCTTAGAGTTGGGGGTGTCATGGTTTGGGGGGTGCCTCACCAGCTCACTGTCATAGAATGTTAGTGTGTCAGAGGGGGCTTGAGGAAAATGTGAGACCATCTAAACTCCAAAACATACCAGTAAATCCACTGAGAACTGGCAGAGAATTAGGAAATGGAAGGTCTCGGGCCTAGTCAAAGCACAGATCCTTCTCTCTTTGAGATGCTGTGGGCTGAAACAGGCAGAAGATGAAAGAAAACTCAGACATCTAAGCGGAAAGTGAGGAGAGGGTGGAAATGTCAGCGACGGTAGATGGCTACAGGAAGCTTCTCACTGAGGGCGGTTCAGGATATAAGGAAGGAGGGTGTCCAAACTTTTTCCTCCGAATACACATTATTATTGCTTATTATTTTTAATGAATAATACAGGGCTAATTTTTGGTGCTTACTGGTAATTAAATAACTTTATTTTAATATTTTAGTGTCATAATGTTTTTCCATAATGTATTCCAGCTGCCGATCACTGATTGCTGCTTTGCAAGTTTTAGGCTTATTCGCTGCACCTCGATAAAAGATGGCCACCAAAGTCATAGTAAACATGTGCAACATTTATTTTCACGTTACCCAACAAACAGTCTATACAAGACAACACTTCATAGACTGGAGCAGGTAATGTGCAGGTTCACATCGCAATAAAGTGCAAGGTTCTGCGCTCGGTGGTGGACAGATGCGGCACAAGCGACAAGAGGCAACGTGAAGCCCTGTAGGGGGCGCTCGTTTTATCACATCAGTACAATTACTCTGTAAATGGCACCTGGTCAGGTGTTATAACAAACTGTAGAAAACGATCATATGCAGTTATCTGCATGATCCATACACAATAAATATACATTCAGGTCGATGTAGAAAAATGACTAAAAAAATGTGTTTCTGCTTCCTGTCCCACCAGTCTGTCTCCAGGAAATATTTCCTGTCTTACATCAGCGGAGAGAAGGGACACACAAAGGGAAAACAAACACTGGTAGTAATTAGTCATTTGGTGAGATATTGGTCTTTAAAGCTCCACAGTTAGATCAAAACAAACAGAAAAAAGTGCAGCATCAGGCACTTTCATTTTCGCGGTCAAACAGTCCAGAATCATCATCAGCGGCACATAAACAAGACATAAGATCACCTCGGACCCTGTGTCCACAGAGTCCGGCCAGAGTCAGTGCAGTGCCTCACACTCCTGGAACTCTTTAACACGTTGTCACATCGCAGCCAGAAACTTCAGCGTATTTTAACAGTAGTTTCTATAACAGACTGACACTAAGTAGTGTATGTGGATTGTTCGGGAACAAGCCTTTCAGACCTTCGCGGAACAGCTGAGTTTATGCACACATTTTCACGTGCAGCCCCTGTGGACTCTGTCAGCTCATAAAGTGACTTCTAAATAGGACAGCAACTAATGATGAGTTTAGTAACTAATTATTCTATCGAATATTCTTATGAATAATCAATCATTCTTTTTTTAAATAAGAAAATTAACATTGCCTTAAAATGCAATAACATAGCATTCCTTGATCTTTTGTACCAAATGATGCATCTTCAACTAAAAAAAATTACTTCTAACATCAACACGTAAAAAGCTCAGTGCTTTCTGCTCCACCCAACATCAGTACAGTGAAGGGCTGATCTGGTGATTTATTATTTTTTTAATTAACTGATTAATAACTGGATAGCAAAAGGTGCTTAATCGATTTTTTTAATGTACAGAATTTGAACTGAGTAAAGCTAAAACTTAACATATTGACAGGTAGGACATGTTTACAGACAAAGGGATTTTTATCTTAAATGCAAAATGTATATATTTTTATACAGTTTTGGCTTAATTACTGCTCTGTATATGTTGTTCTTTCAGCAAATGCCCTTTTTTTGAGCCTGTATATTCCAACTAACGACTAATCGATTACTAAATTAGTTGACGATTACTTCAATAACGGATCAGTCATGAAGAATCGTTTCAGCCCGTCCTCTAAAGGATTTTATTTGTGAGTATTAAAGTAAACTGGGCTGAATGAAAATGCACACAATTATGCACAATTCTGTGTTGGTCTGTCACATAAAAAGCTCGACAGAACACAGTGAAGTTAGTGGTTGTAATATTGACAAAATCTGAAAAAGATCAAGGGGTGTGAATAGGTTTTATTGTTGCTGTTTGTGACTTTAATTTAAAGCTGCATACAGCAGACCAAACCAACTATATTAGTCTGGTAATGTTACATTTTCTAGGGGCGCCAACAGAATCCTTCTAATTTATCTACGGGCACGTTGGGATTCTGAAACCTCTGCCGGCCGTACTCCGATGGACACAAACCCGAGTGACTCTAATACAGTGCAATACCATAATACATTCTGTCATCTGGTTTCAGAGTGTGGTTCGTTTGTGCCTTCTGCTTTATGTTTTCATGATGAAGAGCTGGGTGGTTAAGAGAAACGACGCCGTGCGTCTTTGCGTTGACAAACTGGACTAGAGGAGAGAGGCGGGCAGGCGGATCAAATCGTCTGCCTGAAGACTTTGAAACGCATACAAAACCAAATCAGGTGTTGTAGAGCAGTAACAGTCTATATGTTTACAGGTTACAGGTACGGCGCTGTGTTAGAGTGAAACTGGTCGGCTACGGCCACCTCACTGTAGTCTGGAGTATGTACAATATGTCTGAGTCCAGGATACGCCTGGTTAGCTTAGTGTGGAAGAGAAACAACAGAAGCTGTGTTTACATGCACAGAGGACTCCTTTTCTTCCCACCTTCTGGTTAGTGTCAGTGCTCCGATTCATTTGGATTTAGAGTCATAAGTTAGAAAGTGCATTTCCTCGGCTCATGTCAAAAATTAGATGTTCTATCTGTTTATTTTTATTAGTAAGGAGGTTTTAATGTTTAAAACTAACTGTTCACAGCCTAAACCAAAATTTGTTATTTAAAAGGATCTTTTTTTAACAGACGTGTTATAATTCACTGGAATGAAGAAAATCTTTTAACCAATTACCAGCTGCGCTCATCTCTATGTGTTGGTGTCATTTCCTTCCTTCATATAAAGGCTAATTCAGCCAGAAGTATTTCATGGTTCTTTAAGTCAGGGGAACTCAGATGGATTCCACTAAGAGTGACGAGATCAACCATACATTGCAAAAATATTCATACATTTTGAAGATTTCCAACTTTGGTCATGTTTAAACCACAAATCCTGTTGTGTTGTTTTGCCATTTTATGAGAAAAACCAACACAAAGTGGAGAATAATATGAATAATAATGAGCGTGAATCACGGTTTTCCCCATCAAAATCTGAAAAGAGTTTTCCACCAGAACAACCCACTGTTCAGTTTCATTTCACTTTGGTTCCACTTTTCTCTCAATAAAGATATTTTAAATATAAATTTATACAAAGGGAAATAAAAACATCAATATTTTTGTAAATATGCATATGTACACAGTGTTTTTTACTAAAGAGTAAGACACGGTTCCTATGATCTCTGACATGCTTTCCATACCCTGCTAAAAAAACCATTCCCACAGCATGATGCAGCCACTAACGTACTGTATTTTGACATGGAATAGTGTATTCAGAGTGATGTACAGTACTGATTTTCCAACACACATAAAGTTATGAATATAGGCCAAATATTTACGCTTTGGTCTCATCTGACCACAGCACCTTCTTCCACATGTTTGCTGTGTTCTCTCTGAGGTTTGGTAGAAAACTCCACACCAGACTTTTTATTGCATTCTTTCAACGGCTGTCTGCTCGTCACTCCACTGAGTATGAATCTGTGGAATGAATGACTGAATAGTTATCCTGTCACCTGAGCTATGGATCCCTGCGGCTCCTCCAGGGTAACTGTGGGCCTCTCGGCTGCTTCAGTAAGTAATCCTCTCCCTGCCGAGCCTGGAAATTAGTTGGTTTGTCGTGTCTTGGTAGTTGGACATAACAGATTAAACAGTGCATTGAACAGTGAGATGTTCAAAGCCCGGGATGTTGCTATAGCAGCTAACCCTGCTTTAAACTACTCCACAACTTCCCCCTTCACCAGCTGTGTTCCTTGGTCTCCATGATGATGTTTGTTCTCTAATGCTCTCTAAAAACCTCTGAGGCCAGAAACATAACAGCTGCATTTAAACTGAGATTAAGTTACACACAGGTGGATTCTATTACCAAATGAGATGACTAATGAAGACAACTGGTTGCACTGGATTTTATTTAGGGGTGTTGTAGTAAAAAGAGGTGAATTCAAAATGCATGCTACACTTTCAGATTTTTATTTGTAAAAAATGTTGAAAACCAGACCTCATTTTCCTTCCAATTTGTATTTCTACCCTGCATGTTGGTCTGTCTCATAAAGCCAAACATTATACGTTGAAGCCTGTGGTTGTAACATGACAAAAAGTGAAGAAGTTCAGGGGGTGTGAATACTTTTGTAAGGCACTGTGCCAGGAGTGTCTTTAACTTTCCGCTGCCTCTGTGCATATAAACAAAGGCTCCTGTAGAGTGTTTGAGTCAGTGCTTCCAGCTGCCTCTCTCGGAGGCTTCACCACCCACCTGCTCCCACACCTCCAGACCCCAGTCTCGGAAGAAGCCTTTGGCCACTCTGGACTCCCGGAAGGTCACTGTGAGGGAGTTGAGGGTGACGTCTGTGACCGTCACCTCTCCTGGGCCGATGATGGGTCGCCACAGTTTTTCTGATGCCGCTGCTGTGGCGTCAGGTTCGACAGCGGAACTCCAGTTATCTGTATCCCTATGTCCTAGAGGGAGGGTCAAGGGTCAAGCAGAAGCTGAATTAAACTCATATCTTCAGCAACCTACAGTTATCATTTAGGGTTAACATGTAGCATATGGTAAACATGTAAATTACACAACATTTCAGTCGGTAATAAAAGCGTATAAATAAAGCCTTTTATTTACATGTGAATAGAAAATGTGCCTTTAATGAGGCCATTCTGGTGCTCTGGAAGATTTGCTCTGTAATCAGCTCAGGATGACGTAAGGCACTGGTTGGATGCCCAGAAAACAAGCAAAACTGGGTCATGACTGTGGTAAGATTAAACTGGCTGACCAAGTGACACACATACCATTAAAAACACCTTCTCTCATTTCAGCCACCTCCATTTGGGCCTCCTCTTGCTCCTCCTCATCTCTGTGTTCACTATCCTCAGCACTGTTCTCCTCCTCCTCCTCTTCTGCTTCCATCTCCTCCCATTCCCCTTGTGAGGAACTCTGGAGGTTCAAGTTAAGGCATCTGCTCTGCTTGCTTTTTTGATGTGCTGGTTGTGTTCGAGAGCCAGGACTGCAAGGAAGATAACTCTCATCCTCCTCGTCAGGAACCAAGGAACGTGTCAGAGAGAGACGAAGGCGAGGAGGAGGCTTAGCGGGAATCTTGTGAGCGCTCCGCAGATCCATGGTGTAAACGGTGTTCTGAAACAAAAAAATAATTTAAAAAAAGCCTTGGCAGCATCATGCTGTGGGGATGTTTTTCTTCAAAAGGAATAGGGAAGCTGGTGAGTGCTAAATGGGAAGATGGATGGAACTATATACAGCAAACTTCTAGAAGAAACCCTGTTAGATGCTCCAAAAGACTGAGGAAGAGGTTCACCTTCCAGTAGTATAACTAGCTTAAATATAACACGTGAGCTACAATGGAATGGTTTAGGGAATGTGTTGAAAACTGCTCTTCATTCAATTTAACAAAAAAAAAAACCAAAAAAACAACTGGGCATCAGTTCCAGCCTATAGATCTGCCTGGCTGGTTCAGATGTACCTTAAAAGACCTGCAGTAGCTGCAAAAGGTCCACACTCAGGGAAGGCTTAATACAAATACACACCACAGTTTTCAGATTTTGGAGGGGGGGGGAGTTAAAATCATTTCATTTTACAACTATGTGCTACTTTGTGTTACTCTATCACTTAAAATCATACTTTTTGAGAGCACTGAATACGTTGATCACTTTACCTGCAGAAGGAGTCTTTTTGACTTCGATCCTTTCCTCCTGTGGCCAATGACTCTGTCTCTCTCTTCTCTATGAAGGTGGGAAAAAAATGAATCACTAAGCTGCATTTAGGTTCTCTGGATGTGGTTTTGCTGTGTCATCCCTTGCATGGTAAATAAATGTCAATAAAGCTCTGTGCTCGGTGCCCCCTCAACCCAGTGCAGGTGCTGGGAGATAGAAGGACTCTGGCTAATATAACATCACTGTTGGACAACGTCTCCCACTCCATGCATGAAGCTGTTGCAGAGCTGGAGAGCTCCCTCAGTGACAGACTGCTGCATCCTAAGTGCATAAAGGGGCATTATAAGAGATCCTTCCTCCAAGAACTGTTAGACTCTAGAACCATCATTGCTCCCAACAAAATCAATAAGTGTTGACATTAGGGCTGAATCGATCAATCGTGACGACTCAATTATTGAAATAATTATCAACTAATTTAGTAATCAATTAATCGTTAACTGGACTATACAGACACAAAAAATGGCCATTTGCTAAAAAAACAGCATATTCAGAGCCAAAACTGTATAAAATATGTATAGATTTTGCATTAGGATAAAAACACCTTTGTCTGTAACTTTGTTTTATCCAAAACTCCACAAGTGGCATAGTTTTAGCTTCACCTGGTTCAAATTCACTGAGGGAATCCTGTTATTGTATTTTAGGCAATAAAATGTTTATTTTCTTATTTAAAAAAGGAACTGAATATTTGTTTATTTGAATCTTTTAACATATTTTTAATATTGTATAAAAAGGCTCAAGTGGTTAAATGAAAAATTTGCAGAATGTGCCAATTTTTTAAATCTGATTAATCGTTAGAATAATCAATTACTAAAATAATCATTAGTTGTAGCCCTAGTTGACATCCCAGCTGTTATTTCCACAGTTTTATTCATTTCAAGTAACATTTCTGCTGTTTGCAGTTTTTATTTTTCATACATTGTACACAGTCTGTTGTCTTTTAATGAACAACTACGAATGCACATTTAAAAAAAAAAAAAAAAAAGATCCTTCTGATTTGCACATTCATTGGATTGGAGTATGCTATTTCTGACAACTGCATAGTATGTTTAAATTATAATCTTGTCCTTAATGTACAGTATGTTATTCTTAAATTAACGGTTGTTGTTTACATATATATTTTTAATACTTCTTATCTTTGTGTGAATCTACATGCCTCAATGCTGCTGTTGCATCTGAATTTCCCCACTGTGGGACCATAAAGGATATAAGGATATTTCTATTCTATTCTAAAACACATGCTAAAAAATCCAACACCTGAGAGATGTAAAATTGCCTCATCTTTTCATGACTCATGTATAACAAAGAGTAAAGTGTGAGCTTTCTTGTATCTAGAGAGGGCTTTTCAGCAGGTATGCATTCCATCTGAAGAAGAGTCTTACTTGTCCTCAAAAGCCTGTACCAAGCGTCGGTCCAGAATATGCTCTTCGGGTTCCCAGGTGCTATACCTGTGAGCCATTACAAGAAAGAGACAGAAAAGTCTTTTTCATTTTCTATAAACTCCATCTCTCTTTGGCTTTTTCATTTAGCTGGCTAATTCAATGACTCCAACTTAATCAAAGTGCATCCCTATAAAATGATGAAACGATGAAAAAAACTAAGCTCATCTGAGCTCAATCTTCTTGAGCCAAAGTAGGAGTTATGATCGAAAGAAAGTCATTTACTTCTATTTAATCAAAATATGGAAAGTAATTTGCTTTCAAATCTTTTAAAATGTATGGAAAGAAAATCCAATTTGATTTTTTTTTTTTTTTAAATGTTACATCAATATTTCTCACTGTGTGAAGAAAAAAACTGAAATCCAAACATTTTAAATCTTGAAACTGAACAGAATACTGAGCTGTGTCGCAGTTTGAGAGAGAAGCTCATTTAAATTGTTTTGGAAGTCCTTCACAGAAATCTATGAAAGCATCCATAATTGATTGGAGCTCACTTCCCTGTTAGCGTAATGTTTGATCAGTAGGGGAAAGGCTGAACTGGTCAACCATTTTTAAAACACTGTCATCCACAAATGAAATAAACAGGGATAATACCACATCTCATAAGTTAGAACAGCAATAAATTAAACTAGAAATGTCAATTTATGCCATATTTTAATCAGTGAGGATGTCTTCTCTTTACTATTTTTGTCCAACTTGTGGGAAACTTAATTAATGCAATCAGCCACTTATTTATTCATCCTTAATTTGGTCAGTCTTAAAACTCCATAGTTTAGCCAGCTGACACTGAAAACAAAAACAGGAAATGGATGGGTGAGGAAACATCTGGAACTTCAATCAGTTAGAGAACAGAAACTGCTAAACTATGCAGCAAATCTAAAATGTGACTTTGAATATGCCAGAAAGCCTGGTTAGAGTGTCTCAGAAACTGCTAACCTATTGCAATTTTCACTCATAACCCTCTCTAGAGTTTAGAGAGAATAATCCAAAACAGAGAACATATGTCAGAATTTGGCGTACACAACATGAAAGCACACCTTGTATCAAAAGCTCAGTATAATAATATACTGATGTTTTAAAATAGGTTGTTTTAAGGAAAAATAAAAACAAAGTTTTACTATTCAACCTTTATTTTCAGTTTTCTACAGAGATTTTTTTCTATTTTATTTACTTTTATAGATATAGGAAGGATGGTTCACGTTTCAAAATAGTTGCAACTTTAAACTAAGAAAAAGGATAACTTTGAAGGAATACATGTTCTTTTATAAAGGGACATTTTCCTTCCCATATTTAATTTGAATGTATTCAGCATCTCTAAAGGAATGTTTCTCCTCTTATGACACCTTTTTGACACCCTTTATTAAAATTTAACAAGCAAATATTTATTTTTTCCAGAGAAAAAAGGCTCATCAGTGTCCTTGCAAAACTATTGGAACTGCATTTTGAGGGGGGTGAAAACTATAAAATGGCTTTTAAAATCCAAATAGAAACAGGAATCTGAAATCTAGACAGAAAGAAGAATCACTCTTAACGTCCCCCACCCCATGCATGAAGCTGTGGCAAAACTGGAGAGCTCCTTTGATGACAGGCTGCTGTATCCTTGATGCACAACTGAGCGTTATTATCACAGATCCTTCTTCCCAGCTGCTGTTAGACTTTATAACCATCACTGTTCCCAACAAACTCAGTGTTTACATCCCTGCTGTTATCTGAAATGTTCTTTCACATTTCTTGTAAATAGTCTGTTGTTGTTTTTTACGTACAAATATGCACATCTTGTACATTTTTTCAAAATTACCCTACTCAGTGGTAAATTTCTTTTGATCTGAGTATGCTATTTTTAATAGTTTTACAATATTATTTTTCTTATGTTGTAAATTTTCACCTACTTTACACTTTCATATTTTTCAGTTGTTTGTATTTTTTCTCTATGTGTGACTCTGCATGCTCCCATTTACCTTTAACATGCTGCTGATACAGCTGAATTTCTCCAATGTGGGACAATAAAGGATTTCTTTGTTCTATATACCCCTGTCACTTTAATACACATGTTGTGTACATAATTAGATTTTCCTTTCGATGTAAAGCTGAGACACTGTTTAGATCAAATATACTGTAAGTCTACATACATACTCACTTTGGAGGCCATCCTTTCCACTTCAGCAGGTACTCCACATTACCCTGTGGAGAAAAATTCAAGACCAGCATCAAATGAGCAGAAAACAACCTATTTTTAGAGCTGCATGCTTGTATGGCATAATTATTTGGTAACTCTGCATCATTGCTTTGAATTTCATGGAACATGCAGACTGCTGGCTGCGTTTTATTAATGACTGGGTGAAAGGGCCCAGCAACCTTTGTGAAAAATTAGCGGTTTGCTGCAGTCATATAAAAGACCATTACATCTCCTCAAAATATTCCATCAAGCTTCACTTTTAGGATTCTTCTTGTATGTTGTGACAACCTGAAATGTGTCATCTGCTGTTGGATTCACATTGAGTTATTATGCGATGGAGCTCTTTTATCTCTTGATATGTACTGAATAATATTAAAATAACAGCCAAAGCACTCAGAGTTCATCATTCTTGGTGATGTCATCCTGTTATAACCTCCAAGCTCTCAAAAGTATAAGCAGATGAAGTCACCACTTTCCATAACTTCACCTAACTCATCTAGATCCCATAAGGATATGAATATGAATTATAATCAGAAGCACCCATTTTTGGTCTGATAAATGCATCTTAATATTTAACTTTTCACTGAGTATAAAATTCAGTGCATAAAAAAACATGCTTGTATTGTGAACTCATAATAGCGTTCCAAATATAAGCCATATATTGCATATCACTGAAAAATTATGATATATATAGCGCCTATTCATCAGGCTTTCATCTAAAACTCTCGTGCTTGTTGTTTGGTTACTGTATGACAAAATTTTAAACATCAGTGGTTCTACATTTAAAAATATGGCATATATATGATGTTTGTAAATCCAAATAAATACAACCCTTTAACTAAGATTTACAACCATCAAAACACATTTGTTCAAAAACATACTCGGACCAATAAACTGCTAATAAATCTTTAAACAAAGATATTTTTTCTGCTTATTTTTTTCAGAATTGCCTTAAACGAGCTACAGACTTGCTTAAAATGACCAAACATTCAGTTACTTTCATGATTTCAACTCTTTAAGTGCAATGTTTACAAGTTTCTGTCAAAGGGGGGCGTCTGTGTCAACCACTGATCCATCTCCACCATTTTAAATGGGGGTGTGGGGTCTATTTACACCCGTGGTGTCTGTTTGCCATTTGGGGATGGCGACCGGGAGGAGGAGCAGGCCATCTGGTAGGAGTCTGGGCTGTGGATGGGCTTGAGGCCTTGGAGGGCGGGGCCGGTGCTCTGGTTCTCCAGGAATTGTTCGGATTTTTGGATCATGGCTCCTGGTTGCGGTGGCCGGCCCTTTGGCCGGGTGGCTGCCGGGTTCTGGCGAGTGGTTGGCTGGTGGTGTGTGCCTGGCTGCTGGCAGCGATTGGGGGTGTGGCTTTGCTTTGGTGGGGTGGCTGGCCGGTCAGTTTGGCATGGCGCTCGCAGTGGGGGTGTGCTTCCGGCATGCTTGGATGCCTCCGGGTCTGTGGCGTGGGATTGGTGGGGTTCACGGTGTTTGGTGCGTTGGACCGATCTTCCTCTGCTGCTTCTTGCTGCTGCTCTGGCCCCTGGCTCGGGGCCAGCCTGCGGTCGCTGTCAGGCGGGTGGGACAGTGGAATGCACCTTGTGGCGGTGCAGGGGTGGCTGGCGGGTTTTACTTGGCCTGAGTGGTGGGTAGGCTCGGATGCGGGTTCCTGGTTGGTGCAGTCCTGTGTTATTTCGTGGGCGGCCAGGGGTTGCTTGTGTAGACCAAACAGTTTGGCAGGCTCCCTGGTTTCCTGCCCTGATCCGTCGGGGGATCTTGGCCCTGCTGGTTGGGGGGTGCCGCCGAAAGTTGTAGTGTGTGCTTTAGAGAGGTTGCATCCTTTTTCGGGTCTGGGGCCATTGACATTTTGGTTGGTTGGGTGGCGGCAGTGGGGCTAGGGTTGGTGATGGTTGTCCCTGGACTGACGTTGCAGTGATGGTGACGAGGGTTCATTTATGTGGTTGAGGGGCCATGGTGGGAGCTGTTGGCCCCAGATGTGGGAGCAGGGGAGTTGATCCTGTCCTGGTGTTGGGTCGGTTGGGGGGGGGCTCGGGTTGGTTGTGGGGCTTGGTGGCGTCTGCTTGGTTGCATTTGCGTGGAATAGAATAGAAATATCCTTTATTGTCCCACAATGGGGGGAAATTTCTGTGCAACAGCAGCAAAGTGGCCTGACAGACAGTAAGAGAAAACAGACTCACACAAAGAATATAAAATATATGTAGAATAAAGAATATAAAATACTGTACAGTAAGGCAAAATTTCAACATCAATACTGTGTAGTTGTAAAAAAATACTCCAGTCCAGAGGAATGTGCTACTGAGTTGGTTTATTAAAAATATTCAAGATGTGCATATCTCTGACCATTAAAAATACAAACTATTTACAGTTAGTGACAATAGAAAAATGGTAAAGCTATACAGATGCTTGTGTGGATTTAAACACTTATTGATTTTGTTGGGAGCAATGATGGTTGTAGAGTCTAACAGCTGCTGGGAGGAGCTGAAGCAGCTCTCCAGCTCAGCAACAGCTTCATGCATGGGGTGGAAGACTTTGTCCATCAGTGATGTTATTTTAGCCAGAGTCCTTCTGTCTCCCACCACCTGCACTGGTTCGAGGGGGCACCTCACACAGAGCTGGCCTTCCTGATGAGCTGATCTGACCGCTTCCTCTCAGCTGTAGATCAGCTGCTGCTCCAACATACAGTCCCATAGAAGATGACTGATGCCACTACAGAGTCAAAGGTCTTCAGAAGCACTCCCTGCACTCCAAAAGACTGAAGTCTGTGGCTCCAGTCTTCATCGTGTCGTCCTCATGCCCTGGGGTGTGGGCCCCCACACCCACCATCGAACATTCTTATGGAGAAACCTTTTAGATACAAGCACACACACACTCTCTCTCACACACACACACAAAGGTGTTTGTCAGATACACTCTCAGTTGGGCTGTGGTTGCCACTGAATACATCTTGTATTACTTTGTACTGCGTACTTTCCCTTGATGTCATAACTGTTATTATATATGCAAAGGTTGTTTGTTGTTGTGGAGTCTTGGTTTTATTTTTCTCTTTCCGCAGGTCTAGAGGCAGACTTCAAGGGTGTTGACTTGTTTTATTTCTATGCTTTTTTTCTATCCTCTACTTCTATCTTCTTCTTTCCCTTTAAACATTTTATCCATCTTTCTCTCTTTCCCCCTGTTTTCATCTGTGTCCATTACATTTGAAATAAACCCAAAGCAATTTCTAATGTAAATCTAAAGTTTCATATATATATATATATATATATATATATATATATATATATATATATATATATATATATATATATATATATATATATATATATATATACACCAAGTGGAACATCATGGCGAAAGCCTTATTGCTCTGCTTGTGAAAGCAAATCTGTTGGGCCTCACCTTGTAACTCAGACAACAATTCTGAGTGCCACACTGCTGGACAGGAGACATTTCAAAAAAAAAAAAAAAAAAAAAAAAAAAAAAAAAAGATAAGCAACAACATTTACTTGTGGTGCCAGCAACTCCCTCTTAACACCACTGTGGTCGAAAATGCTCGAAGGACTTCCATTAAAAGCACATTATTTTGATCTCACTATTACAGTACAAAACATGCACTATGTAATAAAAAAGTAGTGAGGTTCAACAGTTTTTCAACCATAGACCGATGCTTGAAATTCATCTCATCAAAAATTTTAATTATGCTCTAGGAAAAAGTTTGTGCAACTTGTGTCAAGTGCTATTGATATTTCATAATAATATGCATGATGACATACTAACTACAGATCAGCTGTTGAATGGAAACAGATGATTTTCAAATTGATCTCCACTGACCAGTGACTCGCAGGTCAGAAAAACCAAAATCCAACCTTTTTCCAATCTATGAACATGGCATACATAAGTGCTACTACACTGCTCAAAAAAATAAAGGGAACACCTAAACAAAACAATGTAACTCCAAATCAGTCACACCTTTGTGGAATCAATGTCACCAGTTAGGTAGTAACACTGTGAATCAATTTCACCCGCTGCTGTGCAAATGGAACATACAACAGGTGAAAATGAGAGTCAATTAGCAAGACAACCCCTATAAAAGACTGATTCTGTAGGTGGTGACCACAGACCACTTTTTCATGTTATCAGTGCTGTCATGCATAAAGACATCATGAGGGTTTTTTTTACACTGAAGTTGCTCAAGTAGTGCAGCTAATCCAAGACGGAACATCAATGTGAGTGGTGGCAAGAAGATTTGCTGTGTCTCTCAGCACAGTGTCAAATGCATGTGGAGCCCACACACACTACTGAGCCTCATTTAGACCTGTCTTGAGGAATATTCACTGATGTTGAATCAGCCTGTCATGTTATTTTCCACTTTCATATTGAGTATGAATCCAAATCCAGATCTCCATGGTGTAATAATTTTGATTTACAATGATAATTTTTGTTATTTTCTTCACAATCAATTCCACTGTTAATAAAGGATTTTCAATGAGATCTAGGATGTGTTATTTTAGTGTTTGCTTTTTTATATATATATATATATATATATATATATATATATATATATATATATATATATATATATAATGTGTGTTTGTTAACTTTCATTTTCATCCGTGGCCCCCTCAAGAGAGCCTTGCTCCCCCTTGATAAAAGTCCAGCTCCGCCACTGCTTCCTAGCAGTATATAAAAATAAGTGAAAGAGAAGCGACCTTACATTACTCATAATGTAATGGTATTACAGAAAATTTTACCAGCTTTACAACTGTAACTTTTTAAAAATCCTTGGCTACCTTCAACCGTCTCACTCCGTTTTTTCTCTTTGTTTAAAGTTTATTGTTAATAATAATAAAGTGTTAACTGTTTAATTTTGCTCCATTGAAATCTGTGCTCACATATTAGCTTACCTCAATAACCAATATATGGCTGAGAAATAAAGTAGAAATGACCAGGAGTCTCTTCGGTGGCTCTTTTGTGCTCGGAAGACCCTTAAGTTCTTGGTACGCACCTGTTAATGTCAACACAACAAGGCACGAGACCTAAGCCTAATAAGCAGGCAGAAAGGCCCATAATAACAGTTTGCCTGACAATGTTTCCTCCTAGGGCTTAATGAGTCAAACAGCTGACGCCATAAGATGCTGCGCAGTTACAACAGTCTCTCTGTTAGATTCAGGGGACACCCGCCCCCCTTAAAAAGCCTCTAATTAGCAAACCCGGTTAAAAGACAACTGTGCTACTAATCTCTAAGGCATTAATTAGCATCCTCCCTCCAAAAATAAACACATGACATCGCTACACATGCTGATATTATCCCGCTGCTAAACACGTTATTAATAATTTACGTCCCACTTTTGAACCCTTACCTTTCGGAGTCTTTTCTTCAGAATTGATTCCACGGCAAACACTTGCTCTCCAATGGCAGAGAGCTCCATCTCTGTGCGCGCAGTCCTCCGTGGGGATTTAACTGTCAAAGTAACGTCCTTATTCCTCGCAAACTAAGCTAACGGTAACTGCTACTGAGGACGCCTGCCTCGGCTCTGTCCTCCCCTCTCCTCTGCCGCTTCGGTTTGCTCCCACTTTCAGAGGCCAGTTTATCCAGAGCGACTTCCTCAGCACTCGTCCAGTGACTTTACAAAATCTGCGACACATCTGCACACCGCTTCGCGCGCGCTCGTGCCATGAAAGCGCGTTCCCTGAAGGATGAGTCGGCGCGCGCCACTGGCTGCCTCATCATCCTCGTTATTTACTGGATCCCAAACAGTGGTAGTACTCTCATCCTTTAGCTCCCTTAAAGCAGCAGAATCTCAATCTGCTATTATTTATCAATGAAAATATAGTCACTTGCAAAAGTATTCACACTCCTTGAACTTTTTCAACGTCGTTTAACAACCACAAACCCCATTAAAAAAAATATATATTTTATTTTTTTGATTCCATGTTAGACCAACATCGCATTATACAGCACCCACACCCCCAGAATACACCGTCCACACGGTAAATGGTAGTGTGAGCATCAAGATGTGGGGATGCTCCTCACTGGATCTCTCACTGATTGAGGTTTTGTGATCAAGTGAAGAAGTTAAAGGGATATGAACACTTTTTTTTTTTTTTTTTTTTAAATATTAGTGGATCCATACATCTCTACAGTTTCCTATCCCTTTAAAAGGACCACAAATCTTAATTGGTGAAATAAATTTACAAATTTTCCCTTTATTACCGATTTACTCACAATGATACATGAAATGCCAAAATGAGGATTTTATTTTTTATGAAAAAATAAAGTACACTGATAATCAGAATTCCACCAAGGAAAGGACTTAATGGATTGTCATGGCAATAAAGCAAAGGCATATGAAAGCAAATGTGCAACACAGGTCGCTGTGTCCGTGTGCAGTTAATAAAAATATCTGACAGTTCAATGCAATTTCCCACCGACACAATATGACATTAAAGGATTACAGACAGGCCTGAAGTATGAGGAGTATGAGGATGGGGTTTAAAATTTAAAATAAAACATGCGCAACTTGTATCTCTTGATTGCTTTTTTTTTTTTTTTTTTTTTTAAAAAGTGTAACAAACTCCTTGGCAGAAAATGTGGAAACCTCAACATGGAATAGTTCCTCTGAAAAATGGAAGGGCATCTACTATTTCTCCTTTGGATTTCTGATATGGCGCCAAACTCCAAAATTCACTCTGAATTTTTCAGAACACATACTTTTTTGTAAACAAGTTAAGGCCGATTCAATCATTAACATGTTTAGACACATGTATAATACGAAGAGTTTAACGATGAAGATGAGAACTTTTAATAACTACACAAACTAAATCTTTCTTTAGACACCAGTTTGCTGACAACTTCCACTTTTCATTCTACTTTCTAGACAAATACCTGCAAAAACAGTTTGCTCTGTATGCCCTTTAAGATTTACATGCAAATAACTTTCAGAACTCAACTACCCTTAAGAAAAACTTCCTTAGACTTAGATTCCTCCTATTAAGAGCCAACTTCTAACAGTAAATAACTCGCTGGGACAGTTGGTGATTTCCTTTTAAAGCTGTATTTGGCTGCTGTGTTTTGATAAAAATAAAAATAGAGGAAGATGAGGAAAAGCCCTTTATCTGTTGAGTTCCCATGCTACAGAGGGCTGCTGTGATAGGGACCCTTTGGAAAAGTCACTGAGACAAAAGATAAGGTAGAAAATAAACCCTGGCAACAACAGGACTTTGGGAGGCGTTTAAAGTGGTGAAGAGCTAGCATCTGAACCTTTAGTGTAAACTAGGGATTGTTATTGTTAATCATTCCGTCTGTAGGAGTAAATTAATTCATTCAGTAAAGGTTTCACAAGTACACTTTAAATCTGAAGCCATCATGACTCACAAAAGCCTAATTTTCTGCAAGACTTCAGAAAACTATCAACCTCAATTAGTGGATGGATTTTGCTGCATTTGATCCTAAGAGGAAGGGAGTGTCCCGCTCCTCCCCCAAAAAAATTTCTTTACTGACGGGCAATATTTAGGTGTAGTGCAATACTTCTTAAACAGTTAACATATTTCTTTCCTTTACAGAAGCCTTTACAGTGAGAAGAATTTGAAAACACTAGATGATCATCATTGTAAGCAAGCTGAAGCAAATATCCACTAGAGGGAGTACTTGGCCTGAGTGTTGCATTGCTTTGTTGTCATATAAAAGTGTTGCATTGGCAAAGATTCTACAGTAAAGGTAAGTCTGAGCCAGAAATGTGGGGACGGGTTGAAATACACACAGTTGGCAATGTGGTCAACCTCTCACTCCGAGCTATAATTTGATGAGATAGAGATGAGGGGAAAGAAGTATAGTAACAGTGAGGCAAGGATGCACTTTGGTGAGAAGTTAAGGATGGGGAAATAGAATAAATCAAAACAAAAAAAGGAGAAAAAAAACTGTCACATAATAGTGAACATCACAATCTGAAATTTCATAGAGCCAAAACTCCCACAACTTTAGAAATCTGAGAAAATAAAAGGAAAACAGACAGAAAAATAGGCATCAAAATGTATAAAAACAGATAGGCAGGAACAGGATAGTCTCAGGATAGCTGTGATTCTTTGATTCTCTCTGTAAAGTGTTTGCCTCCTTCATTACTTTGTGTCTCATGTTAGCTAAGTGTTCAGCAATGGCCGTGTAAACAAAACCCAAAAAAAAAAAAAAAAAAAAAAAAAAAAAAAAAAAAAAGAGTTGTAGGGGACAAATTACAACAACGAAAGGTGAGTCGATGCAATTGGCTGAGCACAATCCTCTCCAGTTCATTCTGCGACAGGCCCATTTGGCTGATGCGACTGGCTGCTTGAACTGTTAGCCATCAGAGCGCCATGTTTGGTGCACCTCCACCTCTTCTGAGACAACCAGCAGGAGTTCACAGTTCTTTCCTCGTAGCTGCTGACGGAGAAACTTCCTGAATTTGTGGTAAAGCAAATAGAACAACCAATTGTGATAATGATAAAAAACAAACATACTTCAAAATTTTAGGTTAAATGACACAAGAGGCTATTAAAACGTACAGAGTGAGTTGAAGCTGGATTGAAGTATGTTTTTTTTCGACTTTTGGAGGCTGTGCGATCATGTTCCAAATGTTTAGCTGGGTAACATTATGATATACAGACTCAAAAAAAAGGCCATTTGCTAAAAGAACAACACACTCAGAGCAGTAATTAAGCCAAAACTGTACAAAAATATATACATTTTGCTTTAAAGATAAACAAAAACCTTATTTGTCTGTAAATACGTTCTACCCAGAACTCTTTAAGTGGCATAGTTTTAACTGTACTTGGTTCAAATTCTGTAAAACAAATCTCCTATTAAGAACCTTTTGCTATCCAGTTATTAATTGGTTAATTCAAAAAATAAATCAACAGTCCTACACTATACTGATGTTAAGTCAAGCAGAAAAGGCTGAGCTTTTTACGTGTTGATGTTAGAAGTAATTTTTTTAGCTGCAGATGCATCCTTTGCTACAAATGATCAAACGTACAGTAAATGAATGCTGTTATTGCATTTTAGGCAATAAATTGTTTTTCTTTTTTTTAAAAAAGGAATTGAATTATTTGTTTATTTGCATCTTTTAATGTATTTCTAACATTTTATAAAAAGGCTTAAATGGTTAGATGACAAATCTGCAGAATGTGCCAATTTTTTTTTATCATTAGTCAATTAATCGTTAGAATAATCGATAGATTAATCGATTTCTAAAATAACTGTTAGTTGCAGCCCTATCTCAGATTGAACAATTTCTCTCAGACGAACCTCAGCGCTCACTAACGATATTGTTTACAGTAGTGCACCACTTTATCCAAAGGGTGGTTCTTATGTTTGTTATAAATAACTTTGTACTTTGCTTTTGTACAATGCTGTGAACAAAAAAATAGAATGGCAAAGAGCATTTGCAGTAAAAATGTGAAGCATTCAATGTCTGGTATTAATTTACCTCACTTATTGTAACTGTAGATTTCAATGGCTGTGTGCAAATAGCGTATAGTGCTGTCTTAAGCATTTTCAGGTTGTATCACCAAGATCTCATTTTCATGCACTGGAAAACACTTCCAGAGTGAAGTGTCACAACAAAAACCTGACAAACTCATTTTCCTACCTTCTTCGAAGACATTGTGTCAGGATTCTTCATTCTGATGACATTTTCATTGACATGAATACTTGCTTTTGAGGAATGCACTATCCATTTTGAGAAAATGACCCGCTTTTGAGGTTATCAGCTAGGTTTTGCAATTTGTACTAATTGTTTCGAGAAATGGACTAGTTGTGCAAACGTTAATAGTGACGTGAGAAATGCACCAAAGTGACTGAAAAACTATGAAAAAGAAAATCCAGAAAGTCTGCAGAATGTCTTCACAATAAGTTGCATATTATTTTTTGATAAACTGACTTTAACACTGCTGGTTATTTTTGAAGTAGGACAGATTAAACAGGCTGAAAATGGGATCATTTCTCATGTTTTTGCTGCTCTTTTATGTATTTTTGTTGCATTTTTATGTTTTTCATTTGTTTGAAGAAGTTTAGCATCTCTTCAATAGTGAATAACTGCATGTAAAATAATGCTTTGCTGTTTTTTGTTTTTTTTTTCTGTCTACAACAGCAAAATAATTCCGAAGTTGTTTTTGTTTCTCTTCCTCGCAGCCGCTACTCAGCTGTTTGAGTGCTCTCAAACAGCGCACAGACAAGCGAGCGTCATCCCACTCTCTTTTCTTTTTTCTCTTTTCCACCACTGACTCTTGATGCCATTTCAAGGCCATGTCCAAACTTGAGACTGTGGAATAATCAAACAGACCACTAGAGTGGGAGAGGTGGGGGGCACTACAGGGTAGACTGGGGAGAGGGCCGCACAGAAGAGTCCTCTTTTTCTTAAGCAAAAATGTTACTCTTATATTGCTTAATTGCTTATATCTATTATCATAATTTACACATTTTTCAGTCCCTCCAGGAAGTTTCAATGTTGTGACAGCAAATATTAATGCAAGTTCACTCGTTATTCGCAAATTTTGCGCAGACTTGCAATTTCCACCATTCATCCCAACTTTTCTGCAAATCTGAATAATCACCTTAATCTTTTGTGTATTTTATTCTTTTCTGACCAATCACTGCAACTCGGCTAAATTTTGACCAATCCCCTTAACCCTGTTCTAATTTAACTTCCTTTTTCACGATGTCTCTTGAAAGCCGAAGCTGCAAGATGGGGCAAGTGTGACGCTAAACGGCATCATTTGCCTTTTTTGTTTTATTTTATTTTTTTTTGAAAAAACATTTTAAGGTGGGCTGTAGAATCTGATTATACAGTGCATGATCCGCATTGGGTGGAGTGCCGGCACTGTGTACCTGCGTTAAGAACACATTTTCATAACATACTGCCTCTTACCTGAGCTCATCAGGACTGCCAATAAGCTGAGGGTTGCGTAGCTTAGAATCCAAGTTGTAGTAAAACCCTCCCACCTCTCTGACTCCAATCCAGTGCTGGCGTTTAAGTGGCAGCCGGAGGGGCCCCCAGCGCAGATTGGACGGCACGTTCAGGATAAAGCCCTCCACATTGGAGAGCTCAATGCTGCCTACATCCCTAGGGGAGGAATAAAGCAACTTAGGTGAAGAAGATCATCAAACAAATGGTTAGACTGTGTACCGTTTGGATGTTATGTTGTGTGTCTTACTTGATAAAATACGTTCTTTACAATTATTTACAACAGTACAGATCTAAATTACTTGAATAACTTGTAGAAAATTATCTCCCAAATGGGAACAAGAACCCTCAAAGATGACAGTTTTCCTCTAAATCACAGAAGTGTCATACTGCACACAATGGAAATCTTCTTGAAGTTTAAAACTTTATTACATTTTCCTATTGTAAAGATCCTACCATTTAAAAAGTCTGTTAAATGAGATCATAGATTACACTCAGGCCAAAGATCTTCACAAATCATTTTTCCATTCAAAGTCTAAGTCAAGTTTTAAGTATTTTTTACCAAGTCAAGTCTCAAATCTTTCGCCTCAAGTCTCGTTTTTCACCCCAACTTCAAGTGAAATCTTAAGGCTCTGATGACTAAAGTGATGTTTTCCGATTTAAATGTATGCCATCTAGTCCACCTGTAACGCTGCATTGCTGGAAGTTAGGAATTCAAATCCTGTCTTTTTGTCCTTGGACCTATTTCCACACAGGAACACAGTTGTCTTTTTGAACATTTAACTCAACAAGCAAAAAAACCCGTTATGAGCTGCTTTAAATTACTTTAAAACTGAAAAGGCCTAATATTAAATGAATGAATGAAATAATTTATTTCTAACAAATTCCACACAAGCTTTTCAACCACTGGTAGCCAAAAAGATAATAGGAAGTAAGAGGTTGAACCTCTAGTGTTTTGAGGTTTTAAAATGTTCAGAGCAAAATACAAACTCAATATCAAACCACAAGTTAAATCGATGTGTTCAGTTCTGTTGGAACAGGGCCATCAGTAAATATCTCAAGTATAAGATTTTTCATCACACTCAAAATCCCCTTCAAAGATTTTTACTGGTGCTTACAAACTGTTCTTCCCCCTCATGCAAAATGTGCTTGACATTGCTTTTTTTACTTAAATTTTAAAGTCTGTGTAAAACTGAAAGTACAACAAATATCCAAAAGGTTTTATACTGCATAAACAGTAACAGAAAGAGAGTAGTGTTTATGTTATAAACTGATTAATAGCAGTGAATTTGTTCCTGTTTAGCCAAGGCTAGAAAGACAGGAACTCGTTTTCACAGAAAAAGGCAGTGGCTCCTGATTCAATTAACAGTTCTGTAAGACTGATAGTAAAGAAAACACAAATGCTGATAAAATACAGTTATTTGAGACGTTGTCAACTGATGGAACCGCTGACAAATTACTGATATCTTTGAAGACTTAGTTGACTGGTTCATGTAGTTCTAGTGGAGGAGGCAGACAGCCTCTACGAAGAGCTGACCTCCTGTTTACATTTAGGATTTTAGTGAAGAATGCAGATGTTCGAGTTGGTTGAGAAGTTTCCTGTCTTCATGAGTCAAGATTAGAAACAAACATGAGGAAAAAAAACCAAAACAAAAAACGAAACATGTGGACCCGGGTAAAAGTGTTTATCTTTTGGGTCTGCAGCCTCTGCCCAACCCCCTCAAAGATCATTCTGTGAACAAACTAAGACAAGAGTGAAAACATGCACTACACATACACAAAAATCTCAGTTACAGAGTGATGCAGTTTCAACACTGGACCTAAGCTAGAACTCAAACAAAGATAAGGGTTGGTCTAGTTCTAGATCACGATGTCAATCAGAGAATCAATAAATGTGTTACAGTAACACAAATTCTACTATAAAGGCCATTGCTGCATTCAAAACAAACTGAAATTACTGGAGAAAGACTACAAGAATGTCTGTTTATGCCACTGATCAAAACTGTCATGTGTGGCAAACCACATATTTATATCTTATGAAATTTTTTGGGCTTGATTATTTTATTATTCATATCAATGTTTGCCTTATTTTCAAAAAACCCATTGGATTTATTTGGTTTGGTGTTGCAGGATCATTATAATTCTAAGGGAAAACATGCTACTCATGTTGCTCTAACACAGTGGTGTCCAAACTTTTTGCAACATAGGCCAGAATCCCCAAGTAGAAAGTACTCAGGGGGCCATATTGTTTTTCCAACTTAAATGCAAAATATTTTTGTTGTGGAAGTTTTTTTTTTTTTTTTTTTTTTTTTTTTTTTTTTAATCTGCTCAGCAATAAATTAAACATGCAATATTTTAATGAAACAACATGTTTTTTTTTTTTTTGTCATAATAAAAGGCAAACAGTTTCCTAACTCTTAAGGTAATTTTGTTCAGTTTATTTGGTCTGGCAAATCTTTTAGTCTATTCCCAGCAACAAAAATGAGAACTTTTTTTAAAATAAAAACCTTTCTATTACCAAAGTTTAACAGAAGAATTAATGTGCTCTGGTCTTTTTTTTAAAGTAAGAAGTCGCTGAATGTTTATAGCCCTACTTACTATGAAATTAAAATGAAAAGAAAACATAGCTATTAAAAGAAAAATACTTTGTGCCTAGTACTTTCCAGTAAAGAATTAAATTTGTCATTGAAATTCTCACGCTATAAAATGACAAACATGCCCACTGTAGGGCCAAATTTGTAGCATGCTTGAAATGCAGTCAGGGGCCACACAAAATTGTTCCAAGGGCCAGAAATGGCCACCGGGCCACACTTTGGACACCCCTGCTCTAACAACTCAGAAAGTGTAACCTCAACCAACACCACTGGCCTATTTGGAGATTTTACCCCAAAATAATTACATGTGTCCTTCTTCAAGTTTTAAAAGATTCATCCAGGTAGTTGTTGCATAATCTTCAGAAACAGCATCACATTTCTTCAACTGAGCTAAACAACAAAAAGAGAACTGCAGGAGAATTTAAAAAAAAAAGAAAAAAAGTTAAAATACTAACAATAACATTCATTTTCAATGTGAGGAACAGGACCGGAAACAGGACTTCTACTGCCTTACTTTAATAAATACATGTTTAGGTATTGCTAAGAGCAATATTCAGAAAGACAAAAACATTTGTGTAATGGCGACGTGTAAAGAAACTGAATTGAATAGTTAACTTTTAGATTACTGTGCTGACTGAACAAAAAGCCAGTGAAAAACATGAAAATGTTAACACAACTTACCTAATTATGGATCAATTGATATTTCTGCGATTGCCTACATCTGTGTATGTATGTATGTATGTATGTATGTATGTATATATATATATATATATATATATATATATATATATATATATATATATATATATATATATATATATATATATATATATATATTTTTTTTTTTTTTTTTTTTTTTTTTTACTTCTGTGGCAATAAAACGTAGACATTGTACTTATAAATTTTATAATTCAGACTGAAGAACAACAGCCCCTTCTGTGTTTTGCAATACTTTCCACTGAGTGAGTTAGGGTCCAAGTCCATAGTTTCCCGTGTCATCTGATCAATTCTGACCTGAGCAGAAAAGCTCATTCCGGCCGTCTCTGAGACTAATCCAATGTACTGACAGTGTTTCAGTCATCACAGATGCCCAGAAAGTGGCCTATTCTACATGCTATAGCCTGGAAACAAGTATTGCACATAAATCCCACACATGATGACTTGTTTCAATGATAAGCTGGTTTGCAAACCTGGACTGTATCAGAAACGATGTCAAACTGTTCCCAGGGAAACATGACCTTTATTAAAACTTTTTTTTGTCAAACTTTATTTTAAGAAATGGTTAAATTAAAAGGGGAGAGAAAAGTGTCCATCCTTCCACAATGGTTAAGAGGAAAAGTAGCCATCAGATGCCCTACATTAACAGACCATCAGTTGGACCACCTTTAAGAAAGCAGAAGTTGTGGCAATTTGCTGGTCCAGCACATACAAGTGAGCATTAACACAAAGCTGGACACTGATGAGGGTCAGACATCATTACTAAGACCATTACTGATTTTAGAAAAGCAACTGTTGCTTTACACTAATCTAGTAAAAAGTATCCAGCCATTTCCTCAAATCCATTTCCTACAACCCCAAATTCCAGAGGAGTTGAAAAGAAGTCTTCACGGATGCAGAGCAGGACCAAAGAGCAGAGAGAGAAGGAGAATGTTCAAACCATCTCTTCCATCCACCATAATGGTCATGGCTCCTATCCAACGTCTTTCTGCTCGGATTTCTAACCATACCACCAGACATAGATTTAAAAAGGAGCGGCATAAGTTCTTGCCAACAACTGATGATGTCATCCAGGACATGCTACTGTGGAATATCATCTCTGCTACCCAGAAACTGACATTATGACAGTCATCATACTGTCATACAGCAACAGTCTTCAGTCAGGCGCCTCCTCAGATTCACCGTAAGACTGACTGCTACCGGGGATCCTTCCTCCCCACAGCATCACCATCCACAGCGACTCTGTGACGATACTTGGATGATATGAGTTAGCAGATTTAATTTCCCTTTGGCATAAATAATGGGGTGTTCCTTTCTTCATGACGGCATGTGACAAGAAGAGATAAAGATGTGCAGAGTAAGCATCCATAAAATGTCCAACACTGATTGCTTTAGTGACATGAACATCTTTCCAAAAAAAAAGACATTCTATTATGGATACATGCTTTCACCCCTTTTTAGACATGGAAAGGCTAGTTGAGCATTTTTGGATATTTAACAAATTGGTAACACACTGTTCACTTCTAGGATTTTAGATTCTAGCAGTTTTGAGGGTTTTTTTTTTTTTTGGCTTTATCGTTGTTTAATAAATAATTATATATTTGGAATCTCCAGTGGTTTGTACAGTTGAAGTTAGATTTAAATCATTTACATACCTTCTTTTATCCCACCAAACTGCCTCAAACCCTCGGGTCTGCAATGCCGCCATGATGACATTTACATCATAGTTTCCATTTCCCAGCATGCTCTTTTTGTGAGGTGTCACCATAGTGCTGGGAGATAGCCTGCAACATGTTGAAAACAAGAAATCAACCACAATCTGGCTGCAACATTTCATGTTTATTTGCTAACATCAATGATCTTGGAAACTAATAGTAACTCCATAGATCCTTGCTAAAATGGTCAAAAACATTGGGCTTAAGTGATGCTAACTCCCACCTGCAGGTGGCAGTATTTCTTACTTCTACTCCACCGTTGCCTCAGCCTTACATGCTGTCAAGTTGTCCATGATCGATAGTGGTGCAACAAAAAGCAATATTTGCGCTTACGTCATACGTAAGCGCAAATATTGCAAAATTCCTTGAAAAAAAAATAATAATTTCAAAACATAAGTCTAAATTAGCTCCACAACTTCAGTGATTTTGATTGCAAACCTCCCCCCCCCCCAAAAAAAAAAAAAAAAAATCACAAAAACAATCCCGAAATCCTGGAGGGACTGATCAGTGTGAAAAGAAGTTCAATATCATTTAATTTTAGGAAGTACTTATTGAATACAGAAACAGCTATTTATTAATATTTTAAGAGTTTGTTAACGGGTTCTATCAATACATTCTGGCACAACGGGCCCTTGAGAACATTCATGATCTAGACATGACCCACAATAAAAATGAGTTTGACACCCCTGGTCTACCAAATCAAATCCAGGGAAAAGGTGGAAAAGTTCAAGAGGTATAAATACTTTTGGAAGGCACAGTGAACACTGGTGCGTTTTACTGAACCAGTTCCCTCACCTTTGGTATATCTCCTGCAGGGTGTCCCGACTGAAGGCTGTCCCATCCTGGAAGACATTATTGAGCGCATGCAACGCGCACAGCTCCCTCCGCTGCTTCTCATGATATATGGCCGGAGTTGATGGAGAATTCTGTTGGGGAGCTGGTGGGGAGAGGGAGGAGGAGGAGGATGAGAGATCCTGCTGCGGCTGACCGTCCCTTGGATCCTTGCTCCTCCTCTCCTCTGTTCCCAAAACCGCTTCCACCCCTCCTCCTCCTCCACCAGCTTTCTGCTTGCTGACCTTCCAGGGCATGCAGCCCAGCTCCTGCAGTCCACCTCGGCCCTTCTCCTTCCACTCACCGGCTGGATACGGAGTACTCCCCATCCCTGGACGTTCACCACCACGTCCTCCTCCTCCAGCTCCACCACTACCTCCACAACGACCACTTTTAAGACGCTACATTGAAGGCAGGACAGCCGTTCCCATGGCAGCCCCCTCAACCTCTGGGAAGAGAGGAGTCTGTGTGTTGCTATGTAAGCTCTCAGAGGAAGGTGAAAGGTAAATAAACACCACCTCTCTCAACAGGAGGGGATGTAGAAAGTAGAATTCAGGACAGAACTTAGAGGTAAAAAAAAAGGATAAAAATAGGATCCTCCCATAAAAATCATAAATCAAATTGTCATTCTTCTTTTGTGTGCTTCCACTTCCTCCATCGTGAGTGTTTGTGTGTGTTGACCGTTGTGTCCCTCCAGTCAGCAAGCCTGCTGTTTTACAAGACTTTCCATCACCAGAAACTTGAGCATGAAGCTTCCCTTGTTCTGGAAACAGATGTTAAAGGTTAGAATATTGGACACAAAAAGAAACATTCTTTTTTATTGATCTTCACTGACTCAGATTCAATCTTTTTTAAATTTTTTGTCACCCTTAAAAGGTTCAGATTAAACAAATTTTAAGCTTTGCACCGATTGCAGTTTTCTGGCCGATCACCAGTTTTTTAAAAAGCCTGAGGTTCTGATTCCAATTTTGGCCAATCCCGATTTTTTTGTCTGAAAGTCGCTAAAATATAGCGGCAAAGTTGCTAAGTTGGCAACATTGTGGCAACTTTCTCATGGGAGAGCAAAAGGGAACAGTTGCTGATTTTCAGACTTTTGCGGAAGTAGACAAGATCGGTGGAAAAGATCGGTTTCCCATGTAAGTATCGTCCAATCGCCAAAAAGTAAGGAGATTGGGGCTGATTTTTAAATTTTTTTTGTCCACCCCTACAAATGTTACCATCAAAGATAGCCACAATAAATACATTCAATTTTCCAATGATGCTATTATTTAAAAGGGTGAAATAAAGCAATCCAAACAAAGCTAACCCCATGTGAAGCCCCCTGGTAAATCATGAGTTTACTGCAATTTACAATATTGTAGAGGGGAAAAAAATTTCAATTACAGTTGCTAAAACCAGTTCGGATTAGTGAATGAGGTTAATCAGCCAATGTGCTAACAGCCAAAAATAGAACCTTTCTGACAACATGAAGTAGGCTAAAAGATTCCCTAAAGCAACACATCGTGATAGAAATTAAGAACAGAAAAGAATAAAAGTAGTCAATATCAATCCCTCTGAAAAGGATTTCAATGCCATTTTAAAGCTTCTGTACTCCAGCAAGCCACAGTGAGAGCCATTATTTACAAATGAAGAAAACTTTCCCTGAATTGGCTGGCATGCCAAAATTATTCCAAGAGTGCAACCATGACTCAAGAAAGTACCTGTACAACAGTCCTCAAGAGCCATCATCCTCCAACTTTTAGGGGCATCCCTTCTTGAACACACCTGAATCAAATGAATGGCTGGGCAGGACCAAAGAGCAGAGATGAGGAGGAAGTTCAAACCGTCTCTTCCATCCATCATAACATAACAGTCAAGGATCATATCCTCAACTCCAACGTCTCTCTGCTCGGCTTTCTAACCATACGGCCAGACAGAGATTTAAAGAGGAGGAGCAAATAAGTCATGAGACTGTCATATAACAACAGTCTCCAGTCAGAGGCCTCTTCGGATTCATTGCAAGACTGACTGCTACTGTAGATCCTTCTTGCCCACAGCATCATCATCCACAACGACTCTGAAGATGCTTGGATGATATGAGTTACAACAACATTCAATTTCCCTTTTTAGGATAAAAAAAGTATTTTTGAATTGATTGAATTTGTAACAGATAAATTTGCCAGTTAGGACAAACGCTTGAGTGCAGATGTTTTTTCATATAGGGCCAGGTTTACTTGGACATCTTTTCCCCATAATATACTCCTTGTTTAAAAACTGCATTTTCTATTTACTTGGGTTACATTTGGCTCATACTATATCTTTGATGATCCGAAACATCCAGGTATATAAAGCAAAACAAAATAAATCTGTAGAGAGCAAATACATTTTCCACAGCACTACATAACTGCTAAAATGTTCAAAATGAAGAAAATGGAAACAAATTATAATCAACTAAAAACACTGTTTTTCAAAACTATGCCGAATTTATTGAAAGTGTGTATAGATGACTAAAATGCAACAACAATAGGTTCCACTCTTCTTTTCGGCCAGTGGACCTCAAAATAGGCAGAAAGTAAACATCTCCAGCGGCTAGTTCTGAATAGAGGAAGCAAGCTGTTCAGAGAACTAGCTAAATGTGACAGCAGCCAAACACAGGTCACAGTAATAAGAGAGCAAACGCTCACATTAAGCAGGGTCAGCCGCTGTGAGACTCTAAAAACACACTCATACTGTAGTAATGAATCCATGTTGGCAGCAGTTTTTTTTTTGTTTTTTTTTTTTTGCCGTTAGTCTTTTGGATGTTTTCTACGTAACTCCGTCCCTACAGCCAACACAAACACAACGCCTTCCTCTAACTTCATTATTTCACAACGGACACTTACCTACCCGGTTCCAAACGGTGGTGGGACAGCCGAACCTCAACAAAGCGGTCTAAAAACTAAGTGAGCTGGTTTTGCTTTTCCTAAAGGCTGTCCGGTCCTTTGTCTTTAACACTTTTTTCCTGTTGTGAGGTCTGTTTCTCCGTCCGTGAAGATAACGAGCATGCGCAGTAGCGTTTCCCTGGCTGCGTCAGAAAGCACAAGAGCAGTTCCTCCCTTGAGAATAAAGCCCTAAAATACTCCGCTTTCAGTCTCATGTCAGGAGGCACACCTCACATTCTGCTAACAGTAACTAAAATTAAAATTTTGCAGGTAAAAACGTTTTAACCTGCAATATATTGTACCGTAGGAACAGTGGCGGTTCTTCCATTCCTGGCACCCTGGGCAAGCCCCCTCTTCTGTTGCCCCCATACACAACCTACCACACCTCTGTCTGCAAATGAATATATTTCCTATATACACTACCACACAATAACATGTTTATGCTATAGTAGAATTAAGATTTATTCTTGGTATATTTAGGAACCCTACCAGAGGAGGATACAAGGTTGTAGTAGCTAAATCTTTAAGTCCCACATAAGGGTCTCTGCAGTAAGATAGTTTCTTGTGTGTTGGCATAGTTTGTGTGAGTCGTGATTGGCTTTAAATTACATGTGATATCCATGTAAAACCCATAAATTATATGCGATGTCCATGTAAAACCCATAAATTATATGCGATGTCCATGTAAAACCCATTCATTTCATGTGATGTCCTTGTAAAACCCACAGATTACACGTGATATCCATGTAAAACCCATTAATTTCATGTGATGTCCATGTAAACCTATTAATTTCATGTGATGGCAATGTGAAACCCATATAAAACCAATAAATTACAGAGAGATTACACAATGTGGAATTTGGAGTTGAAAATTTGACTAACCTATTGAATAATTCAGGCTGTGGACCAAGCTTGACTTCAGTTTATCTTCTCTGAACATCTTTACAGTTTTATACCTCCTATAAATGATTAAATATGTAGGAAGGTAAAGTGCTGGAGCAGTGTGAAATTATAATCCACAGTAGCACACAGGAGAAAAAAAATAGGTTACAGGATTGTTAATATATTACAAATTTTGACACTCTAAGAAAGTTATCCCCACTGAAAGAATCGGATCCCCTTTAGAAGTCCATCTAGGTGCCTTTGGACACTGATAAAACTGTAAGGCTAATGGAAAAAAAAAAAAAAAAAAAAAAACTTCAGCCAAAGAGTCCCCAGTAGAAAAAACATTTCCATTTTCTTTGGCACAGGCTAACACCAACATCTCTAGCTCTGTAGTTCACTTATTTACTCATGGCCCAGTTTTCTTGCCAGTGCCAAGGACATGTCATCCAGCAGCTTCTCCCTCAGGTAGTCCTCCCTTTTGTGCACCTCATGAACAAAATGCCCAATGAACTCCTTCATCTCCATCACACGCTCAACAAAATTTCTGCACAACTCAGTCTGTGCTTCAGGCAGAAGTTCTGGCTTGTTGTCCACAAGCTCCGGTCTCTGACCACATAAAGACAAAGCCTTTTTCAGATCCCCTGAATCTGCCTCCAGCAGCTGATGCACAGTACGTCTTCGTCCACTGTCTGCATGAGTGAGCACTGGGATAATGTATCCCATGACTCCCTCTCCAAACAGTTCAAGGGTGCCTTGAATAGCTTGGGTGAGGTCCTGATCGACCGCCATGCTGGAGCCTGGAGCCCGGATTACCAGCAGAAAGGCATGTGGACCAGGACTAGTGAGCTGAAGACTCCTTAGGGCTTCCCTGGCCCGACTGGTGTTCCCCAGTGATGACCCCAAAATATCTGGGGTGTCAATTACTGTAATCTCTCTACCGTCCACAACTGTGCTCCACTTGGTGCTTTGCTGTATTAGATCCATGGATACTCTTGTCTTGTTGCTGCCTAACAAAGTATCTGCTATGAAGGTTTGGCCTTCTCCGTTTGGCCCCAGGAGGATCAGCCTCAAATCCGATTTCTCTGAAGTGCCACTGATCTGTGATCCATCTCCAGATGATCCTATAGGGGTGACATGTTTTAGTGTAAATGCTTGAACATTTTGTTTGCAAAGCTCTTAAAAGTAATCTTTTGAGGCATAACTCCTTGAACAAAAAAAGCATCAAATACTAAAAACCTTAGAGAAATCCTGTGCCAATACTAAAGCCCCACAACGGTGCTTGTCAAAGTGAAGTCTGTAATGCAAAGCATGCTACTGTATGTAGTTGCTGCCAGTATGTGACTTTGGCTGGTGAAGCTAATATTATGGGCCGCTGTATCTGTGTCTGAGGTTCCAATATTGAAGTGAGGAAGGAAGTCGGTCTTGAGTTGTCCCGTTGATTTGACAGAGTCCAATACTGAAGTTCTGAAGTGTAAAACATAATCTGTAAAATGCGATTTGAAAAGAATGCGTTTCATTAAACTGTCTCAGATTTTCTTTTTGAAAAAAAGAAAATCTTTTTGAAAAAAAGAAAATCTGAATCCTTTTTTTTTTTGGGGGGGGGGTAAATTTGAAAAATCTGAAAACATAAAATCTGAAAAAATAATTTGAAAAAATACAATTTGAAAAAAATAAAACCTGAAAGAATAGTTTGAAAAAAAACCCCAAAAAACTAAAAAGTAATTTGAAAAAATAATATTTGAAAACTTAAAATTTGAGAAATATATAATTTGAAAACATAAAATCTGGAAAAATAGCAAACAGCATAAATGTAGGTTCTGCTGTTGCAAACACATCGTAAGTTACTCTCAAAACGTGTTTTTTGATTGAGATGTTTTTTCAAAGTTTAATTTTTGAAATGCATTTTTTTCCCCTTCAAGTTTCAGTTTTTGAAATGTGTACTTTGCTTGCAATATTATTGGAACCAATTTCTCTCCATACTGTTTGAAGGTTCATATACTTCATGTTTGAAATCAGTGTTACTGATTTGTAGTCATTATAAAAGGATGAGAAAAAAATCTAAAATGTCTTAATTAAAATATTCTACCACAACAGCCATTAGATTGTGCTGTTTCATGAAGGTCAACATTTTTCTTTTCAACCAGAAAAAAAAAGAAAATGTATAGAACAAACAGAGCAGTAATAAAATATATTTTTACAAGAACAAAAGTAGGAAACATACTGTAATTCATAGCTTGATATATTCTGATGTAATGCTTAAAATATAATTGTAATAAGTAAACAAAGTTTAACATAAATATATCTGCAGTTAGAGTTTTAACACTACTACTACTACTAATAATAATAATAATAGTACCGTGCACAGCACCGCCAGTCTGCTAATTCGCTAATTTTCCGTTTAGCACTTTAGTGTTTTTGCTAACTTTGATTACGTTTAGCCCACTTGGAAGTGGGTGAAGACTGCAGTTCCATTTCCTCTCCACCCATGATGTGGTGCAGCAAATGACGTGTATTCTGTACCCAGAATGTGTTCTGTTGTAAACAGTTTAAAATCTGCGGATGTCCTGTGTGTTTTCTGACCGAAGCTCTACTGTGGTCAATTAGGCACAAAACTACAAAACTGAAACCATTAGTGAAAAGTCTGTTCCAAAGAATCACTTCCTGAAGCACAACTGTGGAGGTAGATGTGCAATAACAAATTTGACCCTGATGAGGAGGAAATACTATGTTGTAGCATATGTTGTGTCACTGACACATGGTGCATATCAACATTGTTGAATTTAGTGCTTTAGCATTACTAACTGCTAAATACCATGTTAGTATAGTACTTTAGCTTTAGTGGACCTAATGTTTTTGATCAACAGTTTAGGGTTAGCGCAACTAACATTTTAGTTAGCGGTGCCTACCAATAACAATAATTTTAATAATAATAATAATATATTTTACTTATAATGCACTTTACATTTAACAATCTCAAAGTGCAAAACAACCATACAACAATATAAATATAATTCAAGTATTTTGATTTGATTTAAGATTAGACTATTCCTTCAAAATCTGCTAGCTTGGAACAAATATCTAAAAAAAAAAACCAGCGTCGTTTATTGTTAGGATACTGACATTACCAAATATTATTGAGACTATGAGCACCAGAAAAAAGTCAACTGTGTGGATCTGGGTGGGGATTTTGGGTGGGTGTGCAACTGAGGGGGCAGAAGGAAGTGCTCACCAGCGGCCACATTCATGCAACAACCACCACAGTGTAGCCCCTAAAATCAGAGCTTTTCAGGGCCATCTTTGGAAATGAAAGGGCTGTAGACGCAACTGCAAATATACTCACTGACGTAAAACATCTTCTTAGTTAATATTTTGTAATAATGTAACTAACTACTGTCACTCCAGTTGGATTATAAATAGTATTCTCATAAAGTCTGCTATTTTGGAACAATACAGTACACCTATGCTTGCATAGTAGAATTCAATGAAATGAATCAATGTATCAATAAAATATTTTAACTTCTATCTGAATTAAGTGCCAAGAGATAGAGTTAGGGGAGGTTGCTCGAGGTAAGGAGAACCCTAGGGAAATTACCACACAATTTAAAACTATAAAAATTAGTGTAATGACCTGTAATAGCTCTGATGATGGGAACCATCCACTTGAACTTGGAGGAAAATGCTGAGGAAGCACCAAATTAGATGTTAGTCTGACTAAGTTTTAATTATGGTCATATGTATTTTTGTTGCTGGAATAACTGCAGTACATTTTGATTTGAACTGATGAAACATTGATCATCCTATTAAAAAGCAAGAGGCACTCACCACTTAGAAACCGCCAAACCCGGGAAAGCCATTTCAACAGGTTCTTGATTCCTGAGACAAAAGGAGAAAAGTAAAAACATGCTATTTAGGCTTCTTTAAACGTTCGTATCTGTTAAATTTGTAAAGTCATTCCACAGCCTCTTGATATGGTTTTAATTTGGACTCTGAGAAGGCCACTCCAAAACCTTCAAAACGTTATTTAGCCACTTAGGTGGACATGCTGTCATGCTTCACATAGTTTTTCTCTTAGGTGAAAATGATACGTATATTTCATACCACGGAGGGTTCCAACCAGGCGGCTCACCCAGCCCCAAAGACCTGACAGACCTGAGGCAGGACCAACAGAACATTTGCTTTGTGATTTCAGTTCCAGCCAAGCTTGATGGTGGAACATAAAGGTGTCAGAGGGGAAAAAAAAAACACTCACCGGTTATGTAGCAGAAGAAACGGATCGGCCATCGGATCAGGGCTGGAAGAGCTGCAGGAAAATCAAACAGCTTAAAACTTCTGAATAAAAATGATTTGCATCATTACAGAATTCCATGTTAATTGACTTTGATACATTAATACTCCTTGAATTATGAAACAGAAAATACATTGAAAAATATTCATAGTGTTTGAAGTTTTGTCACGTTTGGTGATGTTACAACAGACTTCGATAAATTTTATTGGGATTTTACTATATTTTAATTTGTGTTGTGAGATTGCAACACAAAGCAGGTGAACCTTTTGAGGATAAAGGATACCTGGTTTTAATTTTCTCATCAATAACAGATTAACCTGCTTTTAATTAAACTACTACTAAATCTTTTGTCCAACTCTTTGCAATTATGCCACAATGGATGGTTTTTAAGCATATTTAGCATGTGTAAAGTCGTTCCACAGCTTCTTGATATGGTTTAAATGTGGACTCTGAGTTGGCCACCCCAAAACCTTCAAAATGTTTTTTAGCCACTCAGGTGGACTTGCTGTCATGCATTCCATAGGTTTTTTTCTCTTAAGTTTTTGTGGCACTTATTTGCAGTTTTTAGACAGGAAATGGACAAAGAAAAAAAAACAACCAAAAAACGGAGAACACAGGAATTGAATCCCAGCCGCATTCGTCGAGGACCAGTTGCATCCATATACTCTTGTTCTACCGCTACACCACGTGCCACCCTGTGCTGCAGATGGTTATCCAGCTGTGAAACATAAGTATACTTCTTGTGTGTGCTCTTTTTGGGCTTGGAACTCTCTTTATTCTTGTTGAATCATGAACTCTGACCTTAAATGAATCAACTGAAGCCTGCAGTACGTTAGATGTTGTTTTGAGGTCTGCAGTGGTATGAGAAAGTGTTTGAACCCCTTCCTGATTTCCTATTTTTTTGCAAGTTTGTTACATTTAAGTGTTTCAGAACCAATTTAATTATTAGTCAAAGACATCACAAGTCAACAAAAAAAATGCAGATTTTAAATAAAGGTGTTTATTATAAAGAGAGAAAAAAATCCAAACCCACATGGCCTTGTGTGAAAAAGTGATTTCTGAAGCTTTCGCCATTATCTGGAAATGGTGAAGACACGGAACAGTGGTGAAGCTTCCCAGGAGTGGCCGACCAACCAAAATTGCCCCAAGAGTGCAGCGACAACTCATCCAAGAGCTCACAAAGACACCACAACAACATCCAAAGAACTAAAGGCCTCAATTGCCTCAGTGAAGGTCAGAGGTCATACCTCCACCATAAGAAAGAGAGACTGGGCAAAAATGGCCTGCGTGGCAGAGTTTCAATATGAAAACCACTGCTGAGCAAAAAAAACATTAAGGCTCGTCTCAGTTTTTCCAGAACACATCCTAACGATCCCCAAGATCATCACAGAAAACATTCTGTGGACTGACGAGACAAAGGATGAACTCTTTTGGAAAGTGTGTGTCCCGTTACATCTGGCGTAACACCATACCAACTTTAAAACATGGTGGTGGTAGTGTGACGGTCTGGAGCTGTTTTGTTGCTTCCGGACCTGGAAGACCTGCTGTGATAAATGGAACCATGAACTCTGCTGTCGACCAAAACATCCTGAAGGAGAGCGTCCGGCTATCTGTTGGTGACCTCAGGCTGAGCCGCCTGGGTTCTGCAGCAGGACAATGAGCCAAAACTCACCAGCAAGTCCACCTCTGAATGGCTGAAGAGAAATAAAATGAAGACTTTGGAGTGGCCTAGTCAAAGTGTTGACCTGAATCCTATTGAGATGCTGTGGCATGACCTTATTCATGTTCAAACCCCCCCCCCTCCAATGTGGCTGAATCACAATAATCTGCAAAGATGAGCGGCCAAAATTCCTCCACAGCTGGAAAAGACTCCTTGCAAGTTCTCACAAGTGCTTGATTACAGTTGTTGCTGCTAAGGGAGACCTGACCAGTTATTAGGTTTAGGAGTCAATCACATTTTCACACAGGGGCCATGTAGGCTTGGAGTTTTTTCCCCCCTTAATAATAAACGCCTTCATTTAAAAACTGCATTTTGTGTTTACTTGTGCTGTCTTTGACTAATATTTAAATTGGTTTGATGTTCTGAAACACAAAAGTGTGACAAAAATACAAAAACATAGGAAATCAGGAATGGGGCAAACATTTTTTCACACCACTCTAATTTGACCACCAGTATGAGTTGTCTGTAGGCTCTTGGAGTAATTTTGGTAGGCTGGCAACTCCTGGGAAGGTTTCCTTCCATTTCATTTTTTTCTTAATGGCTGGAGTCTCAGTCTTGGAAATGGTTGTGTGACCCTTTCCAGACTCATAGGTGTCAATAATTCCCTGATCTGTTCTTGCATTTCTTTAGAGCAGGGCGTACTTGGTTGCTTTTTGAGATCTTTTAGCCTACCTCTTGTTGGCAGACAGCTTCTATGAAAGTGATTTATTGATTGTAGGCCTGGATATGGCCAGTGGAGTTAAACTCTGCTTTCATCACAGCTAATTTACAGTTTAACAAGGGTGGTGATTACTGTTTCACATAGAAGCAAGTCATTTTCCCAAAAGGCAGTTTTCTATGTTCCTCTTGATTGATTTTAAAATGTGTTTGATGATCTAAAACATTTAAATGTTAAAAAAGAATACTTTTACACAGCACTGTATGTAGAGGTCCAGACAAATCTACCGTAACAAAATTAAATGCAGTAAACCCCAAGCTTCAGTAAAAGACACATTAACAGAACAATGCAGCTACTGTTTGTATATTTTTCTTTTAAAATGAGATTGTGAATATGGAAGGTTGTCGTGGCGACTGACTTTGTGAAAATCTGTAGAGAAGATAGCCCACCACAGCGAAAGCTCCCATCTGGACATTGCTGCCGCTCATGAACCAGCCTAAATAAAAAGGAGGGACATTAGTACAGCAGTGCTATTTCCCACTTATTCTGTAGGGGATGTGTGTCTTCGTGTGTCACGAGTTACAAGGCATTCCAGAATTAGTTTGCAGCATTTTACACTCGAGGCTTTCTGAAGTAAGATTAGAAATGCACTTCTACATTCAATATTACAACTGTATAGGTTACATTCTGCAGTCCTTACTCCGTTATGATTATTTAATCATGCTGCATTGTCATATGTTTAAAAAAAAATAATAATAATTTGGATTTTTTTTGTTTTTTTTTTCTTCTTTTTTTTTAGGCTTTTAAACTGTCCTACCAGCAGAGGCAGCCTCAGCGTTGTTTTCACACTGACACTCCATCTCAGCAGCAGGCACACCATCAATCTTTGTAAAAGTAGGACAGACAAACATAAATCTCGACGTTTTATTTTGTAATATGAATCCAAAGAAGTGGATCAAATCACTTGTACAGTCCCAAACACAACAGATCAGTCATTTACAAAGTCTATGTTAGCCTTTCTCAACAGCAGAACGTGTCTGAAGAGTCGTTACCTTGTGTGCGCGCCGGAATAAACCCTCCCAAGGAATGACATTTAGTTTCAATCCGTCCAGGTCTGGCGCAGCTCACACGTGGGCAAAGTTTTCTTCCTGCTGTGTGCAGAGACACTCCCTGCACAGGCCTGCCCTCAGCAGGAACACTGCTTCTGTTTTACTGAGCTGAACAATGAAGTGAAAAAACCTCCAAGTATGTGCCTAATGAGGCCTCACTTTGGAAGGGCACACCCTCTTTCCAGCAGAACTGGAAATGCTGCCCAAGAACTACAATCTCTTTCAGTTTGAAATAATACAAATTAGAGCCATTTATATATATAAAAAAAAAATGTTTTAATTCAACATATAAATCATTACTTGTTATTGTTTGCTTACAGATACGGTCCAATGATTCCACCTAGAATAGAAGATCTTGGAATTTCCAGTGTGACATTATTGGTGCAAACTGGGACTTTTATAATATGAGTAAATAAAGACATTTAGCTTTTCGTTCCACTTAACTTTCACTACTTCTCCAATCTAGCCCACACAACCTTTCTGAACATGGAGAGGGTTCCTGAAATGCCCTCATGAACCCAGTCGATCGTTTAGAGCATCTATTAGATCCTGCTTCTTGGTCCCGGTGGTTCTGATCCCAAACTGCTTGCAGGCCTCCTTCAGCACCGGCACGGTCAGCTTTCCCAGAGTGCCGTTCTGCAAGTGGGCCTTCAGGTCGTCTTGCGTCACCTCCATTTTGGGCTTCTTCTCGGCTCCGTCTCCAGCGTCGGCTGCACGCAGCCACAAATACATGATCGAGTTAGAAACAGCATCAGATCTGAAATATGGTGACAATAACTAAATCGGAATCTGACCCGTTTTCCGTTTGGGAGCGGGTTTGCTCTCTGGATTGTACCCAGCAGGGTAGACCAGATCTTTAAACTCTTCAACCAAAGGACCCAGTCGCTGGTCAATCTGGTCCACCTTTGGCACTGAGGTGTGGAAAAAAAAACAAAACAAAACACAAGAACAAAGGTAAATGGTGCAGAGAAAAGTACTGAGTGTGGTGAACAAAAAGCTTTTAATTTGCTTCTTACTGATGAGATCCTCTATGTCCTCTGGAGCCACCATGTCCAGAGCCAAGGCCTCCAGGTTCCTGAAATGCTGCTGGAGGACTGGGTTCTCGAAAGCATCACTCCTGCATGACATTGAGAAGGAAGGAAGCAGTTTACAGAGAAAACCCGCCCCGTGTCCTTCATATGGAATCTGAGCTCCTGCCTTCTGGTAAAAGGTGCAGAATGCCTAAAACTAAATTGAACTGTTTTAAATACTCTTTTGAATTTCAATCAAAATTTTAAGTCGACTGTACGCTGAGGCCTGGAAGGTGTGCAACAGTGACGTGCGGCGAGCTTCATGTCTGGTGAGGCACTGACTCCCCGTGAGTCAGATGTACGAATCCAAAATCCAATATAGAAGCTTATATTTCAGTTTTGACCTTAACTGATTTAAGCTTTTAACCATTCTTTAATCATTTCTATACAATTCAACAATATGATAGCAAGAAAAATAAAAGAATATTTAAGACAAGGTTAAGTTTGAATTTTTTTTTTTTATTGGAATGTTTTCTTTGGCAAACCTCTTTTTTCTCATTAAAATTGAAATTTTTATATGAAGTCCATGCAACTGTCCTTTTCCATGAATCTCTGTCACTCTGTGTAGACAGGAAAGACAGGAAAACAAAGATGTTTTCCTGTCTTTGAAAAGACAGGAAAACATCTTTACAAGTCACAAAGTGGTTTTGAGAAAATGGCCACATATGTCCATATCTGTGGTGAAACTAATAACTGAAACTGTTCAGGTGACTGGACCTCTGAAAAACCAGACTGGATGAGGACCTAAGTTTATCTCCCCACCGCCCTCAGTGAGGGGGTCAAATAAAATCTGCAAAGCTCACTGTAAAGTTATAGACGATGTAATCATCAGCAGTCTTCATCACAGTCTTTCATTGAGAGAGAAACGTAACATCTCTGGTCATTAACTTGAACCTGTGGTACGGAGTTTTCACGACAACTAATGCACCGACTGCCAGTTTAGCTCTCTCACAGCCAAAGAGTCCACAAACAGCCTACAAAACCCATCGAGCAGTGTTATGGCTGCTGCCATCAGTGCCTGATCATTATCCACTTTTTCCCAGCCATGAATGTGTCCATGGCTGTGTCCTTTTCTTCATCTTCCTGTCTCTCTTTGAGAGCATTAACACTTCCATTTACTGTTGGACCTTTCTGGCATAAATCCGCCACAGAAAAAAAAAAAACTAATGTAGAGTTACATAAACTCTACTGGGACTTTAACTTGATCACATGAGAGTGAAAGGACAAGTATGTGGAAAAGCAACTCACGCCCACTGCTAAGTATGGTGGAGAAGCTGGAGAACCCATTTCATATATTTAAAAATAATTCTGGAGGAATCTGTCAAGAAACTGAAAATGGATCATCATTTGATCTCAAGGCAGGATAATGAACTAAAACTAATGCCCAAATCAACACAGGAATGGTTTATCAGCCACAACATCAACCTTCTTCTGTGTCCATCTCAGCCTCCAGACCTACATCTTATAGAGGTCTAGACAGATTGTTCAAAGGTCAAAGGTCCCTCTCTCTATATGCTCCAAGCCTATAAAATGCTATAGGAGGAAACTAGAACCTGGCAAAACGGTTCGCAAACAGCAGAAGTGGCAACTGTTGTGGTAAAAAAAATATATTTTATGTGGAAATTCTTCTAAAATCTTTAGTCTGAGATGATACCACTGCCACAAACAGTGGAATCTGTTTGAGGGCTTTTTGCACATCTTTACCAGGAGGGAGGACCGAGCTGTAGATTAACACTAGCTCCCTGCAGCAGCACATTTTATGTTTCTTCTGAAACTGACCTGTATTTGAAGCGGAGCTTGTAGATGATCTCCTTCATCTTGTCAACCTGTGTTTGTGAGGCCGCTGGACACCTAGGGGGATCAAGAGTTCGCAAGTCGTCCGCGTACGGCAGGTAGATGACATTGAAGCCTGATGAAGGGAACAGAGGAGATATACATACGTCTATCGAGGAAAGAAAATACTTAAGTATGAATACCACAAGCAACAGAGACAAAGTTTGTTGTTCCAGCTTCCTGATGTTGATTGAATCTTGTGGCTACTTGCAATATTAAAACACTGAAAGTCATAGCGAACATAAAAATGACAATTTTTCAAACTGCTTGAATACCAACGTCAAAACCCTAAGAAAGTTTGAAGGAAAGATGCAGAGTTCGGCAGAAAGAAAGAACCATCTTTACCTGGAGGTGTAACCTGTACCTTCCCTTCGTCGACCTCTTCCATCTGAGGCACCAAGGCAACAAATCTAGGTGGGTAGTTTCGGCGGAAGACAGAGCGACACAGAGCAAACACGTTTCTCTCACTGCACTTCTTCAGCAAGGCAGAGAACAGACAGGCACTTCCTGGTGTAAAAAAAACAAACAAAAAAAAAAACAAACAAACAACAACAAATAGACAAAACAAGAGAAAACAAATAGTTTTAATGGAATATAGAAGAAGATGGTTATTTTCTCATACTGAGCTTTGGAAGAATTTTCAATACAAGAGCACTACAACTTTCAAAGTATACAAAAGATACACCCAAACAGATGTGCAGATATACCTTTCACTTCATCCTCCTCAGGGTAGATGAAGACAGAAGGTCGGATATGATGATGCAATTTGAGCTTTTCCATGGGTTTAAATCCAATCAGAAACAGCCCCGGGTCGTTGAACTTCTTGATGGAATCCACTTCATCCTTCTCCATCACTATTTGTTTCTTACCATATACCTACAACACACACACATATTTGTATTTCTACCCATATTAGGACTTTGTATTGATGTCCATTTATTTCAGTAACTGCGTTTATACCGAGCCCAACCATTTTCCCTAACCATACTTATTTCACAACATACCTCTCAACCTAACCCCAAACCCTAAAATAGGGGGCTCCATTGCATTAGGACCAGGCTTTGGCCCCTATAAGGCCCTTTGGTCTTCAGAAGGTTAGTGAACATACCAGATAAGGTCCTAAATAGAATAGCTAAATAAGTACACACACACACACACACACACACACACACACACACACACACACACACACACACAGAATAAAAAAATGATCCTTTATATTTAAACCCAGCTGTCAAGTACCTGGGCTTTCTTTATCTCACTGGGCAGCAGCAGACTGCCGGTCTGAGTGTGGAAGGTGCGGGTTTTGCTGTGCACTGGTTCGTTGGTTTCCCTGTAGAGTCTGATGGAGGGTGGTTTCCGAGCTGCAACAGCGGTTGAGTACACCCCCACCGCTACATTGAGACCCTCACCAAGACTCAAGCTCAACCTGCAAAGGGACGAGCAGGGTGTGAACACAAAGCTTAACAGCAGAAAAGATCCAAGGAAACCGCCAACAAACAAGAGGACGAATGGATCAGTCTGGCTCTGTAAACGCATACACCCTCTCTACAGACACCTTCATTGACAGGGTTGAATGGAAATATTTATGTTGTATTGGGAAAATTTGGCTTTGTGTTACGATTTGTCTTCATGCATTTCATTTTCATTGCCAGATGTTTACATACACACACATTGCAAAACACAAAATCTTCCCAAGTAATTTTGGTCTCGTTTCTAGTCCAAATATCTTGAATACACTTGAAATAAGACAAAACTAACTTAAAGTAACTTTTCAGCAGATATAAGAGCTTGTTTTAAGTCAATAATTCCTTAATATTGATGAAAAACTTCTAGTTATAAGTGAAATTGTCTGCCAGTGGAACAAGACATTTTTCCCCACATTATAAGTTAAAATGTCTGATTCACTGGAAGATTTTTTTCATTCAAAACTAGAACTTTTTCATCAATATTAGGGAATTACTGCCTTAAAATAAGCTCCTATATGTGGCTAGTCGCTGTGGTAGGTGTAGCATTGATGATAACCCTTCTTCAACAAAGTTTTAGACATTTCCTGCTTTAGAAGCATACAGAGAGGAGTTTTTTCACATATTGAATAAGGTCTCTGGAAACTGACCTTTAACAATATATATATTTTATACATTGTGTTCCTTTTTAAATTGTTTTTATCTAGATACATATATGTGTACTTATACATAATTGTGTATGTATATTGTTTATTCTGTTTTATATTTATATATGTACACATTTATTCACCTATTTGCCAGTTGCTGCTGCTGTAGCAAAACAATTCCCCAGATGGGATTAATAAAGTATCCATCCATCATCTATCTAACCTTTTACTTGCCATCTTTGACACAACAGATGAGGATCAGTTTATGACCAATATAAAGCGTCAGGGCCTGATGTTTTATATGAAAGACTGCGACCCTGTCCACCTATATTCAGTGGCTTTCAGACATGATGCCCCTGTCTGTAAAAGGTTTGCTGTTCTATTCAGTATCAGTGACAGATCTAATACGATCTGAAGTCCTTTCCTGATAGAAGCCTTCCTGGTAGAAGGCTTGGACTCAGCGATTCACCTTCTACATCTATTTCTCATGGGTTTGGTTTGCTACCTTCTTCCAGCACAGGATTATAGTGACACCTCCACCAGGGTAGTGATGGGAACCAGACAGAAGAACAATCATAACTTAGATGCAAATGTGAAATTCTATCAAGTATTATTGTGTATATTTGCTGCCCCTCCTGAGTCCTCTTTCCCCCTCTTACTCTGAGGTCGTCTTTTGTTAAGAGTATGATTTTTTGCAACAAAAAGTTGATTTTACTTCGATATATACTCAGAGTACAGGAAAATGGCAAAATAGAAACTGATTTTTCTGTGTAGAAAAAGAAATATATGTTTTCTGTTACCTGGACAGGGCTCTTTTTTTGGTCTCTCTGGCCCGGACCCGTTTCTGAAGGTCCTCCAGTTTGTCACTGGGCTTCAGCTGCAGCCCAAGCTCACTCTCATCTTCAGGCGGGCTCACGATATCCCGGAAGAAGAGTGAGACGTCGAAGCCGCCTGGTTTTATCAGGTGCATTAAATCGATAAAAACACCTGAGAACAGCCGCAGGAGTAAGGAGAGATCAGATACAGGCTGATTAAACATGAAACTGCAAACTGTAAAGTCACTGACTGTTTGTTAAAAAGTAGCTTTGATTTACAAGCTACAGTCTAGCGTAACAATTAGGAGACCTTATGGGACAGCCTGTTGGTTTTCTAACATATTTAGACACATTGATATTTATTATAAACTCTAACAATACAGGGAAATTCAAGTAAGATAACTTGCTGATTAAAACTGAAGAAAATACTTTTTTTTAGAAATCTGAAATGTCATAAAAAGCTATTTCTGGTGAGGAATAAATTAGACAACCCCACATTTATTACAACATTTATTACAACTTAAAATGGCTAAAATCGTTTACTGAGAAAAAAGCTTGGATAATTAATTTTTGTGATCTTTCGAGTTGGAATTCTTCAAAAATTACTACTTCATTCTCCTAATAATAATCTTCCTTTATTCTGGAAGATTAAATCTTCATTCTCGTATTATTTCGACTTCATTGTCATATGGCTTTATTTTCATAAAAAATAAATAAATAAAACGTAGCCTGACTCTATGTCGTCGTAGAGTTGACCTGAATTCAAAGTCCAAATAAATAGAAGCTATAAAAAACGCTTGTCAAACAGGATGGTGGGCTTTGGGCGGCGTACTGACATCACTCTGAACTATGGAAACCCAAGGAGTGCATTGGTGGGGGGAAGAAAAAAAAAAATCCAAACTTCTCAAAAATCAAATCTTTAAAAAACAAAAATTCAATTAATTAATAAAATCGATTTATCGACCAGCCCTAGGTGTATATGATGAGAAGTAAGCATTTGAAAAAAAAAAAAGAAGAGGTTTTGTCCTGTTTAAACCTCAGACATTTAGTTTGGTGATTCTGACTGCTGACACTAGAGTGAACACCATGATGAGATTCAAAGAGCTCTCCGAGGCCATCAGAGAAAAGACTGTAGCAGCTTATAAGTCTGGCAAGGCTTTCAAAGCCAATCCACTGTATGGGAAATGGTCTACAAATGGAGAGCATTCAAAACAACTTGTAACATGCTCAGGTCTGGCTGTACAAGCAAGTTCACCCTGAGAGCAGACCGCAGGATGCTTAAAGAAGTCTCCAAAAACCCTAAAATGTTGTCACAGCACCTACAGCAGGCTCTCACTGCTGTTGATGTAAGTCAGAAAGAGAGTTTTTGGCGCACTAAGAAAAAAGCCAGACTGAAGTTTACAAGAGGGAACGTAGACTCATCAGGACTTGAGTCCAAAATTGAACTATTTGGACACCAGAACAGAGGATATGTTTGGCATAAGCCAAATATACCCAGGAAAAGAAGCTTACACCAACTATGAAGCATGAAGGTGGAAGTGCCATGGTTTGGGGATGCTTTGCTGAGGAGGAACCTGGCTAGCTCATCATCATAGAATCTACCATGAATTCCTCTATATCAGGCAGTTGGTTGGTTGGGAAAAATCTGAATCCACCTTTAAAAAAACAAAAGAAACATAACAGGAGCCTGGGACGTGACAATGACCCAAAATATACAAGTAAATCTACCAATGACCGGGTGGGAATTAACAAAATGGAAAGTCCTGAGCCTAGTCAAAGGCAATAACTTGTGAAAAAAAGGTTATTTGAGGTTTTTACCTGTAAATAAACTGATTTATGTAGGGAGTGCAACATAAAATAAAAGTCCATCAATTTGAAGGATATGGGAACATTTCTTTTAAAAGGGGCAGTATTGTGTAAAATCGACTTTTTTGAGCTTTGCATCATGTTATAATGTTATTCCCTCATCAGAAACCTACCTGGAGTGTTGCCTTGATTCTTTCATGCATGTTTGAGAAATCCTTTAATCTCCCGTGGCAACCATTCAGCTGTGTAAAACGCCTGGGTGGACCTAGCGCTGCCTTCAGGGTGTACCTCCTCCTTAGAGCTGCAGTTTCTAAGCTTCAGAGCTTCCGTCTCACAGAGCACCCCCTCCCCTGCGACTTCCCCACTCAGCTCCTTCAGACTAGTCAGCAGCAATTAGCAAACACCTGGTGGAACTGTGCATCTGTGGAGCTCATCATATGAGCTGCTTCTCAGCGCTGGTAAAAACATTGTTAAAGGTTAATAGAGGAGCGCTGTTGTGATGACTTCTTGAAGGCAGAGTTTCAGAAAGAGCAGGACTTTCTTAAAGAGACAGAGGCCCAATTTCAAGGCGATAAATTACAAAGTCAAATTTCTTTGAAGTCATATTTGATATATGCAGCATTTTTATAACAATTAAGGTAACATAGTTACTTGTTTGTGCTATTAAATGATTCTATGTGCCTGGAAAACACATAACACTGCCCCTTTAAAAGAACTGAATTTTTAACAGGGTGCCATACTTTTTTTTTCTTGACTAAGTGCAGAAGAGGTGTTTATAAACAGAAGCAGCTGTCTCTTCAAACTGACCCGTCTCCTTCAGATCACTGGCTTTGGTGCGGGCCTGTCGGTCCCTTGCGTTGTCGCCCCCGTGTGGTTCATCCCTGCAGGTGAAGATCATCAGCCGTTTGTGCGAGAGGCGCAGCTTGATGTCACTGTAGAGGTTGGCGCAGCACCACAGGGCGTCACCGAGAGACGTCTCCCCACTTCCCATGGTCTGTGCTGCCAGCTGCGCGCCCTTCTCCCCCCGCAGAGCATCTACTTCCTGAACTCGCTTTGCACCTGGGAGTTAAGGTTTAACAGAAGGGTGAACTCTCACTCCCTAACATCCCCTTTCACTACCGGATAGCCAATATCTGCTTGTTACTGGTCATTATTCAGAGAGGGTGTAAATCCCACTACTTGGTCAAATAAACTACAGTTTATACAAATCTCCTCTCACATGTTCAAATCAAAACAGCAGAAAGAGAGGTGCAAAGCGATCTCGTGTTAAAAGCATGCAGCAGCTGACCCGGTTCATCGAGGTCGTGGTACACGTAAACATGTTTGAAGGAGTTCCTGGGGTTTTTGCTCTGCTCTGTGCCGTAAAACACCAAAGCCATCAGGTCCCTGTGACTGCTGATGATCTTACTGGTGTACACACTCCGCACAACCTGCAACGACACAAGATGGAGGGGATTTTTTCTAAATTTTCAGATTTAAGAATTTTGCTTTGAGAACACATAAAGATGTAAGTTTCTAGTTGTTTTAAAGGCAATACAGAAGTAAGACAATGCAAACAGAATAAAAAAAACAAAACAAAACAAAAAAACCCACTAAGCAGCTTACCTGCATAGTCATGTCAAAGTTAGAGGGTTGTCCATCTTCGGCTTTAATGAACATTTCCTTTGAGGCATCAACCAAGAAGACCAGACTGTCTCTCCCTAAGACTTTGTAATCTGTCAAAAACAGAGACCTGGTTTGGTTTGCAATGTTTTATCTTTTTTTAATCTGGTAACAAACTAGATCTTGAGGCCTCGGGTTGGGATTGGAGCACATTCCTCAGCCAGAGCTCCAGGCTGAGAGTTACCCAAAAAGACAAGGCATGAATACTTGAATGTGCTTAAAGACAGTTGAAACTATAGGCTAAGGGATGGAAAATGCCTGTAGAAAAGACTGCGCTTTAAGTCAGAGCTATATGTTGGGGAATGTCAAACACTGTATACTGCATGTGCTGCCTGGATGACTATACGAGAGGCTGTAGCTGTTTCCATTCAACTGTCAGGCGAATTTTGAGCAAACATTTAAAATGTCACAAAACCCCCCCCCCAAAAAGCGAATTAGGCGTCTTTCAAGACAAAAACCACCTCAGGTGAGCATAAAAACTATTTTGCAAAATTGAGGAAATTATTTCGAATTTTGCCTTTTCCATCAGCCTGTTCTAATGAGATATCTCAAAGTGCGCATAAATAAAGGTTGATGGACATCGGCACACTTTTTTTCATATGGGCCTAGTCGTAATAAAATCCTCCTTTGTTCAATTAAATCTGTGTCAACAGAGTGTCCTCCCCGGAGGATTCTCACAGTCTCTGAGTTTCCAAAGAAGGGTCTGAACAAAGACAGAACATCTAGAGGCAACAGAAGCTTAAATAAGCACTTGTATCCAGAACACTGTCTCTGAACCTAGAAGTGGATCGACTGCAGCAGCAGAACTCAACAATGTGTGCTACTCCATCAGCTAAAGAGAGGAAATTCACAACAACTCACCAACGTTTGACCATAAAAAACTGGGAGTAATGTTGCCCCGTCTATTGAGTCTCAATCTCAGCTGCAGCATTCAGATCAAAGGATCAGCATTTGGTGTAAACAACATGAAGGTATGGATGCATTCTGCCTTGCATCAAAGGTGGTGCAATTAGGGATGGGAATCCAACTCCAAGGAATTGATGTTAACCTGCCTGCTTAATGCTTCCACTTGTCGGTTCCAGTAACATGTGACGTATTTGCATGATGACACTTCACAAACAGATGATACTAGGCCCGGTTGCACCATGTGCAGAGCTTTAATCACGATAAAAGGATGAAATACCTTCAACATCCTCAAACAGCTGACCACACAGCATACAGCTGATTGGCACCAAGGTGAAGTGTATGATACGTTGCTTAGCAACGGCAGTGACTCTGAGGTAGGGAACTCCCAGCACAGCGTCTCCTGCCATGAATGTCCCAGGTCAACTTAAACTCCTCCATATCCTGGTTATTGTATTAATGTTAGCACCATGCTGTATGAATAATATCCATCTCATAATAACATTTACAGTCATGTTCAATAAATTAGAATATGGGTTCTAATGAGGCTCGTTTGTCAGATTAAAAGCACCTTTTGAAAACAACCTTTAAGTCTTGAAAGATCCTTCCTGAAAAGGCAAACATGCAGATTTGTCTGCACAAAAACTGCTGATGTGCAAAAAGTTGCATTTCATGTTAAAATGTTTGTTTGACAGAGGGATTCTTATTTTTTTAAGACAGCTTTAATTTTATTTGAATTGAATACAACATGGTGCATATCGATAAGGAATCGAATCGACAAGTGAGATCGATAATGGAAACGATATCGATAAATTCTTATCAATTGCCATCCCTGGGTGTAATTGTGAAGGGGATATTTCTTTGCACACTTTTGGCACCTTGAGTACTGTTGCTGTGACCCATTTTCTGATGGCTTTCCAGCAGATTAATGCACATATCACAAAGCTCAGATCATCTCAGTCTGGTTCTTGAACATGATAATGAGTTCACTGTACTCCAAAGGCCTCCACGTCACCAGATCACAGTTCAATAGTGAACTTTTGGGAAATTGGCACCATGGACGTGCAGCCCAAAAAACCTCCAGCAACTGTGTAATACTATAATGTCAATATGGACCAGAATCTCTGAGGCAGGCTTTGTTAAAACACTTTGTAAAATGTATGTCATGATGTTTAAGGCAGCTCTGAATGCAAAAAGTGGTCCAATCTGGTAGCAAGATGCACCTAATAAAGTGGCCGTAAATTGATAAAGCTATCTTGACGGATTTTATAGGAGTGTGGCTAGTAGCTTTAGTAGCACATGTTAAAATAAAACTCATGTCACAGTCATCGTATAATCATGGTTAAATGTAACTGAACATGTGAGTGATGGCAGCTGGCTTTGTTGCGGCTCAGACATGGAGGTAATGAACCTGTTTTACCTCCAGATAGCTCCGCTTCCTCTTGTTCTTGCTCCTCGTCCTCATTCTGGTAGTATGCGTTCCACTCTGCCATCTGACCAGCTTTCAGCCCTGTAACAGAATGCAGTCATTTCAACAAGACGCCTTGGACTTTGTGCAGCAATGTTTCGTACGTAAGCAATATGGCTTACGCAGAAACTTCGTATTCACAGTCCATCCCGACGCTTATTTACTGAGCCGTTGTGCAGCAAACTGTTCAACGAAACTCGCAAATACACACATGGTAACGAGCTACACGCATGTTCGAAATCCGTTAAGCTTTACTTTATGCCATTATTATTATTAAACTACGGCCAATTTAAGCCCAACGATAACGCTAGTTAGCTTAGCTTAACTACCCTCTGTTATTTTAACTGCAATTTCCTACCTGCTTTAGTAACTTTTCCGTCTTCCTAGTGAAACTATATAAACTAAAATAAACACAAGAATAAGAGATTCCCAATGATCGTACTCATCACTTACCGCGCTCCGCAACTTACTACGTACAAGTCCAGGCTAGTTTCAATGGGAGCTCAGGTACGTGAACGCGCTGGTGTGGAAGCAAGGTGGTGTCAAAACATCGTCTTCTTCTGTTTGGATTTTTTTTGACGGGTGACATCCAATGTTAAGATGTATTATCGCCATCTAATCTGCTGGAGTGTGGGCCAGAGTATCTGTCTTACCTAATGAGGCTATATTATTTTATATAATCCCGTTTCCTTTATAAATTTAATAAATGCTTTATATATCTTTTCATGTTTAAACAACACCCTATTCACCCTTAATCTCGCCATACCATGTTTCTTTAATTGTTGTTTTAATTTTTCTCTACTCACCCTCTGTATTTTTCCCATTGAATTTTATGTTCTTTGCGTCATAATGATGCTTAGCTCAGGAATATCATAAGTAAATCCTGTTTTACCTGAATCTAAATTCTTTGAGGCACCTGTATATATCGATTGTAGGTTTGTTTTTTTCTAAAGTTGCTTGCAAATCTCATGGGTTGTGGGTTTTTTGGGCTTGTTTTTGAATGTAAATTTCCTGTTTGGGTTTTGATTATTTGATTATCTCCCAGCTCCCCACTATAAAGCAAAACACTGATGGTAGGTGGTTTGCAGCGGTGTGGTCTGTGTGATGCGCAGGTATGCACTATATAACCCTCTTAAAAATCTCTTGGATTTGCAGATACCCGCTTAAAATAAGCAGAGATGCATAACAAGCCCCAGGATTTGTTTGACATCTCGGTAGTTTTATTCAGGCTCTCCCGGTCCATCTTTTCCCAGATGACCCCCCCCCCGTGTATTTGTTAATGTCAAGGTAACATTTGCTGTGAATGACGTCGAGCTTCGCGTTATGCTCCAGCAAACCGCAAACATCCAGACTAAGATCTGGACAGCACAACAAATGTGAAAACAGGCATGAATGAATGTGTCCGTAAAGGTGCACAATTAAATGCCATTGTATTCAGTAAGATAAAAGAGAATTATCACAAATCTGTGCAGCAGCCATCTGAGGTGTTGAGCCGCTGGAGGAGCGTTGCGGGCTCTGACCGCAAAGGCAGGGCCGTAACTCAGAGCCTGGAGGGTGAGGGACTTTCTGTCAGTGGCAACAAAAATCGTCCCCATGTAAAAATACCTTCATTAAAAACCTGAGAATTAAAATCTTATTTAGAGTTTTCCAGACAATAGTCGAACAGATACAATCAAATTCCTAAAGTAAGTTTTTTTTTCTGGACTGTTGTGATCATTAAACTGTTTTCATCATCACTAATCTCCACTGAATAGTTGTATAAAATACACTAATGGATAAATAGTGGATATTCAGCTGTTTAATTTCAGTTATTTCTATTTTTTACAATAAATGTATACATTTATACTGTTTACAAGCAGGCTCTGTTTTACACAATGTGATGGGTTGCCAGTTGGGCTTTTTGAGCTTGTTTTCATAGAGCTGGTTGCTTGTTTCTCTTGCAAGATCTGGCAACACTGGTTGTGCTGCTCTCAGGAGTTAGTTCAAATCTGTGAAAACAACCCTAAAATTAACCTACGTTGCATTTGAATGTAGTAACGTAGTTAATTAATATAGTTTGGCCTTCATGTGTAATGTTTCAGATACGGTTTAAACAGCACGACATAGCTTAATGTGGTGTAATTTTTTTGTTGAGACTCATTTCTGGTTGCATTTTCAGATGAGCATATTAAAATATTTTCAGAAGAAGAGGAAGGAACCCGAGGAAGACATTGAGGCAACGTTAGATGGAGATGCTCGAAGTTCTTTATTGTGACATAGTTCCCTCAAGTTCTGAGAAATATAGAAATGATAGTGATTTGTATTTAAACGTTCCTAACATTCAGTCATATTAGACAAGTACACAGGCTGAAGTAGAGGAGGAGATGAGAGAAGGAGAGAAAAGTGAAGAGGTAGAACAGGAGTGTACACGTCTGCACATGTGCGGATAACAACAGTGAGTATGTTTCCATACAACAGGGCATTAGGGCTCTTTTTGAAGAAACCCAAAAAAATACAATTTTCTCAGCCTGGCTACAAACTGGGCCATTAGATTACTACAGTAGAGTTGCATAATGTGAATATAAGGGGGTATGGTCTCAATTGTGTACTCACTATCTGTGCCTACACCCCTTAGCACTGGCAGCTGTAGAGCAGAGAGAGCAGTTCACATTAAATTCCTCGAAGTGAAGATCTCTGATAAATATATGTAACCCGGCCAGGGGTCTTTCTGCAAGGAGTTGCTGTGTTCTCCCTGCAGATTCTGTTCAGGGACTCTGGCTTTCTCCCACAGTTCAAAAACATGACTGTTAGGTTAATTGGTCTCTCAAAATTATCCTTAGGTGTGAGTGTGTGCATGTATGATTGTTTGTCCTGTCTGTCTTTGTGTTGCCCTGCGATGGACTGGCGACCTATCCAGGGTGTACCTTGTCTCTTGCCTGATGAATGCTGGAGATAGGCACCAGCCCCTCTCGCGACTCTTTCAAGGATAAGCTTGCCATATCTGGCATAATTTCTGACTAAATGTGTGAGAGGAAAAAGATTTTGTACTTTGGCACTGTCAGCTTTCCATACAGGTTTGAGGACGAGAAGGTTCTCATTGGCATTTCAGCTGCCGAGCTAAGACATTGACCAATCACAATAAAGGGGGTGGAGTTTATCGTACAGAATGCGGAGGCATTTTTTAACAGTCGTTTTATGATTACATTAGGACGGTGACACAGCATTTACTGTCTTTGCATAGCAACCTCAAGCTGGACTTGACTGGATTTTACTTTTAAAGTTAAGTCTTTACCTCGTCTTTTGTTTTTATAACACTGTTTCCACCTTTCATTTTCCGTTGCCAGCTAGCTATCCGGTGGTTAACTTTTGTTGAGTCAGTCAGGCAACTTCGCCGTTGGTTTTCAGTTGGAAGAAACTCCTTGTAGCATCATGTCCCAAAGTACCTCATCTTTCCCAGTGAAACTGTACATTTACGACCTGTCCAGGGGAATGGCTCGTCAACTGAGTCCTGTTATGCTAGGTACGTTTTTGACTTTCTTCCTGGCCATGAAATCTGCTGAAAACAAGGAAGAATAAGCCTAAAGCTATAACCTTGTATATTGCTGATTTACTGTATGTTGTCTTCACAGGGAGACAGTTAGACGGCATATGGTGAGTATATTTCTGGAATGACAGCTTTATTAAAGTGTAACCACGGATCCAGCCTTTATTTTCGGTAACAAGACGTGTTTTTGTTGTTGTTTTTTTTTCCAGGCACACAGGTGTTGTTGTCCACGGACAAGAGTTTTTCTTTGGCGGAGCAGGAATCAACTACTGCCCACCTGTAAGAATCATCTCCGTGTTTTCACCACACAGCAGTGGGTCGAGCAACTGGTGTTTGTTTTCCAGCACACCACCCGTTAAAGTTTGAAATGTGTGTGTTCTTTTCTCTCAGTCTGGCACCATGCTGGGCGACCCGGACTCCGTGGTGGAGCTGGGCTCCACCGAGGTGAACGAAGAGTTGTTCATGGAGTATCTGGGCTCTCTGGCTGAGTCAGAGTACAGGTAAACACTTAGCGGCAGATACTAAAGGACACATAGAAAAACAATATATAAAAAAGCTGCAATAACCTGATTGGACACCTTTTAAACTAATGTTTTATTGAAACACCTTAGTTTACATCTGCCAGTCTGTTTAGTGAATCTTCTCATTTCAACCTTTCAGCCAAAGCCATGGATTACATAGAGGGCCCTAAGATTAAAAGGATCTCATTGTCCAAAGGTGTCAGTCAGGAGAAGGGTACAGTAGTTCTCCATAGCATTATACTGCATTTACCAGCATTTACCATGGCACAGCGAAGGCAGTCACAAATAACTGGGGACAATAGAAAAAAGTAACATTTCTCCAAACTTGATGAAAAGACAAGACTGGAAGTGGTATAGAGGCTAAGTGCTACATCGAAGGAGCTGCAGGAATTTCTATGAGGGTCTGTCTATGTTCTACATGCAATAACAATCTGCTGGATTATCCATTAATCTGGGTTTAATTGGATTAAGGTTTCATGATTTCCTATGTCTCGAAGAAAACACCCAGACTTGGCTAAAATCTCATAAAACCTTATGTGGGGATGTATTTGGCTCTGATGAGACAAAACTGGGAGTTTTAGGCGAAGATTCTAAATGATATGGTTGTCATAAAACAACCCTGCCGGTCACCAAAGAAAGCATGGTGAGAACATCATCATGCTCTAGGGGTGCACTGATTGCAGTTTTCTGGTCGGTCACCCATTCCTTTTTAAAAAAAAAAAAAAAAATTATTATTATTATAAAGCCTGACCTGCCTATTCCAATTTTGGCCGATTATCTATTTTTTATTATTGTTATTTTAATAGCCAACATTGTCAGAACTGTCTGAAAAGTCACAAAATGTAAACAGCAAAGCCGCTAAGTTGGCAACAGTGGTGTGACTGTTGTTATCCGCACATGTGCAGACGTGACCTGGTGGGCGGGTCTGTCAGTCAGCCCTCTCTCACCGCAGAGCGAAAGGGGACAGTGGCGGATTTTCAGTCCTTTGCGGAGGTAGATAAGATCGGTTTCACATCTAAGTATTGGCCGATCACCCAAAATGAAGGAACTCATGACTGATTAATCAGTGCACCTCTACATGGAGCTGATGGTGGATGAAGTCGTGATTCGGCCCAAAGACCAGTCAGTTTTGATCCCAAACCCTTCTTCATGTTTCTGCTTGAAAGCTGGAGATAAAGAGTTATTTATTTTTGCATCACAGTGAGTCTAAGATCCAAACCAATAAAAAATGAGTTCATGAGAGGAAAATAAAAGTTTTGTGATGTCTTAGCCGGAGACCATGATTAAATCGGAGAATCTGTGAGGTCTCGTCAGGAGGGCTGTGGACAACAGATGCCCTCACCATCTGATAGATCTGGAAAACCTCAGCGGGGGGGAGGGGTTCAACGGTGTGTGTGCTCTTATGAGAGGAGAGCTACACTGTAAGGTGTAACATAGCTACTAAAAGACTTTATATTCTTATAGGAAATGTGTTTTTGTTGTAATTTGTGTAAGAGAATATGCCATCATTTTTGGACAAATAAGAAATTTTACTGGATGATTTTCTGTGAAACTGTTTAAAAATATTTGATCGCAGTCCAACATATTGTTAAGTCAATTATTAAATACACATGAACATGTGTATTTAATATTTTAATTTTTGGATTAAATGATTCATTTTTGCTTCTTGCTGGTCTGTCTTGGCTGAGTTGAGCCTCCTATAATTTCTGCAGTTGTGAATCCTCTTTCTCCTCTTTCCTCTTTGTTCTCCTGGCGCAAAGCGGTGACAAGTATAACGTGTTTGAGCACAACTGCAACACCTTCAGCAACGATGTGGCACAGTTCCTCACAGGCAGAAAGATCCCGTCGTACATTACAAACCTTCCGTCCGAAATACTCTCCACGTAAGTTTTCATCTCCATATTTCTGGGTAAACATGTTTATTTGTCAAACATTGTTACAACAACGGCATTACAACAATACTGAGATGGTGTGTAGGTTTTACATTTAGTGGAACAACTTTTCCACGTTTAGATTCATTACAGCCATATCTTTATAGGGATTTTATGAGATCGACCAACACAAATAGTAATTGTTAAATGGGAGGAAAATGACAATGATACGTGACTGAAATTCTTACCCAATCTTTGGTTGGAGAGGTTCTATGAACCTTAAACTTGTAAATCTTGTCACAGATTCCGAATAAGATTTAGGTCTGGACTTTGACTTGGCCGTTCTAACACATGAGCATGCTGTGAATGGAACAGTTGACCATTGTAGTTCTTGCTCTACACGACTCACAAAAAGCTAGATGTTTGACTTTTGGGTGAAATTTATGGAAAATGTAAAAAGTTCACGCTACGATGATATTATTTAATGAAAGTAGGACATTAAAGTAGAAGCATGCAGTGGGGATTTCTTCATCTCAAACAATGTTGAAACAAACGGCAACAGCAGTGGAACTTCTCTCTCTTTTAACTAACTCTCCCTCCCCTGCTTTATAGAACGGAGTGCATAACTAATTATAGTCATGTCAACAGATTCTTCTACCGGAGATGTACATCTCTTTAGCTCCTCCAGAGTTATCATGAGCTTATAGACTACTTATTCAATTAATGCTTGTTTGTCTGTCACAGAAAATCCCAATAGAATACATTAAAGTTTGTTGGTTAGTTTTATAAAATGTGGAAAAGTTCAAGGGCCACTTTATATCTCTCTATGCAAAGGATGGTGATAATTTATTGATATATTTTGACTTAAGTGTACTTCTCTCCATGTTCATTTTCTAGGCCATTTGGCCAGGCCCTCCGCCCACTCCTGGACTCCATGGCCATAAATCCTGGAGGAAACAACATCAATGGACAGCGATAAATAAAGCTATGCATATAGAAGAAAGCACCTGATAGCCTTTGTGCCAGCAACCTCTGCTACCAGTCACATTTACCACTAACCTGCTATCATTAGGGGCCTTTATTTTTTTTTTTTTTTTTTTTTTTTTATCACCTTCAGTGTCTGTTTCTGCATGTATATTTAAATGCACTTTAAAGAATACCACCAAACACCGCCTGTGGACCAAAAAAAAAAAAAAAAAAAAGGATTTCCACTCTTTAACTTAGTTTTTGTTCATAAACTTACTTCCTGTTGCAAAGCCAAAACATGATTTCTGCTGTAGAATAGCTTGAAATTGTCCCATTACAGACTCGATCAGTCCAGAGAAATTTGTTGAGCATCTCCTAAAGGTGCTTTGATAGGCAGAGGCAGAGGTTTTAATATATACATAATTTGATTTGAGAGAACAGAGATTTCAGGTTTGAAAACTACTAACCAGCGATGTGAATTATAAAACGTATTTCCTTGCCGACTAAACTTAGTCTGGCAACAGGATTTACCTTTCAAGTGCAGTACATAGCTTCTGTTTTTAACTAAACACTGGCCTAAACTTTTTCTGTCTGTCCCTAAATTGGTGACAGCTGACAAATGTTTGCAACAAAGCTAGCTAGCTCAATGTGTCATTTAGCTGTTCTAGCAAGCTAAAATGTTTAGTTAGCTAACTAGCTAAATGTATCGTTTTATTCATGAATGAGGTCCACTCATACACATTGTGAAAAAGCATTTTTAAAAAAATTTCCGTACCATATCTGAATGATAATTTCCCCTCAGTGTTTATGGGGACAGTTTTTTTTTCTGCAGGTGAAAAAAATCAAACAAAGCTTAGGCTTAGGTAATGTGGTGAACTATGCTTTTCCTTTATTTCCTGAAGCTCAGATGCAATGGTTACCCTCTATGGTATAAACTAGTTAATTCAAAGCTGTTCTGCTGGCTTTTTATGGCTTCATCTAGAAAAACCCAATTTTACCAGTTTTAAGGTGTTTGTAAAATATATTTATAAAGCACTTAAAAACAAAACCAACATATTTTAACCTCATGTCATTTAGTAATATCCAAACATTGGATTTTGTTTTCTGAAAATTCCTGGACCAATTAGCTGACATACCTCTCATTTGCTACATTTGGATTTTTGCTAGCACAGACTGTTTTATATGCACTAACTACCAGAACCAGGTATTTGTACAAAGAGGCCTTATCAGTGGTGTCAGGACAATATCAAGTGCATCTGAAGTAGTTTCCTTTGAAATCTTGTTCAGTGTTTGAGAACTTAATCATATCTTACATTTTTCAGTTATGACTAAAATTATGTGCAGGTCACTGTATATGAAAAAGATTAAAATTAAGTATATAAATACCTACAGAAGGCCTTACAGGCCAAAAAAACAGGCTTTAATTTACATGTTTTATGTTATTTAATCCCAATTTTAAATATGACATTGTGTAAGTGAAGCATATTAATCTGAAATTATGATAATGTACTTCTTTTACAATGTGGGTTTTGTTAAATGTTTGAAAAGGGAGACCTGATTCTGAACTATTAAAGTCTCTTTTAAAAGCTGTCTGTCTTCCTTTGAAGTTTATGAGTTTGAGAAAAAGAAGATTTTGTTTCACTTGATCACTTTTGTGTCCATGTAGTATCAAAAGCAACCACAAGATGGCTTCACAGAGTCATATTTAAAACTGCAGTTTTTGAGGCTGTGGAGAACAGTTTGTTGTAGGAACTGTGTTGACTTGCATTAGGGATTATCTTGCAAATGTTCTTTCAATGCATCGTAGTAACAACTCTGAAGAAAATGGTTCCATTTGTTCTCAACAAAATTCAGCAAATTATTATGACAGTTGAATTCTGTCAATATGTTTCACTGCAAATAAAAAACAATGGAGTTATGTTTGGTTAGTAAAATATATGAACTGAAACAGAACAGCTTATTGTTAGCAAGTTGTAAGTCAACTGATTTTAGTCGATAGTTTTTTATATGTTAAATGTTTTTGAAAATCCTGATGAAGGAATAGCTCAGTATTGATGAAGTGAGGTTATGGATTACCTTTTTTATCTGTTCATCTGTTCAGAAACATTTACTGGGTTTTATTTAGCTGTAATTTTCACATGGAAGGTTATTGGTAGGGCACCAACCTATTTCTCCAGCTAATGTGACAATGACTTAAAAGTAGATAGTGGTCTTATATACATTTGGGTAAAAAAAAAAATTAAATAAATAAATTATATATATATATATATATATATATATATATATATATATATATATATATATATATATATATATATATATATATATATATAATTCAAGCAATCATAAAATGATAATAATGAACAGCCTCTGTCTGGACTGGAGGCTGTGTGGTTTGAACAGTGAGTATCCTACCTTAGCTTGTATGTAAGTTACAGATATATGTTGCTACTTTCCCTCCTAACTTGTCCCCTCTTCTTCTCCTAAATGAAATGAACAATATGCAACTACAAAGCGTTTATGGGAAGTTTGGATTGTTTTATGTGTATTTTTTTTACATTGCCTGTAACTGTTGTTGGTGGGGAGAGAGATTCAGGAAGCTAAAACTGATTTAAAAAATACTATGTCAGGTCCAACATATCTCAAGATAGGCTTTGCAATCTTGTCACGTCCACTGAAAGTCAGTTGGCTAGAAAGCTCGACTTCCAGGACTTGATCAACGACATTGCTCGCAAGAAGGCTCGTGGCGCTGGGCTCTTGGTGAGTCAGGCTGAGCAAGGACCGGATAGCTATCTAATAGGATATTTGAGGAAAAAGTTTGGGCTTCAAGGAGTTAGTTGTTGTCAGGATCCCAGGTTCTTGTGTTAATTATTTGCCCTGTTCTCCTCTGTAGTCTCGTCCTTCCCTTGTTAATTTGCTCCAGATGTCTATCATTCCCCTGATTCCCCTGTGTATTTAAGTTCTTACCTGTGCCTTAGTTCCCCGCTGGAGTCTTGTTGCTATGTGTACCATCTTGTACCATCTTGTACTGTCGTGTCTGATCTTGTCCTCACCTGCTCACCTGTGTTTTTTGAGAATTGGGACATTAAAAAGTCCTCTGTTGTTGCAAGCCTGGAGATATTCTGTTTGCACTTGGCTCTGCATACTCGCCTCAAATCATCACAGTTGGTCTTATTTTGTAAAGAACTCTTCTGTTTTCACTACTTTGAAATGATGATTTTAATGTGTTTTAATTTAACTGTAAATTTATACATGTTAAAAGTTATAATTTTATAATTTCGAGTTCCCACGAATATCTTGAAGTGGCAGGAATCTGACTGAATCCATGTTAGGATAGTTGTGGAGTCCGTCCACAACACTACTTTGGAACTATGTGCAGCCTTGACTGGAGCTCGACTCGCCAGCCTGCTGACCAAAAAGCTCACCCTACCACTATTCAGACGTGGCATGGACAACTGCCGTTTAGGAGCCACTCTGCAGTGGGCGGTCAGGAAAGCAACTTCCACCCTTCCAGCAGTATCTTCCGTCCGTAGGATTATAATTATAAAAAAATAACCCTATTCACTTTAAAACTGTTAGAATCCCCTTTTTACTTACCATATTTTATTTCAAAGTAGAGACGTCCAGTGATCTCTGCAGGTCAGTCTTGTTGAAAATGGAGGTTTGTGAAGAGGGGCATGGCTTCTTCTTAGGCTTGTCTTCAACCCAACCAAGTAGGTAAAATTTTGACCCAATATTATAAATCTACCCAACCTGTAACCCAACAGAATTAGTCAAGCTGTAGAGTTCATTACAGAAACCGGCAAACTGCTGACCCAACTCCTGAGTTATGATTTTTGAACCACTATTTGGTAAAACGAACCCAACATATGACCCAGTGACTTCTACCTAGCAGATGGGTTATGAAAATAACCCAGCTTTTTTTGGTGTGTGTAAACTGCTGTGATGTTTTGGCGATCAGATGTTTTTTTCTTAAGATGGTTAAAGCCCACTCTGGAAGAGGCTCTTTTCAGACAAGCCGCAATTTTTAGCCTTGGTGAGATACAAAATAGACGTGAATACAATTCTACCTTTACCTTTAAATGGAGCCCTTCCTCAAAAAATTTTAAAGTTAAGACCAAAGTTGTGTTTTTTTCAGGATTAAAAATATAAAAGCGTATGACTGAATGATTGAAGTGCCTCAAGACAAAATTTGTTGTGAACTGGCACTATATAAATAAAACTGAAATGAATTTAAAAAACCGTGACCAAAATTTATTCAAACATGTCTTTTTGAACCTTTAAACCATTTGTCACATTTGCATTGGTAATTGGGAGACAGTGCACCACCAAAAATCTTCCTATAGGAAACATTGAGAGTGGAACATATAAAATGTCAAAGTAACTGCTGAATAGAATAGGTAGTCAAGTAATAGCAACAGTTATCTTAAAACCATTATTGTATTTTTGTAACTGACATCTTGCTATAAGTAAAGTTTAAGTATATAGCTCCATTCATAGTTAAAAAATCACAAACTGCTTCAAAAAGACAGAATGCAAAAATGAAAACATGACTAAAAAACTGAAATAATATAGATATTTTAAAATAAAAAAATTAAATAAAAGCATGTTTCAATAAAAATGAGAGAGATTCTCATGACAATGTAAAAACAAAGAAAACTCACTTCAGAATGTAGTTGTAAAACAGCGATCCCCTTGTATTTAAAAAAATGTAAATGCTCTTGGTACATATTTCCAACAGGAAGAATATTGGTGGCGCACTGTCTTCAACCTCCATATATTGTGTACATAATTACTGGTCTCTCTGTAAAAAACTATACATTGCCAACATAGTTTCAAAGGGTCAAGTACGCAGTAGCTGTCTCATAAAATGCTATGACATTGTTGAGATAGAAGTTGTTTCAAGACGGAAGAACTTTGCTTTGTTCTCGAACCTTCCCAAATTAGCCATAAAGGTTAAATGTTAGAGGTTAAATAAATAAATATCGAACCTGTAGCAGATAACTCTCTTCGCGTATTCTCTTTGATGAGAATTTTGTTTTATAGCTAACTGCTATTCAGATCAAACTAAAACAAAAGTCATGATGATTTATGCTAACCTTATTTGTAAATGTTTTGTCATTTTTGCATCAAACTGTATCTGTTGTCATATTTTTTCCTCCATTTTTGAAAAAAAAAATTGTGACAAATTGAAACATGTTTTCTTTCTAGCTCAGAATGTGAACAAAGTGGGCCGCTATTTGTTTTTGATCATCCTCCAATATTCAGTCCACACACACAACAAATTAAGTTTTTACAAAGTTTCTTTTTGGTAGGAGTTTTTGAAAAAAAAAACCCACCCCCTAAAACTCCATCCAAAATGCTGTTTACATGAGGACGAGAGGTGCAAACACGGGGAACAAAAAAAAAAAAAAAATCTTCATGTGGTAAAATTTCTGTTTGTGTGGACAGCGCCTAAAACTGATCTCTGTTTCATCAAAGCAAAGACACAAAGAAAGTTTTCTACAGCAGGTAAGATTATACCACTTATAACCTCTCAATAAAGCACCTTTTAAAAACATTTTTATATGAAAAGTCTTATATATATATATATATATATATATATATATATTACAGTCTTTACTATTTCATTTTTAAAAGTGGCATCCATTTCTAAACAAAGCTTTATAAAGAACATTTTAGGTATAAATTAGTTATAAGAAGTACAGATGAACACAGTATATACACTTTTTTCTGCATACTGTCACACCAATGTGCCTTATTGATGTTTTGGATTTATATAAACATAACATTGATCTGTCATGTATTTTTTTTTTAAGTATGCTACTATAGGTTGTAGTGTCAACGTCTTGGAAACAAGCTTTTACATGGTAAAGACTGCAAGTTCACAAAAATCATTATGATCAGTACAAAAACACTAATGAGGATGTTTACATTTGTCCCCCTGCTTTACTCTGTGCTATAATAATTTTTTTTGCACAAAAAAAAAGAAACTCACTACACAGCACAGCTTCCCACTTTACCCTCCTCTATTGCACATAGGTAACTCGCACAACTCATCAGTGTACAGTCCCTCTGATTCTGACTGTTACTGCAATTACAAGTACTTGTTTACAGCCCTTATAAAAAAAGAAATACCTTTACATAAACAGTATTTGTAAATAAACAGCAGGATTATTCTAATTTGATGCACTTCCTCAAACAGCAAAGAATAATGTACATAAAAGACAATCTACACAATATGGTAAAGATTCCTTATAAATACATAAAAAAACAGGTTAGTTAGTTTGCCAAAGACAAAATGGGCAGGTACAGCAAAAAAGGAAGGTTTTTTTCCTTTTTTTTTTTTTTTTTTTTTTTTTTTACAAAAATATAATACAAAATATTTTCTCCCTGCAACTGGACAGGATGCTAAGACAAGGGACCATTTTTAGACTATTAATAAGCAGCAAACTCTCACAGACACTGAGAACTCCTACATCAGTGCTCAGAAAAAGGGTGTGCAATGCAAGATAAGAGTTTGATTTATTTTTTTGTCACAGCACTTATTAATAAGCCAGCGATTACATCTAGTGGTACAAAGCAACCAACCAAACAAAAAATACTAGAATATAGGAGTTCTTGAATGAGTCAGTGGAGCTCAAACCTGCAGCAAGCAGTTTTAAACCAGTTTTAAAGAAAAAGACGAAACTCTGGTAGACACCGTGTTGTAGTGTGTGGAATGAAACAGATATGCACAGTTTTTTTCTCACTGACAATAGATCAGGCTAAACTTTTCTGTCTTTAGCTCAGTAAGAATTACTAAAAATATTTCTCTTCCCTAATTGTCAGAATATTGAGAGAAATGTTATAGATATATTTTAAAACCTTCTTTAAAGTTAGATTAATATGCCTTTAAACAATTAAGAAAAGCTCAAATGTTTTTGTCTTGATAATTTGGAAATTTCTCATACATCATAACATTTGAGTTAATTAGAGGTAGACTTCTTCCTTGTGTGATATGACAGGAAAAATAAAAGGAATCAGCCAAGATACCAGGAACAGAACTGTGGACCTCCACAAGTGCTTCACTTTTGGGTACAATTTTCAGATGTCTGAAAGTGCCACGTTAATCTGTTCAAACACGCAGCTATTAACACCAGAGGAATGTACATCAGACATGCTGTTCAGGAACAGATGGGTTGTGGTGGGAAATATTTCTCATCAACCCAAGAACAGAAGCAAAAAACCTTGTGAGGAAGCTGTTTTTAAAATGAGTTCTGTTCTGACACAAGTTAAAAGGCCACTCAGAAAAGAAGAAGCCAATACTGCAAAAGCAACCATTTACTACTGCAAAGCATGAGGGTGACAGGGCCATGTTGTGAGACCCTAAATATACAGATATATTAGTAGTGCAGCATATTACCGTAAGAATCTTTTAAGTGTGGATACAGGCATAAAAACTTGTATCTTCACCCCTCAGGTCATATGTTTTTCTTATTTCACATTAGCTCCTTGAATTTCAGGATGACAACCATTTTTCAAGATGGCTTCTGTTTTTGAGCCTTTTAAACCAATCACTGCCATAAAATGTTACCTATTTTTATGACTGGGATGAACTTCATGTCACATCATATGTTTTCAACTATGGTCATCCTATTCATACAACTTTAAAGTAATAATATGTAGCAAAATCAGATGCCAAAACTGAAACTGAAGGCTTTGCTGTTTGTGAGTCCCTCACCAGTCGTCAACTGGATGGAGATGATGTGTGACACAGACTGAGTGACAGTCTTAATAGTTAGTGTTGCGTCCACTAATTTTTTGAATGGATTTAGTGGTTTAGCATTAGGTTCCGCTAATATTTTTATGTGTTTAGTGGTTTTTCATCTTGAAAAATGGCCACCAGCTTGAATCCTTTCAGTGGCTAACAGCTTTTTTTGTTTGTTTTTTAAACAAGCCCCTGACATCTGAGCCAAGTTAGGTTCTGGTATCCGCATTTGAAAGATTTTGTTGAAATATTCAATTATCAGCTGCACTATAGTTACAAAGTGGCTTAAAGACAACAAAGTCAATATTTTTGGGTGATTATCCCATAGAACATTTGTAAGGAGAGATGAAAAAGTGTGTGAGCAAGGGACTTTCAAACCTGACCTAGTTATACCAGTTTTTTTCCAGGAGGAATGGGCCAAAATTCTAGCAAACTATTGTTAGAATCTTGCTGAAGAATCATTGGACCCAAGTTAAACACATTAAAAGGCAATTCTACCAAATAATACTGAAATGTATGCAAAGTTCAGACTTAGAAGAAAGTTGGATAAAAAAAATTCTCTCATCATTCTGGCACGTAGCAAGTAGAAATATTTTTTGTAATCGTATCTGGCCTAAAACAGGAACTGTTTAGACTAGTTTAATATTAGTGAGAAAAAAAATGTATTTGTATACAGAGTATATAAAAATCTGTTTTTAACTGCATAGTGCTGGCCACATTTATTACTATGCCTCCTAAAAAGAAACTGTTATAAGCCTTCAATATTGATTTCTTTAATGATTGATAGATTTTTGTTATGACGTTAGCATAAGTCAACACTGAAAATTTGAGAAAAAAATGAGTTAAAATCTCCTGGTATTTCAGAGTTGATTATGTAATACACTCTAGCAATGATCTTTGGAGTTAAACAGGCTCTCTGCTAGAACAAAGCACCCAGTTCCAGTTAAACTCTGTTTACGTTTGGGATGGTATGTTGATAGCATGTAGATAGCACTGTATGGTTGTCATGGAGACTTAGTGACCCCAAGTGATTTTTCTTAAAATGATTATTTCTTGAAATGGGATCATCCCCTCTTCTAAGTAAAAGAACTTAAATTAATGGTTGGATTTTTCAGAGGTTTTTTTTGTGGAAAATTATAGTACCGTAGTAGAAGAATAATTAATTTTAATCCTTTTTCAACATCTTCACCAGGGGTTAATCAATACATATTTTGACTAAAGGTGTGAACCTATTTAAATACATTCTAATTCTTTTTTGATATTGAGTCCCACCTGAACTGTTTGTTTTTACCTAATTCCAAAAATCAGAGGCTACACAAGACCATTACCATTTTACAAAATAAAAACAAAATAAAAATTTACCAGAAAACAAATGAAATCTCATTATTGAATCGTATGGGAGCATTCCTGGATACTGTATATAGTACAGTTCCTGAGGGTTTTGTCTGCTATGAAACTTCACCTACGAGTCCAGTCGAGGGATTCCATTAACTGTTGCATTAACTTAGCAACAGCTGCAGCTGTGAACAATGCCCTTTGAAATCCAGGCCACATCAGATAAAAGATGTTAAATCCTCAAGGCCTGGAAATGCCTCAATAAATTCCTCTGCAATAAGCCCTGTGGGTCAGAAATCACATACAAGAATCTACACACTCAGAGTTATGACTCAGACAGTTCAGGAGTGAAAGACCCAGATCTACACTGACTTGTTTCCTTTCCTTCCCCCTGAGGAAGGAAAACACATACCAATGTACGTTTTATTTTTCTATTTTCCTCTTCTCTCTACCCCCTTTATTTCCTTTTTCTAAAGAGTCCTAGCCTCTGGCTCCTTTGCTGTCTCCCTCCCTCCCCTTCATCCCCCCCCATTCTCCTGTTGGGATGGAGGCTGATAGAAGCTGACATGACGGTGGCATTGTCCTCACCATCGAGTTAATGTGACCCAGGGGAAGCTGTCCATGTATGCTTGGCCTGATGGCAAAGAATGCAAAGTGTGTTTCATCGTGGAAAATCTGTAGGGAGGGCCGAAAACAGATGGGAGAACAGCGATGGATGGAGGTAGACAGAGAGAATAGCGACTGAAACCCTTCTGCTATACAATAAATTAAGCAGTATTTTTAATTTCCCTAAACCACAAGAAACACAATTTCAGAAAGCTATCCTTATTTGTTAGTAGATTTTTGCCTTTAAAAATCTAGCATTCTTGAGCGATGATCATCTACTGGATAAGCAGATTTCCAAACTCCTTTATCATCACTAAAAAGTCTGAACTTATTCATATAGTGCTGCCTTCTCAGTCAAAACTAACCAGTCTCTCCAGTATTCTCAATGTATTTACTGGATGAGTCATATATTTAAGAAAATGCAGTTATTTCTGACTGAAACATTATCTTTCATGCTGATTTATTCATTTTTTACTCATGGTCATGAATGAATTGAAAATTTGACAGAATTCAGTCCCATAAAACAAAGATAAAAAACACAGCCTCTAAAATTGTATAAACATCTATGCTATTTGAACGGAAACTAGTACTTTGCATTTAGAACCAGTGTATATTCAGGCATTTTATTACTATTTCTATAGTTTATAACAAAGAAAGAAAATCTACATAAAAGAAAAAACAAAAAAAATAGCCTTATTGGTAAAGCTTTTCATTTAACAAACTCATCACTTCACTGCCTTGCAAAAGTATTTATACTCTGAACTTTACTTTTATTCAGGCCCTCTGAGTTGTTGCCTCATTGAACCTTGCTGCAGTTACAGCTGCATGTCTTCTGGGGTATGACTCTACCAGGTTTGCACATCTGGAGACTGAAACTGTTGCCTATTGTTTTTTGTAAAATAGCTCAAGGTCAGTCAGACTGGGTGAAGAGCACCTGTAAACATGAATTTATAAGTCAAGCCAATATTCTCAATTCAATTTAGGTTAGGACTTTGGGCCATTCTAACTCATGAATATGTTTTAATCTAACTGATTCTATTGCAGCTCTGACTTTATGTTTAGGGTCATCCTGCTGAGAAGTGAGCATCCATCTTACACTCAAGTCTTGGAGCTTCTATCCTATAGTTATTATTGAGCTTCATCCATCTTCATAACAGCTCTGACCAGCTTTCCTCTTTTTACTGAAGAAAAACACCCCACACAGTATGATGTTTCAGCATCGGGATCATGTTTATTCTTTGAGAGACGTTCTAAGCTTGGGATGTTGTTTTAAAACCTAAACCTGCTTTAAACTTCTCCCTCACTTTCTCCCTGACCTGTCTGCTGTGGTCGGTCATGGTTCTTCATGACGCTGTTTGTTCACTAATGTTTTCTAACAAACCTGTGAGGCATTCCTTGAATAGTTGGATTTATGCTGAGATCAAATTACATACAAGCAGACTTTATTTACAAAGGAGATGACTTCTCAGGGCAGTTGATTGCACAGGATACACTGAAGGTTGTGATTGTTAAATGACAACATAACAGGAAGTTCAGGTGGTGTAAATGCTTTTGCAAGGCACTGTATGAATGCTTATTTTGGTGCTCTCCATATTTCTTGAAAATACATCAAATAAAGACCATGTTTGCATTATAAAATACAAAGGAGCAGTTTAATCCACACAACACAAAATAGGCCAGTTTGTACACAGGTTATCTATAATTTACTATGTAACTATTTCTGAAATAAAAGTTTATTTCTTCAACTACCTTGAGGCAACTTTCATTTTAAGAATGAAAGTTGTCTTTCAGAACCCCTATTAATGACAATAACGTTCCAGTTTGTCAGATAGTTTGAATTTCTTTACAATAAGTTGCACAAACAAATTAGCAAAAAAAAAAAAAAAAAAAAAAAAAAAAAAAATAGCATCTAGTCATAGCTTGTATATTAGCTTTTCAAAGTATTTGCTAGACAACCTGATCACATTATTTTAAAAAAACAAAAACAATATTATTACGCTAATTTTTATTTTTCTATACTTGCTTCACCCACTGTATCATACACATCTTTCTGTATTATGGTTGATGGTGATGCAATTAGCATGTTTTACTGAAAACCAGACAGGGAAATGCTAAAATTAGCTTTTTCTTCTTCTGTTGTATATATAAGCTAGGTGTTTCTGGGTTATTTTTTGGGCTGTATCAGACACAGGTAAAACTAGCAATGCTTGTTTAACCCAAAACTAAATATGACCAGTTAATTAAGTCACTGATGCTTAGCTTGCCAGCTGCATCTACTCCTAACTCCGGCATACTGTATGGAAGTGTTACTGATTCACTTTCTTTTTTCCAAGCAAGAAACAAAAAAAAATAGGTCTATTTCTTAAAACTTTCATTTTAGGAATGAAAGTTGTTTTTTAGGAACCACTATGAATGACAATAACTTTCCAGTTTCTCAGATAGTTTGAATTTCTTTACAGTACATTAAACAAACAAATGAGCAAAATGGCTAAAAAAAATAGTGGCTAGTAATAGTAATACTAACTTGTATGGTAGTTTTTCAAACTATTTGGAGGACAACCTGATCACAATTAAAAAAAAAAAAAAAAAAAAAAACCCCAATCATTTTAAACCAATTTTTAATTTTTTATACTTGCTTCACCCACTGGATCATACACATCTTTCTGTGTCATTGTTTATGGTCATGCAAGTAGCATATTTCATTGAAAACCAGACAGAGAGAATGCTAAAATTAGTCTTTTTCTCTTCTGTTGTAGATATAAGCTAGGTGATTCTGTATTATTTTGGGTCAAAGTTATGGGCTGTTAAATGAGCAATGGTTGTTTACTGCCATACTTAATATGACCAATTATTTAGTCACTGCTGCTTAGCTAACCATTGCATCTACTCCTAACACCAGGCAAGAAACCAAAAAATATATTCCCTAAAATCTGGCTCTTTTTGCTTTAAAGGAACTAATCACAATGTGACTAGTTTTTTTTTTTTTTTTGTCTCATACCCAGGTTAGCAACCAGAACCTTACTTGGTAAACACAAGTTTGGAATTTATTCCTCCCACATGCGAATTAAAACCAAAATGTTAAAAACAAAAACATGTTTGTGGAGAAAACTAAGCTATGGCCTCTAAAATATAGACAAATATACTTATTCTGTCCTCCAGACCAGATCTGTACAAGGATTGATCAATCATATTACTGTGGTATTGAAGAACTGCAATGGTTGAAAATCTGCAAGCACCATGCAGCAGAGAAGAGCCTGAGCGTGTTTTTAACTCATCCTTAGAGTGAATCCTTCATCTGTAGCAATGAGTGTGTTTCCTGGTTTTTCCACACATTGAAAATCTGAGTTCTGGGTTTTTTTGTGTATCTTGGAAAGAGTGTCCTTGCTCAACCCTCTTACATGTTGGACAGACCATAAGGAAGTGTAGTACCTGGCTCCCTCCAAAGTTATTGTTGTGGTTAGTAGGCCACTCTCACTGAAACACTCACACAGTCACCTCAGTGGCACTGTGGGTGGAGTAGCTCTTCTGCCTGGTATGGTTGTAATATGAGGGTTGAGAAGTATGCTGCCCATGGACATGGTGACCCTGCCCTCCTCCTCCTCCACCTCCAGCTCCTCCATACATACCTCCATAGGACTGATTAACGATTTCTTGCATGTTCTCTATGCTCTGCTGCCTACGTGTTGAGTAGCCATGTCTCCGGGTGGAGCTATGCAGAGAGGAGGAGGTGTGCGCTGGAGCAGAGGTTTGCCTGTGGACGTGGCGGCCGGCTGGTTCCCAGGCTTTGAAGGCCGAGTTGGAGATAAATGGGTGAGTGGTGGTCTTGGGGAGGCGTGAGTGCTCGAAGTGGTTTGACGGGATGGAGATAGATAGAGGGGTGTGGAGGTCGCGGTGCCCTGGCAGTGGCTGGTGGATGTATGACTTCTCCTTAGGCTGTGAGGACTGGAAGGCAGGAGGTGCTACGGGTTGGTAATTGGAGAAGTCCATGACAGGAAAGCTCTTATAGTAGCTACGGGAAGCGGTTTCTGCTGCAGAGAGGAACACAGAAGAAATATTTAACATCCACTTCAACCAATAAAATAGTTTCTTGTCAAAACATTATAAAGATGTTTGGGTTGTACAAAACCATGTCTAATAGGTATGTTTATCCTCAACGTCAGAATCTAAGAGATGTAAACTATATCCTTATACGGTGGTTTTATCTGGGACATAATCCATGTGATACATTTGGCCGAGGTATCAACCATGTAGACCCCTCAGATCATAAGAGACCTCTTCACTCTGGGCTCCCCAGACCAGAACTAAACAATAGAAGACAGCATTTAGTTTCCCTTCTCCTCAGAAGCCTACTGCCCTGAAAACTTGAGATGTGCAGAAACTGTTGGTTCTTTTAAAGCAGAGCTGAATATATTACTGTTTTCAGCAACTTACCCATTAAGATCAAATATTGTTTTATCGTTCTTATTTGGTCTTAGCTTTTTATTTGCTTAAATTTTTGTCAATTAATTAATCTTTCTTTCTTTCTTTTGTGCAATTATGTCTCATGTTTTAATGCTTTCATGTGATGCTGTTCTTTCCACCGTTTTACCGTTTTACCGTTCTGATTCCTGTTCTTGATGTGTCTTTTTTTGGGTTTTTTGTAATCACTGTTATGTTTTATTTCTGCATAAAATTGCCTTATCTTGTAACATCTAAGCCTGTAATTCCCAATTTCAGGGTCAGGATCCAACTTTGGGTCACTGGCCCAACTGCTGCACCTACAACAGCTTTCTGGAAAGGTTTTCACTAGGTGTAAGAGTGTGTTTTTAAGAATTTAGGACCATTCTCATGGAAGCGCATTTGCGAGGTCAGACACTGATGTTGGACAACAAACACCTTCCTTGTAGTCTCTGCTTCATTTAATCTAAAAAGTATTATCAGTCTAATTACAAAATCTGGTTGAAGTTAGGATTCTGCAGGTCAGTCAAGTTCTTTCACACCAATCTTACCCTTCTTCTGAGTGGCCCAGATCACTCTTAACACATATCTCAAGAGCCATACTGATGATCTGCGTGTCTGAAAGATTGTCAGAAGGGGAAAGTCAGAACAAAAATTGGCATAAAAATCTTGCCGTGTGAGTGAGCACAAGTATTGGCTGTTAACCGATCTCCAAAAATGAAGGAAATTGGGGCTGATTTATCGATGCACCTGTAATTTTTACCCAAGTAATCTGTTTTTTCTCATGAAGGTAATGAATGGCCCCAGAAAGTTACACTCATTCCTGGATAAGATTTCTACAGAAGAAAAAAGATTTTTTCTTTCTGGTCGCATATTGGTGCTTTTGTTTTGTAATAGACTCTGTAGTTTGTTGATTCTCAGCCTTAGCTTTTTTCCACAGAAAGACAATTTTGCATTCTTGTCACAATCTTAAATAACTGCAGTAGTAGTAAAAGCTGTTCTAACTAAGAAGGGAAAACATAAGATTTTCCTTTGATAATTAGGCCAAAAGAGGAAAAACTTTTTTATTTGGCCTCTTTAAACTTGTTTATATTTTGGAGTCATGTTCAATTTGTCACAGTCTGTTTCAGCACTGAGTCATATATGGAAGCAGCCCTAAATGTACTGTCGATGTGAAAATGCAGTCTGTCTTTAGAAGAACACCCATCTCTGAATCACACTTAATCCGTGATGCATTTAGATTCATCACACTCAGCTTTGTTTTCTCCTCAGAGTATTTTTCTTAATAGGAATAAGATAAAACTTTTGCTGACACAAAAATTGGGTTTTGTCAAGTTTTTGTATTTGCATATACCTGCTTTTCGAATTATTTGTTTAGGGGGAGATGAAAGCTTATTTTTTTCCCCATAAATATAGCAGACTTTAGTTTTTCAGAAAATAAAGAAGTCTGGATTGGAATCAAAACAGGAAAAAGAAGGTCAAGACGAGAGGAATGGTTTGAAGAAGAGCTGAGGGGAAGGGTGGTTTTCAACTGTTTTAAACTGGCATATGCCCTGAAGGTGAGCGAACAGCTTTACTCGTCTTTTACTGAGACCTTGGCAGCATATGGCAGCCTAAGAAGGACAGTTACTAAAAAGTGCAGTGGAGATGATGAATGTAAAGTTATGTGTGTCACAGAATTTTATAAATACCCCCATCCTAAGTCTAAAACTTGTCTCTGTACATTTGTGTGTCATGCTAAAGCAAAATGACACAGATCATTTAAATGAACCAGACCCTGAAGTCATCACTGCATCAAGTCTAATTACAAAATCTGGTTTATTTCATTTTTGGCAACTTTGTACCATTTTTTTTACTACTTGATTAGATTATCTTTTTTAATCATTTTGAAATGTCACATGTCACAAGTTTAAGAATTTAAAGGCTCATCATTTCTAAAAACACTGCATCCTTTATCAAATCAAAAAAGATAAATGTTGGAAAAAATGCTAATTACACTTTCCATATCATTGTAGTCTTAAGTTCTGTTGATTCCATTTCCCATGTTCTTGATATCTTTAAATGTACACTAAAACTGTTAGGCTACATTTTTTAAAGTACATAGTTTCAGAAATCAATATTATTTTATGTAAAACCTGCGACCCCCCACCCCCCACACACAGACACACCCACACACACACAAAAGACTTGATATTGTGTGCATGGATTTAAAAGGGTTGTCTGTATTCTCAGCATATTTAAAACTTTGTTCAACACAATCCATTCGGTCGTGATTTATAAAATGAAAGCAGATCCAAAATGGAGTAGATGCATGTGGAAAAATACATGCTTTGATTGGATAGATTATAGAACCCCTTCAGGCTGTGAAGGAGACCCAGTTTCTGCCAAGCTTTAGCTGATGGCCCGATGACTTCCTATTTGCAAACCTTCCCCAAACCATGAAGCCTCAACCACTGTGCTTGACAATTGATTTGTCTGTGCTGACTTGCAGTTTGCTTTTAGTCGAGGATGAGGCGTCCATTGTAGCTCATAATATCTACTTTTTGGTCTCATCTGTTCAAAAGACATTGCTGGAGAAGTCTTGTTTTTTGATAAGATAAAACTTTGCAATTGAAAGTTGGGGTGCCATATTCATTTTATAGAGAAGAGGCTTTTTTCTCACAACCGTTCCAAACCAACCACACTTGTTCTGTGATTTTCTGATTCCACTGTCATGGTCATGAAGTTTAGCATTTAACATGGTAAATATGAGTTGTAAAGTCTGAGGTGAAGGTCTTGGGTTTTTATGTAATTTCTCTGAGTTTAGCACAGTCTAACCTTAGGATATATTTGTGAAGAACCTCTATAGTTGGTTGGTATTCGTGGGGTCAGTGACCACAGCCACTAATAAATAGCTGAAATTCACCAAAACTTGAGACCCCTTCTAAAAATGCTTATAACTGCCTATTTTAATAGTTCAAACATCAGATATGACTTAATATGCATTATTACACACAGTGGAAATCATCGCAGTACTGCAGAAGCTAACATCCATGGTCTTCCTTATCTTTTGGGGCAATCAGCAACAATGAAAATGTATGGCGCTCCTGGATTGGCTGCTTTGCAAACCCCAGCCAATAGCGTGTCCAGTATCATTTCACCTAGGTATTTTAACTTCCCAAGCCGCATTTTCTTTAGAATATTTTAGATATACACTATGGAAAAATTTACAAACAATTTGGAGCTACTGTCCACAGAAAAATCTGTGAATATTGAGCTACAAATAGACAGGGATCCACTGTATTTTTGCTTTGTAGACTGGCAGCTGCTTTAAATGTTTTACACTTGTGAATTATGTGTCTCACTGTAAAATGATGAACTTCATAGAAAGTTACTAAAGAAATCTTTTTTAAAAAAATGTTCTCTCTAAGTTTTCTGGCATTTAAGCAAATAGAAGTAATTTTGGTAATTCTCACTAACCTAAAACACGAGGTTTGGTCTGATTTAACTTCAGACAGTGAGAAAAATTATAGATTTTTATTTGATGTGTGTAAACTTCTGGTTTCTGCTGAATCTAGATTTTTAGTGCTTTGAAAAACTATTCATTCTCAACCAACAAAAGTAACATCCTTATGAAGGTGAAGGAACAAAGCATATGTTTTTAATACATGTATATGTGTTTTACAAAACATTTAAAAAAAACATTTATTACATTTATATTCATCGCCCCTGAGTCATTCCTTTGTAAAACCACCTTTGTCTACAATTGCAGCAGCAAATCTTTTGCTTAAACTAGATAAATCAGAGAATGACACAGTCACTTCCACAGAATAATTATCAAAAGGGAGTTTCTACATGAAAAACAGCAAGATTTTAGATCCCTGTCCTTGATAATTAGAAGAAGATTATGCCACAGGGAACATGTAGATTTGGGTCTTTAAGTTCAACACTTGGTTTGTCCAGAGGCAAAGGCACCCTCGTCACTTGGTGGGTCCTGTACTGGAGTCTTAAGAGTACTATAAAGGTTACTGTGTCAGCTGCAGTCAGCATCATTTCGAGGGTGTGAGGGTGTTTGCTACTTACCCACAGCTTTGAGGGAGGCATATTTGTTGAGTCCCAGCGTACTGTGGTTACTATGCGGCTGTGGAGGCCCTTGTCCAAATGCGCCATAGGCTGCATTATTTAGTTGGTACTGTTCTGGTAAGAGGCACACACAATTAAAACCATTAGAATCATACAGTAATATATGCTATTTTCCATAAATACAGACCCAGACTGAGCTTTCTGTGTCACTCCTTCACCTGTTTCTGCAACAACCTAAACTCTGTTTATCTTGGTCTGGATAAAATTTCATCAGTAAAATAAATGCTTTAAATTCAGCTTTAAAATGAAATTCAGCTTTAAAATAATTCAGCTTTAAAATGAGAGTTATTCTCAAAATTTATTAAAAGCCACTCAAGTTGATGTTCAAGTTCAAAACATGGCAACATTTTCATGGGAACATGTGAGAACAGAACAAAGTGAAACACGGCACAGTAGTGTAACACAGGCCTGCTGTGTTTTTAGGCTTTTATCATGCTTTTACTTCACCCAAATCAGAAACTTTGTTGTCTGTTTATTGTATAACTAAGAACACATACCACATGAGACAGTATTCAACAGACAGTATTCGGGATATTCAACATAATAGCATGAAAAAATAATTACGAGATAAAAACAATTTATGAAAATCTGAAATAAGGGCAGTAACATAAAGCGCATAACCTTATCAGCAGTTTAACAGTTTAACAGCTTGAGGCAGAAAGCTGTGCAGCACTCTGATGGTTCTGTTTTTGATGTTACGTTACTTTTTTCCTGATGGCAGCAGTTCAAAAAGTTTGGGGAGAGAATATGAAATGCAGTATATCAACACACCATCTCTGTAGAACGTTGGTAGGATGCTGGAAGGTAGTGATGTTTGTTTCAGTTTCCCCTTTCCTTTAGGGCAGCTGTGTCCAAAGTGTGGGTGATGGACCCACTTGAGACCTTCAGAATGATTTTGTGTGGCCTTAGCCTGCATTTCAAGAATGATACAGATTTACATATACACCTACAAGCAATTCATGGAAAGACATGGTGTGGTTTTAGTGCCAAAATTAAGGCTATTGCGCATTACTTCCTTGTCACTGGAGGCCATGTTCATTCTGAAGCCAGCTACCGATCTGATCAATGAGAGGCTGTCGTCAATAACTGGACGGCTGGTGCTAGCAAATGAGAAGGAGCCTCTAACCTTGCGTAAGCTTTGGAGAGGCTGGTGACTAGCATGCCTCGGCTGGTCACCCACTGGATTGCCTACTTTCTCTGCTGGCCATTAGAATGAATAGGCTGGTGTTAGCCTTGGATATGCAAGCATTAGCCTTGGATAGGCTAGCATTATGTTTTAATTTTTAAAATTTTTTATTTATTTATTTATTTTAAATTTCCATTGTTATTATTATTATTACTTTTTTGTGCAAAATATACTAGTTGAAGTTATGACTAAACCACCCCATGCTTTAAATAGAAGTTTCCAAGGTTCATAATCTGTTATTAACTCAAAACGCCCCTGGGGATACTTGTTCCTGGTTTTGTCATGGCCAGTCACAAATGTGAACTACACTGAATAATTAATAAACATTAAACAATCTGTCCAATTATAATTCTAAACTCATATTTAAATTCCTTTGTAATTCTCAATCAGAGAGGTATAAAGTACCATGATGCACCTTACATTTATCAGCACACTCCAAATGAAATTAAGTACTTACAGAGGTTAGATTATTTTTTAACACATGAGTAAAACTGTAAGAATTAATTAAATTAATAATCATTATGAAATTATTTCTTGGATGCATTTCATTTTTCTGTATCCACAGAAAAAAAAGTCTCTCAAAAGTCTCTAGTCTATCCTATTTTTCTATGTTAAAGTCAAATCTATGTTAAGGTAAAATCTGTGCCATGAAAAACAAAGTACACAACAGATTTAGTCACAGGAATAAAAGAAAAGTGGCAGCTGAGTGTATTTTCTGATGCATAAAAAGATCACATATTTTCTGACTTTAACAGGTCTGGCAGATGTGCATTAGGAAAACTCTGTGGTGCTTGAACCTGACTTGTAGAGTGTTGCCCTTTTACTATGAGGCTGGTGATTTTGTTTGAGACAGTGGTACATCCCTGATGGCCAACCAGTCTCGTGCCAAAAGAACTGAGGTAAATGAACAATGGAACAAACCAATGAGGGATTAAAGCTCTGGCTTTTAGCATTAATGAAGTCCACTGATGCACCCGGTGCACTTGGTGTCTGCCCCAGGGATGGATAAACACATGCACAGCACTCATGAATGTTCACAGGGACACATAAGTATCCAGGTCATTTGGAAGAGACTCACAAGATCTGCTGGATTTTATGTTCCTGTTTAATCACTGCACTTGCTTGTGTCTTCAGTTGAAGTATATTGCTTCTGTTAAACTGATTTATCATAGCCTAATCAAGGTCAGATGTGTTCATGTGTGTACACATTTTTTAAAAAACATGCCATAATGATAAACAGCATGGCATTAAAGACAGTTTCAGACGGTATCTGATCCTGTCACAGCTGGGAAGGATGGAGAAATATGCAGAAGAGCAACAACTTGTGAATGCTAAGTACTTTATAGGCTCACATAAAAGAGAACCACAGTGTGGAAGTGTGGAAACTAAGAGTAACTGAAAGAAAGGACAAGTGAGTGTTTTGGGGGGTTTTCCAAGTATTTGTGATTTTCAGTTATTCACCAAATGTGTATCATTCTTAAACTACACTCAGGGGCCATGCAAATTAAGTCCAGGTGTGGCAAATGGTCCTCGGGCTGCACTTTGGACATTCCTGCCTCCAGAAGTCTAGTTTGCAGTTTGCCACAAGCTGTGCAGGGGACACAGCAAACGTGTGAAAAGGTGCTCTGGTGACAAAATGTGAAAGTGTTCAAGGGATATGAATAATTTATCAAGGTGCTGTAACTGCTTCAAGCTGATCTTAATATATCTGTTTTGTGTGTTTTCTTGTTTAGCTGTAAGAATATGAATATAAAAATTCACCACTGCATATTAAGGCCTAACATCAGGCCAAGCATCAGACTCTAACCATGTTTCCATTTTTTTGCACATTTTAAAGTATCGCATTAGAAAAGGTTGATGGAAACAAAATTTAAAATAACTTCCTCAATTTTGCAGAAAGTTTTTACGCTTGCTTGAGGTGGTTTTTAGCTTTTCAGAAAAAGGATTAATGGGCTAATGCCAGTCAATGGAAACATGCCTTATTAGCATTTTCCTTTTTTTTTTGTATTTGCAACATTTTAAAAGTTTGCTCAAATTTTGCATGACAACTGGATGGAAACCTAGCAAATGACCATGGAGCAAATGCAACTGCAAAGACACTGAGGACAGTGCTCTCATCAAAGAGTCACCTGTCCAAGCAGCTGGTGTTCAGTAAGAAACAGAAGCTGAAAGGCCAGTGTTTAGGAAAAAAATCTTCTTTTTGTGTTTTTTTCTTACCTAATTGCTGAAATACATAATGTTTTTTTATTACTACTTTTAATGTGTAGGCTGCTGACTGTATCCGGCTAATCCCAAAACTAACAACAATTTACTGTGAAATGAGATTATGAAAATGAAGCAGTGAAAACCAGACTACACAGAGGAAGAATGGCTGGCATGCTTAGTCAATTATCAGTGCGATATTTTAGCCGCCACAGTGGGCACAGATGAGAGTAGCAACCTGAATAATGTTTGATTAACAAAATAACAACAGCTGTGTTAAGCATAATGTAGTTTGCTCAGTCTACTGCAGGTAGGGCACTGACTGCTCATAAGTTCTCCACACAGCTCAGCTAAAGTAAAGTGGACTAAGATATGTAAAATTTTTAGTTTTAAAGAAATTTTTGTTGCACTGGGATACATGCATGTTTCCAACTCTGTCTCAGATACAGTTACACATAAGATATGGACTGACATCCTCTGGTCGTGCTTTGAAGTCGTCTTTTGTGAATGTTCAAGACCATGAAAATGTATTTCTTTTTAGTATGTTTCGTGTGTGCATGCCATCGAAAAAATAGTAAAGGAGAGAGTATAATGCAAAGAGAGAAAAAAAATCTTGCAATAAATGCAGGAAAAGGTGAAATTTATGTAATCAAGAATGGCTTATTACTGGGCCACTCTACTTCTGCAGTTGTCTTTTCATATTTAGGTCATTGCATTTTGCTTCAAGCCTTCTTTCAGCACTGAGTCATGCTTGTTGGAGGTTTTCAGTCCAAATATTTGCCTCCCGTACAGAGATTAGAACAGGCACAAATTGCTAATATGAATCTTCAAGGATACAACTTCAAAGATTTGCGGCTTCTCTGACATGTCAAACTTATATTTCAAAGTGAAATGTAACTAATGTGGTACATTTATGCATTAAGGAGAATGAATAGGTAAAGTTTGGTTTTAAAACAGCAGTTCAAAGGACACCCCATACATGTGGGTCCATTTACTGGAAAATGAGAACGAAAACCCTCCCCCAAAATACTTTCTTCAAAAACCAAAAGTTAAATATTGCCCAGATAGAACAAATTAATAATTAAAAACACTTTTAGTCCAAGAGCATGAAGAAAGTGTGTGTTAGAAGCTTGGAGAATTGGAACCCAAATACAGATCACCAGAGACCAGGAAGGATGCTGAATGGGACTTTTAATGATGAACTGAACTTAAAGACAACAAAATGAATGTCGAGCCTAAAATAAGGACTAAAGCTGGGAGGGGACCAGAGGAGTTTGCAGACCATAGGAACAGTATGATCCAGCAACTGGCACTGGGATTAGGTGAGTATACATACACACACACACACACACACACACACACACACACACACACACACACACACACACGAGAATGAGGAGCAGCTGGGATTAATTACTGGGGAAGGAGGAGACAAGTTGACATATAACACAAGGGCAGATATGACTGGGGGAAAAACATCATAAAAACACTAATCAACTCCAACGCTAAAGGAAAAAAATATGAAAGAAACAGGTAAAATACAAAAGGGATGGACTGGGAAGGGAGAAACTAAACTGAAATCAACAAGGAAATAATCTGAATATAACACATATGTAACCCTAAACCCAAACACCCTAGAATTGTCACAGTATGGAAACTGACTGAAAGCTGTTTAACTATAGATCTCTAACATTGATTAAAGGTGTATTTTGACAGCAGGATCTATTTTCCTTGCATCCTGGGTAGTTTTCTGGTTCCACTACAGCAACCACAACAACATCAAAATTCCAGGGTGAAAATGTATCCCAAAAATGGTCCCGTCAGGCAGCATTTTTGGTTTCTACCCTGAATATGGATGGAGATATGTGGTGGGAGGTTGCTAAACATTTAAAACTGGACAAATATTCCAGGCCTGCATTTCCGACTGGCCACAATAAAACCAGGAACAAGTTTCCCTGGGGGCGTTTTGAGTTATTTACAAATTCTGAAAGTGTGGATTCTAAGAAGTGAAGAAAATTTGGCCATTTAAATGTTGGCACTCTACAAAGGAGATTGGTGAGAAAACAGTTCTCAACATACCTGATCACCAACCTGGGGCTGTTAACAAAGGCTGTTAATTTCCATTACTTTTCAATAACCTCACCCCCCAGCATTGACTGTCAACAGGTATGACTTGGAAAGGTGTGCAGACAAAAGTGAGAAATACATATTTTTAGACGTTTTCAGGTTTTGTCCCATTTTCCAATAAGGCTGTGAGCTTCGGTCTTGTGAGCCTTTGTCATGGAGTCTGTGAAATGAAGAAAGCCCAATGTAAATAAATATTTTAGGTGTTACAGCTACTAGACGCAGTTAGTGCGGTATGCACCACTGTCCATTCAAGATCCACTTAGTCACCGTCATAGCGCACTCAACATGGCCGCAGCAGCACAGGGCATGGTTGGGCCAGGCAGGCTAAGATGTGCCTGACAGTAGCATCGTGCAGGTTTCCTGGACAAGCATGCAATGGAAAACAAGGCCTATCAAAGCCATCATATTAGTCATTCAAGTTTTATTTACATTTCACAAAAAATTCTTCAGTGCTATGTAATCGTAATCGTGTTCTAAAAACAATGAAAGTTCCGAAAGTCACCCCATGAGAAACTGCAAAGTATTCCTACAGACATGAATGCCTCCAATCATATAAGTGGTCCTGGCATGTTTTCTTTTCATCTGTATCTTTCTGGTGGATGTTGTTATCTCTGAAGTAAGGATGTACGCCTGTTAGCTTCAAGATGTCCAATTACTCTCATATCCTACCTCTCTCTTTCTGCTGCTAAAGAATCCATCTGCACTTTCTACATGAACACTAGAGAAAGTTTGCGGCTGCACGACAGTGTCCCACATAGAGAATTCATTTTTCTTCTCTCGTAGCATTTACAGTCAAAGTTACAGATATTCTCCATTTCAGTGCCTCTGTCTTCTTCAAATGTGGTAGCGATAAGTAGCCATGTGTTCCTTTCATATGTGGAGCTCATTGGCCAAAACCAATAACAAAAGTGTGTGAATAGCTAAACAAAGCCGGTATGTCAATCAGCTGTGAACCTCCTGAAACTCAATGCCTGTCGGCTCAGATTTACTCTGTAAACAAGTTGAATTCAAACACAAAGTTTATCATTTTAAAACCTCCGAAACGGGTATTTAAAGCATGGGGTGTTTTTCCTGTTTTTCCCCCTATATTTTGCAAAAAACCCCAAAAACCCAAAAATCACTATTTTCTCTGAAGTGTATGGTTTTTTGAATTATTTTTTTTCTCCATTTCTGCTCTGGTGGCTTGTTCCTGTTTTTGCCATGGCATGCCACATTTCTGTACTCAAATGTTTTTATTGGTCTGATGTAATATTTTAATTTTAAATGTCATGTTTTCCTCAGCTATAAGCAGAAAATCATTATTATTAAGACAAATAAAGGCTTGAAAACATCAGTCTGTGTGTAATTAATGTATATGTGTTTTACTTAATGACTTGAGTTAATGAAATAAATAAACTTTTTAATAATATTCTAATTAACTTTTGACTGTAGGTGGGTGGGTGATCGGTGTTAAATAAATAAAAGTTGCTATATACTGTAACTCTTCTCCTCACTTAAATTTATTTTCTGAAAAAAATATTTTGCATGTAGCCGTTGCCTCCCTCTATCCCCCTTTAAGGCACCCCTGTCTCAGAGTTCTGGTCTTCATAAGATAGATAACTGACTCTACATCTCCTTAACAGTCTGGAAATCTTGTTTTTTACCTGTCTCTCTCTCGGTTGTGCAAGTCTGATTTTTCACTTATCCCATGTACACTGGTCTAACATCTTAAATTTGCCCCTATCAGAAGGTTTGGGGTCTGTCAAACAGCAGTGCCTGGGTATGTTTGTCTTCATGTGGCTTTTCAAGTGTACTCATGTGAAGAATTAAGCAGAACTTAAGCTATCGACTATCCTGTGCTAACTACATTAGCTGTTAGCACAGACAAAGTGACTTTAATCACACACTCATAGAACCTGAACAAATAAAATCCTTCTTTCTGGTTTTTGTTTTTTTCCCATGACAACACAATTAGGTTCTCTCTCCATATTTATTAAAAATAGCATCAGGACACAAAGATCATCTGCAATCTCTTCAACAACACACCAATCAGTCCAAATAGGTTCAGTCACTATGTCTAATGAGAAGAACTTTTTCCAACACTTTATCTGTTGTCTCATCTGTAATGGAAATTCCGATCCTTTCCCGCTATATTCTGATTTGTCCTGCAGTTCGGTTAAGGAAGACTTTTTTTTTTTCCCCAACCTGTTTACCCAAAAATGCTATAGATATAATTTGTGCATCTGATGCAGTCTTTGGAGTGGAGCGAGGAAATAGTGAAGATCTAGGGCAGAGTGGGGGATTCATTGTAAACATTGTTCTGAGTATGACTGAAAAAAAAAAAACAACATGTAGATTACTGCTGGGTGACATGTTATAATCACTGTTAAAGCTAAATTCCTATTGCTAACTTTTTTTCTTTGATAAAAAAAAAAAAAAAAAAAAAAAAAAAAAAATCCTCATGTGATGAAGCAAACTTTGTCTTAATGGCATAAAACTTCCCCGAATTTTGCCTACCCCTCAACATAATTACCAGAAAGATATGCTGCCATTTTGCATTTTTAGGAACCCTTCCACTACTACTCAACTCAAAATGGGCAAAAATATAATTTTTCAGATATACCACTTGCAGCTGTAATTGCAGCACAAAGGGTTTCAAGAAAGAACTAAGTCAAAAAGACTGAATACAAAAGAACACCACATTTTCAGATTTTTTAATTATAAAAAAAAGTTAGAAAAACATATTTCATCTTCCTTGTGCTTCATAATTATGTGCAACTTTGTGTTCAAACCCTGAGTCGGTCGTAACAGATGGCCGATCGTACTGAGCCAGGTTCTGCTGGAGGTCTTCCTGTTAAAGGAGAGTTTTTCCTTTCCACTGTCGCCACATACATGCTCAGTATGAGGGATTGCTGTAAAGTCAATGACACAATGCAAGCATTTCTCTGCTCTTGCTACATGCTCGTTCAGGTGGAGTGAATGCAACAGGTCGATGACTTGATGCAGTCTGCTGGGTTTCCTATGACAGAAAACTTTTTAAACTAATTTGAATAATATACTGAGCTTAATGCACTGTTTGATAACTAGGATCAATTGGAATGTATGTATTCAATTGAAATAGATTTTTTTGGAAATGCCTCGAGATGACATTTGTTGTGAATTTGCGCTATATAAATCAGCTAAATTGAATTGTTAACATATCACATAAAATTCTGATAAAGTACATTTGAGTTTGTTGTTGGAAAAACTTCTCATCGCTTCTGCATGCATGGATGATTCTTTGGGATTGTGCACAAAGCAAACCAGTCTCTAAGTGCAAATATATGGAAAAGGGACAAGCTGCCTAAGGAGTTCAGCTTGCTTACATTAATATGATAATTATGGAGTTACATGTGTGTGTCGCCTCAGACTTCCACATACCACAGACATGTTCTAATTCTGGACAAACATGCTCAGTGTCTAAATTTGTCCTCTTTCCAAAGCCATTTTACAAATATTTTGAAATTAAATCAAGAATTTTATCTATCTATCTATCTATCTATCTATCTATCTATCTATCTATCTATCTATCTATCTATCTATCTATCTATCTATCTATATAAAATGCTTGTTTAATTTTGATTGCTGTGATTATTTCATTGCTCAGCCTGAATAAAGGTACTCTTTCTTTTTAAAGCAATTTTATTGAACTTGCTGGATTTTATCTGAACTGTCTGAACTTCTACCTCAGTTCTGTTAGATTTGAAAAAGATTAGATGTTCAGAATAATGCACTTTCCTGACCAGTGGGCACGATCAATCCAAAATATTGATAATATCAATACCAAGTTGATATCAATACTAGTGTGGTAAGATTGATACTTTAATTTCAGATTCTCTCTTGAAACTTGATTTTATTTTTGTATTATAGTTTCTCAACTCTGCCATAAAAAAGATTTTGTTTTGGTTTGCTCTCAAATAATCATTTTTCCACTTTGTTTATTTAGGAAAAAATGTGCACAAATTTATTTTGTTTTTATATTGTTATTGTTTATCATGTAAATATGTTATTGAAGAGACACAAATTTTTCCCAAATTCTATCCTAGGTTTGAACAAAATAATTCAAAGAAAAAAAACACAACAGCACAAAAACAAAAGTTTGATGATACATCAAATTTAAGTAAAAAATGTCACTATCAGTATTGATATAAGTGATACTGGCCCTGTATTTACTTGGAATCAGATTGATACCAAAATATGCAGTATCGCATACCTCTACAGAAAAAAAACAATACTTAGCTACAAGGTTTATTTTCTGTAATTTAGCAAGAACATTGATATTTTTTCATTAAACCCCCAGATATTCAGGGTTGACAACAGTTCATTCTTAACATCGTGTCACAAAATAAGCAGTGGATGAGCTTGTTGTGCAGAGAGAGTAAAAGCATGACAGTGGGGATTTGTTTTGTTATTTCCAGGAAAAGCAGCTTAATGAGCTCCTCTAAAGTTGTGCTGCCTGCTTTCCGATATATATTTATATATTGAAAGTGTTATTTACAGTGACTTTGTGCAAATGGGGGGGGAAATCAATTTTCCTAAACTTTTAAGTATTTTTTTACCCATAGATACAGATTGCATTACCTCCACCTCCAGCAACCTTCACAATTATAGACAGTGTTGAAAATGTACAGAAAAACCCCTTAAAATAAATGGTTGTTATGGAGAGCCTTACCATTAATATTACCCTCTCTGAGTGTGGTGGCAAGATAAACTCAAGTCTCTTTCCAGCCTTATTTGCCACATTTAAAGTTGCTTTAATCCTTTCAAGTTAAAATTCAAGTTTATTTGTATAGCATATTTCAGCAGCAAGGCAGTTCAATGTGCTTCACATCATAAAAACATCAATCAAGTATACAGCAAAATCATCAAAATCATCAAGCAAATATACATGAAAATCATCAAAATCATCTAACAAATATCAATGCATCAAAATCATGAGGATCATCAAGCAAATATAATCAAGCAAATGCAATTCGAAAATATTGATCAATGTTCCACTTACGACTAATCAAAGGCAGCTCTAAACAGGTGGGTTTTTAGCCTTGATTTTAAGGAACTCACTGTGTCAGCTGTTTTGCAGTTATCTGGAAGTTTGTTTCAGATTTGTGGTGCACAAAAACTGAAAGCTATCTCTCTATGGTTGGTTCTGGGTCTGGGGAAGCAGAGTAGGCTTGAACCAGAAGACTTGAGTGGTCTGGAAGGCTGATACAATGACAACAGGTCTTTAATGTATTTTGGTGCTAAGCTGTTCAGTGATTTATAAACTAACAGAACCTGTAACTAACTTTTTGGGCAGACCTGTGAAGACACCGTTGCAATAATCAATGTGACTAAAGATAAACGCATTCATGAGTTTCTCTGATTCTTGTTGAGGTATTAGTCCTTTAATTCTAGAAATGTTCTTCAGGTGATAGAAGGCTGACTTTGTAACTGTTTTTATGTGTCTCTGAAGGTTCAGGTCCGAGTCCATCACTACACCCAGATTTTGGGCCTGATCACTAATTTCTAGCTGTAATAACTGAAGCTGTGCGCTGACTCAAGATCGTTCCTCATTAGGTCCAAAGATAATGATTTTAGTTATGTTTTTGTTCAGCTGGAGAAAGTTTTGGCACATCCACACACTGATTTGTTCTAAGCATCTGTTCAGAGCTCAGATGGGTTCGGAGTCAGATGGTGACATTGTAATATAGAGCTGTGTATCATCTGTGTAGTTATGGTAACTAATCTTATGACTTGTTATAATCTGAGCTAATGGGAGCATGTGGATATTAAATAGGAGGGGTCCCAGGATTGAACCTTGGGGTACCCCACTTGTGACTTCTGTCTGCTCTAATGAGAAGTTGCCTATGGACACAAAGAAATCCCTGTTCTTTAGGTAGGATTCGAACCAATTAAGTACCATACCAGAGAGTCCGACCCAGCTCTCCAGTCGCTTTCATAATATATCATGGTCAACTCTGTCAAATGCTGCGCTGAGGTCCAACAGAACCAAGACAGTGGTTCTTCCACAGTCTGTATTTGTGTGGATATCATTAAACACTTTGACGAGGGCAGTATCAGTGCTGTAGTGATTAAATTCTCAATGCTTGACTGATCAGTGGTTAATGGGACTATTTTCTCTGTTATATCAGCCACTGGGAAGCAGATTACCTTCATTCTTTTTTCTTTTTCTTTTTTTTTTTTTTTTTTTCTTTTTTTTTTTTTTTTTTTTTTTTTTGTTTAATGTGTCCTGTCCGGCAGTGTGGCACTCAGAATTGTTGTCTGAATGTCAAAGTAAAGCCCAACAGATTTGCTTTCACAAGCAGAGCATTATGGCTTTTTCCATGATGCTCCCCTTGGTATGTATATGAAACTTTATTGAAAATTCCTTTGGGTTTGTTTCAAATGTAATGGACACAAAGATGAAAAGAAAAAAAAAGCGGGGAGGAAAGAAAGAAAGATGGAGGAACGGTTTAAAAAGAAAAAAGGAGATAGAAGTAGAGGAGAGAAAAAAGCATAGAGATAAAACAAGTCAACACCACTGAAGTCTGCCTTGGGACCTGCAGGAAGAGAAAACAATACAAAACAGAGAATCCACAACAACAAACAACATATGCATATATAATATTAACAGTTATAACTTCAATGGAAAGTACACAGTACAAGATAGTACAAGATGTATTTAGTGGCAACCGCAGCCCAACTGTGAATGTATCTAACAAACACCTGAATCTAGACACCTATGTGTGTGTGTGCGTGTGTGTGTGTGTGTGTGTGTGCTTGTGTCTATAAGGTTTCCCCCTAAGAATATTTGATAGTAGATGTGGGGGCCCACAGATCCACCCCCCAGAACATATGGACGACACAAGGAAGACCGGAGCTGCAGACACCCAGTGGCCCCCCCAGCATGGAGCGCCAGGAGCCCCCCCGCAAGAACAACCGGACCCCCCTCCCCAGAGAGCAGCAGAGGTAAGCCCCGGGTGACCCCCAGCAGCCACAATGCAGAAGCCCCAGGGTGCTGTAGCGACGAGCCCACAGGCCCTGCCAGCAACCCGCTACGCCAGAGCAGATCAGGCCATGGCTGGGCAAAGAGACCTGAGCCCCGAGGGCGAAATCCCCCCCTAGCAGAGGCCCAGCCAAGCCAGACCCCAGCAGGCAGCCACCAGGGTGAACCGGCACATACCCCGGTGCCCAGCCCCAGACACCCAGAGCCACCAATGCACCAGCAGGCAGAGGCACCTTCCACCGGAGGGGAGTGTGACGGGGGGAAAAAGGTCCCACATTTTTAGCGGGGGGCCCAAGATGATCCAGGAGAGGGGGCACCTCAGAACCCAACCTGACAGATAAACAGCCACACAAAAACACAATCACACAATCTTACCCACATGATCACATACAGAAATTCACATCCACTAACCCAACATAAAAAAAACGTTATACACCCACTTTCACTCCCCATACATACTTTATACTCTGAAGTCCAGGTAATGTCCCCCCAAAGGGGCAACCTGTCCCTGGACCCAGGAGATTACCTTCATTCTCTTTGTGCTACAAAGACAATCAATTCCATTTACTGTTGAATCCCCGACAATAAGAACTTAACATTAATTTTGGCTTCTGGGTCACTTTAGGAGGTGGTTGTGCTGGTCTTGTCTTAGACCTCTTATTGATGTTTGAAGGCGAGGTGTCCATCGTAGGCTCCTGCTGCAGAGCAGCAAACCTGTTTCAGTGGAATTCCGGTGAAGTTTAGTGGGTTTCCAGCTGGAGACATAACAGCCACCACAATGTATTATTGTTCGAGCTGGCTGATTAGCCCTTGGTACCAGAGTCAAGGAACGTGGAATCATGTCAGCTTCAGCTACTTGTTGTTTTTTCTTTGGTGCTGGTATTGACAAGGCGGTGTTTCGGTAAATGCTGGCCTTGCTGTATCATCGAGGTGAGGGGTCCGTCCTGTTAGACTAGACGTCCAAAGGGTGACATTTATTTTTCGGCTTAACTCCAAGACAGTTCCAGGTGGGTGAGCTGTTTGTTGTTTTGAGGCATCGGTAGAGTTGTTTCATTTCCAGAACCTGCGTTGATCTCGACATTTACCTCCAGTCATGAAACCCTCAGTTCTATTGATTGAAGTCTTTTTATAATACTACTAATGTCCCCTGTGTCGGCCAGAGGCATCTTGCTCTTGCTTATCTTGGAGGTAGGAAAAATTGGGCAAAAAGTAAAGTAAAATTAAAAATCCACAGTCTTTAAATCTGAAGTAATCCAGTTACAAGACAATGTAAAAGTAACGATAAAAACTGGGTATATTAAATAACTTAACCAGTAAAACTATCAAATTAGGACGAGAGAGCACAGGATAAGATGTTCCTCCTTCCATGGCTGAAGCAAGACCTTCAGGCCTAATCCTTTAGATTATTCATCTTTAGATACTTGCACGCTGTCAAAATTAAATACTATGTTCTCTTGTTTTGCCCTCTTAGGACACCAGCTAACAAATTAACCTTTACAGACAGACGTAGTAAAAGATTACTGATTGAAAATTCCTATATACTCTGAACAATGAAATGAAATAAAAATGCTTCAGCTAACTTCATTTAAGAAATTCTTAGGGGTGTCAATAATTGTATCACTGTTGATTTTGTTTCTGAACGTGGAATCCCCCTTGCTCACACACACACACACACACACCTTTGCGCAAATGTAGTTAAACTAAAGGTTGGATTTGTGAAATGATGCTGCCAGACAGTCATTCTGCACTCACCACTCCTACTGCGTGGCATCCTGGCTGAGACGCCGTTGGCTCTCCCTCCGCTGGGCGAACCGGCTGTGGCATTTTCTACTGAGCTTGCCTCACTGCCCTGCTGCTTCAACAGGTCTGTCAGTGTCCTGTAGACACAAAGAAGCATAATTACTGACTGAATTAAATAACTTAAGCTATATTTAGAGCTGGTATTTGATTTAAAGTAGCACGAAAACATCAAATCAACTGTTTAAACTTACAACTTTTAGTACTTGAAGATTAAATTTTGAACTTATCACCAGTATGTACTGACAAGACAGAATCACATCTGTCTGACAAGACATTGGGTCTTTAGGGTGGCATCGCCACCTTAAAGACCCAATGTCAAGAAACCCAAGAAAGTCAAGAAACCCAAGTTTCTTGACTTTATTTATTTTTTTAATGGCAGAATTCAAACCCAAGACCTTATTCCTGCAAGGCAATGAGGCTAACAACTGCCCCATCATGCAACCTCTTTAAAAGTAAAAAAGTGAAAATTTTTGTAAAGATATTTATATTTACAAGACATATTTTTTTCTTTGATTTGCCCTGATCTTAACATCTTAGAAAATACACCGCTAGGCTTTTTATGGCCGTTAATGATTTGTCATTTTCTATTAGGTTTGACCCACCTAGCTCAATTTTAATTTCAATTACAATTTTCTTTTCTAAGCACAGTAACGAGTAAAACAGAGAAATAGGCTGTAGGTCCTTTGATTGAGGTTGCATTTGTCAGAAACTGATTTAAAGAGAAGTAGTCCATCGTCTTCGCCCTCAGTATCCATGTGTGTCCTTCAGTGTTTTTTTTTTTTTTTTTTTTTTTAGAAGGAAGGAAGGATACATCTCAGCCAGCTGAACACAACCAGAGGCCTTTTTGCTGTACAACAGCCTTGCAATATGCCCACATTTAGACTCTTTGGTTCTGGATGTGTTCCAGTAGCAAGAAATAATCTTTAACACAACAAATGTGACTGCACACACACTTACTATAATATATTCATACCATTCATGTTTTCATTCTCTCTTGTGCAGAGTATTTACATTTACATATTTCCACAAAAGGGTGAAGACTATGATGGAGAATTAGGGCCAGGCTAAGAATTTATTTTCTTCATTTTGAGAATAAAGTCATAATAATATGACAAAGTTGAAATAATCCTAGAATACAGTCATAATTATACCAGAATAAAGTCGTAATAAAATGAGGATAAAGTCGTATTAACGCGAGAATAAAGTCATAATAATATGGGAATAAAGTAATATTACCAGAATAAAGTCTAAATAATCCAGGAATAAAGTTGTAATAATGCAAGAATAATGCTATAATATTACAAGAATAAGGTCATATAATAGGAGAATAAAGTAATAATTTTATGAGAATCCTCCACAAAAAATAATTAAAAGATAAAATGAGGATGTTCGTAACTCTGTCAAAGCTTTGCTCTCATTAAAATGACTTTTTTCTTGTAATTTTATGACTTTCTTCTGGTAACATTGTATCTTTGCTAATATTATGAGATTATTGTCATAATATTATGCTGATGTGCTGCAGTTGAGGTGTATGATGTGAAGGATGGATGATGCAAGTGAGGCTGGAGAGAGTCTTCCAGACTGAATTTACGCCTAGGCTCCATTTGCTCGCTATTTGGAAGCGTGGCAACACAGACTGATTGTCCTCATTCACTTCCTCCACTGCCATTGCCAGACCACAATGATAGGCCAGCCTTGCTAAGTGGTCCGGTTGAAATTCAATTGGAGAAATCGAGTTCAATGGGAGAAAGCTCAGATGGTGCACAGAAGGGAGATGAGAATCGAACGGAATTGCCAGGCTACCATGACTCTGGAGGTGCTGCAGGGTTCTCTCAGGTGAGAGTATTTTGGCAGAGGAACTATTGGTCATACATTCCATAAATATGGTCTTATTGGAAGAGTTGCAAGAACGAAGGCATTGCTGAAAGAAACAGAAGACAGTTCAAATATAAATAAAAACATTGCTCTGGTCAGAAGAGACTAAAATTGAACTTTTTGATAGAAATGCAAAGTGCAATATAGTCATTTTCAAGAAATTAGAATATACATACCGATGAGTTTAGTTTGTCCGATTAAAAGTACCTTTTGAAAATAACCTTTAACCAGGTATTAAGCCTACTTTTCATTCAGTCCACATTTCTGTTTATAAAAATAGTTTTTTTATTGGTCTAAGGTAATATTCTAATTTTAAATGTCATATTTTTATTAGCTGTTAACAGAAAATCAACATAACAGAAATAAAAGCTTTTAAACATCCATCTGTGTTTTTTATCTATATAATGTTTCACTTCGTGATAGAGTTCCTAAAATAAATGAACTTTTCAACAATATTCTACCTTATTGAAGGAGTCTGTATGTAATAAATGGTAAACTGGTAAATGGACTGAACTTGTATGGTATCCTCATACTGACCACTCAAAGCACTTTCACACAATGAGTCACATCCACCCAGCACTCACAGTGCTCAATACATGTGGTTAAGTGCCTTACCCAAGGGCACATCGACATGTGGTTGCAGAGGGCAAAAATTTAAACGCATGATTTTCCAGTTTCAAGATCACTCTTCCTAGTAAGGAATAGCAAGAAAACTAATATCTAATGTAACCCTAAGCATGCAAATTAGAGGCTGAAAAATGGTGGTGGCAACATCATGCTGTGAGGATGCTTTCCAGGGATAGAAAGCTGATAGGAAGATGCATGCAGCTAAATACAGGCCCATCTTGAAAAGCCATGTTTAAGGCTGCAAAAGATTTCAGTCTGGGACAGAGGTCCACCTCCAGTAGGATGATGACCTGAAGCATGCAGCCAGAGCTCCAATGAAACGGTTTAGCTCAGAGTACTTTCATATGTTAGAATGGCCCAGTCAAACTCCACGCCTATATCCAATTGAGAATCTGTGGCAAGACTTCAGAATTGATGTCCACAGAAGCTCTTATGTTTTGCTACTAAAGCTGATGTGTGTAGCCTTCGGTACCACACAGAGCAGAACTGACCTGACAGCTTCTTCTGAGCCTGGCCTTATAAGTTGTCGTACTTAATAGGGGCATGATGAGAATGTGAAAAATCCTAATCATGAGGATAAGTGAGTTAGAGTTGAGAATTGGAGCTGCATGAATGACATGTTTAAGTGAACTCTATTTATAGAGGCATCAGAAAATTACATTCATTCATTCAAATCACTTCAGATCTCAGAGTGATTGGGAATCCATTCCTACACACTGAGCATGCTCACAGGTCTTTGATCAGGATGCATTTCTCTGCTCACTCCACATTTGGGTCGCACCACAAAGACTTAAACATTGCATAAAAAGCCCCTCTTTCTTTACTGTTAAATCTTTATTTCTTTCTCTCAACCCGTTTTTACCTGGATCCAATCTAAAACTTCTTTTTATCTCTACCCTTTCCTCTCTCTGCCGCTCATTCCTCTTTGACTCATCGCCTTGAAGCGCTATGCTCTCTTCTCTTGGCTCACCGCTCAAACACTTGCTGATTTAGACATTTAATCTCCAACAAAATCTGGACCTGTCTTCAGGCTGGATGGTGTTTATAGAATTTCCATTAGAATTTCAGATGATGCCTCTAAAAGAGTTGAGACTCTGCAACTGAGTAAAGAGTTAGCAGCAGCAAGGCGTGGCAGATAGAAGTGGATTTCAACAGATTAAGTGAAAGTTCCATAGCACTGGAGTATATGGGTGATGTGTGTAAAGCACATTGGAAGTTCGTGCAAATGTCCAAAAGCTTTCTTGCAGGATGATTTAGCTGAAAATCACATTGCTTGTGCTCCAGTATCAGATGCATAGAAGGGTGATTTTAGAATGTTATCGCCATATGGGATCAAGAGACAGATGTGCAACAGTTTGCTTGTGGTATAAAATCTGTACATTGATAATGCAATTACCGTGCTGACAGAGTGAATATGTCATCTATCAGCATTTAGTAATAACTTTTTTATTTTATCTTTTATTTATTTATCTCTTGAAAGACTTTAGCTCCAGAATTATTTAGTGGGGAACTTTGAATCTTTTTTTTGTTGTGTCGTCTGAATTTAGAGCCAGTTCTTGTGATGGACAAAATTGCAAACGCCACCTTCCACCTCTGATTGACTGTTATCCAGATCAGATTCTTTGCTCAGAGTTCAATAAGAAGAATTGAATTTATTATTGCAAAACTGTGATGTGACGTTCGTTAAATACTCCCACTGTCTGTGAATGCTCCTCAGATTAAATTACCAACTGTTACTTTAGTAATCTGGATTAAATTATATAACAGAATCTGAACCATGTTCTTTTCATGGTTTCTAATCACATTACAGCTTCAGAGAGATGAGACTTTGATAATGTTCTGTAACATTCAATTACCAGATCAGATCATACACAGTGATTAGTTACAACTCTCATCCTCCCATCCTCGCTTTTTTATTCACTGCCAGTTCACATTGCAGTAAATAGTTTGTATCTACAGACAGAGAAAACTATGAATGAGATTATGGGACATATTTGTATAATATAGGCACAACAGTTTTAGAGGCAACAGATCAGTAGTGTGTCATATTGTCCTTTGCTAATTTCTGCCTCCCAACAGATTCACCATCTGTCTTCTGGTAAAAATGACTCTGCTTTCTGGAAATGTTTGCTAAACACCAGGAAACAGAAGAAAACAAGTTATGTTTCTCAATCATTAGGTTTAATTTACCTCTGCTGTCACAGTGCTCTTGTCACTGATTGCTCAAAACAGTTCAAGCTAACTTCCCAGTCACTAATGTTTAAGTTACCATGACAACACAGTTGCTAAAACACAGGCACACTCTTCATCTGTGTTACTTTCAAGCTCTTTTTTTTTTTTTAAGTACATCTTTATTTTTAGACATTTGTGATCCCTGGTTTAAAATAATACTGACAGGAAATGTTTGCACAGCTTGTTTGCTCATCTAAATGAAATCAGGGTATTTTTATTGGTTGTTTTCTAGTTATGCTTTCATGGCAACTATTAAACAAAAAGTGAAGGTATGTGTATAGAAATATATAGATATACATATAATCAGTGACTTGCAAAACATATGTAAATGACTGAAGATGCTACAAAAACTACTACAACTAAAATGATCCAAGCTTTTCAAAATTTCTTGGAAAAGTGTGGCGTTCATTTGTATTTAGCTCCCCTGAGTCATTACTTCCTAGACATTTTCTTTCTTTTTTTCAGCTGCCCTGTCCCTGCTAAAGAATCACATCCCCACAGCATGATCCTGTCACCACTATGTTTCATCGTGGGAAGGGTGTGTCCAGGGTAATGTGGAGTGTTCGTTTACTTCCAGACAATCCTATTTCTTTTTTTGTTTGTTTCAACAGTGTCCTTCTTTCCGTTACTCTTTCATCAAAGCCAGAATTTTGCAGTGGATAGCAAATAGATAATAGTGTTCACAGATTGTCCCACCTGAGCTGTGGATCTCTGCAGTTTGTTTACTAATGTTCTCTGACAAACCTCTGAGGCCTACACAGAATAGAACTGAGGGTAAATGACACACATCTGGACTCTATTTAATCATTAGGTGACTTCTGAAGGCTGGTGGTTACACTAGATTTTATTTAGGGGCATCCAAGGTTTGAATACAAATCCATGCCTCACTTGTCATATTTTTATAGAATAAAAAAAAGAAAAAGAAAATTTGTTGTACATACACATATGAACTTCCACTTTAGAATTGTGCACTTGAGATGGTCTATTACATACACAATGTTTGCAAAAGGATTCTGGAGTGGATTTATTGCATGCATGCAGTTACACGTCTGAATATCAATTTCACTGAATATAATTTGTGTTGCATCCAAAAGTTTAAATTCTTGGCAACAGAGTACAAACAATGCAGAGGAACAGAGTTTTCCCCCATTGATTATATTACTTAATTTATTCTCTAACAGAAGCTTTTTTTTTTTTTTTTTTTTTTTTTTTTTTTTTTTTTTTTACATAATAGCTACAATGTTGGCTATTCAGGTAACAAAATTTTGAAACCACAGAAAGATGGATTCAAAGTATGGAAAAAGGATAAATTGGAGCCACTGTTTTCAACCACACCCATAATTTGGATTGTAACAGACAAAATCTTATCTTTGGGTAAAACAGAAACCTTTTCATGACTAAGAAACCATGTTATGACCATGGCAGATAAACCCCTACCTTTTAATGTTTTTAGTCCCTTTACTCCAACAAGCGAAGCCACCAGAAATAACCAAGTATAAACAGCACACAGCCAGACCCCCCAGTCACTCTGGATCCTGACCCACATTTAGGTCTGTGTGGGCCCAGTAAAGCCTGGAAGGTAAGAGGAGGAGTGGAGAAGGTGACGCAGCTTGAGGGATTTGGATGGTTTGTCACTTCTGATGCAACCAGAAATCCGTCAACATATTTGTCTTTTCACTTTGGGAAGAGTCGTGCCAAATAGTGATGCGGGCACATACACTAGGTGTGCTTTAAAACGTCTGCACAGAAGTGTATTTGCATGTGGACAGAGTTACACATACAAGTGGTGACAGAGTAAGAGCACAGCCCTGCAGCTAATCAGTAGTTGCAAGTTTAGCAGAAAGGAAAGAAACTTTTCCAACACTTTAGATTGGAAGATTGAAAAAAAATATTATTTTATTGTAAGTTTTATAATAAAGTTGTTTGATTAGATTCTGCATTAAATGCATTATCACTTGCATGTCAGGGGGTTCTGTTTATAGCTTGTGAGGACTAGTTTGTTCATCTAAGTTAGCATTAGGCTTTTAACTCCTAAGTAGTTAGCACATACTATTGCTAACTGTGTTCAACATTCACACCTTGACTAAATAATTGGCCTTAAATTCAACAGGTAGGGAATACAGTATTTTTTACAGTGTTACATACTGAGTATTGGGTTGCTGTCATTTCATTTAATTTGATCATTCTAAAGGCAGAACTGAACTTTAAAATTCCTTCATTTGAGCCTAAATATGACTCTAGTAATCCAGCTTAAAGGGATAGTTCAAAATTTTCAAGTGGAAATCTATAAAGTTATTTTTGGAGATGTCTCCATTGCCTGTCACAGAAAGAATAGACAGCAAGATAGATGTCCAATAGGGATGCCCGATTTATCAGCATTAACATTGTTAGTCTTCTTTTATATTTCAGTATCAGTCCCTTAAGTAAAACTGGGGTGATATTACCAACCAAAAGCAAATGACTGATGAGTTGCAGCACAGGACTATGGGGTGTGTCACTGAAGCAGAGAAGCAGTGCTGGTGGTGTTAAAAGGTTAGGGAAATGTTAATATTATCATAATATTGATAATATAGTTTCGATTACTGGCCAAATCAGTAATATTGATATCGGACATCAATAGTGGCAACATTTTCATATTGGTGCATTCCTCATTTAGACTGAAAATTTTCATAGCAAATATTAATCATTTATACTTTTGTACTATTAAGTTTACCCTGTTCTCTTAGCAAAGCAATGTTGGTGTTATTGCACAATTATGTTAATTTAGACCACATGTGTCAAACTCAAGGCCCGTGGGCCAAATCTGGCCCGGCAGAAGTTTTTATGTGGCCCTCTAGACTCTAGAAGTAAAACCTTTAACACAACAGTTGTGTGCTTAAATATTAGTTTATCAATCAAATCACCGTAGTTTTATCTGTATTCTGCCAAATTAGATAAAGGTGAAAATATGTTTAACATTATTTAATTTCAAGAAGTACTCATCGAATTCAGAGACGGCTATTTATTCATGTTTTAGCAGTTTGTTAATGGGTAATTTTATCAATACATAGTGCCACAACCGGCCCTTTAAAGACATTGTTGATCTTGATATGGTCCAAAATGAAAATGAGTTTGACACCACTGATTTAGACAGTCAGCTGTAAAAACCTTGCTTGATCAGCTGCAAACAGAAGTGGAGCAAACATTTGGATTTTGTGACATTATTTGTCCAAGGCCATCAAATATGCTGTGTTCCCAAGCTTTTCTGGGTCTTACATTTTTGAAAGTTCCCCTGGTGAACTCATGACCAGTTGATCAGCTGGACTGATAAGGTAGTAACACAGACAGCGTTGGGCCGAGAAAACAGCCACATACTGAACAACAGTCACCTGCTAAAGCATACACCATTACTATCTTCGAACATTGCATAATGGCTTAGAGGTATGAGTATTTTAAATAGCTAAAAACAGCTAAGCGGGGATTTCTTCTGACAAACTGCCAGGATTTCTAGAATTTTCTGCAAACTCCTTTTGAAATGACATCTGCCTGTAGCAGGTAAGAGACCTTTTACTGATAATGACAAGACAGAACCTTTGATGCAGTACTTGGTTTGCAACATAACCCAGAATGACTTGTTCTAAACCAGCAGCTAACAGAATGAGCTGCGTGTCTCAGGGGGGCACCAGAGTTGTGCCAGAAGCAGACATGATGCTGCAGCTTCATTTCACTAAAGTAAGTCCTGCTAAGTCAGAGGTTTGTTTCATGTCTGTCAGCAGGAGTATACAAAATCTACCAAGCCAGATTTCATCGAACCTACTGCAGATGGTGAGCAGAAGCAAGAAAAAGGACTCTATGAAATTTTGATGCAGCCCCAGAGCCAGATCACTCTCTTTAACATTGGAAAATGAGGCCTTGATCTTTGCACTAAAGCTAAATGTGCACAAAAGTTTATGACTTGCAGCCAGAACTCGATGTCCTTTTACAGAACCATCAAAGTGGACTATCTGCAGAGATAAAAAATTACCTGGTGTCTGGAATTAGCTGATTTCAAGCTTGACTAGGTCTAATGGATTAGCACCCGGTCAGACATCCATAAATCTGGTCTCTTTCTGGTCAGTGAACACACAGTTCTGGGGGACTTCTCATACGTGACAGGACCTGATGTCTCATACGTGACAGGACCTGATGATCCTGATGCATTCCCAGGATGTGTAGTCCCTCTAACAAGTTCTGGTCTTCCTAATACTCTTCTCCCATTGGGATCCGCCTCCCTCCAAAAGGAGGCAACCTGGGGAGATTCCCAATCAGATGCTTGAACCACCTCAATGGACTCCTTTTGATGCGGAGAAGCAGCAGCTCTACAGGTGACGGAGCCTCTTAACCTTTCTCAAAGGTGGAGTCTGGCCACAATATGGCAAATCAGTTTGTCTTTCTCTTAAAATACCAAAACTCTGTTCTCCAGTAACTGTTTTCTCACACAGGGCTTAATGTCTCTGTTGCTTCTAATATAAATAATTGAAAAAAAATTAGAAAGACAAGAAAAACATATTTTGAATGTTGCTAAGCATAGTTCCTAAATAAAACTTGAAATTGATTAATATCCGCAAGTCCATGCATCCATTCTTTCTCCTCCACTTATCTGAGATCAGATCACAGAGGGCAACAGGTCCAGCCAAGGCAAGTTTATTTGTTTATTGCTCTTTTTATAATACGTATAACTTAAATGTGATTAATGCTGTATAGCGCTTTGTGATGATGTGTCTGTGAAAAGTGCTTTATAAATCAACTCTACTTACGTATTTACTTAACACTGCAGTATGTAACTTTTATAAAGAAATATGTTTCTACATATTTGTTGAAACTGTCGTTATGTAGAAGTACAGTATGGAATGAGACAAAAAAAAAAAAAAAAAAAAAAAAAGTGCTATCTAGAAACAATTAATCAGAGCCAGGAGGCGGGTCTTAGCGCTGTCAATCACCATGCCTGTGCTGCTGTTCATCCTCCCCTCCCTCCCCCACTTGCTCTCTGCTACGCTGCAGTTCGAAGAGGCTAGGCTAGCTAGCATGGCCACCAATGACATCGGATAAATGGTTTGTCTGGAACAGTAAGCTGTTTCTCCTCCATTAGCACATTTAGCAGCCAGTAAATGAGGTTGAGTGACAGCGCTAAGACCCTCCTCCTGGCTCTGATTGGTTGGTTTTGGTCGGGAGCGGTGCATTTCCTCAGATGGCAAAAGAGGGTCGGGGAAGAGATGGAGGAGGTCAATCTTTTCACAGATTATCTGTCTCATTGTCACAACATGGTGACAGTTTTAACAAATATGTAAAAAAAAAAACAAAACAAAACATATTTCTTTAAAAGCTACATACTGCAGCTTTAGTAGCCAGTTGAAATGAATTTATGAACAACGTTAATGTTTGGAATCATTCAAGCTTCTATGAGCAATTGGTTCAGAATGCTGCAGCTTGATTATTAACGGGCACATAATGGCAAGAACACATAACCCCTAATTTTACTCTTCAACCTTCAACCACTGCTTTTACATTTTATGTGTGTATTGTGCTTTTTCTTTTCTGCATCTCTTTCAGCACCAAGGCCAGCTTTGGTTAAAAATTTAAAGTGCTTTCTAAATAAACTGCTATGTTGACATTGTAGATAGACCCCTGGAAATTACAACCCTGCTCAGAAGACAATGGTGGGGAAATTACCATTATCTCTGATGTTCACATGATAAAACCTCAAATTACTGTAATGAAGGATGGTAATCTGCTCCCATCCACTATCAGACAGGCCTTGTAGCTGATTAAAAACTGGAATCTCATCACCGTTCATCAGCGTCTTAATTGCTCCATGTCATCAAACTGTAATCACAGGTAAATTACGAAAAAGAGTCTAAATGTGTAAGTTGCATCAGCTAAAATGTAGCATAGTGTTTCTGGTGTTACATGTAAATATTTTTTTCCATTAATTTGTGATATTTAAAAATAAAGGGATAGTTCATTTTTTTCTTAAGAGGGATTCTATTAAGAGTGTTCAACCAGTAAATATCTTACTTACGGTATGTAATCCATTATTTTTAACTGCCATCATGCAGTTTTTTTTATCTTGTCATGTATGTTAGTGGGTCTAAAAGCACTTTTTATATGGGTCTAAACATAAAGCAACTATGCACATTTTGTGAAGCATCAAGTCCTGTCATGTCTGTGAAGTAAATATATCATTTATGATGTGCTCCTGATCTGTAATTTGCATGCTTTTTGGGGTTAAGGTTGTAAAATCTCCAGGTTAAAAGTTACTCATTTTTTAGTGTTACTGTCTCATTTTTTCCCCATACTTAATGATCAGATGAACATTTTAGACTAAAGATTCAATGTTTTATCCACAGTCTATTTGTGAAGTGATCAAATAAATGAAGCCAAGTCCCCTTCTGTGGCAGCCACTGCAAGCACCCAGCATTCCGAGTTGAGGGAATAAAGATCCCTACAGTGTACTATAACATAACATAAGGTAAGAATTTTATTGGGTAGCTGCCAGAACCAGCAATAACTTCCTCCATAATTTGAGATACACTCGCTCTTTCATCGAGGCAGACCACACAGGCCACACTTTGCTCCCTCAATGCATCTATCAGCCCCATCGCTGTTGCACCACTGTTCCTTCCTTTGGCCACTTTTGATAGATGTTGACCCACCAAGTCAGCATCATCACATAAGAGCTGCAGGTTTGGAGATGATGAAGGGTAATTCACTTCATCTGTAAGTGGTCATCATGGTACGCCTGATTGGTGTGTTTGTATCTGCTGCTGCTTCTGGTTGGTACAGATGGAACCTGAAAGGCTGTATTTGTTTGGATGGGAGGTAGTGGGCTGTACTCCAGGTGTGTGGGAGGACTGGTGGGAGGTTGTTCCTGGCCTCATTGGACAGTGTTGCCAGATTGTTGCCAATTGGGCTTCTTTTGAACACGTTGGGCTGAATAAAACATCTTAGAGTGGATTATTAAAATTTGGGCTGCTTTTTACAACATTTGGTGGGTTTTCAGAAAGCATTTATGGGAAATTCTATCAAAATAGTTGTCATTCTGTGGCAGAAAAAAACATTTTAATAAAATGCCATGTCTTTGCTTGCACTCATTTTATTAGTTCATTTATTTTGAAATGTCTGGAATCTGACATCACCAATAATGAATAGTCATTGGTTAAGCAAGTGCCACAATGAAATGGTATTGGTCTAATTTATATATATATATATATATATATATACATATATATATATATATATATATATATATATATATATATATATATATATATATATATATATATATATATATATATATATATATATATATATATATGTATGTATGTATGTGTGTGTGTGTGTGTAGACTGTATCTGTCTCTTAAGATTTTAACATTAGTTTCAACAGATGTTGAGATTTTGGGCTGGTTTTTTTGAGTTGGGAGGGTTTTACTTTGTGTTTGGTCTGGAAACCATCAGTCAGATTGGGCAACCCTGTCGTTGGTGGGTTGGTGAACATGGTGACATGGGCTTGGGTGACTAAAACTAGACTGAACTCAAAATGACTACATATGTTAACACTGATCTATTTTATGAACTGGAGTTTTTTAATACGCCAAAAATTCACCTTTGTCTTGGTCAGCTCTGAGTAACCATTCCCTGGAAAATTAACTGCTGCTACAGAGGCTAAGAGAATAAGCTACTGCAGGTAGGATATTTACTGCTTATATTCTCACTGCAGAACCCCACCCCCAAATCTGAACTACCTATTTAGGTATAAAGCTGATTACATCTGTGTTGTTAAAATAAGGAACCAAAACATGAACACACCAGATGTGCCAGCATTTCTGAACGTTGCTTTATTCCTTATTAGTCCTGACATGTTTAGTAGATGTGTAAATGCCGATGTTCTGACCATTTCTTCTGGACATCATTAGGAGATTTTCTTCACACCCTTCTAGCAATAAGCACTCTGGGGAAAAAGACAATATCCGAATGAAGCAGCACTTATTACTGAACAACTTACCCTGCTGGATACATCTGCTGCTTCCTTTTTGTTTCTTCTCACATGTGCTGCTTTTTAGTCGCTTGTTGATGACATGGAAACTCTCAAACTAACGCACCACTCTTAGAAAAAAGAGATAGCTATCTATAAAACTTGTTTATTGATATTAACGTGTTTCTGTCGAGAAAACAGAGCTATTTTTCACAACCTGCTCTCTACATCACGTCCTCTTTGTTGCAGATGGACTCTCTCTGTCCCCCCCAACCAGTATTTCAGGCTGTGGGAGTTTACCCTCAAGCAGAAAACCTCCTGGTCTTAACTAACCCTGATGTTCCTGGCATAGATCTGAAATCATATCCCCCTTAAAGTTTTAAATTTGCTCCTAAAAGTCCCAACAAAGTGTGGAAAAAAAATGCCCTTGAAATATGAACCATTACACTATAACCCATGGCTTTCTGATCGATGACTGTGGAGGACAGAAAGGATAAACCCACTTGTTGCATGCTGGGAACAGCCCATTTGTTTAGCCTGTATTGACTATGGCTTATCTATGTTTATCTGCCTTAAATCAGAGCGGACCATACAGAACATTTAAGTGAGTGTCCTTTCTTATGTAACAGCTACTGTTGCATTTACACACATAGAGAGGATATGGGTCACATGAAAAACAGAAAAACATTTACAATAAATAAATATGAATGTAGTTTTGCTGTTGAATAAAAAAGTTGGCTCTAAAGCAATGGTTTCGAACTGCATTCCTCGAGGGCCAGATTCCTGCAACTTTTAGATGTGTCCCTTGTCTTACACTCTTGAACTACATGGTGAAACTGCCTCACTAGCATGCAGTCCAGCTCCACAGAGCTCAGCTAATGAGTTCATACTGGAGCCAGGTGAGCTGAAGTAGAGAGTCATCTAAATGTTGCAGGACTCTGGCCCTCGAGGAATGCAGTTTGAGACCACCGATCTAAAGCATTTTAAGAAATAAGGACTTTTTAAATTACTTACATATTCTCAATTGAATGTAGGTCTGAACTTTGACTGGGCCAGTCTAATGTTTGAATATCCTTCAGTGTAAATCTAAAGGCTCCCATATACACGGGCATACTGTGCGTATTCTGAGATTTCATAGTCAATTGTATACATTTCAAATGACAAATTACTTCATTTCCCACAATCCAAATGAACACTAGCGAGTTTGATGAGCTAGTTGTGTGCTCAGCCCCGTTTCTTCTCCACCAGGGCAGCCACAGCACACCTGTTTGTGCGGCACAGTGTAGGATTCCAGCTACTTCACATCATTGCGACTGTTTGCGCCAACTCTCCACCTTATTAGCTCAGTGTCACATACAAAACAGTTTGATATGGACATTGTTTCTCACCAAGCAGTTTACTGTGCGACACTGAGTACGTGTATGCAGTCGTAAAAATTTACTTTTGATCAAACGGGCGTCTGCATTGAGTCCACCTCAAATATGCATGGACCTCCCCGGCCTGAAGTACGTCCGAGAATGTGGGAGCCTTCCTCAGGATCTTTCTGTTTGGAAAGCCCACAGCCCAAAATACATCAGAGTAATTGGTCTCTCTAAATTGTGTGTGTGTGGTGTGAGTGTGTGTGTGCATGTTTTTTTTGTCCTACGTGTCTTTATGTTGCCCTGTGATGGTCTAGCGGCCTGTCCAGGGTGTACCCCACTTCTCGCCCAATGACTGCTGGAGATAGGCACCAGCCCCCCAACGTGGCCCTTACAAAGGATGATTGGGTACATTTAGGATAATAATAATAAAAAAAAGATATTTTTCAAGTTTTTGTTTTACAGAACTGTCCTGTTTTTAGCTCCATTCATCTTTCCATCAGATGTGACCAACTTCTCTGTCCCTGCTAAAGAAAAATATCCCCACAGCATGATGGTGCCACAGCCATGTTTCGCCATTGGGAAGGTGTGTTGAGGGAGATGTGCGGTGCTGGTTTTCTGACCAGAGCACCTTGTCCTACATGTTTGCTGTGCCCCCTCCATGGTTTGTGGCCAATTGGAAGGAGGACTTCTTCCGGATCAACAATCGGTATCTCCTTTGGTTTTTTCCATGAAGGTCAGATATGTGGAGAACACGTCTAAGAGTTGGGATCTCAGCAGATTCTCTGCAGCTCCTCCACAGTTGCCTCTTTGCTGCTTCTCTGATTAATGCTGTTCTTGCCAGGCCTCTCACTTTAACAAGACAGCCTTGGTAGCTTGCACTTGTACTGTACTCTTTCTTACGGAAGCCCTAAAAGGCAATAGGAAAAAAAATCTTGAAGACCCACTTTCTCAGTCTGACCAAACTGTTTCTCATGACTTTAAAAGTCATGTGAAAGTATATAAAAAAAATCCCCTCTAGATTGAGATATAGCCAAGTTTTGTTGTGTTTTTCCCTTGGAAAACATTTTTTCCTGAAGGGGAGCAAAAAAAAAAAAAATAATAAAAAAAATTGTGATGTGCAAAATCAATTGTATTCTTCTATTAAGCATTTCTGACTATTTTTTTTCCTTTCATTTATACAGTAAGCAACCAAAATTGTTCTTTAAGTCTTGTATTTTTGGTTTTTGCACTTAAGTCCTGAATGGGCAAGTGAAAAAAAAAATTGTAGTGTGGTCTTTTTTTTTTCTTCTCATCTTTCTCATACTTTTTAGTACTGGTTGTGCTGGATTTAATTTAGGTGTATCAGAGTAAATGAGGCTAGATGTAAATGCACACTGCACTTCAGAATCCGGAGTTCTGATATTAAAACAATTCAGAAAGCTGTGGATCATTTTCTTTCCACTAACATGCAGTCCCAATAAAATCTATTGAAGTTTATGGAAGTTAATGTGACAAAATGTTGAAGGACTATGACTACTTTTGCAAAGCACTCTAGTGTTAACCTGCAGGTACATTTTCACCAGTCTCAGCTGGTTTGTTGGTCCCCTCACACTTGTGTGAGTTGGACCTCTGTCCTGACCTCTCTCAGCGGTAATCTGAACCATACTCACAAAACCAAAATGCCACAACTATCATTATTGTCCTTAATGAAACTCTGAATTAGCGCAAGAACATGTGTGCCGTGTTTGTGTGAAATCATGAAGGTCACCGGTGTTTGTTTACTCTCTGTACCAAAGCTGGGGGTCCTTTTGCAGCTAGAGTCTTTCATTAGACGTGACACATGTGGCCAAGGGGGGCCCCTTTATGTTCCTTACTGCTGGCCGAGGGGGCAGCATGCAAACAAGCTGAGACCCTTGTAGCTGGAACAAGTACTGGCAGCGTACATAAATTAGAACATATGCGTTTGGGATGACAGGCGCTGGATTTTAACTTCCAAGCTGACTTGGGGAAACTATTAGGATTTCTGTGTTAATCACCTTGCACTGTCATGATGTTTGAAGAGAGAAAAAAAATTACCAGAATGAAGAAAGTATCAAGAAAGAAAGAGTATAAAAACATCCCCTTTGTGTTTCACTTCTTTATTACCAAACTTTGAAGTAGGTGGTTTTGTCGCCCTGGATGGCACCTAAGAAAGTATGGGAGGTACACAGGCTCCTAGTTCTGTGTTCTGGGACCAGGGGATTTATGTCAGCAGGATAATAACTAAACAACCATGGAGGACGAGCAGTCCTGGAATGGAGGAGCTGTAATCTCATAGAAGTGAGTTTAATCTTAAGAAGGGGAGGTAATCTGCTGAGATGGGCTCACAGAGGCAGCCCATTTATGCAGCAGGACTGTTTCTATTTTAGTGAGGTGCCACCCTGCAGGATGTATTAATCCTGGTTGTGTGTGTGTGTGTGTGTGTGTGTGTGTGTGTGTGTGTGTGTGTGTGTGTGTGTGTGTGTGTGTGCGCTGCCATTCAGGTTCATAGGAGACAGAAACAGAGCTGCATACTGGGGAATGTTTGCAGCGGAGGAGCATCTGAGTGTCCTGAATGACAAGAGGTGGGTGAGGAAGGTGATGGTGAGGGAAAGGTAGACAGGAAAGGTGAAGGAATGAAGACCAGAAGAATTGGACACGTCCTGCCTTAGATCTTAAACCTTATAGTAGCTACAGGAGGACAGGGAAATTGAGGGGGACACATTTATTAGCACCCCAGTTAAGGATTTGTAAAAAACCTTAAAATAACTTTATCTATTATTGCAGTGGCATGATCAAACATTGATTTTTTTTTTAATTTTATGGAAAGTCCAACCTTGAATTTAAGTTAATTTATTCTGTGGGAAAAGATCCAGATAAAAAAAAAAAATCCCCAGTAGCACCATTTGTGGTTCCCTCGATATTGTATAATATCCTTTCATTATGATTTGTGGTGGTGGAGGACCCTAACACAGACAGGATTCAGGCAAGATCATATTGTAGTCTAGTATCTACTGAATGAACTAAATTAAAACAGACCTACAAATTTTTGGGTGACACATAGGGAAATAATATGGAGTGGGTAGACCGAGTGCAGGGGTCTGCAACCAGTGGCCCAGAGCTGCAAGTGGCTCTTTAGACCCTCTAATGTGGCTCTTAGTAACTTTGACCAAAAAATTATAAAGTATTGAGCAATTTCTAAATATAAAAGGTAATAAATAAATGCTTGCCTTAGCAGTTTCTCAAATGTATCTATTATGTAGCCAGTGAATGTATTTTGTAAAGTCTTTTTTTTTTTTTTTTTTTTTTTTTTGCTTTTCGGTTTTTTAAAATTTGAAGGTCCCATTATAGAAAATGTATTCATTCCCTTTTATGGAAACGTTTGATGATTTTTGAAAAAAAGTTGTTTTTCTTTAATTTAAAAGTAATGAACAAAATCCTTTTACATTTTGTAAAAAAAAAAAAAAAAAATTATTATTCTGTCTTGAGGGGTTATATAGCTTTTGTGACTGTAAACAACTTTGCTCCGCTGGACCGAAGGCAAAATAGGTTCTTAGCGCTGTAAAGGTTGCTGACCTCTGACCCAGTGAGACGCCTGGAAGATACAAGAGAATCCAACAGCTGACGGTAGAACCAGAATGGTGCATCCTCTTCACACCCAGATATCAAATTTTCTGGGTTCCCAGATATCAAAACAAGAACAGCCTCTAAAAACAGAATTCTGACTGGGCAAGTCAGAACATCTTTGAGTACCCACTGTCACTGCTACAGATAAAGAACATAATAAAAGTTACTGGTATAAACTACATTGGCACTTCTGATGCATTCTATCTCATTGAAGTAAGTAAAACCTTTGGCACATGTAGTGCTGTTAAATTCTAACTGTATTTACTATTTCTAAACATGTTCTTTTGTATTTGAATAGATAAAGAGGAGAAAAAGACATAGTTTTCTAAAACTGTTTTCCAGCTTGCACCAAGAACATGCGCTACTACCAGTGTGATATTATTCCGAAGTCTGCACTCAAACTCCTGAGACAAATCCAATGCAGGTTAAATACTGAGGCATGATTACTCAGATGAGTAACAGGTGAGTCTAATTAACAGAATGAGCAACAGCTGTGTGGGGAGCACAACGAGAGAAGAAGGGGGGGGGGGGGGTCTGAAAGGCCACAGAGTTAACACAAGAAGGAAAGTAAGGGGACCAGGGAAAAATTAAAGCAGTAACCACAGGAGCAAAATAGCTAAACATAAAGAGCAGTAATTCACTCAAAATACAGAACAGAATAACTCAAAATATGAAAAGTCCATTGGATCATGAAACTCTTTCCCAATAGGACCGAAGGTAGTCACACCACAGGTTGCCCATAGGATTTAGGTTGGGGGACTAGATGGTAGTAAAAAAAAAAAGTGCTGGTTATGTGTCTGATAAAACATTTCTGAGTTGATTTGTTCACATCATTTAGATCATTATCCTGCTGAAAGACCACCCAACATACCTTCAGTTGAATGGCAGACCCTACAAAATTTTCATTTTTTAAAATTTCCACGACTTAATGATATTATACACAACTATAAGAAAGCTCATTGGATCTTCAGAAGAGAAACAGCCCCACAGCATCCAAGATCTGCCACCATAGTTAACAGAGGGCATAAGTAGCTTTTCCATGCATAAATCATCTGTTGTACACCCGTCGGACCTTGAAGCTCAAGCTATGTCTCATTTGACTAAAGCTCATGTTTCAAGTGTTTAAAAACTTCCATTTAGTGGAAATAGATGTTAGCTGTACAACACTTGTGCCAGATGTGATTTTGTCCTAAAATAATGTATTTGTAGGCTTTTTACACATCCTTATTTAGGGTGTGAATAAATATGGATGTTGGAAAAATTGTGGCAAAGAAAGAAAAGATTAGGAGAAATAAAATGGCATGTGATGGGATCGAAAGTAAGAGGCTGGGAGAGATAAGCAGAATATAAGGCAGGAAAGCTTATAGTTTGAGATGGAGGTCTGGAGATGTTAGCCTAATGATTTCCTGAGGCAAGCAGACTGAACTCTGGACCAGATATTTAACCCAGCTGTGGGGGTGGGGTTGTTGACATGTGGCTATGCATGCTTGCACGTGTATGTGTTGATTTTTCTTTTGCACATTTCCTGTATTTATTTAAAACACTTAACGTGCTTTCCAGGTAAAGGTAAATCATCCAAAAGAGAGTGATACAAAAACTTTTCTAAAAAACAGAGAAAGCAAAAAGCCAAAAACAGAAGCATGATAAAATAAAACAAAGAAAAATGGCACAATTAGAAACGGACAGAATGAGCAAAAGCAAAGGGTTTAAGCAATGTTAGAAAGAAATCTTGTACTTTATGCACAGACACCTCATTACTGCCTCATAAAGAAAAAAAAAACTAGAGCAATATGTATACATTCATCTAAAAATGCCAGCTTATGACCAAAGAGTGCCGTTACCAACTCTAATGAAAATCTATCTTTCGCCTAACAGAACTTTTCCACTGCATTTCCATGTTTTATGATCAATATTCATTTTCACTCATATTCTGGTTACACCTCCAGGGCAAACACACATAAACACACAGTATTCTTGAATTGTGCTGCTCATGTGGGAGCAGCTCTGATTTGTTCTTTTTATAGACTTTTGCTCATCTTTCTTTTGGTTGCTGCGTTGCTTGTTTGGACAATTATTTCCTCCTGTTTTGGATGCTGTGCAGCAGGAAGGACTTTTGCTCTTTGGTCCTTTTGGACAGATGTGTAACCATGGCAACAGTGTATTGTTTTTACAACTTAGAGCAGCTGCTTAGCATCTTAAAAGTTCAAATGGTACCTGAACCCCAAGTTGAAAAGGAGGCTTCATGGATGCAGAGCAGGACCGAAGAGCAGAGAGAGAAGAAGGAAGTTCAAACCATCTCCATCAATCATAATGGTCAGGGATCATATCCACGACGCCAACGTCTCTCTGCCCGGCTTTCTAACCAGCCAGGCAGAGATTTAAAGAGGAACAGCAAAAGCACCGAGGTGGATTAGCAGTGCTTGCCAACAACTGATGATGTCATTCAGGACATGTTACTGAGGAATATCATATCTGCTGCCCAGATATTGAGCTGTTAGCATGTTGTGACAGTCATCAGACTCTCCTACATCAACAATCTTCAGTCACAGGCTTCAGGTTCATTGCAAGACTGTGCTACCAGAACTCCTTCCTGCCCACTGCATCACCATCCACAACAACTCTTTGAAGACACTTGGATGATATGAGTTACAACAACATTTAATTTCCCTTTGAGATGAAGTATTTTGAATTGAATTGAATTTTGATGGGTTTACAGACCAAAAGTTAGTAGTTGCAAAATCCAAGCTGGAAGGTGGATGCACAAATTTGGGTCATAATGGCAGTAAATTATTCTGTTTTCTTTGATTTTCAGTGATTTACAACAGGATGACAGTTAAGGTCAACTTAAGTGTTCCAACAAGGCGATGATGCAAATGTACCAGGAAAAAAAAAAAAAAAAAAAAAAAGCTTTTGGAAGGCTTGCTCACTGTCCTCCACAAAACCCTTACTTCAACCCCATGACAATTTGTGAACTATGCTTAAAAGCCAGATCCCTGGCAGAAATCCCATGAGTTTATTGAACTCTACCAGTTCTGTCAAGAAGAGTGGTTGAGTATCCAGTAGGAATTATGGCAGAAGCTTGTTGATGGTTAGCAAAAGTGTGTACTGAGAGGCATCTTGCTAAGGGACATTCAAGCAGCTATTAGGGGTTTATGTATACCATGAAACATATATTTGAGTTTGTATTTATAATGTTGACCCTGTGTGAGTTAGAGAAAAAGAATTTGAAATTTGTGCTCCCAGTTCTTGCTTTTGACATTACTGGAATTGTATGTTGAATTGTCATCCCATTTTGGAAAAAGATTACCACAAATCTATTATCAAAGCCCTGCATTTTTATGACATACATCCCTATGACGAGTGCATGTAAACTTCTGAGCAAAACTGTACATACACCAACATAAAAGCACACCTAGAGTGAGCACACAGGTGGTTTTTAGACACACAGTTCCTCACCTGGAGTTGATGTCAGTCTGAGGTATCGCCGCTCCTCCCCCACGGGTCTTCTCCAGAGCCAGTTTGGTGAAGATGCCCACCAACACCATGACGGCGACAACGCCACATATGATGTAAACAATGAGGTGTGTACGATCCCGGTCGGAATCCCCCTGGCCTTCTGTGATGGTGGCCACCGGCTTCCCGGTGTTGGCCCAGATGGGCGTGTCGTAGTTGGAGCAGATGGTCTGGTCTAGCCTCTGTTGACGGAACTGGCAGCAGAAGCGATAAAAGCAGGTGCCGCAGCAGTACAGAAAGACCCCTGCGTTACAGTTAAAGGGTGGGTCCCATTGGCCCATTACGTCATAGTAACCCTGGCATCGGGTCCCTCCAACTGGAGGGACGTCCTCATCGTCAGCGTCTCCACCGCTGGTGGGGGTGGAAAGCCCTGTCTCTGGAGGAGTCCCCTGGGTGACGTCCTCATAGTTTGGAGCTGTCTGGTTGGACAGTTTGGTGGGGGCGAGAATGGGGTCACCCTCCGTTTCTGTCGCTGTAGAGAAGGAAGTGTCCTGGGTGACCGCTGGCTGGCTGACCAGGAAGGAAAAGAAGAAGAAGAGAAAAGGATGCCAGGATGAAGGGTTGGAGGCCGCCATGCTTCTCAGAGAGCTTCTGTTTCCAGTGTCCCACCTTCAGGCATTAAACAGGAAGGTGACATTTTAAAAACAAATGGAAGAGTGTTAGGATAAAATAAAGGTCACAGACAGGAAAGTGACATTTAGATGCAATGAGACACAAAAACATCAAAATTAAGAACTTTGAGTTTCATCATTTCAACAAACAAGACTAAACTGAAACAATCTGACATAATGTTGTTGCTGACTCCTAGTACTAGGGGTGTCCTGATCCGATATTGATGTCGGAAATTAGTTCGATATCAGCCAAAAAACGAGTCTGGGATTATATCAGCCTGCATCTCAAATCTCCAATATAAACACGCTGTTAGAAGCACTCCACCCCAGCAGTGCTTGTGTCTATCCAGCAATGCTTGTGTCCTGCACCCAGACCCACTGGTTTGTAATAAATAGGTGAGCTGTTCTCATACCTATCGTTGTTGACTATTATTCTCTGTTTGAGTAATATCACTTTATCAAGCCTTTTCTAACATTCCACACTACAAAACAAGTAATAAAAGTATGTATGACTCGTGCTGATATTGTATTGGGTCAATATTGGTATCGGCCAATATTCAATATTGCAATATTGGTATTGTATTGAAAATGAGAAAGTTGTATTCAGACACCCCTACCTGGAACCCCCCTATTTTTTTACTCCTTGTCCTTGTCATCTTTACATCTTTATAATTGGAGCCTGTCCAATTTGTTTCCACAATCAGGCACACCGTGTCCTGCCATTATTTCAAAAAATGTCAGCTGAGCAACCCTTTTCTAGTGCAGTTATCTCTGACACTGTAAGGCAACCAGACCCACCATCTATGCTGCCAGGACAGGACACCAGCTAATTTTATTTAATGATGTGATTTTTCAGCAGTAAATGGTTCGAGAACTGACTTAAAAACAAAATTATTTATGACTATTGGTCCCCCATACTTATGGAATCAGTAAAGAAATGAGGGTAGAGACTATTTTAAACCAAGTACCGGAAAACAAGGAAATTGTTTATCTTTCATATTGCTAAAAAAAAAAAAAATCTAAAGAAGGTCATCAGATCCATGAAACCAATGTAACCATTTCTTTCTTTATGTCTGTCTAAACTGATAGTTTTATTTGTTTTCAATGAGCACCAGTAGAAAGAACACATTGAATATTTTCTTACCTCTTCTGTCTTTGCAGTTAACTCCTTCCCAGAATTAAAGAAAATAAAATCTAGTTATAAATATCCACAAAGTTCACTCGGCAGCATTATTCCTCATATTCCTGCAGTTGCTCATGTGTTCTCCATGGCAGCTGTATGCTCATTGTGTGCAAAATATGGCACTCCTCTGATCCCTGTCACTCTTTTTATTTTTTGCCTTCTATAAATCCTGCTGAGTGTGAGTCCAGTCCAAGATTTTTTTTTTATTTTTATTTTTTTTTTGTCTCTTTGGTGGCTCTAAATGACCAAGATCAAGAGAGAGTGAGCGGGTGCAGTGAGCGCTGCAACAGTTCAGGAACTAAATGAAATCTCCCCTTCTGTTTACCTCTCAGCAGAGTTAGATAGACAGGAAGGGAGGAGAGAGAGAGAGAAAAGAGAGGAGGGGAAGAGTGTGTGTGTCTGTATCTGAATGTGAGTGTAGTGGGGGGCGTAATATCCAGCTGCATCTCCCATCATACCCAGAGGAAAAAAGCCTGGAAGGAGGGAGGAAGGAAAGGGAAAAGGAAAAAGAAAAAATGGAGAGGGAAAAACTAAGATGTTCACTGAAAGACAGTAATTAGTCAGTACTCTGGAAAAAAAAAATTCTTGATTTCATTGCAACCTTGTTTGTTTTTCCATTCTGAGAAGGGACTTTTTCTGGACAGTGCAACTGACATTCACCAAAATATCAGAAACAGGTAAGGAAGCTTGCTAAAAAATAATGTAGCAGATGCATTTTGTAATCAATCTAAAAATGCTTTAAAAACGACCATAGTTGAGGTTGTTGGTCAAATTTAGACTGAAACATGACAGGATTGGTAGCATACATAGATTTGATCAAGAAAACTGAATAAGGTCTTCACCCCTCCCACCCCCAAATAAATAATAATAATAATTTGAATATTAAATGTCTAAAGGTGCATACATACTCTGCAATAACAGAATGTTTTCTTTAACTGGAAGCACAAAGGTCTCCCCCACTGTAGCATTTATCAGTGTAGTAATGAACTCTTCTTCAAATTTCTGACCAGTCACACTATATCTGCTGGAAAAACATTCTGCCCAGAACATGTGTCAAGAACAGGCTGCAAGAATTCCCAAAGCAGAACAAGAACAGAATGATGTAAGTTTGCTCCTGCAGCCCTGGGTGCGAAACACATTTCTCTGTTCTTTCAGAGTTTTTATTGCCCTTAATGCTACGGCTACCAAAGACTGGGGTGGAAAGACTAACCCTTAACCTGGATAACAAAATAAGTAAAATTAACCCAAATATATATTTTTTGTATGAGTCTGCATTCAAAATGATAAGATTGGAGAAACTTAAAACAACAGCCTCATGATCTCGAAGACTTTTATTGACAAATATTAAAAAGAAAAAAACAAAATGCAGTCTCAGTATATAAAATTAATGACATTCTTCTGGCCAATTTTTTGCTCGACATTTTAGATCGACCGATACAATGCTTATAAAAAGTATTCAACCCCTTAGATGTTTTACCCTTTTTTTGTTTTTAAAAATCAATCATGATCAACATAATTTGGCCTTTTTGAGAAAAAAGACAAAAACCCTTAAACATCAAAGTTAAAACTGATTTCTGTAAAATATTAAATAAAAATATTTACTGTAAATAAGTGATTGCATAAATATTCACCCCCTTTAAAGTGACTGACCGAACTCAACAGAGGTTCCAGCCGACTGGAGCCAGCAGTCTCACAATGAGTGGAATGGAGATCACCTGAGTGCAGTGAGTGTGTCTCGAGTGATTGTATAATAAACACACCTGTGTCTGAAGGTCCATTCACTGGTTCATCAGGATTCCAGGCCACCATTACAGCATGAAGACTGAAGAACACTCCAAGCAAGTCAGAGAAAAGGTTCTTGAAAAGTCTAAGTCAGGGGATGATACAATAAATCTCTAAGGTTCTGATGTATCCAAATGTATTGGAAGCACTGTTATTATCCTCACAGTCTTTGTTTTATCTAGATTTGGGCAGGGCTTTCTTTTTTTTTTTTTTTTTCCCCCAGAGTTAAATAAAGACAAGGAGTTTTTAACTTAGGGTTGGACGGTGAGTCAGCTGCTGGAAAAGGGAAAGCTCCACATTGGGCCAAGGGCAGCATGGTTGGCTAGCTTGATACTACACGGACCACTAAATTGCATAATTGGCTAGCTAGAGATATACGCGGTCAGATTTTATAACACTGTTGGAAGGTGGGGTCCTGTATTTTTAGCTCCACTGGACTGTTGATTTTGTATTTCTGGCCTCCCATAAAACCTGAAGATAAAAATAATATTTATGTTGATGTTCTGACTCTGTTGTTCAGTCCAACACAATTCACAGTCTCTGTTTTTAAATTAAAATGTCTTTGAAACATATCACACAATTTACTGGACTCAAAAGCAAAGGTGAGAAGATGCTATAAGGTCATGGTCATGCCTTGGCCATCCTCTCTGAAGCCAGGTTTGTGCAACTTTATCTGTGTGTGTGTGTGTGTGTGTGTGTGTGTGTGTGTGTGTGTGTGTGTGTGTGTGTGTGTGTGTCATATCTGCATGGCTCACACAGAGGACAGTCAACATTTGCTGCAGTCATTCCTACTCATCTACGAATCACTCCCACAATCACTCACAACCTCTCTTTTCCCCATCAGTCTTCACATTTCTTGCAGCAGTGTGACTTACTACAGCCCTAATGCTTTATATGTATGTATGTATGTATGTATGTATTTCATAAGAATCTTTTTTTTTTCAATAAGACTCAGGAGTCAGCAGGGTCCAGTTCCATCTTTCAGGCGGTCTTTTGTCTAAATCAAAATTTGCACAGCAGGTGCCAAAAGGAGCTGAGACTGGCAGACAGCACTAAAGGAACACACAAACACTTGCATTTCAACACATCCATAGCAAAAAATAAGCACACATGAACAAAAAAAAAAAAATTTAAATTGCAATTAAAATATTGCTTTTGTGTGTATGCACTACACACACAGCTATAATGCCACCACTGAGGCCAATTATTGAGGCTTATTTTCTCAAAGTAAACCACCACTTGTGCAGTTTTTAATGGAATTATAAGTCAGATTGACAAGAGGCTTTTTTTGTTTTGCCTTCCACTAAGCTCCTTTCCCAAAATGCTCCAGTTCATATGCCGAAGGAGCAAACTTGACTCTCCCTCCAGTTTCTCTGTGTTGCATTCTGGATGTTGGACCCAGAGAGAGCAATAACAGTGTGTAAAAAAGGAGGGAAGAAAAGAATAGAGTTTATGTAGGGCAGCAGGGGTAAAAAAAGACAGTAAAAAAAAAAGAAAGAACAGAGAGAATGAAAGGGAGAGGATGGGAGAAAGTTGGAATAATGGTGGAATGGGGAAAGGCTTGGCAGAAGACCAAAGAAGAGGAAAGAGCGACTTTGAGAAAAAGGAGAGAAAACTGAATTTAGTGAAAGTGATTTACAGGGGAGAAAGAGGGGAGAGATTAAAAAATACATTATAAACATAGGGTTAAGTGGGTGTTAAAAAAGGGGATTGAAATGGCTGTAGAATTTGATTTGTCATTAGAGTAGACCATTAGTTCTATCCATCCATCCATCCATCCATCCATCCATCCATCCATCTATCGACCCAAAATTGAAACCACAACCCTCTAAAGGCTAAAGAGTCTTTATCAACAATTATATCAATGTCGGGTCAGACTCTGAAAAGGAGACAAGATGGTGACCAGGAAGTCATTTTCAAATAAGTAGTAATGGTTTACCTGGCAGAGCTGGTTTCCCAGGCTTTCTTTTCGGAGACTCGGACCTTGATTGATTGGAATGCTTGAAGATTACATAGTGAGAGAGAAGAAAAGGTGTTTACCAGGGATTGCTTCACCCACAGGGCCGCATACAGAAGAGAAATCTATACACTGGAAACCAGGAGTGGTGAAGCCTTGGAGAGCTGGAATTCCAGCAAGGTAAACTTATTTACATTCACTGCTACAATGATTTGGTTTCAACATGGGAAAGTGATTGATCACTTTGTCAGTAATCCTGAGGTCAGTGGTGGGGTAAACAGTCCAGGTCAGCAACAGAGAAGGGCGATGAGGCAGAACAAATCCAAAATCTGTTAGGCTATGATCGAAATCCAGGAACATGAAGCAGGGGTCAGAGGCACAGGCAGAAATACAATCAGGACAGACAGGGAGCAGGAAACAGGTCAAGTACACGATCAGGATATCAGACATGAATGCTCAAATTCTGACAGAGGCTGATCACACGATTAAACACAGGCAGAGGCACAGGTGAGAGCAATCTGTCTGTCTGTCTGTTTGATGTTTCCTTTCGTCTGTCATCCCTCCACCTGGTGACTCTCTCTACCTCATGCTGGTGGATACAAGTCTATTCCCAGGCTGAAAGTGATATATCGTTCCTCCAGCAAGCTCATGGTCTGCCCCAGGGTCTCCTCAAGGTGCAGTTGGCCTGGAACACATCCAAAGGACGACACCCAGTAATCACCCCAACATGATGCCCAAGTATCTTCAGTTGTGTTACTCTGATCTCTCCCTGAATGTTTGGAGAACATTTCCTCACCCTTCCTCTAAAGCTAGTTTTGAGATCTATGTTTCTTTGGCTATGATCCATATCTCATGATCATAGGTGAGGGACAGGTTATAGATGGGAAGTTAAATTGAGAGCTTCACTTTTTGACTCAGCTTTTTCTTAACCACAATGGGCCAGAACAGTGTCCACATTGCTTCCCCAATCCATCTTATTATTCATCATGAACAGAACATACCTGGAACGATTAGTTTCAGGGAAAAACCTGAAAAGAGGTCAATCTCTTTCCAGTTAAGAACCTTGGCAGCTTCACCTCTCTGTAGAATCAGAGGCTGGAGGGCATTTCGGGAGTTTGTGTATTCTTATTATCCTGAATTGGGCTGGGGAATTGACCTCGGGGGAAAGGGTTAGGGGTTACTTTAACCTTAACCCTAACCCATTTATCAAAACACTAAATGATCAGTCATGATCCTATATGGTATTCTAACCTTGAATGGAAACTTCACTATCAACAACAATTTATCCTAAAGTGAGAGAATCATGTCACAAAAACAAGTTTGGAGTTGCTTGAAGCTGTTGCAACAACCATCAGATATAAACCCAGCTATGCATTTTTTCATTTGAAATTTATCTTTAAACCTTGATTCTGCTGAAGCTGCTGTCTGTCATGAAGACATGAAAGAGGTTCCAGAGTTCTCCAGCTCGAAGCAAAAGTGCCATGATCAGAGGGATATCCTTTATTGAGTTGATCCAGTAGAGGCTTTGATGCAGCTCAGCCAGCTGCTCAGCCCAGGAAATCAGGTGAAATAGTAGAGGGAAGGTGTGATGGGAAGTGACCCTTTAACTTTGACAATGATGATCTCTCCCGGTAGGCAGGTGTAGGGAGAAAGCCCAGATGTCATTTCAATGATGCATTATCTGAAACAAAAATGTTAGAGTAATCTGCGTGTCTTCCAAAAATGGTCATACTCTGAACTTTTCCCACATTTTGTGCATTTTAAAAGGATCTATTGTCACAGACCAACACAAAGTAGGACAACTATGAAGTGGAAGACATTAGTTTTGCTCATGCTAAAGTGCTATTTTGACATAGTAATTAGTGAAAGCTAATGCTAAAGCACTAATTACACTCACCATGCATCAGTAACACAAAAATGTTACATAGCCTTCCACAGGGCCAAATTTGTTACTGCACATCTATCGCCACAGTTGCACTTCAGCAAGTGATTTTTCAGACCTTTCACTCAAGGTTTCAGTTTTATAGTTGTTGAGTATTGTCAGCTCTGTTGCTGATTTTGGCTAATTGACCAAAGTATAGTTTTTTAAATTGTTTACTGCAAAATTACAGCGACTCATTCTGGGTACAGAATAAACATCATTTGCTGCTCCACATTACAGGTGAAGATTGTGAGGAGTATCAACAAACAGACTCTCAAAACAATTCATATGTGAATTTTTGCATGTATTTGTTTGATTAACACCCCTGGATGTTTGTTCTTTTAAGTGTATTTTTCTGTATACTTCATTCGTTTATACTGAGCAACTTGCCACTTGCTCAATAAAGAAACAGAACTGCTGCGTGAACAGACTTCATTCACTTCAAAATAAGACCATGAATATTAACGTCTAACTACTTAAAGAATTCTTAACAGTTTAAAACTTCAACACAGATGTCAAACTTTATTCAACTGAAAGTTTACAAAACAGCCAAGTAAATCAGTGCTTTGGAATTTGTGCTAAATGATTTAAAAGTTAGCAAATATGCTAATAAACAAAAAAATTAGCTCTGCTATTAGTGCATTAGCAGGTTAGCATAATTGTGCCCACCATTGTGCTCAACAAATACAAATCTAGAAAATTAGAGAAAAAAAAAGCATCACGAAGACTGAGGAGCATAACAGACAGGTCAGGGTTTAAAGTGGGGTTAGCTTATAAAACAGTATGTCCAGTTTTGAGTGCCTTCATTATACAGCTCTGTGCACTACATTATACAGAAACCAAAAGAGTACAACACAGCTGCAAACTATCCATCCAAAACATTGATGGCTATTTAAACTGACAAGGCAAGTCAAAGGAGAGTATTAATCAGAGAAGTAGTCAAAAGATCAATGGTAACTCTGGAGGAGCTGCAGAGATCCACAGCTTAGATCAGAAAATCGGTTGAAAGGACAACTATCAGCCATGCACTTCAGAGAGCTAATCTATATGGAAGAGGGACATTAAAATTCCCCAACATATAGCAAGAGCTACAGCAGAAGGGCTTAGGTCACATTTATGTGTTAAACTGGCCTACTCAAAGTTCAGACTTGTATTTCCTCAGTAAAATCTCCATGTCTGATTGACCTTGAGCTATTCTACACAGAAGCCACATTTTAGTCCCGAGATGTGCAAAGCTTGTAGAGAGATCTGTCAAAACATTTGCAGCAGTAATTGCGGTGAAAGCTGCTTCTACAATGTACTGATACAGATGGACTGAAACCATACTGTACGCACAGATGTTGAGGACTGTTTGACCGAAGACCATGAAAAGGCCCAGCTGTGTTTTTGTTTAGTTCATCGATAAATGTTTTGGGAAAAAAAAACACTTTAATGTTACTGGGTCACAGATACCAGCTCACTGTCAGCAGGGGAACAAATCTATCCATCCATTATCTTTATTGATTTATTCTCATGAGGATCACTGAGCAGCATTGGAACCTCACCCAGCTGCTATTGAGTGAGAGGCAGGCTACACCCTGAACTGGGCCAACTTAAAGCAACACAGTTATTTTCACATTCACTGATTAAAATGTATAAGGGCCTCCGGCTGAAGACCCCATAGAAAACAGATCGAAGGCACATGAAGAGCGAGAAATTTGTCACTATCTTACATGCAGGTATAAACTCAGAACCCCTCTGTAAAACATTGGTGATAACTGATTAATTGCAATCCAACTTTTTCTTTTAAACAATTTAGAATGTGCAAAACAAACCATTTGGGAATTTAATTTATGCCACATGTCAATTCACACAGTAGCACTTCCTCCAGGCGCTGATAGGCTGGCTGCAGGCTCCACTTATCCTCCTCTTGACGAGATCTTATGAACTGCAGGTGTGCATCTGCACACCTGCTGGGGAATCTGCCCTCCTGCAGGACTGTGCTCCAGGAGGACATCTGGTGGGTAACTGCAGGAACTAAAAAAAACAGACTAAAAACCCCAGATCCCAACACAGTAGTCTGATGACCAGGGGGTAGAAAGTGTTTGCCTTCCTGGCTAACAAGATTGGCTTGAGATGTTTTGCAAAGAGTTTCTGTTAATTTATCAGTAATAGTTTCCTTAGCTGGGGAAGAGACATGCCATATTACTGTGAGGCTGCTGAAAAGTGAATAAATCCTTCAATTAGTGAAAGCAAACAGCCTAGTTAAATACACACTACCTGTGTTTCCATTACAAAGGTGTGCAGATCTGTCGATTTTCTGCTAATGTTGAAAAAACAAAATTTCACAATTGCAGTGTTTTCATGAAATAAGAAATTAAATTAAAATCACACGTGAATAAGCTTGTTCATGCAATAAGTCATTAAAAAATATGCCTCGCCATGATCCTCCAACTACTTCCTGTTGTCTTCTTCATGGTTTGTGCCAATGACAACATCCGGTTGTTGATCATGTGGCTTGTGCAAAAAAAAAAAAGTGCCTTCGTTGAAGTTTTGTGAAATAAACCATTTTCGATATGGCTGAAAAACCACCTTATCCAAAACTTTCCTTGAAAAAGGAGAAGGGCTGGAAGGGTCTCCTGTAGCGGTCTGTATTACAGTGAATTTGAAGTAGCCTCCGACTAAAGATACTCGGTTTTTCTATGACAGTCTCATGAACAGGATGCTCAGGGTTGTCCATAATTTTATTCCACTATCATCTCCAGAGGTTCCACAGTAGTCCTAAACACACATTCCCCACTGTGAAACATGGTGGGAGCACCATCATGCTGCGGGAATGTTTTTCTTCTGCTGAGACAGATAAGTTGGTAAGATTTTATGGGAACACAACTGAATTTTGCAAGAAAAATTTGCCCCATTTCACAAAATGCTTCTGACATAGGCAGAACATGGAGATAGTGGCAGCATCATGCTGTGGAAACGCTTTTATGACACCATAAGGAAGCTGCTCAGAGTCTCTAGGAAGATGGATGTAGCTAAATACAAGTCAGTCCTAGAAGAAAACCTTTTAGAAGCACTCAAAAATGAGCCTAGGACCTCAGCGACCCTAAACAGATACACAGCCAGAACTACAACAGAGTGGTTTAGATCGAAGCATTTCAGATGTTAAAATGTGGCTCTCTTGGTGTATCAAAAATGCATCTGGATGTATCCGCAAAAAAAAAAAATCAAATGAAGATAGAGGCTGCAATGCAATGTGATTAAATCAAAAACTCATAAAGGATTTATGTTTTTGCACATGAAATTAGTTTGACTACCTTCTATTTAAAGCCTAATAAACAATAATGTTAAAGAGCACAAGTCATGGTGTGGCTTTGAAACCATTAAAATCTAAGTACACACATACAGACACAGGTGTAAAGTTATTAAGAATAAGAGATTTTTAAAACAGGGAAGAATTAAACCTTTGCTCAATAGAACATTCAGTTCAGTCTAATGAATTCAGATTTCACAAGATGTTTCCTCATGCAAAGGGATTTTAATGAATACCAATTACACGTGTTAATTCAGGCAGTGCTTTATAAGCTTTGTATGCTTTAGATCGTGTGCATGCTGCCATTTGTTAAAGGTCTCAAAGTGTTGCAATAAAGCAAAAACAGAATTTTTACACTGCAAAGCTGGAAATTAGCTTTGTGGAGCAGGTTTGGTTTGTATTGGAAAATGTTTTCATTTGCAAACATGCTAAGAGAAACAACACCGCTTGGAAATGAAAGTTCCTTGTTACTTCTACATTGTTTTAAAGATCTTTCCAGTTTTCTTGTCTCTTTAATGCATCAGCCATCAATTCCATCTTATTATTCTGTCTTATCTGCTTGTTCCGTCTTCATTTGAATGTGCACGTGTGTGTAAATGAGGGTAACTGCCTGTTGGCCCTGCTGGCGCACAGTGTGGGATCAGAGAACAAAGCAACAGAGCGGTTCTGATGTTTCCGAGCTGAAACCGTTTGGAGTTGGATCCACACTGTGGCTCAGCAGCTGATCTGACACACTGAGACTTTTTTAAAGATATTTGACCAGAGTAAACACTTGAAAGCTCACTGCTTACCTTGGGGTGGGAGGCTTTGATTTGTTGATATGACCAATAATTGAAGGAAAAACTAAATTCTAACTATTTTTTCCACCTTGCATAGAGAAAAATTTGAAGATCTTCCTCTGTTGCTGTTTGTGTTGTAATGCCATTAAGCAACAATGAACATCCAATGGGACATATCATCTACAGCTTTAATAAGAGAATTTGCTATGACACAATGCGTGCTTTGTTTTCAATGCACCAAAACATTTCCATTTCCAACTCTGCTGTCTACAATAGTCAGTCACAATATTAACACCATGGCACCACAGGGCTATTTGTGCATTGGAACAGTGTGCAGTGTAGCACAACATTGCCACTCTAGCTTCTGGAGAGCATGGAGAGTGTCTGAGAACATCCACTTTTTAGTCATGTTGCAGATTCTTCATTATAATTATTAATATTTAGCCCTTTGAGTAATTTTAAAGTTCCTTGGTCTCATGCTTGATGTTTGCACTCCAACATGGCTTGTCATCTGTGGGACCTTATATAGAGAAGTGTGTGCCTTTCCAAATTAAGCCTAATCAACTAAATTCACCACAGGTGGACTCAGTTTAAGTTGTAGAAACATCTCAAGGATGATCAGTGGAAACAGCTCAAATTTTGGGCTTCATTTCAAAGGCTGTGAATATTTTTGTAAATGTGATTTCTTGGTTCACTATTTTTAATAAATTAAAAAAAAAAAACTTTTTTGCACATTGTCATAATGGGGTATTTATTTGTGTGTAAAATTTTGAGGAGAGAGATTAATTTAATACAATTTGAAATAAGGCTTTAACATTACACAATGTAGAAAAAGTGAAGCTCTGAGTACTTTCCAGATGCACTGTAAATTTTAGAAGGATAAAGGCCAATTTAGCATGAAAATAATATCTCATATCTAATATATTAAATAATAGTAGGGCAAAACAAAAGGTATGGTATAGGCAGGGCCGAATTTAGGAGGATGTGGACCCCTGGGCTGGAGCCAGTTTTGGTGCCCTATCCACCAAAAGTGGATTTGATACATGTAAATTACATTGATAGGTAGACCAACACATTGGTTGGTACAAATTAATGCGTTGTTGATTTAAAACGTCTGGTAGACATGCTAAAGGATGTATTATAACTTCATAATCTTCAAATTCTATTGATTTAATTGCTTATTGTTTATATTCATAAACATCCAACAATATTAAAACATCACATTTGATATAAGTCTGTGAGTTTTCTATGATTTGCTTGCAATATACGCATTTGTAAAAATAAAAATAAAAAAAGATTTAAAAAAAAAACCACATCTTTGGGGCTCCCAAAAACTTGAAGCCCTGGGCTACTGCCCCTGTAAATCCACTGATTTTAAAGTCTGGCCCAGGGTATAGGTCTAAACCATAAAAGCATAGTTCTGACCTACTATACAGATACAAATCAGAGAAGTTGAGCAGAAATCATTAACTGTCTGCAGTATAATCATTAGAGGCATAAGGTGAATTATCAGTGTTGGGCTTCTACTACATTTAGTCGACTGATTAGAACCGCAAAGGCAAAGAGGTCAGCAGAGCCCAGAGGGCTCGCTATCACCACACCCACTGACAAACACACACAAGCCAAAGTCATCAGTTTCAGGCAGGGTTTATAGACCAATACTGTGGCTGTTCCTGTTTAAGGGAAGGCAACAGCCCAATCAAACGAAAACAAATGGCTCTCGGTTGGAGCTACACCAACATGAATTCAAGTGTTTTATGAAGATCTGTTTTGTTTTATAAATATGGCATTAGAAATACTACCAGACTGGAAGATTTTAGAGCCAGACTTTAGTGTGGCTGTGAAAAATTCTCTAAACGTCTGAAAGAAGACTCTGGGGTGAACAAAGACTAAGAAAATTATTGATATTTTTGTGTAGGTGAAAAAAGGCATTATGATATTTTGAAACTAAAAAGCACAAAAGAAAAGGTTGGGTTATTTAGAGACAGGAATAGTGCATATAGTGAAAATATTAGTGTGTGTGTGTGTGTGTGTGTGTGTGTGTGTGTGTGTTTGTGTGTGTGTGTGTGTGACTCCAATCCTACCAGACCATCCTGTCAGATGTGACCTTTACTAAACCAAAGAAGATGCAAATATCCAGCTTCATTTGGGTCAGCTTCACACAGTAACTTATAGAAGTGAATGAGCTGTACACAGGGACCCCGTGAGAATAACTGCCAGTCTTCATGGCCAGCTTTGATTAGCGATTTGAAGGGCCTGGGGCCCTGACTCTACTCAACAAATACAAATCAGCCTAGACACTGCTGTGTCCATTACTGCCATCATTTCTAGAGAGATTAGTGATGAATCTCATTTCCCTGCAGTCTTTGTCTCCTTGCCCTTCTTCTCTCTCCTTTCATATGGCTCCAACGCATATTTTCTCTCATATATACAATTTAAATTTACACAAACACAATTACCGCATCTAGGAAGTGGATTGTACACAAAGCTTGTATTTTTTAAGACTTCATCAAATTTATTTGGATTTAATGCATAATGTGTAACTTTTCTTTATTTACCAACTGCTGAAATGCAATGACGGTAACTAAAGCAAAAGCTGGGGCATAAAACTGCACTACAAATATTACGGTACAGCCAAGTTTCTCATCCAATTAAATAAAACATTATGGACATTACAGCCTATATTATTGTTTTACACTGTATCTAATCTCATGGGTTTTTGTGAGCATATAAACTTGGAGATTAATTGCTTTTAAATCTCTAAAACAGGTTCCTAAGGCCCCTCTCACAATGGACTAGGAACGCACCGCAACATTAAAGATCAGCCAGAATGTGGATAGTCTCTGCAGGGTCTTGGAGAGCTCTTCTGTTGCACATCAGGAACACAGTGTGCTCCTCATTATACAAGATGCAAGATGAGTTCCCCCACATCCTTCCCTTCTGTTTCTGAACATGTAAAGAACTTCCGTGGTGGGATCAGTGTGGGTCATGGAGCAGCCTGGTAGTTAAAGTGGCATGTCCTTGAAATGTGATTACAGTTGTAGCATGTGTGCAAAACTAAGAATGGTTAAAAGTAAGCTTGTGTTTCACAAGTTAATTTATTAAGTAGCTTTTTAGCATATCTGGTGCATGGAGTTGACAGCAATGGTTATGTTTAAGCATGCCTATACTTGATCATCTTAAAACCTCTGGCCCAGGGAGAGGAAAGAACAAACTGTAGGAATTACTGTCATTTGGACATTTCAGGAGGTCTAAAAATCACTGTGGTTAGCTGTGAACACTTGATGTACCGTTAGCATGCCATGGCTAGTGCTGTATGCTTATTCTCTTATTCTATTGTGCTGTTTAAACAATGCAAAATTGTAGGTGAGGTGTCTAAATGCAATTTAAAGATGGTTGGGGTATGGGCTAACTAATAACATTTAATTCATTCATGCATCACATGGGTTGAAATAACAATTACCAATTCATATTTAAATGTAAAATTTAGATTTATTTTTAGATTTAAGAATCTCATCCACATCATTTTATGTACAGTAAACAAACAAAAAAATCCATCCATCCATCCAGCCATCCATCCATAACAAATATTCAGAGCTGCCAATGATAACATATATCTGCTCCTCATTGTGACCATTCATGCTCACCAGGCATGAAAAGGAAACCTAATGCTTGTGGCCAAAGTCATCAAATTATAAGAAGTAGGAACTTCAGATGATATTCACACTGATCAGGAAGACTTTAAACAAACAGACATAAAATCCATTAATAAAGTCAAGGTATCGATTTTTACTCAGCCAGAGACTTTTCTGACCTGTAGCTTGAAAAGGTCAAGGTATCAATGCTTCCCATTAAAGGAGCCAATCACAGAACAGTTTTTTGTTCTTTTTTAGGTGTCTGTGCTCACAGTACAGATGAGGTTGTACATTTTAGTCCGTTAGAGGCCAGTTTTCAATCTGATGTGATAGTGCTTCTTTTTAAAATGGAAATGCTCCACATAGATTTCAGTAGAAGGCCACCAATCTGTAGATCCATTGTTATACACTTTTCCAAGACTGGGTTACAGAGATATCGAAACCAAGACATCATTCTCCTCAGTGACGCTCCAACCCATTCTGGGGGATCTCAAGGTTCTCCCAAGCCAGAAAAGAAATGTAGTTTCCCTCCTGGCAGCAAACCCTTTCAAAGGTAGGTGCCTCCTGGGCACCCAATACCCGAACTACCTCAACTGACTCCTTTCGATATGGAGGAGCTGTGGCTCTACTCCAGATCTCCTTACCCTATCTCTAAGGCTCAGGCCAACTACCCTACAGAGGAGGAGCATTTGTATCCAGGCTCTTGTTCTTTTGATCAAGATCTATATCACATAACCATAGTTGAAGATCAGAATGTATACTGACTAGTAAATCAACAGCTTTTCTTTTTGGCTGAGCTTGCTCTTCACGTCAGCAAACCAAAACAACCAACAGCATAACTATAAATAAGGCTCAAATCTATTTATCCATTTCCTACTCTATCTTTCCATCACTTGTGAACAAAACACCAAAATAACCAAACTATATTACTTGAAGCAGAGATGGACACAGCTCTTGCTTTCCTAACACATCATACCAGACAGCTTTTAAAAGCTATCCCGGTACTCTATACACCCGCAGCTCTCCTAACAAAATACCTTGAGAGACACTGTTGTAGGCCTTCTCCAGATCCATAAAACACATATGGACCAGACAGTCAGTCTCCCCTGACATTCTCTGCAGTTCTACAATGGTAAAGATCAGGTTCACTGTTAGACAACCAGGATGAAAATTCTCACTGCAGCTTCTGAATTGAGGTTCAATAATTAGTCAAATTCTTGTTTTCAATGCCTTAGAGTAAACTTTCCCTTGACTCTTTGAAAGGTGAAACACAATCTCTGGTGCCCTTTCTTAAAAGATAGGACCAGCACCCTAGCCTGTCACTCCACAGAAAATAAACCTGTCTTCCATACAACTTTGAACAGGCTTGTTAACCACAATACTTCAACAGTGTCCTGAGTCTTTAGCATTTGGAATGAACCCTCTCTACCTTTGGTATATCCTGCTGCTGAGGAACTTTTTAGCTCCCTGTGCAAACTCTGCCACAGTGACGGACTCACCTTCTCCCAAATTCTCCCAAATTCTCAGACTGCTTCTTCCATGAAAGACATGGTGATTGGATTGAGGAGATCCAAAATCAGTATCTTGAGTCTTGGCCTACAATCCCCACTCCCTCAACAATAAAAAACTGCATTGGATGGCCTCTCTTTTCCTTGTCTGAGTCAAAATCGAATGTTTTTTCCAGAAGTTCCTTAAGGCCAGCTCAAACTCCTTTATAGCTTCTCTGAATTCTTCTCATGCCTGAGTTTTTGCCTACGCAGCTACAGAAGCATTTCAGTGGAAGCATCATAATTGAGCAGAATGCTATCTTTCTGCCAATCCGCTCTTGGACAATAAGGCAATCTCTCAATTTTTATTAGTTAAACTAATGGTGTGGCCATTTTTTCCCTTGGCTCTGTGTGAGTGTCCTCAAAACAGTGGTTAAATCAAAGACTTTGCACATCTCATCCTCTGGAACAAATATAAACTTCCCATAACCTTGATCTGCCCTCCGATACCTGCTGTAATGTGTTGTATTATCATGTAACTTTGCAATGCTAAGCAGCTGCCAGATGAGTGCCAGTCACAGAAGTTGATTTTAATAGGAAGCAGCTATTTCTGTATTTCTGCAGCTTTTTTCTCTTCAATTAATCACCAACACATCCTCCTCTCTTTTCTCTTGGGTTTCCACTGCCTCTCCTTTTTTCCAATTTCTTTCTCAAATGTTTAGTTGACTCCTTGATTTTATTTATACCTCATTCCCGTTATCTCACCTTATAGCTCTCACTACACCTCCTCCCCCTGCTCTCTTCAGTTAGTTACGTGGAGTGCCTTCCTGATGTTCAGGGTGTGGAGCTAAGAGGAATTGGTGTTGCCAATAGGTGGAATATGATCAATGTACAGAAGGGTAGTTATGATATTGGGGTCATCAGATGGGTAACCTTCTTCAACCATGTTTCATTGATGAGTCCAAGATGTCTCTGGAGAGCATAATGGTGATGCTTGGAGTCCAAATTAGACCCTCTTCAGCTCCTTTTTCAGCATACAGCCCATGTATTGTCATTTTTCAAATCCATAGCCAATTGCTGTTTCTTTCTGCTACAGCTGACTACAGTTTGATTGTTGGGGGAAGTGATCTCTCATTCCCATCATTTTTTAGAGTGTGGATCATAGATGTCAACATAAATCCCTTGCATCTCACTTCGTCAGCTGTTCTAGGCAGCTTGCATTTTAAGTTTGGAGTACCTGGTCTTGTTTTGTATTACATATCTCCTGAACACCATCTTCTTATGGCACTGTTAACTCTTCAACAACTGTCGACATTGCTTTTGTGGACTGTTGTGTTGCGATCACGATGTCCAGCTGGAACACAAACCTTTTTGTCCAGACTGACTTCCATTTTCTAGACTTCCATTTTCTAATCCCAAGCAACTTGTGGAATATTTGTCTTTTGGTGTTTTATGGTGCACTGGGGGTTTGCTAGCCAATTAAAATGATTTAAAATAAGACAATGCTACTGATTTCTATAGAAGAGCATTTGTGGTGGTGTACGTCTTTTTCATGATTGAGGCTGGATCTCTACGCTCCTGGTTCTGGCACCTTCCTTGAAAGAGGTTTAGCTTGACTTAAGGAGCAAGGGGAGTTTTCACCAGACTACTTTCTCTAGAACCTTGTTTGTTCATTGGTTCTGTTTGGCTATTGTGGTAACTTTTCACCTCCTCCAGCACAAGATATCACCTCTGCAGAGTCATTCAGTTGATGTGGTTCAAGCAACAGATCCAGATGTTTCCTGGATTTGTTTCATTTGGAGACTTTTCAGCGTTTCTGAGCCCTGGGCAAGCCCAGAAGCCGCTGGAGGGACTATATATCATTTCTGGCCTGAGAACCCCACAGGACTGTCCACAGTGAGCTGGAGAGTGTTGCTAAGACAGAGAGGGATGGCTGGGTTTCCTTTTCTGGACCTGTTACCTGATATTGGTTAAGCAGAAGACAATGAACAGATGGAGAAGGCTGAATGGCCTAATATGTGCTGGTGTTCAAAAGTTCATGATGCCATGCTCTCTAACAAGGTTTCTAGGTTCTTTGTATGAGAAACAGGCCCAGAGCATCACAGATCCTCCACCATTTAACAAAGGGCATGAGGTGCTTGTCCACAAATTAATCCTGTCTCATTTCAGACTACCCAGTTGAGATGTAGAAACCATCTACTGGTTGTTTTGCAGCCTTGCCCAAGATGCCTTGCTGCAGTTGGTTACCTCCATTATCATCCTCTTCACTGTGTTCGGTGGCAAGACACAGCAAATATGGGTCCTCGTCCAGCCAAGTAGTCAGTGGGGAAAAAGAATGGCCATCTGTGTCACATCATATTTGTACCCCAGGGAAACAGAAAATCATGGATTACTAATTAGAAGGTCTGATCAATTTAATAAAAAAACAAAAGTATAAATTGGGAAAACTAACTTACTTTTCATTTTAAAGGGATTGACAGGGATACAATAGTACAATTGTGCCATATGTGATTTAGTTGAAAAGAAAAATCTTAACATGGATCAACACTGAATAAAATGTACTCACATTTCAGTATGAGGTTGAAAGGTTTATGTATTTACAGGGTTTTTGATACATCTTTACCAGGGCTGCCAATTAATTTGTCCACATTTGCAGTTTTTGTTTCATTTTATTTTCTCATCTATGAAGTAGACCTTTAGTCATTTTAAAGTTCTGGTAAGCTCAGATAACAGGGATTTAATAGTTGAATGAGTGACTTTCAGTGACTCTACCCTCAACATTTCACAGTAACAGAGAAAGATAACCTAGAGAGGATATTTCCTACTGCTCCTAATAGCTGAATGTTATCACTGTAATAATTCGTGTGAGTGACTCACAGAACAATTGCTCTGATTACCTCTCCGTACTCTGCTCTTATGAAGCGTCTGGACCGATGCTCCCTCCCAATTAAAACCCTGAGGTCGTGGCTGCTCAGGCTGAACCAGTCGATTATTGATGCTTACATCATGATGAACCCACTCCACCTTTGTTCGCCCATCATATCCATTCTCTATCATGCACTGATCCCATATCAGATCACTAACAGAGTGAAATATTAAAGCCAATAAAATGAAAAAAAAAGACGATTGGAAATTCATGATTTTCTATTTCTGTTGAAAAAAAATAATCATGTTTTATATCTGCCTGACATGATCATTGATGCAGAGTGGAATTCCCACTGTGGGTGACGCTTCATAAGATATTCATTCTTCCAAGTTCACACTGAACATTCCTTTTTGTAAACAGTTTCAGCATGGATCCCCCTAAACTATTATATTGCATTTCATATTTAAAAACCATTGAAACCAAAATCTTTATATATTGCTTACATTTCTATTACTCTCAGTCATAAAGTTTGGATGTCCCAAGGTAATGTTACACACCAAGTCCCCCATTACACAATGATAGGCCAACAAGCCCGACCAGTTTGTTACATCAAACTTTTCCACATTTTAATTATTAAAATTCAGCTAACATTTGAAGAATGAATCAAAACTTGAAGATGCTCTGAATGTTCTGTCCTGTGTTGCTTTGATTAGTCAATCAAACTGGTAAAAGTTCTTCTGCTGACAAGAGTAAGAAGAACTTTTGGAAACTGTCTGCAGCTTTTCAGCTTTCCCATCAACAGCTTCCCTTGTTTTGTTGGTTTACATCAAGTTCTTTTTTTGTAAATGTCAAGTCAAACTATTTTTCCTGTTAACATTTCATCATCAACCCTTGTGTAGTGATGTTAAAAAATTAGGAAACCGCACAATAGCATGTATGTCTAGTCTGAGAGGAGTCAAGGCCAAACAAGACTTCTACTGTCTTAGAATAGCTGCAGCCTGAAAAAGATTGCACAGATTTATCCAAACGTTAATTTATAAATCTTTAAACCATCGTCATGTTTTCAGTGAATGATTATTTACACCAGAAGTGGAGGAAGGGGCGTTGCACCACCATCGATTTTCCTAGGTGAAACGAGTACTGAGAGTGTTTGACAGAAAAAGAGCAGTAAAGGACAGTCAGGCAGAAGTTAAAGTCCAAAAGAGTTTGTTTTTTTTTTTTTTTTTAAATTTAACCTAAAGTCAAATCAAATAAAGTTTATTTGTATAGCACATTTCAGCAACAAGGTGGTTCAAAGTGCTTTACATGATAAACACATAATACAGTAACCAATTATGAAACAAACAATAAACAGTACATTTTGTCAAATGCCATCATAAGAATCAAGAATAATCATCATCAAATATACATCAAATATATTAATCAAGGTTCCAGTTATTATTTATCAAAAGCAGCTCTAAACAAGTGGGTTTTCAGCCTTGATTTAAAGGAACTCTGTGTTTCTGCCGTTTTGCAGTTTCCTGGGAGTTTGTTCCAGATTAGCGGTGCATAAAAACCGAAAGCTGCTTCTCCATGTTTGGTTATGGTTCTGGGGATGCAGAGCAGACCAGAACCAGAAGACCTGAGTGGTCTGGAAGGTTGATACAATGACAACAGGTCTTTTATGTATTTTGGCACTAAGCCATTCAGTGATTTATAAACTAACAGAAGTATTTTAAAGTCTATTCTCTGAGCTACAGGGAGCCAGTGGAAGGACTTTAGAACTGGGGTGATGTGCTCCATCTTCCTGGTCTTAGTGAGAACGCCAGCAGCAGCGTTCTGGATCAGCTGCAGCTGTCTGATTGACGTTTATGGCAGACCTGTGAAGACACTGTTGCAATAATCAATGCGACATAAACATAAACACATAAACACATGGATGAGTTTCTCTAGATCTTGTTGAGACACAAAGTTGGGTAAATTATACAAAATAAAGATATTATGCCCATAAAAGAAAACAAACTGGCAACAAAACAAGACTAACTCAAACAAACTAAGCTTCCAAAAGGAAGGAAAGGGGAAAGCTTAAATAGTGGCTGATCAGCCCACAAAGACACAGACAGGGGAGAATACAAACCCCATTTGCAGGTTTGCCTTCAGACAGATGCTCAGAAAGTTTTCAACTGCTGGTCAACTGCTTATAACCTTTAAACAAACCAGTCTTAAATTCTACACAGCCCCTTTAAAATGATGTGACTTGCTGCCCTTTCTGGATAAGATACTTCTGTCTACAAAATTAAACAAATTCTGGATTAAGATCTGGGAACTTCTGAGGCCAGTTCACTTCTTCAGGTGTTGCTGAACTATGCATTGTACCCAGATGTGTTTCCATGCTAATAAAGATCATCACCAAGGATGATTTTTTTTTTTTCCCCCATAGGTATGAGAATTTGCTCAGCAGCAATGTGTATGCAGGTAACATTCAGATACAGGGAATTATTCTGGCCCAGAGTGGAATGACAATACATCATAAAAACTTGATTATTTTTAAAATCAGAAATTTAATGCACAAGTTTCATTTTAATGTAAAAACCTCAAATATATACATGCACTACCACAAACATTTATACAAATGTTAATAAAGTTGTAGAGAAACCATACACTTTTTGAAGCCATCAACCAACTTCTGGCATAATTCTGGCTCGATATTTGATAACTCTTCAATAATGGTGACGTTTATCCCATTGCAGAATTACAGGCCAATCTCTAACCTTCCATTTTTCAGCAAAATTATTGAAAAAGCTGTGTTTCACCCATTAAATAGCTTCCTTACAATGACAAACTGCTTTTATGTCTTTCAGTCCGGTTTCCATGCTCACCACAGCACTGATACTGCCCTCGTCAGTGTTTAATGATATCCACACAAATCCACACTAGCTCAAATTATAACAAGTAGTAAGATCAGCTACCACAACTACGCAGATGATACACAGCTTTACATTACAATGTCACCAGGTGACTCCGAACCCATCCGATTTGTTCTAAGCATCAAACAGATGCTTAGAACAAATCAGTGCGTGGATGTGCCAAAACTTTCTCCAGCTGAACAAAAACAAAGCTGAAATCATTGTCTTTGGATCTAAAGAGGAATGATCTAGAGTTAACGCGCAGCTTCAGTTATTACAGCTAGAAACTAGTGATCACGCCTGAAACCTGGGTGATCTTGGACCTGAACCTTCAGAGACACATGAAAACAGTTACAAAGTCAGTCTTCTATCACCTGAAGAACATTTCCAGGGTTAAAGGACTAATGTCTCAACAAGATCTAGAAAAACTCATCCATGTGTTTATCTTTAGTTGCATTGATTATTGCAACAGTGTCTTAACAGGTCTGCCTAAAAAATCAATCAGATGGCTGCAGCTGATCCAGAACGCTGCTGCTCATGTTCTCACTAAGACCAGGAAGCACATCACCCCAGTATTAAAGTCCTTCCACTGGCTCCCTGTAGTTCAGAGAATAGACTTTGAAATACTTCTGTTAGTTTATAAATCCCTGAATGGCTTATTAACAAAATACATTAAAGACTTGTTGTCGTTGTATCAACCTTCCAGACCACTCAGGTCTTCTGTTTCTGGTCTACTCTGCATCCCCAGAACCAGAACTAAACATGGAGAAGCAGCCTTCCGTTTTTATGCACCGCTAATCTGGAACAAACTCCCAGAAAACTGCAAAATGGCCAAAACACTAAATTCCTTTAAATCAAGGCTGAAAACCCACCTGTTTAGAGCTGCCTTTGATTAGTAGTCTGGACCATAAATCTGCAAACAAATCTGGGTAAAATAAGATTAGTTTTCCAAAGCATGGAAGTTTGAGTTAAATTAAGTAAGTGGATCATTGATCAATATTTTTGAACTATATTTGCTTGATGATCCCTATGATTTTGATGCATTAATATTTTCCCGATGATTTTGATGATTTACATGTGCGTCTGCATCTGATAATTTTGCTCGATGATTTTGATGTTTTTGACGATTTTGTTGTATACTTGACTGATGTTTTTACAATGTGAAGCAGTTTGAAGTGCCTTGCTGCTGAAATGTGCTATACAAATAAACTTATCTTGATTGGTAAGTTTCCTGGCCCTGACCATGCTTTAGTCCATGACTCTTCAAAGGAGTCAAGGTTGGGAATATTCCAGAAGCTCAATCTTAGTCATCTTTGTCTAATCCAAAACCAGTTTTGCTGTAAGTTCTGGATTGTTGTCCTGTGTGAACGTCCCGCTGTGTCCCATCGTGTTGGTTTGAGGTGAAGGTGAAGCAGTCAGAAGTAGTCCTCCTTCCTCATTATTCCATCCAGTTTGTGTAAAGCACCAGTACTACTGGCAGAAAAACAGCCACTCAGCATGATGTAGCCACCACCATGCGTAAAAATTGGTGCAGTGTTCTTCCCCCTCAAAAATCTGTATTGTCATTATGGCCAGATAGCTCAGTCTTTGTCCCATCTGGCCATAAAAGTTTTCCTTAGCAGTCATTTCTTTGTACATGCGGCAAGCAGTAATTTTCAGTTGGGGTTGAAGGTGTCAATTTTAGATCACTGGCTTCTTTCTTGGTCATCGCCCTCTAAGGTGATATAAATCTCACATCACTGTAGACAGTGACAGCAGTGTTCTAGTAGCTTCTGGTTTATGATAGCCTTGAGTCTTGATCAATCCTGGGCTACTACCCATTTCCTCTAAGGTGGACAGTTAGTTGCACTAACAGCACAATGATCCCTAAAACACACGAAACATAAACAAGCCAATGTATTGAACAAAAAAACCCCATAAAGACTAGAAGAATGGATGCTAAAAAGCTGGAAAAAAAAAACAGCTGTTGAACTAAATTCTTTGCAATCTCTTTTAAACTTGTTCTGACCAAGTATTTTTTGTTGGTTGGGTGTTTTCTCATTGACTTATTTCATTTTCCAAACACTGTTTGGGGGACATATCTATAAAGCTTTTTATTACAGTTCAGCGACGCTGATTTGTTTTGATGTTTTGTCCTTTGAGAAAGCGTGGTTAGCCGTTTCCTTTCACCATTCCAGTGTTCACCCCAAACCCCGAACAGTTGCCCCCTGGCTCTGCAGCTTTTTCCTTCTCTGGCTCCTGGCAAGATGACATTTTTATTGTATTTACCAAATGATCTGTTTTTTATGGGGAAAGCAGCCCGGAGTGTGGAAAAGTCAGTGTTCGTTAAATCTGTCAAGCTCAAGCTCAAAAACTATGAATTTAGATTTTTTTTTTTTTTTTTTTTTGGAAACTGAAATAAAGTTCCAATTTTTTAAGCCAAATGCTGCTACTTTTTATTATTCCAACATTTCCCTGCTTATGATAAAAGCTTTCCCAAGCATGTGAGATTTAACGTCATGTACGGCTGTTTGCTGCAGGGTGACGGGATCCTGGCAGTGGGATGAGGAATACAGAGATCTTTAGCCCTCGTGGTGCTGCAGCCTTTCGGAGCTCACTGCAGTTAATTAGTGGCATGGCCTCCGGACTTTTATCTGCTCTGAATGGGAGAGAGACATCACCGGCGCTGCATCAGGGAGCTGCTGTGACCTTTGTGTTTGTGGATGTGATGGGACTCTGTGTGAGCTGGTTGCACATGTTGCAATCTGTGTTTCAGATTGGCCGGGAGCTCGTTGGGGTCTTGGACGCATGGTGAAGGAAGTTTAGGGGAGTGTGAGGCAGAGGAATTAGTATTAGAGCTCAATTAAGTCTGTTGTTAAAAAGAAAAGTAGGAGGAGGTGATGATGAAGAGGTCCCTTTACTGCTTTTTGATGAAAAGAACTTTCTGATTTGGAGATTTCCATCTTTTTACTAAATTTGTATCCCAAGTCTAATAAAAAGAAAGCTCAGGGAGAGGAGTACTTATGTGCCCTAAAGTGGAGGCTGAAAAGAAGGAGGAATCTATTGACATGGCAACTTATAACCTTAACTCTACAAATCTGGCCTTTATGGAAGGAGGAGGTCAAAAGTTCAGTTCCCAGTTTGCCACAAGCCACGTCAGGAACACAGCAACAGTGGTGCTGCCAGAAAATCTAAACAGGGTTGGCAAAATCAGGCCAGTAGCTTCACCAGGATTTAATTAAAATTCTTTTTGAGAGTCTCACAGAAGGTGTTTGGATCCATGATATTTTATCATTGGCATAATAAAATACACATTCCCCCTTCAGGTTGATTTAAAAAAAAAAAAAATCATCCAGTTTCAGATAGCTGTGTTCAATGGCGAGTCTTTGCTTTGGCGCCCTCTTGTGGCTTTCATCTCATTTAAGACGAAGTGAACAATACTGGAGTTTTAAAAAAATGTTTGTTTTTTTTGTTTTTTTCACAAATGCCTTGTTTCACCCTTATAGGGAAAGCTTATCTAGGAAGTATGTGATGGAAAATAACACAAACAAATGGCTTTGTGTTTTTATTTTATGTTTATTTTTTTTTTTCAAAGTTTTTTTCTTTATAAAATGACAAGGACCGAGTGTTTTAGAAGCCCCCCTTATGTTCCCCAGCCGGCTCACTCAACTCTAAAGCAACCAGCAAAGAAAAATAGTCTTATGAACAATTGATATAATATACACCCCATATACAGCAATACATAGTGGTCTACCATAATGTTACTAATAATACACAGCCTCCACTGAGGCTTCAGTTCAAATGGTTGCCACTGATATGGTTCCATTCGATAGTAACTGACAACCACTGATGATTGTTTCTTTGACTAGTGTGAGCGGGGATCATGTTGCCATGGTGGGGAGACGAAGTCAGCAACAGCTGCCTTTGCTTTACATCCCATCAGCTGATCGGAACACACAAGACTGGCCAATCGGTGCTAAGATTCAGCTGCTGACCCGTCCGTCCCCTTCAAACCAATCAGATTCAGCATAAGTGCAAAGTTTAAGGAGGCACTGACACACGCTGCAGCCTTAAGAGGCGCCGTAAACGTTCCTGATAGCTCATCTTCATTCCTGATCTGTCGTGCTTCTGACGGGTTCATTTGAACCGGGTTACAATCAAGGTCCGGACACAGGAAATAGGTTTTTTTTTTTTTTTTTTAAGCCTGGCTCTAACCAGTCAGCTGCTTGGATTTCCCACAGAATTTAAATTCAAAAAAAGTTCCCCTCACTTCCTTTCTCTGAATTCAACTCCTATGTTTGTTGCATATTTCATCTCGGCTCACATTCAGTAACAGCCGGCGACAAACCGTGTGTTTGCATGTGCCAGTAACCCCTGCGGTGGCGGAGACAGCATATAGAAACATGTGCATGAAATAAAGACGGAGCCTGTACACAGTGTGAGCGACAACGTGTCCATCTGCGTCTGGACGAGCGGCTACAGGCACGACTCCCAGTGCAGCTGCAGGTCCGTGCTGTCCAGGAAGTCGGCCGAGAACACGCTCGGCGGAGTGTGGGGCGCCAGCGGGGTTAGACTGGTCCCTCCGTCTCTTTCGCACGCCGCTCCGTTTCCCCGCCCTCCCCCGTTCTCCCCGCCTCCGGTCCCCATGGAGATATCCAGCCAGTCCATGCTGTCGAGGGTGGGGTCGCCGAAGTCCAGACCTGTGGAGTGATGGGAGAAGCTTAGGTCGGATGTGTCCATGGGGGAGGGGGGGTGGTCCAGGATGCTGGGCGTGCTTAGCATCTGGCTGTGCAGGTCGTCGATCAGCGTCAGGCCCACGTCGGGCTCCACGCCCAGCAGCGGGGCCCCCGTGGTGCTCTCCAGGAAGTCCTCCAGGCGCCCGCTGCCGGCGCTGGGCTCTCCCGCACGCAGCTGAGAGGAGAGGGGCTCTGTGGGGGTGGGTGGAGACAGGTGGAGCGGGGACGCGGGAATGGAGGGGGAGGGTGGGTCAGAGTGGAGGGGTGCGAGAGAAGGGTCCGGGTTGGCCTTGAAGCCTGGGATTTCTGGAGGACACAGAGAGAGATAATGAGCCCAAACTGGAGGATGATGTCATGAGGTCCTCTCAGGTTTGCCGACGGAGAGCGTTACCTCCACTCTTCAGCAGGATGTCAAACAGATCGTCCATCTGCTGGCTGTTCACACCGTTCTCCTGCAAACAGTCGAGCCCCGTTAGACTCCAGTTACAGCACACAAACAAAGCAGCGGGAGCTGCAGCAGAGCGCAAGCTACAGCTCCGGGCCTTTACAATCTCAATTTATAATAATGAGTTAAATAACAGCAGTGCCTTGCAAAAGTATTCATATTCTCCGAAGCTTTTAACCTTTTGTACCAATAAGACACAAACTTTATTGAATTTTTCTGAGATTTTATTTGAACATGTGAGACAGGATATTTAGATTTGTATTTGTAAAAAGGTTTGAAAGCCATGTGTTGACACTTCTGGACTCCTTTGTGGGCTTTTTTTTTTTTTCAAACTCTGCTTGCCTGTAATACATCTGGCAAATGTTTGCGAACTTTCACTGTCCTTTACGCAGAAACCTGATCTAAATGCTCCACCTCACACAAAAGAGGAGCAGACACTGCAATGCTAGAAAAGATAGCAGGTAGGGAGGAGAATGTGGGGAATCATAACTCATATCGTTATTATTATTATTATTTCAATGTACAACAGCTGGGCAGCCCTACTATAAAGTTATTTACTCTGTAGGGGCGAATACAAATACACACCACACTTTTCAGATTTTTGTTTTGAGAAGTTTTTAGCTACTTACATAAAACGTGAGAAGGTCCAAGGAGTGTGTATACGTTTGCAAGGCACTGTAAGCGTTGCAGTTAGGAGCGATTCACTTTTTAAAAACCCAATCAAGAATCACCACATGCATGTTGCACAACTCCACTGGTGCACACACGGTCATGCGAACCAGACTGACTTTTAGCTGAAGAAGTCACCCGTGTGACGCCAAGGAAAATGCCATTTGGCACGCATGATCAAATATTAATAAATAAACAGCTCTTGTTATTGTATGACAGAACGGATGGTTTTCAGCCTTCACGGCTTTGAATTTTACCTAAAAAATAAATAAATTAATACAAACTCTGCTGTTTTGGATAAAGACATATTAAAACCAAGTAACTACTAAAAACCAAGATTTTAAATTATTTGCATGTAATATTTTGAGTTATTTTGCCAAAATTCTTTAAATTTTAATATTTTCTGAAGGTGTAAAATATCAAAAATAATCTTACAGAATCTGGAAACATATCAAAAGACAGAAAATCTGTTTTTGTTCAGCTTGCTTGGTCTTGAGTTGCTAAATATACTCTGAGAACTCTGAGAAGAAGAATAAAATGTATTATGGCTGCAGCAGCAGATACAGTTCTTCTTTTCTCATGGCAATCTTTTTTTCCTTCCTGCAAATATTTCATATTTAAAACAGCTACCAGAGCCTCTGAGAGAACAAGATAGGTTTACTTCTATTTTGTTTACTGTCAGAAAAAGAGGAAAGCACTAAGCAAACAACAGATAAGCTGTGGGTTGTTTATGTGTCCAGAGGAGGATGTAAACTCACAACACATCAAGACGGAAAATGCAGATGGAGTCAAAAAAGATAGATAAGTGCAAGAAAGATGGAAATAAGAGACATGCTGAGGGACATACTTTAGAGCGCTGAGGAGGAAGGGAGGTGTTTTGTTTAGGGGAGGGAGGGGTGAACAGTGTGTGCCGGTCGTAAGGCGGACACAACCTCCTCTTTCTGCTGGGGCGGAGTGATGAAGAGACGAGACGAAGAAACAAGGGGAAAAAAAAACCCCCAAAAAACTTTACACCAAGTGAAGAGAGCCACTGAGCGACAGAGAGCGCCTGCTGATGGGATCTCTGATGCAAAGGGAGGGGGACACGGTACCTTCAGGGAGGACATCAGGTTGCTTTGGCTTTCAGTGTCTGACATGTCGTCGAAGAATGGCTTGCAGGCTGGGGGGGGGCCGTGTGGGACTGGCTCGGCTGTGGGGTCCCGTTGGTGTCTAAGTGCAAAGCGGCCTTCTGTCCCTGAGGGAGAAAAGTGGGAAGTTTCAGACCGGAGAAGGAAGTAAGGGCTGCTGCAGCCATCGTAACACTTGAGCACCTCGTTTCCATGGTATCACTGGATTTATGGAAAATTTCAACCCATCGTACAGGTGCTCGTGCATTACTTTGCTCACAGTAAAAAAATAAAGAAGTAAAAGAAGAAGAAGAAGAAGAAGACAGAACGGGGAGAGAGAATGAGAGATCGAGAGAGATGCACAGAGAGAAGAGAGAGGAGGAGGATAGAGATATAGACACCACAGAGATAGAGATGATACATAGTGAGATATCTACTATTACAGATATAATATACAGAGAGAGAGAGAGATATAGTACATACAGAATATATATATATATATATAGATATATCTATATATATATATAATATATATATATATATATATATAAATTTTTAATTGGATTGCTGGAATAAATCTCATAACTTGTACAGATTCCTAACACACAGTGTGTTTGTTTGTTTTGATGATTCTGGCACAGTCAGTTTGTGTGGAATTAATCTTTGTAATATATGAGTGTTAACTGTTGAAATTAAAAACGACGATAAACTTTTTAATATTTCAATTTTTTGTGCCATAACTGTGAATTTTAACTGTATCAGCACTGACACCTAGTGGACAGATTATAGCACTGCATAAACATAGCAGACGGTCCCTCATATTATTTTATGTTTTTACATCTTTTGACAGATACACTGGAAATTATAGCTTCTATAATTAGAAGTTACAGAGGTATTCATATTACCTTTTTGTCCGGTTGGCTCACTGGCTCAGCTACTGGCTGCTCTTTTGATTGGCTGTCGGTGCTGGGGAGTTTACTTGGGCTCGACTGTAGTCTCTGAAAAATGCCAGACGACAGACAGGTGAGGACTTTATAATTTCGTTAAGAAGACACTGCAGCTCACCACAGAGTAGCACACTCCCTTTACCTGCAGAGTGATGCGTCCATTGATTTTGGCCAATGAGGACACCCCGTTCTGTCTGTCTCTGGTGTGACCGGTAAGAGCAATCAGGTAGTGGTTGCCGTTGCTGTCGGTGACCAGCGTTGGCATGCCGTTGGCCTTCAGGTCTAATGCGATGGCTTGGGTGTGAAGAGGAGTGCCATTTTGTTGGTTGATGATGACCTTGGAAAGAAAAAAAAAAAAAAAAGTTCTCTTTTATCTGACATTTATTTGACTCCAACCCCGCAGAGATCAGAGCTTGTTCTCAACCCCTCACCTGTTGTGTGTTCGCTGCTGCTGTCTGCTGTTTGTGCTGCAGCCTCTGCTGAGCCCTCTGCTGCTTCCTCTGTTGGCTTTGGCTCATTGCGGCCTTCTGGCCTGTTAGCGTCTGGTTCTGAATCTGCACCTGAACCTGCTTCAGCTGAACCTGGTTCTTCGGAACCTCTCCTTGTGTTTGCTTGACCTGGTTTTGCTGAGCCAGTTTCTGCTGGGCCTGGAGCTGCTTCTGTTGGGTCTGCTGTATGATGAGCTGCTGCAGCTGCAGCTGCTGCTGCTGATGGAGCAGCAGTTGAGCCTCTTTTTTCTGCTGCTGCTGTTTCTGAGGGCTGGCCTTACCCTCTGAGTCTTTCTGCAGCTTCACCTGACCTTGCTGCTGTTTGGACTGCAGCTGCTGTTTCTGCTGCTCTGCTTGCTGCAGCTGGAGCCGATGGATCTGCTGCAGCCTCAGCAGCGTCTCCTGAGAGCACTGCATTGGTTGGGTCAGCCTCTTGGCCTGCGCCTCCTCTGTCACTCCCTCCATCCCTTTCTCAGGCTCCGCCTCTTCCTTCACAGTCAGAACGACGCCATTAGGGAGCGCCGGTGGCTGAACGGACGAAGATTTTATTAGAGTTTGGAGTTTCACCTCTGCGGGTGTTCTGCTCTTCTCATTTCCTTCCTTCTTCACCACAACCCCACCCGCCATCTTGCCCTGCTCCAGCTGGGATCTCAGAGTCTCCACCAGCCTCTGCTTCTGCCGCAGCATCCTGGTTAACTCCTCGATCTGCTTGTCCTTCTCCTGCAGCATCTGGTCTTTGTCCATAGACGATGTGTCCATGGCTCCTGTGGGGAGGGACTCTTTGGGCGAGGATTTGGACATGCTGCAGGAGCTCTGGATCTCCTCTTTGACTACAGAGAAAGGCTGTGGGAGTGAAGCAATGTTTGACGGGTGCTGAGGAGAGGGGTGAAGGGTGAGCTGGGTGAGGGGTGAGGTCACCTAAAGGATGGAAGAAAAAGACTGTCTGTAAAGGATAAACTCTGATACCCCTAGATTAAATCCAGTTTAAGTCATTGCCTCCAGAATTTGCCTAATAAGTAGGGGTGCACTGACTGCAGTTTTATGGCCGGTCACCGATCTTTCAAAATCCTGACCTGCCGATTACGATTTTGGCCAATACCGACTTCTTTTTGCCTGAAATGTTGGTAAATATAACGGGACTGCAGACGTGACCTGGTGGGCGGGTCTGTCAGTCAGCCTTCTGTCACAGCAGAGCAAAAGGGGACAGTGACTGATTTTCAGACCTTTCCAGAGGTAGATAAGGTCAATTTCACATGTAAGTATCAGTCAATTGCCAATCTCCCAAAATTAAGGAAACTGGGGGTGATTTATCGGCACACCCACACTAACAGAGTAGTAGATGGGAAATAAAAAAATAGGCACTAATTTGAGTTGGTCTATCAGGTAAAATCCCAATAAGTTCTAGATTCTAGTTTGTGTTTATAAAATTAAAAACTGTTGAAAGGGTAAGACCTGAGCCACATCTACACAGCAAATCTGGATGCTGTGTAGATGTGTGGTTATTCAACCTACTGAATGGTGCGATCGCAATCAGACTTGTGTGAACGGTTTACAACCCCAAAACGACCCGCATGCGTAGAAAAAGAACATAGACGTCGCACAACAGCGGATTGTTTATACAGAAGTAACAATGGATGCCGCCGTCTCTGGAGTTTTTAAAAACTTTATTCAGCAATGGGATTGTCAACAGGATTGTCACAAAATCATTAGATGAAGTAAGCTAATGAAACGAAAGCACTGACGGCAACTTCTGTAGGGAAGTCTGTTTGGATGTGTAGTCAGAACCAGGAGTGGTAAGATTTTCATGTGATGCGCTTCAGTGGAATGGACTTCATTCATAATTATGATTTTTTTTTTTTTCAGTTATCGTTTACATTCGGTTTCTTCTGGTGCAGAATTATGACACTTGTCTCACATCAATGACGCAAAAATCGGATAAAATGCAACATGACCGTTTCGACTGCGGACACTTTGAAAACAATTGGATTCGTATCAGATTTAGTTCCACATCTGGAAGTGGATCAAATCAGATTTTTTTGGGGGGTGAAAAGATCGGAATTAGGCCGTTTAGACTGCAGTGAAAAAGTCGGATATAGGTCGTATATGGGCAAGAAGAAAACATCTGATTTGGGTCACCTTTGCCAGCCTAGTATTCTAACAAGGACAAACCATCCAAGTCTCACCATTTCCCCAAACATGTCCCCGTTACAACTTGTCTCATCTGGACTCAACCCGGCCAGCGAGCGCTCCGAGGGCGTGGGCGACACCGGGGGGCTGGAGCTGGTGCTTCCGAACCGCATGACCCGCCCTGGGACCGCCTGAGCCAGCGAGGACAAAGCCAGCTTAAAGCAGCCCCCCTCTGCTGGCTGGTGGTCGAAGGTGGAGGTTGTGTGTGAAGCCGACATGGTGGTGGTGGTGTTGACAGCTGAAGTGGAGGCCTGCAGGAACGACTGCGCTGTGGCGTTCTTCAAAGCCGCTGTGGTGTTGCCGTTTTGCTCTTGGTAATTGCGGAGCCTCTCGATGAGATCGTTCTTTGTTCCAGAGACGGTCAGGCCACGCAATTTCAGTTCTTGTTTCAACTCGGCGACCTGGAGGAGGAGCAACAAGGAACCTCATGTGGCTGGCAAGAACTGGAAATAAGGCTCAATCCACCTACAAGCTACGTTTTTACAGATATGTAAGATTCACGAGAGTAAAGCTGATTATTTTACTTTGAATTCATCCAGGTTGGCTGGAAGAGTAGCTGGTTTGGCTCCTGCCGCTGCAGCCTGGCTCTGACGGGCTGTTGGAGTCTGAACTGAGGGGGCCGTGGTGATTGTGGTGTGAGACGTGCGGGAGGGGGAGGGCCCTGAGCTGGAGGGGGGAGGCTGATCAGCTTGTGGCCTGTGAGGAAAAAGAAAACACATTGTTCCAAAGATCTCTCCTCACAGAGGCGCTCATCAATGCAAATGTAACCCTGATAAACAAGCAAATGACAGCTGCGAACTGTGCAGGAATAAAACAGACTGTAAAACAAGGGCAAAGCTAGAAAACCCATTTCATGACAAACTTCAGTTCTCATGTCACCGTCTGCCCACAAACAAATGTGAACCGACACGCAACAGTGAAAGATCATTTTTAACTCGTACTTCTGCTTTTGATGACACACTTTATGAACTCGCTCTAAAATGAGCTAACCCCAGCAGAGGGGACACCTATTAGACATGTACACAAACACATACCCACACAAAGCTATGCTTGACACTTACTTAGGAGGGGCGGGCAGGATGGTGTGGTAGTTGTAGTGCTGCTGCTGCTGGCTGAGAATCTGCAGCTGCAGGAAGAGCTGCTGCTGCTGGAGCAGCTTGGCGTAGGACGAGTCCATCTGAGGCGGCCGCTCCTTGTCCGCCTTCTGGTCCGGAGGGATGTACTGGTGGTACTTCAGCTTCTTCACCTGCGAGCGACGGAGGGAAAGGAGCAGCTTTCACAATGAGTGACACCTTCAAAGCCTGGAGATTTCTCTTTCCGGGTCACTGCATGGCATCACATCCCTTAAAATCTATTCCACAACTTGCCTTATTATAATAAACTTGAATGTGATTTTATGTGACAGACCAACACAGTGTAGGATGCATGGCTTGCAATACTTTTTATGGGGGGGGAACGACATTTTTTAGTTATACCCCTAAATAAAACACTGCCTTCAAAAGTACCTACATTAATAAACAGATTCTACTTGTGTGTAATATATTCTCACAATACAGCTAATCCGTGTTGTACTTAACAAATCTGGTCTTAATGGAGAGTAGCTGAAAGAATGGCCAGCAGCCATGGAGGAGACCCAGGAAACATGCAGGAAGGTGCTCTGTTCAGATTTTTCCATGTGTGGCGGCTGCATCATGCTGTGGGGCTGCTTTTTTCCCCATCAGGTACAGTGAATCGAGTCAAAGTGTTCAGAATAGAGTGTTTAGATTGCAGCACATTCATGGGGTAAAGCGGTTCAAAGTTCAGACCTAAATCTAATTGCAAATACATGGAGAGACCTGAAAACTGCTGTTCAGAAGCTCTCCATCGATCCTGAATGAGAGGAGTTATTTTGCAAAGAAGAATGGGGGATAGAGATGCATTAATTAGGCTTTTTTTCTGGCTGATATCAATTTCTAGTGTTCTCTGTGGTCCGATCTTTTGATCAAATCTGAATTTTCATTCAAAATCATAGAAAACATAAAAGTAGGATACACGATATATCAGCATCAACTTCAGTATCAGCCGATATTAGTCATTTTGCAGCATATCGGTATCGGTCCGATAAGGAAAACTGGACCGATATCAATGACCGTTTGTATTTGTGTTTCATAAGGGGAGGGGGTTGTCCATGTGGTTTTTGGTCGATCAATGTAACAATGATGCAGTGCAGGATTGTGGCTGTGTTTAGCTGATGCAAAGAAGGAATATAGGTGGTGTGGTCGCTGTATATATAAGACTCGCAGCTGTAACTGGAGCAAAACACACATTTTATTCATGCAAAAACAAAAAAATACAACCATGCACAACTCTGTGTTGGTTTATCACATAAGAACCCCAACAAAATGCACTGAGTTAATAGTTATGATGTCACTATTACACAGATCTGGTGATTTGAGTTAAACCAAACAATCTGTCAGCGTTGAGTTGACAGTGGTTGAACAAAAACTGTATTCGTTCCTCTTTTAATCTAGATTTCTCAGAATGATTAATGTCATACTAAAATGTCAATCTTACCGAGAAGCCCATATCTGTACTTTTAAAGGAACAGACACTTAAAACATAAGAAGTCCTTCCTATTTCAGTATTTGTCGTTTTCAGGAACAATTTTGAAAAAAAAACTTCACAAATTAGGCAAACAAACTTTTAAAACTGAATATAGGATATATAAATCAAAAGAAATAATCTGACAACTGGCCACTTTCTATAATTTCCATTAGATTTCAACACATTGAGTCTGTTTGTTAGAATGAATAAAAAAGCCCTGGCTGACCTTAGGTTTGTTGTCCTTTGGTTTCTTAGGTCTCTGTGGAGGACGGTCTGAACTCGTCTTAGCCTGGGACTGCAGGCAGAAATGGGATTCAGGAAGGCAAGGCGAGGGGAGGGGATAAGCACATTAAGAGGTGAGGAAAAGTGAACTGGTTACCGCCGATCCAAAAACAGAGATCATTTCAGAAATGATCAAACCTGAGGCCCGTTTGAAACCCGATCCTTAAACATTGCGTACCTTGAGGTGTCCAGAAGACAGGCGAGAGCTCAGCGCCGACCCGTTTGTTATTTTTGGCAGTGGAGGAGAGTCCGACAAACTAACCAGAGGTGGAGGAGGTGGGGGCGGGGGCGGGGGTGGAGGGGGCTGAGAGAGAAACTGAAGATGTGGTTCTGGTTAACAGTAGCATCTTTCTTAAGATTCGCTTCATTTGACTGAGAGGACAAGCTTTGATACCTGCGTGGGGGACATGTCCCCGTTCTGAGCGAGCACGTCGGACGGGGACAGCTGAGTGACAGCGCTCAGGGGAGAGTCGTGATTGATTAGCTGATCAGGCGACAGAGCGTCGCTGCTGTCTTCATCTAGAGATGAGCTCTCCCCTCCGGCTCCCTTTGGGGAATCTGCGACAGAACAGATACGGCTCTTTAAACAACAGCTAAACCTTTGTCTTCCTCAAGTTAAAGTCATCCTAATGTCGCAATACAGTAACTTTAGAGAAGTTGGACAACATGTTGTGTCCTGTGCCTCCTCTTACACAACATGTGGCTGTTGTAATGCCTCTACCAGAGATGAGCGCTTTGTTTTCATCGCTGCGGCTTCCAGAAGGATGATGAATCCTACAAGCGATCCACCAGAGGGAGTGGCTGTTTCTACACTCAGCTGTGAGGAAATCCTTGGATATTCATATTGCTTCTGTGACGTGAATTCTGTGAGTGAAAACAGAGTTTGTGTTCCAAAAGCTCAGGAAGTCGTTGGTACACTGGCAACCTCTTCAGCCATCACACAGCTAATAATGTTCAGCATGGATACACCTTTATCTGGGCCTTCTGGTGTCCAGGATGCGAGTGTTTGAGTGAGGCTGAATCTTGTGCAGGCGTAGGCCTTCCTGGATCAGAAGTTTGTTCAAATCTCATCAATCCACAGGGTAATTTATTCAAGATCCAAACACAAACCTTAGTGTATTTTATGTGACAGACCAACAAAAGAGGAATGATATTTAGGGCAAATGTTTGTTTTAGATTGATATTCATTCCGATGTGTTTTAGAAACAGCTTTCGCAGCAAGTAAAGCTACAACTCTACAAAGAGGATGTCTCTAAAAGCTTTGCATATTTCCGGACCAGGATTCCTGACCACTCCACTCTGCAAATAAGCTGAAGCTCAGTGTGATTAGACAGGGATTGTCTATCAAAAACAGTTTTCATGTCCAGCCACAAATTCTCAGCTGAATCACCGCCATGTTTCACTGTGGGGTTGGTGTGGACTATGTTTTTTAACCAGTTAAGTTGGTTCTAAAGGCAACTGGAAGCACTGGATAACGTGCCTAAGTTTTTAGATTGTTATTTTTGACAAATTTTGAAAATTTTCAGTAGTTTGGAACCTACTTTGTGTTGGTCTAGTACAGGGGTCAGAAACTTCTACAACCCTGAGAGCCATTTTAGTCTTTGGTCCAGCTAAACAAAATTTGTTCAAAGCCATAAAATCTACATGGAACAAATTAACTTATTTGAACAAAATCTTCTACAAGTTTTTTTTAAATGAAAGAAAAATTGTATTTTTATTTTTAGGTTTTAAAATAAAGAAAATCTAACTTTTACAAAAAAGGAATGAACAATATTTTTCAAGGGAATGTGAAATTTTCAATAGAAAATTATGTCAAAAAAGCACATACTTTGCAACCAAAAAACAAAAGTGTTACTTCATAAAGAAGAATATTTCTTACACTGTTAGTGTCATTCTTTGTGGAAAATCCTGTCATTTATTCCATTTTTTTTTAAATTAGCTTTACATAGTAAAACAAATTCTTTAGCATTTTCTGTTTGTAGTTGTACGTCGGGGTGCATTGATTGGAGTTTTCTGACCGATTATGATCCTTAACAAAACGTTACCTCCCGATTCTGATTTTGGCCGATACTGATTTTTTTTTTGTGACCCCCAGTTGTAAGGTCACAAAATGTGTGAAAAGGTTGAGGGCTATGAACAGGAAATTATTCATTTGTGTACGTCACAAGTACATAGCGATGTTTACTTCATTTTTCTGGCATTTAACACATTCAAGCACAGCGACTGTGTTTAGCATGTGTAAGTCGTTACCCAGAAGCGAGGACTGCAGAGGGCAGCTGACAGACAGGATGTTCTTGTGGACCAGCTCGATGGGACCCGGCCTGTGAGAGATCTTGTCATTGAGGTCGTCGGCCAGCCGTGCTCGCTTCAGCTTCAGCTGCTTGGCCTGCAGGGACGGCTCTGCCGACGTCTCTGTGGAGGGCGCAGAAAAACACTTACCAGCTGATTCATTTTGTTCAACAGCATGACCAAGGTGCATCGAGGAAGGTGAATTTGTGCTTCTTTCAGAAAAGGAAATGACAAAGAGTTCTTTTAAAGTCTTGCAGAAGATTTGTTAAAAACATTGCAATAGGAAGTTGGCTTTCTGAAGATTGTAGATATTGAGCTACAGGTCTGCGCCACTTCCTTTATTTGATTTCAAACTCACTTTAAAACCAAAAGAACAAAATAAGCAGATGGTTGAAGCTGATAGAAGTGGAAGCAATCTCCATTATTAACGCAATTAGACAAGATCTTTTAAATCCTTTTAAGAATTAAAACGTAAGTCAGTTTGCACAGAAATATGAAGAATTTTCACAGCAGTATATTGAGAAGAACTTGGGAGTTTTTTTAACGTGAGTTTTACACATTTTCCCTCATACGCTCACCCTCTAGAATGTGCATCCTGACCAGCTCTGAGCGCTCCGGACGACTCCGGATCTTCCTCTTCAGGTAGTCCTCGGTCTGCGGAGGAAGGAAAATGACACAAAGGGGGTTCAAAATGAAATGTACAGAAGAAAACGTACTTCAGTGCTTTGCATGAAAACCAGAAGTTTTGTCACAACTCGGGTATAACCTCCCTGCTAAATGCTCATTGATATTACCACTAATATCCAAACAGCAACAACTGTAATCAATCACTTATTCTGCAGAAACAAAAAGTCATTTTATGCATAAAGAAACTGCCTCAGTAAAGGAAACCCACAGCGTGGGAAACTGTACATAAAGCTCACCCTCGCTCGCTCCAGACTCCTCCGCTGTTCGTGAAAGGCTGCAGGGCTCTTCAGGGCTGCATGGAGAGGCAGGAAAAACAAAACAAAAAAAAAAAAAAAAAAAAAAAAAAAAAAAAAAAAAAAAAACACGTGAAAAAAAAAATAAAAGAAAAAGCAGAGAAGAAGACACTCGGACTGGGATGACTAGCAGCTCTTGGTTCAACAAGCAAGAACACACAGGGCTACAGCTGAAGAGCGACTCAAAGCAGAAGTAGCTCCATGAAGAGAGGATCAGCAATGCTATTGAAACCACAGACTTATGACATTTCGGCTGAAACTATGAAGATGTTACTGTTAGCATGAAAGGCAAGAAGATGATCCCCACAACATGATGCTGCCACCATTTTGGGCTATTAGTTAGTAAATTATTGAAGTGTTTTAGGTAAAATCATGAATGTAGATAAATATCAACAAATGTAAACTGGTTTAGCTAATGTCAACAATTGAATTTACGTTGTTTTCATGGTAAATTTTAACTTCAGGGCCCGTAGAAGCAAAAACTTGTCAACAAAAAGACATTTTTAGTAGAAGGATATTGAGATGGCAGTTACTATGATGTAACTTAGCAAAAATTTGATTGGTCAAGAGCTGGTGAAATCCCAGCCAAGGGTGTGTGTGAGTGAGGACAGTGTGACTCGATGCAACAGTTAGTCATCTGTTGGGTCGGGGTCCGAGGCAATCCTGATGTTACAACTGCTGGAGATTAAACACGCCTACTTGGAGGCTTTAATATAACCAGAGGTCAGGTCAAAAAGCCACAAAGACAAACTCAAGCTATCATTACTCAAACATTGTTTGGGTCTTTGAATGTGCAAAACAAATGAATTTGTTCTTGCACTGACTGGATACAGACTTGCTTTTTATTATGAATAAATAATAGGTGGTGATCTTGTTCTCAGTAACCTTTATTTATAAAGCAGAGTTTCAACGAAATTAAATGTTTCCTCTGTGAGGATTGAAATGAGAGTTAATCTCATGATTTGATAATTAACGGCATCCACAAGAAGCTTTCCCTTGTGCCACAATATTGTAATAAAAAACAGTAATTAATGGTTGTGTGCACAGAAATAGTGTTAGCACACATACATATACACACACACACACACACACACACACACATATATATCTATATACACATATCTATCTAAATACACTGCAGTGTTCTTGGCCAGTCGTTGATCTTTAAAAAGTCTGACCTGTCGACTCAGATTTTGCCCGATTTTTTGGTTTAAAAAAGTCGCTGATTGTAGCGAAAAAGTCAGTAAGTTGGCAACAGTGGGGTGACTGTTGTTACCTACAACAATATAAAACCAGTGACAATTTTTCAAACATAATAAACCATTAATGTAATAAACTGCTAAGATGGTAAGCATTCGAGCCAATAATGTAATACATAGTCATGTTATGGGAAAGATTAGACCAAATTTAAGCATTATCTGTTGTACAAAACCCCATTTAGAATATTGTTTATTGGCTTAGAAACATAAATTCACAATTCCAAGTACTGATAAATGTTACTGATTTCACTACTGTGAGGTGGTATTAAGATCAATTAGTAGAATATGTTAGAATCCAGGATAATAAAGGTGATGATGTGACCTACATGTATCAAACAATTACTGCAATTTAAAAGGGCCTTTTTAATGCTATGGCTCTAACATAATAACTTACTACACTACTGGCAAAATCTTATGCTATTTACTTACAAACCTTTTATTTTTGGCCATTTATTACATTATTGTTTTTATTGCATTTAAAGCAGTGAACATTATATTAGTGGAAGGCATTATGTTATTGGCTGCTACGTGGTGTTTAAACTCAAGTCAAGTCAAAGAAGAGCAAAAGCTGTTAGAAGCTTCTAGAAAGACTCGAGGCCTGTTGGTGTCCCACCAGGCTGCTAAAACAGGGAGATGGATGTCAGCAGATAACAGGAAGGCTGAATGTATTCCAGTAAAATTATTATTTTATCAAATTCATGCGTCTACCTAAATCTGCTATGGGAAATGCTGGATTTGGAAATGTTGACAGTCTTTTGGAAATCTCACAGTCAATGTATGGATCTACAAAACTTATGAAAAGACTTCTGTTTGCAGTTAGTAATCCTAACTGCATATTCAGATTATCTTTTTTAAATACTGAAATCCTGCAGAGCTGTGTAACAGACAAAAATTTATGATAAATCACAAAAAGGATGCTGTATAGCTGCAATAAATGAGGAAATGTTTGGACAATTTAACACATCTGACACTAAAGAGCTTTTTCCTCTCAAATATTAAGCTGGACATTGATTATTATGATTCAGTTGTTTTTTGTGGAGAAAAAAAATAATATAATCTGTCTTTCAAACGAGATACACAGTTTGTTTTTAGAACAGTTTTATCTGTATAAATACCACTATCCCAGAACCTGGAAGACTTTTTTGTAAATTGTCAGTGGTGTAGAGAAAGACTGCTCTCTAAGTTGGTGCTACTACTGAAAATAATATAAAATAAAAACAAAAATATAATATATAATATAAAATATAATAAAAACAAAAAACAGAATCAGATAAAACATAACAAAAAAACAGAAACTCAGGTTTTCTAAAGCCTCTTCCTTTTAGGACAACTTAGTTAAATGGCTGAACAAGAAATGAAGAAGTAAAACCTTTTGGCCCATCTATTCTGAAGGCTCCACAAACTAATTAGAGCTTTCACTTTCTTTCAATGTTCCCACTGACACAACAAGCTCCACAGGATATCTTCTGGATCTTAAAATCCTAGAACAATATCTTGGGTTAATGCATCCAGGAACAGCTGGCACTGCTAGTATTTTTCATTTCTGTTGTTAATTTTCTTAGCAATAATTTTATTTTAAGCTTTACAATGAAAGCGACAGCGCAGCAGGACCTGGGTCTGTTACCTGAGTCAAGAATATTTCGATTTAGCCTTTTGGACGAGGAGAGAGAGTGGAAAGTTACTCATTCACACCACCCCTGGCTGCTAAAACCAGGGTGAAAACTTGATGATACAGTTCTCACCCTGAACTGCCACCACTGCTATGCCATCAGGCTTTTTTCAGGTTAAAATATCTGTGTGACAAATTTGATGCTTTAATTAAAAGCGAACAAGCAGCACACTGATCTGAATTAAGGCAGCATAAGGCCTGTCACAATAACAAATTTTGATGGATGATAAATTGTCCCATTAATTATTGCAATAAACGATAATATTGTTGTTCTGAGACCATTTTCAAGTAATATACTGATATTGCATAATAATGTAAGTTTGTCCTCCCAGACCAATAAACCTCAATTTTATAAAGAACTCTTCACATTGGAATTGGAAGATATTTGAAATACCCAAAATAAAACTCGACAACCAAAAACAACCATAAATGGATATAAAAACCACTTACAACCAAAACCATAAATAAAATGGTTTATGATGTCTCTGTAAACAAAATTGTCCTTCAGAAAATATTAAATCATCAGAACAGAAATTATCAAGCTCATTTTAATTTATCATGCGATTAATTGACTAATTGCTTATTGCAACAGGCTTAGGGTGCATCAAACGATTATTTTAGTAATTTATTCTGACGATTAATCGGATAAAAAAAATGTGGCACATTCTGCAGATTTTTCATTTTACCACTTAAGCTCATTTTATACAATGCTAGAAATACTTTAAAAAATATATAAATAAACTAATAATTAATTTCCTTTTTTAAATATTATAAATTTATTATAAATTTATTGCCTAAAATGCAATAACAGCGTTCCTTTAGTCAATGGTTGATCATTTGTAAGAAATGATGCATGTGCAGCTAAAGAATTACTTCCAACGGCGACATGAGAACAGCTCAGCCCTTTCTGTTTGACTTAACATCAATACAGTGTAGAGCTGATCTGGTGATTATTTTGAGATTAACCGATTAATAATTGAATAGCGAAAGGTTCTTAATAGATTTATTTTAGTCACAGAGTTTGAACCAGGTGAAGCTAAAACTAGGCAACTCGAGGAGTTCTGGGTAGAACATATTTATAGATAAAGAGGGTTTTTTTCTATCTTAAATGTAAAATGTATTTTTTTGTACATTTTTGGAAGGCAGTTAATGATTATTTAATCACTAATTAAGTTGATGATTATTTCAATAATCGATTCATCACAAGTAATCATTTCAGCCCTAATCTAAATGTGATAGTTTTATGATCTACTTTTCTTAAAATCCTCTATATTTACCTATAACCATACATAGATATGATTACAGGTGATGATTTATTTTAAATCTACACATTAAATAACTAAAAGACTCATTTTATCACAAGATATCAAATGCTTGAGGTGAAAATGATAACTGAAGCCCAATAGCTACAGTATCTACTTATGAAGATATCCTTACTGTAAAGCAAGAGCTTTATTAAGAGATGTTGGTTATGTTTAGATATGCTAAAGCTTCCCACTGGAAGTCTGCTTGTATTGTTACAACCTCCACAAAACGTCAAGGAACGATGACAGGAGCGGGGAGAATTATATGAGGATTCCTGTACGACTTTGCAGTTAAAGGCAGGATAATGTCTCAGGGATCCCCCTTAAATCTATGCTCTTCTTTAAATGTTTACCTTCATCCGTTATTTTATTCTTCTCCATCTCCATAGTAGCGGAGCATGATATGAATATATCTCTGTTGTGCACAAGTCAGAGCAGTAAAGGTGTAAAATAAGGCAAATAAACAGCTCAATATGAAAGTCGCAGCTCTTGTGGAATAGCCCTGGTTTGCAGTGGTCAGTCAGTACCTTTCACAAGTGGTCAAAGGAGAGAACACTGAGAACAGGTTCATGGGTTGCCAGGGCTTATTTATCGCAGGGAGCAAAAGGCTGGCCTGCACACTCTGATCCAACAGACGGGTTATTGTAGCTGAAACTGCTGAAGAAGTTATTGCTGGTTGTGACAGAAAAGTGTCAAAACAAAATGCATAAAAGTCTGATGTGTATGGGGGACTATACAGTCAGGTTGTCCATGGTGGTCATAATATTATGCCTGGTGAACATGCATATGTTTTCCTTCCTTTTCCTATAGTAGTGTAGAGTATGTGCATAAGCTACATTTTGTTTAGATGAAAAAGCTGTCAAACAAATGAAGGTTTGCCCTCAAAGTGGCCCGGTGGTGCTCAAAGTAGGGGTCGGGACCCAGACAGAGGCCACAAATAAACAAATTTGGGGTCTTAATTTCGGGGGTTCAGAAGCTAAACATTTTGAGAGCCACTGAACTTACACATGCTTACAAAAAATATAAATGTAAGAAAACAAACAAAAAGTATTCAAAAAGGCTTGATGACCTGGTTTGGATGATGTACACAGAATCAATCGTAGAATTCTTTGTTCCGTCCAGCTGTTTCATTTTGGGCACATTAGATCATGTTAGATCAGTAAAGCTGTGACAAGATTAAAGGTTGAGAGCAGCTGAACCAGGTAATTATTTTTCCTAAAGGCCCAAATAAGCAACTGTGACTGTTCCTGAGAGCCAAACTACTACCTGAACACAAGTTTCCCAAGTATACACCAGATAATACATTTTAAATATATCCTGTTTTAGCAAAGGTAAGCACTGCAAATAAACAAAAACTTGTTACCCACCAATACTGGCAGCTAAAACTTTACATCAGTTTACTTCTGAAAATAAATCCTTAGGTCCATATCTTGTGCTAAAAATTCTCGGGTTAACGTGCATGTATGTTTACTGTAGCATTACTGCTTACAGTCACGTATGGCTGGATAGTATGAGGGTTTTCACATAAAACGAAAAATCAATCAATCAATAAATAAAAATCAGTATATTTGGATTAGCATACAGACTTAGCACAATATGTATATTTGATTTACAGTTTCTATGCAGGCTGGAGGAGAACATCTGCAGGGCTGGATGATGACTGCGAGCGTCAAAAGGCTTGGATCTGTGCTAAACTGATCACCACTGGTGGGTTCAAACATACAGAGGTGACTGTGGCTCAGAATGAGGAGCAGTTATCAGAAGATCATTAGGGTGACTGCTTCAGACACAAATATTTTTCAGAACTACCCCACCCCCCAAAGAAATCAAAATGAAGACCCGCTTAGAGTAAAGGTTGAAGCCCAAGATGAGAAACAGTGAGTCACTGCTGTTCTCTGACTTTATCAGGGCTAAGAAGACTTGAAATAGTTATTTGCACTAAAATATGACCACAAGCACTTCATGCAGACAGAACAAAAATAAAAGGGCCTTTTCTCTAATTAACCCTGCTTTAAATAGCTGCTTTTCACTCTGTCTGGTCAAGTTAAATAAATAAAGCCATGATATACAGTAAATTTTAACTTCTCTGTACTTCTCTCCACACGAATCACAAACAGAAGATGCAACTAACACATACTTGGTGTACAACACTGAACACTGCCTTTGACTTTTGACCCGTACTGAAGTGCTTGATTTAAAAAAAAGGTACTTTCTATGTCGAAACTAACAGGAAAAATAAAAAAAAAAAAAACAACCCATAAACCAACTGCCTGATGTGTGTAACTCATGAAACAGGAAGTGACTGGAGAAGAAGAGGAAGCTGCCCTATTTGATAACACAAACTGGTGCAAAAAGACGCATCTAAAAACGATGTATACAGAATGTACTTATTCATACCGATAGCATAGATAGGGGCCAAAATGTTCAGAAGAGAACTGAAGAGACGAAACTCCAAGAGAGTTCAGAAAACTCTACCCGACTGTTTGCGAATGTCATCAAAGGCTGGAGTTTTAGATAACGGAGCTTGTAACAGCAAATAGTTAAATTAAAGAGTGAATTAAACTGTAACGTAACGATATACTCAACAGTATCAGTATGTAGTAGGGGCTGGAGTGCATGCTAGTGGGAGGAAATAGAAAGAGTTAACCATATGACCTCGGTTTAGGGACACTGAAACTATACCCAAGGTACATCAGGAGTCAATAACCTGAAAATAAAGCAAAAATTCACCAACATTTCTCTTCGAGTAACATGCAGTAGGTAGGTATGAGGTTTTCCTAGAAATTAAACTGTATCATCTGCATAGATCCACATGTGAAGGCACACAATGCAAGTTTGAAAAACAGACAAGAAAATGATGCAGTTTAGAGATTCAAAGCATCGACTTACGCGGCATGATCCCTTGACTGACCAGCTCCTCTCGAGTGCGTCTCTGCTGAAGTTTGAGCTGGAGGACTGCATGGACCCAGAGATGGTGAGGAGAGAAAGAAGAGAAGAAGAGAGTCAGTCACAGCCAGTGAATCGCAGAGATGGAGCTCTGAGCGAGGTCAGTAATCCATCCGTTACATTGACACGACTAAAGGAACGTGTATGTGGTCGAACTGAGATGAGGATGACCTGCGCTCTCTGCTCGCCAGTTCATCCTCCAAGTTCCCCCTTCTTCATTTTCTTTTTTTTTGAAGTCAAACAGAAGGCGGGTACAAAGTGGGTGTAGACAAACTACTACACGCTTCCTGTTTCTGTGGGGGGTTTTTCTCTGCGCCAAGGGCTTACAGATGTATAAAAAAAAAAAAAAAAAAAACCTCAAGACTGATGCAGCAGTGTCGAAGAAATCAAAAGCAACTGCAGCCTAAAAGATCAAAGAAAGCAGGGCTAAAAAATGATGACATGGTGGATTGTAAAAAGACCAGTTTTGATGAACAGGTAGATGCAGCATGTGGACTGACTGCAACGTCATTTCAAAACAGGAAGTACTTGTTATATAACCTAGCAGCTAACAGAGGGAGCTCTGGAGAATACAATGCTTGGCAAATGCAGCAGGACCTCGTTTAACCTTTTTGTGCGCAACATCACATCACATCACGGATGACTCTTGTTGATGTATTTATAAACAGTTATGATTAGGTCAACAACAGGAAACTATTTGATTATGATCTGCATCTGATCATGTATATCAGGGGTCTACACCCTGAGGCTCCGGAGCTGCAAGTAACACTTTGAACCTTCCACAATGGCTCTTAATTCCCTTCCTTAAAAATGATATAGAAACAATAACTTTTACATATAGTTCTAGTAACAAATGCAGGGTTTCAGTAGTTTTTCTTCTTGTCATTGAATAACTGCATTGAATTTCAACAAAAGATATTTTTAAGTTGTTTTTTTTTTTTTTTTTTTGAAGCCATGTGCCCCCCCATTTCTTACAAATAACATCCCATAGAAGAAGAAAACATACCTATCCTTTTTTTTAAAAAAAAAAACAAAAAACCCAAAAAACAAAGATTTATGTTTTTTCTTTTTGTTAAAGCCTAAAAACAAAATAAAACAGTGGTTTTATGACAACCAAATTCCTATAGTAGATATTTGTCTTTTTTCCCACAAGATCCCATAACATTTGAGGCTCTAAACAAATTATTTCGCTGGAATGAAGGCATACATGGCTCTTTGGATTGTAAAGATAGCAGATGACTGATGTATATGAACTGGATTTTATTCTTCACTGCAATACAGAAAGAACAGAAAAGTGATGCTGATTATGACAATAAACTAGTAATTTTGACAGAAACACATGAGAAGCAGTGAAGACACTTTTTCGCAACCAATACTTCACTACTTCTGTGTTTCTATCTTTGTTTTAAAATGAAAGAATTGCATTAACTTCTAGTGAATCTAAGTTTGATTTCACAGTAAAGATGATAAAATTACAATTTTTATTTCATCCAAGTGAATCCTGTTACGAGCAACACAATCTAGCCGGTCATGGGAAAATTAGCTGGTTGTGTTAGGTTTTATTGTTGTATATCCATTTTCAATGCTTTGTTGGCATTAAACTCACCTTAGAATTGGACAAAAAGAAAACAGATTATCAAACCTGAACTACTTTACACTGATTAACAAATCTTTAAAACACAGTTTAGGATTTTTGAAACCTTTTTCACAAGTTCAAGAGAAAAAAAGAAAATGGGGGTTGGGGGGGATTCATACTTTTAGCAAAAAAGACTGACTTCATCCTGGTTCTTGGACCCATCATGGTGGATCTACACCCCTAATTAAAAGGAGCACTGCTGGGACAGTTACACTCTGATCAAAATAAACATCCCTTGTTTTGTGTAGATCATCTGTCCCCACTGGTGTAACTTGGGTGGATGTATGTGTGTGAGTGAACACACTGCTGAAGACTCCCAAGTATTTGTGGTCAGCCGTTATGTCTGCTACTTTAAGGACACCCTGCACCTGTCCCTTCCCACTTATAAAGCGACATCATTGGCTAGCTAACCAGTTAGCTGCTGCTATGACAACAATTCAGGGATGGACGGCAACAAAGAAAGCCCCATGATTTACTGTGAGCTCTTAGGCCTCTCAACGTCATTCCCAGACTCATCATCGGTGGCTCTCCCAGTGATACTCTTTTTTTTTATTTTTTTTTTTTATTACAAGTGTGTATGCTTTACCTCCTGGGCCAATAGTCGAACACTTGAGAGTCTTCTCTAGAAGCAAAAACATGTCAGTAACATAAAAACAGATCCAAACATTGGACAGAACTAGAAGATTGCAACCCACACGTTGTGTAAACCTCCTTCACAGGCAAATAACATCAGGGAGCTCTGACGCATCAGTGCATACTGATGGCATGGTGGATACGATGCCACGCTGCGCTGCACTTCCAGGGAAGAGGTTTATTCTGGGAAAGAGAATCCTACACTTCCCCTCTATGATTGTCTCACATCACCATACCAGTTCACTCTAATCGGGAATGAACTGGAAGGCCAAGCCCTGTCTGTTTATTCCAGTGATACTTGCTTGAAGTGGACGACAACAATGATGACATGAAGCAATTAAAAAAAAAAAAAAAAACAAAAAAAAACAACAACCCAGAAGTGACCATAACTCTTCAGGTACCAACACTGAAAAGCCACCGTAGAGTTTAACAAGTTTAAGTACAGATCCAGTATGAACACCTCAAAATTTCAGCAGGAACATTAAAGAGAAAACACACATGAAGACTGTACAGTGTTTGCCCTTGAATCTTAGTATAAACTCTACGCGGAAGTTAAAAGTAAACTCTGTACTGATGTAGTACAGTACTACAGTACTAGGACTTCTTATCTTGTCATGTTACAACCTCAAACTTCAAACATACTTTATTTGGATTTTAGATGATAGACCAACAGTCTTTTTGCATATGTCTCTACCAGCTTTGCACATCTATACTGAGCTTGAGCTGTTTTGTAAGGACAAATGGGCAAAACCTTCAGTCAGATTGGACGGAGAGCGTCTGAATGTCAAATTTCCAGTCTTGCCACAGATTCTCATTTGGATTTCGGCCTGAACTTTGACTAGGCCATTCAACCACATGGATATACTTTGATCTAATCCATTCCACTGAAGCTCCAGTTGCATAGTCAGAGTCTTTTAGAGGCTCTAACATGTTTCTCCAAGAATTGCCCAGTATTTAGCTCTATCCATGTTCAGTAAACTCCCTGCTCAAGAAAAACATTCCCACAGCATTATAGCACCCCCACCATGTTACACAACATCCTCACCATGTATCATAGTCATGTGTAGTGTATTTTTTCCTCCTACATATAGCATTTTGCATGTAGGCAAATTGCGATCTCATCTAACTAGAGCAGCTTCTTCCATTTGTTTGACGTGTTCCCTACATGGCTTGTGGCAAACTGCAAATGAGACTCTTTCATAAAGGCAGGCTCATGGGATGCAACTAGTAGCTGTCCTGTTGACAGATTCTCCCACCTGAGTAGCGGACTTCTACAGTTCTTCCAGAATTACCATGAACCTCTTAGCTGCTTCTCTGATCAATGTTCACCTTGAATCACCTGTCAATTTATGTGGACTCCCATGACCTGGTAGGTTTGCAGCTAGGCTATACTCCGATTTTTTGGCATAATCATGCTTTAAATGTCACCATAACTTTATCCCTGTTGTGGCTAATAATAAGAATAAATTACACACAAATGAGATGTGTTTCCAATGACCATAAAATTGCGCAAAGCACATTCTTTAAAATGCAAAGCCCTGGATTTTAGTTAGTAATGTCAGAGTAAAGCAGACTGAATACAAATGTATGCCATCTTTTTCAGATTTGGAAAAATAAGTAAAAACCATACCTTATTTTCCTTCCTTTTCACAACTAGGCACTACATTGTGTTGGTCTATCACATAATGACCTAATAAAGTTACACATTTAGGTTCAAATGGTATGAAAACTTTCAGTCAGAAGATGTGCTCTTTATGGTTCGTGGATATGTAGAAAGAGAGCCAGGACACTCACTTAGACTTAACCAGGTTTGAAGGCCATTTTGGTTAAATTGGGAAAAGGACAAAGGGCAGAGGGATTTTTACTGGGATTCTGGGACACAGCCAATGCTTCCCGCTGTAGTCACAACAAGCTGCAGCAAAGGAGCTCAGAAGGCATGATTCACAGACTCAAGGAGCTGCAGAGGAGACAACTGGAGACCACAGTCTGTGGGTTTTCTCAAAGAGAACAACAGGATGTTACCTTTTCACTACTATTTCAAGAGTCAATGAAAGTCAATGAAAACTGTAATTGCACAAATAAAGAAAGATATTTCCTTTTCATGAAACAAACTTGAGAGAGTGATTGCAGCAATCACCACAGAAACGCCTGAGAGACCATTAGAAGGAGCTGCAGGAGGAGGCCAGAAAGGAAGAGCCAAGCTGCTGGTGGCCAACTGGGTTAATCCTGCAGCGCCGATGTCTCAGCAGATCTGATTAAACGTGTCTGAGTTTGTCGCTATCCTCAGAAACCCCTAGTTTGACACAGCTAAGTCTGAGCAGCAGCATGCATAATAGCAACAAGAAAAGAGGAGTGAGGAAGTGGGCACGCAACACACAGGAAACATACACAATCTCAGAGATACATTCCCATTCTCAGCCTAAGATTGGCTGCGTGACGCTTGGCACCTGCACTGGAAATACTCCGTTAAAAAATGTCCCCGTGCATGAGCTCACTGGTTGTACCTTCTGATGGCGTTTGTCCAGACCACACAGCTAATGTTCCACACATCATAGGCCAGGCCTATAATGGCATCACAGCAAGGCCAGGTTGAGGGCGTTCACACTTGTCAATGACTCTTCCTGTGTCATGCTGAGGCACCACAGCCAGAAACGACAAGAAGAGGCGGGCAAGTTTGAATACCGATCATCTTAAACTTCAACTTTGAGCTCTGTCGTGCTTCTGAGTTTCTCCACTGAGCGTTTCAGTTTAGCTTTCTGCAAAGGCAGTGAATCATGTCAGATAATAAAGCAAAACACTACTCCTCTTTGCTTCCCTCCATCCTCCTCCATCTTCAGTCCCTCTAACCTCACAGGAATGCTTTGTGTCATCTGTGCCTCTGGCTCGTGCTTGTAATGAATGCTGGTTATAAACATTCTTTCTGCAGTATTAACACAGATCAGACCAAATTAGGGGGGTGTTAGGAGAAGTTTTATTTTGGATTTAAAAAAAAAAAAAAAAAAAAAAAAAAAAAGGAGCCTGTTGACCATCTCGCTGCTAAGAACATTGTTTTTTCGTGACATCAGTGTAATCCATATCTAAACTCATAATAAAGAGGAAGTATTGGTGTAACCATCATGTTTGATACTTCCTTAGGGCGCTTAAAACATTAAATGAAAAACACCCAATCTGACTTTCTTTACTAGTATGTACCCACGTGTAGTTCTGTTTTAAGAATTATTTGCAGGAGTTATGGTTTTATAAGGTTCCTCTTTTCCCATCCATATAGGTATGGTCATGCACCCACCAAAGTGATTTCTCAACTTCCTGATGGATTTGTGATGACTCGCGGATTAATTTGTCTTTTTCTGGATCAAAAATACACTTAAAACTCCCTTACAAAAGCATTCATAACCCATTAAATGTTATTTTATTTCATCATGTTGAAACTACAAACTTTATTATGATTTCTTGCGTAATGAAGTGGAAGTAAATTGGCTTGCTTTTACAATTTGAACTCTAGCTGATTGATGAGGGTGGTTGTTTTTCTTGAAAAGATTCCAAAGCATGATTCTGCTAACGTGTTTCACGTGGAGGATGGTGTGTTTTCCACCAGTGTTTTGAACAAACAGTCATATTCAATAAATTACAATATGTGTTCCAATGAGCTCGTTTGTCAGATTAAAAGTACCTTTTGAAAATTGACAACATTTAAGCAGGGTATTAAACATACTTTTCATTAAGCCCACATTTCTGGATTAAAATTGGTGTGATATAATATTCTAATTTATAAATGTCATGTTTTCACTAACTGTAAACAGAAAATCATCATAATTAACAGAAAAAGGCTTTTAAAAACATCCATCTGTGTTGTTAATACAATATAAGTGTTTCACTTAGTGATAAAGTTCCCTAAATAAAATGGACTTTTCTATAACATTCTAATGTATTGAATGAAGTCTGAAGTTCATCTGACCACAGCATCTTCTTCCACTTGCTTACAGCTTGTGACAAACTGCAAATGGAACTCTCTCCTGAGCTGTGGACCTCTGCAGCTCCTCCAGAGTTACTTCCTGCCTGCTTCTCTGAGTAATGCCCTCCTTGGCTCACCAGCTAGATCATACTCTTTCAAATCTACCATGCCTTAAAAGGCTCTACAACTTCCTCCCTGACCTGTCTGCTGTGGTCGTTCATGGTTCTGTTTGTTCACTAATCCTCTCTGAACGCCTTCACAGAACATTTGGATTCATACCAAGATTATACTTTATTATTTTTACTGTCTGCCATCTGAAGGGAATTGGTTTAGATGGGTTTTATTTAGAGGGGTATCAGAGTAAAGGGGGCTGAAAACAAATCAAATTTTTTAGATATTAATTTAAATGAAAGCTAAAAGATTATGGGTATTTTCAGTTTGATTGGGGACAAAATGGCAACATTTGTTCCATTTTCAGCTGGTGCAGTTCGCTTTCACACTGCACTGTTTCAAACGATCTGGACCCTATAAAAAAACCCGGTTACCTCCTCGCCTGTGGGGAAACCACTGAAGGAAATGAAGTGAAAACCTCTGAAGAGGACAATAAATGCAACTTCCTTCTTCATGAAATGTAAACAAAAACAGCCATTTTCTCCCGATTGCACAAGACTCGTGTGTTATTTTGGTTGTATTACCCAGCATGCCCTGCACCATAATCCATTTCCTGCTTTTGGTGCGGTCTCCAGTCCGCTTGGTGTTCACATGTGCATTCAAACCGCACCAGAGGCCACTTCAACCGGACCAAGGCCTAGGTTTGTAGGCAGACCAGAGTTCGCTTTTTTGGTCTGCATCAGAGTTTGATTACGCGTTCACATCTCCCCTGACAAACCAGACTTTCGTCAAACGAACTACAGTTCGATTAAGGCAGACTAAACAGGGCTGGTGTGAATGCACCCTATGTATATTTGACTCAGTTAACAAAAGAGCTCTACATTGGTTTGGCCAATCATAAAACACCAATAAAATACATTAAACTCTGTTATGACGTGTCAAAATGTCTGTAATCTTGATATTCTAACTAACACCAGTTATTTGAACACACAGCTGCTAACATCTGAGTCTAAAAGAGTTACTGTTTTATACAGGCCAGTAAACCAAACCCCTTATCTTGAACAAAACCTCATAAACTACTCAAACAAAGCCATAAAGTTCTGATAACTGAAATCACAACCGAGGCACATAAACACAAACTATCTCAGATAGTGTGCATCTGACCATGGATCGCCACCTTCTTTCAGGCTGTGGTAGAACCAGTCTCTCCTGATCCATCTTCAAGCATGCCTTCTCCATATCATCTGCCATTGGGGGAGAGTCCAGGGGGGAGGGTTTAAAAGACAGGCAATGGTTGGGTCCAACATCACTCAGAACAGAGATCGATTCTTTGGTAAGCAGTCAACATCTCATTCAGAACCAGTTATCCCGAGAGTCCCAAATCCCAGACGTGTTGGAAGGTGTCCCTCCGTAAAACAGGCCGGTGAGATTCAGATCCTTTGGAAGACCAGTCCAAATCAAAAAGGGGTTTCTGCTAAACAGCAAGGCAAAAAACACCGCTACTGCTCAGGCTGTCCTCGGTATCAGAGTGATCGATTGGTCCGCTCAGCTCTCTCTGTTTTCCTTTTTCCTTTGCAGCAGCAGCCGGCGAGTCACGACAGCACCCGCTCCTGGCGGTTTCCCCGAGAGCGGGTCGAAGGAATCTGCGGGACGAGACGCGGATAGAGAGGGAGAGACGGCCCGAGGTGGAGAGAAAACTGAAAAGGAGGCCGCTGCTGAAGCAGAGGACAGGACGGCAAGTGAACTCGGCTGAGCGAGCCCCCAGTGAGGCAGCTTTGGTTTGCAGCTCCTCCTGAATCAGCCACACCCCCACACCCACACACACAACATGAACACACCCACACAACACGCGAAAGCTGCAAGGTTTGCTGATGAAGTTCTCTGCCTCAGCTGTTGCCATTCATTCACAGTTACAAGCTCAGGGGGGGGTCCTGCTCATACAGACCAACACAAACAACCATAAAAATAAAAAAAAAAAAAAAAAAAAAAAAAAAAAAAAAAAAAAAAAAAAAAAAAAAAAAAAAAAAAAAAAAAAAAAAAAAAAAATCAAACCAGCTACGGATGATGTAATGTGCTCCTGACACAAGCTTCCTTTGAAAAGCAGCTCTCAGTCAACCTGGAGCAGCAGAAACGGTAACTTAACTGCTTTTCAGGGATGATCTCATCCAAGCTGAAGTAAACAGATTCATACAAGCATCTTCAGACACAGAACTCTCCAGAAAGGGCTTCTTATTCAAATTCAGACCAATATTCAGATACATTTCACATTAATAAAATGAAGCACATATGTTTTTTGTGTCTCAAACTTATGTAAACATCATTGTTTTTTTTTGTTTTCTTGTCAGCTAAGTCTAACCTGGCAGCTTGGGCCAAAAAAAAATAGGGGTGGGGTCTGGCTGCGCTGATGGTGTCAGTGTCTAAAAACTAAAAAAAAGCAAAACAAACCAAAAACCCAAGGTTACATGATAGTTTTTACTGAATTCACAATATGATATACAGCATCTAATTAAAGCTGCAGTATGTAACTTTTGTAATACATATTTGTTATAATTATTATTATCTCGCGACAGTATAATTTAAGACAGATAATCTGTGAAAAAAATCAAGCTCCTCTGCCTTCTCCCTGTGCTCCCAGTACTAACTGCAGAAATACACCACTCAGTCAGAAACAACCAATCAGAGCCAGGAGGAGGGTCTTAGTGCTGTCAATCATCCTCATGTACCTCAGCTCACACACTCCCCCTGCTCTCTGCTACGCTACAGCTGGTTCACCACAACATAGCCTGCCGCTAATGCTAAGACTAGTTAGAATGGCCACCGATGACAGCGGATAAATGGTTTTCCTGTAATGTTAAGTTGTTTCTCCACCATTAGCACAGTTAGCAGGGCGTACACAAGGGTGAGATTGATAACACTAAGACCTTCCTCTTGACTCTGGTGTTTAGGTCGGGAACGGTGCATTCTTTAGATGGTAATAGTAGCTCAATGAGGAGGTGGAGGAGCTCGATCTTTTCACAGATTATCTGTCTCACATCATACTGTCACGACATGGTGACAGTTTGAACTAATATGCAAAAAATATATTTTTGTAAAAGTTACATACTGCCAGCTTTAAGGGAATACAACAATCAGACTTACAATAATCAGCAAAGAAAAATCAATTTATTTCCTGACATTTTTTTACTGTACAGTTTTGCTACGGAACAGTCTGTCAACCTTGTTGCCCGAAAAGTAAACGCCCCCTGTGCCCCCCTACCTCGATGCGTTTTAATAGCAAGGCCAGCTGGTCATAAGTGGGCTATATTCAGCTTGGTATCACCTGTGCCCCCACTGGGTAATGTTAACCCTGAGGCACACACATCACAGTCCTACAGACACACAAGAGAAGGTTAAGCCTGACTTCTTAGACTAAATCAATTTCATTAGAGGACAAGAGGGCATGGTTTATTGATTTAGAACAGCCCAGAAGTCTCGCATACAAAAACCAAGCACATGTGGGGCTTAATAGCTGACTAGTAAACTTCATGCAGGTGAGACATGGGACCAACACCTTAAGCAAACGCTGTCTGAAGCTACAATACTATCAGATATGAGTGTGAGATTAAAGTCCACCTGCTGTTATGATTCACAGTCTGGGCAGGAAGCACAGAGATGACAGCACATTCTGGGATTAAGGCAGGGGAAAGAAAACAAAGGGGTCCAAGACTTTGTTTCTGGACTTTTCTTCACATAGAATTACCACGCAAGGTACCACAGATTATCTTTTTTGAACAACATTAGAAAAAAGTATAAATAAATGTATTTTTAATTGAATTTTCAGCTGTTTTTGATTACATCCATTTTTCTGCTGGATTCAAAACGACAACATGTAGCAAGGAACCTCCAGAGTGTTTCTATTATAGTCGATGTTTTCGCATTTAATGGTTTGAATTAAAAAGATGTTTGAAAAAAAACAAACAAACAAACAAAAAAAAAAAAAAACATGTTGCATGTGTTATTAAACTAACAAACTAAAAAATGTCCAAAATCAGAATTGGGAGATCAGGCTGTAAAGAAGACCAACAGGAATAAGCTAAAACATGATAAGAGCACCTGGAATAGTAGCTGATTGAAATGTCAGGGGGGCAAAATAACCTTTAAAGACTGAAAAATATGAAATCACGTAAAACAGCACCGAGATGAGTATTAGAAACGGAACAATTTTGCCAGTGGATCATTATGAAGTCAGGCCAATAAATAAATGCCAGCTTTTATCAGTGGTACCCTATGTATGGTCAGAATTTTGCAACTTTACTACTAGGTAACTCAGGTAGAAGGGAGGTTCTAAATAGAGCTTATTGTTAATTGAGTTTCATCTGCAATATGTCAGGACTATTACACATTATTTATTTTAAAATATTATATTTTATGGACTTGAATTTCCAGCTTATTCAGTTCATTTTTTTGAATGCTAAACAAAACAAAACAAAACAAAAAAAAATCACTATGAAATGGTGATGATCTTTATACGGTGGTCAGGCTTCAAATATGGAATCAGCAAGGCTGCGGATTTTTAAGAATGGATGGACAATAGGGTTATAATCAATGGATGCATTAATTGAGCAAAGGATGGAAAGTCACATGGGTGAACCGAGTGATGGATGAAAGGATGCATGGTTGGATGGATGGATGGATGAATGGATGGCCAGATAAACAGGAAATATTGATTAATTTTTACCTTTATAGAGAAAAAGAACATAAATAGTTAGCAAAGAAATCTAATGTGGGGGGGTGAGCTGATTTGAGACAGGCATGTGGAAATAGCTGGGAAATACCTCGGTGACCAAAACGTGACCGGCATCAGACATTTGGTAAATCATGGCCAATCAAAACAAAATGGCCTCCTTCACCCCTCCCTTCCTCTGTTGACAGAAGTAACCTCACAATGAGGCCAGGCTGCTCACATTATTAATAGCTTGTTGAAAAGCTGTGTAGGTTTTGGTCTGAATGACATTTTGATCAACTATATGTGTGTTGCTCTTCTGGCTCAAAGAGAATTTATGCAAACTCAGTTCAATCTGCCACAGAGAATCAGTCGTTTCCTTGGTGATACAAATCGATCGCCAAAGCTAATTCCTATCTTACTGTTCTGTAGCATAAAATTCGACACAAAGTTGTAACTGAGTTTAGCAGAGCAACATCACAGCTATTGTTGATGTCTTGTCCACCACAATGTAAAGGAAGTAACTTTATCATTTCCCATGACTTCACTTCCCCTCACAATTAGTTGTGGACCACACCTTGCCTCTACCACTAAACTACAGCGTGGGTAACCATTCAGACCAAGCAATCAGGTGGGTTTGAAAAAAACCTCCCAAGAAGATAAGTTCACATACAATTTAAAGACTTTCCAACAGAAAGAGCTTGAAACGTTTCAGGCCCTATAATTTAGTTTTCTTCTACTTTTTATCTCGACTCAACTTATCGAAAACAATCTAGACTAATTTTGACTCATCTAGAATAAACTGGATTCTGACACCAAGAAAATTCTTGATGCTCGATACAATTTGTAGTTTTACCCATCTCTGTTGCACCCCTCTCTGTATCCGAAGGTGCATCTTTCAGTTTTTTGATGCAGATTAGTATCTTTAAGCTATTTTCCCAGTACTGATGACAAGAAAATATCAGTTATTTGATAAACTCTGGCATTGTGCTGAGGTGGGGAGTATTTTAGCTATTGTTCTACAACAGATATCATGAATTAAGAAAAGATTTCAGAGAAATTTTTACTAATATTTACAAATATTAACCTTATTAATCACCTAAGAACAAAAACACTGAAAGGAAAGTTTAAATCTTCAGCAGCAGAAACAAGTGTCAAAGTTTTGGCTTGAGGAGCAGTCCAGGTAAGCTATTTCTCCCTGGAAGCGTGTTTGCCTCTTCCTTTATCCTTCACTTTAAAAACATTTCTAGGAATTTGTGAACAAAAAAAAAAAACAACAAAAAAAATCCCACCCACAACAAGTATTGCTTTCCACCAATGGCGGCTGGTGAAAAAAAATTTTTTTGGTGGGGCTGATGTGCCAATAGATTTCCCTTCCTAGTCCAGTATAAGATTCAAATAAACGGTTGGAAAATGACTAGAATTCCACAATAATATAACATTCTTCATACAGCAAAATAACATGAAGGGTTAAATTAGCTAAAAGCAAAAGGTCTGTTCAGGAACTTGCAAAATGTACAGAATTTAGTCATATAATCAGTATCAACAGCTAACTCTGAATCAGATTCAAAACTGTGAAAAATACCAAACGAATATATGACTGCCTAGAAGTTTAACTCTGAGCTAAAAACAGGCTATATTCAATGGAAACTGAACTTTTGAGCATCAACGAATGACAGCAGAGGCCTTCCTTCCTAAAAGAACTAAAACACACTTGTAAAGGTTGAAATAATCATGGCAATCCAAAATTAACGCCGAAATCAGAGGGACTTAACCAGGTTCTGATGGAACCAGAACACCAAACAATCCCTCTGAATTTATCTGACAATCAGACGCTCAGCAAAATTTAACAGATACAAAAGCTCTTAGATCTGAGTCAGTCAAAAGTGACATTCATGAAAACAGCACTAGCATCATGCTAACTAAAGCAACATAGCATCATATAAATCACAGCAATATTCACAACTGATTGTCAGCAAAGAACAAATGATAACAGCTGATGAACAGAAAAGTAAACAGCGACAAAAGCAGAGCAATGTGGAAGCTAAGACTAGGAAAACATCCTGGACGACACAAGATGGAGCAGAGCTTGTCCAGCTGTACAATCTTCCACATTGTCATTCAAGATGGAGAATTTGGTGGAAGCTTTCCATTGACTGTTGTTGTTGCCACCATCAACTTTCTTATCATAGCGATCCAAAACTTTAACACATTTCCAGTGCCCCAAAGACATGAAATTCAGCGATGCTGATTGGCAAATATTTATTGTTCTTCCCAAGCAACCATAAAAAGATTGGCTATTTAGCTGCACTTCAGGGGCACCCCAGGAAAAAACTGATATGAGTCTGTCTGGGAAAGTTCACTGTTAAATGAGAGTGAGTTGCTGGAAATGTTGTGCAAATAATTCAGATTGCACTTTGGAACACACTAACTTTTTACTAAAGTAAACCTGACATTGATGATTACCATTTTTAAAAATATGTCTGCATATATTTTAAAGTTTTTCGCCTTCCACATCTGTGAGGGCAGCACCCAGCGCCCCCTATATGCCAGTCAGCACTGCTTTCCATAAACTCCCCCAACCACCGGCATTGGAGATCCATAGGAAACTCAACGGGCCTAAATGTATCTTATTGTCTTGATGCGAAAGAGCTTCCTGCCTTGAAACTTATAGTGATCATCAGTGATGGTCTCTGGTGTACTTTTAAAAAATTTTAGAGTTCTTATATGAGTTGATTTCTCATTTTAATAGACCACGGCAGAGAAAAGACTATGATGTGGCAACAGTGCCCATTATTACATTCGTAATACATTTGCGTTTGATGGTCCTTGAGCCTAATTAACTCATTTAAATAATCTATTGCAACAACGAGAAGAAGAGGACAGTTTCCTTGGAAACCAGTTTGACCAGAGGTCCTACTAGAGTCAAGTATTTAGAGCTGGTATCATGCAAGTGGCTGGAATCCTCAGCATCTTACTCTGTTGCTTGAGCACATATTTCCTAACCTAAACCAAACAACTCTTAACTACAGTTTAAACCATCTACACCAAACAGAGCTGCATGAGTCAGTTTTGGGATGATTAGGCATCTTTGAACAATAGATAACTGGATAATTTACTGCTAGAACATTTAAAGAACGCAATGATCAGACAACCCCAACCTAAAGAACAGCCTGATGTCAGTCTGCCGGGGGTCACACCAACCATTAACATTCCAGCCTTGGAAACACAGTGGGGTATTTTTTGTTTTTTCTTTTTACTTCACGTCCTGATCCCACCCCCCTCTTCTTCCCCCAACCAGCTCTGCTCTGGAATTTACCAGCACTCCCAACATTTGGCCAGAACTCAACACTGACATCAGACCCAGGATTTCACCACAGTCAAGCACTCTCATTTCTGAACCGCAAACAGATAAAGTCTGATTGAGCTGGTTAATATTTTCTGAACCACAGGTGATGTCGCTGTAGCTCCTTGGAGCTTCATGGCTGCCATGTGTGTAATTATGGGAAAAGGATGTGGAATTTAGCACAAAACCCAGATGTAAAGAACACAGCAGGAAGGCTGCTACTAATCACTTCTCACACTCACTGTTTGGATCGAGAGAGGTTGCAAGCCAATTCTATGCTTCAGAAAAACAAGCTAATAAATCCTTTTGTAATGGTAGACATAGTAAATCTTACTGTTGGAGTTCACTAATGTACAACTTTAGTTTAGTCATGTGGGTATCCATGAGAATTGTCAAACAAAAACTGGTTAAACCCCAGCAAATAGTTTTGTTTATCTCAGTTGGAACTGTCTACGAAGACAACATGTATACAGTGGACCCTCCACTGTATATGCCTGCGAATACTAGAAACCCCCTCTAAAGATGCTCAAAACTGTCTATTTTAATAGTTCAAACACCACATTTACCTAAATATGCATTAATATGCACAGTGGGAGCCATCTTAGCAATAGCTAATATCTACAGTCTTCCTCATTTCTGCTTTTAGGGGTACAGCCAATTGGCGCCAAGGAAATTAAATGGCACTCCTAGACTGGCTGCTTTGCAAATGTTAGCCATTACCGTGTCAAGTAGCACTGCGCCTAGGACTTTCAGCTTACCAAGCTGCATTTTCTTTCGAATATTATACATATGCTCTATGAAAAATTTGCTCCACAAATAGGCGAGTTTTCCATAAATAAAGTAATGTTCCACAAAAAAAAAAAAAACAATAGGTGAATCCCTGAATACCAAATTATGAATGGGTGGGGGTCCACCGTACATGGAAAAAGAGTGATTAGGATTTGTATAAACGTTATGAAGTTATTAATTAAAGATGATCTAATTAGCCTCTGATAACACTTCAAGTTACACAAAGCTAACTTTATTTTTAGATAGTTAAGGAAAACTACATATTTTTCTTAGTAACAGCTAATGGTGTTATTGCAATTTCTGAAGGTTTTACCCAATTACATTTAAGACCTTTCTAAGACCATTATTATTTAAATTTAAGCCCCAGAAGAAGTACATGTATAAACTGAGTAATTAAACTTACTGGCTAACTACATGAAGTCAACGTCTCGGGACTCTGGCATGCAAGTTCATTGCTTTTTACACCTACACTGCCCAACTTTAACACCTTCTTAAAGTACACAATAATGCCTGGTTCACACAGCAAGATTTCAAAATTGTCAGTTGATTTTCAAAACCTGAGACCACACAGGGTGACAAAAAAACTTGGGTATAACAGGTTTGGTCGTATAACAGTGGTGTCGAGCCACACAGCAGGAGCAACACAACACACACAAACCAATTTCACTCACCAACAATCAGATGTCAGACGGGAAATCTCGCAAAACCTCTCAAGACCAGAGTAAACAAACATGGCTGACCAGGGAGGAGCAATGGCGATAGTTTGTGGACTGTATTTAACAGAGAAAAAAGAAAAAATACAAAGTCCACCGGACTTTCTGAGCAGTTGTTTTCTCTTCTGTGTATTTTTGATTCCTCTTTGTGTTTCCATCACCTCGCTTTCTGATTGGCTGCACGTCACATTCAACAGGCTGTGTTCTCGTTTGTGCTCAGGAAACACCACATGCTGTGATATCGGGCCAAGACAATCCAACATGTTTAATATCTCAATGTCTTTCTGAGCAGACCAGATCACTTTTAACACACCACACACGGCAGGAATACGTCTTAAGATTATCTTAAAAACAATCCCGTTAATCGGGGTTTTGAATGTAAAAAAGGTTGAGAAATATATTTTCAATGTCCATTAGCATAAGTAGTTAGCTTCGTCTTTGAACTTAAATGCAGTAAAGTTATGCCCTGCAAGGTAAACGGAAAGCACCATAGATTCCCTCTTATTTAGACTTAGCAGTTGGGCTGGGCAATAAACTGATTTTATTGATTAGTCAATTTAATCTTTTTGAAGATGAAATTTTTGGAAAAAAAAAAAAATCTGGATTTTTTTTTTTTTTTTTCCACCAACTCATTCCTTGTGTTTCCATAGTTCAGAGTGAAGTCAGCGCTCCCAGGGCCACTGTCTTGTTTGACAAGCGTGTTTTACAGTTTCTATTTATCATGACGCAAACAGTCTATTTTGAAGAAAGGACCACTCAGACTAAGCTGCTCATGTTAGATCTCAATAATCTAGAAGTTTTTTTTTGATTAAAACAACTTTTTTTTCCCCTCACAATTTTAAGACTTTCTTCTTGGAAATTTGCGTCTTTAATCTGCAAATATTATGACTTATTCTCATCAAACAAAAATTCTTGTAGCCTGGCCTTAATACTCTGTCGCACAACTCACAGAAGGGATGATTGAAATGAAAACCACTTTTTGAAAATATTTTCTCTCATTTGCAATCTCTTTTTTCAGAAAAGAAAGCAAGATAAAATAAACAGATCATAAAAAAAATAATCAATTACAATCAGAAATCAAATCAGGTATGAAAAAAAAAGTTGGGAGATTTTATTTTTAAGCCATATCGCACAGCTCTACTTAGCAGGAAGAATCCTCTCATCATCTGAAACAAAAGCTGTCTGAACCGGAACAGCAGATAGATAATGACTCCACAACAATAAATAAATAAATAAATAATAAGCCACAGTCTGAGAGGCAGTTGTTTTGCATCACAATGCTACTCTGGAAAAAAAAAAAAAAAGTTGGGAGGAAAGCTGATGTTGATCAGGAGTCTCCAAGAGAGGGAAAATAAGGCATTGGGGCTGTTCCTGTCGCAATGGTGACGGCTTTGTAACCCACTGTTTGTTACATAACTAACATCTGAAAATGGTTATTAGTGTGGTGAACCTCCTAACCTCAAGCCTCACTTAAAGAACATGACTTTATTCCCTCCATTACAACTGATTTTCCTCTTGGACTCACAAGAACTGACTTTCTGATAGCAAACAAAGATGGCTGGAGCTCAACAGAAGCTCAGACTAAGACTATATTTTTAATGGTTTCCATTCAAACCAACCTGAATGGAAACCATCAGATGGAGCTCGGTAGATTTCACAGATCTCTTCTTTCTGCTCTCCTCTTTCTGTATAGAATAACATCTAATAAAAGCCTGGCTATTAATTTGCTTGAGCGTCAGGGTTTTTTATTAGACACAGACCTTCAATGGGGTCACAGCTTTCCAGTTTTTTTCCATACAAGTGAGTCACAGCTACAAAACAAAAGTATGGCTACTTTCATAAAAAGACAAATGTCCTTTCTTCGACTTCAAACCAAATTTTTCTTTTTTAAGAGATTCTGTGAATATCTTTGCTCTTTCACTGTGCGTCTCAGAACAATTGCGCAATTTGGGTTTAAACGGATCTAGTTTAAAGCTTGTAAAGATACTGAGTCTGACTGATCCAATCCTGATTATAATAATCTTAACTGTGTAAAAAAACCGAACATTTGGCTTGTTTATACCAAGTTACAAGATGATGGAAGCTGAAAACAAAGACAGCATTTGAAGACACAATCATAAGAAACTGATTCCAAGCAACGACAGCCGTGTTCTTTGGTTTGCTCTCGCAGCACACACACTGCAGACCATGTGCGAAGAGCAGAGTTGCTGCAAACTGCAGCACTCGTGACATATAGCAGCATAAAAGGTCTTTAGGTATTTTTTTCTGGTGAAATTCTGAAGGTTAGAGTATTTTAAACGAATCAAACATCTGTTCTTCTCATACGGCAGGAAAAAAAAAGCAATGATTGCTTGGAAAAGTCTAGCCTGCAGCTTCAAGTTTAGCTGCTGCTGTTGTGAACACTGATCTCATGTCTTGTGTCTGAGTCACCGATACGAAACTGGAGTCCCATTAGTTCACGGCGACCTCTGCAACACTCGTCAGCCAGAGTTAAACATGCAACGTTTGCTGTTGGTTGGCAGGTGACTCACAGGCTAATGGTTGTTCTATTATTCAGAACAAGCAGAGGTTGAGAGATGAGGCAAAATCAGACCAGGTTGAGGTAACATATCCTGTTTGTGTGACAGAGTGTTCCCCGCAGCAGCGGAGGTTTGGAGTGAACCTGTGTGTGAACGTACCAACTGAAACCATCATTCATGTATTTTAGAAGTAGACAGTTTGAAAAGGAAGAGACTTGTTGGCATCTCGGCAGATATATAAAACCCTAAGTTTTAAATAGTCACGTGACATCCAATCCAGAAATATATATCAATGGTCTGAATAATCAATAGATTAATCGATAACTAAAATAATTGCAAGTTGCAGCCCTAACTGATAGCCATATGCTTTGATTTATCATCCCGTTTAAAAGGCCCTGTTTTCTTGGGAAGCCCAAAAGATGTTAACTTTTCTAGTATTTCAAACAGTTCAAAAGGTCACCAGGGCCTTTATTAGTAAAACCAACCCACAGCATCGCAGAACCTCTACCATACCTACCACTGGGCATGAGGAGTCTTCCTACAGAGTCATCCTTTGATTTACACCACATAAAACGAGGCGTCAGTTGTCAAAAAGCTCAATCTTAGGGCTACTTTCCATTAGTACCTGCTCAGATCAACTCGACTCGCTGCAATGTGGGTGGGGTTGTCAAGAAAAGGAGAGCAAAAATAGCAGTATGACATTGATTGTATATGACAAACCAGCCACTAAGCGTAAACATGTCTGCACATCATCGCTTGGACCACAGTGTCGCTGTGTTCCATGAAGCCCGGAATGTACTAAGTTGCTACTGCGATTTTTAAAAAAACGCCAGGTTTGATTCTTCACTCATGACTCAACCAGTGGCCCCTTGCCCATGGGTGTGCAAAGTGTGACCTTTGGGCTGACAACTAGCTGCAATTCAAGAATGATACAAATATGACCCGCCCAGCACAGGTGGTTGATGCAGATGGAGACTTTTTATTTGTAATCAGGGTCAAATTATTACTGACACAATTTTTGTACAATTGAAAAAGTTAAATACAACACAAAATATTTGTCTGTTTATAACTAATCTTTTATAATAAGTAGAATCACATTTATCCACAGACTTTGCTGCACCCAAATCGGCCTTTATTTAATTTATTAAATTTGGCTAAATATAGCAAGCGCTTTGAAAGAAAGTGACCAAATCCTTTTCTTATAACTGAAAATAAATTTGGTCAATTGACCCCAAAAGAATTTCAAAACTGGATGCGTTTCTTTTTAATAAAGCAAATGTGCAAAATCCTGTCAAGTTTTGGATCAACGATCAAAAATATCCCTTTCGTACAAAAAAAAAAAAAAAAAAAAGGGACTACCTTTTTTTATTTGCTTGATTTTAGTTTTTTTTTTTTGTTTTGTTTTGTTTTTTCTTGGCCCGGGAGTACTTTTGACTCAATCTGTGAGACGTGACAAATAGTTTGGACACCCCTGCCCAAGCCAATCAGTGAGCAGGAGTCGTCGCATTTTCAGCTCGACTCGAACCTCGAAGCTGGTACCAACTATCAGTACCTACAGGAAAACCCTAAAAACTGAGTAGGTACCAGTAGAGAAGGGGCTTTAGGCCCATCACAGTTCCAGCCGAAGTTCCGGTAAAGTTTAGAAAACTCCTTGAGTTTAGGTTTGCGACATCTGGAGGGTTTTTTTAACATCACTCCCAAGCAACCAGTTGCCACATAAATTGCATGATCTATATATAATAATGGGAAATATGTGTAATATATCCATAATGGTTGCTATGGAGAGTTGTTGACCCCAAGATGCCACTTTTTGCTGGAGTCCTTACCACCCTGCTCACTGAGTGGGGTGGGAAGTTAAATTTGGGTCCTTGTCCAGCCAGGCAGCATATAGGTAAAAGAAATGGACCTCTGAGTCACATATTTATATCCAAGTGAACAACAAAGTTGTGGATTACTAATCAAAATGTACCTGAACATTCAAAGTGTACATAAGTGCTTAAGTTATATTTATTTTTGAGAGATTGTCAGGGATTCCAACAAATGTCTTTTATAACTTTTTTGATTATTTGATAAATAATTTCTGTTGATATCTTTCATGCATTAAAAAAAAATAAGATGAATTTTTTGTGTTTAACATAAACAAACCATTTGCTTTTCTAGTGGTTAAAGAAAAAGACTGTAGAAGGGGAAGAATTTCTTTTGTAAGAACTAATTTTTTTCAATTCAAAATTCAAAAGTAATTTACCACCAATTTACCACGACTGTATTTGCTTAATTGTGTTGAGAAGTTATTTATTTAAACTCTCTTAACAGCATGTGACTTCTATTGCTTATCCTGCATCCAAACAGCAACAGCAATATTTATATCATTCCTGTTTATTTCTGTATGTCTGCATTTTGGAATCTGGAGAAAACAAGATGTACTTTTCCAAGAAAAAACAAACAAACAAACAAAAAAAAAAGATCATCGGTGCTTCTCCTCCTGTCCTGCCTGCTCAAAGGCTGCATTTCCCAACTGCAAAGCATGCTGTAAACTCCAGTACAGGCAACATGAGTGGGCTTGAACCTGTGGGCGTGTGGGCGTCGTGTTCCTGTTGCTACGAGCAGACTTCAGAGCTGATAAAGCGATTTTTTTTCTTCGGCTTAAGGCGAGCGATCTGAGCGAGGCGGCTCTGTTCAGGCTCCCCCGGCTTCTCATTATTATCCAACAGGATTTTACTTGATCACTAATCAAACCTGCAGAGTGTGTCGGTGCTTGCAGAAATACCGTGCTGTCAGAACGTACTGTGAAAACGGGAAGGCAACCAAATCCAAGCAAGCGCATGTTGAGGTCCTGACTGTGATACGAGGTGTGAAGTGTGTGTGTGCTGATCCGTCATGATGGTGTAGCATGCTGCACACCTTCCTACACAGTTTGGTGACATAAATACATTACTGTTTGTATGAGTAGTGGACAGCCAGTTCCATTCATCCATGAAGAAGCAATTCTGACTCCTGGTACTCATTTGCTGAAATGTTTGGGACCTTTACCTCAAAATTATATGTACTAAAACTTCATGTTGGTGTGCTTTCAGAGCAAGCTGTTGCTGCAGGAATTTTATGTTGGACCAACAGCTGGACTGTTTACTTTGAGTTAAACACCTCCTTCCTTCCTGCTTTCCTTCCTCCTTTCTTTTAACACTTGCTCTTGTTTTAACATTTATGTCCCTTATCTAATGAAACACACATTTTTTCATCCTTTCCCTCTTTATTAGCCCTCTTTCTTGCCATCTCTCAATCTCACTCTTGCCCCTTTCCTACCCTCCTACTTTCAACATGACTGAGTGCTTCGGGGCCTCTGTTGCTGGCAACCTCCCAACCCATTACATAACAGCGTTGTCAGCTCCCTGAATCACTGCTGGGTTGAACTGGCCTCTGCCAGGCTGCGTGTTGAGCTACCATACCTCCAGAAGGTGGCCGACAGCAACAGCGCCCAGACGCTTGTGTCTTCAACATGACGGTACTTTTAATTTGTGACAGCAAACGCATCATTTCTGTCACCTACCTACCAGAAGTGAGTCAGCATCAGATAAAGCCAGGCTTTTGTCATGCGCTGACTAGGGATAGAAAGATTATCTGTATCTGCTTTTGTTTACAACCCTAAAATCGAATGCATTTTAACTATGAGAGAAAGAAGAGAAGAACTAGAGTGCATTTGTAGTCAACCTCTTTTTACAGCAAAAACAGCATTACAGGGATTCTCTCCATCAGGTTTGCATGTTTAGTGAATGAAATTTTGCACAATTCTTCTTTGGAAAATAGTGTACCGTTCTAACGTATGAATATGTTTTAAGTTTAGAGTTGTTGGAAAGTAAGCCCCTGCCAAGATCTTACATCTTCTATTGCCTCTAAAGCAACTTTTTCAATGTCAAGTCTCAGTCTAGCTGGTTAATGTCTGGTTTGGTTCCATCCAAGTTGGGTGTGTCTCCACTGACAGTGTGTTTCTCACTATGTAGCCGTAAATATGGGCAGGCCGTGTGCACGCAGGAGCTGTGGTCGATGCTCCTTAAACATCATTTTGCTTGTATGTTTCGGTGGCCCATTTCTCCAAAATCTCTTGGTATATTGGTTCATTGCACGTTGCCCTGTCCAGTTGATGCTGTACGTGCTCTTCCATCACAATTGATAAAAAGGTTTGACCATGGTATTATCGATTTCCAGCCACCATCTAGCCAACTACTAGGGTCTCGTCGCAGATTGGTCGGGATGTTGTTGTTGGAGGAGAAATACACAGGCCAATTGACGAATGCAGTCTGCTGCCAATCAAATCGCTTGCACGCAGTACCGGGCTTGGCCTGGCTTGTACTACCCCTGAAGTGGTTTTGAGAAATGGAGAGGAACCGTGGAGGATCTTCAAATGGAAACGCATCTTGACAGGGTAAACTGGAGAAGAACTTGTTAAAGCCACACCAAAAGAAGAGAGGCTTAATGAGCCCAGGATGGTCGGACCGAAGTCGAGCTGTCGACACATGGTAACTAGACATTTGTTTTTGCACACACACAACGTCCACTAGACACACTGAGCCAAGCTCCTGTGAAACCCCTCCCGCTGCAGTCTACGTCATGTTGTTTTGTCATATATGTGGTTTACAACTATACTAAACACAGCAATCATGGCAGAGCTTCATAATTCCTCATAGTCTTGGATAATTGCTTCTCAAATATATCAATCCTGCTATCTTGCTGAAAAACCGGCTTCTGGAAGTTGAGTAGTTGTGTAGTTTCCTCAAACAGACACACCCACAAAGTTTTAACCAATCATACAACAGTTTCGCATGCAGAGGGGATGAAAAGTTCCCTTGGGGAGAGGGGGGGTTGTGACAAGAAGGGGCAGACGACATGAGGGTGAGAACAAAATGAAACTGCGACAATGAGAACCAATTTTGGCGCTTTGCCTCGATCATGCAGAGCCCTTAAGAGGTTTTCCTCCAGAACTGTACTTCATTTAGCTCCACCAACCTTAGATCACCTCTAACCTGGTCCCACAGCATGATGCAGCCACCACCATATTTCACTGTGGTGATGCTGTGTTCAGACTGACAGAGAATCTGTTAAATAGTGAGTAAAAAAAAAAAAAATGAAAGTAAAACTGATTAGCTTTGCACGATTGTAATGACAGACCTTTTCAAGAGATTTCTATTAATATGATGACCTTTTGTGCGCTCCAGAAAAACAAGTGACGGCAAGTTCTTAATGTACATCAATCCCTGCAGCACCTACTGGTTCTACCAGCATAACTGTTAATGAAATTATCTAGTGCACCTAAACAAACATTGTTCTTTCTTTCTGCAGAAGCTACCCATTTCTACGGCTCAGCAGCCGTCATTAGATTCTGGGACAATCTGTTCTCACTGCGAAGAGTGGGTCATTTCTACTTCAATCTGGAGCACAGTCGGTGACGCCTCTAACCTACTTTCCCAACCGAGCTTTGGTTGGGAAAGCTCTATCCCAGAGCGTCTCTACTTCACCTCTAACTCCATCACCTCTGTCTGTGAGCTGCTCAGTCGTCCCAATCCACAGATCCAAGTTGACAACTGCTTCGAGTGAACCAAGACCTTTGCAGAACTTCCTCGTTCTAATTTGAATCTTTTAATCTGCCAACAACCTCATTAACCAAGTTCTGCTTTAAAGAGACCCTGAAAAGTTGGCCTGCCAGCCCCACCTGTTTCCTTTGCCCTAAGGAGACCAATTTATTTTACAAGTGTACAGCTATATCTCGACTTTTTAGCTTCCTTTCAAAACGTCAGTGTGAACCCAAGACGAGATATTGTTATGAAAGATTTAAGCTAATAATGCATATAAAAATGCATCCAGGATGGAGTTTGTTGCAACCAAATGTACTGATTGATTGTTTAGCAATAACATCCACTTGGAGGCATGATTCAAGACGTTACCTGACTGGATGGTCATGTCCCTCTGCACCATGCCGAAGAGAATCTCTGCCCTTTCTGACCAGACTAGCGCTGCATGCTCCCCAGTGACAGCAGACAGAGTCCTCAACACCATCCGGCTCGAGAGGAGTCCAAGTGCTTTCCTGCAGCCAGCAGCTGGTATTCCACAGGTAGGTGCGCACCACACGCTCGCCTCTCTACAAGTGTGAGCATGTCCCAGCAGAGAGGGCGTGTGTGGGTCTGTGTGGCGGCGCCTTGGAGTTCCTTAGTTAACAACAAGGTCCACCCATCGGTCCCGGTCTTTCTCATTTCTTCTTCTCTGCTCTTGGAGGCCGGTTTAAACTCCAAAAATAAAAAATAAAAAAATAAAAAAAGAACTAAAACAAGCTCGTGCCAAGTCCAAGTAACACAACCTCATTGACTTGCTTTCCAGTTTTTCTTCGCTTTCCTTCTGTTCCCTCTGAGAAGTTATGCAATCCTGCCATTTCAGAGATGACCTCCCCCTTCCTTCAACTTCCCCATCTTCCTCCTCCCCCTCATGCTGCTGCTGCTCCTACAGCCTGCACTCCTACACTCTGACCAGCTTTTCCACCTCGCCGTTCTGAACCATCTCAGTCACATTAACATGGCATGGCCACTATTATTTGTTTCAGAGGCAGGTTTGGAACTAGGAGGACAGGAAATGTAAAAAGCTTCGCAAACCAGCATGTTAACCTCAGCCTTCACATCTGTGTCCCATTCTTGTCTTGAAAGACATCTCCCTCCGTGTACACACACAAGTGCAGACGTATATCTGGTTGATAATAAATCTCTGCTCACTCACCCATTACTGAGGAAGGAATCTGCTGGAGTAAAACTGCTGAGCTTGATGATAAAGCTTTGAAGAGCTTTCACATGTGGACTGGCTGTTGCGTCTTACAGCAGAAAAGAATATCCATACAGTTCTTTGCACAAGTAAACTTTTTCACATTAAAATCTTAAACTTCAATGTGTTTTATTAGGATTTAGTGTGTCTCTACAAGCTCTGCACATTCAAAGACTGAAATTTTTGCCAGTTCTTTTTTGCAAAATAGTTTCAAATTGGATGGAGAGCAACAAGTTTTCAAGCCTTGCCAGGAATTCCAGATAGGATGTTGGTCTGGTGACGCACACACACAACGTGTGTTGGAGTAGCTCTGTTATTTTGTTAGTTCTGATTTGTTCTTGTTCTAGATTTTTGTTCATCATTTTTGTGGTTCAGGCGTTGCATGTTTGGACAATTATTCACTCTGATTTTTGGATGCTGTGCAGCTGAAAGGATTCTGACTCGTACTTTACTTTCGGACAGTTGCTATAATTCATAACCACGGCAACAAGGAGTTGAAAAGGAGGCTGCATTGATGGTTCAAATCACCTCTTCTAATGATCATAATGGGGAAGGATCATATCCACAACTCCAACATCTCTCTGCCCAGCTTTACAAACATACGACCAGGCATAGATTTAAAGATGAGCGGCAAATGCAAATGAGGTGGCTTAGCAGTAGTTGCCAACAACTGTTGGTATCATCCAGGACATGTTACTGTGGAATATCGTTTCTGCTGCCTGAATATTGAGTTGTTAGCATGTCATGACAGTCATGAGACTGTCATACAACAACAGTCCTCAGTCAGAAGCCTCTCCAAACCTGTCGAGAGACTGACTGCTGATGGAACTCCTTCCTGTCCACAGCGTCACCATCCAGAACGACTCTAATGATCCTTGAATGACATGAGTTACGACATTTACTTTCCCTTTGGGATTAAAAAAAAAAAAAAAAAAAAAAAAGTATTTTAAAATGAACTGAATCTTGGCGTCGCTCCCTGATCTGCATGATGCTGTTTGTTTACGGCTGTTTTCTAACAAACATCTGCGTTCCTCACAGAACTGGTCTCTTTACTGACACCCAGGTGAAATCCATGAATTAGGAAGATTCTTCTGGAAGATTTTATTGATGGGTATTAATGGATGTAACACTTCACGTTTGCATTTGCATAAAACATTCTGAAAGTCATATATCACCTCACGCTTATGCACTACGTTCCCTTTGCTCCGTCAAATAAAATACTAATAAAAACACATTAAAGTTTGTGGCTGTAATGTGACAAAATGTCAAAAAGCCTAAGTTGTGTAAAAACATTAGCAAACAACTGCATAATAGCACAGAAATGCTCATGCACTCTGAGCAGCAGCATCTTTTTGCTGGATTAGCTGCAGGAATGCCTGCATCAACTTGTCTGCTCCTGGCTGGTGGAGTAAAGTGTCAGGAATAGTCCAACAGGAGAATTGGTTGTTTAAATTTAGGAGTGGTGGCCTGAGGCTGACAGAGAAGTATTTTTGTGTCTGTGAGGAAAACATGGTCCTATAACAAGTACTCAAATCCTGAAATCTTTTTAAACAGTCATGCAACAGACTAGTTTAAACTCAAATCAACACAACTGCAAGACTATAAAACAGGTAGCCATCGCCCAGCATGAAGCAATGACTGATACTCTTCTATAAACGCAAAGATGTGGGAGTAGTAGTCAAGTTACACATCAATTCTAGAATCAATCTTTTGAGCGCTGCTTATGCAGCGGGATAAGATTGAGACTCTGAGGCAGAAACAAAGCTTTGCTATGAAAAGACACTGAACTGGAAACACTGGTGGCCCTACAGGTTCCAGAATCCCTGAGTTTTCCCTTCGCTGTACAGAAACTGGCATCTTCATTTCTACCACAGATCAAGCTATAGCATTAACAAAAAGACAAGCATCGATCACAGGGAGCTTAGCTATTTAAACAGTGACATATAATACTCCACCTCTGTTAAATATGTCTAAAAATGACTAAATAAAATGATTAAATACATTTTATTAGCAAATTTAATTTGACAATATTTATTAAGTGGAGAGAAAATTTCATTAGATTGAAAAAAATATATTTTTCAAAAATTTATCTAATTTCATAAGATGATTAGAATGTCAAAGAGCTTTTAATTAAGAAATTCATGACTTCCTGTTTCCTGAGAATATAAATATGCTCTGAGGCACTCTACAAGGTGGGAAAGACAAGAGAACATGCCAGAAAACTAAAGTGTTAATATGAGTGTTGATCTTCACAATTGTGGCAATGCCAATAAGAAAGTAGCTCCTCACCTAAAACTGTCTGTATCTAGAGTTAGAGAAATTTTTGTTAAGTTTTGAATAACTGGAAATGCGGCAAGTACGGCTGGATGAGGTTTTTATCGTCACTACGCAACAAAAAAAAGGATGTAATAAGGATAGAATGGGAGCATATTTATAACCTTCACGTTGTGATGTAAAAATCTGGATTTAATCAACTGTTGAGTCAAATTCAGTTATTGAACTTATTGTTCAGTTAAATTTGGCTTCAATCATAAGTATGAATCAATTAATAGACCTGACTCAACTAATCCACCATGATTCAGACCAAAGGAAGTTGCTTCTTGTCTCTGTGAGATTCCGGAATGTAGCCCCAGAGCTTAGCTAACTCCAGACACAAAGCAGGCCTGCAGAGCGCCGGGTCCACCGAGGAAGCACGCAGCACCCATTAATCTGCTGCAGCAGGAGGTCGGCACACAGGAGCAAGCCAATTAGCGACAGAAGCTGCTTGGCTCCCTTCTTCTGATGACTTCAATGCACACAGACCACCAGCTTCACTCCCTTTTGCTTCACTGGTCTCTAGATGTTCTGAGGTGAGGTAATCCTTTCACGAACAAAATAAAAACACAGACGCATGCAGCTTTTAACTTCTGCTTTTCAAAACATTTTCTAATATAACACATTACCTCTGGAGGAATAGAGTTGGTTTGTAAAATCGACCTTTCCAAAGATGTAGAGATGGTGATAGAACAGATGTTGAACCATGATGAGGATTTTACTGTTGCATCTCCTTCATGAAACATAACAAGCTAAAGTCTGCAGAGTTAGAATCTTGCTCTTAATCACCATCAGGATAAGTGTTCACGTGATCATGTTGGAAACAGCTCTGCAAACCAAAAACATGCAAATAGACACAACACAGTCGAGCCATTGATGCAAGTCTACAAGGTTCCTGGGCCAGAGGTCAGCTGTCACTCAGTTTAAACCAGTAGCACTAAAATAATCGAGAACAGTGAAGGAAGAGGTTTTAGAATGATAATTTCTGCTTATCATCATTCTGTTGTGTTTATGATAAAAGTGACAATAATAAGTCAATAATAAGTCAGTGCAATAGTAGTTCAAACAAGGAATGTAACAATCGCAACTATTCTGTAAGATACTAGAGTCCCTCGTTGTCAACATAAACCACAATCCTAAAAAGGGGTGCAGTGATTGCAGTTTTCTGGCCGATCACTAATCATTAAGAAGCCTGACCTGTGGATTGTGATTTTAGCCAATACCGATTTTGTTGTCAGGAAAGTCACTAAAGATAGCGACAAAGTTGTTAAGTTGGCATATGGGGCGACTATCGTTGACCGTACACCATCAGTCAGCCCTCTCTTACGGCAGAGCAAAAGAGGACACTGGCTCATCGTTTTCTCATGTAAGGATCGGCCGATTGCAGATCTCCCAAAATTAAGGAAATATGGCCCAATTTATCAGCCAGCCGATTTATCAGTGCACCCCGATCTTTAACATGGCTGCTGGCCCAGTCTGTAACACCACACAGTTCAAAGTTCAAAAGTCTGAGCTCCCAAAATGAGACATTTTTATGAAAAAAAAAAAAACAAACAAACAAACAAAAAAAAAAAACCATCAAGAAGCAAACAATTCCCACTCACCGTTCTTGCGCTCCTGTATCGGCAGTAAGTTTGGAGCCGGCTGAAGCGACAGTTCCTGAAGCTCATTGGTCACTGCCTCACTCTGAGGGCTCGGGGCTGAGCCTGACTTCCCTGGGACCTCCATAGTTCCAGCGCTGGGGTCATCCCCTTTCTGGGGGTCAAGTGTTGCCATGGTCACAGGATAAACTAAAATAAAAACAAAGATTTAACAATTAGAGATGCACCGAGACACTGGCTGATGATCGAAATAAGAATTTAATGCCTGGTCTGTGATCAGCCAATCAGAACTGAAAAATCTGCATTTTTCTGATCAGTGAGTGCATTAATAAATACAAGAAAGATATTCTGTTGGTTTCCATTATTCTTAAAAATGGATCAGAATCAGCTAAAAATAGGTACCAGAAAATCTCTGATGAAATCAATGAATATTTGTTGATTTTTTTTTTTTTTTTTTTTTTTTTTTTTACCCATTTTTTTTTTTTTATTCATCTGAATATAAACCTAATATAAATAATTTTGGGGTTAAAGGTAACGGAATGTTAAAAATATTTTGAATACATAATTTTACTTCTTGCCACAATTTTTATATTTCGCTATAATGCCAAACACAATGACAAAGTGTGCCTTTTTCCATTTCACACTTAATGCAAGACTCAGGAATCCTTCTTCTGTTATATTTGTTCAGTTTTTCTGGAGTAATATTGCATCAACCAGTTGTATTGTAATAATTTCAGTGGGTATTGATAGATAATGATTGTGCCTTTAGGCATATCTCTTCCCATTCCTCCGCCGACATACCTTCTTCCCTCCATGTTTCCAGCAGTCAGGCACATATACATTTCAGAAATTAAGCTCCCTCCCAAACAGTTCATGATCATCCGTTTTTCCAAGGTGGACATTGGAGGAATGCATAATGTTTGGTTTTGCTGGATTCTAATAAAATTTCTCAGATTTAAGTATTTGTAAAAGTGATTATGAGGTATGTTAAATTTATCAGCTATTCCTTCAAATGATAGAAGCTCTTTCGGTGGACTCTAAAGGTCCCCTTCTCTCTCCATCGCCTTTATAGCCCAACTTAAAATCCACCGTCTATTCTGTGTGGACTAAAAGGCGTCATTTCCCCATGTTGGGCTAAAAACAGAGAGGGAGGGCATTTCTCCAAGACACTGTTTCGCTTGGTGCCATACTACGATCATATTTTTAACTATAAGGTTTTTTGGATTCTTTTTTAGGATTGTAATCTTTGCTGAGTACAGATACGTAGGCAAGGATAAGTTTAATCAAAGTTGATCCATCTCATTCCAAAGGGGGGTATCTTGTTTTGAAAAATAAAACATCATTGTTCTTAACTGGGCCGCCCAATAATACCAAACAGGATTGGGGCATTTAAGGTGCCCTCTATCAAAGGGCAAGTACAGCAGAGATAGGCGTGTCCGAGGACGTCTATTGTTCCACAGAAATCTAACAAATTTTCTTTTAAGGCCAGAGAACAAGTTACTTAGTGGGGGGAAGTGGAAGATTCTGAAATATATTCAGTAGTTTAGGCATTACATTCATTTCAAGAATTTTAGTTTCCCTATTAAAGACATTGGGATGGGTGTCCACCTATCCAATAAATTAGAAATTCATTGTATTAGTGGGTCATAGTTACAGATTGCCATATGTTTAAGTTGTGGTACAATCTGAGTGCCTAAATATGTAAAACAATCTACAACTTTAAATTGAGTAGCTACTTTGGGTGGGAAAGGTACTACTATTAAAACATTTTTTTATTAAAGTTGCAGTTCTTTTAAAAAAGTCCTAGCATATAATATACCTGTTTGGAGTCCAAAAATAATAATAATGATTAAAAACAAAAAAAAAAAACAAAAAAAAAAAAACAAACAAACAAACAAAAAAAAAAAAACAATGGACCACATTAAGACTGGAGCATATCTAACAGAAACCATGATGGTTATCAAGCAAAAGGTATCCAATCATAGCTAGCAATCCTATAACACATGCGTTGTGTATCTCTGGCTGTAACCTCTTTTGCACCAGCTGTTCCATTCTTTCATACAAACTCCAGCAAAACAACCCTAGTTTTTAATCAAAGCTTTGCTGCATCCACTAAGAAGTAAGCAGCTTAAAACCATCAAAAGCTACATATCAGAACAATCTTAAACATCTGTTTGTCTCAGCAAGCAAATGGGGATTTTTTTCAACAAAAAATACATCAGGAGAAAAATGATTGGCAAACAATTAAATTCATGGAAACAGAATATGATACGCTCTCCCTGAAAAACAACCTGGGGAAGAGGACGGATGAGAGCTGCAGGCTAGGAGCTAACGCAGCCAATAGGGAAGAATTTGCATGGCTGAGCTTTTACAACTGTTGCTGTAGCAGCTGCTTTTAAAACGACAGTTATAAACGTCTTTCTTTAAAGATGTTAATAGCTTCTGTGTCATTTCTAAACATTTAATCCTTCTGACAATTAACAGCTCAGGGAACCTGACTGGGAGCAAGATAGAAACAAGTGCATTTATCTCTTCTATCCTTCAGATACGTTGCAAGACTGCCTGCAACCAGAGATCGTTCCTCCCCACGGCGTCGCAGCTCATTGAAGAGACGAGTTATGACAACGACTTATAATAAAATCCAGTGATTCATTCTGAAATACAGCCCACAAAAGAGTCCAGGAGGAAAGTCACTGCTGAAAGAAAACCAAAGGAAGTCCTGTTAGCAGACTGACCATGTAGAAGACAAAAAACAAATTAAACAAGGTGTTCGGCCAGGTGAAACCAAAATTGAACTTTATGGCTCAAAATGCTATGCTTTCTGGTATAAATATCCCCCCAGGGTGAAATATGGTGGTGGCAGCATCACCACCCTGCTTTACTCCAGCAAGAACAGGGAAGCTAGGGTTGATGGGAAGATTTGTTAGAGGCTGCACTTGAGACTCAGGCTAAAGTTCCTCCTCCATCAGGTGAGAGACCATAAACATACGGCAGATTTACAGCATTATGATTTAGTTCTAAGCATAGGCACGTCAGAATGGCCTAGTCAAAGTTCAGACCCAAATCCAATTGTGAATCTGACCAATGGATTTAATAATAATCCAGTCAGGCTCTCCTGATTGTGCAGAAGTCTTGCAGCTGTAACTGAAGACAGTTTTATATATGCACAGTTTTATATATCAAAAACTGTGCATAAATTTCCTTCCACTTCACAATTACGAGCTACTTTGTGTTGGTCTGTCTCATAAAATGTTAATAAAAGATGCACACACACAGTTAGCAGGAGCATTTATTGCTCACACACACCAAAAAAAGGCAACAATTGTGGGAGAGGAAGAAACAGAACAGCCAGTAAATGTCACTAAGGCGTAAATGAGACACAATGGCAAATAGGTTTGAGGTAGATGAGATTGATAAAACGTTTCACTCACTGTATAAAGGTGACATGTGATAACATGCAAACATGTCAGTTGTCAGAATGCCAACAATGCCTTTTTAACCCAGGAACCACCTGGCATATCAAGTTAGAGGTTTCATGAACTCGCTTCGTTTAAGCTGAGCTGTTAGGGAGGCTCAGTGTAACATCAGGTTGCCTCATCCTGATTTTCCCCCAGCAGATGGCTGCTGTTTGAACACGCTCTGGTGCAAAGCGCTGAAGAAAGAGACCCACATTCTTCTCTGCACACGCCCACACTAGACACTCTGAAATGCATCACGATAACACTGGTGGGACAGAGAAGCAAAAAGCACGTCCTGACAGCTTTGGTTCTTTGAATGTGAAACACAGGAAACCCGATCCTACGAATTACAACAGCTTCCACGAGTGGAGGATGTGGCTTAGATCAACAGATCAGCAATCGGGCTTTGCTGCTTACCTGCGTTACAGAAGGTTCAAGAGGGGCTTCTCCATTTCAGCAGGACGATGCATCCATGCGATTAGCTGGGTAAATAGGAGAGAAGATGCATTAAATATGTGTTGATGTGTTTTTATCCATCAGAGCACACTGCTGTGGAATCTGGAGCAGGGAGGCCATGCTGTGCAGAGAAAAGCTCCCCGTGTACTTAAAGGGGTCCTTTAAAAAAAAAAAAAAAAAAAAAAAAAAAAAAAAAAAAAAAAAAAAAGCATCAACAACTGTTGGCTTGAGCTGGAGGAATTCACGCTTCAAGAGGCCTCAGCACATATGTCAGCTGTCACTGCGCAAAAAAAACACACACAGGCTAAGCTATTGTTAGCCTGTCTGGGTGGGAGTTCACCCAAACACTCAAGACATACAATGAAGTCAAGCTGCACGCAAACACCATAATGGCTCACAATTACTTCCAATAAGAGAAGCAGGCACGTCTGGGAAGCTATGAGCTCCTGACTGTACACAGACACCCCGAGTTAGCAAGCTAACTAGCACACCATGGCAGACAGACATCCCCGCTAACCGACAGCGACATGCTGACCCGCATCTGCGTTTTCCCTCCTTCTACACAACAGCCAGCCACCCGAGCAATCGACATATAACATTTATATGGAAGCTTACTAATTATGTTGGCCAATTCTGCGCTGAGGGTGAGGGTAAACAGCATCAGCATCAGTGCTACTTCCGAATCACAAAGGAAACTTTAACCGGAAAACCCTCCTCTGCGTGGGACGCGACAGCCCACTTCCTTCACAGCATCTTTCAGACGGTTTTACTTCAGCTCTACAGCCACGAGAGATATTACAGCGTGAGTCAATAATTGCACACAATAACTTCCTCTATAAACTATGTGCAATAATTAACTTGTATTGTTAATGGAGGAGAGGTGTGGAGATTAAAACAAACGACTGTCTGATGAGTCTTTTCGGTGTATGTCTCCACCTACTGTCAAAAAGTGTGTACTGCAAGATGCACCGACATCACCGTTCAGTACTGTTATTGATAAACATTTACCTTTATTATGCTCTCATGTCATTTAATTCAAACAAAACAACTGCGTTGTGTTAATATGCATATTTATTAAATTAACTTTTTCCCCTCACTGTCTGACATTAAATTAGACCAGTCTGTTGTGATTTTCAAAATTACATTTTTTTTTAAGTTTTCTTAAAATTCAGAATCTTAAATACTAAGCAACTATGTTTTTAAACTATTTCAGAAAGTACTGATGAATGATGTCATGGCTTTGAACGCTTCTGATAGGTTCGCAATATTTGAACTGATGTATTTTAAGGGACATCTTAAACATAATGTTTCCTTATGCGACATGAAATTAAATAAAATCTTTACATCTTTATTTCAAACAAGCAAAATGTCAGAGAAAAAAATAAAATAACTATTATTTAATAATTATATATATATATATATATATATATATAGAGAGAGAGAGAGAGAGAGAGAGAGAGAGAGAGAGAGAGAGAGAGCGAGAGCGAGAGAGCTGTGCATAGATGTAACACAATCATCAGTTCAGGGAGGAGAGGGGTTCTGTGCCCCAGAAGTAAATGTGTGACCATTAACCCAGAACAAAAGAGAAATACCTTTTGAAGATGCCAGAGAAAGCTGGTAAGACAATGTCATATTCACGGTGAGCATGGGCAGACATGGACTGAAACGATTAGAATCCATTACTCCAAAAGCAGATTACAAAATATGATTACAGTCATATTCAATAAATTAGAATGTGTGTTCCAATGAAGCTCATTTGTCAGATTAATTTTGAAAACTGACAACCTTTAAGCATGTATAAACATGGAATAAAAGTGTTTATTTTATTGGTCCGCTGTAACATTCTAATTTTAAATGTCACGTTTTCATTAACTGTAAGTGGAAAATCATCATAATTTAACAGAAATAAAGTCATTCAAACATCCATCTGTGTGTAATTAATCTATATAACGACTTAGTGATTAAGTTCCTGAAATATATGGACTTCTCAATAATATTCTAATTTATTGAATGGGTCCGTACAGTTTGTAAACACACTCAGGGACAACAACAATTATCTTTCATGTTGACGAAAATGCCCTGGATGGATGGATGGATGGATGGATGGATGGATGGATGGATGGATGGATGGATGGATGGGTGGACGGATGGACGGACGGACATGTCGATGCCATTCTAGTAGCATAAGATTCATCATTATATTGTATTAAGTTATTTAATTTATTTATGTTTTTATTTATATTATCAATATTGTAACTTTTAGTCTTGTAATTTCTTTTTCAACGTATGATCAGTGATAGAGCACTTACCAGGATTAAGCCTGTACTGTTGCTGAAAGCTGGGTCCTTCATGGCATAAACTGAATGACCAGCCTCTACAAAAACTCTGAGAAGAATCTTTAATAATATGAGTTACAACAACATTTAATTTCCCTCTGGGATCAATAAAGTATTTTGAATTTGAATAACTTCCATACCTCCTTGAGTTTCCATAGCAACAAAATAAAAAAAGAACTGGCCTCAGATGGCTTGTGACATCATAAGACAGTGTTCTCATTGAAGATGTCATAAAGGTTCAAAAATTCTGTCTATCCAAGCCAGAATTTTCTCTCCCAGTTTGCTTTTGAACTTCGCAGAAGATAGTAACTTGCAAAAAGAAAGACAACTTTTCACTGTGAACTTATTTTACAAACAACTGAGACATGGCTTGTGTCAACATGGCTTGTGACTGTTGTTGTGCTGTTGGAGCCCTACTTACTAAGGCAGTGATAAAGTTATTTTCCTGCAGCTTCACAGAAAATGATTTGCTCGAGGATTTCTCTGAAGTTGATCAAATCAGCTCTGAAACCACTCCTAGCAGTTTGACAATGGAGACATCAGAAAATTGTGTTTTTGCCAGTGAGGAAGGTAACTCTAAAACCACCACTGAAGATTTGACGATGAATGCATCAAAAAACATTGCTTTTGAGAAATTCAATAAACCTGATGAAAAAATTAACCTAAAAGTGGAAAGTTTTTCTGGGGATGAGGAAGTTACCTTTGAAACCGCTGCAAGCACTTTGACAAAGACATGGGAAAATTGTGCTTTTGCCAGTGAAGATGAAACTGATGCCAAGGAACAAATCAATCAAGAAACCAATCAAGACCACACAGAAGGACAGGACGATTTTAGTGTTTGCCTCAAAATGACCATTGACCAGGGAAACTGCAAACTTGGAGACACAAGTCTATTGCCCCACCCAGACCTTGTTCAGAATGAAATGATCACTGAAGACAAAACCGACACCAAGGATGAACAAATCAATCATGAAACCTATCAAGACTTTCTTCAAAATGTAATAATCACAGAGGATGAACTTAGTGCCTGTTTTGAAGATGAAATACAAAATGACACAGATTATTTCTACAAAGCAGAAGACAACAGCAGTCAAACAAATTGTAATGTTGATCCAGCCATCTACATTTGCAGGTTTTCCAACTCCTTCAATAACAGTTGGATGAATGCCACAGTGCAGAGTATCATGAACCTTAGTATTACCAGACAGATTGTGGCTCAGTATCCTGAAGAGGTTTTTGAAGCTTTATCAGAAACTCCATTGTTTGCCAGCCTTTTCTATTCTGCCATGCTCCATCCCGGAAAGTATTTTTTTCCAGAAGAAATCTACGAAGTTCAGCTGGAAATAAGTAAAAGTGTAGAGTCAATAAGCTTGCCACAATATGACAACCTAACAAACTTTTTGTCTGCTATTTTAAAGTGGCTTAGCCCATGTGGGATGAACACAAATTGCATGGTGTACACAGCTATTGCTTGTGAAACATGCCAGGAGGTTTTACTTAACAGCTGGGAACTTGATTCCATTGTTTGCCTGCCACATCCACTACCGTACGACAGTATTACCTCTCTTCTTAACCGTTGGATTTCTGAGACCTATATAGAATATTGTGGCATCTGTTACTCCAACTTAAAGACAAACTACGTCCTCAACAACACTGATGTGATAGCCCTGTATCTGCCACGATCATACAGTCAGGCTGATTTAAGACATCCTGTGATTCCTAGTCCAATTATTGACATTCCTGTAACAACTGGAACACAGTTGTACCGTCTGTCCTCAGTCATTTGCCGCCAAACCCTGAGTTCTCAGACTGACCACTTTTACACATATCTGATGTGTGGAAATCTGGTGATTAAGGCTGAGGATAACCAGGTAACAGTTTTAAATATAGACGATGCAACCGACATTTGCTATGACGGGTATATCTACATCTACGAGAAGTACACAGGACAGGACGATTTTAGTGTTTGGCTTGAAGTGACCAATGACCAGGGAAATTCCAACCCTGAAAGCCCCGCAAATACACCAATAATGACAGAATTTGAGGAGGACCTAAAAGCTTTAACCGATCACAACACCCATGAAGACACAAGTCTATTGCCCCACCCAGACCTTGTTCAGAATGAAATGATCACTGAAGACAAAACCGACACCAAGGATGAACAAATCAATCATGAAACCTATCAAGACTTTCTTCAAAATGTAATAATCACAGAGGATGAACTTAGTGCCTGTTTTGAAGATGAAATACAAAATGACACAGATTATTTCTACAAAGCAGAAGACAACAGCAGTCAAACAAATTGTAATGTTGATCCAGCCATCTACATTTGCAGGTTTTCCAACTCCTTCAATAACAGTTGGATGAATGCCACAGTGCAGAGTATCATGAACCTTAGTATTACCAGACAGATTGTGGCTCAGTATCCTGAAGAGGTTTTTGAAGCTTTATCAGAAACTCCATTGTTTGCCAGCCTTTTCTATTCTGCCATGCTCCATCCCGGAAAGTATTTTTTTCCAGAAGAAATCTACGAAGTTCAGCTGGAAATAAGTAAAAGTGTAGAGTCAATAAGCTTGCCACAATATGACGACCTAACAAACTTTTTGTCTGCTATTTTAAAGTGGCTTAGCCCATGTGGGATGAACACAAATTGCATGGTGTACACAGCTATTGCTTGTGAAACATGTCAGGAGGTTTTACTTAACAGCTGGGAACTTGATTCCATTGTTTGCCTGCCACATCCACTACCGTACGACAGTATTACCTCTCTTCTTAACCGTTGGATTTCTGAGACCTATATAGAATATTGTGGCATCTGTTACTCCAACTTAAAGACAAACTACGTCCTCAACAACACTGATGTGATAGCCCTGTATCTGCCACGATCATACAGTCAGGCTGATTTAAGACATCCTGTGATTCCTAGTCCAATTATTGACATTCCTGTAACAACTGGAACACAGTTGTACCGTCTGTCCTCAGTCATTTGCCGCCAAACCCTGAGTTCTCAGACTGACCACTTTTACACATATCTGATGTGTGGAAATCTGGTGATTAAGGCTGAGGATAACCAGGTAACAGTTTTAAATATAGACGATGCAACCGACATTTGCTATGACGGGTATATCTACATCTACGAGAAGTACACAGGACAGGACGATTTTAGTGTTTGGCTTGAAGTGACCAATGACCAGGGAAATTCCAACCCTGAAAGCCCCGCAAATACACCAATAATGACAGAATTTGAGGAGGACCTAAAAGCTTTAACCGATCACAACACCCATGAAGACACAGGTCTATTGCCCCACCCAGACCTTGTTCAGAATGAAATGATCACTGAAGACAAAACCGACACCAAGGATGAACAAATCAATCATGAAACCTATCAAGACTTTCTTCAAAATGTAATAATCACAGAGGATGAACTTAGTGCCTGTTTTGAAGATGAAATACAAAATGACACAGATTATTTCTACAAAGCAGAAGACAACAGCAGTCAAACAAATTGTAATGTTGATCCAGCCATCTACATTTGCAGGTTTTCCAACTCCTTCAATAACAGTTGGATGAATGCCACAATGCAGAGTATCATGAACCTTAGTATTACCAGACAGATTGTGGCTCAGTATCCTGAAGAGGTTTTTGAAGCTTTATCAAAAACTCCATTGTTTGCCAGCCTTTTCCAAACAGCGATGCTCCATCCCGGGATATATTTTCCCCCAGAAGAAATCTACGAAGTTCAGCTGGAAATAAGTAAAAGTGTAGAGTCAATAAGCTTCCCACAATATGACGACCTAACAAACTTTTTGTTTGCTATTTTAAAATGGCTTAGCCCATGTGGGATGAACACAAATTGCATGCTATACACAGCTATCACTTGTGAAAGATGTCAGGAGACTTTATCTGAAGCCAAGAAAATTGGTCCCATTGTTTACCTGCCACTTCCACTACCATACGACAGCATTACCTCTCTTCTTAACCGTTGGGTTTCTGAGACCTATGCAGAATGCTGTCACGTCTGCGACTCTAACTTAAAGAGAAACTACGTCCTCAACAACACTGATGTGATAGCCCTGTATCTGCCATGGCCACACAAACAGACTGATTTAAGACATCCTGTGATTCCTAGTCCAACTATTGACATTCCTGTAAAAACTGGAACACAGTTGTACCGTCTGTCCTCAGTCATTTGCCGCCAAACCCTGAGTTCTCAGACTGACCACTTTTACACATATCTGATGTGTGGAAATCTGGTGTTTAGGGCTGACGATGACCAGATAACAGTTTTAAATATAGACGATGCAGCCGACATTTGCCGTGACGGATATATCTACATCTATGAGAAGTGCAAAGAAGGACAGGATGATTTTAGTGTTGGGCTTGAAGTGACCAATGACCAGGGAAATTCCAACCCTGAAAACCCAGCAAATAAACCAATAATGACAGAATCTGAGGACCTAAAAGCTTTAACTGATTACAACTCCAAAATAATTGAAACCATAGCACAGAGGGCTTGTTTTGAAACAGAAGAAACAAACATGGAAAGCACAGCAAATATGACAAGTTCTGGAGTGCTGAATGAGACATATTTTTGTACCCATGCAGTTAGTGCTAAGGACAGAAGTACAATGGAGGACAAAACAACCACAAATGGCAAAAGCAATGTTGGAAAGACAGAAAACATAACACGAATTATGGATTCGGAAGACACAAGTTTTTTGGCCCACCCAGATCTTGTTCAGAATGAAATTATCACTGAGGATGAAACTGATGCCAAAGATGAACAAATCAATCATGAAACCTATCAAGACTTTCTTCAAAATGTAATAATCACAGAGGATGAACTTAGCACCTCTTTTGAAGATGAAACACAAAATGATACATATTATTTCTACGCAGCAGAGGACAACAGAAGTAGAACAAATTATCATTTTGATCCAACCATGTACTTATGCAGATTTTCAAACTCCCTCAACAACAGCTGGATGAATGCCACAATGCAGAGTATTATAAACTTGAGTATTACCAGAAGTTTCATGGCTCAGTATCCCACAGAGCTCTTCAGAGCTTTATCAGCAACTCCAATCTGTGCTAACATTCTCCTGGCATGCATTCACCACCCTGGAATATATTTTCCGCCAGATGAAATCTGCCAAGTTCTGATGGAAATAAATGAAAGTGTGCCATCATTAGGCTTGACACAGCAGGACCATATAGCAGCTTTTTTGGAGGATATTTTGTGTCGGTTAAATCCTTGCGGTATTAACACAGCTTGCATGCTAAACAACATTATCACTTGTGAACGATGTAGGGTGGCTACATCGGTCTTGTCAGTCCTAGGCCCCATACTTTACCTATCAGATGCAAAACCAAATGACACAACGGCTTCACTTCTTCATCGTTTTGTTCTTGAAGACTGTTATGAGGATCGATGTAACATCTGCCTGTCCAACATTAACAAATATATCTTCTTTAACGATACTGATGTGATAATCCTGCATCTGCCACGATCCACCAATCAGGGAGATTTCAGACTACCCGTGATTCCTAGTGCAACCATTGAGATTCCATTACAAAATGGACCTCAGTTGTACTGTTTGTCCTCAGTCATTTGCCACCAAACCCTAGGTCTACAGACTGACCATTTTTATACATATCTGAAGTGTGGACAACTTGTCTTTAAAGCTGATGATGACCAAGTAACAATCACACAGAGCGACAGTGCAGAAGACCTTTATCAAAATGGGTTTATGTACATTTATGAGAAGTATACAGAAGGATCAAACTGAGGAAGAACAAACCAAGTTAAAAAACAACCTCCCCCCAAACAAGACAAAAAACAATCTCTCAACTCCCAAACAATGAATAAAATGCTTACAAAAACTAATACTAGTTTTATAAAAACAACAAAATAACAAAAAGAATATGAAACTTTACAATAAAAAAACCTCAAAAACACAACATAAAAATATAACCTTTTGTATGGCAAAATAAGACAGAAATAATAAAAAAAAAAAGCACTGCCCCCTAAAAAACAAAAAAATACAAAAGCCCCCCTTCCTGATTTTCCTGTATACTTGCTTGATGATTTTGATGCATACTTGATTGATGTTTTTACGATGTAAAGCACTTTGAACTACCTTGCTTCTGGAATGTGCTATACAAATAAACTTGACTTGACTTCCCCTTGCATGGTGGAACAGTTCTTAGCAGCGTTGTTTTGTAGCAGTAGGTTCCTGATCTAAATTTCAGCTGGGATCTTTCTGCATGGAGTTTCCATGTTCTCTCCATGCATGTATAGGTTGTCTCCGGGTGCTCCGGACTTCTCCCACAATAAAAAACCATGACTGTTGTGTTGGATTAATCAGTCACTCTAAATTGATACTCTAAATAAGCCTGTGTATGCTTTGTTTTGTTTTAGTAATGTCTTGAAAAAATATTTAATTCTCAAAAAAAAAAAAAAAAAAAAAAAAAAAAAAAAAAACCCCTACAAAGTATGCAGTTTATTTACTGGAAACAAATGTAAAAAAACAAAACAAAAACAAAAATAAATCATTAGAAATGACAAAATGCTGCTAAAACGAAGCAGACTATTTTGTTTTTACACCCCCTTCCCCAAACCCTAAAATAATAAATAAAATAAACAACAGCAAACAGTTAGAGAACGTATCTGAAGCTTAAAAACCTTTAGATACATATGTGCAATGTAGAAGTGATGTATCTGTTCAGGGCAGAAAATAGCTATATGGCTAACACATCCTTTCATCTCTTTTGACATTATTATAAAGGGTATAAAACGTAAACCTGACTGTTAATGCACTGCCTTTTCAGCATGGAGAGACGCGTTTTATGTTCTGGTGATGCTGGTGAATGGATGTGAAGAAAGAACCATAAATATATAAATAAACAAACAATTGAAAACATGAACTGTAATAATGCAGGGAATAAAAAGTAATAAAAATAAACCTTAGAGAAATAGTTATAATACAGTTACATGTTAGTAAATTTAAATATTTGTTCGGATGAAGTCCGAACAAAGATTAAAAGTTCCTTTTAAAAACAACAGCCGGTAAGCAGGTATTAAACATACTTGTCATAAATCCCACAGTTCTGTATTAAAATGGTTTTTGTATTGCTCTGATGTAAAAGTTTGAGGGGAAAAGGCGGGTTTCTTTACATTTGCTATTACTAACAAATGTGTGTGCATTTGTTAGAACCTCAATAACACATCTTGTTTTTTTTGTTTTTTTTAAAATGATACATAAGGATGAATTACGTTTAACTAACAGAGAAATAACTACATAATCACAGTGGAAGCAGTGCCAGAGATGGGGAAAAAAATCAATAACTGGAGCATTATAGTTTGGCCAAAAATATATCTTAGTGTTTTTTGTGTGTTTTAAATATATATTTTTTCCCACTTGAGAGACTGATTTACTACTAATATGTCGCCCCGAGAGCAGGAATAAAGGAGGAATTTGTGAGAATGATATTTTAACAAACTTGATATTTCTCAAATTATAATTTTATCTAGTTCCCGTCTTATCAAAGACATTTTAAAGGTTCCAAAATTTCGAAAACCTGATCCATACGGTTACAAACCAAGAGAATACGCCGGCTATGGCAACCGAAGAGGGTCAGTTTGGTTAAAAGGGTTTGGTCTGTCTGTCAGCGCTCCGGTAGTGTGCAGCTGCGGAGGTGCGACCATGGCTGAGCCGGAGTCTCTGAGGTGCTCCAGCGTCAGGAACCGTGGAGGCGTCCAGAGAGTCGAAGGGAAACTTCGAGCCAGCGTAGAAAAAGGAGACTACTATGAAGCGCACCAAATGTATAGAACTTTATTTTTTAGGTGAGTATGGCCGCTGTGTTAGCTGCAGTTTGTAATTGTCAGTTGGCTTTGGGGCCTATCTGTTCCAGATCATTCTGCTGTCAACCCTTCTTTCACTGCTGTTTACACGCGATTGGGTGGATTTCTGTTGAGACCCGCCTAGTCATTCTTGTCGTTGCGCTTGATTGGACATTCGACCTTTCCCTCTTCAGTGGAACTATGGCTATTGGCTGGTTACCTTTTTAGCATAGCGAGTATGAGAAGCCTGATGATAGCAGAGTTGTGTTAGCTAAGCTGCTGAGATAAGAACGTGAGACAGCTGTTTCTGCGTTTCACTTGAAATATATACAGAAAACAAAAAACATAAAGGGCAAACGTTTTTGTTGCCATTACATAAGGGGGACGTGTTAACGCTGTGCAGCAGTGTTAGCAATTAGCTGGGTTAGGTAGCCACATTCTGTTATAAAGCATGATAGCCAGACATGCTTATGTTTAGTTTGTTTTCCATACAGATGACTTGTTTCCCAATTAATAGGTAATAATAATCTTTATATGCTGTGAGAAATGTCTGGTTTTATTTGGAAATGTCTAATAATAATCCAGTAGTACTAGTTCTAAAGATGTAGTCATGGTGATGAGTTTGTTCAGTACAATTTATTTAACCCCTTTCCCTCAGCCTAATATGAACAAGATTTGGTGCTTTCCTTTTTCATTTGTTTAGCTCTTTGCATAAGTCTTTAAGATGTCTCATGGAACTGTAGATGGGAAATGGGCTGCATTACTAGTATATATATATATTTTTTTACAACTACACAGTATTCATGTTGAAATTTTGCCTTACTGTACACTATTATTATTATTATTCTGTTTTTTTAAATACATATTTTATATTCTTTTTGTAAATCTGTTTTTCTGTTATTGCCTTCCACTACCACTTTGCTGCTGTTGCACAGAAATTTCCCCATCGTGGGACAATAAAGGATATTCCTATACTATTCTGTTCTATTCTACTCTATTCGATTACAGTTTTAGTACTGTGTCAAATGTTCATATCAAAGAACACAAAAAATGTTCACTAAAGCTCAAAATAATTAAAATGTTTAACATAATTACTCCTGTCCTCCATCAGGTATATGTCACAGGGAAAACATGCTGAAGCCAGAGAGCTGATGTACAATGGGGCTCTTCTCTTCTTCAGCTATAACCAGGTACAGAATACACAAGGTTTGGGATGTAAAACTGTAACTGGTGAACGTTTAGATGTGGCATATAACCATGTCTGTACTATGGGCCTGAAATTGTGTATGTGCAAAACAGCAACTATAAAGATTAATTTTTATTCAACAAGGGTATTTATTATCATATTCCAAAGATTAGCTGTGGTTTTCAAGTTTCATCCTACTGTGCTAACCAGTGATGCTTAAAAAGCTCTAAAATAAATGGATCTCTTGTTGTGGTAACATAATCTCACAATGGAACAGTTCAAAAAAATCTAAAATTTCATTTGAGCTCATGTCTTCTCTTTATTAGTTTATTTTAATTTATACCATTAGACAACAACTGGTTGGCAGCCAGTTGTTCGGCAGTAATGCCAGAAAAAAACCATTTCTGCCCTGCCATTACAAACATAAACACATGCAGTTTGGAACTATTGGGACTCAATGCTGGAGCTGTGTGTCTTAGTAAAATGAGACTAAGATCAAACTTTTCTGCAAAACACTCTAGGCTGGCTTTGGGGTTAAAAATGGGATGAAAATGTGTGAAAGTACCTTATGCCCTCTGTTAAGTATGGTGGAGGATCTGTAATCCCGCGGGCCTGTTTTTCTTTTAAAGACAGCTGGAACCTTGCCATAGTGCATGGCATCATGATCTCTTTGAAACAGCAGGACTATTTTATTCTAAACCTTGTGTACTTAATCAGCAAACTGAAAAATGGGTTGTAATTGGTTCTGTAAGCAGCATGATCTAAGCCCTTTTTCTATGGTATCTCAGTCCCAAAACCTAAATCCTATTCAAAACTTGTGGGGTGAGCATAAGTCAGGAGCTAGGTCTCTGGGCAACTCAGAGTGATGTTTCAAAAAGAAAAAGACAAAACTCCCTCTCTATATATTCTCCAACCTTATGAAATGAAAATAAAAAAGAAGGCTGTAAAAAGTATTAACAGCAGAGGTACCAATAATTGTGCCACAGATTATTTTGATTTAAAAAAAACTGTATTTTTTAAGTTAGGATCTTTTCCCTGCAGAAAATAAAAATTAAATTTGGATTTTTTTTTCAAAAATCTTTATGTGACATGCTGCTACAGCTAAAGATGAATTACTTGAATTTCTTTTTTGTACATATATTTAGCCAATAATGTGGCTAGCTCTGTGTATGTTATGTAAATTCACATATTGGTGTTCCTTCTTTTCCACTTGTGTTCGTGGATCGTTGATGCCTATTTATGTGACCCTTTGTGGGAAAACAGAGCGCAAAAGACAAAGTGGCCTGTTTTTCTTGCTTTTCAGCAAAACAGTGCAGCTGATCTCTCCATGCTGGTGTTGGAGGTTTTGGAGAAGTCTGACACAAAGGTAGAAGATGAAATATTAGGTGAGTTGCAGATTGATCTCACTACCAAAGATTTGATGCACCAGCCAGTAAGATTTATTTTTGAAGCCATCTGCATTGATCTATTTTTTTCACTTGCTGTTTTTTATTATGTGAGTGAGAGAGAGTCATGTGAGGCAAGCACTAGCAAATAATGATTCAGCTTCTTTAAAAATATCATTCTAAAAAATGTCCCTACTGCAGATATTTTCCACTGAACGTTTGTTGTGTGTTGTCTGATTCACAAAACCATACAATATTGATAAATGAACATGAAATTAGAGTTTCTTTATAAAATGTCTTCGCTGGTGGGATGTGTGTGAATTGTGGTGCAGAAAACCTGGCCAAGTTGTTCAGCCTGATGGACCCAAACTCTCCAGAGAGAGTTGCATTTGTTTCCAGAGCCTTGAAATGGTCTACAGGAGGATCCGGCAAGTTAGGTCACCCAAAACTCCACCAGCTGCTTGCTGTCATCTTATGGAAAGGTAAGTGTCTTTGTTACTATGAAGAAAAAGAGTGGACCATCTGGATCTTATTCCACTCCTTGATGATCGGTTTCTAGAGAGCTCTTTATTGTAAATAGGCCCTTCTCAAACCCTCTACTGGTTGTTCAGTTGGGTGCTGCCTGGTTCAGATGTCACCTGTTCAATCAAAAACAGCCTGAATCTGCAGCTGCTTTATCCCACATGCAGAGAGGCTGCTAAACTCTCCCTTACATTTGCAAAAGGAAAATGCAGTCATGTTTCAGTCTAAATTTTTAAAATGGAGCAAGATGCAAATCCAGTTGTAGAACTTTGAAAAGTATCAGGACTGAACATGATTGTTCTGAATCAAACAATGTCTTAGTGAGCAGTTTTTCAATGAGTTGTTTTTTTTTTTTTTTGTTTGTTTTTTAAATGTGATTTTTGGCTATGCATTTGAAACATAAGCATTACTAGTGGAGGGACTGGGGTGTTAGCCTTGAAGAAGCTCAATAATCCAGAGTATAGACTATGCAGTGATTCATTTTATACAATGCATTTGTTTTAAAAATGTAAACGGTGATAAACTAGAGATGGGAATTATGGCTCTTTAAAGAGAGCTTGATCTTATGGATCCATTACTTTCAAAAGACTTCTTTTATTTAGGATAACTTGTATTATTTGTTTTAAATAATCACGGATTAATGATACGGTAATGTGAGGATCAGAATCATTCAGACTGAAAATTCTGGTGGGTTATCTAAATTTGAATTAATCTGAAATAATTTCTAATTTGATTTGAAATGTTGAATAGATTTTAACGTCTGCTGCTTGGCTTAATGTATGCTTCTGTTGGTCAGACTAGTCATTTCGTCGTTTTGAGTTGTTGGACACTCGCAACAAAGAAGCCGTGTCCCACTTTCCGCCTCAGGCTGCAATATACTAGGCACTTGATATAGGCAATTGTGAAATTTATTGTGGAGTAAAGTTATTCTGATGAGGATTATGATTTAGTGTGACAACTATAAACTGTAATTAACGATATCTGGAAACCCCCAAATCTCACGGCATGATTGGGATTGTTTCCTGTCTTTTTTTTTTTTTTTTTTGGCAATGTTGGACATCAGTTAACATAAGCATACTTTAAAAATATTGTTTAATGCAATTGCTGCATACTGTTTAGCAATGCAGTAGCACCACATTATGTTACTGGTGTACAAAAATAGCTTTGCAGCAGTATTTGTTTGATACGGACTCCATAGAATAGAATAGCACAGAAACAGCCTTTATTGTCCCACAAAGAGGAAATTCAGGTGTAACAGCAGTAACAGATATAAAGTTTCACACAAAAAGTTCTTGAAGTGTAAACTATTTAAAAAAAATAAAAAACATTAACAATAATAATATACTATATACTTGTCCATGCAGTGACAAATCTATTTCCAAAAAGAGGTGTTTTTTTTTCTTCTTGTGAATAATTTTTAAATGCTTATCATATATGCCACAAATAATCGTAACAAAATTTAAAGTCCATATTGCACATCCAAGGCACTCACAAAAAGGAAGTGGGTCAACTCAGATGGTATCATGTGATATTTGCATATGGAATAAACACGGGAACACGGTCTGAGTGCCATGTTTCTCCCCTTGGTCCAGTTCTCCGTCTCACTCAAGTAACAACAGAGGAATTGGGGTGTGTGTATCTGTGTGAAACAGAGCCACAAAACAAAATGACAACAAAAAAATAATTTGCAGCTGCAAATAGTTTTTTCACATTGAGGAGCGAGTCAGTACATTTGGTTTGTTTCTGAACCGTACAAATTAATAGTAAACAGAATTTAAACGTCACAGCAACATGCATGTAATGTCACTATAGTCAAATCCTTTTCAATAAATGTAGCCTCAACAATTAAGACGGGCTCTATTCGGATAATAAAGCCTAGCCCAGGGGTTCCCAAACTTTTCTATGCCATGGCTCCCTAAACAGCATTAGCTTCTGGCCAGGGACCTCTTTGCAAACCAACATACAATGCTACAAAATATGTAAAGAAACACTGACTTTTAGAATGGTTTTTTTTCTTACTTTATTCACTATTCAATAATTATTACATTCATTTAGCAAAAATGTTGCTTCATACCTTCTGATTTTAGTTGGCCATGAGTTCTTAGGTTTTTTGCAGCAGTGTCCTCCACAACAGGACTGGTGGACGGGTGCTTCAATCTTTTTCTTATCAGAAACTTGTCTATTTTGCACTTGCTACAGTAGCTTGTGGAGCAAAGCATCTTAATAAATTGACAAGCAGTCAATCAGAAAGATGAGCAGATAACATTTCAATTATTTATTTTAACTTATATTTTATAATTTATAAAAAATTATTTTGCATTAAAAGATTATAATTAAACATTTATGATAAAATGTATCAGATTTAGTTTTGATTTAGTTTTTTTTTTTTTTTTTTCCTCATCCTCCCGCCAACTTTCTGAGGCCTCCCAGGCGGCTACACTTCAATCACATACCCAAATATTTGTAGAATGAGGTTTTCTTAAGGTCTTGACCCAGGGTAGAAATGCCATTTTTATAAGAGATCTTGGAGTGATGCCAGCAGCTGCTGGAAGGCAGTTTGCAGCTTGCCCACAGCCTTCCTCAAAGAGTCAACTAACAAAAGTATAGTCATCTGCATAAAGGTGCACTTTAATTGTCATCTATTTCTCCCAATGTCAAAAATATAACAAGGCACAAAGTCTTAATGTTCTGAAATGGTCTTAAATGTCTGCGTTTGTGTTGCTGTTTACATTGATGATGATGTGCTGTTTCTTTGCTTCATATTTTTAGAACAAAACTACAGCGAGTCTCGGTATCATTTCCTGCATTCATCTGACGGGGAGGGCTGCGCTCAAATGCTAGTAGAGTATTCATCGTCACGAGGCTACCGCAGCGAGGTCGACATGTTTGTGGCGCAGGCCGTCCTTCAGTAAGTTAACAGTGGCACCCATACTGTGAAACAGATATGAGCAGAAGAGTTTCTCTTTTTTTTTTTTTTTTTTTTTTTTTTCTTTCCCCCCTAGTAAAACTGTAACATCGTTGTTTGTATTATGCTGATTTGTGAAACCTGGAAAATTTCTGGCTTTCATCTGTTTTAGTATACCTTGTTGATTACTCCCCCATTTTCATTTGTTTTGGCCCTAATTCTGTCCTTCCCACTACAGGTTCCTCTGCCTAAAGAACAAAAACAGCGCTTCCGTAGTGTTCAGCACATACACAGAGAAACACCCGTCCATAGAGAGGGGCCCTCCCTTTGTCCAGCCTCTACTAAACTTTATCTGGTTTCTGCTGCTGGCAGTGGAAGGGTGAGAGCAAATCTCTTGATAATACTTGTGTTAAGGCTAAATATAGGCTGTTTTTTTTAGAAAAGATTAGAATATTGATGTCCAATAATTAAAGCTGTTTTGTCCTTCAGGGGTAAATTAACAGTTTTCACAGTGTTATGTGAGCAATATCAGCCTTCCCTGAAAAGGGATCCCATGTATAATGAGGTGAGTGGTGCTTTTCATTGTTGATCTGATGTGACTAAATCAGGTGTTGCATTCTTTAGAAGTTTGGTAAAAATTCTGAAACCAATCAGTATCTCAATTTTAAAGTATTTTTTTTTTTAAATTTCTCCTTCCTCGTTTCTGTTCCCTTCTGCTCATGCTGCCGTCTTATCAGTATCTTGACAGAATAGGACAGCTTTTCTTTGGAGTCCCACCCAAACAATCTCCATCATATGGTGGTCTGCTGGGTGAGTTGAACAGTGTTTGTACTTTCAGCTTTTTGAATCCCTAAAAAAAAATATGTCCAGAACACTGATCAGTACTGTGCACCTGGCAGGAAATCTGCTGAACAGCCTGATGGGTTCCGGTGAAGAGGACGACGGTGCCGAAGAAGCCCACGAGGACAGCAGCCCCATAGAACTGGACTGAGCCCACAGACCACAATGAGGAGGAGAAACAAAAAAAATCAAGAGGGAAGACCATCCCGCCTCCCTACTGCCCCTTAACAAACAGGGTCAGGTCGAGGTGCTGGTCCATGTTTTCAGAGACAGGCTGTTTGACAAAAAGTCCCATCATCCCAACAGTTCACTGCAAAACCAGAACGAGTATCATTCCGCCTAAACATCCCCGTCGACTGTCTCTGGACTGAGCGAGCCAAACCGCAACCTCTCTTCCTGTTGAACTGTTGTACGAATACATTTTATCTTTAACCATCCTTTTTTGTTTTTGGTAGTTTGGGACTCTTGCTTGCTGTTTTAAGTGTGTATGATGCACAGATAAACTGTCCTCTCCCTGTAATATCCCGCTTCAAGGAGATGGGAACAATCGGCATCTACGCGGGGAGGATGGCATCACAAGTGCAACAACCCTGCTCATTATAAGGGTTTAGTGAACTCACTACAAATTTCAAAGTGTTTAGTCAGTCAGCCTCGGAAAGCTCTATCAGGGGCCAAGGTGTAGCTGCTGCTGACTTTTTTTTCAACAACTATATTCCGTTATGTCTCTTCTGTCAGATGTAAATTAAAACTTACTTCTAGCCATCGCTGTGTGTCTCTAGTTTCATGGATCTAGAATATGCCAGTGGTTGTGTTACAACTTGAATATCTACCGAATGCATCATTTCACTCCCAATCGCACTAAATTCCTTTTTTATGAGTCAATTTGCTGAGCTGAGTTTGAGCTTCAGGCCATCTTCAAAACTTTTTGTCAGACTTTACTAAACTTCAAATTTAAACAGTGTTTGATTCACAGCAGGCAGATTCTGAGTTTAGGAGTAAAATAAAAAACTAAAAATGTTTGTTGGTCACAAACTTCCATTTCTTTTTAATGGTTTCCTTTGGGTTGAGATCAGAAAAGACAGTTGCACAGTTGTACGTAAAAGTTAAGAGTCTGACCAACTTCACAGCTTCGGGTTATGTGGCAGCAATTTGCATTGAATGTAGAACCCATTTTGCAACTCTTTATAGCAAAGTAAATGAACATTAACTTCAACACAAAATGTTTATTTGCACTGTGTGCTGATCCAACCACAAGATGACCTGAAGGAATAATTTTAATGATCTTAGTGTTGGCTCAGGGGAAAGTATTAATGAGGACAGGGCCATTATAACTTCTGAAGAAACGCATGATGTCATCGCTTTGCATCAAAATGCCTTCGTTGGGAATATTGCAGCCAAATCTGCTTTTCATTGAATCGGTAAAACAAAGATGGGAGGGGTTCAGTTGCTGTGAAGAAAGCCGTGCTTTACCTAAGAAACTTTTTAAGTGGCAGGACCATCCTCTTTACTAAAGGACTAGGTTCCTACGGGTGCGCAGCTTGTTGAGGAATGGCAGCAGGCGGGTGTGAATGTTTCTGCACTCACAGCTTGGTATAGACCTTTTGATCAGTGGCCTGGACTCGCAAAGGGCACCAAAAAAGTAGCTTTTCTCCCAAAAAACTAAAAACAAAAAAAAACCCCATCCAGAACAGAATGACAACTTACAGGAAGCACCAGGATTGTACGACAGCTGACTGAGGCCCTTTCAGTGTTAAGGACTTGTACAATGTGCCCAGCATTATGACAGTAAAACACCCTGAAACCTTTCATGTGGAGGGTTGGTTATCTGAGAGCAAGGGCTCACTCACATCCTGTGCACCCTAAGAAAACGCTCCAAGGTTAACTTTGCCCAGTGATTCAGGTACAATGTGGTGATAAATGTTTTTCACAAAGTAAAAGTGATAAGTTGCTCAGGGATTAAAAAAGTAAAATTATGTGTTCATGGCCAGGAAACTGCACAGATCTTAAATCCATAAGGACAAAAAACATCCCAGCAACCAACAAAGCAAACTGTTTACTCTGTTGGGCTTTACCCCAGGAGATGATATGCAACAGATCAGATATCGGGGTGAATTGAAGTCTTGAAGAAGAAAGGGCATCAAAAAATATCGACAGTGCGTAGACTTTAAGCTTTTCACAATAAAAGCATTTTAAACTTATGAAATGTTCATCATGGAATGACCTGGGGGGGGGAGATGCCAGTTCTTTATTAAAAGTTTTGACCACATTGGATCTTTAACTTATTTATGTCTTTAAAGTAACATTTCTTCAGTTTAGATTGATCTGTATGATCTTAAACTTCCATTTTTAAACAAACTGTAAAGATCCTGTAATGCTGAGTTTTTACTGTGGAACTCAGCAAAGGCACAATATTGGGATAGACAAATGAAACCATACTGCTATAATTCACCCCAATGCATAAATCCATCTTTTTATTGCAGTGGAATAATCTCCCTCTGAAATCTAATCTTTAATTTGTGGGGAGCCACAATTATTAGCACAATAAAAGGAAACATATTTGTAATTTATACTTGTAAGTTGATCAGAGTGTCAAAGAACTTTTAATGAGTAACTTCTTGCTTCCTCAGGAAATAAACATGTTACACAGCGGCCCAATTCTCTTAGCCACCCTTACAAAAGGGAAAGGGATGAGAACATTCCATTCCAGTAATTGAGATGCAAGTTGATCTTCATAAGAAAAATTGACTACTTTCAAAAACTATCCCATATTAAAAAGCTTAGAACAACTGGAACTGTGACAAATGAGACTGGATGAGGACCGGAGTTTATCTTACCACTCCAAACAGTGGGGAGGACGGTAAATGAGATTAAACATCATCTGCAAAGCTCGCTGCTGGAGAGAACTGCAGCAAGGAGGGACAACATTTCGCAGCATTTAAAGGTATGGGTTTTTTCCCTATAACTGTGGAGGGTGCTGCACATTTTGGAACAGTTGCTTTACTCCATTACATCTTAAAGGTTTTCAACCGTATTGTAAACTGAAATGGGCACTTTTGGCGTTCCATCAGGGACTGATTGTTGTGGTGGAATGCAGCCATGGAGCAAAATGAGCTGAAATGTGACGAGCCAAGGTAAATAAAACAAAAAGCTTGTGCTGAAAAACATGTTGAATAAAAGTCTAAATATTAAACAAAAGCTTATTCAAGAATCTATTAACAGTATTGTTAATAAAACAACAAAAATGGACCGATTAGTAGGGCGGTGTAACATGAAGAAAACATGCAACTGTACAATTATTACTGCAAATTGCAATGACATCTGTTCCAATTAATCCATTTTCTTAACTTTACCCCTTTTATTTATTTATATTGTGATGTTTGTGTTGGTAATGCGACACCACAGCTCTAACCTGTTTTGGTTTGCTGCAAGTAGAGTTAAATCTCATGTGGTTCAGACTTTTTATTTACATGAGTGAAATCATTTCAATATGTTTCAGGACATATTCCTGAAACTTTTAACAGCAGCACATTCAGGTACGAGACTGCAGAGCAAGCCTCTGGATCGTGTCCAACAGGTGGGCCATGTCAGGCCGCTGAGCCTGATGTTTGATGTGCTCCAGAGTCCGAACCTGGAGGAAACACAGAAGGACCAGAGGAATCAGAATAAGGTAAGTCTAGGGCTGCAGAGAGCTGCTCAGTTTGTTAAAATGCAAACTCACCGAGACTCGTGTCTCGCAGTGTCCGTGTTTGTGGCTTAGGTTCCACAGGTTGATGGATAGCTGACTCAGCTTGTTGTTCCTCAGATCGCCGTGGGCCAGCAGGACCCCGAAGAGGGAGAAGGCCAGAGCGCTTTGACGCCGCATGCTCTGCTGCAGGGGCACACGGGTAGATTTGTTAAAACCCCCAAACAGAATCAACAGAGCCTTCACTCAACGCGCTCTGATGAGGTGGAAGGGAAGCTACTTTATTGGACTTTGATCAAGAATGTGAAAAGCAAGAAGACACAACTAGAACTGAGTGACTTGTTTGTGTGTTCTGACCTCATCCCGAGTGAGCGTCTTCAGATGGTCTAAGATTTGTCCGATCAAAGTCTCAGACAGCTTGCTGATCTCTGACAAGAACTTTGGGTCTCCTCCATATAATGTCTCATTGGAGTCCACTAGGAAACACAAGGTAGATTCTAACTGGAAAACGCTTTTCCACACAGGTGAATTCCACGTATTGCAATAAGGATCTTCTCTACAACGCAGCATATTCTCCGTCTGTGTGTTTTTACCTTTGGGAATGGAATAGAGATACGTTTCCTGACTCATAGCAGCGAGCAGCGGCAGAGCGCTGATGTAAACCCGCACCTTGGCATCACTGTTGTCCTCCCAGGTGTAGTCCTGGACCATGTTGAGCAGCCCGCGGACCAAGTAGAGCACCCCGTGCTCCGGATGGTCCTGGAAGCACACGCAAGGATTCATCTGACTTCCGTCTGCTACACCTCCAAAGTCTTTATTTTTGAGGATGCTAAAATTTGGTTCTGTTATTAGAAAATGAGGGTGTTACCGGGACAACAAGCAGTGTGGCCAAGAAGTTGTTGATAAATTCCAGCAGGAAGCTCTCAGAGGAGCGAAGTTTCCCCTCCACACTGATGGAGCGAGGAACCTCAGGAAGGACACTGACTGCTGCCTTCAGGAACGCATCCGCTGGAAGACAGGGATGTACATTTAGTCATAAATGAAAAAGAATGTTCTGTGTAAGAAAATATGAATTGGTCACTGAAGATCTAATCCTTGGGGGCCACATAAAATTATTCCTGGGAGCCACGTTGGGCCCCCAGGCCACGTTTTGGTGACCCCTGTTTATATCAAATCCTTTTCATTTGTTGGAATGGCCCAGTCAAAGCCCAAACCTTAATCCAACACAGAATTTGTGGAACACTTGAAAACAAATGTATTTAAACGTGGGACTGCACACAAATGCACACCAATATTTTAAGATTCGAGGGTAAAAGAAAACAAAAAGTCACCCCATGAATCATCTTCACGATTATGCACTACTTTGTGTTGGTTTATCAAATAAAATCTCAGTAAAAAATATTTATAACATGACAACATGTGCAAAAGGTCAAGGGGTATGAATACTTTAGCAATGGAAGGCAGGGAGAAGTTGAGTTGTCATACAGCAGAGAGAGGAAATGATGTTAGAAAGAGTTCTCACTCCAGCTTTAAAATCCAAAACGGAAGACCTGCTCACCCTGAGAAAGACACTGGTTGGCCAACGCGACCTGACCAGACAGCAGGTAGAGGTTGAGGCGACTGAAAATGCTGCTGAGAGACGGGATGGTGATGAAGCAGTAGGCTGCACACGCCTGGAGAGCAGGGATAGAAACGGAGACCAGTGAACAAGAAATCTTCCTCAAAAGGAGCATCTGGCAGCCTGAGGCGATGACGCACCCTGACGAAAGCTGCGGTTTTCCGGGAGTGATTCCCTTTCATCACCCTCCGGGTCTCCATGGCCAGCTGGTTCACCGTCTGCAGAGAGCAAGCTCACGTACTGAGTGTGAAGAAGAAGCGGTTGAGGGGGTGAGTATGTGCTGAGTGGAGAAGGAGACTCTTCACTGACGTGAATGAGCTGCACCAGGACCGGCTCCAGGTTGGAGAAAGTGGCTCTGGCCTCCACGCAGAAACTTAGCTGCTGCTCGAAGTCCCGACCAAAGGAAACCTGAACAGTACAGCAGGAGGAGAGGCCCCGTTTACTAGCGCTGCTGGTAAAGAAGTGCATAAAGCCATAAAATAAATTCATCTTTTACTGCACTTTGTATAACCCGCTGACCAGTATGGATCCGTTGACATCCACCAGTTTAATATTGACAATCAACAGGTATTTCAAAAAGTTCATGATCCGCTCTAACCACATTTCCTGGGCCTTTGGAAGAAAATAAAGCCCACAGCATGACTGCTCCTCCACCATACTTAACTGTTCATATGTTTCCATCCAATTGTCGTGAGTTTGGAGCAAACTTTTAAAATGTTGCAAAAAAGAAAAGAAAAAAAAAAAAAAAAGCGAGTTAGGCGCGTTTCCATCGACTGCTTCAGAGCAAATCAACAGAATACGCAACGCGTGATTTTGTCAGATGTTGACGCTACCTATGGCTGTAATAAACAAGATGTAGCGGTTGGAAACTAGCAAGGACCACACAGCTCAGAGAACTGGAGAGAGTTCTCCGCTCCGTGCTGGAGGTTTGCAGCGGGAAAGTTCGCCTCGTCAGAACTTATTCAGCAAATGTGTTTCCATCTCCTCTTTAGCGCGTTAACTCTGTTTCAGAAAAGTCAAGAACCACCTCAAGCAAGCGTAAAAGCTTTTTAGTGAAATTGGGGGAATTATTCCGAATTTTGCCGTTTCCATCAACCTTTTCTCATGCGGGACTTTAAAATGCGCATAAAAAACGTTGATGGAAACATGATTGAAAAACATTGACGCATGCAGTCTTATCTGACCAAAATCCACTCTTCCTGTTGATGTCCAAGCAGACTTTAGTAAACTCCACATGTTCACGTTCCCAAATCACTGCTTGGCCTGCAGACAGCAACTAAAGCTTGTTATGGACACTGGGTGACCCAAAGATGACTCTCATCGCTGCAGCTGTGTAACGGTGAACTCCCCTCCCATCCTGGTCGAGATGCACTTGTCTCTTGGTCCAGCCTCATTTCTCACAGTGGTTTTAAACTTTGTAATTACTGCTCTGAGTGTAGATATGTGCGAGTTCAGGTGCGTCGCTGTGTTCCCATAGCCATTTCCTGAGTTATGAACATCAACACATAAATGCCTTACAACAATGACATGTTCTCTTGTCTTTCCTATTCGGAGGAGTGGCTAAAAGAAATGGGTTTTTGTGTCATAACATATTTCTACCACAAGGACACAGCAAGTCAGGCATTACTAAGTAAAATGATCTAGAAACTGACCACCTTAAAGTAAAGTATACATAAAGAAAATACTTGAAGTACATTTAGTTTTTAGGACTATTTAAAGAAAGGATCTATGGTAGCAGTCAGTTTTCCAACGTATCTGGAGACACCTCTGACTGAAGACTGTTGTTGTGCGACAGTATCATGACTGTAATGACATGCTACCAGCTCAGTATCTGGGCAGCAGAGACGAGGTTCCACGGTGACATGTCCTGGATGACACCAGCGGTTGTTGACAAGCACGGCTAATCCACCTCATTTGTCTCTGCTCCTCCTCTTTAAATATCTATCTGGCCGTATGGCGCGTTAACAGACAGTAAATTCACTCATCCTCACCAAGGGCTGCCCACAAACATGGAAGGCATTGAAACAGGGTTCCAGACTATGCATTCCCACTCAACTTAAGTAGTTTAGTATATTTCACACTTGCATATTTACGTCAACAACGTTTAATGTTGGATTGCTCTGACTAACATCCCTGATTTTCACTAAGATATGGCCAAAAACACTTTTACTTCAACAGAAAAATGCTTCCACTCATATTAAGTAAAACTGAGAAGTCTCACCATGCGGATAAAGCCGTTGATCAGCAGAGCCAAAGATCGCTTCTCATCTTCAAGAGTGAGAGCGCTGCAGGATAAAGAATAACAGATGTTACTGAGTGAAGCTGGGGATTTAATACGGTATAATGCCAAAAATATTCCTCACACACATTATGAACCTGAGTGTTCTTAATGGGATGTCACTCGAGTTCCCCAGTATGCGATCTGTTGCAGCTATAACATCAGCTCCTCAGGGAAGGCTTTCTATAAGGTTTAGGAGTGTGTTTATGGAAATTATTGACCATTCTCCTATTTGTGAGGACAGACACTGATGTTGGACAAGAAGGCTTGGCTCTCAATTTCTGTTCTAATTCATCCAAAAGCTGTTCTGTTGGCCAGCAGTCTGCGCAGATCAGTCAGGTTCTTCTACACCAAACACGGTCATCCACGTCTTCATGGACTTTGCTGTGTTAGTGGGGCCCGAATCATGGTGGAGCAGGAAAGAGCAAACTGTTACGACAAAGCTGGGAGCAGCAAATGGCCCAAAATATTGTGGAATGCTGAAGAATTAGGAGTTCATTTCACTGGGCTTGTGTTTCCGTTTGCACCAGACTTTACACTTGACCCAGTGCAGCCAGGCGAGTGTGTTCTCCTGACACCTGCCAGACCCAGACTGGCTCATTGGATTGCCTCTATATTTCTCAAAACAGACTGACTGAACTGCATATCCCAGCATTCATAGTACTGAAAAATACTTCCACTGACATCAGTGAAGTCACGAGGATACCTGACTTCGGACAACTTTTGCCTTCCCCCTTGGGACACAGAGCCGAACAGGAGACACAGGAAGGAAGATTTTCCTGAAACCTTCGAAGTGTAAAACCGCACAGCTTTAAGATCAGTCGTCCTCGCTCTTGAAACTGAGACTCGCCGGTCGGTTCTTTCAGAAGCCTGGCTGAAGCCACTTCTGGTTCATCAGAGTTGACCAGCAGTGTTCTACTTGGCTTGGAATCCAGCAAAGGGAACCGCCGGCTCCGATCCGAGCCAAAACAGCGCAGCGTGCCAGCCTGGTCATCGCTCGGATCACTCCTTCATAAGATGACCTGAGAACAGCACCTGACAGCGGCTGAAAGTGTGTGGTGAAGGATTCCTGATAATCAGGTGGTGTCCCGACTTGTTTAACTAAAACAAACTAATTTGTTAAGAAATTATTAACAGTTACATAAGCCAAACATTGCTGCACAACACAGCTCTCATCCTTTCAGCAATGCTAGCAGAAGCCGTCTGTATGGCTCAGTGCTGGATCTTATGCATCTGTGGCCACAGAAGTGGTTGGAACACCTGAATTCACTTATTTGGATGCGCAACCCAATACTTTTAACAATAAGTTCGATAGGTAGACACATTTTTTTTGTTAATATAGTGGAAAAACAATATTAAGAGTAAAAATAAAAAGCACATATGTTAAACTTTAGAGGGGAAGGTAACGTTCAACCTACTTAACAGAGTCGTGCATGGTTTTGCAGATGTGCAGCATGGCGTTGAGGATGACTGGGTCCCTGGTGAGCTCCAGCTGGTGTCTGCAGGAAACATCAAGAACAGATCGGGACAAATCCAATGACTTTGTTGACTGAAGCAACTAAATTCCTTTATCCCAGCTAATTTATGCATTTGTCTTACTTGATGAAGACCTCCATGATGGATTTGCAGACCTCCACCCTCACGCTGTCCTTCTGGAACATATCGAGGAACGGCAGGAAGCGCTCCTGAGGGACGGGGGAGGGAAAAACCATCAACCATGATGATGAGGGAACAGTTTCGACTTGTGTTTCCGGCCACTAACCATGGAGAAGAGGACGGAGAAGTCGTGGAGGTAGGTGAGGATCTTCTTGATCACTGACTGGAGCTGCACGCAGAGCGGGAACACACCGAATGGATTACAGAGAAGCCAGGAGAGAAAGCTATTATAGCCTTTTGAATAATCCGGCTAACCTGAGGGTAGGCATCCTCGAACGCTCGGTCAGGAGTCATGTGCTTGATCATGTCAGCCAGGACCGTGTTGACTTCCCGTTTCTGTGAGGAAGAGACAAAAACAGGCGTCAAAACCCTTCAAAAGTAGTCGTCGTCAATTTCCGACCTGGTTTCACTCACAGTAAAGTGTCGGCAGGTGAACTCCACCCAGATCTCAGCACAGTTCATGTAATCCTACAAAAAACAACAACTAAAATGAGTGAGTTATGATCTGGAACGAGTGACTAGTAAAAGTAGGGTTTCTTTGCTCCGAAGTTCCAGAACCTGAGGATTTCGGACTTTGGTGATGACTTTCCAGGCCTCGTTCAGGATCGTCAGCCTCTCGGACTCTGGAGGATCCGCGCAGGCCAGACTGCGACCCAGAGATCCGTACAGCAGGTGCTGCAGAGGAGACGAACTGAAACCAGTTTTCTGACGTTTCTAGCAGCCGGGATGTGCATTAAAACAGACGGATGAGGGTATTCCGACTGTTTCTGTCCACTGACCTTCGGGAAGCCGGACTCGTCGCAGTCTTTGATCATTCCGATGAAATCAGTGGCTCTGGTGGCAACAAACTCCGGTCTGAACGCTCTCATTATTGAGTTGAGAAGCAAGGCACTGTGGGAAAAAACAGTGAAGTTATTGTGATACAGTTTGGGTGCAAAGTTTAAATACACTCTTCAGCGGAATGAATCTCAATTTTTCTGCTTTTATTGAAGCATTTAAACAGTTTTTTTAGGCTGACGTGATGATGCAACAAACAACATCCATGAATTTCAAAGTCTAGAATCATATATATAAATAAACACGAAGGAAAGCTGTATTGTGCAACTTGATGTTAATGTTTTTCCTCTTCCTCTAGGGGGCCACAGCAGATCATTTGCATCCACCTCAGGTTAACCCCTGGCTCCTCCGGGGTCACGCCAACCCTCTGCATATCCTCTTTCCTTCCTCCTCCGCAGCAACATACTCTTCTCTGTGATATATTCACCATCCAGCCCTTCCCTGAACATGTCCAAACTGCACCCGCCTCACCTCTAACCCTGTTTCCAGATGGGACAGAACGTCGTTTCCTGCTAGATCTACTTACTTATTTGCCATCATCTTGCATCTCTCCATCATCTCTGTGAGAAGTTGCTGATGAGGAAACGACGATGGGACAAAGGTTAGGCTATTATTTAGCTGATATCTGCTGTGGACTGGTTCGAGTCCAGACCGGTGACTACCTCCGGAGCTCTGTACGCGATGCACTGCAGGATCCAGTTGATGGCAGGCGAGTAGAGCGTCAGGTACACCGGCACCTCCACCTTCTGGAGGTGCAGCTGCTTCTGGACGCTGTCTCCGCTGATCTGCCGGAAGGTGGCGAGCAGGTCGAAGACGTTCGTGTTCAGACTCTCCTTCAGGTGGGGGGCCACCTCCATGCCCACCTGGGTTTTAGAAGGGCATTAGGTCTGAGCTGATGAACGGAGGGGAAGAAGAAATGAGGAAGAGATGAGGCAACTCACCCTGCAGAGGTACGCTCTTGCGTACGCAGCAACGAGAGGGTCGCCGATCCCACGGATCATGGCGGTCAACCGAGGAAGAGTCTCCTGAATTCCTCTACGAAGGGTGAACGACGAGCAACAGGGTTACTTCACAGACGCTTCTTGGAAAGGAAAGACGATCTTATGTTGGAAGAGACTTACGATTTGCTGAGGAAACGGTTGCACTTGAGAATAGCAGCTTCGACATATCTGAGCTCAGTGGTTAAAGTTTACACAGTTTAAAACAGCTGCTCGAGTCTTTTTCAGTTTCCAGACAAGGACCAACTGCTTCCAGATGACTCAGTAAATAAAACTCAGAAACCAGGTAACAGAAACACTTCTGTGAGTCAGATGTGAAGTCCCCAAACAGAAATTCTTCCACCCTGACTCAGAGGCTGAGTTCTGGTTTGAACCCTGATGGATACAGTCTGGGCAGCAGCTCTCTGATGGAGGCAATCTTGAAGAACCAGTTGAGGCATGTCTCCTTAGCCGTGTCGTTCACATCTTCAACGGTGAAGGAGTCTGATCAGGGATATATATTGTGCAGCCCTGATTAACGCTCTACTCTGAACAATTCCAACGCAGAGAGAGAGACTCCCTGACTTGACTACCTACTGAGGCAGTAGTTTTCACTTAGTGGTATCACAGTAAAGGGGTCTGAATTCAAATGCATGCAACACTTTTTGGATGTTAATTCATGATGGCCTAATATATCAACTCCCAGTAAAGAGCACAGTAGTTGTAGGCTTTAATGTGACAGAAACGGGAAAAAGTCATATGTGTCCTGATTCCAACTGACGCAGGCTTACCTGGCAAAGGTCTGGGGTCCGAACACATGGTCCAGATTCTGTCATACACCAGACGGCCTACAATCAAACAAGAAAATGATCTGGAAGCTTAACAACAACAACTGACAGGCAGGAAGCCAGGATGAACTGAACGCACCGAAAGTGTCGAGGATATCAGTGATGAGGACGAACTTGCTGGGGTAGAACTGAATCACAGATGTGTCAGACAGAAGCTTGGAGCACTGGAACACAGATCACAAGTCAGTGTGTGTGATCCAAAAGAGGAAGGACGAGTCTGTGGTTCTAGAACTTGGATTTACCTGGATGACAATCTTCAGGGCTTTGACCTTCTGGTCGGAGGACCAGGCCTCCTTCAGGGACTGGTTGAGCTCCTCGATCCGGTTGGCATAATCCTGTTGGGAGAGGTTCAGAAGCTCCCTCTGGGAACCCTGAAGAGCACAAAAACACTAAATCATCAAACAGCAGCTCCAACATAGCTCTGCTGGTGATATTTAGTCCAAATAAATCACTTGTGCTAGTGCATGGTTGCATGTAAACCAACGCACCTCCTCCAAATCGTCCAGCTCCTCCAAGCGAGTGCGAACTTTCTCTGAAACAGCTGATGATCCTGGATTGGGAGCTTTTCCTAGTAGACAAGACGCACTCATCAGCTTTCAACTTAAATATAACACTTGACAAAAAATAATTACAATAACTAGATTCTAAACAAGTGTTTTTCCTTTGTTTAACAAATGAACACAGAGCAGGAAGTTACCCAATACAGGAGTGTTTAGGACCGCACTCCCTGGCTGCTAAAAACACCATTATGATTACCAAATATCCAATTTCAGCAAAAACAAAGTAAAAATTTAAAAGGTCCAATATAGACTTCTCTTGATTTCTTTTTCTTTTTTTTTTTTTTTTTTTTGTTCCCTGCACTACTGGGTGCAACACAAGCCCACATCATGATCCATCCTGCCCCGTGCTTCACCGTTGAAGCAGTTCTTTGCTCAAATCCTGCCTCCTTTGTTCCCCAACCTTTAGCTTGTTGTGCATGTGTATCAGTCAGCAGGACTTGTTTAGTTTAGCATGATTATTTTCAAATACCATTACTGTCCTTTATAATTAAGAGAGATAAATGTCTTTGTGATGGCTCTTTTTTTCTGGTTTGCTAAGATCTCAGAGCTGAACTCTGACTGCCCAAACTGACTGGCATAGTTCTACCTCTCAGTTCTCTGTTCCACCTGCTTCCTACTCTCAATGAAGATCACGATGTCGTCTGCAAACATTGTAACCCATGAGGATTCCTCTCTGACCTTATCTGTCCGATCAACCCAACCACCACCACCATCATCATGCTCCCATGGTAAATCCAACTGCCACTCCTACCACACACCTCACCACCATCTCCATGTCCTTCGACATGCCTATCCATCACACCTGACTTTTTCCATCCAGTGCCACAGTTTTACAGCATCAGAACCTAAATACAGGGTTCCTTCACTGTTTCATGTCAAAACTCAAGACTTTTCCCAACTCAAATTTTCAGAGTTCTGAAGAGTAGTTTGTTTTAAAAGTGCAAATACAGAAAAAGTTAGTAGTTGATTTTTACAGTGGATTTTTTTTATTTTTACAGATGTCAGACTTGTGTGGAAAAACCCCAGGATGGATGGATGGATAGATGGACGGACAGATGGATGGACGTTAAACTGAAGGCCTCATGGATACAATTTTTAGATAAAGAGATACAAAAATTTGTAAAAAAAAAAAAATCAAAAATACAAAAAAAACAAAAAACAAAAACAAACAAACAAAAATAAAAATCGAACATTTCTTATTTTAATTTCCATATTTATCAAGATCTTTAAAGTACTGAAGTAAAATTCTATGTAGGAACCCTGGAAATCAACTACGCTTTGTTTAGTGGCAGAAATGGATAAAATGCACCATGTTTTGTTTTACTGAAACAACATTAACCCAGTGCGTGCTCATTGTGACATGCTGATGAGAGAGAGAAAGAAAGAGAGAAAATGAGAGAGAGAAAGAGAGAAAATGAGAGAGAGAGAGAGAGAGAGAGAGAGAGAAAAGGATACAGAGAAAAGAGAGAGAAAGAGACAGAGATGCTGGTCTTACCTCTGTCAGATCCCATAAAGAGATTCTGTAAAGAGAAAAACCTAACATTTAGGTTTTAGCCCGAGAACATCACCGTAGCAGGATGTGAGTATGTCCAAGAAACTTCGACATGTGATACTGTTTTGAAAATTTTGGACTCACAATAGAGAGTTTTTCAGTGGTGGTGAACCTGGCCAGGATTTCTCCTCGTTTCGTTGACCAGGGCTCAAAGTCTGCTCCGAGCGCCTCTTCTTCCTTAACCCTCTTCTTCCTCCCGAGATCCTGGAAGCACAATACGTCCAGTCATCTCCAACGTAAAATAAATTTGAAACCTTTCCCTCTTCATTATTTTGCTGCTGGATCAGCTTGTGAACTGACCCCTGTGGAGCTGCTGTGGGACATGGCCGACGTCTCGCTGGAAGAGGCAGCGGCAAACATGGACAGGGGGTCAGTCCCGTCCAGCATGGAGCTCAGAGGGTCCGCAGGTGCTGAGGAGGAGGAGGACGATGAGGAGGAGGTGCTGCCTTTACGAGTTGCTCTACGGGTCTTTGTATCTGAGACCTGGATGTGAAAAGAAAGGGTCAAGAAAGCACGGTGTGAATTCGATCAACAGGTTTCAGGCTGTGGAGGCAGAATAGTAGCAGGTAGGTGATACCATGATAGGCTTAAGGGGATGGTAGTCTCCGAACTCGACAGGAGCCGCCTCAGGATGACACCTCTGCAGCTCTGCCTCATAGTTACGCCCACGAGAACGCCTGTTTGCACAACAGGCTTTGAGATGGAGCAGCTTCATTCATAAAATCATCTTTTATGAATACCATAATTCATGCACTGGACGCTTACTGAATTATTCCTGATAGTCAACTTACTCTAAACGTAATTTATTTTTTATAACAACTATCCATAAGCCTTATCTCCCGATGAGTTACGGGCTGTAGCTAAAGACATATCTTTAGCTTGATGTAGTAAATAACTAAAAATTGTACAGAAAATGTTTTTTAAAAAATTGACAGCTCGTAGTTAAATGCAAGATGTGCGTTCTTAAATGTCGCACATTACATAAACACGACTAGTTTAACAGTTCAGTGTTCATAACTACAGGTTTTATAATGAGAAAAAGCATCTTACCACTGCACCGAGGCCATTTTTTTCATATCACATGACACTTCTGGACTTCCTGGTTCGGGCTGTAATTTAGTGACAAGGTGCTTTTTTAATCTTTAAATTCACCATTGATGTCATACTTATTATTGCTATCTTAGCAAAGCTAAAGTTACAATAGAATAATGGCTCAAAAGCTAATTTAGGAAAGCGTTTACTAGTGCTAAGAGATGTTTAAAAATACTGCTCTTGCAAATATGACTTCATTTCCCATGGTACATGGTGTGATCCCAATATTGATGTTGCGTTTCAGTTACCTCGGAAGTACGAACTGCGTTCCAGGTAACGCGGCCAAATTGAAACCAGAAGTCGTCCTCCTTACAAGTCGTAACTGAGGGTAGTCAGAGATGCTATCTCTTTCCCAGTGGAAAATCCTACTACGTGAGGCGTCCCAGTTGATTTTTCCGACGGGAAGTCGGAATATCCCAGTTCTGTTTAGAACCAGAACGCAGCATTAGTCTCCGCCAGTGATAACATAGCAATAAAGACAGAGGTCTCACTTTACGTAATTTTAAACCCACTAATCTGAATATTGCATATGTAATTATTTCTTGATGCGGCAGTGTTGAAGTTTAGTGCAAAATCTGTCTCAAGATTTATGTCATATTTTGCCTCCTCAACACAAGGAACGTGCTAAATATTTTTTCTAAAAGGTAGTGATTCATCTGTTTAAAGGACGAGCTTTGTCAGTCTGGCCGCTTTGTGCTGTCGGTTTTTCTGCAGTCAGTGAAAATCCCGTAGGTTACTTGTTTAGTGAACCATGACTTGACTACAGCACCCACTTTTACCTACGCAGTTCTTCTGAACAGGTAAGGTCCGCCGTTGCTAATTTATGTCTTTGAAAGTGTATTATTGTTTTCATCAGAACTGAACACTTAACAAAGGTGGGGTTTCAGGCTGCTAATAGTTCGCTAGCCTGCAAATGTAATACAAACTGTAACAAATTGGAGGGATGCCTATGGTGAACAAGATTACATATTTACTAGTCAGGAGGTTAAATAACTTTAACGTGGGTCTTCTGTGACATCTCCTGGCTTCATACAGCGTTAGATTCCTCATAGAAAGCATTGTGTGGCAGAAGCAGAAACTAATTTTGACCCTAATATTAGCTCTGTTAACATGCTATTCTCTTTATGCTGTTTCAAAGTGTGTCAACCCAACCAACGGTCTAATGTGTGACTATGAAGAGTAGTACACCGTTTCATAATTGATAGAAATGCATTATAAGCTTGGCGTTGTTATATATACATACATACACCTCTCACAAAATTAAACACTAAAATAACACATCCAAGAGCTCAGTTAAATATTGAAAAACTTTATTAACACAGTGGAATTGATCGAGAAGAAAATAACACAAAAATTATCAATGTAAATCAAAATTACTACACCATGGAGATTTGGACTCATACTCAATATGAAAGTGGAAAATAACATGACAGGCTGATTCAGCATCAGTGAATATTCCTCAAGACAAGTCTAAATGAGGCTCAGTAGTGTGTGTGGCCTCCATGTGCCTGAATAACCTCCCGACAACGCCTGGGCATGCTCCTGATGAGGCGGCGGGTGCTCTCCTGAGGGATCTCTTCCCACACCTGGATTAGAGCATCAGTTTAGCTCCTGAGCAGTCTGTGGTGTGATGTGGCGTTGGTGGATTGACCGAAACATGATGTCCCAGATGTACTCAGTTGGATTCAGGTCTGGGGAACGGGCAGGCCAGTCCATAACATCAATGCCCTCATCATGCAGGAACTCCTGACACACTTCAGCCACATGAGGCCGAGCATTGTCATGCATAAGAAGGAACCCAGGGCCCATTGCACCAGCATATGGTCTCACAATGGGTCTGAGGATCTCATCCTAGTATTTTATGGCAGTCAGGGCACCTCTGGCTAGCACATGAGGGGCTGGGTGGCCATCCAAAGAAATTCCTCCCCACACCATGACTGACCCACCACCAAACCGGTCATGCTGGAGGATGTTGTATAACGTTCTCCACGGTGTCTCCAGACTCTGTCACGTCTGTCACGTGTGCTCAGTGTGAACCTGCTTTCATCCGTGAAGAGCATAGGGCGCCAGGGTGAATCTGCCAATTTTGGTGTTCCCGAGCAAACGCCAGTTGTCCTGCATGGTGTTGGGCTGTAAGCACAGGCCCTATATGTGGACGTCAGGCCCTCATACCACCCTCATGGAGTCTGTTTCTGACAGTTTGAGTAGAAACATGCACATTAGTGGCCTGCGGGAGGTCATTCTGTAGGGCCCTGGCAGTGGACCTCCTGTTCCTCTTTGCATAAAGGACGAGGTAGCGGTCCTGCTGCTGGGTTGTAGCCCTCCTACGGCCCCCTCCATGTCTCCTGGTGTACTGGCCTATCTCCTGGTACCTATTCCATGCTCTGGACACTGTGCTGATAGTCACGGCAAATCTTCTTGCCGCCGCTCGCATTGATGTTCCATCTTGGATTAGCTGCACTACTTGAGCAACTTCAGTGGGCTGTAAAAAAAAGCCTCATGATGCCTCTCTGCGTGACAACACTGACAAAATGAAAAAGTGACTCAAAGCTCAACTAGAAAGGACAGGAACAGAGAGATGATCTGTGGTCACCACCTACAGAATCACTCTTTTATAGGGGTTGTCTTGCTAATTGCCTCTCATTTCCACCTGTTGTATCTTCCATTTGCATAGCAGCAGGTGAAATTGATTCACAATAAGTGTTACTACCTAACTGGTGGTGTTGATTCTGCAAAGGTGTGACTGATATTTTTTTGTATATATATATATATATATATATATATATATATATATATATATATATATATAAAATGATTTTTGCAGGGTGTTTGGTTGGTTTGCTTTTCAACAAGAAAATGATCACTTTATATAACATTAAACTGTTTTATTTCACTTTGAACATTTTGGTTTCGATAACTTCAGAATCACATCAGAACAAGTACCTCCTCAAATCTAATGATGAAAAAAATAACAAACAACAAATGACCAGTAAGCTGGTAGGTGATTTGTGGTTGTGGACAGGGCCAGATTTAGAAGGATGTGGGCCCTTGGGCTGAAGCCAGTTTTGGTGCCCTTAACCATCCATAGGTAGTCATATACATCAGCGGGTATGAAACGAGCATGGTAGGTTTAATACGTCCCTTGGATCCATGTTTTTCCCCAAAAATGTTCTATAACGTCATAATTTTCAAATACTTAAGTATTGTTTATATTCCTAAGAATTCTTAAATATTATTTCAACTCACTTGATATGGGCCTATCAATTTTATATAAAGTACAGTGTTTGCAAAACACGCATTCGTTGAAAAACCAAAAAAAAAAAGCCCAGGGCACTGCCCTTAGAAGCCCAACTGAAGGTACAGGATGTGAAAAAAAGTTACAGTTTCAAAACCTTTCAAGTCCTTTTCATTCAGATGCCAGAGACAGTGCCGGAGTTTTATTTAGTTTTGTGAAGCATAAGGTAACATGGCGCTTACCCTCCCCCACCCATTGCTGTGTACTGCTGATCGGCTGGATGAAAGAAGGCTCCTCCATTTTTTTTTTTTTTGAATCACTCACAAGAAGGGCATACTTGGCTACTGTGATTTAGAAACTAAAGGAGGGCCACCCAACTCTCTTATTACATTAACACTGTTTTAAAACCATAGTTGGCAAGCTATATCTAGCATGTCTGTTGAGCAAATACACAAATATAAAACAAATATGCGTAACTACATAAATAAATGATCCAGATAACATTTATTATACCTATGATAATAAATATGTTCAATTAGTTTCGCATACAGTAGAGCTAAAAGTATTTTGCAGTTATGCTAAGTGGATTGAAACATTTCAGAAGCACTGATCTGGGTCGTTACCATAGCAGCAGAGATTCATCTATGATTGTTCTGCTACTAGATGTCACGTTTTCCTTTGCATTTAGGTGGCAAAATGGAGGTCATTAACCAACCAATATGAATCAGAGGCTGATAAATGGTAAAATGGCCGGTATTTGTGTAGCGCTTTATCAAGTCAGAGGACTCCGAAGCACTTTACATTCAGTCATTCACACATAGATGTTGGTTAGCTACATCGTCGTCACTAGAGGTGTGCAGTACTGCATATTTTGGTATCGATCCGATACCAAACTTCTGACATACTAAAAGACTTCTGACATTTAGGTGTTTTTGTGGTTCTTCCTTTGAATTATATTGTTAAAACCTTAGAAAGAATTTGAACAAAGTTTATAGGTGTCTCCAAAATAGTTTAACAACGTATTAACAAGCTAAACAGAAACAATAGAACAACAAATGTGTGTGCATTTTTTACTAAATAAACAAAGTGCAAAAAAAATGAATATTTGAGAGAAAATCAAAACAAAATCTTTTTTTTGAGGTAGAGTTGAGAAACTACAACACAAAAATAAAATTTCATAAGGGAATCTGACGCTAAAGTATCGATCTTACCACACTAGTATCAATCTGGCACTGGTACTGACTTGGTATCGATATGTTGGATCGATTCGCCCACCTCTAGTTGAGGATGGAGTAAAGCTTATTACGGTGAAACACAGTGAGGTGCTGATCAGCCTGCCATCTGCCTGAGAGCAGATTTGGGACATTGGTTGCTATAGAGATTCTGTTGCAACATGATTCTCCCACATTTATGTCCCGTCTTCCTGTCAGGTACACCGCATGAATATTCTGACTTTTTAACACCTTTTTTCCCAGTCAGCTGATATCCCATCTGTGCAGCTCTATCGCTCTGTGTCCTCATGTTTATTTCTTTCACTTCTTCATGATATAAGCTGTTATATCATTGTCCAGCCCAAATGGAACAAGATCCAGACAAATACCCTTTGACCTCAGTCGTTTTTAAAGAGCACCTGTGTTTATTAGAAACATTTATCTTCCAAATAGACTGAACAACCTGCATCCATCACTACTTTGCCTTGCATACCTTTGTTTTCACATTTTGAGACATTAGAAATGTATTTTATTGGGATTTTATGACAGACCAACACAAAGTGGCAAATATTTGTGACGTGGAAGGAGAAGTTTACAGATAAAGATAGGATGGGCCAAAATCTAGATATGCACAGTTACAAATTGACATTGGGGTTGAATACAAATACACACAAGACCTTTCAGATATTTATTTGTAAGAAGTTTTGTTTTTATTTGTAAAAAGTTCTTTGTTGTTTTGTCCACTTCAGTTATCTGCTGCTTGGTGTTAATCTATCGCATAAAATCCCTGCTGAATTCCACAAAAGTTTTCGGTTGTAACGCGACAAAACATGCATTGATTAATGGGCATTAAAGGGGCAGTATTACGTGTTTTCCAGCCACATAGAATCAACTCATAGCACAATCAAGTAACTATATTACCTTCAGTTACAGAAATGCTGTAAATATCAAATATGACTTAAAAGAAATTTGACTTGATAATTTAACGCCTTGAAATTGGGCCTCTGTCTCGTTTAAAAACTCCTGCACTTTCTGAAACCCCACCTTCAGGAAGTCGTCACAACAGCGCTCTTCTCAGCAGATGCACAGTTCCACCAGGTGTTTGCTAATCGCTGCTGGCTGCTCTGAAAGATCTGAGTGGGGAAGCCGCGGGGGGGGGGCTATGTGAGGCGGAAGCTTAGAAACTGCAGCTCCAAGGAGGAGCTACACCCCGAAGGCAGCGCTAGGACCGCCCAGGCGTTTTGCACAGCTGAATGGTTGCCACAGGAGATTAAAGGATTTCTCAAACATGCATGAAAGAATCAAGGCAACACTCCAGGTAGGTTTTTGATGAGGGAATAACATTATAACATGATGCAAAGCTCAAAAAAGTCGATTTTACATAAAACTGCCCCTTTACTGCTTTTGGGAGGTGCTGGATCAGTCCCAGTGTAATTTTGTTAGTCCCATCAGTGGGAGCAGTACTCAGCTTGATGAAATGTTGCCTCAGGACCTTACAGGGTTACCGCTCTGCTTCTCTCCTCCTAATTTCTTGGAACTTTTTAATCGTGCTGATCTGCCCTGCTTCTGAATTATTAAAGGGAGCCAGTGGTTTGTGGGGGCTGATAGGTGTACCTCAGCACTTGATAGCCCCCCCACCCAAATTTTGTGTTAGCTGTGAGTGACAGGTGTCGTAGAGGAGGTGCTCTCCAGGAAAGCGTCCTTTGTGTTGCTGCTGCTTTTCTGTCTGCCAGTCTCGCCAGCTGAAGAGGACGATGGAGAGCTCCGTGACCGTCTGGCTCCAGCACGACGAGCTGCTGTTCTACGCGGCCTGTGTTTCTCACTGCTGGTCTGTGTGTTTGTGTGCGTGCGTGTGCTTGCAGGGCAGAGTGTTCCGGAGGCGAGCGGCCGGCGGCGGCGGCGGCATGCGTCTGGGCAGCAGCTGGAGGTGGCAGCTCTCCCGGGCCATGAGGCTGGCGCTGCGCTGGCGCCGGCTGTGCCGCCTGCAGAAAGGAGGCCGGGTCGGGGGCAGCAGCAGGCTGTCGGAGGTGTGGAGGTACAGCAGGCTGCTGCTTCGCTCCCTCTGTTACAACAGCCTCACCAACTCGGACACGCTGCTGGACTGCGCGTTTGAACCGGTGTACTGGATCGTGGACAACATTACCCGCTGGTTTGGAGTGGTGAGCTCTCTGTTCCAGCTGATTATCCCTAACTCTTCTTTGGGTTTCTCTTCAGCGTCTCTTTTCTTCTCCTCCTCCAGGTGTTTGTGTCCCTAGTTGTCCTGCTGACGTCCTCTGTCGTGATCATCGTCTACCTATTTGTCCTGCCAACGATCTTCACCACTTACCCCGTTCACTGGATCGCCTGGCATCTCTGCTGCGGCCACTGGCTTCTCGTCCTGGTGGTCTTCCACTACTACAAGGCAACCACCACCTCCCCTGGACACCCACCCAAGGTACTAAGTCAGGCATGAAGCACAGTGCCTTGCATAGGTATGCATAACATTTTATCACGCTATAGACACAAACTTGTTTTTTTCCACTTTATTTTTTATAATGGTATTTTTCTTTTTATAAGCAGTTAGAGCAAACTGTTACAAATACACCAATCATACACATGTCTTCAGTTGGGAGCAGCAATCCAGGCAAAAAGTCCGTGGTTCTGTTTTCTTTTACTCAGCCAGCATTGTCTGGGGTTCTTTGTCGCTGTTCTGTATAATGTCCATCTTGACCATTTTTCATTGTGTTGGTCTTCTTGTAGCCTAATCTGAGTTTCTTCTACAGTCTGTATCCAATGGTCCATAGTAGGGGGGTCTTTTTACCAGCTACTAGTACTGTTTTAACCAAATATCTGTCCCTTTTTAGTATATTTTCTTCAGATAAATTACACAGGCATGGTGTTGTACAGGTCACAGGATTCTTGTAGCCAAGTATTTTCAGAAGCCAATTATTTAACATCTTCCAAAATTGTGTTATTTTATTACATTTCCTAAAGATGAGTGTAAAATCTGCCTCTAATTTTCCGCCGTCTCACCAACGGGGTACACTTTTGTACAGCCACAAACTTTATTGCATCTTATCGGGTTTTCATGTGCAAGAACAACACCGTTAAACTTAATTAGTGCATAGTTGTGAAGTTGAAGGAAAATCAAACTTGGTCCTCTGTGTTGGTATAAAATAAAAATCTGAAAAGTCTGGAGGGATGGGGGGTTGGATTCAGCCATTTTGACAAAGATGAATAAAATCCGGAGCAGTCAGTTATCTTCAGAAGTCATCTACTAGTGTCATGTTAGTATGTTATAGTGTTAAACATGCATGAAAGAATCAACACTCCAGGTATGTTTTTGATGAGGGAATAACATTATAACATCATGTACAGCTCAAACAGTCGATTTGAGATAATACTGCCCCTTTAATACATTTGTACTTTGATTCAAGCAGTAGGTCCTGGTGGGATTTCTCTCAGACCGTGGGTGACTTGTCCCTATCCTTATCTCTGACAGAAACAAGTTACGGTGTTTTAGACCAGTTTTTGCACCAAGTTGAAAATCTTCAGGAGCAAAAATGAGCTTTTTTCACTCCAATTAAAAATGCAAAAAGAATGTTATTGTGAATTCTTTCTCCTTTACCTGCACAACGATAAATTAAACAACAAATATTCAAATGAAACAAACATTGGTCTGTGATTTGCCTTAAAGCTGCAGTATTTAACTTTTACAAAAATATGGTTTTTACATATTTGTTTAAACTGGCACCATGTGGTGACAACTTGGTGTGAGACAGATGAGCTGTGAAAAGATTTGAGCTCCTCCTCCTCCTCCCTGAGCTGCCATTGCCGTCTGAAGAAATGCGCCACTCCCGACCTGAAACAACCAATCAGAGCCAGGAGGAGGGTCTTAGTGCTGTCAGTCACCCTCCTGTACTCGCTGCTAAATGTGCTGATGGTGGAGAAGCAACTTAACGTTACAGGAGAACTGTTTATCTGCCGTCAATGGTGGCCATGCTAACTAGCCTTAGCATTAGTGCCAGGCTATGTTGTGGTGAACCAGCTGTAGCAAAGAAGAGAGCAAGGGGTGATTGACAGCACTAAGACCCTCCTCCTGGCTCTGATTGGTTGTTTCTGACTTGAGTGCTATATTTCTTAAGTTAGTACTGGGAACACTGGGAGAAGGCAGAGGAGCTTGATTTTTTTTTTTTTTTTTTCACAGATTATCTGTCTTAAATTATACTGTCGCGAGATAATAATAATTATAACAAATATGTAAAAAAAACATTTTTCATGAAACTGCATACTGCAGTTTTAATGTCTACAATAATTAAACTTTTTGGGCCAGTTATTTTTTTATTTTGTTGGTCTATAAAATGTCTCTAGTTCATTTCCAGCAACAAAAATGTTTCTGAGTAAAAAGTTGTTGGATGTTTGTGGCACGGCTTCCTGTGAAATAAAAATAAAAGCAAAAAAAAAAAAGGCTAATAAAAGAAAAATTGTTTGTGTTGTACTTGAACTTCTGTTAGGGGCCACACAAAATTATTCAAAGGGCCACAAATGGCTCCCGTCCCACACTTTGGACACCCCTGGTTTTGACACAAGTTAAACCCTGGTCTCTTATGAATGTATGATAATAATAATTGATAGCAAAGGGAAAGAATTCATGTGAGATTGATAATTAGATTGTTTAATTAATAATTAAATGTATGAGACTCATTTACCTATTAAGTTATTGTGCTCAGCTACACTACAACATGGATTCACACACATTTGTTCATTTAAGCTGATTTTACTCCCTTTAATCGCTGCACCTGGGGTAGATTTGAGTGAACATGAAGCTAAAGCTCACAGAGAGTGCTGGGGGGGGAAGATAACGAATGTGGAAAATGTGACTCAAACACAACTGATGTCATCACTCCACCATTAAAAAATGATCAAAATGATTGCCCAGGTGTTAAAAATCCTGTATCGTTTTCCTGCTAGTGTAGTTCTGCACTGTTTTGTGTTTAAAATCCCAGTAAAATACGTGAACGTATATTTTTGCAAGGCATTATAGAGTGAGTCTCTGTTATTGTCTCCGTAAATGTTTTCCTCGTCCGTTTGTTTCAGGACAAACGTGACGTTCCCTCTGTTTCCATCTGTAAGAGATGTATCACCCCCAAACCACCGAGGACCCATCACTGCAGCATCTGCAGCCTGTAAGCTCCTCTTCTCCTGCTACAGCAGCTGCTGGGTCAAACCGAGTCAGCTTGTCTTTCTTATAGAGCTGTTTCGCTTGTGTCGCAGGTGTGTCCTGAAGATGGACCATCACTGTCGTATCCTTTCATCCCGCAACAAGTAAGAACTCCACGGAGAACGAATGAAGTATTCCAAACATTCCTGACTTTCTGCGCTTGTTGTGCACGTTTGACCTGAACGCATTCCCAGCCTGGCTGAACAACTGTGTGGGCCACCTGAACCATCGCTACTTCTTCTCCTTCTGCCTCTACATGACCCTGGGCTGCATCTACTGCAGCATCAGCAGCAGGAACCTGTTTCTGGAGGCTTACAACGCCGTAGAGGTGAGCCCGCTTAAGCTTCGCCGCACTTGAGGGCCGCCTAAGTCAGGGGTCTGCATCCTGCAGCTCCAGAACCTCTTATGGCTTTTTAGGCCCTACAAAATGTGTCTTAATAACTTTGGTCAAACTTAATATATAAAATTAAAGAATGTTTTAAATGACAGTTTTAAAAAGGCTTCATTTTGCATGTTCTCTGAGTATTTCATGAAATATCTACATAAAACTGATGGGAACAGGAATAATTTTTGTTGGACAACACTTTTTTGTCATTAGGCCACAAGTTACACGTTCTTTTCCTTAATTTCCTGAATTTTTGGAGATCGGCTGATACTTGCGTGTGAAACCGATCTCTTCTACCTCTGCAAAGGTGTGAAAATTAGCCACTGTCCCGTGAGAGAGGGCTGACTGACGGGCCCGCCCACCAGGTCATGTCTGCACCTGTGCAGTTAACAGTAGTTAACTGTTGCCAACTTTACGACTTTGTCGCTATATTTAGTGACTTCTCAGACAAAAAAACCCCGAAAATCAGAATCGGCAGGTCAGGCTTTTAAAAGATCGGTGATCGGCCAGAAAGCTGCAATCGGTGCACCCGATTGCAGTTAAACTGGGCCTAGGTGTGGCCCAGTTTAACCGAGGAGCTTTAATGAGATGTTTTGAGCAACAGCATCTGTGAGCTGGAAGTAAGAAGGCAGAATCTGAGCTCAGATGGAGGCAAAGGTAGAAACAGGACACCTGAAAACGATCCTGTTCTTATATCTACCTCTGATTAAGGATCTGAAAAGTGCACCAGCTGAGAAGTAAACAACTCTGGCCGTGTGTTTAAGGTTGAGAAGATGTGAAGCGCTGCACAGAAAGTTTGAAGGCTTTTCGCCTCTGTCGTTGTTTTTGCAACATTTAACAGAGATGTTAAAGTGTTATTCATCAGTAGTTGTCCGGGTTTCATGAACACTTTCAGGTTTTTGAAGCTTTTTTACTCATTTGCTTTATCTTTATTGAATTTCATAAATATGAGGATACATGGATCTAGTGCCGGGGTCTGCAACCTTTACAATCCTAAGAGCCGTATTGCCGTATTTGCCTTCAGTCCAGTGAAATAAGACTGGTTTAGAGCCACACGTGTTACTTTTTTTTTTTTTAAAGACAACTTAAAATTTTTGCTATATAGCTACTTTAGTACATTTGTTTTAATCTTAAAGAACCCCATTTTATTTGTTTTAAAATAACAAAAAACTGTTGCAGAAAAGAAGATGGATACATTTCTTTCTGTAACTGATAACTGTCATGACGTGCCAAGCAGCAGAGAAGATATTCCACAGGAACATGTCCTGGATGACATCATCAGATGTTGGCAAGCACTGCTAATCCACCACGTTTGCTTTTGCCGCTGCTCTCTAAATCTGTTTCAACTCTGGGATTTGGGGTCATAGTTCAGTTATTATTTGAGCTTTTGAGATGCTATTTAGTTGCTCCCAGTTGGAAAAACAATACCTTGTTGCCGCGGTTACGCATCATACCAGCTGTTGGAAAGTTAAATGATAAGAGCAAAAATCCTTCCAGCTGCACAGCATCCAAAACCAGAGGGAATAATTGTCCAAACATCCAAAAAAAAAAACCTCCCCGAAAGTCTAGAAAAAGAAGGAATCAGAACTAAGGTAACAGAACTACTGCCAGAACAGTGAAACCGCTCCATATTCGACATCAGTTTGACAATGCAGCAGCAGAAGACTGTTTTCACTCTCTGTTTCAGACTTCCTTTCAGACTCCTCCTCCTGATCAAAGCCCCAGAGAAAGCGTTGCTCATAAGTGCATCATCTTCCTCTGGGTTCTGACCAGGTGAGCCAAGGCTCTGCACACAACCTCCAGGACCTCCCGCAGCTAGCTCGGGTTTATAACGCGCTCCCCACCCGTTCTGATCCCGTAGTTCAGTGGCAGTCGCTCTCGGAGGACTCACCCTGTGGCACGCCAAGCTGATCAGCGGAGGCGAGACCAGCGTGGAGCGCCACATCAACCGCAAGGAGGCCAGGCGGCTGCAGGAGAAGGGGAAGGTACGTTTTTACGGTACAAGGAGGAGCACGCGAGGCAGAAGTCGGGCCAGCATTACTGTGATGGAAAGATTGGAAGAACCATCTTCGACGCAACGGCTGTTCTTCTTCTCTACTGGTTCCTCTTCTCCATTTTCAGGTGTTCAGAAATCCGTACCATCATGGCAGGATGAACAACTGGAGGTTATTTTTTGGAGTGGAAACAAGGAGGTGAGACTAGGAGCCACGTCACATCTTCACATGTTGGTGTTCTAGCACTAAACAGGTCAGCTGAGCCACCTTTAAACGCAGAAGAACATGGAGTACTGCAGGGAAGGGAGCAAGGGAGGAAGCAAGCAAGGAAGCAAGGAAGGGCTTGAGGAAGGAAGGAAGGAAGATGGGGATCATGGAAGGAAGGGCTCAAAGAAGGAAATAAGGGATCAAGGAAGGAAGGAAGGTTGAAGTCAAGGAAGGAATAAATCCAAGTGAGACTCAAGGCTGCAGTTTTTCCTGTAAAATCTAGCTTTTGAATATATGCTTGAATAAAAACTTAAAGAACAAATCAATAAATCACACACTGGGAAAGAGATTTATCTTCCAAAAACGTCAGGCTGAACACTTGAATTCCCTTCAGAACTGCACGACTTTATGGATTAATAAGGACACATGTTGGTGTAAAATCTCATTAGCAGAACTGTTTAAATGTTTGAGTCCAACACACACACACACACACACACACTGCCTGCCTGTTAGGCCTCATGTATTTCCTGTCTGACTAAATTCCAAGCCCCTGTTTCTGTATGAATTCTTGATATTGCTTTGTTGGCCAGCGCTGCTGCCGTGAGTATTTCCTGTGTTGAAAAGCTGAGCCGTTCTTCTTCTCATGCTTCCCTCTGCGCCCCAGTCAGTGGCTCACTCGGGTCCTCCTGCCCTCCAGCCACCCTCCCCGCGGAGACGGCATCACGTGGGACTGCACCTCCACCAGCGGCGACCCCGTGGCCATTTGACCATCCTTCCCGTTCCCCTCGCCTCCAACGCAACAAACTCTCAGAAACATGTGACAGGAAAGGAGCTGTGAGGGTTACTGGGAACGAAACGGGACTCGCGCTCTTAGGACGAGTCGTCATATCCTGTCTGAGCTGAGACCACGCCGCCGCCGCTCCTGGCCAGCCTCTGAGCATCGTCTGCTCATTCTGACGACGGACGTTTTAAATGAAACTGCGGTTTGTGAGCGGAGGGCAGGTCGGGGGAGATTCATTTAGTTTTTGATCATTTTCAATATTTGAGTCTTTTACAACTTTACGTTTACTTACTGCTAGACATTTTGAGGAGAGTGAGAGGGATTGTATTCGGCACTACTGACTTGAGGCGTCCTGGTGCCAAAGAAAGGAAACGATGAACTTCACACATGAGCTCTCATCCTTCCAGTGGTTTTTATTTCATTTATCAAGTCTGTTTTGCTCCTTCAGTCTTGTAAATGACTCACTGTGAAATCTTCCCATTAGGACCTTTCATTTCAATACTTCTATCAGTAATATTGTGATGATTAAGCTGGATTTGCAACTAGTTTAAAATTATGACTAAAGATTCTGATGTAATCAGTAACAAATAGGAGCTGTGCTCCACTTCTGTTTGTTTTTTTAAAAAATAAAACAACTGTTATTTTTTTGCTATCAAGCGTTTTCATGTTGGGCTGATGAATAAAGACAGCTACAGGGTCAGTTTACAAAGAACAGTTTTAATTAAAGTTAGACATTAATCATCGTCTACAGTGAAAAAATATTCACACCGTTTGAACTTTAACATGTTGTCTCGTCACAACCATAAACTTCAGTGTGTTTTAAATGATCGACCAACACAAAGAGCCGAATGTGGAAGTTAAAAGAAAATGATTCCCACTGAAAATTCTTTCCAATGTGGTAAGCACATGTCTGTAGCTCCACAGACTCTTGCATTATTAAACACAATCCAATGCAACTGTCTTCAGATTAAGACATGGCGGGAGCAGCATCATGCTTTGGGGAAGCTTTTCTTCTGCAGCGATGGCGAATCTGGTCAGTTAATGGGAAAACGTGGGGCCAGTGGGTCTTTTTGTCATGGGGGGAAAGAACAAAAGAATGAAAACACAATGCTAGATTTCATTGTTTAATACGTTAAGCGAGCCACAGAGCCTGTTGCAGACCCCTGATCTAGCAGATTAAAACTGATCCTATCTCAGTACTTCTGAAGCTGAAGGTGCCACGCCTTCATTTTTTATTCACCGTTAAAGTAAAACTGAAGGTAAAGAAAGAAACTGGTTCAAGGGATCAATCAGTTACAGTTTCTATGCAAGCACGTCATCACAACATTGATTTAGTATTTTCTCTTCAGTGCAGGGGCCAGGAACAGTTCAACAGGGGCACTGGCCCCTGTTGGCCCCCCATCTAGAACCGCCTATGTAAAAGAGTTTAGCTCCTGCTTATAGACGCCCTCCATCTAAACGGACCCATTTGGGCTTGAGCTAATTTGACTGCTGTGAACGTTGGTTTTGGATTTTTAATTTCAAAAACCACAGAAAACCTTGTTAATTTCTTCTTTTGATTTCGCCATCATGCCTTAATTCATGGTGGATCCAATACAGAAATGCATTAAAGTCCGTGTAACGAGACAAAATGTGTTCAAGTCTGCGGGGTATGAATACTTTTGCAAGGTACTGCATTTCCTTGGCAGAACTTTCTGAGGTTCAAACATTCTCACCGACTCAACAGTAACCATCACACGACGACGACGTTTAAATACCGGCAGAACAACGCGGATGGATGCAGTTCCTGTCTGAATCATTGTCAAGAACAGCGAAGTTTCAAAGTATGGCACGACGCGTCCGAGGACTCACACACACACACACACACACACACACACACACACACACACACACACACACACACACACACACACAAGCCGTTCCCACATCCTGAACATTCCTAAGACAGCAACATCAAAGGCTTTCAGTGTGTTCGAGGTCCAGAGCTGCTTCCACCTTCAGCTGCAGGCTCTCCGCGGCCTTCCAGCCCTGCTGCCCGGCAGATCACAGCCTCTGTGTGGATCTGGGTTTCCAACAGGCACACGAGTCCAGCTAGCAAAACGAATCACAGCTCATTGAAACTTAAACCGCTTTATTGCTTCTTGGTTAATAAAAAAAAAAAAAAAACAGTCCAGATCACGACCGGCCATGTTCAACAGTGACGCACTGAACAAAGTGTCTTCAGTTTCATGACATTTCATCTAAAATACAGAAACAAAAACAGACGAAGAACAGTTTAGCCCATAAACGACCAGTCAGCTGACGCTGTGCGGCTTGGTTCTCTGTAGAAGTGAAGATTTATTATTCAGTCTGGAGCATGTGTGGCCCGCTGCAGAGACCTCCAGCCAGACGTTTCAGTACTTGGGCTGAACTCCCCTCAGCCACAGCCATGCATCTACCAGACGCTCCATTAAGCTCTCTTGGTGCAGCTGAAACAAACTTTTCTGAAGAAAGAAAGAGATGGAGGAGGGAGGGAGGGATCGGAAAAGGGTCTGCAAGATCCAGGGGGCGGGAGAGGGAGCTGCAGGGCAGACGCAGCTCTAATACTTGGTCCTGGAGGTTTTCATTTCCTGTTCCTGGTGTAGGATCACCTTCCACCAGGGCTTCCTAAGAGGAACCTGCAGGAAAATGTGACAAACCCCCCCCCCCCAGCCTTTAAAGAAGTGTCGACGAATTCAGTTCCAAACTAACCCAACAGCTGAGTTTCTGAGGTGAATTAAAACCGCAGGATGTGATGCGATCCTCACCACTCTGCTCTGGCCTGGACCGCCTCCCTCCTCACCAGCCGCTTCCTGTCATCCAGAGGCGGGGCCAAGGCTCGCAGGATGCGCGCTCGGAACGGCAGCACCTCCATCACACACACACACACACACACACACACACACACACACACACACACAGTTTAAACAGGAGGATTTCTAACTTTTACACACTCTAATCAGTCAGTTATCCATCAGCCCCTCGTTTTATGTCGAAGCCGAAATCCAAAAGTTGGCAGTGAAGAGCAGATATTTCTACTAAGGTCTGGATTTAAATACAAAACCTGGAAGAACTAAAGGAAAAGAAAGGATGGATGAGTTAGGCAACAGAATGATGAAAAATATCCGATACTCATTTATTTTTTCCAAACTGTGGGAAAACTGTCCCCCCCCCCAAAAAAAAACAAAAAACAACCCCCCCCCCCCAAAAAAAAAAAAAAAAACTAATCTTAACATTTCCATAAGTAACTTTTATCAGTTATGGATGCAGTCAGAGATGAGGCGTTGCCACGGTGCCCTCCACACACGTCGTCACCCCCGGGAAAGGCTGAGAAGAGTTTTTCATTGCTTCAGCATCAGCTCATTCCTAATCTGAATATATTCGTTCAGTGACTAAAAACAAACCCCCACGTTAAGAAGTGACAGCATGTTAGACGTGCATGAACTGCACAGCTGGCGGTGTCTTCCAGCACTGCGTTTTCAGAGCGCTTTATTCAGACCGCTGCTCTCGTTACTGCAGTTCTGCTGCGCTACTGGAGACCTGAATGTCCTTAGGAGATGACGAAAGTATTCATCTCCGTCTATCCAACTCCCAGTCACTAAAGCGTGTGTCATTAATGCTTCGCTCTCTACTTCCTGCGTCCCTGGGGTGTAAATACGATGTGACACGTACCGGTTTCTCTTTGCCACTCTTTAAAATGTCTTCTAAGTTCTGCTGGGACTTCAGCTTAAACCGATGCTCTGGTTGGAGGAGACTAACACTGGATTATTTTGGTTCTGTCTGGAGTGAAACTAATGATGAATACTTAACTGGGAGCACCTCAGGCTCCCAGTTAAGTATGGTGGAGGATCTGTAATGCTGTGGGCCTCTTTCTCCTCCAGAGGGTTTAGGAACGTTTTCGAGAAAACGGCTGCCTGGCAGCAAACTGAAGAACTCCACAACAGACCAGGATCCAAGTGGATCTTGCCATAAAACACAGATCAGGATGGAAAGGGAAATAAAAACATCTGCAGATGTACCCTGTCAGCAGAGGGGCATCTCCGCTCCGCCGGCTCTCTTTCACAACCATCTATTTTCAGTTTGCTGTCCACAGCTTTACCAGAGGCGCCAGTAACAGCAGAGGAAGCTGTTTAACACTAATCAAGAGAAAACGACTGAAATCCATGAAGGTGTCAGTGTTTTTCAAATGTAAACTGAGGAGAAATAAAGACTAATAATTGAAATCAAAGGAAACATCTATTTGAAGTTGTATTTTTCCCTGCATTACATGTTGGTCTTAAACATGAACAAACTCAGAGTGTTACCTCGTGTGCCGGGAAGTGGGAGAGAGCGAGAACGCATCGTACCGAAGCAATGCGGATTTTCTGGGAAGGAAACAAACCGAAACAAGAACACCTCAGCCATGTTCTGGAACAATCCTGACACGTTTGGAAAGGAAGCATCACTTTCCTGCTGAAGCGGGGGGGCGGCGGCGAGCGGGACTCACCATGGCTGGACTGCAGAGGAGGGCCAGCAGCCTGGTGACCAGCGCCTCCAGCTGCTGTATCAGGACCTGCAGGGGGTTTATGAGGACGGGTTCCAGGCAGGACAGAGTGGACAGCTGGACGCCCTCGTCGGGACACGTCAAGGCCTCGAGCAGCAGAGACAGGAGCTGGATTGGGGGGGGGGACGACAACGTTTCAGACTGCTCGAAATGCCAGCTGCTCCTCAGAGAACGAAGCTTTGGAACTTACTGCTGGCAGCTCCGAGACCTGGACCTGCTTTGGTAGCTTGGTGACTATGTTGGACAGAGCCTTCAGGTAGTTGGCCTTCTTCTCTGCTGGGCACAAACAGTGACAAAAGGACGCAAAAAAAAAGACATCCCAGTTAAAGGGGCCATGACAACAAATGTCATCTCTCTGTGGTTTCCGGGGTATAATATGATCTGTTGTGCGTTCACATTCTCCAATCAGAGAACACCATCAAGCAAACAGCCCTCCCCCTACCTTTCCTTCCTCCCCACAGCTGATACACCGGCTAAGTTAAGGGCTAGGTCAAGCTAGCATGTCTGGCTACTAACTAGCAGAGCGGTTATGTCAAAAACAGATGGAAGTTTCCACTGACTCCCGAAGGATGAGAGAATCAGAGAAGAGTGGCTGAAGTTCATTGATGGGGAAGTACCACGCAATGATAACCTCAGTTTGAGACGATGTTCAACGCATTTTACTGAAGAGTTTCCCAAATATAGTTGTAGCCTATCAGAGTGAAGTCAACTAGGTAGAGCCACATACCCCATACCCAACCACAACCCCGTACAAAAAGGTGACGTTAATTTTTTTTTTTTAATGAAATTTTTTGGAAAATTGACATATGCAGCAATATCGACTACATGAAATAGTTTACACAGTGATGTCACCACCCCTTGGAAATATATAAACATACAGTTCTGGTCCCAAGTTTACATCCATTCAACATTGGTATGAATGTCATATTCATTTGAGGTATTTAATTTTAATTTTTTTTGACAATTTCTTTTTGGGGTGGACCGATTAAAATAAATAAATGAAAAAAAAAAAAAAAAAGAAATGGCTGAAGTCTCAAATGCCTGTTAATTTATTGTTTGCTTCTTCATTGAAAGAAGAGCGGCAAAAGCAAATGAGGCGGATTAGCAGTGTTGTGTCATCCTGGACATGTTGCATCTCTCCTGCCCAGAAAATGAGCTGTTAGCATGTCATGAAGCTGTCACAGCTACAGTCTTCAGTCAGAGGTGTCGGCAGAGTCACTGCAACACTGACTGCTACCATAGATGCCTCCTGCCCACAGCATCACCATCCATAACGACGCTTTAGATAGACCTTAGTGGTCTGGAGCAGGTTTGGGGTGTTTCATATTGCTCATACAGCCTCCTACCTTGTGGCGCAGCATTGAAGCCCTGCACCAGTTTGGCAGAATTCTCACTAAAGAAGCGCTGCCGGTACATGATGCGGACGTCGGCGTGGCAACCGCGGTTCAGGACATCGGCCGAGTCGCCCATCAGCAGCGAGAAACTGTCCGCAGCCATCGGGCCGAGGTCGGCGTCGTCGAGCAGAGAGAAGAGCTGCACAGAGCGGGTCGGATTCTTTGAAACCTGCGCCTTTTTTTTTTTTTTTTTTTACATCAAGCTCATATTGTTGGTCGGTGTTTTCACCTTGTCAGCCAGCACTGAGAATAAAGGGTGGTATCGCAGCAGCAGCGCCTTGGCAACCTGAACACAATTGCAACAGAAAGACAACAGAAAGTGTTGTCTTTATAGATTTTCAGAAACTGAAAATGAGAACTAAAACGATGGAGCGGAGCGATTCTCACCCAGATCAGAAGGGTGAAGGCCTGAGTGCGCAGAGCGGAGGAGGGACGGTCCAACTCACGGCTCACTCTCTTCATCGTTCCCTGAATTAAGCTGTCGAGAGAAGCACCTGCAGGCAGAACGATAAAAATCACGGCTTATTTATTTCTAAAGGTGCATTTCAGACAAAAACCCGGCGCTCAAACGCACCCTGAGGCTTCTTGTTGACCAGGCCGGCGAAGCACTTGGCAGCAGACGTGTAGGAGAGCGGGTGGCTGCAGCTGCAGCTCAGCTGCTCCAGCTCAGACAGCAACCGCTCCACCTGGGGTACCGCCACCTACAGGACACACGCAGCACGGTCAGCCTCACACGCACGCTTCTTCAGATTTTTTTTTTTTTTTTTTTTGGGTTTGTTTTTCAGTAAAATCAGAAACAGGATTTGGGTTGAGACTCACACTGCGAGGTAGCGAACACACACAGGCCATCAGCAAACACACCAACTGGGACTGACGCCATGAAACCTCCTCCTGCTGCTTCTGGGGAAAATTTTACACACTTCATACAATATGATACAAATACGGGGCAAAAACCCCTTAAAGTTCCCATTCAGGCATGGAGATCAATCTTAAAACTGATGCACTTGTTACAACAACAATGCATTTTATTGGAATTTAATGCAATAAACCAACCCAAAGTAGTGCTCAACTATCAAACAAATTAACATGAACTTAACAAAAATCTGTTAAAAATTGTGCTGTGCATATTAAAAATATATTTAATGTCAACATTCCAATCAAATGTGAACCTCTGTATCTGGGCAATTTACAGTTTGAAACATGGACCAACACAGACAAAAAACTGCTGGCTGTTAAAAAAATAATTTGAAAAGAAAAATCGTGCTGTGGACTGGTATTCAGCCCCTTTTACTCTGATAACCCAAAATACATTCCAGCACAGCTGATTACACTCACTGTATGACTTACAGTCCCCCATTTATACTGAACACGGCATCCCTATGGTAAAACATGGCAGCGATAAACAAGCCTCCTGTCACTAGGTGGCAGCAGTGTTCAGCATAATCAACAGACTGCCTGTTCAAGCCAGTAGAGGTAGCCTACACAGACACAGCGATGTAAACAGCAGTGACTGAGGAGGACACAAGCACCGATGGTTTAAAACACACCCAGCTCCAGAGAGGAGAGATGGAGAAGTTTGTGACAGTGAAAAGATAAGAAAAACGGCGACAGAGGTTAGTACAGCAACTATGATGGAGTACTAGGGCCAGAGTAAGAGAGTTGTTTTTTAAATACAAAAATAAAGTAACAATATTATGAGAACAAAGTCATATTGTGATAACAATTATACTATTGGCAGAATAGAGACGCAATATTGTCAGAAGAAAGTCGTAAAATTATGTGAAAAATGCCGTTTTAATGAGAAAAAGAAGGAGTTATCGAGATCTGACACAAGCAGCTCAACCAGCTGCTCCGTGGTTCTTTCTTTGAAATGGAGCATTGTTTAAAACAATCGTTTTAAAGTCCTACGGTTGATAATTTGATGCTGATGTGTTAAAAGAAGGTATTTTCTTATTTGTGAAACTGATACCAACTACAACTTCACAAGATGCTCAGTATTCCTCATTTTAACGCAGTTTGGGGAACAGTCCTAATGAAATCACGACTTTATTTTGGGATTAAAAACAAACAAAAAAAAACCTGTTCGACTGTCCCTAATACTTTATCGTAAGCAACTAACTGCAGCTCACAGAAAAAGACCAGAAAATAGACGAAGCCTATTGACTCAGAACACTGGGGTAGTGGCAGCACCGTGCTTTGGGATGCAGGGCCCTGTACGGTTTGAGAGGTTGTAGCCTACCTGGAGCAGCTGAACGCGTGAGGGGACGAAGTTGTCGGGTAGAAACGAGACGTCACCGTCCAGGAAGAGAGACACAGCCCTGGAAGCCGTCTGTTCTGCAAACCTGGTGACACGAAAACACCCCGACAGGAAACCACACGCGCATGAAAACCGACTCGCATCAGCACGTTGCAGGAACAAATCAAACTGGCCTACTAATGAGGGAAACCAAATACCACACAGTGAAATGTGCTGGAGTCGAAGAGTGAGAGGAAATGAACAGAAGGACAGCAGGTTTCAGCCACCGTGCTTGTACTCACGCTGTCTGCAGCCGGGAGCAGGCGGTACTGATAACAGGAACCATAGCAGACAGGACCGCCTCCTCTACTAGGGGACTACGATGACCAGGTGACCCTTCGCCTGTAAAACACACGTTCCGCAAAAACGTTCACATTTCAATCCGAAATGTGAAGCCTTTGTGTTTTCTAAAACTCGGCTGCTCACTTTGCAGTGCAGCTTGGAGTGCCAGGGACAGCAGGCGTGGGATGATGACATCATGAAAGCATCGGCTCGTCTCCTCGTCATCCTCAACCCGCTCCGCTATCCCCTGAAGGCTCAGGCAGGCGTGCACCACCTCGTCCACGGAGAAGCGAGCGTGATCTGAAGAAAAACGACGTGGTCAGCGTGTCACTCAGCCTTTACCGACTCTGGAGAAGCGCCAGAGGAAGCAGATCACCTGCGTGTGCCGAGCTGAGGACCTCCAGGAGGACGGGGGTGCTCTCCTTGACGACGCTGGCTCGGACAGACACCGCAGCCAGAGCAGACAGACAGCGCCGACGCACTGCGTGATGGGAATGTAGCTCGGACGTCTGTCTATGGTCTAAATGAAAGGAAATAAAGAGTTGTTTTAAGACGAACTGTAAGGATTCAAACGTAATGGACTTCCATCGGCGTGCCTGATCTGCTCACCAGAAAACATCTCCCCCTTCAACGCTGGGATCAGCTTAGTGATGAAGGCAGCGGGGTGCTGCTCCGCTAAGGCTCCAGCACACTCCACCACCGCAAGGCTAACCACAGAGATGGGACGAAACCATTACAGACTGGACGTAGGCTTCATCAAACTGCGAGAAAACAACCGGAGCTCACCTGACTCTCTCATCCTCGTCTGTCAGCAGCAGTCTGCTCAGGTGGTCCACGGCGAGCTCGATGTCGGAGTCTGACAGCAGACCTGGTCGCTGGGCCAGCGAGACGAGCACCGAGGCGGCCGTGATCTGCAGACTGGAGTTGCTTTCAGACAGAGCTGAGAACACCATACTGCACAGGGAGTCCTTGTACGCTGAAAACAAGCTCTCATCTGACATGGGGGTGGGATGGGAGGGGGGGTTCAAAAGATCACATGGACACCAGGATTAGCAGATTTTCAGGTTTTTCCTATCGTTATTCCATTCACTTCATAAATACTTTATTGATCCCAAAAGGAAATGAAATCTTGTAACTCATATTATTATTCAAGGTTCTTCAAAGAGATGTTGTAGAGCAGGGGCCCAAAGTGTGGCCCAGGGGCCTTTTGCGGCCCTTTGAAGAATTTTGGGCGACCTCCATTCTAGAATTAGCAATTCTGGCCTGCAAGATTGCTTGATGCAGATGGAGACTTTTTCACCTTTTAGAACAACATTTTTTATTCATAAATATCTTTAAAAAAAATATTAGGTGCATTTATCTTAATGCTATGAGCAAAACTTTCAACAGATAACAGGAAGGCTGAAGACCTTGCTCTTCTTTATCAGTTTTTAACCTTTGTCTATCAAGAAACCTGATAGATTTTGGGCTGTTGGTAGTTTTTTTCTTCTTTTAAAAAAAAAAAATCAAGTTCAGGAAAGAATCTACATACATTCAGAGAGGCTGATGGTTCTGTGAGGTTAGCCGAGTAAACAGGCTGCTGATACCAATCTTTTAAAGAGACTGCTCCCTGACACAGTGTGACATCTCTGCTCCCAATTTAACACAAACATTAAAGGTAGGAAAGCTGCAAAAGATATTTGCCCTCCTGTTCCTACATCTTCTCTTATTGCAGTTTTTAAAGAGAACTCAGAATCAGTGGAAATCTGGAGCAGCGAGTCCTTATCTTCACACAACCCAGAGATCAGAAATGGGCCACAGAATTCTGATCAGTGCATCTTCAATCATGAAATCTGTGCTCAGTCAAAAACACTATAACACCTCCACAGTATTTAAAAAACAACATGCCATTCCAGGAAGGCAGATGTATGCTGATCTGTAAAACAGGAAATGCCTAAAGGAAAAACAAATATCTACTTGACCAAACTTGTAAATCTACAGTTAAAGTAGTAATTAAAGTTTAAAACAAGTGGAATTGTGAAAGAATGGCAGGAAAACACAGTTTTCTGTCCTATTTTCACATAAACCTGTGGTGTCAAACTCTACTTTGACTTAACTGGAACTGAGTACAGGTGGGGAAGGCAGCCCAATCTCCACAGCCACGTTTGGTGGAGGATCTGTGATGCTGCGGGCTTGTTTGTCTTCCAAAGGCCCTCTGAACCTTGTTGGAGTGCAAGGCATCATGAACAGTACTAGAAATCTGGCCCCTACCTATAGACATGGCTCTTCTTGGGGTCACCAAGTCTCCAAAACTCTATTTTATGGATTTTTGCATAAACCTTTTCCAAAGTTACCAAAAATGTTGGAATATACCAATAAGGGAAAATCTTTCTGTGCAGATAAGGGATTCTTCAGCTTGACTAAAACTACTGCAGGAAAACTCCATAACCGATATACATTAACGTGCATTTAAAATAAATAAATATATAATGGGGAGGAACATGGAGTGAACAAATGCAAGGGAAAAGTCCCAGCAGCCCTTACCGTGATCTAGAGACTGACAGGAAGCTGCTGACTGGATGAATCGTTGCACCACTTCCAACAGCGTCCGTCTGTGGGAACACTGCAGAGATGCATCTATTAGCCTGATGTCAGCGTGACATCAACACCTCGATTTCATTTTCATAGGACCAGAAAAAAAGAAACTAAAAAACCCAACACATGGCTGATTCTGTCATACCTGCGTTCTGCTGTTATACTGCTCAACCAGAGGGGGCATGACAGCGGTTGTTACGATGTGGGATGCCCTGTAGGAGGCGCTGCAGGTGGCCTGGAGTAGCTTGGCACTGGGCCATACCAGCTTCAGGTCAGGCTCAAACAGGTGGTGCTTACAGTCTAAAAAAAAAAAGGTGTTTTTCTTTTTTCGTTAAAAACAAACGCAGCGTCTCACAGAAGTATTCTCACCCCTTAAGACTGTTCACATTTTGTCATATTATGACCATTAGCTTTAACGTCATTCATGAATTGATTTTCTACCAGGGCTGCTCTTTATTTAGCTCCATCCTTCCTTTCATCAACTCTAAACAGCTTCCCCGTTCCACAAATATGAACAATTTGTCTTGGTTTATCTCCTAAAATCTCAGTAAAAAAAAACAACAAAAAAAAAAAAAAACATGCAGTTGCAACATTTCACAATATCTTAAAGATCCAAAGCTTCCTATTCTTCCTATTAGTATATAAAGCTACTTTGTTCCCTAACTCACCGACCTCCATAACACCTTTTTCTTTATCTTTCTGCCAGTCACACTTTTCCCCCTTCAGATCTTTGTTATGAATATGTAAAACGGCTGCAGCTCACCTCTGAGCACAAGATCCAGGAAGGTGCAGAGGGAGTCTTCAGAGTCAGAGTTGAGAACAGAGCGAGACAGACAGGAAGTGAGTGCGGTGATGGCAGCGAGGGCTGCTGCCTCGATCTTCTCACTGGATGTCTGAAACACCTGCGGTGAGGCAACCAGAGCGATGACTGAGTCCCCAGAGAATTTACCGTAAAATCATGCATTAGTTATTTTTAGAGTTTAAAAGGAATAAACGACAAAAAATTAAAAATAAATGTATCCTTTACAGGGTTTCTGCAAGCTTCACAAACTTAAATTTGAGACTTTTTAAGACCATTATGAATGAAATTTAAGACCTGTATCATGACAAATATATATATATATATATATATATATATATATATATATATATATATATATATATATATATATATATATATAGTCTATAATGCTTTTTTTACATTTGTTAAAATTATCAATATGTCATGACAGTGTAAGACAGATAATCTGGGAAATAAAAATCAAGCTCCTGTGCCTTCTCCCAGTGCTAACTGCAGAAATACACCACTCAGTCAGAAACAACCAATCACAGCCAGGAGGAGGGTCTTAGTGCTGTCAATCACCCTCGTGTACCCTCAGCTCACACACTCCCCCTTGCTCTCTGCTACGTCACAGCTGGTTCACCACAATATAGCCTGCTGCTAATGCTAAGGCTAGTTAGCATGGCCACCAATGACGGTGGAGAAAGAGTTTTCCTGGAACGGTGAGTTGTTTCTCCACCATTAGCACATTTAGCAGCGCGTACAGGAGTGTGGTTGACAGCACTAACACCCTCCTCCTGCCTCTGATTGGTTGTTTTTGATTGGGCTTGGTGCATTTCTTCAGACGGCAATAGCAGCTCAGGGAGGAGATGGAGGAGCTCAATCTTTTCACCGATTATCTGTCTCACACCATACTGTCATGACATGGTGACAGTTTTAACAAATATGCAAAAAAAAAAACATTTTTGTAAAAGTTACATACTGCAGTTTAATTTTACACACATGAATTTCAGACTTTTTAAGGATGTGTGGACACCCTGCTTTACTGGAATAAATCCAAAGAGAGTCTGAGCACACCCACAAGTACGGTTTCTGTTTCCATCTAAATGTGTCTGAAACAAACCTCTCTGCGCAGTGAGGTCCACAGTCCTTCCAGGAATTCAGCCAAGTCCTTGTGTTCATACTGTCCCACACAAGCAGTCTGAAATACAGCAAGTATAACAAGCCGGTTAAACAGTCCCATTCAATCCTGACGGCTTCTTCCAGCTGGGAACTCCTGTAGGAGCATTTCTCACCAGAGTCTCGAGCGAGTCCAGCTTGGCGCTCTGAACATCTGAGTCCAGCTTCTCGATGATGAGGGGTAACAGAAACTGTAAGACAGAAACCCTTTCAGACCCCGTAAGGTTCTGCGACGGCTCTTCATGTCAGCGTGATAACGCCGTCCTACCTCTGCGAACTTGGGGGTCCCGGCGAGGACGGCCCTCAGTGCCTGAACGAGTTCCTCTTTCGTGATGCCGTGGGGGTCATTGGGTGGCTGGGCATGATTTGAAGGGGGTGGGGGGCAAAAAAAGGAGGAGACGAAGACGTAATGAAACAGAAGCTCTGTGGCTCTTTATAACTGACCAAACATGATGAGTAAAGTCTGTAAATAACAAGGCAATAGGAAAGTGTAGTTTTAGCATCTCTGTGTGTTTTATTGCCATATCCACAGAGATGTGTAACAACAGACTGACCTGAATAGTTAAAGGAATACTTACTGCTTCTTTGTATTCTTTTAGCTTTTTTTTTTTTTTAAAAAAATGCTTCATCTGCTTACTTTTTTTTTTTTTAAACAGTCCTAAAAACACAACTGTTAAGTTAATCAGACTTTAGCTATGAATGTGTGGGGAAGGCTGTCTGTGTGTGTGAGTGCTGCCCTGTGACAGACTGACCAGCTGTCACCTATCAAACTGATTTTTTTATTTTATTTTATTTATTTTTTTTTTTTTGGTGCCCTGCATTTGAAAGCATTATGAGGGAATAATTGTATGTTAAACATACAAAATACATAAGATATGTTGAAACGTATCAAGTCAGATTGTTGTTTGCCTCAAGCCATTTTTAGTTTTAACAGACATCTGTACAGCTGCTGTTTACGTTCAGTATTTTCATCCCGTCACAGATAGGCTCTCTGCTCGTGTGCTGCAGCTGTCGACCAGCAGAAATGGAGGCAAGCGCTGTATTACTGTTTTCTCCTGAGATGGTCTGAAGCCACAGGAAGTCTCAGATGACGTGCCTGTCTGTTACGCTTGTTCTCTAACAAGCTACAAGTTCCAGCCAGCTGGATAACCAGGGACTTACTGGGGAGAAATCTATGGGGAAGTAGCAGGACGTCACTTCGAACAGCTCCTCTGTGAATTTGCCTGAGCCAGAAAACAACGGGAGCCACAACAGTTACATGAACACTTGAAAGACACACAGCGGAGATAAATCTGGAGGGGTGGGGCTCTCCGTTTATTCTTACCCATACTGTATTCACGGAGAATAACGTTTTTGGCGATCCGGAAGGCTAACAGGAGGTTGCGGGGATCCCTCTCTCCATCCATTGATTGGACGAAACCGAAAACAAAATCAGCTCCCAAACCCTTCAGCTCTGCGGAACATTGAAACAGGAAAGCCATATAAATACAAAGAAAAAAAGCTCAAAAATCACTTTCAAATGATACTTTCCTCAAAATCTACATCCCTATTAATGAGTCCCTAATCTTACACAGCATTTTTCTCCAAAACCTGCTAAATTATGAACATATTACGGCTGCAACTATTGATTATTTTAGTAACCGATTATTCTATTAATTATTCTGATGATTAACTAATTCATCAGACAGAAAAATTGGCACATCCTGCAGATTTTTCATTTAACCACTTTAAGCCTTTTTCATACAATAGAAATACATTAAAAGATCCAAATAAACAAATAATTCAATTCCTTCTTTAAATAACAAACATTTTATGACCTAAAAAACAATACCATAGCATAACTTTAGTGAATTTGAACCAGGTGAAGCTAAAACTATGCAACTTGAGAAGTTTTGGGTAGAACAGATTTATAGACAAAGCTGTTTTTATCCTAAATATGTTGTTTTTTCAGAAATCTGCCTTTTTTGAGTCGGCATTCTCCAGTTAATGATTAATCAATCACTAAATTAGTTGACGATTATTTCAATTGATTCATTGCGATTAATCCGATTAATCGTTTCTGCCCTAGAACACATTAAATTAGAAGATATGGTGTGACAGCCAAGATTCAATTCAATTCAAAAATAATTTATCCCAAAGGGAAATTAAATGTTGTAACTCATATCATCAGAGAATCTTCAGAGCCATTTTGGATGGTGATTCTGTGGGCAGGAAGGATCTATGGTAGCAGTCAGTGTTGCAATGAATCTAAAGAGGCTTCTGACTGAAGACTGTTGCTCTAAGACAGTCTCATGACTGTCATGACATGCTAACAGTTCAATATCCAGGCAGCGGAGATGATATTCCTTGGTAACATGACCTGGATGTCATCATCAGATGTCGGCAAGCACTGCTAATTCACCTCATTTGCTTTTGCTGCTCCTCTTTACATGTCTGTCATTTCAACTCTGGGATTTGGGGTCGTAGATCGGGTTATATTTGAAACTTTTGAGATGCTAATCAGCTGCTCCCAGTTGCAAAAACAATACCTTGTTCCCATGGTTACGCATCATACCAGCTGTCAGAAAGTTAAACAATAAGAGCAAAAATCCATTCAGCTGCACAGCATCCAAAACAAAAGGGAATAATTGTTCAAACATGCAAACAAAAGTCTAGAAACAGAACAAATCAGAACTAACAGAGCTGCTTCAACATGCTGCCACCATGAGCGGCGCAATTCTAGAACTATAAAAATTGTATAAATAGATCATACATTCCAACATACATAACTTCTGGGATTTCTACCTTTGAACAGCTGATCATTTACTGCTTTGAATCACCAGTCAGTTTCCCCTTACCATCCTCCCTGCTTTCCATGAGATTGATGAGCATGTTGTAGACGCACGCTCTCTCTGCAAGCATCAGTGACTGGGGGACGACAGAGACAGATTGTCGCAAACATCAGACGAGATTAAGCTCAAAAACATATTCAGTTCAAGAGGAAGTGCCTTGCAGAGCAAAACAAGAAGAACAACACTTAGACTGTAAAGGGTGTAGTCAAATATTGCATATGCATGATGGTTTGTGTAAATGTGGACAGCATGCAGCATACAGTCAGTGATATTGTGGTGTTGTAGAACCACGTGGAAGACAGAGCTCTGCAGGCAGCAGTAAACCTTTATGTCTGCATGCAAAATGTGGAGAAAAACTAACACGAGGCATCACCCTGAACATATTCCCACTGTGAAAGCATGGCAGTGGCAGCCTCATGCTCTGGGGAAGGGAAGCCCGTCAGAGGCTGCAAAACACTTGAGACTGGGTGGAGGTTCATCTTCCTACAGGAAAAGAACCCTAAACATACAGCCAGAGCTACAATGGGATGATTTAGCTCAATGCTTCATGTAATATAATGGCCTAGTCAAAGTTCAGGCTTAAATCCAATTGAAAATCTGAGGTAAGACTTAAAAATTGATGTTCATGGACGCTCTTAATCTAGTCTAATGGAGTCCAAGGTAGGGCTGGGCATTTATCGTAATTAATTTCTTATCATGAGAAGAATTTTGATTTATCGTTGTCACAATAAATTCCAATTAGTGATGCTTAAGCCCCCCCCCACAGACACACACAACTATCCGTACTGTTGGGATTGCTAGGTTTACTATTTTCTCCACTGTCTGTTCAATGAGAGCATCACTAAATATCAATAAATTTGAAAATATGATTAAATCCAGTTACTGTGCGCAACTTAGTGGGTTAAGTTTTCAAAAAATACTTTCATTTCAGAATAAAAATGAAAACCATGTATCCTTTTAGTTCCACCTCTCAAGTATATACAGCATTTATCACAGAAAATCCCACTAAGATGCATTAAAGTTTGTGGCTTGTAATGTTTCCAAATGTGAAAATGGTGTAAACAAGGAACTCTGGATTCAAATTTGCACATTCTGCTGCACTAAAAGCCACGTGAGCCTCACCTGTACATGAACATCCTGAAACAAAGACCTCAGCATCGACACGGCTGAACCAGGAGGCAACTTTCTAGATTTAGTCTAGAAGAGAAAAAACAGAAAGAAAAAGCCAAACCCACACACACCCAGAGAAGTTGGTGACTCTTTTCACACCTCTGTCATTTTATTTCTGAGATGATGTCGCTGCTGTTAATCCACCCAGGAGAAACTTACAAGCACTTGAAGCCCTCGTAACACAGGCGGCGTGATGACATAATGGTCCTTCAGGCGGTTTTCGTAGAAGGCGAGGAGCAGTTCGACTGTGAAGGAAAGGAGTGAAACTCGTCACGTTGACAAAAAATGGCCACCAAGTTGATGCATTTCCCGACACTGTTGATCTGAACGGTGATGGAGGAGTGAAGGCAGATGATGCGTACCTTCTCTCTCTGTTAGCTCCCCGTAGCTGTCCTGGAGAACCTCGGAGAGCAGCTGGACCCCTCTGGCCCGAGTGTGAGGCTGCGAACTCGTCAGGCTCTGCCTGCGTCAGGACAGGAAGAAAATACATTAACGCTGGAGCTATTCTAACTCATACAGTGTCTATAAAAAGTATTTACCCCCTTGGATGTTTTTACAAATCCATCATGATCAACAAAATTTGGCTTTTTTGACTTTTTTTTTTTTTTTTTTTTTTTTTTTTTTTAATAAAAAAAACCTTTAATGTCAAAGTGAAAAACGATTTCTACAAAAATAATGTCAATTAAATGAAAATATTTAGCATAAAATAAGTAATTGCATAAAAATTCACCCCCTTGAAGTCAGTATTGAGCAGATGCACTTTGGGCTGTAATCGCAGCACAGCTCGGTCTCAATCAGGCTGCAGTTTTCCTCCAGTCTTCCTGCTAAACTCTTCCAGCTCTGTCAGGTTGCATGAGGATTGGATGTGAACAGCCCTTTTTAAGTCCAGCCACAAATTCTCTATGGGATTGTGGTCTGGGGTTTGACTAGGCCACTCCAGAACCTCCACCTTGATGTCTGCAAACCATCTCTGTGCAGCTTTAGCTGGATGCTTCGTGTCGTCGTCTTGCTGGATAATAAATGTTCTCTGAAGCCGTAGTTCTCCAGCATATGGAAACTAATTGTCCTCCAGGATTTCTCTCTATTTTACTGCATTCATTTTACCTTCTGCCTACAAGCTTTCTAGGGCCTGCTGCAGAGAAGCATCCCCACAGCATGATGCTGCCACCACCATGCTTCACAGTGGGGATGGTGTTTTTGCAGTGATGTTTAGTGTTTGTCAAACATAACGTCTTGTCTGATGACCAAAAGCTCCATTTTGGTCATCAGAACAAAGAACTTTATTCCACTTGACCATGGAGTCTCCCAATTGCCTTCTGGAAACTCGAGTTAATGTGGGCCATATTTCTTCCATTTCTTGATGATGGATTTAACTGAACTTCCAAGGATGTTCAGAGCCTTAGAGATTTTTTTTTAGATCCATCCACTGACACATTTCCAATAACCTTTTCTCTGATTTGCACTCAGATGGTCTCCATTCCATTCATTGTGAGACTAGTAGCACTAATTGGCTGGACCTCTGCAGAATTAAGTCAGGTGAATATTTATGTAATCACATATTTTTATTTAATTGTCAGTCTGTAGAAATCTGTTTTCACTTTGACATTAAAGGTTTTTTTTTTGTATATTTTCTTTTTGTCAAAAAAGCCAAATTTGGTTGATCATGATTGATTTGTAAAATCAATAAAAGGGTAAAAACCTCCAAAGGGGGTTAATACTTTTTAAAGGCACCGTAAATCAATTTAGGACCGAACGACAGACCTTACAGTTCTGGTCAGAAGATTTACTTACATTCATTATTGGTATCAAAGGCATTAATTTGGGGGCTTTTAAACATCTATCTGAACTATTCCTTTTTTACAGGATACAAAGACGACACAACCATAAAAACAAGGCGCACTACTTTCAATTTTTTATGGATTTTTTTTTTTTTTTATTGTTGTCCTCATATGTTCAAAAATGATGACTTAAGATGCATTTTGTCATGGTCTGTAAGAAGATCCAAAGTTTTAGCTTCAGATGAAAGAATACTGGTTCGGGTGTCCAGGAACAACCCAGGAACCACCAAGGCTCAAGCCTGTCATGGATCAGAACCGGCTAAACAGCTTGTATCCAGGATGTGTGGGGTCTGCAGACACTATAGCTGCTCTTGTCCTGACCACAGACTTGTATAAGTCCAGGACAGGGAGAGAGTCAGCAGTCTGGACCTGTCCTGTTTTGTAGATGAGCCAAACCACAGAGTAATTCAATTCAATTCAATTCAATTCAATTCAATTCAATAGCATTTATCCCCGAGGGGAAATTACAATGGATGAACACAGGACAGACTGAATAACAGCAATGTCGAAGATGACCAGCAGCTTCTTTGGAAGGCTGTATATCTCGTCTCTGCTGGGCCTTCTTCTGAGAAGTGTCTCTGTGTGAGACGGAGCTCAGGTTCCAAGAAAGGGATGCTCCATGTAAGATGATTGTGCCACCCCCATACCTGACAGTTGGGATGGTGTACTTAGGCTTGTGAACATCCCTCTTTTCCCTCCAAAGGTAATGATGGTGATTATGGCCAAAGACTTCAGTTTTAGTTTGATCAGAACACAGATTATGTCTCCAAAAACGAAGGTCTTGTTCAATCTGTGCTTTTACAAATTATAATCAGACTTTTTATGTTGCTTTTGGAGTAATGGCTTCCTCTTTGCTGAGTGCCCTTTAAGCCGTTGCTGGTACAGAACACATTTCACTGTGGATCATGAAACTCTCGAGCAGCTTCAAAAGGTCCTGAGCTTGAAACACACATTTTCACACAAAAACACACGGATCTCTGGGACACAGAACGATACAATGGGTGGACACTCCCATCAGGTTAGCATCCTCAGAAATATAGAAATTGTCTGAAGGACCAGACCAATGGAGATCCACAACTGTCTTCCTGCTGTCTTGGTTATGGTTTTATTTTCCACTTGTGGGGCCTCCATTTAACTAATATTTTGTAAATTGATCCTATCAGAAGCTAACAAACCCATGACATTATTTGGGTTTTCACGAATTATTCAAAAGCATAGTCACTGCATGTGTATACAGTTGTGTAGATGTATATTTTGCACCAACCAAGCCCCAAAGTAATGAAAATTATCCTAATCATGACTATATGTGAACATTTAACTGTGACTGAGGGCAGGTGAAAAGCTATTATCACAGTGTAACAACTGTATTCATACACTTTTACTGCAGCGATTTCTAAAACAGATAAAAACAAACACTAATTGGATGATTCTAAAAAACTGTGATGATCTTTGTTGAAGATGCTCACCCGAGTGCCTCCACCAGCTGCAGGACAGTAAACTGTCCATCTTTGACACCTGAAGAAACAAAAACAGGTTTAGTTACCTGCAGGTGAAGACATCAAAGTCCAAGCAAACATGCATAGGTTACAAAACTGCGGAAGAGGATTAGGGCCACTGAAAACAACAAAAAGAATTCTGACTTTAACGCAGATTGACACCTGGGAGCAACCAGCTTCAGTGAAGTTATGCATGAGGAAAACTAACTTTCTGGAAGAACATGTCGGATTTTTTTTTTTTTTTATGTGGCTGACTAAAGTTAGAATTTTAAGAATAAAAATAAAACCGAATTCTGTTTTTGTTTTTTTTTATGGCCCCAATCTTCTTCCGTACAAATGTTTCTCTTGTCATTAAGTACAGAAAACCCAGCAGCACAGACAGGATCGAAGATAATTTCAGAGGGTTCATTGACAGAATTTTTTTTTTTTTTTTTTTTTTTCATGCGGACCCAAACACACCAGCAGCAGTAGCAGCATGAGCGGCGGCTAGCAGGCGCCAGCATGCGGTTAAACCGCAATGGTCCAGCGGCTCAGAGTCAAGTGACAACACAAAGTAAAACTCCTTATGAACTGCTGCCTTAGTGAGAAACAACAGAGAAGAACAGCTTCAAAGCATAGTTGTTTTATATCACGGAGCTGCTGTATCACCACACAGGATGTTGTGGTGCTAAGTTAGCTAGTTAACCCAGTATTACCGTGTTGCGCGTCTCTTAAACGGAGCTCGGTAGCCTCCAAGCGCCTCCTTCACGTCGACTCTTTTGCTGTAACATCGAGCAAAGTACGAAGAAGACTCGCTTACCTGTCGCAGCATCCTTTGCCTTGCTGTCTTGTAGTCCGGAGACAAATTCCTCCACCAGAGACAGCAGCAAAGGACTTTCTGCAGCCATCGTGCCTCTGTCACTACGCCGGGGACTGCGCATGCGCGAGAAGTTAGGGTCAATACGAACAACTTACGTTTTATGTCAAAGAAATTCCACTGGATAAAACAACTGACTAAATAGATAAACAGCTACCCTTTCAGTTACTTGTTTATCTTTAAGAGAGAAATGTATTACTGAAATCTAAAATGATGCTCAACAGCTTTTAAAAATGAGTGATGCATTCACGTACTGTCCGAATTCCAAACACATTTAGTGAAAAAGTATGGGAGCCAATTTCCGCTATTGCGACTAAAATAAAAATTGATCTTATAATCATGATTTAGCTATATAATAATTGTTAGCACGCTCACACATCCCTACATACACACACAGGTGTTTCGATTCAGGTGTTTGCAGATACATTAAATATATCTTTTATTAACTGGTATAGTGTGCTTTTCAGTGATGTTGCTGTTGGGCTTCTCCTTGGCACTCAAACAATTCTGAGTGCTATGCTACCAGACAAGTCACGTTGAAAAAGCTCTCTTCTTTCCCAGTCAATGATTTTCATCAAATAAAATAACTTTGCATCTGTCTTCTGCTGCTGATGCTTGAACTTTTTTCCATGCTGTCCTTGATGTCTTTCACAGATGGAAGTGTAGCCTTTGCAGCCCTTCTTGTCACCAGATCATTGTTCCCAGTTTTTACACCTGGGAGCAGCTGATTAGCATCTCAAAAACACAAATAACACCTTAACTATGGCCTCAAATTGCAGAGGAGTTCAAAAGGAGGCTTCATGGATGTAGAGCAGAACCAAAAAGCAGAGAGAAAGGGTGGCTGTTCAAACTATCTCTTCCATCGATCATAATAGCCAAGGGTCACATCCTCGACTCCAACGTCTCTCTGCCCGGCTTTCTAGCCATACGATAAGACAGAGATGTAGAGCATGTTAGCATGTCATGACAGTCATGAGACTGTTCATACAGCAAGTCTTCAGTCAGAGGCTTCTTCAGATTCACTGCAAGACTGACTGCTACCAGAGATTCTTCCTGCCCACAACATCACCATCCACAATGACTGAAGATACTTGGACAATATCAGTTATAACAGTTAATTTCCCTTTAGCACAAGTAGGGTATTTTTGAATTGAATTCAACTGAGTAAGTCTTTGCCCCATTGTGCATCCAATTGCAATTACATTGTCCTGATGCTGATCAGACCATTTTCTATGTTAGCTGTTGTTTGTAAAAACAAAGGCAATGCATGTTTGACCAATCGAGGCATTCATGACAATTTATTTGAATTGATAATGATTGATTGACTTATAAATCTTTTAGGAAACGCTGCATATTTTCATGTGTATGATATCAACCATGAGGAGTATTTCTTGGTTGAAAATGTGTGAAATAATGGATAACAATTACAGCTGATAAACCTAAAGAATGGCATGAGGTACGCGCAGATTTAGTGGCTGCTTGGAGCCCCCTGCTGGCCTGGGGCTCAAAGAGAACTGGAATTCACCCAGTGCAGTCGTATTTTAAGACTAGATTAATAATTCTGATGCTCTTTTCTAAGATGGTAAAAACTGTGTCAGAAGCTTGAAAAACTATCATTTAAAAAACATTATGCTTCTCTCTTTGTGTTCGTATGTGTAAATATGGGGGGAAACATTTCCTTTTGCGGTTACCTACAATCGAAGTGTCAAAATGAATAAGAAAAACAAAGTAAAATTACTTCACCTATTTTCTTTATTACTTCCTATCAGTAGAATAAATATAGTAGATACAGTGGAAGCGGGGTGTGACCAAAAGTCCTGTTCGTTCAAATGAACTCTGAAAGGAACTCAGCAGTTACCTTTAAAAATGAACCCACCTGCGTGCTCATGCGCATGCGTTCCAGAAAAGTTCGGTGGCGTTAGCTCACCGCTTCAAGTTACCTTTTACCAGCGAGAAGAAACGTTTTCGATGTTTAAAGACGTGTTGCTTTCGAGACAGCTTCTGAGGACTGTAGTGCCTCTGCTCTATGAGCTTCGGTGGAAAGCTAAGCTACTTCCCTCGCGTTTGTAGGACTTCCAGCACGCGGGGTAATGATGTTGGTTAGCTGAAGTTTGTGTTTACTGACGTTGTGGTGGCTAACTAGTTAGCTCGCTTAGCTTGTTAGCGTGAAAGCTGCGCGTTGTGACCTTTTAACAACTAACTTAAATAAGCATGCTAGCTGTAATATAGACACATTGATTCTAGCATTCTAAAATAACTGTTTAGGTTGTTGGAGTTTAAATATATAAACGGTTCCCTTATAAGTTGAGAAAGCGCTCAAACTGACTTAAAAATATCGAACCGCCTTCGCTGGATACCCACATTGTTGATACGGATGATGATATATTGAGATTAGAGCGTTCTACCTGCCACCTGCTCCTCTCCTTGTCGGACTTAGCTCGTCGTCCTGGTCCGCTATGACCCCCCTGTTCATCAAGTGAAAAACCCGTGGAGAGAGAGTGCAGACCTCCAACCATGGGAGGATGTATGGGGAGATACTTGGAAGGCTCGCAGAACCGAGGATCGTCCAGGAACGGTGGGCGAGGAGGTGAGACTTCCTTTTTTTTTTTTTTAAACTGCAGAAATGTTAAAACGTTCGGTTCTCCTGACCTGCCTCAGCCTGACGGGTCACCTTTGCTGTTACCATGACATTTTGCCCCCGCCACCTGATCTGCCCTGCTTTTATTATTATATGCCTTTGTCTAAATAAGTAAACAGAGTAAGATGGCTTTCCTGGGATTCAGCAATTAAGTCTTGTAACCAGACCTTTGATCTGAAACAGTTCTCAACCCGTTTACTGGAGGTAATTTCCTAGCATATTAGTTCGTTACTTTGTATGTACTTCCCCTTCATCTCTTCCCTTTGACATGCAAGCGTTGGGGCTTTTCAGCACAGCATGCAACTGCTTCCCTCCTGTCACAGCTGAAAAACTGCCTGTGGGCCTTGTGGCAGTGCTGTAATGAAACAACCCGAGCTCTTGCAAAAGTTTTCAGACTCCCTGAGAAATTCAACATTTTGTTATGTTAGTCATTTTTGTCTTGATTAGGATTTTATTTGATAGACCAACACCCTGTAGCACATAATTGTGAAGTGGAAGAGAGCGAATGCATGGTTTTCAATGTCTTTTACTATGAAAAATGTAAAAAAACAAAAACAAACAAACAAACAAAAAAGTCTGTTCATTAGTATTCAGCCCCACTGAGTCAGCATTTTGCTCAACCAGCTTTGGCTGCTATTACAGCATCAAGTCTTTACGAATACAGTCCCCTCAAAGTGTTGGCACTGAAGACATTTAGGTTTAAGATCAAAAGATGAGCACTGGACAAGAATTCAGAATGTCAGCTTTTATTTCCTCGTATTTACATGTAGACGTGTTAAACAACTTAGGATACATCACCCTTTGTTTGAACCCATCCATTTTTCAAGTGAGCTAAACTATTGGAACATCTGACTGACAGGTATTTCTTCTTGACCAGGGGTTGCCTTTAAGATTGATTGTTTTAAACATTAAATAGCTCTGCATGACTAGTCTGCTCTTCAGCCTGGGTTCAAACGTATAAAGTATTCATTTCTTGTTAAAGAGGATAAACCAACACAAGGACCAGGCCATTTTGAACTTGAGAAAAAAAAGGATATATTCTAAGTTGTTTAACATGTCTACATGTAAATGCCAGGAAATAAAAGCTGTCATTCAGAACTCTTGTCTCATGCTCATCTTTTGATCTTAAACCTAAATGTCTTCAGTGTTCAACAGTAACAAGGGAGTTTGCTTTGCTGCTCCACTTCTTTTGGATGGGACTGTATGTCTCTACCAGCTTTGCACAACTAGAAATTTACAGTTTTGCAAATCCTTTGTTGCAAAATGACACAAGCTCCCTCTGACTGGATGGAGAGCAGCTGTTAAGTCATTTCAAGTCTTTTATTGGATTTAGGTTAGGACTCTTACTGTGCCATTCTTACACACAAGTATTCGTCGACCTGAACTATTCCATTGTAGCTCTGGCTCTATTTTTTTTTTTTTTTATTTATTTATTTTTTTTCCTTTTGTCGGTTCCTCTGCTGGAAGGTGAACCTCTGCCCTCTAGCAGGTTTGCTTACAGTGTTGTTTTGTATTTAGCTCCATTCATCTTCCCAATCAACTCCATCCAGCTTCTCTGTCCCTGCCAAAGAAAAGTCTCCCTACAGCATGATACTGCCACCACCATGAATGGTGTGTTCAGAGTGACGCATAATGTTTCAGTGTTTGTTTTTATGCCACACACAGTTTTGCATGTAGCTAAAAAGTCAAATTTTATCCTCAGCTGACCCATTTGCTGTGTTCCTTGTGTTGCTTTGGGCAAACTTTACACATGATGTCTTCTTTTTTTTTTTTTTAATAATGATATTGACAACAATATCCTGCTTCCTGCCTCTGCTCTGTAAATGCTAAATTTGTGGAGTGCGTGACGAATGGGTGTCTTGGATGCAGATTCTACCACCTGAGCTGTGGGTCTCTGCAGCTCCCCCAAAGTTACTCCAGGCCTCTTGGCTGCTTCCCTGATGAAGGCCCTTGTTGCTCTTTGTGTCCGCTTAGGTAAACGGGTTTGGAGTTAGTTATTTGAACAGAGCTCTGTGAGCGGTACAAAGCTTGGATTATTGTTTTAGATCCTAACCCTGCTTTAAACTTCTGCACAACTCTCTCCCTGACCTGTCTGTTGTGTTCCTTGGTCTCCTTCATGTTGTATTGACCAAACCTCTGAGGCCTTTACAGAAAAGCTGGAGTTGTACTAAGATTAAACTACACACAGGTGGACTTTATTTTAGTGTTGGGACTCAATAAGATTTTTAATCCAGTTAATTGCAGGGTCTGTAATTAATTAATTAGTTAATAGCAATTAATCTCATTTTAATGGAAAACCATATACTAAAAAAAATATTTTCAATTCAAAATCCTTTTTTGTTGCTAAATTATTGAATAGATATGAGCTCAACAACAAAGATATTAATTATTTTAATCTGTTATTGATTCATTAGATTGTTGCAAAATGCTGTTAAAACCCATTCAGTTGTCAAGTGTTTCAGGAAGCCCTGATCATTCATGCAACTTCTTTTGAAAAAATTCTTTAGAAATGTGAATTGTGGACGCTGACATTAGCGTTGGGGATTTCTATGTCGCTGGAACATTTTTTGCATTGAGATGCTATTTTAGGCTTGAATAGCTTCGCTGATAGGCCGACTGCTTTTAGCACAACAATAGTCTTTTCCAGCGTCCATCAGATCGTTTTTTGAAGCAAATATTAACCGCCAGAGGGCCAAGAGAAGCATCGTCCATCGCTGCTGTGCGGCTGTTGCTTGTGTGTCAGATTTACAGCTGTACCAGAAACACACGAATACTAAGATTCCAGCTTGGTCATTTTGTATTTACATAAATTTAAAATATGCTATTAATTGCATTAAAACTTTAAGGCAGTGAAGTCTTTGTAAATAATCAAAATTAACATGCTGAAGTAGGGCTGGGCGATATGGCTTAAAAATAAAATCTCCAGTTTTTTTCAAACCAAATAAATTGTCATCCTTTTTTTTTTTTTTTTTTTTTTTTTTCCCTCCCATTTTTTTTCTTTAAGAATAAATTGAAAATGACATAAAATATTTTTAAAACTTCCTTTCATTTCAACCATCTCTTCTGGGAGTTGACCTGAATTCAAAGTCGAGCTAAATGCAACCTGTAAAACAAGATGGTGGTCCCTGGGAGAGCTGATGTCACTCTAACCTATGGAATCCCCAGGAGTGCAATGGTTTAAAATAAAAAAAAATAAATAAAATTTTCTGAAAATTAAAACTTCATAAACAGCAAATTCAGTTACTCAATAAAATCTATTGAGTAACTGAATCGCCCAGCCCTATGTTAAAGTCCCGCCTTTACTCTATTTACTAACTAGGAGGTTGCTGGAGGCAGTTGGTTTAACTGAACTTTATATAGGGGTGTCTTTTTAGATGGAGCTGAAAACAAAAGCTAACCACACTTTTTAAATTTTTATTTGTTTAAAAAAAATAAATAAATAAATAAAAAAAAAATAAATAAATATATATATATATATATATATATATATATATATATTTTTCGTACATTTTCTTCTACTTTATAATTATGAACTACAATGTGTAGGCTGATGCCTTAAAGTTTGTGGTTGTAACATGACAAAATGTGGAAAAGTTTAATGGGTGTAAATGCTTTTGTTTCGAAGCAACATCATCATCAAATGTTTTTACTGTGGAAGGGTTCTGAAAGTTTTTCACTTTACATGTTTGGACTCTGGTCCAAGCACTGCACTCTGCCTTCAGGGTTCTTTTCAGATCTCTTTGAGGAATGTCTTTTCCATCTTTGCTTTTATACTTTTTTGGCTCTTTAAGAGCATAAAGATATTAATGTGAGAGGATTTTGTAGCTTTGAGACGTGGATTTACTGTGGCGTTTTTCCAAAGCCCCTCTTTAGCCAATATGTTTGAATATCGTCTCAAATGGGGAATTTGTTGACACTTACACAACACTTGTATAGGTGACATGTTGTGGTGACTTGTGCTGTGACATGAGGATGTTACTTTCCTGGAAGCTTATTTTGTTGCTCGTTAAACACAGATGAGTTCCCATTCTTTGTTGTTTTACATTCACGTTTGACGGCATCAGAATCGGTGTTCGTGCTGTACTTACGGCTAGACTGGATGCTGGCACCACACAGCTGAACTGAACAAACTGGAAATTGCTGCTCAGCATTGATGTAAGCCAAGTGTTGGTGATGCATTTAAAGATTTGTCTTATACAGTAACTTATAACTGGGTTTTACGTTTTATGGGGACAATAATCGCTGAACTACAATTGAGAGTGCAGTAAATGCAACCAGTAGCACGATTCACCACAACATGTCATTTGGCATCAGCGACTTGAAGCCATCATCCACCGTTTATGTGGCCCCTGACTTCAAATAACAGTGATACAAATTTGGCACTTAATGCAGATGAAGACTCTTATTTCTAAACAATTTGCAAACTGGATTCATTTTTTTTAATAAGGCAAATATTCAAACTGTTTAAAATCTGCAGTGATTTGCATGTTGCTTTTCTACAAAAGTCTGACTATTGTGTTTGATTCAAATATTGCAGCTTAATTTATTGTTGAGCAGGAAAAAACATTTTTAATATAATTTTTCTGTGATTTTATTTATTTTTCTTTCTTTTCAGCCCATAAATACTTGTGATTTGATGATTTTTGGCTCACACAAGTTGGCTGTAACAAAAAGTTTGGTCACCCTGGTCTAATTTATAGTTCCTGGAGTGATTCCAGCGTGTTTTGCCTAAAGGCGAACCTGCTGGGGTGTCGACTGTTAGGAATATTGGCAGTTATCTTGACTGTTTTCCATTTACTAAAAATGAATCTTTCTCTCTATGGAGTTACCCACCGAGCACAAAATGCTTCTGACATTATTTCTGCTGATATCTATCATTTTTGACGTTGTGTTTTTAAGAAGCTGTGGATTCATACATATGGATGAGTGTTTATTGAGGGACACCTAAGTGATTACACATGCAGAACCCCCCCCCCCGTTTTATTTTATTTTATTTTTTTTTTTGTGGGAAAATTTGTGTTTTTGCTTCCTCAATCTCAAAATGGATATTTAAAACAAATACCGCAGATATCTGGGCAATCCAAGCATGAAGCACATTAGTAGAAATGAGGAAATTAGATTAGTGTAGTCAAGGCTTTTTGTTTTTTCCACCCTGTTGTGCATTTGGATTTGGTTTTGTTTGATCAGGACAGTTTTTTTTTTTTTTAAGGAGAAGACTGTGTGACTTCACACATTTTACTTCCATTCAAGGCTTGTGTCCATCTCAGTTTCTCCATTTATACTGGGGTTAAAAATAAAGGCTAAATTGTAGTGACTGAGAATCTGTTTCTGCGCTGAGTGAATGCAAATTATTTCCACCTTGATTTCCTTAGGGATGGTGAGCGTTGCCTCTAGTTCTTTTTTTTTTTTAATTGAAATGGCACTGCAGGTTTTCTTTTTGTTAAATATTGCTGTCAGCTTCATCCAAAGGGTAAACTAGAGCCCTGCCATCATGTCTGCATCCCCTAATCTAGCTTGCAGAGGGCAGAGAGTGACTATTTTAAAGTTAAAGGTGGCTGGCTGTTGATAATTTCCCGCTCTGATTCATATTTACACACCCTCCCTCAACAGTAGCGGTTTTAACAAGAAAATCTACAAGTGTCGTCATGTCCTGCTGCATCACTGACTTGAGTGTCTTCTGGGACTCCCATCAGCACACCCTCATCCAGGTTCACAGCAAGCCAGAAACCCGAAAAGCCTCATAACTATTTACCGTTGAGGTTAATTAGGCCTTTGCAGCGAAATGCTCCGCCTAACGGATGGGTGCGGGGACGGCATGAGAGCCGTGATGTCGGGGTGCTCCTGCGGTCACAGGAGGACCACCCAATGCTGCTTGCAGCTTTCAGGGGTTCTTACATCGGCTCTGCAGCAGGGATGGGATTCTGCTCTTATTTCAGTCTATCACCATTTTACTGTTTTCTCTCTATTTTTGTGTTTTGAATAAAAAATGTGAACCAGTTTTTGGGGGAAAAAAAAAAAAAAAAAAAAAAAAATTGTGCCCAGACTTTTGAAACTAAAAATCACTTTGTAACCTAACTTTACTTACTGAAAAATAAAATGTCAGTTTATATCAGAGCCAGGGACGTAAAAAGACTCAACCTGATAAAGACAGCTGGTTCTGATCTGGGGGCGACTGTGGAACCACTGGAGGGGGTGACGCAAAGGAGGATTTTACATAAAATGATGGACATCCCTGACCATCCTCTTCATGAGACTTGGAAAACAGTGTCTTCAGTCAGAGGCTTCTTCAAATTATTTGTAAAACAGACCACTACAGGAGCTCTTTCCTGCCCACAGCCATCACAATATCTAACAACTGCTTAATGAAATGAGTTGCATCACTTAATTTACCTTTTGGGATCAGTAAAGTATATTTTGATCTTAACATGATTTTATAGCTATAGCAATAAAGTTAAATCTCCAAGAAGATTCCCCCCTCCCCCATCTAGAAAAGCTCGACACTGAGACAGATTAGTTTCCTGCAGCTTCTTTATTGCTGCATCTTAATGCTTCGTAGTTTACTGATGCTGTTCTGTTTTAAAGAATTTTCCAGCTCTTAGTAAGAATCGAACTCTGTCTTTACAAATGTAAATGGCTTATGCTTGTGGCCGGGATGTGATGTCCTGGTTGGAGTTAGTCAAGTTGACAGTTTTCAGAAAGAACTCTTACTCTTCACTGGAGTTGCAACAACAGGGTATCTGGAACAAAGATGTCCTGATAACTGTCTTAGTCATTGAAGGTTATCTTGTGCTTAAAATTAGGCCTGCACCATTCTTATCACAGTATGACTTTATGCAATATGCTAATTTATTTATATATATATATATATATATATATATATATATATATATATAATTATTTTTTTTTTCTTTGTCACAACTGCAGTCGTTGACCAGAAGCAACTTTTTCTATTAAATCTTGTTTAGAGGGAAAAAAAAAAAATCAAGTAGCTGGATAGACTTCTCATTATCTAGCAAACATATTTGATATGAACTCATTAAGAATGACAAACGCTATTTTCTTCTTCTTCAATGGAAGTCCTATTAGTATTGCAAGACTGACACATTATCATGTTATGTCATGTTTTCCTTATTTCTTATTTCCTGCAGAAATGCCACCCTGCGCTCCCTGAAATATAGCTCACTTAAACATTTGTTTTTTATGAAATTTCTGACTAGACTTACAGCACGTATCAAACTCAAGGCCTGGGGGCCAAATGCAGCCCACCATAGGCCTCTTTATGTGGCCCTCTAGACTCTAGGGGGCCACATAAAAGAACATTATATTTAAGCACACAGCTGTTTTTTTTTTTTTTTTTTAAAGCTATCAATCAAATCAAAGCTGTTTTTTATCTGTATTCTGCCAAATTACATCAGTGTGAAAAGATGTTTATTTTAAGAAGTACTCAAATGCAGAGACAGCTATTTATTAATATTTTACCAGTTTATTATTAGGTTTTATCAATTCATTCTGGCACACCCAGCTCTGAGGAGATCCATGATCTTGATAAGGCCCAAAATGAAACTGGGTTTGTCACCCCCGATCTACAGTCTGAGATAAAGAGGTGTGTCTGGTTCAAGTTAATTGTGGACATAACTTGTAGAAAAGGAACTCTTCAGTGGGAGTTCTTATCCATCCACCCATTAGCTATACCTGCTTATCTTTAAGGGTTGAGGGAGGGGCCTGCTGCCTATCTCCGACTGTCACTGGGTGAGGTGGGAGACACCCTGGACGGGTCACTAATCCATCACAAGGAAACAAACAGACAGGACAAGCAGCTGTGCACACTTGCTCCTGAGAAGGGTTTAGAGAGACCTATTAACCGAACAAGCATGGTTTTTGGGCTGTGGGAGGAACCAGGAGTATCTGGGAGAACATGCAAGCTCCATGCAGAAAGACCCCAGGCTGGGATTCGAACCCAGGACCTTTTTTTGATGCAGGGCAACAGTTGCAGTGCCTTTTTTGTAAATGAAGAATGCAATTTATGGACAATGCATGTAATTTTCAGGCAGAGCAGGCCACCAGGGTGAAATGTTTTATTGTTGAGCAAGGTCAGAAAAGATGTTTGAAAAAAGTTAAATCTGTTTTGTATGTATTGCATATTCAGACAATAACATAATGCCATAACTGGTTAAAAACATGAGTCATTTTGTGTTGATAATTCAAGTGAACTGATGAACAGGTATTTACATTTTACCTGTAATTTTGTCAACTGAACTGACTGTAGATTTAGTCGACTAAAATTTTATTCGTCGCCTAAAACTAAATGACATGTTAGTCAAAAGAATAACCTCTCCTGTTTTGTGGATGAGTCAAACCAGCAGCTCCTATAACGGGCTGTATTTCTTAAGTTTTCTTAGGAAGTGCAGTCTCTGCTGGGCGTTCTTCCAAACACTGACTGTGTGTGAAGTCTCAAAAGGGTTGTTCCTAGGAACTGGAAGTGATCCAATACTGGTGCTTAGAATAAGCTCCTGGAACTCCAGAGATGCTCTGATGGGTGTGTTTTTTTGTTTTTTTTAAAAAAAACCCCGACCTTCATTTGTTCCATTATGGTTGGACTTCCTTAAAAATGTAGAGGAGGTTCCATGTACTCTTAGGTGAAATCCTTGGTGACAATTTGCCAGAAAACCAGATGGACCTTTGTGATTAGATGAGCCTGCAGGGATGTGTTTGACTTCACCTGGGAGGGTATGTGATCCGATAAAACGTGTCCGCATTATGATACCATACGATGAGCATCATGACACCAGTGCTTGGACCATAATCAACGTGTTCAGTCGAGTGCCGGTACATTTGTCTCAATAAGGGGTGCACCGACCGATCAGCCCCGATTTCCTTAACTTTAGGATATCGGCCGATTCTTGCGTGTGAAACCGATCCGATCTACCTCTGCAAAGGTCTGAAAATCAGCTGCTGTCCCCTTTCTCTCTGCTGAGAGCTGACAGTTAGCCCAGCCCACTCGGTCATGTCTGCACGTGCGCGGTTAACAAGTCACCCCACTGTTGCCAGCTTAGCAACTTTGTCACTATATTAAGAAACTTTTCAGAGAAAAACAAACAAACAAAAAAGTCAGAATCAGCTGGTCAGGCTTTTTAAAGATCGGTGATATGCCAGAAAACTGCGATCAGTGCACCCCTACTTTCAGTTTTTTTTTTTTTTTTTTTTTTTTTTAATTACCGCTATCTAATTTTATGAGATGACAAAAATACTACTGAAAGCAGTTGCAGTATTTCTGTTGTGTTAAACATAGCAGGAGCAGCAAAGTTTTTAGTTTGTGCAACGATATAAGGACCATTTCTTGTGTGTTTAGTGTTGAGAGAGAATGCAGCAACATGCATTAATGACCTCAGATCAGGAGAATGTGTAAAGCTGTTAAATGTCTGAAGCAAAAAGCAACGTCAGCAGCAAGATGTTGCAGCAAAGCCAGAAAATCCTTTCATAACCACCTGTTGTTTTTCTCATTGTTCATTTCTGTGTGTTGTTGTGGTGTGTTTGAGGCTTTTTATTTGTTTATTCATGAAGCCTTTCATTAGCGCTTATAAATATACCCCCGCTTCAATGCACCCTCCTCACATGGACCCGCTTTTTATGAGCCCAGCAGGAGCAAAACAGCTTGATATTGCTTCATCTGTCTGTAATGCATTGCTTCATCTGTCTATTTGTGTTCAGCAGGGCTGTTCTCCAAATCACTTCCTTTTGTTGCTGCCTATTTTTCATACCCAAACACCAGACCACAGTTATTCCCATCAACTTTGTTTCTCCCACTTGAGTGCACTGAAGTTCCTCAGTAAGTGTGGGAGCGAAACATTTGGAGCGAGTGGTTTTAGTTAAAATTTTCATTTAAATGGTCTAGCTTTCTGCTTTGGGCTTTTGTTGTGGTTCTAAATTGAGCGACAGTACAATAAAATCACAATTGCTGTCTGGGAAGGATATAGCTGTCCTCCAGGGAATGCAAATATTTTTGAGTTTATCCACCTGGCTTTACATTGAGTCAGTTCTTGGCCAACTTCCTCCAGTCTTTTAATACATTTTAGAGGTGTGCTGATTGTAGTTTTCTGGCCAATCACTGATCTTTAAAAAGCCTCACCTGCTGATTCCAATTTTTGCCGATACGTTTTTTTTTTTTTTTTTTTTTTTGTCTGAAAAGCTGCGAAATATAGCGACAAAGTTCCTAAGTTGGCAACAGTGGAGTGACTGTTTTTAATCGCACTCGTGCAGACTTGACCTCTCTCACAGCAGATCAAAAGTGGACAGTGGCTGATTTTCAGACCTTTTGGGAAGATAGAGAAGATCAATAAGATCAGTTTCACATGCAAGTATGGGCAGATCGCGATCGCTCAAAATTAGGCGGTTTATCGGGGAAGCCCTAATACAGTTCATAGTAGAATTTGTGGAGTTTTAATTTTTGTGTTCTGATACATAAAGCCCTGTATTTCAAAGATTTTTTTAAAATTTGACTCAGGGCTGTTTCTAGCTTTGTGGGGCCCCTAAACGAGATGCTGTTTGGGGGCCCCTTGTTTATCAAACTACAATGAAGAGATTCCTAATGAAAATTACACATCTTGAGGTGAATTAAACTGATAAACTATAATGCAAAGAAAGCAGTGATCCTCTATATGCCAATTTAAAAAAAAACAAAACAAAACAAAAAAAAAAAAAAAACAAAAAAAAAAACCCCCAACAGGTTTTGAGTGTTTGTTTAAACTCTGACTCCAGACCTGTACTTTCAGGTTCCAGCAGTCAGTCATTCCCATGGCAGCACAGACTGTTCATTAACATGTGACGTATTCATGAATCAAACACCAAAGCTGAGGTAATGATGAAAAATTTCTAGCCAGCTAAATAACAATTATCCAAGGCTAGTTAGCATGGGCATAAAACTTGCTAAAAATTTAAAAGGCTACACCTTCTCTTATCCAGCCCACAACGCCAACAAATGCGTCACCTTTAACCTTAGGTTGCTTCTCTTCTGTTTTTCCAGGGCACTACTGTGCCACTAAACCTCTTTCGGATGCCATTTGTCTGCTTTACTTATCCTGCTCATGGAAATGATTGGTAGCTGTCAATCATTCCCGTTGTACCTGTCGGCAGCCACTACGGTACTCCATGTGTGACAGTGCTGTCCAATAAATAAATATGAGCTAATAATGGCAAAAAACACCAGCCAAAGCAAGTTTTGGCAGTTTATTTATATCTTGTCTATTTTCTAAGCGTATAAAAGATGTAATAAATCTATGAGATAAAGAGGGGATATTTTAAATTTCCTGAGATGAGGCAGAACATGCAACTTTGGGGCCCCCTGGTGGCTTGGGGGCCCTAAGCATTTGCCTACAGCAAGAAACGGCTCTGCTTTGACTTTAAAACATTGAAGAAAAAAAGTGCTTATCTGTGGATTAAACCACATGAATTGAGATCTGTCAAACACGTATGCATAGGGAAGCTAATTCTGCCTCTGTTAAGGTTCAGGTTGGGTCTATTTAAAGTTATATTCGATTAGGGCGACCGTGATGTTAGACCACGCAAATGATTACTATAATAATCTCCCTGCATTGATATTTATAGTAGAACCAGTTTTTCTGAACACATCTTGTCTGTAACAGATATTACAGCTAATGTAATGTAGGTGGGGAGTGTTCCTTAGCTCCCTCCTAAGCTAGCTTCAAAACAAACATGACATGTAACGTATCTGCTACTTCGTCAGATGACCTGGCCAAAGTGCTCTACAGTACGTGAGTGCTTCACATCAGATGACTATGAGCGATTTGGATCTTGCGTAAGGTTTCCTTGCAAAGCCTTTGTACGGTCTCTGTTTGTTGCTAAGCGCTCTGAGTTTCAGCTAGTGGAGCATCTGCCACACTTTCTTAGATGCACTTTTGCAACATTAGCTTTTTGTCTGTATGTTCAAGTTCAGGATTTCTGTAGTGGAACAAATAAATAGAGCAATCTTGTTTTAGTCCCATTTAATTGAGTTGATTTCTGAGTGAATCAGAATTCAACCAGACAAACTTATAAATAATACGTATAGTTTGCTGTTAGGCTTTTAACTTCGGCAGGATGACCTGCCAGATGTCTTATGAACAGGGTGTTTTAATCTTGCAAGCATTTTGGATGAACCCAGATATATTTCACAAAGAATCACAATTTCTGTGCTCTCCTCAATTTTTAATTCTAGTTCACTTAAGTTTTCAAGGGCTTCTTATTAGGGGTGCACCAATTGCAGTTTTCTGGTCAGTCACCGATCTTTGAAAAGCCTGATCTGCCATATCCAATTTTTGGCCAATACCGATATTTTAATTTTTTTTTGTCAGAAAAGTTGCTAAATATAGCAGCAAAGTTGTTAAGTTGGCATCAGTGGGGTGACTACTCTTGGCAGAGCAAAAGGGGACAGTGGCTGATTTTCAGACTTTTGCAGAGGTAATAACATCATGGGATAAGTTTGGTTTCTCATAAGTATCGACCGATTGCTGATCTCCCAAAAATAAAGGAAATAGGGGCTGATTTATGAGTGCATCCCTACTTCTCATGTCAGTTTTCTATTAAAATTGAAGGTTTAGGAATCATGGTTGAGGACTGGTAAAAGGAATTGCATTAATAATTGCTACGACTGGTTGTGGATTTCTAATTACAAACCAAAACACGCTAGCACACAGACGGTTTGTGAGGTGAACTTAAATATAGGGCTGAAATGATTGATCGTGATTAGTCACTTATTGAAATAATCTGCAACTAATTTATTAATTGATTAATCATTAACTGGAGTATATATGTACTCAAAAGGCCATTTGTTGAGAGAACACCACCCTCAGAGTGGTAATACAAAAAATATACATTTTTCATTTTAAGATGAAAACACTTTTGTTTGTAAATATGTTCTACCCAGAACTCAAGTTGCCTAGTTTTAGTTTCAACTGGTTCAAATTCTATAAAAAAAAAAAAATGAATAAATACAAACTCCTGTTAAGCACCTTTTGCTTTCCAATTATTAATCCAAAAAGAAGAAAAAAGCAGATCAACCCCACTGTGTTGATGTTAAGTCAAGCAGAAAGGGCTGAGCTTTTCGCATGTTTTTTTTTTTTTTTCCTCCAGCTTTGCTACAAATGATCGTGTACACTAAAGAAATGCTATGTTAATGCATTTTAGGCAATAAAATGTTTATTTTTCTATTTAACAAAGCAACTAAATTGTTTCTTTGCATTTTTTTTTATTATTGTATTTCTAATATTGTATAAAATAAGCTTAACTGGTTAAATTAAAAATCTGCAGAATGTGGCAGTCTTTTTTTTTTTTTTATCTGATTAATCATCAGAATAATCGTTAGTTGCAGCCCTGCTTAAACAGAATTCTGTAAGCACCACATCAATTGTAAAGTAAGAGAGATGCCAAATTTGGACCCTTTTTGTAGAGCTGAAATTGAATGGAAAAACATTTTTCTTCTTTGTGATCAAGTTTTTATATCTGCACCAAAAGACGCAATAAAACTTTATTACTGTTTGAATTAAACGTTTGGAAACTGAGGCGAGATCACCATTGTTTACCAAGTTAAAATGTTTTCTCACTCAGTTCAGAGGGAAAGTGCCTGTCAGATGGTCCTCCGTCTGTCCAATGCAGTGCTTGTTAAAGTGCTGGATTATCCATTTAACCGAGTGTTTCCTGAACTTTAATCAAATGACAAAATTTCCAGTGGAAGCAAGACTTTTCTGTGCAAGTTAAGAGTAATCTGTGACTTAGAAATGCAACAGTCAGTGATTGGTGGCAGTTCTTTAATCCCAGATTTTTATCAAACTTTAACTGGGTGGCTTTATTAGAAGCAGAGGCAGAGTGAGAGAGCAGTCGCTGTAAAACAAGGATTTACCATTAAATATAAATTATTACAAAATGAAACTCCTCACTGGTGCTGACTGCTAACCGATCCGACTCCCACACCTAAGAATATTGTTGTTAGGCAGTCTGGAAGTTCTTGGGTATGGCTTTTTTTTTTTTTTTTTTTTTTTTCGTGTTTTTGATAAAGGTGGGAATCTTTTTACTATCTCATGAACTGATTCCGATTTTCTTGAGGCGACGATTCGATTCTAAATCGATGTTCGATTCAAAACAGTTATTTATAATACCTGCTTTAAACTATAGATGTGCAAAGGATCTTCATGATCTAATCCAATCTGCTTTGCAAGGCAGAATGAGAAATGGAGACAATAAAGCGTCTCTTTCAATTGTATTCAGCTTCCGACCTTAATCCATGCTTAGATGGAGTTACTCCCTCCGTGCATCCTGCGTTTTGCTCTTACGAAGCGGTCACAGAGAAAGTCCCACACCTTTCTGCAGACAGCCTCCTCCGTGGACGATGATGTTGCAATTTCTACCCAGCAGTTTTTAGCCTTTTGATAGACTTTGAAGTTATTTTATGTAAATTGTAAAAAATGTACATAATTCCTTACCGTGTCAGATAAACGTTCCGTATTCATGTCGCCTATGTCGACCAGAATCAGTTCAGCTGATTGTCACTTTAACATGTTTTCCTATTCCATATAAATCCTCCTGCAGTATCAATAAACAGTCTGAACAGAGGCAGCGGTTTCCTCTCCATACTCTTCTGATCAGTTTTTTTTTTTTTTTTTTTTTTTTTAAAACACGCCAACCAGTGACTCCCATCTCTAAATGAGGCAGGCATCGTTGTACTTCATATTTTCTCAAATATTTCAGTACAAAAATAGAACTTTCGACAAACATTTGAGGAACTGTTTGTTTTCAGAGGAGGGTATGACTTAAAAACGCAGCAGTGATTCGTTTGGAGCGTGGGTAAATGATCAGAAGCAACAGAATGGCAAGTCACGCCTGTGCTTTGTGTTGATACCAGTGGTGGACGACACGGCTAGGGTGACACAGACGAGCAGAGGCTGCACATGCTTCATGCATATTGCAAACGCAGCAGCACCTGCTAATTTTAGAGTGGGATGACACGTCTGTGTGTTGGGAGTGTGTGCTGCCTCCGGTGACAGGTCCCATTTCTCTATCCTGCCAGGGTGTTTTTTTTTTTTTTTTTTTTTTTTTTTTTTTTTTTTTTTTTTTTTTTTTTTTTTTTTTTTTTTTTGCTTTAAAAATGAGAAATATATTCATATGTTCTCTGTTCTGTTGCACATAAATCCACCAGCAAAAAAAATCTACAACCTGACCAGGAAGCAATTTCCATGCTCTTCAAGCCCAGAATCCTGTACACTAGTGGTGTCCAAACTTTTTGCATGCTCAGCAACAAATTAACGTGTGTATTCATTAAAAAGGTCTGAAAAAGGGTCTCAAAGTTATACAGCTTCCTAACTTGTTGGTCAAGATTATTATTTTTAGTTTATTTCCAGCAACAACAATTAAAACTCTTTGAAAACCCTTATCTGCATTCAGCCCATTTTAATTATTGGCTGTGACTAAGTGTTTTTGAGTAAAAAGTCACTGGAGATTTGTGGCCCTACTTACTATATTAAAATGAAAACAATTTTTGTTTTTTGTTTTCAATATGGCTAATAAAAGGAAACCACTTGTTTTGTACCTAAAATGTTCCATTTAAGATCTAAATTTGTCAGTGAAAATCTCATGCAAAAAGTCTCCATCTGGATCAGCTCCATTTGCTGGAGGACCATTTTAACTATTCCTAAACCAGGGGCCACACAGAACTGTTCCAAGGCCTGTAAATGGGCCCCCGGGCCACACTTTGGGCACCCCTGCGGTGCGCCAAAGGTTCACTAAATCCTCCAGTTATCAGATATCATTTCCTCTTACTGTGTCCAGGCTGGTGTAATGGAGCTGTGGTTTCCTGTGTTTGCGAATGTTTGAATGCTGAACATGAAGTCTTGTATTGGAGTCCTAAAATGCAAATGCAATCAAATTTTGTTCATAGGAAACCTGGCAGAGCTCATTCAGGCTCTTTAAATATGTGCTTGCTAGAAACTATTGTGGTTGAGTGGCTTGAAAAAGAATTTGTGCCACTTGAAGTTTTTCATGTTTTGACACGTTACAACTGCAAACTTCAGGGGGTTTTTTTTGTTTGTTTTTTGTTTTTGTTTTTTTTACTGGAATTTGATGTGCTACGCCGATTGGAAACTGGTGCATGTTTGCAAAATGGAAAGTTTAAAGTAGGGTTAGATTATAAAACCTTTTTACAAGTGTCATTGGGAAATTTAAAAAGAAGGGAACGATTGCAAACCTTGCAACTAAACTGACGGGCCTGTTGAGAAGAGCATTAATCAGAAAAATAGCCAAGAGCCCCATGGTGGGAAACATAGTGGTGGCAGCATCATGCTTTAGGGATTACAAGGCTATACTATACTTTTCTTTAAAATAAAAAATAAATAAATAAATAAATAAATAAATAAATAAATAAAAAAAGATTAAACTACACAAGGATATTGTGATGGATTTTATTTAGGGTAGGACGATATGGCTGGAAAACGTATCACGATATAAGTGTTTCATATCAGTAGATGTTGATAATTATTGATATTTAAAACAAAATCTAATCTGGTGACATGACTGTTCCTGATTAATCCTCAGTTTATCCTCTCCAGCTGTTCTACTCATTTTCTCCTTTCACTCCATGCCGCTGACTTTATTTTTAAGCAGTTCTGAGGCTCCGTGAGGAAACCTGAAACTGCTGCTGCGCAAGTTACTCGACAGGTTGTTGCTAGGTAACCAAAGTGCGAGTGAGTTAGTTCATGCCACTCGCCTTGCTTAGCTGGCTGTGAGAGGTTGAGTGGCTAAAGTATTTCCTCTGCCTACATCCCCCAGAATGCTGTGCGGTTCTGGATCAGAGTTCAGTGAAATTATTGAACATTCTATCGGACGCATTTTCTGTGAATATTGCTCACGTCTCTTGTTGCGATATATATTATTGGTTTATAGCCCAACCCTACTTTAGGGGCTTCAGAGTAGAGTACAATCACTTTCAACTTTCATATGCCACATAAAATCCTAATTAACTAGATTCAGTTCAGAAATCCTCCAGTAGCAGTCAGTCTTGCAGTGTATCTGTTGAGGCCTCTGACTGTTCTGTAGGACAGCCTCACGACTGTTATGACATGCTAACAGCTGAATTTTCAGGCAACAGAGACGATATTCTATAGTAGCTTGTCCTGGATGACATCAGTTATCGACAAGAACCTCTAATCCACCTTATGTGCTTCTGTTGCTCCTCCTTAGATTTAAAGCCGTATGGTTAGAAAGCCGGGCAGAAAGATGTTGGAGTTGGGATGCAATCCTTGACGGTTTGAACTTCCTCCTCCTTTTTCTGCTCTCTGGTCTTGCTCTGCATCCATGAAGCCTTGTTTTCAACTCCTCTGGGATTTGGAGTCATTGCTCAGATATCATTTGAGCTTTTGAGATGCTAATCAGATGCTGCTGGTTGTTTTAAAGAGGGGGAAAAACAAAAAAAAACTTGTTGCCACGATTACCCATCATAACTATTAAAAAGTAAAAAAGGAAGAACAAAAAGCCTTCCAGCTGCACATTCTTCTAATAGTAAGACTTTATTCTGGTTAGACTTTATTCTCCTCTATTTGACTGACTATATGACTTAATTGTCATATGGCTTTATTCTCGTATTACTGCGACTGTATTCTTGTAACATTGACTTTATTTTCATAAAAATATTGTTATCCTGGCCCTAATACTCTGTCATAAATTTGACCTGAATTCAAAGTCCAAATAAATGGAAGCTGTAAAAAAAAAAAAAAAAACTGCTTGTCAAAAAAGATTGCTGCCCTGGACGTGCTGACGTCACTCTAAACTATGCAAATGCAAAGAGTGCATTGGTGGGAAAAAAAAAAAAAAAGTCCTGATTATTATTTATTTATTTATTTTTTCCAAAAATGAAATCTTCAAAAACCAAAAATTCGATTTATCGCCCAGCCCTCATCAACCAAAAAAAAAATGAACAAAATTTTAGGAAAAAGGACACATCAGAACTAACGTAACAGAGCTATTCCAGCATGCTGCCACCATGTCTAAAAACAAACACCTGACTTGTTCCTTATCACAGGACGCAACGAGCCGCTGAAAAAAGACCGTCCCAAGTGGAAGAGCGACTACCCGATGACGGAGGGACAGCTGAGGAGCAAGCGAGACGAGTTCTGGGACACTGCGCCGGCCTTCGAGGGCCGGAAGGAGATCTGGGACGCTCTGAAAGCCGCCGCCATGGCCCTGGAGTGCAACGACCACGAGCTGGCCCAGGCTATAGTAGACGGAGCCAGCATCACACTGCCACATGGTGAGGAGGACTTCCATCGGAAGATTTCCTCATAAATTGTTTTTATTGTGTTATACACAAATCAAATACATGTTAAGATTAGATGAATTTACAAAGAAACAAAACGAAATGTGCAAAAGAGTCCAGTGCAGTCCTTTAGGTATTGGTAGTAGGAATTGTGTTTTGTTGATATGATAGAGGAAGAAAGGGAAAACGTAATAAAATAATAAAAAAAACATTATATAATAAAGGGAAAAAAAGAAGTCCTTAAGTACATTGCTGATCATAATACAAATAACAATAGTACTTATAAAAAAAATTAAAAATGATAATAAACCAATAACAATATTAGCAATAATAAGTTGACATTGTCTGCCCCCAGCCAGAGATGAATATGTCCACTCTGTATGCTATGTTTCCAAATGAAATCTTTTGATACTCTATGCAACCCTAATCTTGTGTAATGCATTTAAAAAAGACATGGCAAAATGGGATGTGAACCCCACCTAAACCATTCTTACCCTGTCTTTTGTGTATTACACAGCTTTTTTGGTTTTTCCCTTTTCTTTCCCTTGGTTTTGTATTTTTTTTTTTTTCCTTCCCCTTTTTTTTTGTTTTAAGCCTTTCACAATGTCATGATTTAAAAAAAAAAAAAAAAAAATGGAAAAAAAAAACAGAAAAACCCACTATAATTAGTTGGTCAACAGTTGGGGTGATGGAGCACAGTGGAGAGAAGCCTGGGACACTACCCTGATGAGCTCCACAATTTGCTATAGCAGTTCTCCCCTCCCCTCCCTTCACAGGGACCCTAACTGAATGTTACGATGAACTGGGGAACCGTTACCAGCTACCAGTCTACTGCCTAGCGCCCCCTGTCAACCTCATCTCAGAGTGCAACGATGAGGACCGCAATGACAGCCCCGAACCCCCTGTAGCCTCTAAAAAAGAATTTCAGCTTAAGGTAACGACAATCAGAATCATGTCTGTGTTGATCCATGTACTGTGTGGAATAAAAATATTGATCAGTTCTTTGCCTCTTTAGGTACGACTGTCCACGGGTAAGGACGTGCGTCTCAACGCCAGCATGGCCGACACCATCGGGCAGCTGAAGAAGCAGCTGCAGGCCCAGGAGGACATCGACGTGCTCCAGCAGCGCTGGTTCTTCTCTGGTAAGCTGCTCACGGACAAGACGCGGCTACAGGACACCAAGATCCAGAAGGACTTCGTCATTCAGGTCATCGTCAACGCGCAGGCATCGGGAGGCCTCAAACCGTCACCGATAACCAGCCACTCTTCACCCACGTCTGATTGAAGGTGCGATTTAGTGGGGGTGAAGCAGAGGTACCACCTGATGCTGCTGCTGTTGTTGAGAGAAAACAGAGATTTGGAGGTTCAGGGAATAAAGGAAAAGTGCTGCTTAGTTTCATGTAACATGTCTTGTTTCTGTTTATTTTATCCCATTTGGAGGAGCAGATTGCTGAGTCTGGAGATCCTCACCCTCTTTAAGCCACTTTGAAATCAAAGTGAAGCGCATCATGCTGGCAGAAACGGTGCCCTTCACAACTGCATATACTCTGGGCTGTTCATCCGCATCATGGAGCGCCAACAGATGCAACGCAGAGGGCTTTGTATTGGATTGAACCAGCTCTGCTGTCGCCTCCGCTGAGGAAGGTGGACTACAATGCAAGACATTTTTTTTTCTTCCTGTATTTTACTGAGAAAATACTAACTGAGCTGTTTTGCACAATTAAAGATTCTTACTATACTTCTGCAGTAGATTGTGTGCCTTCGACATGATAAAGGGTTAATATGACTTCCTGCCCTAGGCTGAATCCTGTGCATTTCTTTTTAGATTCAAATCAGTCAATGATTGCTGTCACTGCTGCCTTTTATTATGCTGTCCTGTAATGGGTATGTATGTGTTAATGCAGAAAAAACAATCTGATAAAATTATAGCGTTCCTTATTGCTGCCTTACTGACCTCTTCATGACCACTAGGAGGAGCCACACTGCCTTGTCTGTTTAGTCCCTTACAGCTTATTGTTTTTGTGGATTTTTTTTTTTTTTCCCCTCTCCAGATGATAATTGTAATTACCGAGTATTCCCAGAAAACAGAAAATTCTCTTCACCAGCATATATTTACTTGGTGTGTCAAAACTATGATCCAAAGCCCAGATTCAGAGATTCAGATGTTGATTTCAACTCTGCAGGACTTGCTCCCCCTAGAGGTAGCATGTTGTATAGAAAGTGGTGAACTCGTGTTCCACCAAGAAACAAAGGGATGAATTGTAGTCCATCTATTATGACCTGTTCAGTTTTCCACCAGTTTTCTGAGTTTAAGTGCTTTCTTCACCTCCCTCCCTTTCAGAATAAACCTATGATTTGGTCTCAAAGCAGTTGGGTGACACAGACTAAAGATTCAATTTTTGACCTGTATTACATCAGGAAGTCCAGGGTTTGAGTGTGGCTGCTTTATTTAAAAAGGGTGAGATGGGGTTTGTTTTCAGTCACCGCTCCAGTTGCTCAGTCCTCCAGCAGTAACATCAGAGCAACTAAAGCTTCTCATTATGGTACTTTTATCCTGTCATATCATTTCTAACACGTTTCCGGTACCAGCGCTTCTTAAAGGGATACTCCACCATAAACGTTGCACACTTGAACAAGAAGCTCTTTCCTACATGTGCAATATGACAGACCTTGCATTGTTTTTGTTTCTAAATCTGCTTACACTGCAAGAAGACAATCTTAACTATTTTGGTCTAGTTTCTAGTGCAAATATCTTGAATACACTTGAAATAAGACAATAGCTTGCAAGTAACTTCTCAGCAGATATAGCAGCTTGTTTTAAGTCAATAATTCCTTAGTATTGATTGAAAAAAGTACTGGTTCCACTAGCAGATTTTTAAAACTTGTAACAAGACATTCTTCCCATGTTATAAGTGCCTATATCTTGCTGAAAAGTAACTTATAAGTTAGTTCACTTGGAATGTGACAAAACTAAGATTTTTACACTAGAAACTAGACAAGAAATACCTGGTGAGATTTAGTTTTTGCAGCGTAGGACCAGCGGTGAGTTGTGTGAAAGTAAAGTGAAACCCGGGTACAGGCCAGCTGTGATCGTCAAGTCTGCGTCAGATAATCAGCAGCAGCTTCCCCCCCACTGGCTGCAAATGGATATTTTTGTACTAAATGTATTCACACATCTTCTTCGAACAATCTGAGCACGGTTTGAAAGCCAAACCCTTTGCTGAGCTGTAAGTCCTGCCCGTCTTAGCTGTGAAGCCACCTCTCAGTTTCAGGGTGAGGTCATCTATTGTACCGCCATCTGTGCTGAGTTGAGCCTTGAGGAGGTGTTTGAGTTTTTCATATAGAAATTTACTTCCCCCCCCCGTACTTATTTATTTTTTTTGTCAAATTTAAAGGGACTTGGATACAATTTAAGAGCTTAAAAAGAACCTCAAAAAGGAACCTCTTGATTTAGTTCTCTGGGTCCAGTAAAGCACAACATAAGGACTGGAAATCAAAGAATTTTGAAGCGGCAACTTTACCTGGCTTCCGATCAGTTCGCTCCTGTGTACCTTCTATTTAATACCTGTAAACAGAACACTTAGTGCTTCTCCATAGCAGAGCCATTTATTTCTCTAGTTAAGAAGCCAAATAACACACAACTACATTCTGTTCCATTGAACCTTAAGTAGAATTGCCTAAAATTATTTTAGAAACGTCCCCAAAGCTGGTAAGAAATTTGTCTTTACATTTTATTGAGCACAAAATGGCAAAGGAGCAGAATGAGCAGCTGGAATGTTCCCTGTTTTCCTCAGCAGCCTTAATGCAGGGCAACATCAGCTCCCAGCCGTCGTAAAAACAGTCAACATGCCTTTGTTTTGTTGCCACTTTTAGAAAAGAAATAATGGAATAATATTAAGGGGTCTTAAAATTGCAACTTCAGGGTAAACAAAAACTTTGTTTTGTCATTTATTAAGGGTGTGTTTACCTCATTTTAAAACCAGTTATCTCCTGATATGTGCAATCTGTAATGGAAAGCCTTGTAACAACAACAAAAAAAAAATTCCTTGACTGTATGTTGGAGAATTTAAGTTTCCCCTTTAGCATAACCTCCCGGATGGAAGTGGTACAGCCAAGGTTCGCTTCCGTTCCCATCTCCTTCTGTCTGTCTTGGTCACTTTCTCAGTTGGGAGCTGCTTGTAAAACATTATAGTACAACAAATTTGTGTTTTTAGTTTTCAAAGCTGTGAATTTGTCTCCCACTTGATAGATTTCACTCATATTTGTTTGCACATTTTGGGGGGGGTGGGAAAAAGGATCTAAAAATGCTTTGTTTTTGCAGCAGATGTTAATTTTCCTGGAGGGAGATTAATGTTCGCCGTCAGAAACATCACAATTCTCCAGAGATTTTAGAGTTTCAGTCTGTCCACATCGGAAACTCTGAATATTCAGGTCAGTCTGGAGAAACGGGAGTAAAATGTATAAACCCAAGATTCTGGTACATTTCTACACCTCAGAACCGAACACTTGACAGAGTAATGTAAAGGTTGTGCACGTTTGCTTTTATGCTACACAAATGAACCACCAAAATGACTATGAAATTAAATAAAAGCCATATCATGAGATTAAGAGATTTTATTATTCTTATATCAGCAGGAGCTGCCACTCCATGTATTACTTACTATTCTTGCCTTTAAGAACTTTAAATGAAGTTGTAGGATTAGGTTAGAGTTTCTCTGTTTTCACCCCAGAACAGCCATATCTAAAGCACTAAAATAGGTTTAGGAATGCATTTTAGTCAGAGAGAAATGTTCATAATTGACATGACATTTACAAGTTATTTTACTGTTAAGTTCATTTGTATTCTGATTTCATGTAAAATGATGTTTTTAAAGTGTTGAATAAAGTAAAAGGTGTAAAAATAATTCTTGCATTAGTTTTTCCTTCAGTTTTTTTCCCCCTGCTGGAGCCAATCTACACATGCATCTCAACAAGTTTAATGTGATTTCAGTCATTCAGTTCAAAAGGTGGAACTCCTACATTATTACGCAGTGATAAATTTGAAATATTTTTGATTAAAACTTACAGGTAATGTTTAGAACATTACATTAAACCAGTTTTAATGAAGAAATGTTGACCTAATGAAAAGTGTACATATGTACTGTACAGTATATGCAATTCATATTCGTTTCAGGCTCTTTTGCATGAATTTCTTGGGCATGAAGGTTTTTCTTCACAATCCTTTCAAGGCTGGATCTGTGCTTGTACACATTTTTTTTTTGCTGTGCTTTTTCCTTCCACTCAATTTTCCAACTGGTTAGATAAAGCACTATCTGATAAGCCATCTTTTTCCAATGACCTTTTTATGCATTAAAATATCTTTTAAAATAGTTTCATGTAATTCTCAATTTCAGAGAAACTGAATTTTGGGTTTATATTAACCGTAAACCATAATCCAAATTAACTATTTATTATACAAACAGGGCTATTTTAAACCACTTTTTGAACTGTATTACTGTAAGTTTTCAAAAATATTCAAATTTGAGAAATTTCTGTGTATCTTTACCACAAGATGGCGCTGTCCTCATGTGCACAGTTGGGAATAAAAGTTACTAAACAAACATAGGCAGCCTTGTTTGTTTCAGTCTTGTGTGTCTTGGCAGATATGTGCAGCTCATGACTGACTGATTCAAACAAGAAATCCAGTTTATGAAGACAGACCCCATATTTTTTTTTTTTTTTTTTTTTCCCCATATCTTGTTTGCTGTGCAACCTGAAACACAATTACAGAACTTGGTGTTTCACAGTCATTTGACAAATAACAGTGAGGCCAGACAGATACTGCTAAATCATATTTTTCATTCCTTCAAAGCCACTTGTTAATCAGATGCATTTTTAATGTTTCTCATAGTAAACTAGCAGTTCTAAATCATAAGCTTTAATTGTGTTTATTCCAAAGAGCAGCTGTGAAATGCTTATCTTTCTGTCTGAACAACAGGAAGCTGCAGGGACTGTGTTTAGAGAGTGAGTCAGCTTCTCTCGAACAGTGCCATTCTAAAAAGCCACATACGGTATTTTCTGATTGTTATGTAAGGATCCCATTCCGGCATTAGCTGCACACATGGGGTGACACATCGAGGGGAAGTTTTTTTTAAGGCAATGCAGCTCTGTCTTTTTCTGTCAACAGAGTCTGTAGAAGGCCTGTGGCACTCTGAGTCTGGGGGGAAAAGGCCCTATCGATGGTGAGATTTCACGGGGAGAGCTGTGTTTTTGGTCACTCGCCCATTGGGCTTTACCCTAAATTCTGACAGACCCACCCCAGCCCCCAACAAACCCCAGAACAATTCCCTTCAAATGGGGAAATTCCCAACCCACATGTTGCAATTCCCTCCTCTGTGGCTTCCAGCTCCACTGACCAGTAGTTTACCAAGCAAACCCTCTCACAAACACGTAGCCAGTAGTTATATAACATTATGTCATGGGGTTCTGTAACTGTGATCTCTGGGAAATGGACACCAACTGGGGTTAAATCTCATTAGCCTTTAAGACTCTGGGTCTCACACCAACCTTATCGTCATGTTTTTTTTGCCCTGTTTACCATTTCAGAAGTGGAAATAAAGACATGTTTGTTGCAGAGATGCAGTTGTGTTTTTGTTTTTTTGTTTTTGTGAACCTTCCCCAAAGAGTAAAAGTAATACTCTCATCACACTATTACACATCTGTCTTGCATTTCAGTGGCACATTAAGATGTCAAACATTAAGTAAAGAATGCATCTTGGACTGTAAAATGTGTTATGTAAGGTCAAGCTAAGTCATTGGGGTCAGATTTTGTGCTGAAAAATTCTGTGGTGTGAAGTCAAGACTTGGAAACAACTAATGCCACCACAATTGACTGATGTGAACGTAACTAAATTTCGTTCTACGCTATGCAGATGCTCTGTGTGCACCAGTGAAGAGTCTCTCACCTCCAAATGCTGAACGCTTGAAGCGGCTGCAAGTATGACCAGTTATCTGATTTGAGCACTGGGGGCATTCATAGACTGGAGAGCATTGAACTTTCATTGATAGATGGTTGGTTTGTCATTAGGTATGACGAAAAGACAATCTCAGGAGGAAGGCAACAAACTTTGTCCAGATGAAGAAGCAGAGTGGACATTTCATGCAAATACACATGCATTATACAAAATGGGCACATAATAGATGACATGCATTTTATATTTCACAAAACCTGTTTCACTTCTTTGTTTAGGCCTATGTGTCAAATGTCCTTTAATTTGCCAACCTTCATAGCGAGGGAAGAAATGGTCACAGGAGGTAAAGTTTTAGGAAAGTGCACTTTGGTCAGCATGTACTTGGAACATTACAATAAAAGTTGCTGTTGGTTGTATTATATGTTGGAGTTAGTATTATGTTCTCTAAAGTGACGACATAGGCGTGTTGTGTGATGTAGAGGTAGAGTGGGCACCCCATATATGGAGGCTAGACCTTATCGCAGCTGTCCTGGGTTTGATTCCCACACTTGGGTCTAAATACTGCAAATAACAATCACTAGTGCCACAAAATACCTTAAAATAAATAAATGATGTAGAAAATATGGACTGAAGGAAGGATAGAACCAGTCCTACAACAACCTTTGTTCAGTCTTCAAGTGGAATCAAGGTAACATTTTTCATTTATATAGTTGATAACATTTCAGCCATATGAAATTTCATTCCTTTTGTAGTTGTGATGACAATAGGAATAAAAAAAACTGCAGTATCTGCAGTTTGTGATTTGGTTATATTTTTATTTGTAATAAGGTAGGGCTGTTTGATATGGCTGAAAAACATATCAGGATATAAGCATTTCATATCAGTCTGTTGATAATTGTTGATTAGTTTTTTGTTTTAAATGTGAAATATTGCCAAACTGGTGATGTGACCTTTCCTCTTTTATCCACAGTTTTCACTCCACTCCGTTGTTTATTTTTAAGCAGTTATGAGACACTGTGGCGAAACCTTAAAGTTGTTGCTAGGTAACCAATGGGCAAGCGATTTAGTTGATGCCACCAACCTAGCTTAGCTGGTCGTAAGAGTTTGAGTGGCTAAAGTCTTTCCTTTGCCTACATCCCCCAGAATGCTGTGCGGTTCTGGATCGGAGTTCAGTGAATATTCTATTTCTTGAATATTCTATCAGACGTGTTATTTGTTGATATTGATCACGTGTCTATCACGATATATATTATTGATTTATTGTCTAGCCCTATGAGGAAATATCGGTCTGATTTGAATATATTTATTTCTCATATTTGGCCTCTTATGAAGCCAGTTTAGAGTTAACCCATTAGGAAGCAGTTTATATGAAGACCCTTGCTTGTTGCTATTTGTTAGCATGTTGACATAGCATTGAAGACAAACTATAGCCAAGAGAAATAAATTAAATTGTGAAAATATTCGTTAAATATGTCCTGTAGATTTAAAAGTCACCAAAAGACAATTACTGAAATAGACAATAATCAACAAGGATATTTTTATCTTTTATTAGCTTTTTTAGTAGATAAATTATTTAGCTATAGGTTCAACTGAAGCAGAAATCTAATAATTTGCTTTTAGCAACTTTTTAAAATCTCCCAGAAGATAACATTAAACTGCTTCATTTAAACAAAGATATTTTGAACATTTCTAACAGCTTAAACAGGTTGGTGGGCTCACAAATTGGGTTTACAATGGAAATCTCTGTCAGACTGCTTAAAGGAGTTTGTTTAAAGGGGTCGTAAAACTGTTGCAGTTCCATCTAGTATTTAAATCTGAAAACATATCCATAGAAATTTTGCCTGGTTGCCACTTGGAGCATGAGCTTAAATTTTTACCAGATCTGGTAGTGGAAACACCACAAGCTGAAATTCCCATCTCGAGTTTCTGCTGATTTCCTGCATCGTTGATTCTTTTCTATCGGAAGGCTTCGGTGCTTTCCAGTTTTTATTTTAAGGAAAATTTTCCATTTGCATTGTAATATTTTACTCAACATCAGCATCACGTGTATTTTTCCGCCTTGGATGGCTTGATTACCTCGACACTGGCAAAAGAAGGGGGACATCCAGCGTGCATGGCTGCGTTTGATGGAATTTTAGATTATGCTGAGTTTCTCAGCAACAGTGTAACAGATCAAAACTTTGCATTTTCATAGTAGATTATGGTTGTGACTTCACTCGGAACATATTTGCATCCCTATTAATTCTCTCCAGTTGCAGTTTTGGGATCAGTGTGATGGAGACTCACTTCTTAAGAAAATGATTTTGAAATACTAATCCTATTTCTTTCGGAATGATGCAGACACGATGTTAACAAGAGACTGTGGGTTAAAAAAACAGCAGTTTGTTATGCAATACAGACTTTGATTCAGCATAGCAGAGAATTTTAATGGGAACAGATGAAGAAAGAAAATCCCCAGCGCAAAGTGCATGCATGTGTTTGTGTGTGCATATGTGTTTATCAGGGGCTTGTTATGCTGGATAATCCCCGGATTCCTGCTCGCAATGAATGTTCATCCACTTACCCAACACTCACCTGGCTTGCACCTAAACCTTCCCTAATGCTGCCGCGTGTGTGTGTGTGTGTGTGTGTGTGTGTGTGTGTGTGTGTGTGTGTGTGACTCACCTAATTCTTCCAACCATAAACTAACAGTTTGAACCTACTCACCTGATGGCCTACGTCATGTAAGAGCCGAGCCTGTGGAAGAGTTTTAAAGCTTAAGGTATCACTTTAGGGCTTAGCATGGTGGGGAAACATGGAAGGATTACTGAATTACTGAATGAGCCCACCTGGCTGGGGCCCAGTGGGCTCAAATGGTTCTGTTCTGTCCATTTCTTCAAATGTTCTTTCACAAGAACCAAAATGATCACAACATAATATGACAAGATAAAATGAATGAAAAGGCCCCTCAAACCAACTAATGTCATAAACACAAAGACACAAAGCAAGATTATTTGACAACAATGATTATAGATTTCAAGACAGTATCTTAAAAAGAAGAAAAAAAATCCTTCTCAGGCAGGTTTTCGACCACAGCCCAGCAACGAGACTGGATTAGAAAAAATTTTAAATGCCATGTCTTAACAGCAATGCATCAAAATGTACTGGTCTTGATTTCACAGCAGCTAAGTGCTATGCTTGATACAGCTGATTATAACATCTGGATTGTCTCAAAGCAAACAAAGATCACAAGTGGAGTACCTCAAGGCTCCACTGAACATGTACATGATCCCACTAGCTCAGATTATAGAGTACTACAACATCTCCTACACTATGTATGTTTATGACATAGAGTTTTTACATATGTGTCACCAAGTCTGTCCAAAATAATATATAATTATCCTGACTCTTGCTCTCGGTGACGATGAATGCTTTTTTTTCTTCTCCTGCTCCCTCCCCTGTTCTTTCTTGCTTCTGCTCTCTGTCCTGTGCTGTCTTGTTAATCTTTTGGAGCCTTTCTTTGTATATCTTCTGAATTGGAAATCATGGATCTGCTCAGCTGGTCTCTCAACAGAATTGCAGGCTAGTTGCGGTTCCTGAACAGCAGGAGGGATTAGACTTTGGAGAAATTGCAAGCTCGGCTTGGCAGAACTGACCACAAATTTGGCTGTTTGGACTCGCCATTGAGACGTACCAGTGAGACTTTAAGGCAGATGAAAATTAATGGAGTCAGTCTGACCCAAAACAATTGTTGTTATCTGAATCTGGCTCCCCTGTGTCAGCCTTGGAAAGCTGGATTTCTTAGTTTTCACACATGCATACTGTCAGGGACCAAGCAGTAAGGCACAAGGACAAAGGTGCCTCTGTTTTTTTTTTTCAAAAAATGAATCCAGAATCCATCAAAAGCAAACCTCAAGAATTTAGAAAAATTATCCCAAAAGATGATCAAATAAGACAAATCACAAACCTAACTAAGGATAACAAACATGAACTGACCTCTCAAAATGAACACACAAGGGAATTTATACACGAAGGCAATATATTACAAGAATATAGTAATTGTAATATAGTATATTACAAGAAATGAGGAGGGGAGGGGGAAGGAGACAGAGACAAACAATAAATAAATTGAGGTAACTAATTAAAACCAACAAATTATAACGACAACAGAAATGTGAAAACTAAAACATCCTAACACCAAAAATGCTTCTAAACGGTTGAACTTTGAGAGACTGGTAGCTTCTCCAGAATCAAGTCCCCTGCTTCCAGCAGCCTGATGGGTTCCTCCACTTCCTGGTACTGACCCTTTGCACGTGACGTCACGCTCTTCAGAAAGCGGCCCACTCCACCATGATGGACGTCAAAACAACCTATGCCCTCCTGTAAAGCTTGTCAAAAACCAGACAGTTGGTAGGCTAATATCACTTTTGATTAGTTGATTTCACTTTAAAAATGGTCAGAGGGTGCTGCACGGTCGGCTGCACTAACAGACAAGGATGAAAACCAAACTTGTCATTTTATTGTTTTGTGGCAGACCACTAGGGGGCTCCACTCACACCCAGATGACCAGATGTTTTGATTCAAAAAAATATGAAAAAAATATGAATTTTTTTTTTTTTTTTTTTTGGTGCTTACCATTACTGTGTGTACCGTTACTCTGTTGATCTCTGTTGGGGGTCAAGTAAACGAGGTGATCAAACCTAGCTCCTGTGTTGTCTTTCAATTCAATTCAATTCAAATTCAAAAATACTTTATTTATCCCAAAGGGAAATACAATTTCTTTCTCCACCACAGTTTACTTTTATTGATGAAAGATGATGGCGATGTAGCGATGTATCGCAGCTATCCATCAATCATAACAACTGCCAGCCCTCAGTGTACTTGTGGATATGCAGTGAACACTATTTACAAGGTGAGAAGATTAACGTTCATATACTTTATAAGTAGGAAGATTAGTAAGATGCAATTAAATATCGCATTATGGAGAAGGTACCCGCCTAATAATTAGTAACCATGGAGAAAATGCCCCACCATTCTGTAGCATACCATATACGAAAAAAAAAAACCCAGTGAGCATCTAGACATTTGTATGCTTTTCAGTCTGCTCTGGTGTAAGGCAAAATGCTGTGTATGACATAGTGAAAAACGTATGTGGTGTGGATTCAGGCAAAGTCGTTGACTTGATCAAATACACCTCAGGGGGGAGAAGCAATGGGCTGATTTCTGAGCTAGCTGTTTCTAACTTTTGTAAATACTGCTGTCTAAGACCCAACAAGGTGTGACACTGTCACAGACAAATTGACTTGACTTAAACAAGCAGAAGCCATGGCTATACTGGCAAAAATAACTTGGGAAAACAATGTCAGTCGCTCCGCTCATTACTGCCGTCCCTCACTTCTGACGTCCATCATGGTGCCTCGCGTGATTAAGTGACGTGGTTGCAAAGGGTCAGTTGCATCAAACCACTCATAACACACACACACACACACACACACACACACACACACACACACACACACACACACACACACACACTCATAGTCATCCCACCCTCCAACTCACCACCTCTGATGGCCCCCCTTGTCTTGACCCCAGTACAGCAACCTAGGTCAGATGCGATGCACCAGGTGCCAGGTGGCTGCGTCGCTCACCTGGGCAGCCTGTGCTGTGCCCCTCCCCCCCAACACACACACACACACACACACACACACACACACACACACACACACACACAACATACAGATGTCTGTATGTTGTTTTTTGTGCTGAGGGGTTAGGGATACAGTCTGAGATATGATTTTCCCCCCCCACCCTCCTCCTCTTACCTAGTGTTCTTTTTTTCTCATCTAATGAAAGGGCAGCGCCTCCCCATGGCTGCAGCCTCAGGCACCTGTCTACCCATGTCTTATGTTGTTTGGTTTTTCTGTTCTCTTGGACGGGCTGTACTTAAAAGTAATTTCCCCCCTGGGGGACTAATAAAGGTATTCTTATTCTTCTTTTCTATGAGTGAGAATTTATTCACTCAATACAGAAACGACAGGTCATTGCTTTTTGTCCCAAAAATACAAGTTTAGAAATGAAAACTTAAGACTCCGTGGGCCTAAAGACCACATAGCAAGTGTGAAACCTCATATCTTAACTGCAGTGAACCACAGTCTAACAATAAATCAGCTCCTGACCACTTGAAAACATTGTCACTGCACTGGCTCCCTGTTTGCGAAAGGAAAGGATTTAAAATCATGTTGTAAGGCACTTAACGGTCTTGAGCCTAAATACATCTTCGAGTTGCTGGTGATCAACATGTAGACCCCCTCAGACCATCAGAGTCTTCCTCATTCTATGCTCCCCAGACCAGGACTAAACAAAGGGAGGCATCTTTTAGTTTCTATGCTCCTTAGATCTGGAACTAACTGCCTGAAAACCTGAGGTGTGCAGAAACTGTTGGCTCTTTTAAAGCAGACCTGAATAGATTACTGCTTTCTGCAGCTTACCCATAAAGATCAAATGTAGATTTATCATTGTTTTCATATCATAACTTTTTATGTGTTTAAATATCGTAATTTTAATCTTTCTTTTGTGCGATTATGCTTCATGTTTTTATGCAATGCTTAGTTTGTCTTTTGAATGTTTTAGGGTTCCTTTGTTCTTTCTGTAAATCATTTTGAATACAAAGAAGCTAGCCTTGTCTTGAACCTGGGGGCAGAAAAATACACTACTCAAACTGACCTGTTCTCCCTCACACAAAAACTCCTGACAAACACAGCTCTTTTCCTGCCCCCAACCACAAAAGTCCTATAACTGGGCCAAACGACACATAAACACACTCTCCTCCCCTAGCAAGTACTTGGTTCAAGACTAGCAGATTCATTAATTAACCAGAGCTAAAGTAACCAGTTCCTCATTTCCCTGCATACATCCACAGAGTCAGGAGACTTTCTCGGAGCTCTGATATGGCTCAGGGGTTCTTCCCGAGGCAGACAGGATATGAGTCACTGATATGAACTCTGAGAAAGACAGTTTATCCCAGACTAAAGGAAGCAGGTGAGACAGTGGTCAACAGGAGGTCAGACAAACAGGCCTGTGAGTTAGGCTGATTCTGGAACAGTTGCCTTAGCTTTAGTTACAATGCTTATTTTTGGATAGAATTACATCACAAGCCTTTTTTTAATGATGAAAAGTGAAATTTAGACACACTCAGAAAAAATTGTATGCATGTGTTTTTATAGTGTATGTTATGGAGAGGTTGTCAGGCAGACACAATCTAAACTTGGCACCAGTGACAGTTAACGGATTAATAGTGCCGAGGGCCAGTCTACTTCTTCTTCTGGCCCACCCAAAAAATTACAAAATAATGAAATAAAAATTCAGTGAAAAATAGTAACGTTTTTATTATATATTGCAGTTTTGCAAAATACACAAGTTTCAATATGGCTGAAAAACCACCTCATCCTAGCGCAAAAGCTTTTTATTGAAATACGTGTTGTTGTTTTTTTTTTGAAATTTCCAAAAAAAACTTGTCACTTTTCATCATTCCAGTTTGTGCAGTAAAAAAAATAGTACCCTCCACATCTATAGTTAGCTGTAGAGTAGATATATACCCACTGGGCCAGACATTAAAAAGGGCTTAGAGGGGCAAGAGCCCAGGGCTCCGATTTTTCTTTTTTTTTTTTTCTTTTTTTTTTTTTTTTTTAAATAAATGTGTGTTTTGCATATGTTGTACTTAAAAACTGACAACCCAATGTGAGGTGAGTTGTATTAATATTTTGGGATTTTCATGGATATAAACAATTTTCAGGTATTTGAAAATGATAAAGTTATAGTAGATTTCTTTAGCAATATGGAGCTCTTGGCCAAGGATGAAGTTGCATCAATTTATACCCACTGATATACAGGACTACATATTAATTTGCATTGGTAAAATAATTTTTCTGTCATGGGTAGGGCACCAAAACTGGCTCCAGCCCTGGGGCCCACATACTTGTAAATACGGCCCTGTATAACCTGTACATCCATCCATGTATTGTCCATACCTACTTGTCCTTGGAGGCACACTAATGCCTTGTTTCCACTTAGCAGTACAGCATGGGCTGGTGCGGTTCAGTACACTATTTTATGGTCTGATGTATTCATGAGATCACTTCCACTGCCAGCTGGAATCTCACTGTACAGGCTAGTTTAAAACCAAATGGCTTATGTGGCGTCATACTAGTGCAATGGCAAACATGACAAACTAGTATGTCTCGTGTTTGTCGCAAGCAGTGACATTTTTCTTTCCCCCGATCAATGGACTGTGATGCCAGTAGCTCCATCCTGACCATGCCATTGCCCTAAACATCTACAACTGATTGTCTGAGCTAAACTAGATTTATCTAGTAAACCTTCAGCATTTATCCACAACTCTAGCTCTGCCTGAACAGTTCAAACACCACCAACAAAAGGGTAATATTGGTCAAATTTAATAGAATACTTTGGGCTAGCAAAAGAAATGTGCAACAGTTAACATGGAAGAAGACTGACAGACCCCAAGAGAGATGAGGAGGAGGTGAGGAAGTGGAGGCAGAGATGGAGAGGGTAGTCTGTGCCACACAAGTTGCCCTGGGGGCCTGAGTGGTCACACTACTTTGGCAGGAAGGAGCAGGAAGTAAGGAAGAGGAGGAGGGGTTGGTGAGTGGAAAAGGGGCCACTGAGGGCAGTTCTTGGTGCCACGTTTGCATCAAAGAACTGTAATTCCTTTCACCCTAGACTGGAAAAGAACTGGCATGGCAGCTGCAACACATATTTCGAAGACCATCATGTGAACAGTTTAACAGGAGTTGTCACGTTATTGCAATAACTGTGCATGTCCCACCCTCTGCTAAAGCTGCTGCAGCCTGTGATGTCCTTCATACTACCACCAGTAAACTTCAAACACAGCATCCACAGCCCCTCTTTCTGATCTCCAGGGAACTTAATCATGTCTCCATGTCCTCCACTCTACCAACCTTCACCCAATATGTCATCTGTCACCAGAGATGACAAAATCCTGGATCTGCTTTATGCCAACATCAAGGAGGCATACAGTTCATCACCTCTGCCTCTCCTGGGGGACTCTAATCACAACCTGGTTCATCTCCAGCCTGTGTACAAACCCCTGGTACACAGAGACCCAGCTGCAACACACACAGTGAAGAAATGTTCTGAGGAGACTGAAGAAGCTCTGAGGGACTGTTTCAGCTCCACTGTGTGGGAAGAGCTCTATGCTCCTCATGGGGAGGACATCAAAAGCATCACAGACTGCATCATGGACTATATCAACTTCTGTGTCGACAACACTGCAACCACCATGGCTGTACGGTGTTTCTCCAATAACAAGCCCTAGATCAACCCTGAAATAAAGGCTCTCTTGAAGCAGAAGAAGAGAGCATTTAAATCAGGAAACAAGGAGGAGCTGAGAGCTGTGCAGAAGGAACTGAGAAGGAAAATTAGGGATGGAAAAACATCTGCAGAAACAAGATGGAGGATCAGCTGCAGCAGGGCAACATCAGTGGAGTTTGGAGAAGTTTGAAGTCAAATTCAGGCCACAAACCAAACCCTTAGGTTGTAGGAGACTTAAAGTGGGTGAATAACTTAAACAAGTTCTTTAGTAGGTTTGACCAGTCACCCACCCCTCCCCCAGCACAGTCCCTCCTGCTGTTACCTCCCTCATCTGTAACAACTGCCAGCTTTTCTTCTCAGGACTTCACACCTCTCAGCTCTCAAACATCATCCACCCCTTCACTTCAAAGGACTCCACCCCACAGCCCCCTCCCCCATCTCCATCTTGTCCCTTTCATCTCTTCAGGTGAGGAACGAGTTGCAAAAGATCAAGTTGTGAAAGGCCGCAGGTCCAGATGGCATCAGCTCCAGGTGCTATGTAGATCAACTGTGTGGCATCATGGGATACATGTTCAATCCAAGCCTGAAGCTGGGGAAAGTACCACAACTGTGGAAGACCTCCTGTGTGGTATCAGTACCAAAGACCAAACATCCAAAGGACCTCAGCAGCTACCGGCCAGTAGTCCTGACATCGCATCTGATGAAGACCCTTGAGAGGCTGATCCTTAAACATCTATGCCCCGTGGAGACGTCTTCATTGGATCCTATGCAGTTCACCTACCAGCATGGCATCGAGGTGGATGATGCCATCATCTACCCCCTGCATTGAGCTCTGACCCACCTGGAGAAACCTGGAAGCACTGTGAGGATCATGTTCTTTGATTTCTCCCATGCTTTCAACACCATCCAGCCAGGACTTCTGAGGGACAAGCTGGAGCTGTCAGGAGTGGACCACCACATGTCCCAGTGGATACTGGACTACCTCACTGGCCACCCACAGTATGTGAGGACAGAGGCCTATGTCTCCGACATTCTAGTCTGCAGTACAGGAGTCCCTCAGAGAACCATGCTGGCACCGTTCCTCTTCACCCTCTACACTGCAGACTTCTCCATCAACTCCCCATGGTGCCATCTGCAAAAGTTCTCTGATGACTGGCATGGTTGGTCTTATCACAGGTGAGGACGACTCAGAGTACAGACAGTGGACTCAGGACTTTGTGGACTGGTGGAACCACCTCCTGATCAATGCTGCTAAAACCAAGGAGCTGTTGGTGGATTTCCGCAGGTGCAGACCCACTACACTGACACGGTGAACATCCAGGGAGTGGACATTGAGATCGTGGAAGCTTATAAGTACCTGGGTTTTCACCTAAACAATAAACTAGACTGGACTCACAACACTGATACGCTTTACAGGAAGGGTCAGAGCAGACTCTACCTGCTGAGGAGGCTGAGGTCTTTTGGAGTGCAGGGGGCGCTCCTAAAGACCTTCTTTGACTCTGTGGAAGCATCAGCCATCTTCTATGGGACTGTATGTTGGAGAAGCAGCTTATCTACAGCTGAGAGAAAGTGGTCAGATCAGCTCATCAGGAAGGCCAGCTCTATGCTAGGATGCTCCCTCAACCCAGTGGAGGTGGTGGGAGACAGAAGGACTCTGGCTAAAATAACATCCATGATGGACAATGTCTCCCACCCCATGCATGAAGCTGCTGCTGAACTGGAGAGCTGCTTCAGTGACAGACTGCTGCATCCTAGGTGCACTAAGGAACGTTATAGGAGATCCTTCCTCCCAGCAGCCGTTACATTCTATAACCATCATTGCTCTCAACAAAATTAATGGTTTATATCCATGCTAGTATATGTACAACTTTATCATTTTTCTATTGTCACTAACTGTAAATAGTTTGTAAGATTAATGCTCAGAGACATGCACATCTTGTACATTTTTAATTAACCAACTGAGTTGCACATTCCTGGGGACTGGTGTATTGTTTACAACTACACAGTATTCATGTTGAAATTTTGCCTGACTGGACAGTATTTTTCATTCTTTATTCTGTTATAGATATATATTCTTTGTGTGTCTATTTTCTGTTATTGCCTGTCACTGCTGTTGCACAGAAATTTCCCCATTGTGGGACAGTAAAGGATATTTCTATTCTATTCTATTCTATTAAATCTTTCATATTTTCTCACATTACACCAACAAACTTTATTGGATTTAATTCTGTAACACAGAGTAGTGATTAACTGTAAAGTGAAAGAAAAAGGATACAATGGTTTTCATTGTTTTTAGAAATAAAAATCTGAAAAATGTGGTCTACATATGTTTTCAGTCCCCTTTGTGATCTGATATCCCTAAATAAAATCCACTGTGACCAGTTAGAGGTCAAATCAGGTAAAATCAGAGTTCTGTTATGAGACAATATCCCGAGCTTTGAACATGTTACAGAGAACTTATTAATCCATCAAATATCTGTGCACAAATGATTTCCATTCGATTTAATTGAGTTTGGGTTATTTTGTGAAGAAGAATGGGCAAAAATGTCAGTTTCTACATGTGCAAAGAAACACACAATACCCAAAAGACTTGAAGCTGTACTAGTAATTGAAACAAACAATAGTTTCTCAAAGTATTGATTCAGACTCTAATATCCAATAACTAACACACACACACACACACACACACACACACACACACACACACACACACACACACACACACACAAAAACAAATAAAAAAAATAAGAATAACAATGTACAATATTAAATCCAACGTCTCCCTCTACCTGGGCTTGTAACCATAGGGCCAGACAGATTTAAAGAGGAGCAGTAAAAGCAAATAAGTTGGATTAGCAGTGCTTGCTACCAACTGATGGGGTCATCTAGGACATGCTACTGTGGAATATCAGCTCTGCTGCCCGGATATTGAACTGTTAGCGTGTCGTGACAGTCATGAAACTGTAATACAGTAAGTCTTTAGTCAGAGGCCTCTTCAGATTTGTTGTAAGACTGTCCGCTACCACAGATGCCCACAGCATCACCATCCATGATGACAGGTAGCTGGATAAGATGACCTATGACAACACTTGATTTCCCTTTAGAATAAACAAAGTTTTTGAATTGAATTTGAATTAAATTCAGAGGGGCTGAGAATGAATCCACACCACACATTTCAGATTGTTATTGATGAAAAATATTTAAACCATGTATCATTTTCCCTTTCTTGAACAACGTGTTTGTTCATCACATAAACCCTACCCCCAACTTTATGTCAAACTGTCTTTATAAATACACAGTTATCATTGTTGCCCAGCCATTTTGGAGCTAATTTAACCCCAAATCCTCAAGACAAGCCCCCTGTGGCTTTGTGTCTAGGATTAGAACCAGCAAATATGGTGACAGAAAACCACCGCTGTGCTCGCAGGACAGCTGTTTCCAGCCTGCTGTTTTCCCCACACGGTCACCAAGGATACGGGAAGCATCAAAATACAGCCACAATGACAAATGCCAACATCTGTGTGTATTTGTTTGTATGTGTGCGTGTGTGTGAGTGTGTGTGTGTGTGTGTGAGAGATAGGTCAGTGAGGTTCAGTCTGGGCGGTAATGTGAGACCAAGATGAAACACTCAGACATCAGCACATTCTTCTGGGCCTCGGTTTTCTTTTGGCAGGGGGAAAGAAAAAAAAAAGCCAGAAAAGAGGAAGGTTAAAGTGAACAGAGAGTGATTCGCTGTAAACATGTCAGCTGGGAGATGACACAGCTGTCTTTTGGACTGTTTGGTCAACACCTCTTTCAGCTCTCATCAGAACTATGTATTCATTACAGCCGCTGTAGAATTCTATAATGATATATTTTTGTGGTGCTTTTTCATGAATTTGCCCTCAGCCTGGTCTGCCTCATGATGGTGGTTGATGGGAGGAGTTTACTTTCCACAAATATTGTCTGAAGATCTGCAAGCCAGACCAGAAACAGAGCTATAGCATAAAAGGATTGCTGTGGTGCGACTGTTGGACCGTTCAGCAAGGCTTTTGTTTGTTAAAGAAAATCAGGATGTATTAAAAAAAACAACCCAACAACACTTTAGGTTGGCTGTCAGTTTGAAATAACTGTGGAGGGGAAAAAAACTCAGATTCTTCCATCTGAACCACAAAGTTTAACAAGTTCATTTCTTCAAACTTGACACAGAAGCTCAAGATTACAGTGATCATGAAAATACACATTACCCTTTTATTCCCAATTTAAGGCTCTGCATCTTTTCATAAATCTACCATTCTGGACCCCTGATGGTCACTGTCTTGTAAGTGTTATTTTACATCATAATTGTGCTAAAGACTTACAGCTGAGAAACTGTATGTGTTATGTTTCTGAACTTTTCCATGTTTTGTCACTTTATGGTCACAAACCTCAATATATTTTAATGAGATTTATGATTATGATAGCCCAACATAAGTAATGCAAAACTGGCAATGGAAGGGGAAAAAAAATACATGGTTGTCAAACCTTTTTAAAAGGCCACCCTGACTTAATGCTTTGTAATACTCACTCCAATTACAACTGCACTCTTTTGGAGTATATTTCAACCTGCTTTTGGCCTCCAGAGCCCATTCAAACCTTCCAGTTTGGATCAGTCTTTAAGTATTGCTACAGACTCCTAACTGGACTTAGGTTTGGACTTTTGAACACACAAATGTGCTTTGTTCTAAATAATGCCACTGCATGTTTAAGGTCATTGTCCCTGAAGTCATTTGAGAACAACTGGACTTACACTGGGAATGAATCACAAACAGGAGGTCTCTGTTTTCCAATTAGAGGACTTCTTAAGCAAAATGGATTTAATCAGTGGTGGGCACACTTCCGCTAATCCGCTAATGTGCTATTAGCGGAGCTAATTTGTCATGTAGCGCTTTAGCACTTTTGCTAAATTTGAAAACATTTAGCACACTTAGCAAATTTTTCCAGATAAATTCTGAAGCACTAATTTACTTGGCTGTTTTGTAAACTTTCAATTGAATGAAGTTCAACATCATATTAAAGTTTTGGTTATCGACCTTTAAGAATTCTTCAAGTAGCTAGTAGCAGTTGGAATTAACAAAACTCCACAAGTATAAAACTGAAACATTAAATGAAAGGTCTGTTCTAAAGAATGACTTCCTGAGGCACAACTGTACAGGCAGTTGTGGAATAACAAATTGCATTGTCTTGAGGGCAATATGCTATGTTGTAAGACATGTTGTTTCATTGACACATAATAGGTATCAACACTGCTGAATTTAGCGCTTTAGCATTAACTTCCGTGAAATATTTTGTTGGTATACCGCTTTTGCAATAGTGGAATGAATGTTTATGATTAGTGCTTAGGGTTAGCGCAACTAACTTTTTAGTTTGTGGTGCCCACCACTGGTTTTAATGGTTTTTATTTAGGGATTTCAGAGTAAAGGAGATTTTTAAAAAATGCAAGCCACACTTCAGATTTTAATTTATTCATGTTCAAGGGGAATGAATACTTTTGGAATTCCCTTTCATAAAGTGAAACTGAGCCATAAGCTCAAATATGATCTGAGCTGCACTGAGGCTGACAGAAGATGGAGCAAGGAAGCAATGAAGGGATGATGAACTTGATGGGACCGAGAAAGAGTCCAAGCTGCTGTTATTCCTACTTTTCGTTTTTTATTTTTTTTGCTTTTGCAAGCTCACTCCCTCCTGTCTGGTTGAAGGACAGACTGCCTCATTTTCTCCATTCTTTTCTTCATTTTTCTGATTCAGCCAGCCCCTTTTAACATCCCACATCCTCTTATCCTCTGCGTGCAGAGGGGAAAAAATGTTGACTCCACACTAATTATGTAGCTGGAAGTGCTCGTGGTGGCTATTCTGACTCCATCAAATTCATTACCAAGCAGAGGCAAAGTTTAGAAACACTTCCAGAGAAAAAAATGTTTTCACATTCACATTTCACATAAGAGAACATGCTAGTTGTTGTTGTTGGAGTGTCATCTGTGGAGAAGGAGGGTAACGTTCTGCTGCACTTGGGTTTCGGTTTAGCATGTGTTAATTTCTGGTTACAAGTGTTAACACTTGTGATGAAGAGAAAGCTGTAGGTGAACCCACTGAAGTGATTGGAACAATTCAAATGATGTTCTAAGACTTAATAGGCATGACAAAAACAAACAAAAAAACAAAAACAAAACTATAAGTGCAAGTCATCAGGGAACTAGCTTACATGCTAAACTGTTCAGTATTTTAATGTTTCACTTCCAAGCTTTGATGGAATTTTTCAAGAAGGGGTTTGTTCTGTGGAGTATTTCTAGCAATCAGTATTTTAACAGACAGCAGCCTGAACAAAAGGAGAACCAGGAAAAAGTTGCAATAGCAAAGTTCGAGTTAACCACTATTTAAACAGTGGCCTATAAACCAAATTATGTCTAAACCTATCCTGTCCAAACTTTTAAAAAATGCTGTGATTTAAACTAATTTAATTTGAAATCCTTCTACAATATGACATCTTACCAGACAAAAGTCGTAAATTATGGTGACACATTTGTCATACTATTTCTTATCTCAGTGACGTTTTAACACACAAAGTCAAAGTCCAATAAAGTTTGCAATGAATAAAATGTCTGCTGAAGGTGACAGACGGTCGCAGTTTATTAGATCAGTTAATCGCTTGCCAACAATGACTCTATCGCATGTGATTTGTAAGAGCATTAGCTTCTTTTCCTAGTTGATCTTGCTTACAATAAACACAAGCACAGTTTAAATATGAAAAATGTTTGGCTCTATAAGATCTACATCACAGCACAACAGGCTCAGCATTTATAAAATAACGCTAAAACTACAAAGCCTGTGTATAAAAAAAAGAAGTGTCACTTAAACATAAACTATAGGTCAGCGTCTGGTGCATTTTTGGTTAAAACATCTTTATTCTTCATTCAGTGAAGTGAATCACAGTCGGTAGAGTAACCAGAAATTTAACTTGTAAGAGCACCAGCACTTCATGATAAAAGTATAAAGTATATATTTTTTCAAAAAGTGACTCAAGTAAATGATTAAATATAACTAATTACTACCCACCTCTGCAGACATGTGAATGTCGTGACAGCACAGAGTAAGTGCAAAAGCATGGCTATGAAAATTACATCTGTACTCAGACTGAAAGGAGATTTTAATGAAAAACAAGTTAATAAAAAGCTGAATTGCATTAATGCTCTGGCTGAAATCCTGCTTTTAATAGCCACTCAAAACATTTCTCAATGAGGCCATGATAATACAGAAACTTCACAAAACAAGGTCATTTCATGAAATTTTGGATCTGATGTCTGATATGCCAGAAATGCAAATTACACCAACAAAAGCACTCAGAATGAGGCTCTGGGATGTTCAGCTGAAATGAGGAGAGAGGGCATTTTGTTTTAAAAAGTGAGCTTTCTTTTTTTGGCAGATGAGACAAAGAACATTCATACTTGAAAATTGTATTTTCTTCGAAGAGAAAGTGATACAATAAATGGTTTTCAAGTAGTTTTGTGGAAATCTTGTTGACTCAATTTATATACTAGGGATTTTCACATACTTCAATTAGGAGGAGGTGCGCATAATTATTGACATGCTCATGATCTAAATAAATGGCAGTTACAAATATACAGTTAGCTAGCGAAAATGGAAAAATGACAAAATCACACATTTTCCCAGGAGAAGGTTAAGAGGAAAACTTTATTGGTTCTGTAAAAAAAAAAAAAAAAAAAAAAAAAAAAAAAAAAAAAGTTAAGTCAGCCAACAACAGCAAATCAACATCATATTTTACACTGTTTTTGGTACTGCTATTTATATTGCTCATGTAAAAAGCTGTAAAAAAAAAGTTCCCTTCAAAGAATAGCAAAAATTTATGTGAATGAATCAACTAGTTTGTAATAAAAAAAAGTGAATACAACCGTGTTTTGGGAAGCCTTAACGCTAATTCCAACTCCTGAAGAGCAATGATGTAGAATGCAACAGGTTTTACACTTGAATGTAATCTGTCACTGTTTACTCATTAAAGCAAGCTAAAGACAATGGTACAACTCAAAATATCAGGAATGTGTAAATGACAACAAGGACATAAAGCTAAGTGTCTTGTCTGTGTCCTTCTGTTCATGGTGATTACAGCATAGCATCATAACTAATCCAACTGAAGCACACTGAAGCTTTTCAGCACAGTGAGCTAACTGGCATATTACAAAAATTGCTGAAATGTGCATGTTTCAAAATAATACAAATCATAGCTGGCATAGATAAAAAAAAACGAAATAAAAATCTCAGAAAGGCTTTGTAAAACAGGATTACTAGTGTGTCAAACCTCTTCTCTAGAGCCTTTAACAGGTCAGCGGGAAGAATTGGTGAAGTTTACGTAAGAAAACATGAAAAGTCTTAACCACAACAATTTTCATTATAAATGTTGTGATTTCCCAGACAACTGAACATGCAAACACAGGATTGTTTGCAAATGATTCACCAACAGATGAACTTGTATCATGGTGGTTACTAATCCCCAATATTAGAGCATAATCCTAAGAAATACCATGCTAACTTTAACAGTATCTATTAAAGTAGGTAAACAGAGTTACAAAGAACCAAATAAGCCTTAAACCTGATGTATTTACTTACAGGCGATCTAAATAACTATTTTCTAAGTTCCTGTAGTGCTGAGCTGTGCTGCGCTGCTAATGCTGGCTTTAGCCTCTGTCCACAATATCACAAATATTTTGCAAAACAGACTTTCTTCTTTGTTTGCACTTCCAATCCACGCACACAGAGCTTTTGGTATTGAAACAGAAAACACTTTTTAAAGCAGAGATTTTTAAAAATGCAGTTTGTGGTATATCTGCGTGGACTGGATGTCTGGAAAATTTGAATATTACTACACAAAGATCCACTGTCACCTTCAATGTTAGCTATGCCCGGTTGAGTGGATTTAAAGGAATTTTCCACAACTGTTTTGCTTCATCCTGACTCTGTTAACATTAAACTTCTAATGTAAGCTAAAAAGAATTTCTTGGGGAAAAAAATACTAGAAAAAAAACAAAAACCCACCAAATTGTTTTTGGGATAATCTTTTGCCTAGCACTAGTAAACCAAGATCAGGTTCTGCTTCTTTTAAATTTTGAGGTCATGATTATTCACGCTGTCACCCCCTATGCCATGTGGTGGCATGGGTGTGACAATATTTATGATTAAAATCATAGAGACCATCTTGACACGCTTTTATTTTGAAAATGCATCCATCTAGCTGGGGCCTAATTTTACATTTTCTTCGTCAGTGCTAAAATTAACAAGAATTTTTTTTTAAGCAATTCCATTTTTGGAAAAAAAATAAAAAAAAAACGGATATTCTTTGCTGCTGCCTTGTTTTAACAGTGATGTTTCAGTTAAATTGCTATATCCCTTGATTAAGACAAGGTGGTGCTGCACCACTGACAGCTGCCCACTTCCTGTGCTAATGCCCTAAAAATAATAAACTTTTGTTTTTCTTGTCATTTTTAACTGACTGCATTTCTTAAATGCAAGCAAGAAGCGTCAGATGTAAGTGACATAAAATCTTACTGAACCTGTTAGTGTAAGCAACGTATTTTACAGTGTAACTAAGGTGTCATGCAATGCTGACATGCCTAATATGATGTTTTAACAGATAACGTATTTTTAAACTCACACAGTGTCAATGTCAGTGATTGGACACCTTGTCAATTGTTTCAATACTCTCCAGCATTTCTGTCGGGGAGTAAAAATAAATTAGATGCTCTTTGAACTGCCCTGCAGTTGCAATGTGACCGGTGGTGATAAAACTGAAAACTTAAAATACACACAACTCAATCAAAGTACAGTATCAAGAATGTGTTACAAAAAAGAAAAAGAAAAACAGAAAAAAAGACCTGAATCTGATTTCTGGATGCTTGATTACATTAGTTTCAGTGTCCAGATGCTGACAAAACAAACACATACCATAGTTGCTCAATAGATAATGTGCACAGATAACAAAACAGAATTTAAAAAAAAGGAACAAACATACAAAACGACATATTCCCTCTCACCTTACTCCAAAATTCAAACCTCAAACATTTCAATCAACATAACATTTAAAACACACCTGAAACACATAACAAAAAACACATATCCTCCCTTTAATGAAAACTGGACCACAAATCTTGACCACATGCTGTATATTTATGCCAATAACTCACTGGGATTTGCTGCTTCAAGGTGTCTTTGAGTAGCAATTAACATGGAAAACTCACACACCAAAACCTTCTGTCTACCAAACAGCAATAGTGAAATAAGCAAATCCAAGTACATCTCTTACTTAAAATGTACTTCTTGCCTTACATCAACAGCCTAACTGGTTTTGGGTCAGTTTGCTCCTTTCATAAATTCATACCCCTATGTTGTACCTACTTGATTCCATTTTTGTCTGTTCCTGTTTCCATTTTTAACTTCACAACTTTTTACATACTGATGTATTTAAACCATTGTGTATTGACCCTTTGCATGTGATGTCACGCTCTTCAGAAAATGCCCCACTCTGCCATGATGGACGTCAAATCAACCTATGTGCGCATTATCTTCTGTAAACCTTGTCAAAACAAAGACCGTTGGTAGCCTAATATTGCATTTACATATTTGATCCCACAGTAAAAAATGGTCATAGGGTACAGAACAAACAGACAAGGATACGAACCAAACTTGTCATTTTAGACAGAAGATGGCACTGGGTAGCAGCCGTCAATCGTAAGGACTGGCAGCCCTCGGTGTATTCGTAGATTTGCAGCCAACACTTTTAGTAAGGTCAGAGCATTAATATTCATATACTTCATAAGTATGTAAGTTGCAATCAAATATTGTATTATGGAGAAGGTACACGTCCAATCAGTTACAACTTGTACATGTACAAAAAAATCTGGTAAGCATCTAGACTTTTGTACGTTTTTAAGACTGCCCTGGTATAAGGGGAAATGAGATATGGTATAAATCATGTGGTGTGACTTTACAGGCAAAGTTGGTGACTAGATCAAATCAACAAAAACATAAAGGAGTAGAAGGTACGGGTCAGTTTCTAAGCTAGCTAGTTCCAACTTTTGTAAATACCACTGTCTATGAGCCCCAACTAAGTGTTCTACTTCCACAGACAAAGTAGCTCTGGAAGAAGACTATCTACCTGAATTCCAATAGAGGAAAGTTTCCTCTTGGGTGCTGTTCAAGTCATGGCTATAGTAACCATGACTTGAACGAGTAGAAGTCATGGCTATATTGGCAAAAACAACTTGGAAAACAATCGCAGTCGGTCTGCTCAATACTCCCGTTTCTCACTTCCGACGTCCGTCATGGTGCCTCAAAATGACTAGGTGACGTAGTTGCAAAGGGTCTATATGATAATTTTGCTTTAAGAAGACTTAAAACGACCTACAGTTGTGGATATTTATTCATATTAACTAGATTGTTAAAACTGGATTTTCTCTTAGTAAACCATGAGCTTTGTACTGTTCACTGCATGGTTGGTGCAAAACTTCCTGCGACAGACCCAAAAAAGGCGGGTACGAGACCATCAAAACTGCAAAGATACGAAATGAAGAAGGGGCAAAATAACCAGAAACCACATAATTCAGTAGTTGATAAAGACAGATACACTTAAATATCTTTTAATGCTCATTGATGGATATTCTTTTCTACTTTGCTTTGCTGTCCAGCAACAATCCTTCAAGATCTGAGAAATGGCAATATGTGATCTGTGTGAGATAGAATATCAAAGTAAACAACAGATTAAAAATTTTTTTTGCCCATCAATTTATGGAGCATTTGCTTTTGCATTACTAAATTACAGAAAGCATTCAACTCAAGCATGTTCTTAATCCATTGTTAACCATGTAAAGGCACGAGAGCATATCACATGACAAAATTTAAGCTTGCAGCTTAGCTTGAGACTCTATCCCAGACAACAGAAGGAAGACACATGTGTCAGGTTCAGCATAAAGCTGATCTTTGGTATAAGGCAGGAGGATATTTGGCAGCAGGACCACCTCCTTTAAGATAAAACACATGCTCAGACGGGTAGTAATATCAATGTGATATCAAAGTGGATAGGGTGGGAGGGTAGAGGAGGTTTGTCCGCATGATTTAGGGTTGAAGGGTGGGTGGAGGACGGGCTGGTGGAGGACAGGGTGGCCCTGGAGGCGTGCGGCATGGTGGTGGCCCTGGAAGTACCTGGCCTGATGGTGGTGATCTGGTGGGAGGGCTAGAAGAGGTAGGAGACGAGGAGGTGGAGCGGGTAATGGGACGGTAGTCTGGCAGAGGTGGTGAGGGTGCATGGACTGGGGTATGGGGTGGGGGCTTGGTTGCTGCTGAGTCATCTTTTACTCTCGTAAAGTTGATGCATCGACCCTGCACAAAAGGAAATAAATATGCATGTTTAGCCAAATCAAATAGTAAGTGCAGAACACTTAGTAATAATGGATCAGTATTAGGGTTACGAAAATAAATGGAAGTCAATGCAATGTCCTAACATGTTCAGAAACAGAAACTTGTGTATGTGTGTATGCGTGTGTGTGGGTGGGCTGTTTTTGTTACATTGTAAGCACCATGTTTGTAACACATACTACTGGGGACCCACTGCTACTTATGAGGAGATGTGCTCTTTGGTTAGGGTTTAGGCTTAAAACTAAGGTGTGGATTGAGTTAGGGTCAGGATTAGGCGTCTACTGGTATTGGATGGGTTTAAGGTAAGGGTGAAGGCTAGGCTATAGAAATGAATGAAAAATGAATGGAAGTCAATGCTTTGTTTTATCTTTTAGGACTTTTTCCTGTATTTTACCAGTGCTCGGTGCTCATATATTGGAATGTCATCTTTCAGTTTATGGGTTAGGGATGGCTTAGTGCGGTGGTCCCCAACCCGGGTCCTCAGGGCCCACTGTCCTGCATGTTTTACATGTGTCTCTGCTCCTGCACACCTGTTTCAAATGATTGCATTAGCTCCTTAGAATGCCCCCAATTGCTGCAGAAGCCTGGTATTCACCCATTCATTTAAGGAAGGTGTGCAGCACCAGGGAGACACCTTAAACATGCAGGACAGTGGGCCCTGAGAACCACGGTTGGAGACCTCTGGTTTAGTGTCATTTTAAGTTTAGGTTAAATAAAGGGAAAGCCTCAATAGGGATAGAAAAAAACAAATACGGACTCTCGAAAACGTCAAGCATTTTTTTTTTTTTTTACAAAAAGAAAACTTTAAAAAAGGAATTTTAATTTATATAACATTAGAAAAGCTATAAACTTGAGCAGGTTCACAGAGGTTTCTTTTAGTACTGAAACTCTGCCCTCCTTCCAGATCCGTGTGGTTGGTTGTCAGAGCGGATAGAAGAAATGTTAATATGCTAATAAGCAGTGTGAAGGGCTTAAACCACAGGAACATGGTTTTCCATAGTGGAAAATGATAGAGCTTTCACTCATAAAGATGCAGAATACAAAGACTTCTAGGAAGAATTTGATTTTTTTTTTCTGTCTTGGCAGATGCAACAACACATGCTCTGCTTATCTGGACTGACATACCCTAATAAAAGAAAAGCAGTACTATATTATTTTTTTTTAACAACTGTTATGTGAAAATAATCTAATTTTCCTAAATACGTCTTTGTTCTCTAAAGCTGTGCTGGACTTCCAAGGTCGTAAAGTTTTCTGGGCTAAAATCTTCATCTATGTGTGAGCGATATGTTTAGTGAGTTTGTGGAAACAGGCCTGGCTGTCCTCTGTCTTTGATATTAGCTTATACCATTTAGCCAGCTAACTACCTGTCGAGAGAGGGGATATAAGGGACTGAAACACCAGCTCAGCCTTATTCTCTGCCCTCTGATGTAAGTGTCCTAGATGTGGTTTGGTGACACATACACCCTCACCATGACTGACTTTGTTCTCGTATTTAGACTGGATGATCTTCAACGTTCATGAGCATAAAGATTTGAGATCTTGCTTTCATCACATTTAATGTAATATCTTTTGTCTGTCAGTACATCAGGATGTCTTGGAATATGGAGACTTCTGTTCATTATTAACTCTTAGAGAAGAGAAATGGGATTTTGTTTTTGCATGAAACAATTTGACAGCTCAATAATTAATGCAATTTCCCGTTGGCAGTTTCTGACAGCAGAGTACACTCAATAGGACAGCATTCAGAATCATATTCAGCTGTTTGTTGGCAATTAGAAAGTGAAAAAAAAAACAAGTCAAATCTTAACAGGCATTTTTTTGTACTATGATTTAGTAAGCTAAATTTCTAACCCTGCTGAAGTAGTGTTGAAACAGCGCCTGGCTCACAATTCAGACAAGGCCATAGCAGATCATAAATTTGCAAGGATAGACGGTTGTCAAAATGTTCTGTGAGTAACAGAACCACATTTTCTGCATTCAGCAAATTTACACTAGCTTTACATAAGGACCTTCAAGCTAAAGCTGTCCAGGACTCATCCAAAGCCTCTGCAATTGTCCCCTTTCTAAAGATGGCTATGCTAATCTGAATAGCAGAACAACACATACAATGTGCTGAAAAGTATGGCGTGGTATTAGGGCCAAAATTAAGACTATTGCGCACCCAGTGGTAGCTGCATTCTTGTTGCAGGAGGATATATCTGTTCCGAAGCCACCTACTAGTCTGATCAATGACAGGCCTGCACTGGTAACTCCGAGGCCAGCACTGGCAAATGAGAAAGAGGCTACTCACTTGCGATAGCATTGGAGAGGGTAGTGATTAGCACCGAGAGTGGTCACCCTTTGGATTGTCTACTTCTTCTGCTGTCCGTTAGCTTGGATAGGCTGGCTTTAGCATTGATAAACTGGTGTTAGCATTGGAGAGGCTAATGACTACCATGCCTGTGCTGGTTACCCATGTTATTTGACAAATACTTTTTTTTAAAGAAAACTTTATCAAGAAAAATGATTGACATAAAATATCTGTAAGTGACATACATTAGATGCATACATGTTCTTTTGAAATAATTTACTGTAATCCAGTGTGACATCAGTTATTGTTATCAGATCAGTAGCTGGCTTCAAAATAGATATAGCCTCCTTTGACAATGACATTGCCACAGCTGGGTGTGTATAGTCTTAATTTTGGCTCTAATACTACACAATAGAAAAAGGGTGCACAAAAAAGATGGCTACTAAAGTAAAAAAACAAAAAAGAAAAAAGAAATGCCAATGTCTGTTCTCCTTATTTTAACTGTACAAAAACATGGAAAACTAGAACTTCAAAAGTGAAGTATGTACTGAACCATGAGTTTTGTATACTGTTACACACCTGGTATGTGTACCTGATGAGCTATACAATGATCTTTAACGTGAGTATCTGTATCGGAAACACATTTAAACATATTGTAGTAACTGTCTTTCAAACTCAGGTAACCACAAACCCTATTTTCCTGTAACAGAACCCATTTAACTCACTTTCCATCTTGAATAATTCCATACAAATTGTGACTTCAAAATAATGGTATGTACTGCACAGTACAAGCTGCTGAAAAGGAGTGAACCTAAAATTTGTTAAATAGCTTGAAATTCCCCTAGGAGACTAGTGCAGCCAAAAAATGATGAATACTTTGAATCAACAGAACAACAGTTTTCTGGATGTTTCTGAGGTATTGCTAAGATCCCCTAGAGAGCTTTGTTCTCTAAGTGTAAAGCCTTTTCTTTCTCCATATTCATCTCTAGCTATTATGTGGTGCTATTTGATAGATGGTCTAGGCATTAAACAGAACCATGTGGTTCATCTGGTAAAGGGCTGAGAGAAAAAAAAAAAGAAGAAGAAGCCCGTCCAACTACAAGGATGTGAGCTGTGGTTCTGCTTTTTAGTCTAATTTATAGCGCCTAATGTAAAGCAGGTGTGAGAGAGGAGCTGGTTCCACAGGATGCATTGAGCCAGCTGAAGTGCTAGCTCAGAGGCCGAGGAAAGGAGGGCACAATGACGAATCATTACATATGACTGAAACATTTTTAATGCACTGGATATCTCAGGGGGACCATTTATGTTGGCACATATTGTTGTTTTACTCTAGAGAGGATAATTGCATAGCTTAGAGACTCTAGTATAAATTTCCAGGAATCCATATACACACTGGCTCCAAACTTTTGTAAGAAGGATTTGCTAATCCTTCCAGTTTAGCCTTGAATTTCTCTAGGGGAGCGGTAAACAGTTCTAAAGCTTGTAGAGAGTAAAAAAGTTTGATCTAATCCAGTCATCTATTATATCCAGATGTTTACAGAAATCATTTTTATATTATTCTTGTCTTCACAGATGATAGATGCTAAAGAATGAGCACGTATCATACTGTCATCCACACAGAGGGGTGCTAAACCAGTGTTTCTTTCCATGTTCTTCCACCTGACGGTCCTTGATACATCTCAGATATGATTAACATGAAAATATTTTATTTTTAACATTTATTTATTTATTTATTTATTTATTTTTTACATGTAATAAATAAAATCCCCATTTGCAAAAAATAAAACCTACTCTGTCACTGGAACATATTGTGGTAAAAGCAGATTTGCAACTCTACCTGCTATATTTAAGAAATCCCATTTAACACTAATTTCCATCATGACTTATTCTCTTAAAAATTTTACAAAACAATTTTTTCAAGATCCATATTTAGAAAGCATTGAAAAGTGAAATGAATGAAGACATTTTTTTCCACTTTTCCTCTGGAGAAAATTCATTTTACATAACCTTCCACCTATTCTTCTTAAGAAATATGTCGGTTTATGTTTTATACTGGCTTAAAAGCAAGAGGGGGGAAAAAAAAGGAAAAACAAAAGTGATGTATGTATGGTAACTGATGCTAAAATCTTTGAATTCTGAGTAACTTACATGATCACCAGGCTGGGGTCTCATCAGGGAAACCTGGTCATACCCGCGGCGAAACAGAGCCCAGATGGCATCCAGTTTACCCTGAGCAAGAGAGAATGGGGGGTTTAATGGCACATTATTGGAGCAAATATTTCCCTGTAGGGAATGGGATTGTGATGTCACACAGCAGCACATCCCCATGGTGGCAGCTAAGTGAGCCAAAGCAGTCTACCATAGTCTAATTACCATATAGGACTATGACAGATCCAGTGTGAGATTTATGTGTGCTGAGGTTAAGATCCCAGCATTAGCCAAAGGATATTGTTAGTCAGATGACAGAAAAGTGAACAAAACACAGTCATTTCTGACTTTATGTCATGAGTTTATCACTAAATTTGAATTAAGGTAAATTAACTTACTTAGAAATCATCCATGAGTCACTAGAGTAACTTTATTTTGAGTTCTCATGTGCATAAACGTGTTCTGTAACAGAGATGAACCACCCCAACAACAAAAAATTGCTGTTTAAAAGACTCATTTTGTCACAATCAAGTTTTTTTATTTTTTATAAATAAAATCATGTGGCAAGAAAAGTAAAGCAACCTGTCAAGTGTAACCTGAGTCCCTGGTAGTAAAAGTTGATTTACTGTTTTTAACTTTTGACAGAACTGAAGGACAGAAGGTTTGGGATTAAACTGGTTAAGAGGAATATTTTCCATCCCTACTGTACATGGCACATCTATATTTTAAGAATAATATTCCTTTTACTAAGCGGTGCACTTAACAGTACTAACACTGTGATCAGTGTGTATAAAGACAGGGAAGTGTGAATTTTTGTGTGAAAAAGGTACAGTGCTGCTTCTGTCTGAAAGGCCAGAGGAAGGGCTGCTGCCTCATTCATAAAGTCAGCAGAGGAATAAAAAACTTAAACCACTCCTGCTACTTTCCATGTAATACTATTTTCAGTTGAGAGATTTTTAGCTTCCATGTAAGAAAGGAGGTGTCTGCTTCAATTAATGTAAAATTTTAAACAGTGGGTAAAAGGGTTAGGGGTTAGGGTAGGTTAGAACTAAAAGCTAACATCCAGCTCATGTATTCTTGCTGCTACAGTAATGATGTTTCAATCATTTTTTCACGCGCAATTTGAGGTATAGCATTTGAAAAAGTTGACGGAAATGGAAAAATTCATAATAACTTCTTCAATTTCACAAAAAATGTTTTTACACTTGCTTGAGGAGGTTTTTAGCCTTTCCGAAAAAGACTTAATGTGCTAAAGAGAAGATGGAAACACATTTGTCGAATAAGTTCTGACATAGCGAGCATGTACTTCACATGACTGATCAGCTATTTCCGCTGTTAGAATAATTAGAATTGCATTTCTTTTTCTATGTCTCTGGACGGCATGTAACATCACCAGTGCTGGTTGACGTGACAGAACAATTAAAACTTGCCTGATACCAACACATTCCTGAAAATCTCTCTCCATTTTTCTGAGATGTGTGGTCTATGTTAGTTTGCAACCTCTACTTCTTGTTTATTACAGCCATGTGTAGCGTCATCATCTAATGAAATAGCGCTTCGAATAGCCTGATTGTTTCGCTTCAAACCAGTGGATGGAAACACACTTAAATCGCATTTTCTTCTTTGCGACATTTTAAAAGTTCGCTCAAACTTTGCCTGACAATTGGATGGAAACTTAGCTAGTGTGCTCTGAGTTGTCCTGTGTGAGTCTGCGGAAGCGTTTACCTGGATGGGTGTGTACCACTTCCGGTTTTGAGGCGGCTTCTTGTTGTGAGATTTTTTGGGTTTGGGTTCGTAGGGTTCGTACTCCTGTTCCGGCATTTTCACCACCGCGTTCTTCGGCTTCTCCAGCTTAGCCCCCTCCTCGGTGGAGCCCTTACCGCCCCATCGTACCTGCAGGGAGCAGGCAACGCAAGAAAGGTTGGTGACCTTTTTGGTCTTTATTGGAGCCGTCTGGTTGAACTATGTCAACGTGATCTAATCACCTCCATCCTCTTGATTCCACCAATTCCTCTTCCTCCATAGTATGAGGCGTCCACAGTTGGCCACTTCTTCTTTGGCAGGCCATCGTCATCATCGGACTCCTGAAAACACAGAAGTGAGACTTCTTTCACTTTGCAACATTCCCAGTCAATATTATGAATCTGTTTGTGTGTGTGTAACTGTTTGGACTCACAGGCTCAGGAGGAGGAGGAGGAGGTGGCTCCTTGATCACCTGTGGACAAGAAAGGATCTTCACAAAAACGCACATCAATTCTGCTTCTGTCTGAGTAACTGGGTTTGTTTAAGAATTCATTATGTGCTTCTTCCAGCGGAGATAAACCATCACTGAACTTGTGGTTGAAGAGAGTATAGGTCCTGCTCTTTTCAATGGAAAAGAGAGAGTTTCTCACCACAGTGCAGCACAGAGGCCAGAACCACCACATGAAGAGGAGGGCCAGCAGGAGGAACAACACCAGCAATGTTATCAGGAGTATGGTGCCATCAAACTGGACAAGAAACACAAAGCAGGAGCTCTTTTACTTTCAGGGAACCAGCAGGCTGCTGAACAACTACTGTCCTAAACCGATCTCTACATAACTACTAACTTTGCACCAAAACACTGCTTACTATGGAATTAAAGAGAAAGAGAGGAACAAGTAAGTTAGTAACAAAGGGTGGAAGGGAAGTTAGGAAAGAAAGAATGAAATTAGTTAGGAAAGATGAAAAAATTAAATCAAGGAAAAATTAGTAAGTAGCAAAAGAAAGAGAAGGAAGGATGAAATTTAAGGATAGAGGGAAGGCGACAAGAAAGGAAAGTATTAAAAAGCACTAACAAGGAGGGCATGCAGGTCTGAACATTTTCAATCTACCGAACAAATTTCAGGAAGAAGACAGCAGCAGCGTGGGAACAGCAGGATGAAAGGAGGAAATGAGTGAGTTTAAAGGCAAACACAATGGATTATAAGTTAATCTTTTCTTTAATTAGCTCTCCTTTAATGATTCCTTGCTAAAGCCTTGTTGCATTTTCTCTGACCCCAAGATATTTATCACGTTTGCATGAAGTCCAATATTTCTGCTCTTTTTAAACTATAGATTTCTGACCTCAATCTGCAGTCTGAAATTTTAGTAGACATTAATTATAACCCAATCATGGTAACATTGATGATACTTTATCCTATATGTACAGTACTGTGAAAAAGCATTTACTCGCTTACAGATTTAAGCAAACAAGACACATTTAGGGGAGGAAGGAAGGAATTTTGAAAAATAATCAGTAGGTGGGACAAACTTAAAATAGAATAGAATAGAAATATCCTTTATTGTCCCACAATTGGGAAATTTTTGTGCAACAGCAGCAAAGTAAAAGGCAATCATAACAACTTTGGAAGGAGTAAAAGAAGAAGCAAATCAAAGAAGTTGGAAATAAAGGTAGTAAGGAAGCAAGGAGTAAGGACTGAAAGAAGTTAGGAGGTTAGTGAAGAAAGATGGAAGGAAGGAAGGCATGAAGGAAGAAAATTTCAAAGGAAAGTTGGAAATATGGACAAAAGTATAAACAAGACCTGAAGGAATTGTACAGAAAGAAAGAAGTTAGAATGAAGGAATAAACAAATGACCAAAGAAAAGAAAGACTGAAAGGTAGGAAGCATATTAGGACACATAATAGAAGGAGAGAGAGTAAGAGAAGGAAAAGAAAGAATTAATAGATTCAAGAAAGGGAAAAGGAATTAGCAGCAGTGGCAGAAAAGTATAGAAGACAGAAGGAAGAAAAGAAGGTAGGTGGGAAGGAATCAATAAGGAGAGAAAGAAAGAAATGAAGGATGTAAGGTAGTAAGGAATGAATTAAGTTATGCGGGAAAGGAGAAGAGCATTTAGTATCAAAACCAGGAAGTGAGGAAGCATAAAAGGAAGAAGGTATGTAGCAAGAAGGATGGAAGTAAGTGTAAACCAGTCATTTTTAATACTTGAGTCCATTCTCTCCATCTTATGCTTTGACCCTATGCACCATTCTCAGACTAAGAGTGAAATCCCCCAAGATTTTGCATGATTTGAGTTTTTAAAAACAGGGTGGTGCCCATTTTTGGGAAAGCATCTGTTTGACAGGGAAAGGTCAGAGCTGCTGCAGGTGGGCCTTAATCCATTTATTTTTTTCATTTTGACTGTTATACTCTTACTGGTATGCCTTTCAGCTTCTAGATGCCTCTATTCTCCAAGAAAATGGGTTTTCTTGTGCTTAGAAATTGGAAGCAAACGAACTGGTGAGTGTCTGCCTTGTTGTTTGTAGCATGCTAATGCTATGCTAAGGCTAGCCCTATTTGTTTGTTGGCTTGTAGCGTTTTAGTTTAAATGTTTCAACACTATTTAATGGAAGAAATGTTTTTTTTATAGATTGTATTGTGGTGCAATATTTAACATTTAATTCTACAGTAATAATGAATTTGAAGAGTGAATTATTGTTGGTGTATTTATTATGATAAACAATTAAGTAAATATTGTACATGTAGATTATCAATATATTAATCCCATTTATTTATAAAAACATTCATGGTGTTAACAGTGATTTTGATATTGTCTAATTCTAAGAGAGTTGATGTTGGTCCTGTTTGCACAGACCAGGTTTTACTTTGATGGCGAGCTACCACTAGGCCCCTGTTCCAAAGACCCAGGAGGTAGAACCATTGGGTCTCCTTCTGTGCTGTAGGAGGCACTGCAGCCTGCTCCCCCGCACACTCACAAGAACCTGTTCAAATATCAAAGCCTCCTAAAGACTCATTCAGTCTTTGACTCTTGAACTTTGACTCTTGAACAGTCTTGACTCTTTGACTCTTTCTCAGATTATAAATTGCTTCACTGTAACATTCATTGAGAGAAATACACTTAAGATGGAAAACAATCAAGCTAATGAAGACCAGAAACTAGTTCAGTTCTAGAAGAACTAACATCCATAGTACCAGGATCAGCAACAGTACATTCATAATCCTAAAGCTCTAACAGAAGGAGGACCAGAGGTGGCTGCTTTCAGTCTAGTCACCGTAGTGTCCCTGTTCTTTGTCTCACTAACTGGTTGATCTAAATTGTTTAAGTCTCCTATTATAACCATCTGTTAACATTTCTCTCTATTTCTCTCAAGCTGGGCCTCCGCCAGCCAAACATGGTTTTCATTACAGACCACAGATGAGGATCAGATGTGGTTAGACTTTCCCCTATCTATCATAGGAGGGGGGTGTAGAGGATTTATCTGAACTCAGGAGTGGGGCCCACTGTAGACAGCTCATCACAGGAACCAAATAAATATTTCTCAGAACCCCCCCCCCCCCCCCCCCGTATCAACAAGGAGTGAGCCCCTAGAAGGACTAAATTGTCTGGTTAGAAAACTTGATAGTGTAATTTATTAGGTGACATTTTATTGGAGACCACATCTAGATGTATGTATATTTTGTCATGCAGTATGATATTACACATATTGGGCTAGTTGCAAAAATAAAAATGATGAAATTACAGTGGACCCACGCCTATATGTGGTTAAGTATTTGTGGATTTCTTCATAATTCCAAATTATACGTTTGAAAATTTGCCTATTCACACAGTTTTTCATTGAGCATATCTAAAATATTTGAAAGAAATATGGGAAGCTTGGGAAGCTGAAATACCTAGTTATAATGCTAGTTGACCTGCCTATTGGCTGGTGTTTGCAAAGCAGCCAATCCAGGAACTCCATTTATTTTCCTTGCTGGTGATTGGCTGTACCCCCAAGAGCAGAGATACTGTAATATTAGCTTCTGTGGTAGTGCCAAGACAGTTTCTATGGCCAAGGCATGCTAGTTGTTAGCCTATCCAATCCTAACGCCAGCCTATATAGTGCTAATGGACAGCAGAGGAAGTAGGGGTTACCAACCCTGGAATGCTAACCACTAGCATCTCCAAAGCTAACGCAAGTGAGTACTCTCCTCATTTGCCAGCCCTGGCTGTTCAGTTACCAGTGCCATGCTGTCATTAATCAGATCAATAGCTTGTTTCAGAATAGATATATTGCCTCCCGCGACAAGGAAGTAGCCACCACTGGGTGAGCAATTGTCTTAATTTTGGCACTAATACCGCACCTTAGGTTTCCAATGTGCATATTAATAAATATTAAGGTATATTTGCTATGTGAACTGTTATAATAGGCAGTTATAAGCATCTTTAGAGGGGCTCACAAGTTAGCTATTTGCTGTACACGTCTGGTTGAGGTCTTATGCACCTTCAAACATATTGTAACTTCCCCTACTGTCTAATTGCAATAGTATGCTCAGCTGGGGTGTGTACATCATGAACCACTTGGCAGTTTGCACTAATGGTTTCTTGTCCCAGCTTTGTGGATTGGGAGTAGGGGCATTTAAAGGGAATATTTCTTGTTGTTTGGATGGAAGCTGCTGTGTTTCCATATGTCCCACCATATGTGTTTTGTTTAGTTAAATTGCCTTAAATTACTGTATATGGAATGTCATCCCTTTTCCCGCTAGCTGAATAACAAACCAGTAAAAGATTCATCAGTCAGTGCTGTTATGGGACGTTTCCCTTTTACTTTTCAAAGAAAACATATCTCATGGTCTTGAATGCGCTTCTAAGTTTTTTTCTCTCCTTTGCAGGGGAGTCCAGTGGGTCTTTTGGGATAGATCATTGCTAGCAACAACACTAAGAAAGGGGAGGATGGATAAGATAAATGAGTCATTATACAGAGCAAAACACCAGACTTCTAGGAAAGGAATGGAGGGGGAGACAACATGTCCTGCTATGCAAAAGTATCCATACCGAACCTTTTTACACATCACAACCACAAACTGCAGTGTAGTTTATTATAATTTTATGTTATGGACCAAACATAGCATGGGATACATGGTTTTTAAAATCTTTTTAGAAATACTGAAGCCCCTAAATAGAATCTAGTTCAACCAGATACTATGGTCAGAGGATATTGAATGTTTTGACCTACATGTACAAAAAGTAGAAACCTCTCACTTCACTTTGCCCTAAACACACCATCGAGTTGGCGATGGCACCATCATCCTATTGGGATTGTATTTTTTTTCAGCTTGGATGGAGGTAGATACAGGAAAATCCTGGATGAAAACCTGTTAGAGGCTGCAAAAGAGTTGAGACAGTGGTGAGGGTATACCTTCCAGCTGGACAATTGTCTTTAGAACCCTGTTGGTACCAGTACTGGTTGTACTTGGGCTGCCTTTAGTGGTACGCTGCGGAAATGTTGCCATTATTTGCAAGTTAAGCATAAACAATTAACCTGAATGTAGCAGTAAGTTCAGTGGATACAGTTTAAAAACTCTAAGCTCCTCAGTTTCTTCCAGTTCCAAGTTTTAAATGAAAATTTTTAAAAACAATGTTTTGTGCAAGGCAGCCATATTGGATTTAGATTGACCTGGTCAGAATGGTCCTCCCCCTCAAGGCTTTAACACTTGGAAAAATGAACAGAATGGGCCCTTTAGTCATGGAAATTTGAACCAATGAGTGAATTACAAAGGATGAGATATTTTTTTGTGCTTCATGACATAACAGACTGAAGAACTCCAAGTCTTGTCGTGTTTCATAATGTATGTCAAGAATCTGGTATGTGGAAAACAAAGTATTCACTGAAGCAGTGCTTGTTATAAAACATGTGTGTCAAACTCAAGGCCCATGGGCCAAATATGGCCTGCCATCACTATTTCTGTGGCCCTCTGGAGTCTGGAGGGCCACAGAAATAGAAAATAACAAATGTGTGCTTAAATATTATTTTCAATCAAATCAAATCAGTGTTATTTGTATAGTGCAAAAAAACATCAATGTGAAAAATTTTTAAATATTACTTAACTTTAATAAGTTAAGTAATATTATAGCAAAAGAAGCTATAATATTTTAACAGTTTGGGATAATTTCATTAATACATTCTGTCATAATCGGCCCTTTGAGGACATTCATTATCCTGATGGGGCCTGAAATGAAAATGTTTGACCCCCCTGTTATAAAACATTTCAGAACTACTGCTTTAGACTAAAGCATATTCATCTACTAAAAAGGTGGAGTCCAGATCCAAACTTTAATTCAAACAAGAATCTGCGGCAAGACTTTTCACTGACTTCTTAAAATTGTTGTTTACAGACCCTCTTTGTTCAATCTGACTGAACCAGAATCATTTCACAATAAAAAATAGGCAGAATTTTCGCTCTCTATATGCACAAAGCTCGTAGTGACTAACCCACCCAGCTATAATTCCAGCAAAAATGGTGGTTCAAAAAACTATTAATACATTCCACACTTTTCAGATTTTCCTTCAACTTAATTATTACTTTGTTGTGGCCTGTCACAAAAGTAAACATGTTGAATTTTGTGATTGTAAAGTGGCTATATATATATATATATATATATATATATATATATATATATATATATATATATCCAGAAGAAATGCCCCCAAAAAGAATTGTCCTTACAATTCCAATTGTATTTAAAAAAAAAAGTGTAAAGATATTACTTACACACTCTGTGGTGGTGATGTGAACGTTGCTGCCGATGAAGGACAAACCGTCATTCATGCTCACTTGGAGATAAATCACCCTGAAACAGGATTAATAAAAATACGCACAAAGAATGAGCAAAGGCATCAGTATGTGAATTTCATTATATCGTCCACAGAAAGCGTAACTGGATCAGTTTCTTCCAAAAGAATGATGTCATTCGAACTTGGGTTCACACAAATACTGTCACCAAAGCACCCCGTTAACTATGAGGTGAGATTGTTATTGTAACCAAAAGGTTCCAACCACAAAACACAAGGGATAATGAGTTGGAGGAGACAGACATTTAACCGGAGAGCAAATTACGATGACTAACCCTGCTCACTCCAGAAGGTTCTTTTTGTCTCCAGAATGTGTTGCTTCTGTCTCTCTGTAGCTGCTGAGATCTCCAATATTCCACGAGGTCATATTTTTAAAGGTTGTCCAACAAAGGAACAGCTCAACTTATATTTACAGGCCCCGTTTCACTCGTAATTGAGCAGGCTTTAACCAAACGAACCAAATACCAAAGTTTTCCAAAAAAACCATCAAATTGATTGTAACTGGGTGATCTAGGACAGCAAGCACAAAGACCACATACAATACAATACACATACAATAAACTAAAATGGAAAAACCTGCCAGTTGAGGTTGCTTTTTGTTTTGTTTTTCTTTCTAGGGAATTACCTCACCCAAATTCAACTTTCAATTATCCTTCTTCTTTTTCTTTCCAACAGACTCCCTTAGCAAAACAAGCTTCTGTCCATGCCCCACTTCTAACCTCATCTGTATCCAAAATTCCCCCATGTTCATCTTTTTTCCCCCGAAACATTGAAAGACAATTCTGAGAACTTCCCAATCTCTGGGTTTTTTTTTTTGTTTTGTTTTGTTTCATTCTTGAAAATGGGGATGAAAGCAGGGATGCAAAGCGGTCAGGCAAACAGAAAGAACCTAAACCTGTCTTCAGTCTGTCTCATATATTTGCCTGAGTCCATAAAGGAGAATGGGAATGGGGGGGGGGGGTTAAAAGATGACAGATGATCATTCCTGTGATGTCAGCACACATAAAGACCAGTAAGCAAGAGCCTGGTTTACAGAAAGGAAAAAATCCTGTAGAAAATGGAGCAGCCAGAGAAAACTTAGAAGTCAGAATTAAAGGATGTGGAGGAAAAAACAACAAAGTGGTAGGGAGGAAATGTAGAGCATGGTCTCAGACAGCTGTTTCTTAAGGAAGTGAAACAGACAGCTATCTGTAGCAGCTGATGCAGCACTGTTATTTCATTTGCCCCTAATTATTGTGGACAGCTAAACCCAAACCTTAACCCGAACCTTAACTTCACATCTAACCCCCCAACCAAAGCCTACCAGTTCATGGTAAAGAGGTGTGAAAAACCTTGAAATGAATTCATCTTTTATTGCAGTAGCATAGTGTCACACTGAAAGTTGAACGTTTATTTTGAGTACATTTATTTAGTGTGGAACCAAAAATGTCACATTAAGAAACAGTAGTTTTTAACAGAATCACTGGTGCATAACCATGTTTCCCATTTGGAAAGCACTAAGTCTTCTCCTATTACATTACACAAAGAGAGAGGGATCTTAGATCATTCCTCTTTGCACAATGCATCAAGATAATCTTTCACAATCTTGGAAACCTTGTTCTCATCAGCTCACCCCACATTTTCAGTTCTAGTTGCAGCGCCTGATAACCACACTTCAGTAAAGTTCTCAAGCTCCGAAGTTTAGGAACTTGGGGCCAGATTGTCTATAATACACCTCTATGAAATGCAGAAGTGAAGACTCGGTTAGACAGGCTTAGTGATAACCACAGTTTAATAAAGTTCCCAGGGACCATGGAGGAGGAAAAACAAGCCCACAGGATCATAGATCCTCCACCATACTTAACAGTGGGTATGTGGTAAAGGTGTGCTATACTGCACATTTTGGTATCAATCCCATACCAAGTAAATACAGGGCCTGTGTCGCAGGTACCAATACTGATGCCGATACTTTTTATTTACGTTTGATATATCATCAAACTTCGGGCCTTCAGGTGTTTTTGTAGATTTTTTAAAAATTATTTTGTTCAAACCTTGGACAAAATTTGGACAAAGCTTATATGTATCTACAAAAATCATAATAACATGATTTGTGTGCATTTTTCATAAATAGAGTGCAAAAAATTATCACTTGGGGCAAATCGAAAATCTTTGTTGTGGTAGAGCTGAGAAAAAACAATACAAAAATAAAATAAAATTTGAGGAGGGAATCTGAAACTAAAGTATCAATCTTAACACACTTGTATCGATCCAATATGGTTATCGACTTGGTATCGATATTATGAGTACTTTGGCTCGATGCGCTCTCCTCCCACATTTTCATCCTTTGATGCGTTTATTCCCAAAAAGCTCTGCTGGTCTTCATGCTGACTTTTGATTTTTTTTTTTCATGGTTATACATATTAGAACTTAAATACCACCTCTATCAGACTTAATTGTGACGAGTCTGTGGACCCTGATATGAACCAAATATACAGAACAAAATGCGACATCACATGCAGCAGTAAATATGTCAGCATGCGTGCATCAATTCTGGACTTGTCATGCAACTGGATTCTTTTTCATCTGTAATTTCCTTTTGATCTTGCCAGTCTGCCATACTCCATTACACAGAAGTCAGGAAAAAAAATGCAACATGGTTTTTCAGATTTTGGTTGCTATGAAAAACATTAGATTTGTATTCAATTTAGGACCAAAGGTCTGGGTTTAATTAAAAAAAATCTAATTTGTGCTGTTCAGACTGTTATAAAAATTTGATTTGGGTTACAGATGGGCAAAAGAAGTCACTTTTCCTTGTCTCATCTGACCCAAGCACATGGTTGAAGTTAAAAGTCCCCACAGAGTTTGGCATTGCTTTCATGGAACTAGTAGCATGTAAAGCATGTCTAGTGGTTGTTATGGAAACTTGGTTAACCTAAGATGCCACTCTTCGAGAACAGTAAGATTTTGACTTTTTTTTACTTTCCATTCTCACTGTATGTGCTGGTGAGATAAATATGGGTCTTTGTTCTCCCCAGTGACCTGTGGCTAAAGGAAATGAGAAATCCACTCACTGATTACTAATTAAACTGTAATCTAATTCTAAAAGTAAAATCTAAATAAATAAGGTCTCTTTGATATTTATTAGGGGAATCAAAATTGTGCCTCTGGTAATTTTATTGAAATTCAACATTTATTGAATTTGTTTTTAAGGTGAAATTGTTCCTCTCTGAACAACAACACTCAAATAAAAACATAATTTTTCTAAAGTTTTCAGTGTGAGGTTTTTTTGGTTACATACTTCACCAAAGGTGCCAAGCAATCTATACATAGAAAGAGACCAAAACAAATAAGTTCAAAAATTAAGTTAGGTTTACTAAATGGAAATAACAGAGGGAAAAAGTATTGAATATTCTTATTGATATTTATTTAATACTTTGTAAAAAAAAAAAAAAAAAAAGCCTCCTGTATGGAGAAACTAGACGCATGGATAGCCCAGGTGTGATTTTGGCCCAGTCTTCCATGCAAACAATGCAAGTCTAATAGCACCTTCAGAAATCTGTTACTATGAAAAATTGTGATGTGTTCAATACTTCTTTTACCTGCTATATATATATATATATATATATATATATATATATATATATATATATATATATATATATATATATATATATATATATATATATATATATATATATATATATCTCAACATAGAGTGAATCAGTTTCCTTATTCTGTCTGAAAAGCACCTCTAGCTTTAGTCTCTCTAAATGTAAAGAACCAACCCTGAGTTTCTTCCCCCCGACCCCTCCTACTGGGAACCTTGCATACTTTCAAACACATGTGGTCCCACACATGAAAGACCTGGCTAGCTGGTACATGGCTTTGATCAGGCGAACCCAGACAAAGAGACAGCAGAATGAGAATAAAAAGCCTTTTGGGGGGGGGGGGTGAAAACAAGTTCATATGTAGTGGAGACCATAAAAGAAAACAGTCAAAAGAAAAAGGACAGATGGGCAGAATGATGAGTGCCTGGAAAATCCTCCAAACAGGTGGTGAGAAGGGGAGGAATGTTTAAACATTGAAAGTCCAACATATTAGCTCAGAATCTTCAAATCTTTCCCCGTCTGTAGTTTGATTTGTGTCTGATTTCAAACCAATGCGAGCCCAAATTTCAGCTGCAAATGTCGTTTATTCTGACTGCTGTGGGAGAATAAATATCAGGAATTTGTAACAATATGAATGATTTAAATTTAAAGTATGTGGGGGGAGAGAAACTGGCCTTCATTTCTCCCCCTGGTCACCCTCTGTGTTTATAAAGTCTTTAACACCATCCACTCAGCCTCGTATACTGTAGCCCTGAGCACCTTTCTTCCCATAAAGACTTAGGTCAGAGAGGTTTGCAGATAGTTGGTGTTGGAACATGGTTGGGGTCTAAATAAGAGCACAGAAATGTGATGTAGGAGCAATTCTGGTCACTGCACGGGTTGCACTCCACAGAGTCTTTAAAACGAATTCATTCCTGTTGAATGTTTTCACAGTTTGTCATGTTAAAACCAAAAACTTCAGTGTGTTTTATTGAAATTTTATCTCAAAGCAACAAAGAGAAATGGAGAACAGTGAAGTGGAAGGAAATGATCCACCTGCAAATGTTTTAGGGTCCGTTTCTTTCAGCTTTGCACACTTCCAAGAACAGCAATGTTCAAGTCTTGCCACAGATTCTTGACTGGATTCTTTTTCGGTTTGGACTTTGACTAGGCCATGCAAAAACATGACTATGCTTTGATCTAAACCATTCCATTGTGTATTTTAGGTCACTGTCCAATAGAGGGTGAACCTCCATAGGGTTTTTGCAGCCCCCAGATTTTTTTCTCCATCCATCTTCCCATCAGCTCTGACAAGCTTTCCTGTTCCCAACACTATGGGTCCATTGGCTTCTTTTTTGAATGATGCTCTCCTTGCCTGACCTGTCACTTTAGGTGGATGCCCAAAGCTTGGCAGGTTTGAAGTAGCACCTAACTTCTGGCAGATATTTTATAACCTAACACTTATAGCTCGGTTTCAGTGCCAAAATTGAGACTATTGCACACCCAGCGGTGGCTCCATCTTTGTCGCAGGAGGCTATATCTATTTCAAAGCTAGCTACTAATCTGATTAATGAAAAGCCGGCACTGGTAACTGAGTGGCCGGCACTGGCAAATGAGAAGGAGAATACTCACTTGAGTTCGTTTTGGGGAAACGTCACTCCAATAACATCCCTGACCTATCTGCTGCGTTCCTTGGCCTTCATGATGCTTCTTGTCCACGTATATTCTCGGAGAAACAGCTGGCTTTATACTGAGATGTAATTACACCCAGTTGGACTCTATTTACTTTAAAGGTGATGTCTGAAGGCAAGTAGTTATACAGGGTTTTATTTAGGGGCATCAGAATAAAGACGTTTGAATACAAATGCATGGCACACTGTCAGTGTATTGGTCTATCACAGAAAAAAACAATAAAATACTCTGAAGATGTGATCACATTTTGGTTTCACATCCAACCTGATTCTTTTTGTTAGAACCCTAATGTAATATTCTCAAACAACAGTCATGTATTAGAAGATTAAAACTGGTTTGTTCTTAGAAGCCAAAAGGTCTTGAAAAAATACACCCGTTTAAATACGGTACCTCCCTTTCACTTTCTGGTTCCTAAAGGAAATGATTTCCTCTTTAGCTGGTAAACTGTGCTCACAGACTCGGTTCTTACACATACCAAGCACAGGGTTTTTTTTTACCCAGAAAACAGCAACTGTTGTGGCAGGAAATTTGAGCGACAGCCGGGACTTTTTCTGCCCAAAGAATTGGCAAAATATCAGCAGAGACATTTTCATGAGATTTGTAAGTTTTGTCTTCCTGAGCCACTGGTTTCTGTCAATACCCGCAAAGAGGAATCTGTTCTTGTTTTTACTGCTCAGGACAAACACACAAAGGCTTTGCCCCTGCATGAGCTGACGCAGCTGCACAGCCTTATATATTTTCCTTGGACTTTGCTAGGAGCCAGATATTAGGATTATGACTTCAGATAGGGATCATAAAAACAGCTAATGTATGGCAGGTTTCTTGCTGTGTAGGCAGAGATGCACATGAACACTTCCACATGTTTCTTAGCTTTACACAGAAGAATGCAATGTATATAATGCATGTGATTAAATCTGTCTTTGAAACAGCCCCTTTTTAATGCAAACCATAAGAGATCATAAAAGCTATAAAAAGAGAAAGAGACACCTACTTTCCAACCTCATCGATGACAGGAGCTGGGCACAGTAAGAATGTGTCTTGTACACCAGCAGGCTTTTCATCTAAAGAGCAAAAACGGGAGAAAAAAAATTACAGTCTCCAGCAAAAGTATTCAAGTATTCATACTCATTGAACTTATTCACAATACAACCACAAACAGGCTGAAAAAAGCATAAGGCTGCGACTGCCATGTTTTACAGAAGGAATTATGGGTTGAAGGTGATGTGCAGTATTGTTTTTATGCACATAGTGTGCCAAAGAAGCTTCTTATTTCAACAATGGTTTTCAAAAAGGCCAGATTTGGGGAGTGCTTGACTTAACAGATTCTCCTACCGGAGCAATGGATCCCTGCATGCCCTCCAACGTTACTGGTCACAGCTGCTGTTACGTCTTGTTAGGTTTACACTTGTTGTGTTCTCTATTTACAAAGGCTACTTCACACAGCAGGTGAATGTGACCCAAATCCGCTTTTTTTTCCTTTTGCCCACATGCAACCCATGTCTGACTTTTTCATGGCAGTCTGAACAGCCCACTTCCAAACTTTTCAACCCCCCCAAAAATTCAGTCTGTTCTTATTCTGTATGTGGTACTAATTCGGATATATATCTGATTGTTTTCAAAGCGTCTGCAGTCTGAACAGTCATGTTGGATTTTAGACAACTTTTCCGTCATTGATGTGAGACATGCATCTTAATTCTACACCAACAGAAGCCAGACGCAGTAAACAATGGCTGAAAATTACAATTATGAAAATGATACAATTATGATTTGTGATGATACTGTCGGCTCCCATTGCTGAATAATAGAAGGTGGCATCCTTTATTACTTTCATAAACAGAGCGCTGCTGTGACTTCAATGTTCTTCCTCTGCAAATGCGGGTCGCTTTGGGGTTGTAAACCGTTCACACAGGAGTCTGATTGCAGTTGCATTTAATTAACAGTATCAACTACCAGGCAAAAAAAAAAAAAGGATTTCAGCAAAAAATTGGAATTGAGCATCAAGACCTGCAGTGTGAACGTAGCCAAATTCAACAACTTCTGCACTTTTATTTTTTTAAGGCATATCAGAGTAAAAGCATCTATATACAAATACATGCCACATTTTTATTTACAAAAAACATTTTTTATGAAAAATTGTAACAATTTTGCATAACTTTGCATTGTTCTATCACATAAAATCCTAATAAAATTCATTCAGTTTTGTGGTTGTAATGTAACTAAAAGTTAAATATTCCAAAAGACATGAACACCTTTTGCTGTGCCTTACTTATTTTGAAAGGTGAAAATGTTGGTTGAATGTAGATAAATTTTAATGTAGATAGTTTTGTTTTCAGTACTATACCTATTACTACTGTCAAATATACTGAAATTAATAGCAGAAAACCAGCTGAACTGTGTTATTGACGATTCTGTTTATATCAAAGAACCAGCCCAAAGTAGGTTTACTCACTGACTGTGACGGTATCGTTGATTTTGAAGCTGCAGAGAACCTGGTCGATGTTTCTTGCGTGGAGAAATCCGTTCCCTCTCACCACAACTTGAAATGTCTCTGGTTGTGCAAATAACACGTTGTTATTTTTATATATGATGCAATTTACAAAATATGACTCACTAAGATTGGCACAAATAAACAAAACACAGCAGCGCTGACACACAGACATTCAGCTCCTCCGCTCTATATAAAAGCTCATCTAAACAACCCTGATGGTGAAATCAAAACCAGGAGTCCCTGCTAGAGATTTAGAACTCCGGTAACATAGCAAGCAGGTCAGAAAAGAGCCTTTGGGACATTCTATAGTCGAAAAGGCAAAAGTAGAAGCATTGCTGACAGACTGGACAAGACGAACAGTACTAATAAGCACTGTTCCTAGCTTTGCTCTTGATCAAAGGTAGGATCAGTTTGATCCTGGGCTGGAAACAGCAAAGCCCAGTTTCCAGCCCTGATGAACAGATCTTGAAGACCAACACTTTGATGTTTTCAAAGGGGTTTAAAAAGGCCAGTAAAATCTCTGTATCTGACATAAGCTAAAGTTCTCTGTTCAAACAGCAGCTTATAGATGGCTAAAGATGGATAGAAAATGGTGAAGAAGTGAAATGAACAGTACACCCCCCTTCACTCCACTTTATCCAGCAGTAAACTAGGGACTAGAGGCCAGTGTGGCTACAAGTAAAACTACTAAATGTTAACAAATGGTGGACCCAGACTGAAGCTGACAATTCTGGCAGCAACCAATGTGAACCACTTGCAGCCTACCCTGTTTAATCTGGTTGATCACCAAGGAAAACATGATGCAAAATTTCCACAGAACCTTAACCGGGCTGCTGTAAAACACATCGGCATGGACCAGATTCTTGGTTTACACTAAAAAAAAAAAAAAAAAACTTTTTGTACGGACTACATCCTTGTTTACTTTGTAAAAACAAAATTCTCTGAAGTGGATTGTTATTTGTCTCACAAAACTTTGTAAGAACCAGATTAGTTTTGCCATAATTAACAATACTGAGAACATCATCATACTCTAACTGGTTATCTTATCATCCTTATCAGAGAAAACTTTGTGCTTTCTAAAAGTTGCTGTGATATCAAGAGACGTATCGAGTATCAAGTATCAAGTATTTTTCTTTGCATCCATATCATGTTGCAAATTTTAGTATCCTGACAACCCTAATATGTAGACACATTCTTTTATTTGAATGACTATGTTGGAGGAGAAAGGACAGAAACAGCAACTGAAAGAAGATGTAGGCAAAGAAAGGAGCCATAATTAAAAAAGGGCAAAAAAACCCCCAAAACATTTAAAAAAGAAGCACAAATCATGTGTCATCCAACATTATATTGTTAAGGGAAGCTAACATTAGGGGAAAGGAATGGAAATAAATCCCCTTGTCTAATTATTAAATGGTTTGGTAATTCCCTGTTTCATGACATAAAAAACAGAAGAAGATGTAAAAAACAGACAGTTCATCTGCTTTTACCCTTAAACATATCATAAACCCCAGTTTTCAACTGTTCATTCATGCTATTTATTATCCAAGTTCTTTTTCAACAATGGTTGTATTCTTTCTCCATTGATATTACACTAAAGGATGTCTACCGTATATTTCATCTCCAGTCAATCTCCTGTAACTGCACCCCTGTTCTCACAGTCATTTCATTTAATGCGACCCAGTGATATTACTCCTGCTGAAGCACCCTGTTGAAGCAGATTTCCGGTAAGTGACCCGTTAGACTGCATGTTGTCATTTTTCAGTCTGGGATAGTCATAAAAGAAGCCAAACCAAAGTGGTTCCTAATGAAATGAACACAGTTCATGGATGAATTCAGTGATGACATTTGTGTCAAAGACTCAGGAGAGACCCATTTATTGTGTGTATGTGATTCTGAAACTGTGTTTTCCTAGCTACCCACCTCCTGCACACACACTCGAAGGTTCCGCTGCCAATATTTCAATACAGGATTTCTTGATAATCTGAAAAAGAAAAAGCAGCTGTGATTTAGGAACACTCCTAATAATTCTGAAGTACTTGCAGAATTTTATGGGCTTTGTTTTCATTATATGAGAGCTCTTGAAAACTGTTTTGGTACTTAAGCAAAATTTGTCATGTCAAGTCTCTAAAGCCCGAGCCACACCTTGATTCTCCATAGCCACGGGAGGAGTGTGTGTGTGTGTGTGTATAGAGGGGTTCTTAAAGCTGAATCACCTCCTTAAGTTGTTACCAACCCTCATCAGGCTCCAATGTTACCTAAGGCAACCCTAAGGGTTTTCCGTCCCCAGAGACTGTTCCTCTGCTCCTTAGGGCGACCCAGGTAGTTTCACCTCCACAAGAGAGTCTTCCTGTGCTCCTTGAGGTGGCCCAGAAAGTCCCACCCTCTCAGGTTGAAATGTCTGTCTCCAACATGGGGATTGAGTTTGGTCCTCCTCTCCCAGTGACTCTGCCCAAGATCTCCGTGGAAGACTAGATTGACCTGCCTCTTCAAATGCCTCAGGGGGTCAGAAACAACCCACGTGTGCCAGAAAATATTCCCACATGGTACAAGGTAACCTACTCACAAGTACCCCTGTGAGCAGTGGACAAGTTCCACTTCTGCTCTTCCCTCCTAGCTACTTTCCAGAGCCCTTGTCCTACACACTTAAATTACATGGTGAAACTGCCTCACTAGCATGCAGTCAAGCTCCATAGAGCTCTGCTAATGAGCTAATATTGGAGCCAGGTGTCCTAAAGCAGAGAGACATCTGAAAGTTGCAGGACTCTGGCCCTTGAGGAATGCAGTTTGAGACCACTGATAAAAGAACTAATATCCCAACAAGATCGAGAGAAACTTAATTTAAAATACTTCTGTTAGTTTACAAATCACTGAATAGCTTAGCACCAAAATACATTAAAGACCTGTTGTCATTGTATCAATCTCACAACCACTCAGATCTTCTGGTTCTGGTCTGCTCTGCATCCCCAGAACCAGAACCAAACATGGAGAAGCAGCTTTCAGTTTTTATGATCCACTAATCTGGAACAAACTTCCAGAAAACAGCAAAACAACCGAAACACTGATGTCCTTTAAATCAAGGCTAAAAAACCACTTATTTTGCCTTTGATTAGTAGTAAGTGGAACACTGATCAGTATTTTTGAATTATATTTGCTTGATGATATTAGCTTGATTATCTTTATGATTTTGATACATTGATATTTGCTCGATGATTTTGCTGATTTTGCTGTATATTTGCTTGATGATTTTAATGATTTTGATAATTTTGACGTATACTTGATTGATGTTTTTATGATGTGAAGCACTTTGAACTGTCTTGCTACTGAAATGTATAATACAAATAAACTTGACTTGTTCCTGACAGTGAAGCTTGCTGTTGTGATAGGACATATAAGCTGAAGTGATGATCAGAGTTAAGTTACCGAGTCGATGACACCCCTAAGGGCAAGGAACCCTCCTAGCACAGGAAACACATGCTCAATGGTGTCTGCGATGGTGGCCAGCTAGAGTTGGAGAGAAAGAAAAACAAAAAAGAAAAATTATTCAAAGAGGAAATCCATGAACAAATTAAACAATTATTAAAAAAAAAAAAAAAAAATCTTTGAAAGCTTCAAAATGAATTTTAAAAAATAGATGCTTCCTCATAAAATTAATATTTATAACAAACCTACAATGGCTTTATTGTTGTAATAAATTGCAATTCTTAAGATTTATTAAAGTGCCTGATAAAGTGCCATCTAACCTGGAAAAAAACTGGAGATTTACCTGGGAACGTTGATACTGTATGTACATCTCTACTCAGAAACACAGATTCACCACTGTTTATCAATACAAGGCACTATGGCAATAGTTTTGTTATACCTTCCAAGCCAGAAATTGCATTATCCAAACTGTGGATAGAATCCTTGTATGATTTTGTACCAGATAAGCTGGGCACCACCCAAATGACGAAGCTCAATGGAATGAAGATGGAATATTTTGAAACCTTGAAAACTGTGAAAGCTATGTGCGAACATATTTTCTTTGCTAGTTTGCTAAAAATTTAGTTTGGTAGATCTCAGGCATAAATGATATTTACCGATATTCATAACCCAATGTAAAAATATGATTTTGATTTTGTGTACATGATTTAAAATCCATCCACCAATAGTGGGCAGAAGCATATACGTATTGCAAAAATATGAGTAGTTTTTCACAAAACTTTGAACTTACATTCAGGGTAGTGCCATAAAATAATATTTTCAATAGGATATTGAAAGACTAAAGTGGGTGTGGCTTATGAACAAAAAGTATAAATCTGAAACTTTCACTTAAAAAAAAAAAAATCATTAAAATGTCTTCAGTTTAACCTAATTCAAATTTTCAGGATAAATTCCTTTAACATACCCCAGCTTTGATACGCTGGAATTTATGATCTGAAGTCCATCTCTCTTCCTTTACAGAAGTTCAAAATCTAAGCCAACACTTGTTTCTCTGGATCTCTTTAAACTATTGAACATAATTTGTGCACATATCTGCCTATAAAACTGGGAAGTATTATTGGAACTTGTGATTTTGTTTGCAAACAGTACTATATTACATAATAATGCTAGATCAGGGGTCTGCAACCTTTACAGTCCAAAGATCTATTTTGCTCTCAGTCCAACTAAAACAAGGTTTAGAACCACAAATATCACCTGAAGAAGTTTTGATAAATATCTACTGCAGGAAATTTGTTGTAATTTTTAAAGAGCAACCACTTTATTTCTGTGTTTAGGTTTTAATATAAAGAAAAACATTAAGCTTTTTAAAAAGGTGATGAGTACATTTTCTTATATGGGATGTTTATATTTGGACATAGTTTTCATCTTAATAACAAGAAAAATTGATCCAAATAAAAATGACTGGTACTTTGAGTGTCATTCGGTTGTGGAAATTAAATGGAATTATTCCTAGAAAAAATTGAAAAATAGCTACAACCTGTATTTTTTATTATATCTGGGGGTTTTTTTTATTTAAAAATTGAGTTGTTTCTTTATCATTTTTAGTTAAGGTTTTTAAGAGCCATCGTGGAAGGTCCAAAGGGCATGTTATGGTTCCGGAGCTGCAGGTTGCAGGCCCCTGTGCCAGATGCCTATGACAATTAACATTTTTTTATTACTTGAGGCACAAAAAAAAATGTAACCTGTACAAAAGTCATATCATCTGAGAAGGTTTTGGGAATTTTATGACATTTTCTTTATTTTTTATTGAAGCCACTCCTGCCAAACTAGTTACAGGTTAATTACCATAGTTATCCTTCTCAGTGGAGAGTCCTATCAGCTTGAAACTGTTCATATTTCTTAGGTCACTGCAAGTTGAGAACTAAGAGGCAAAAAACAAACAAACAAAAAAAAAAAACAAAAAACGACGAAGCATGCAATAAACAGCTTTTTCAAAAGACACCTTTAGGCAACAGGAAACTTTCAACCCCAAAAACACCTCTCTCAAGTAATTTAGTTTCATCTGCATTGGACTTTTTTCACTTTATGATGTGCTGAGTCAATAAAACTGACTGTACAGTAGCTATGCTGTTTTAGTGGTTGGTATGGGTTTGTTTTGGCCAATGACACATTAAGTCAACCTGGATGAGACAGTGTTTGCGAGGGGGGTGCATAGAGAGGGAAGTGCACCAGGGTTTAGACTGCTAAGGAGGGTTAAGACCCCTTCATAACTGCTTGCAGTTCTGGTTTTCTTTTTGAGTTAAAGGGTCACATTAGATGAGAGTCTCACCTAACCTTACAGCCCTTCAGGCAGACGTGATGTAGTCTAAGTACCACATGACTGGTCTTACAACGTCATTACCTGTGTTTCATTAAAGTCCTTGACACCAACACAGTACACAATCGCTCCCAGACGTCTGGCTTCCTCTGCCTATTGGAAGACAAGAGCAAGAAAAAGCTAAGTAAGTCATGTCAATTCCTCTCTCCACATGAGCTCTGTGTGGTAGTTCCTGACTGGAGATAGCTGGATATCAGAGAGAGGAAAGATTTCCTACCTGCTGTTGTGCATTGAAGAGCTGCTGCTCTTGCAGGTCTCCATCTGTCAGAGCGATAATCACACTAGCTGTTCCTGGAAAATACACAAACAAAAGCTGTAACTTCAAAATTCAAATTAGACTGCAGAAAGGTGTGATGAGACTGAAGATGTTAGCTACTCACCGAAGTTTTCCTTGCGTATCTGGTCATTTGCCTTAATGCAGACAGACATGTATTTTGTTAGAGGAGATTTTAGCAGGTAATCGTATAGTACTTTAACTTGCCCCTGACTTTGTTCTGAATAAATTATTGTGTGGTTTAATGAGTGTGTCACAATGTCTGCTTACACTCTGCAGCCCCAGGTCCATCAAAGTATCCCCTCCAGGTTTCTCTTTCCTCAGAGCATTCAGGCCCTTTTGGATGCTCACTCTGTCGAGCAGAAAAACAGCTGGGGTCAAAGAGTTCATATTGGTTTAAAAGTTATAATATACTTTTCCTGAAATAGTTTCACCATGAATTAGTCGAATATTCGGTCTTTTTTGCCAGAAGATTTCGATTTTTGCAAATAGAAATCTTTTAAATTTCATTTTGGAAATGATTAGTTTGCTTAATGTTTGAAGTGTAATTATCAGGATTGTTAAGCAATTTTTTTTTACTGTTTATTGAAACTATTCCTGTGACTACTTTGCCATCCGTCACTGCACAGACAGTATTTCTAAATAAGAGATGTTTTCATGTGAATGCCTTGTAGAATTGTATAATAGACCATGGACATTATTTATTAATCTAAAATATCTGGGTTTCCCTAAAAACATTATATATTTATCAAACCTTAATAATGACATTAACAGCAAAACAGAGACTGTATTGACTGCTGCAGCCATCTGTTTGTCTGTGTCATGCAACCTGCTGTGTGCGCTGTGCTCAGAAATCTCCAGAGACCTCATTGCGGGGAAGAGGTTTGCAGAGAGCAGCCGAAACACCAGTCATTGCATTTTATAATGTTGAAAGCAATGATTATATAACAGGAGAAAAAGGTTTTCACTAAGTTTTTTTTCACACAAATAATTGGAATCGCACAGAAATATGAGATTAGTCATCAACAAGTCATATCAAAACAGATAGTTAACATGCTAGTATTAGCCTAGTGCTTACTATGATTAAAACTGTGAGAACATTAAAGCATAATGTAAACAATGTGATACGAAATGAAAACTGCTAATTTACAGCATGTACATGGCACTAATGTTAATGTTTTGTCAGATTAGGACTTTGTAGCAATCGCTGATTCATAAAGTGATTTTTTTAAAGAAATCTTAGTTGGCATATCCATAATCTACACTTCAAATCAATTGCAAGTAATTGATGAAATGTGGTACAAAATTGGAAAAGGAGGTTTTTAAAAAATCTAGTATGGTATACCTTTTGTAAAGTTACAAATTCAAAACTTAACAGCAACATTTTCTGACATTTAGCTATTCATAAAGACATTTGTGAGGTGTTAGTTTTCAAAGTCATTTGTTTGCAACATACATAGCTGTAGCTACATCTATATAATTAAACGTTTAACTTTAGCTAGATATTTAGCGAAATGTTTATATAGATGTAGCTAAATTTTTAGACATTTAGCTAAATATTTAGCTGTAACTCAAAGGCTGAGTTGTAGTTGCACTTTTAGAGGTTTGCATTGAGTACATGCAAGTCAAGCAAGCAGTGTCCCATCACTGATGTGCCATCACCATCCCTCATAGAGGATCATATAAATGCCGGTACAGGTGAACCTGCTCTGCAAGAACATCCTCCAAGTCATCCATTTCTGAAAGGTGGCGCACACGATCCGCACTGAGCTGCAAAAATTTGGTGGTGCATCACCAAACCTAGCTTAATATTTAAAGATCTAGCTACATCTAAATATTCAAACATTTAGCTATATATGTACCTAAATCTAAATATTCAAACATTTAGCTAAATGTTTTTCTATATCTTAATATTTAAGCATGTAGCTAAATATTTAGCTACATCTTAATATTTAGCTACATCTTAATATTTAGCTACATCTTAATATACAGATAGATAGATAGATAGATAGATAGATAGATAGATAGATAGATAGATAGATAGATAGATAGATAGATAGATAGATAGATTTTGAATGTGTAACTTTACACACTGCGGCACATGTTCTAGTATGTAAAAACTTTAGTGCTTTAGCTTTCACCAGCAGCAGACTTTGTAGAAAAAGTGCTTTCCATAAAAAAATAATAAACCTTTAAAGGCTCACATAAAAACGAACCAAAGTGATGTGATTTTGGAGCTGATTATGGAGTTTTGCCATGGAGGAATTACAACATGATTTCTGACTGGTGAGTTAACCACTGGCTTGCTGGAATATAACTTTGGCCTCTCAGTGCAGTTCAGTGTTTTAACAGCCTGGACCAGTTCACCACAAACACTATAAGGTTGAGGGATCAGTACAAACTGTCCATGGCTGAACTGCAGATGGGGACATGAAGTAGCTTGGGAATGAAAGCTGCCATCAAAGATTTTTCTCTCAGTTTGGTGTTCTACAGCTTTATGCAGAGGATTTTCAGACAACTCCAAGCTGTAGGGCTGACCTTTAAAACAGAGAAAGTAGCAGGAAGAAGAATAGCGTGGAAGAAATAAATGTCTCACGTAATCCATCAAAGAGGTAAATTTGTGGTTTTAAAGAGTTTTTTTTTTTTCTTTGCTCCTTCTCTGGTTTTTTGAATGAAGCATCTCAGAGATTGTTTATTAAAACCTCATATTGTGCCAGCTTGAAATAAAGGAAACTATGTCCTCAGTGCTGGACATAAATTACAACACAATCTGTTTTTATTTTATATAACAGTTACTGTTAATCCCAATAAATGTGTTGCTGTTATAAAATGTCTACATTACCAGTGCAGTTAGAGCCAGTGAAATCACCTGTTTTCTGTCAGTTTCATGATGGTGGACGCTCTGGAACTGAATGTTATGAAGGACATCCGCAGCATGGGACTAGAACAGGAGAATGAAGAGGAAAAAAAACATAAAAATGTAAATGCGTCAAGTATTTAGCTGCCCACTTGAAAAAAAAACAAAAACATGCCAATAATCTGAGTATGATTTCACCTACAAAAAGAAACTTCCATGCATTTTCTTGCTATGTTATGTGATTATGCGTTTCCCTGTGGATTTAATGTGTTAAGGGTGATGCAAAAGGGACTTCTTATAACTTCTTTTCATCAGCTGCTGTCTTCCTGCTGCATTTACATAAAAGCTAGACTTGCAGAGTGCTCAACTAAAACTTGTTCTTTCAAAATATTCTCCCACCTGAGCTGTAAATGTGTGGAGCACAGTTAACAGGGGCCTGTTTTTGTCTTGCCCAGCTAGCAAGTTAGCAGTTGTAGAGATATCCTAAGCACGGGGCCTTGTTTTATAACCTAACCTCACATTAAGCTTTTCCACAGCCTTTTCTTCTACCCTTCTAGTGTGTTCCTTAGTTTTCATTAAGGTGTTAGTGCACTCATGTTCTCAAATAAACCTCTGAGGCTTTCACAGAAATGCTGGATTTTCACCGAAATTAAAAGCTCTATTTACAAATTATATGTTATCTAAAAGCAATTGATTCCACCGGATTTTATTTAGGGGTATTAGATTGCAGTGGGATGAATGAAAACTCATGCCGCACTTTTCAAATTTTTTAAAGTTTTGACATCTGGGTAATGCACATTTCGCACAGCATATCCCCCTGAATGCATCATCAGCAAGGCGAAACATAGGGGCAGTGGCGTCATGCTGTGGGGATGATGGTGTTGATTTATCTTAAGAGCCCCCTACCAAAAAAAGATGTATATAGAAGTTTGTGGTTGTAATGTGACAAAATATGAAGAGTTTTAAGGAGCATGGAAACTTGTGAAAGTCACTGTATACACAGGAATAAAATGACAACATGGACAGAGTTGTACTGGAGAGCAGGAACTGAGCCCACTGAATATGGCAGTGACCTAGTTTTGATATTAAAACGATGTCACAGAATCTTAAGATGAGAATTGTGTTTATTTAAAAATGAAGTCTGTTAGGAAAAGTTTTGCAGATAGGTCCAAGCCTCCGAGGTGGACTTGATATTGTTTATGACAGATGGTAAACTAAAGGACTCTTGTTATTCATGCTTCTCGTCTTGTTTATTTAAAGCTGAAACATTGGGAAAGAACAGATCTTTACTATAAATGAATCTTTAAAGCTGCAGTATGTAATTTTTACAAATATATTTTTTTTTTTTTTTTTTTTTTTTTTTTTTTGCGTATTTGTTAAAACTGTCACCATGTCGTGACAGTATGGCGTGAGAAAGATAATCTGTGTGTGGGGGGGGACGCCACAGGGTTAAGACCCGCCTCCTGGCTCTGATTGGTTGTTTCTAGATAGCACTGGGAGAACTGGGCTTGATTTTTTTGTCTCATACCATGCTGTCACGACATAATGACAGTTTCAACAAATATGTAGAAACATATTTTTTTAATGAAAGTTACATACTGCAGCTTTAAGCTGAGGAGAAATGTTAATATTTGGCAAAAACAAAAAATAAAACAAAAAAACCACAGCTAAAAATCTGTACAGCTTGTTTTCAATGTGGGAATTCATTGAATAAAATCTTTAGACATAAGTTAGGATATAAAACCAATACTGGTTATTGTTATTAAGATCCTACAACCTGTAGTGACTGATAGCAACCCACAATATGCCCATAGCTTCTGCAGCCTATGGGAATCTTTAATTTGAATATGAGTTGCTAAGCATATATTTGGTTGCTGGTGTTGGAACTATAAAGTTTTGTTTACCAAATTAGAGCAGTGTGAGGTGTGTTTTTCTGTAATAATCTAGATCCTTTTACCAGCAAGCCAAAAGCTGTCAGGACACCTACAATGAGGTTTTACACATACACCACCCTCTTATTAAGCTCTGTTTGATGCTTCTTTGCTGGCTTATTTTAACAAGCCTTTACGATTGTAGACATGCTTGTGAAGAATCTCTTACCTTTTAAACTTCTCTGCTAAGTTCTTCACAAATTCAAAGATTTCATTCCAGTGACCAATCACACTTCCAGACCTGCAGATAAAGAGAACACAAATGAATGTGAGAAACGTCATTAAGTTGATTCTGTAACTCTAGCTGGGTGATAATGTCCATATTCTACACAACTACCTCATGGCTTTTTAAGAAGTGTGTCACCAAAGCAGCACAGGGAACCACAAAAATAGCTCACTGTAAGCTATCCAACAGACATACTGAGCTCCATATGGTGAAGCATTCAAACAGGAAAATTACAGCTTGGCTGGCCAAAAGCAACTGAGGCTCAAAACATCCACAGTGTAAAGAACAAGCTGGAAATATGCAAGGAGAAACACAATGGTCAAATCTTTTACTTTAAGTTAAATTATTTTTATGGCTTCTTTCACTTTTTAGAAATGATCTAAATTCTATCTTGGAAAGTTGGACGTCAAATCCAAATGGCTGCCATGTTTGTAAAACGTAACGAAGATTGCAAAAATGTTTGCTTGTATCTTGGTAAATCATTAGCACACATAGTTCGATACAACCTGTTTGTGAAAATGTACTTTCAGTTTTTGAATGCTGAAAAATGCAAAAACAAACAAACAAACAAACAAACAAACAAACAAACAAACAAACAAACAAACAAACAAACAACCCCCTCCAACAAAACATCCTTTGTCATTGGCTTGTTGCTCCAACTAGTTTGCCAGGACGCTTAGCACAACATCTCGCAAAGTCACTTGTTTCCCGACTTGTAGCTGCAGCTGCTTACGGGGGTGTGATGTCAGTACACGAGTCAAGTTCCAACTTGCATTAATACAGATAGCAACAAATTAACTAGCAACAAATTATTTTGACTGCGTCGTTAAATCTTTTTGTACTTTCAGCAGCTATGGCTACAGCTACAAAACATAAGTAAGCTAGCTGTCACTAGACCTTAAAGGCAACAGTAATAACTGAATTTTAGCAGGAGCATCAACTTCCGGTTGACTGTACAAACAAGTCTTGTGTAGTATCATAATTAGCATGAGCTGCATTAGCTGCCAGTAAACATAGATAAGAGCCAGGTAGTTAAATCTACGGTCTAATCTAGCGGCTTCCTTTATCACCAAAAGACGCCTGAAGGCTGAGTAAATAGACCTTGGTCTTTCCAGGAAAGCTTCTATAAAACTGGACTGTTATGAAGCAGCTCCCTATGAGGTCGTCTCCATTTCCTCTGTCCAGACTGACTCTGTGAGTCTGAAGCAGTTTTATTAGCTGAGAGCCTTACGGGAAGGGGCTTTAGCCATGATACTCCAGACCACCTGTTTGCTAATAAACAAGGCAGAGAGATTAAAGTTGCGAAATGAACAAAGTGACCAAATTCGAAAAGAATGAAACACTAAGAAAGTGTTAGGCTGTGTATATAGTAGCTTATGTAACCACATTAGGCAAAGTTTAGTTAGCAGGACTGCTTTGTTAAAGAGTAAAATTGTCCACACACCTTCATGTAACATGCCAGAATGTGTTCGCTCTCTTTGTATGTGTGAAATAGAACTATGGATTAGGTATGTCTACTCCATTTTGCCTCATTTTACATTGATAATTAAAAGACCTGAGTGTATCACAGGATGGCCTTCTTGGTCAGCTGTTATTTGAGTTATTGAACCTCTCATAATATCCCTCCAAAACTGAGATCACATTCAGGGCATTCAGAGAGGTCACACTGATGCAGATGACATGTTACTTTTTTATTTCAAATTCACTTATTTTTTTAACTGCCTGTGTTTCCATTACTTAATCACTTTGCTCACTTTTCAGGTTAATCATTACATTTGCACAAAAGAGAAAAATTTCAAACAAACAGAAAAACCAGCTCTTAAACTGGAGCTTTGTGATGTCACCTTTGAAGTAGTCAAAGAGCAGTTTACCTGTCTGAGATTCAAAAACAAGAAAGTACAAAAATCTCCTTAAAGAAAGTCAGTTTTTACTATTAAAGTCAAATTGAGGCTATGACAGTGGTCAGCATTAAATATAACTTTCATAATCTGCATTATTTCAGTCAAAATACATTTTTTGCTAAGAAAGTTGCACAGATGTAAAAAAAAAAAAAAAAAAAAAAAAAAAACCCAGAAGAAACAATTTTTTAATGTGGTGCTTATCATTCTTTTAGCTCTTTTTTCAGTTCTGGAATAGACTGTTGATGACATTTTTAAACACAAATGTGCTGCCTCCATGAAGTACCTCCAGAAAACAGCATTATTGATCATGCCAAATTTGAAATGGGACTTAAAAATGTGAATTACATATTAGTCCAGGTTTTGGGAAAGACTTGGATTCTCCACAATTCTTTTATCTAGCCTTACATGCATTTCATGTACTCTTGCTTGACAATCCTGTCAAGTCTGCAGTTTTTTCTGTTGCTGGTGTACCTTTTCCTACCGCACTTTTTCCTTCCACTCAATTTTTTTGTTTATATGCTTGGATGTAGAACCCTGTGAACAACCAGCTTCTTCAGCAGTGACCTTTGGTGGCTTTCTCTCCTTGTGAAGGCTGTCCATGACTGTCTTCTGGACATCTGTCCAGACAGCAGTCTTCCTCATGATTGTGTAGCCGACTGACCCAGAGTGAGAGACCAGTTAAAGGCTCAGGAAACCTTTTCAGGTGTTTTAAGTTAAGTTGCTGCTTAGAGTGTGACACCATGAGTTTAGATTAATGACTTTTTCCCACACAGTCTTCTAATTTTCTTGGATGCTATATTTTGAGTTTTCATTATCTGTAAGCCATAATCATCAAAATCACAAGAAACAAAGGTTTGGAATATTTTACTTGGTGTGGTGATTCTATATAATATATGAGTTTCACTTTCTGAGATGACTGGCAAGAAAATATTGCACTTTTACGCAGCATTCTAATTTTTTGAGATGTGCAGTACAAGAAAGATTTCCACAAGAACATATACTTCTTATGTTATGTGATTTTTCTTTTGTGCTGAATAGGATTTCTAACCATTTGAGTGAATGAATAGGAGCTTGTTACTTTGTGTCACTGCTTGCCTGATTACAAGAAGTGCTCCCCCACATCAAGCCTACATTCCAATCAGGCTGACTGAGCAAAGACACGAGGCAAGACTTTACAAGCTTAGCAAAATTTTCCCAAAATAATGATTTAAAAAAAAAAACATGGGATGAAAGAGAAGGTTTAGTTCAGCAAAATGTGCAGCGTAAACAGAAATATTCTCAAAAGGATTGCATACGCAGACACGAGGAAGCTCTCTGAGCTGAAGCAACAGCAGGAGCCAGCATCTTGTGCAGTTTGTTCCATTATAGCAACAGAGTAGAGAAGACAGAAAAAAAATCTGCAGCAGACAACATCTAATAGAGGAACTAGGGATCAGTTCTGACTATTTTTGTAAAATGAGGTGAAGCTGAGGACTCCCTCTTTTGGTTTTCTTCTGCTTATCTTTAATTCTGCACCAGAGGGGCTGCTGTTTGTCTTGGAACACTTTGATTGTCTGAGGTGGCTCGCAGTCGTGAGACCGAGGCTTAGCTTGCAGTTTCACTCACCTGTCCAAACAATGTTGGGAAAGGAAGTGGCTCATTCTGTTATGTGAGTCTTGATAAAAACCATTACGTTCCCGCTAAGATCTCTTGATCTAATTTTAATGATCTGAGCTGAGCCCTAATGTTCTGCGGTTTTGAAGGTTTGCATACTGAAAGCAAAAGGTTTAAAGAGTCAGCAGTGTCTTCATTTGCCAACAAAGTAATTCAAACAGAGAGCAATGTGAGGTTATGTAAGAGCAGATCTTTAAAGATGGTGACAGAGTGTTTGTGATAGGAGCAGAATGAAAAACATATGTCTGGTTGAGAACTTTTTGGGCTGAACAAAAAGAAATGAAAGAGGAAGGCAAGATCAAATAAGAGATGAAGAGTCTGATGTTTAGTCCGCCAAAAATATATTTTAGCTCTAAATCAACTGGCTTATCAGCATTCTTTACTGCCAAAAAGAACTTCTGAGTGATTCATTCAACATTTCTCCAGTAAAATGAAGGGTCTAGCCTGCTTCCACTGTTTGCATTCTGTAGTATCGCCTGATTAAAAATGGGACAACTGATTAAACGACTGTTTTACTAACAAAACCAGAAAATGTCTCAGGATCATCATTCACAGTTTCTTGCAAATTCATTCCCATTAAATCTTTTTACACTTTATCATGTTACAATCACAATCTTCAACGTATTTTGGGTGGATTTTATGTTATAGACCAATCCGAAGCGACGGATAGTTGTAAAGTGGAAGAAAAAAGATACATAATTTCTTTTTAAAGATCCAGAATAAATACATTGCAGAACAATCTATAGCTGAAATTGCATCTACAGTTCTTAATGCTATGTCTCCAACAGCTTTGCACAGGTAGTGTTTTTGCCTATTCTCTGAAAAGCTCAAGCTCAGTCAGACTGAATAGAGAGCATCTCGAAACAATATTCAAGTCATTTGGATTTAAGTCTGTACTTTGATTGGTCCACTCTAGTTGATGAACAGCATCTATTGGTAGCTCTGACAATATGTATGCAGTCTACAGCAGGTTCCTCCACTGGAACAAAAATGCTTAATTTTTCTATTTCAAACAGAATCACCACTTGTTGGACTAAATATGTTATATAATTATTAAAATGTCTCCGTAGCCTGAATTATACAGACAAAACTAAAAAAAAAAAAAAAAAACTAAAAATCAGGACTTTGGAACTTAATATTCATAATAAAGATGAGATATCTGCTGTTGCCAGACACTTCATGACAGCTGGCCATGATATTTGTTCCTGAAATTTCAAGGTGTAGAAGTAGTATCGGCTTCTAAAAGAGGAGGCAACACAGATAAACTATTGCTACAAAGGGAAGCATTTCAGAGCTCCTCCTTATAGACAGTAAACCCTAAAGGTCCTAATGAGGAGTTGGTGTTGAACTGTTTTCTTTGACTTTTGTGATTTTATGTCTTTATATATGCTTAAATTTGCGCAGAATGTTAACCTCTGCGTATCATAACTATAGAATTGAGATTTCTTTGGTGCAACATAATGTATGTGAGATTCAGTGCAGACACTATTTTCAAGTAGCTGTAGCATCAAAAGGGAGGCATTGCGCACGAGAACCGGTCAGTGATGCTGAACAGACTGAGTGAAGGAGAGGGTGGAATTATCCAGATGTCTCCTTTGTGTCTTCAAAGACACAATGAATAAAATACGTCCAATCATTCCAAATACACACTTTTTTCTGCTGATGGAGTAAGAGTGGAATAGCTGAACAGGCAGAAAATGATTCAGGCAATGTGTGTTATAGAGGAGGGACACAACTTGCATTCATTGGGATGATCGTGAGCACAAGATGAAAACTAAAGGGTATATGCACCATGTACATCATTAATCATTGTGTGTTTTACTGTTTAGATCTCAACACACTATTGCATATGATTCTCCAATAAAAGGTCAAGAGTTAACAAACTGTGGGGATTTTCCAGGTTTAATAAGTTGATGGAGTCTACACAACTGAATGGTACAAACACATGAGGTTTGATAAATGACCATCTTGTTTTTACTGGCCCTTAGCTGTCTCACACTCAGGGGTTGTCACTGTAATAAAATTAATCAGTAGGAAGGAAAAATACTGGTACAATTTATACAGTGGACATTGTGTTTGAAGCAGAGGATTCTCTCTCATACAGGTCTGGGGTCTCATTTATAAAGCTTGTGTACGCACAAAATGGGGCCTGAAACTTGCATACGCTACTTTTCATGCAAAGGTTGTGATCTATAAAACCCAAACTTGATGGAAAAATGTGCAGTTCCTCACATCAACTCTGACACATGCGTACCGTATGCGTACCAATGAACAGGGGGGAAACAGTGAAGTGGGGAATTGAAGCCACACTCCATCATGATTCCCTCAGATCTTTAATTACATATCAAACTTTAACCATAAATCAACTTTATCATAAGAATTCAAAAACAGTGTAATATATGCTCGTGCTGCTGAGCCACACCTATACATGATTACCTTTCAAATAAACACAAAGGAAATATAAGGCAGCCTCAATCCTACAACAAAGCAATATTTAAAAGTTTTTTTCACTATCACGTTTCTCTCCCCAATGAGCACCAGGGTGAGGCGTACCACAGTGTTATTTCATTTTATTTATTTATTTTACCACAGATTGACACATACATTGTGACAATTGTGAAGCATTCACAGTGATGTTAACATCTAAATACCGTTGTGACACCCGTGTGTAATGCTGCATGATGGATGCATTGGCGTTGATGGAAGACGTAAATGGGAGAATCAGGAGGGAAGGGTTGACGATCAAAAAAATGATGTTTTCAATTCTCCACCTCACTCACATTGCTTCCTGCCTTGTGAAATTGTGTCCCCCCCAACCCCCCTTTTCAGCATGGTTGCCTGTGTTAACCATGAAATCACACGATCAGCTGGTTCATTTAAAAAAACACTGACATTCAAGAGGTGCTTTGCATTGACCATTTATGGTTGAATGTGGACGTGTCGAGGGCAGAACCTGAGGCAGGACCTCGTGCGCAAACTTTTAAGTTCAGCTGTGATCTACACAGGAAAATTGCGTGCTGGTGTGCGTATGCATAGTTTTATAAATCTGAATATTTTTTTGCCATACGTACACTTTTAGTATGAATCCTACACAATCCTTTATAAATGAGAACTCCGAAAACTATAACCAGTTAAAATATAAGAATATTTTTATCGACCAGACTGCTTCGGACTTGAGGAGTCCAGAGGATGTCACAGAGCACTGAAACACAGCTTTCTTAGCTTATTTTGTCATTAATGCTCTCCTTATCAGGCCTTTCAGTTTATGTGGAAAGCCATGTGTGTGTTATACGTAATAGGTTAATGTGGTTTTTAGTGTTACCATCATACAGATATGTTTAAACTTTAAGTGAATTGAGTTACAATGTGTTGGGTCATGTCAGTGCATGGTTTTCAGTATAGTAAGGAAACACGGTGCTGACCTGTTTTGAACTATTGAATAATAGCTGTAGTGCGCTGTAGATGTGGAGGACAAAAAGGCTCTCCACAGAGGTCCTTGCAATCTTTGAAAGAACATTAAGACCACAGTTGATAAAATCTGACCAGAAATTAGGCTTCCCTATACAGTAATTATTTGGGGATCATTTACAAAGTAAAATCTAAAGGCATTTAAAACCCTGAATACCTCTTTGAACAGAAAAGTGGAATGCATCAGATAAAAGAAGTCCAACTGAACATTGTTTGTAAGCAGAAATGGTTGTCCACTGATGTTTTGCGCATGAATCTAACTATAGATTATAATAAACCCATGATTTTGGTTTCACTGGAATGATGAGTTAAGGCTTTAGCAGTACAACTTGGAAAACTAAACATCCTCATTTTTAGTTTTTTACGCTTTTCTCTTTCTAGCATCTTAAAAATACTGAAAATTCCCCATTTTGGTGTTTTAATGAACAAATAAAGGTTTTATATACTTCAGCTTGTATTGTAAAGAACCCTGTCAGACAACATTTGTTGCGAATTGGTGCTTTATAAATAAACTGAGTTGAATTGAACTACATAAGCAACTAAGCATCAATCAATCAACCATATAGATACCTCTTTAAATACAAAACAGGCAACAAAGTTTTTTTTAAAAATAAAAATAAAAACTGACCGACTGTCCTTGGTTTCTTTAGACACATTATTCCTCAAATTTTCTCCATAAGCAGAAATGCAACGTAGTTGAGCTGACTTTAGTTGTTTTGTTTTTTTTTTTTTTAAATCTGTGATCCTCTCAAATTGTACATGCAATTGTTTTTAATAAATCCATTTTGCAACATTGTTGGTAATATGTTATGTATTTTAAACACAAATAGTTTAATTGGTTTAAAAGCAGTGGAGGCTTCTTTGATACTTTTGGGGTTTTTTTTTTAAAAGGGGCAGTATTATGAGTTTTCCAGGCACATAGAATCATTTTATAGCTCAATCAAGTAACCATGTTACCTTCCATTGTTGCAAAAATGCTGCATATATCAAATATGACTTAAAAGAAATTTGACTTCGTAATTTAATGCCTTGAAATTGGGCCTCTGTCTCTTTAAGAAAGTCCTGCTCTTTCTGATACTCCGTCTTCAGGAGGCCATCACAACAGCTAACCCTTTAACAACATTTTTACCAGCGTTGCACTGAGAAGTAGCTCATATAATGAGCTCAACAGGTGCGCATTTCCACCAGGTGTTTGCTAATTGTTGCTGGCTAGTCTGAAGGAGCTGAGTGGGGAAGTCGAGGGGGAGGGGTGCTCTATGAGGTGGAAGCTTGGGAGCTTGGAAACTGGAGCTCTAAGGAGGAGCTGGGTCTCAAAGGTGGTGCTAGGTCCATCCAGGCATTTTGTACAGCTGAATGGTTGCCACAGAAGACTAAAGGGTTACTCAAACATGCATGAAAGAATCAAGGCAACACTCCAGGTATTTTTTTTTATGAGAGAATAACATTATAACATTATGTAAAGCTCACAAAAGGTGATTTTACATAATATTGCCCCTTTAACCCTTTAAGGATGTTATGATGCTAGTGGCCTGTATTTACAGTTTTTAGACAGGCAATGAGCAAAAAGAGGAGTGGGGAAGACATGCAGCAAAGGTCCCAAGGCTGGGACAGTTGCATCGAGGATTAATTGCCTCTGTAAATGGGGCACACCCTCTAAATCTACACCACGCGCTACCCTGCTAATGCATTTGTCAAGGAGTAGTGTCAGACAACCTGACAAGAAGCCTAGTTAACTTTGTCATCACATCGGGCAACCAAGGAACTACTTCCTTTCTAAATTCAAAATAAAATTTTCAAACATGATTGCAACCCGATACAAGATCTCATGATATTTAATTAAATCTGGGTAGTTCAACCATTTTTAGAGGGTACTATTAATAACAAAAACAAACTTTTAAGGCTCATTTCTCGGGTTGCAGTTTGCAATCAGAATTGCATCATCTCAGCTATTTCAGAATTATTATCATGGATGTTCAAAGGCTAATTTCATTTTTGTTTTATGTTAAAAAGACAAATTATGTCATTTTCCCTAAAGCGGACAGATATGGGAAACTACTTCAACTGCGTCATTACGGGAAACTGGTGGTTGGAAATAAATTGTCTAACAAAGTTTAAACAATTTTCTACCAACTACGGAGGAGGATTTTCTCTCCCAGACTTCACCAGGCTGATGCCATGTGAGAAAATTCCCCACTGCTATGAAATCACAGCATTTGGTGCCATTCTCACGGGTAAAAGCGTCAAAAAGAAAACAGAACCATCCTCCACTGAGAAGGCAGTTTGCCACTGTAGCTGGGCCTATATCCACACCACCCTAGGCTGCAGCCAATGGCCATGCTCCACTTTAACTGAGTGGGCACATGGATTTATTTGTTTAGAACCGCTAACCGACTTTTACAGCAGTTGCACAAATCAAAGTGTTTAGGACATGATTGCAAAGCTAATACCGGGCATCCCTTCCAAAACCAAGCGAAATTGCTGGGTGAAAACTGCTGGGTACAAGTTGTTAGAGGCTTTGCAGATGAGGTGCAATTGCTCTTTATTTTGCAGCCTTTCCCTGGGTTGAATGTGCACTCTGTAATTCTCTTCATACATAGGGGAAGCAGACATTTGCAATAAATAAAAGACTTTGTAAATCTTGCTTCTTAAACCCTTAAAGACTGAAACATAAATTTTTTTTACCAACAGTGACTTCCTGCTGTAAACACAAATGCAATTTTCTGGAAAAGGCCCTTCAGCAGGGAACTGTTGTTCCACAGCGTGAGTGTATTCAGACATATCCAAAGTATTTACAGGCTGCAGCTGCACTCTGGGTTTTCCGCTGACTCGGGTGGATTCAGGCAGGATGACTCAAAGTCACATCAGTGAGCTAACTTCTGGCTGCATTATTAATAGTCTATGCTTAGAATGCGAATGCTTCCGTAAAACCAGGTAAGAAAGGAATAATGGTTGATGAGGGATTGGAGTGAAACTTCTGAAAGAAGTTAAAAAAAACTCAAATTGATCAATACTTTTTTTGTTTACTTAAAAAACTTCTTCTAAGATGCACTTATTTACCAACACCAAATCAGGCTAAATCTAGCCTTAGTTGAACATAGGTGGAAGTCGGTATTTTCCGGGAACACACCCAAAACCGTTCCACTAGACATCTGTGCCTCACAAAATGGTAAACTCTGGCCCCGTCATCCTGAATCAGCAAAGTTACATCATTATCTCCTTATGCAGATGTATTATTATGTTTTGCATTTTCTGGCATTACAACCGCAAACTGTTCTGCTGTTTATTGGGATTTTAGATCAACAAAAGAATCATCCATAGTTGTGAAGTGGAATTAAAATGATAAATGCTTCTCTAGTTTGTTGTGAAATAAATATCTAAAATGTGTGACCTGCTTTGTACTCTACTCTACTCTGATCTCCCAAAATAAAATCCAGGCCACCAATGGCCTTTCAGTTTTACGGTTTACGCCTTAGCGCTAGCTCCCTATTGGGCTGGGATCATGAGCCTGCCAGACACCTGCAAAAAATGTTTTGGCTCTTACTGGTCCATGTCTGGGCCAAATCAGCCTAAAAATGAAACAAGAATATCATATCTGTGCCACATCTGGCCAAACATGTGGACCATAGCTGGTCAGATCTGTTCCAGATTGGTAATCTAGATCCTGTTAATTTAGATCTGGTTACAGGCCATTGGAAAAAATGACCCTGGCCCAGGTCTGTTTATGGGTCTGGTCCAAATTCTCACCTATATTTGGCAGATAACTTTTGCTGTCAGAGAATATTCCAAGTTTTCTAATATTTTACAGAGTACTGTTTAATCCCACAGTAACACAACTGCAAGCCAACAAAGACATGGCTGTCCACCTAAACTGACAAGGAGAAGGAGCTAAGAGGCCCATGGTAACTCTGGAAGGGTTCCAGAGGTCCACAGCTCAGGTAGGAGAATCTGTGAACAACACAGCTGGTGGTTTTGTATTCCACAAATCTGGCCTTTTGGAAAGAGTGACAAGAAGAAAGCCAATGCTGAAAGAAGTAACTTCCTTGGCCTACATGTATACTTGTGACACTATGTACAGTGGAAAACTAAAGGCTCCCACATACTTGGGCAAACTGTATGTATTCTGCGAGGCACGTGGACTCCGAACACACTGTCCATGGACAGTTGAGTTTTTGTAGTCGAGCGTACCAATTGCCTACATTTCTAGTGACAAATTCCTTCATTTTCCACAATCCGAATGGAAACTAACAAGTTTGATGACCTAGTTGGTGCCTAGCCTTATTTCTTTTCCGCCATGGCACACCTGTTGGTGCAGCACAGAATGGCAATATTAACTGTTGTGCGTCATTGCAACTGTTTGCGCTGACTCTCAACCGTATCAGCTCAGTGTTGCACACAAAACAGTTCAGATTTTTTTCTGCCGAGCAGTTTACGACACCATGTACCTGGTCATAAAAATTTACCTTTGTGCAGACATGTCTGGCAGACATTCGCAATGAGTCTGCCGAGAGTACGCATGGACCTCCGCATAGTGAAATACACCCAAGTATGTGGGGGCTTTAACACTGAACACACTTGCCCCATGGTGAAACATGGTGGTGGCAGCATCATGGTTTGAGAATGCCGTACAAGCCATGAGGGTCATGTAGAATCAAAAACAGAGGTACTTGAGAAGGTAGTTATTCCAAAACACTTTGTTGCCTTTCTGTTGCTAGAGTCTAAAGGCAAAACTTCCATAATTATCTGGAAGGTGTATCCTTTCGAGTTGATCCTACCATGGGCCATAGCCAGATAGCTACTGTTCAGGATCTCATAATTCTTCAAAGCAAAAAACAAAGCACAAAATAATAACCTAATACTTTGCTAATGCTGGCACTTTCCGAACTTACTCCCAGATGACTCAGTCCCACCCAGGCAGCCATACAGCCATTGGCCACCTCCGTCCCCCTCACACGCCAGCCAGCCGTGCATCTGAACAAGCCCAGCGCCGAATGCCAGAGCCATGACATGACTTCATCTTCCCAAGTCTGCAGTAAATACATCTGGAGAACTCTTTCTGGGCCAAAGCATCAATACCTTCCCTTAACACAAACTCACGATCCTTTTCTTCACTTTAAACAACCATTCCTTTTTGTAAATCCACCTTTTCTACAACACCACCAACATCCTTGGTGATATGTTTTTCTCAGTGCTTATTCAGATTAACCATGTTAGCCAGCAGAGATTTGAGGGTGAAACTGAGAATGAGTTACATACTATCAGGTTAAAGAGCTCTGAAAAACAGATGTTAGGATGTAAAAAATTTAAGGGGATCTGGGTCCCACACATAAAACTACTTTATTTGCAAAGTGGTCACACCCATTGAACTTTTCCACATTTTGACACGTTACAACTACAATCTTCAATGTATTTCACTGGTATTTTATTTGATAGACCAACAAAAAGTAGTACATAATTCTGCTGTTGGTCATCACATGAATTCCCAATAAAATAAGACTATTTGTTGTTGTAATGTAACAAAATGTGGAAAACTTCAAGGGGTATGAATATTTTTGGAAAGTGTTGTAGATACATCAGTATGTGGAGATCTGTATGTGTCCTATAAACTGGCTCAGACCTCAATTGTGAGGATATGCTATGGCACCAGGAAGACCGAGACATGTTTCTAATAAACTTCCCACGTTTGATCTCCACAAATGATGTCTGTTTATTCATCATCCCCATCAGAGTGGGCAACAAAGCACATGAGAGTACTAATTATAGCATCTAACATTGTGGGGGAAAGAATCTGTTTTCTTATTTGCTGCATGTGTCAATGTTTACCTCACAGCACAAGCCAAATTCAGTCCTGCACATCTGTGGAGCAGTTCTTTTTGTTTTTGCAGGTTCAGTGGAGCAGTATACCGATTATATGGATTAAATCCTTTGAAAATGTACTTTAGCCAAAGCCAGTGGGTTGAAGTGCTATAAAAATCCCCAGCATGCTAAGCTGTATGAAGCTTATTGTTTTTCATTTTGCTTAACCGTACGACCAAAATCAGGCCGCAGGAGGTTCTGCGTGCAACATGTTGCTCTCCAAATTAAGACCAGATTTTCCATAAACGTTGCTTCCTGTGCACTCTTGTTTGTCTCCTCCCCTCTGGCTTTACTCCAGTAATGTTTAAAAAAAAGGAGGGCTGACATAGGAATATAATTTAAAGCCATGTTAAATAATCTGGTGGTAAAACAGATTGCCTCAGTGGAATCCACTGTGACCTAAATGCTCAAAGTAATAACAAAAAGATTAAACAGGATAAACCTTAAAAGTATATAAGTTTTCTGAATAGAAATTTGAAAAAGAGGCATGTTTCCATATTCAGCCCCCACCCCCACCCCCCTGAGTCAATGCTTTGTCGAACCACGTTTCCCTGCAGTTACAGCTGCAAGTCTTTTGGGTAAATCTTCACCATCTAGAGATATTTTTGCCCACTTCGTTTTTGCAAATTCGCTCCAGCTCAGACTGGATGGAGAGCTCCTGTGAACATCAATATTCAAGTCTTGCCACAAATTCTCAGTTGTTTCTTGGTTCTGGACTTTGACTGGACCATTCTAACAGATGGATGTGTTTGAAACTAAACCATTCTTCTGTAGGTCTGGCTGCATGTTGTCCTACTGGAAGGTGAGCCTCGACCTCAGTCTAAAGTCTTCTGTTGTCTCTAAAGGCTCCCATGTAACATCATAAATCTGAAACTGCAGGAGATAATGAGAGAACTGAGCATGTTTTGCTCCTCTTGTGAGCCTCATAGTCTGGAGTTAGAGTAGAGAAAGCAACTCTGAGGTCAGACTCAATGTCCAGTCTGTTTCTGTGTTTTATCTGTAGCTGAACCAGAGCTGAGAAGCTACGCTCACAGAGACGGGTAGTCCTGAATGCCAGTTCAGTTTCACTGCTGGAGTGGCAGAAGGGAAGGATATTTGTTCATCACAGAGCAGTACCAGACCTGAGAGAGGCTTCCCTCTGCAAACTTTAGTGTGCGGTCACATGACAACTCCAACAGCTGACTATTTGTTGCTTGGCAATGTGAAAATTTCCAGGTTTATTCTGAAGGAATCATGCATCCTGTTGTCATCCCTTTATTTCTCAGGAGAATAGTAGCTAATATAGTCTGCGATGTACCTAAGTTTCTCCATGCTCAGTTGGCATGTGCAAACAAACTTTGAATGTCTTCTTCTATGGTTAGAAACAGCTGCCATCAACAGACATATAGAACATTATCATCACGTACAGCAAGGAATATGAATAAAAGAGACATTTTTTTTGGCCAAATGAAGTCCCATGACCCACCATTTGAGAAAGACTGGTATGCATTGTGGGGTGCAGAGAAAATCTGTTTATATAAACTAAGACTTTTGCACCTTCATGATTATGTTTTAAGTTTAGATATTTTGAAGCAAGGCAGGGAATTCTTCTTGAGTTGTCGGGTAGTATTGTGAGGGCTCCTAGAATTTCTGTATGGCTGGCTAAGAGAACTAAGGGTACCTTCTCACCAACCCTGTATAGTCTGCTTTAATTAAACTCTAGTTTCTTCGCCTAGAAAGTCCAGTTCATTTGGGGAGGTGGGAATGTGTAATAGAACTCTGATGCAGACCAAAAAAGCGAACTCAAGTCTGGCCAAAAACCTAGGTCTTGGTTCAGTTGAAAAGAACTCTGGTGTGGTTTGAATGCATATATAAATGCCATGTGGACTGGAGACCGCCTCAAAAACAGGAAATGGACTATTGCACAGGGCATTTTTGGGTAAACACAATCAAAACAAATGTGTGAGTCTAGCGCTTACAGAAGAAATCGCTTGAGGTCTTTTGCCAAAGACAAAAGAGAAATCCTACAACCACTAAAATTGCATTTTGTGAAGAAGGAAGTTGTTTTCGGTAGCTGCGTTTCCATTGCAAGGTGCGCAAATCTCTGTCGATTTCCTCTGTTGAAAAAACGCAATTTCGCAATGGGGTTGTTTCCATTAAATAAGAAATTAAATTAAAGTCATATGTGACTAAGCTTGTTCACATGATAAGTTATTAAAAACATGCCCCACCATGATCCTCCAACTACTTCCTGTTGTCATCTTCTTCGTGGTTTGCGCCAGTGGCAACATCAGGTTGTTGATCATGTGACTCATGTGATGTAAAAAAAGTGTTTCCATTGCAGTTTTGCAAAATAAACCTATTTCGATACGGCCAAAAAAACCACCTCATCCTAGTGCTAAAAACTTTTTCTTGAAAAATGAGAATTTTTTTCGAAAATGGCATGTTTTCATTAAGCAGATCTATTTTCATTATTTCAAAATGCGCAATGTCAAGTCTGAAAGTTTTAATGCAAGTCAAGCTAATTAATAGACATATTAAGCAGGTCCAATGAATAATTTGGGTCAAAGGTTATTACTTTTGTGTGGCTTTTATAGCATATTTAGGTGTACAGTGGAAGTGGTTCGTCTGAGAGTTTTTCAGTTACTAAACTGAATGGAAAAGAGGTTGTAAGGCTGGTGCAAAATGACGGAAACCAGACACATGGAAAACAGCAAGCACTCTAGAAGTTTCTCTTGCATTTATATTCTCCCCAACTGCGGAAGTCCAGTGCTAAGATGTCACCAAGCCACAACATTTTTCCTATGTGGGTGTTCAGCATGGAAAAGAAAAGCGTGGTCAGTGATGGGGTCACTGAGGTAAATGAAACAGTACCTTCATTAAAAAACAACATATTTGAGGGTTTGCTTTTTCTTTGGGTATGATGTGACCTAATAGTTTATAACAGTGGAGTTGAAGAAGTGGACTGTGGAAAGCCAAAACTGTATGGAGAGAAAATTGACTCAAAATATCCGTGTGTATGTAATACTTGATTTGTAGTCTGTGTAAGCCTGTCTGTGTGCAGCTTTGGGTACTTGTACCCAACATGATTTGTAAACCGTAAAAGACATTTTATGTTTAACTTCAGGTACTTACAAATGTGTGTTCAAATGCACATACAAATATTAAGAACTTATGAATACAAAATAAAAGTACACACACAAATCTGACAACTACAAATTCAAAAAGGCTCCTACGCATACAAATCGTGAAATACATGTACATGTGCCTGATACACAGAGACAAAATGACAGTTACGCACAGATCAGTTTACAAGTGCACAAGGTTTTATGAGACACATTTCATGCTTCCGGAGAGCTCCCAGATTCATACTTAAATGGTGCATTTAAATGCTGGTGGAAAGCTGGGTCATTAGGTTTTTGTTCGGAGTCTATTGTTTTTTTCCGCTGAACTTAATTCACTCTATACTTGTGCCGAAGTGGCAAAGACGTTTTTATGTGGAAAATGCAATACCTTAGCACCCTTAGTTATAACACATATACCTACATTTACTTTTCAATACTTCAAGTTTTGTTATATGGACATATTATGCCTTTTCGAGGCATACAAATATAATTATGTGATTAGAAAAAACGACCACTAGGTGGCGGAATGGTTCATTGGTTGTGAAAAACAGGCAGTCAAACCAAGAGGCAAGACAGAGTATCCTGATAGTCTTCCCTTAGAAGCAAGTAGAAGTTTAACCTGCATGCTTTGATCTGTGAATTTAATGAGACATCTAGTATTTGTAAATAATTTCAGGTTACATTTTATATGTCTGGTAGCTTGATAACACATCCTCCTCACATTTCTCTTTTAGCAGGAGCTAATGTACGAGATTAAAAATGCGAGGACTGGGCTACCAACAGCTAAAGTAGCATAGCTCACATAAACATTAGCTCCTGTACATGTATTTAACGATTTGTCTGCGTAGGAGCCATTTGTAATTATCAGATTTGTGTGTGTACTTTTATTTTGTATTCATAATTTCTTAATATTTGTATGTGTATTTGAACACACATTTGCAGTTTTTTACGGTTTACAAATCATGTTTTACACTTATAGGTACCAAAAGATACATGCAGACAGGCTTACACAGATTACAAATCAAGTATTACACACACACACTGATTTTTTTTTTCAGTCAATTTTCTTTCCATAAAAGAGCCACAATCCTGTAAAAATATTTATTTTTACATCATTATTTATACATCTCATAGCATTTCAAATAAATATCTATTAATTAAATGACATTACTTCTGATATAAAGGTGTCAACAATTAATAAAACATTGAATAGATAGAAAAGGCAAATTGATTAATTAAAATGAAAATGTATCATATAACTCAAAAGCATGTTAGATTATAAAAAATTGTATTCATAATTTTTTTCCTATGCTGCAGTGCACTATGAAATAATGATGACTGTGACCTATCAGTTTGACTCTACTGTCTGATTGGTTAACCTGTACAGTAAGTCCACAGCCAACCAATCATCTTGACCAGAGCTGTGTTATACCCCCCCTTCACTGACTTTGATGGGTAAGACTGACAGATGAAATTAATTCATGATGTTCTCCAGCACCTCTTCATGAAATAATTAAATAAATATCAAAACGACTGTAAGTGCAATTTGCAGTCAAAATATGTATTTCTTAAATGATGTAACTCATGACCTATTTGATGAATTAGGTATTTTCTTCTGTTTTAATTATTTGATGTAGAATTTAAGGTACTGGGTGTATAACGCTCAAAGTGAAGTCTTTCTCGCAAAGCAATGTTTCAATCTCTTTTGATGTAAGTAGTTCCTGAGCCTGTTTGTTTGATAGAGTTGACTAAAAAAGATGTTGTGAGTTGGACTGGCTGACAACATTGTTACATAAATATGGAAGGAGCCCTCATCCCTTTTAAATCATTTTTGTGACACCATTTTCGGTATTAATTAGGTAAAAAGAAATGGAGACAGAATAGCAAACAAGTTACCAACATTAATGCAGATAGCTAACAATGCTAAAGCTAGCACTTGCTTCAGAGCTTCCTATCCACCTTAATGCAAGTGGTGCTGCTGGAGGAGCAATTTACAGTATGATAGTGGCAGCTGCAGCATAGCACTTTGTTTTGGTATGTCGTGAGCAGCTTAAAATAACTGGTTGGCAGAGTTTTTAAATGTCTTCTTTTGTGTCTTTTCCAATAATTACACAGCTTTGGACATGTCCCTTCAAAGCTTGTACGTATCTGAAGATGCCAACTTGTTGGTGTTATTTATGACTGAATCTCTAATCAGATGAAGGCTATTCTGTGGCCTCAGCTAGTGCCTGTTGAAGACAGATTATTCTTTGGAATCAGTCAGTTGTTTTTGTGACTGTTACCTACAGCCGAGGAATCATAATCTGACATGTTTACCCCACTTGTGCTTGGGTTACTACCAGCCACCAAAGAAGAAAAGTCAGACTGTGAAATAGTAGTAGCACAATTATGAATTAAAGGGGCAGTATTATGTGTTTTCCAGCCACATAGAATCATTTTATAGCTCAATCAAGTAATTATGTTACTTTCCATTGTTACAAAAATGCTGTATGTTTCAAATATGACTTAAAAGAAATTTGACTTTGTAATTTAACACCTTAAAATTGGGCCTCTGTCTCTTTAAGAAAGTCCTGCTCTTTCTGAAACTGTGCCTTCTGGAAGTCATCACAACAGTGGTCCTCTATTAACCCTTTAACAATGTTTTTACCAGTGTTGCACTGAGAAGTAGCTCATATAATGAGCTCAACAGGTGTGCATTTCCACCAGGTGTTTGCTAATTGTTGCTGGCTAGTCTGAAGGGGCTGAGTGGGGAAGTCGTGGGGGAGGGGTGCTGTGTGAGGTGGAAGCTGTGAAGCTTAGAAACTGCAGCTCTAAGGAGGAGCTGGGTCTCAAAGGTGGTGCTAGGTCCATCCAGGTGTTTGCACAGCTGAATGGTTGCCACGGGAGATTAAAGGATTTCTCAAACATGCATGAAAGAATCAAGGCAACACTCCAGGTATGTTTTTGATGAGGGAATAACATTATGATGTAAAGCTCAAAAAAGTCGATTTTAGATAATACTGCCCCTTTAAGGTTTTAGAGAAAACGAGTAACATAGTTATGTCCTTTTATGATTGCTAATATTTCACCGACCTAAAACAGAAAATTACCACTTAAAAATAGTCCCATATATAACTAATGACCCCTTAATGATTTCAAGACATAGAAAACACCAAATCCATACTGAATGAGATCTAGGAATAGGGTGAATTGACAGAAAAATATGAAGTGCTCATTCTACACTGAACAGAGATTCCTTGAAACACATTTTGAGATTTATGAAACCTGTATTCTAAAAACACACAAAGAGACAAGTTTCAAACTTTAATGTTAGAATCACCAGACAACTAGAAAAACAAATAAAATGCAAAAACTTGGATGGATTTTTTTCTGTACTGATTACAGGCACTTTCTATAATTTGTAAAAACAACAAAAATTGGATTTCCAGTTTAAATTTTTTGTTTTCAAATTTTATGTACACTGCTCTTTGTCCACCTGTTATTTTGTACCCTTTAAGTATTTAGGTAAATATTTAATATTTCATTTATGTACTGAATTTCAGCACTTTTGGACCTCCATATAGAACAGAGGTAGACTGTTTTTGTGGCTCTCATGTCATCACTGCTGCTTTTTGCTTTGTCAGCAAACTTCACTCAGTTTACTAGCATCATTGCACAAAACTAGAGTTCCTTATCAATCAATGAAAGTGGCTGATTAGCTTTAAACATGGTCTAAAAGACAAAACAGGGGTTAAAAAGTTATTTTGCATGTGAAATGAGAGCTTTTAATGTTCTAAAATTAACTTTTTGGTAAACTTGTGTTGCTTTGTTGCTAAATTGATCAAAAATACTCAACACATTTGCTCCAGTTTTCTCCTCATGCTTAAATTTATGTAACTTTTTTCCCAATAAAAGCATGAAAACCCAGACTAAAGAAGAGAAACTCAGTTTCTGAGTGCATTTGACAATCTTGCAACAACCTTCTTCTTTTGTCTTAGTTTTAGTGATGATCAGCCAAATCAGTTCCACTTACTTATCGAGCACAAAGTACAGGTCAAAGGCGCCGTGACAGGAGCTCTCCTCCTCTTCTTCCTCCTCCAGCAGCTCCGGCTCCGCTCTTGCTGATGGAGAAGAGAGCAGAAATAATCCGACCAGAACCAGAACCAGACGCATGTTCAGCACAGCTCTCTGGCTCCGGTGTGTAAAATTTACTCCTTAGTGGATTGCAGGAAGAAAAAGAAAAAAAAAAAAAAAAAAAAACTATAATATTTTTCTATCTGTAGGTTTTCTTACAGAAGGTTCAGTTAGACAAAATGAAAAGGCTTTCTGTGTAAAGCTCAGTAAATAATCATGACCATGCCAGTGACAGTCTCAAATGCTTTTTCTCAGATGCAGGAGAATTGCATTTTTTCCAAGAAAAACATCCAGTCAGCTGAAGTTATTATTTTTAAAAAGCAGTTTTCTGTCAGTCTCAGTTTGGATGTAAAAATGCAGAATGGGTTCTGGGCTCTGAAGAGCAGTGTTTGGCGCTGGAAGAAGTGGGAGCCCATGGGACAGACTCCCCTGAAGTGGCCCAGGTTTCATGTTTCATCCTGAGGAGGAGAGACAGACGGGGAAAAAATGGGTTAAGATCCACCTCCCTCATGGCTGACAAGAGCATTTTACCAGGGAATGGGATGGGTCAAACCAAAAAATGCTCTATAGCATGATATGTACAATCCTTTTATCAATCAGTACAGCACTTTTTCCAGCACCTTTTTTTCTTATAGAAAACTATAAGAAGTTTAGCTGTTTGCATAGCATACTTTTTACTGTCTTACCATCGAAGTGAACATTTGTATTCTAGGAAGTACAGCTTAATAAACAAAAGGCTGTTATAGGAGTAGCCTAAATATCTGAAATGGCACTTTTTCAGAAGAAAGGTTATGCTTAGTTACCATGCAGTAGGATTTTTGTCTTTTTTCTAGAAATTTACATCATACATCTATACACATTTAGATTTAGTTTAAGAAGCATAAAATAAGTGTCAAGTCAGTATTCATAGATATTATTTAATATTTTCATGGCTGTGGCTAAGGTAATGTGAAAACATAAACTGAATATTGTGAGGCACTTTTTGACTTAAAAATCTAGGGTACAGCCAATAAGAATAATAAGGAACATAAAAGAAATGCAAGTCCACCAGATTGTGCAATATATATGAATTGTAAGGCAGCAAAGCTCAGTCACAAGAGAAATTCATCTATATGAATGAATATTTAATCTTGTCCTGCTAGAACGTGAATCTCTGTCCCAGTGGTGGGCACTAACTAAAAAGTTAGTTGCGCTAACCCTAAAGCACTAATGAACATTAGTTCCGCTAATGCTAAAGCACTACACAAACAAGTGTTTAGTGGAAGTTAATGCTAAAGTTAAAAAAAGCTAACTTCAATTCAAATTATATCTGCCCTTTAAAGACAACAACCCTTGAGCAGCAATTTAATTTTGATATAATTGACATGGTTCTTATAAGGTTCTTAGATATTGTATTTATGTTTATATGTTGTTGTCTACTGTCCTTGATTTATTTTGCTCCTGTTTGTCTCTTGTTTGAAATAAAGTTTTTGGACAAAAAGAGAGAATGTAAGGAGAGGAAATGGAACTGCTGTGTGAATAAGTTTTTTCTCACTTCAAAAAAAGAGCATGAATATAAATGACAAACTACTTGACGAGTTCTTCAGAGTCCATAATCAAAGCTTTGATTGACAGATGTTGAACTGTATTTAACTGCAAGTTTACAAAACAGCCAAATAAATTAACGAAGTTTATTAGCTTTCTGTAAATGTATTCCCAAAATTCTAAGTGTGTTAAACGTTTTCAAAGTTAGCAAAATGCTAAAGCGCTAAATGAAAAATTAGTTCCACTATTAACAGATTAGCGTAAGTGTGCCCAGCACGCTCTTCTGCAGCTGCTAACAGGTTTTTCCTCGAGGATCGCCCTGTCTTTACACTCTATCCATCTTCTGTTCAAGCTTTCTTGTCCCTGTTTAAGAAAAGCACAACCTGATTCTACTACTTGCCATGTTTCATGCCTGGGATCAAATGCTCACATTGATGTCCAAAGTTAGTTTTCGTTCACTGATTGTGTTTTCCATGTAGGTGAAAATGTACTGGTTTGGTTCCATCTGATCAGAGCGCCTTTTCCATGCTTCCTTCTTATGGGTTTCTTTCAACAATGGTTTTCAATATAGGAGAGATTTGTGAAATGCACGAATCTTCCACCTGAGCAAAAGATCTCTGGAGGTCCTTCAGAGTTACCACGGGCTTCTTGGATAAATCTCTGATGACTGCTCTCCTTGCCCAGCTGCTGAGTTTCGGTGGGCGGCTACATCTTTATAGTTTTACAGTTGCGCCATGATCCTTTTTTCTAATCATGGATTGAACAGAGCTCTGTGAGATATTCAAAGCTTGGGATGTTCTTTAATAACCTAACCCTGCTTTAATCTTCTCAATAACTTAATCCTTGACCTATCTGCTTTGTTCCTTGGTCTTCATTATGATATTTGTTCACTAATGGTTTCTAACAAACTTCTGAGGCCTTTACAGAACAGCTACATAGATGTATAATCCTAAATACTAAGCACATCTTTCTGTTTTTCAGGCAAAACTATGGCATATATATTTTTTTATTTTTAAGAGCAAAATGGCCTTTCCACCTCCTCCAGTAGCAACAGTGTTAAAGGGAAATGCATCCAGAAACAAGGAGTCATATTTTTTCTTATTTAGAAAAAACTTTATTTGAGATGTTGGAAAGATAGCTGGTCTATCTTCCTATAAGAAACTATTTGGTCTTGAACCTAAATGTGTTTCAGATTTACCATCAGTTGTGGATCATTTATATCCCTCGGGTCCTCAGAGACCTGTTCACTATCCTCTCAGGACCAGAACGAAACAAACCAAGTTAACATAGTATCTATGCTTGTCAGTTCTGTAACCAACAACCTGAAAACCTGAGAAGGGAAGAAACTGTTGGCCTCTTTAAATCAGGTTTAAATATTACTGTGTAACACAGAATTCCCATAAATATCAAAGATTATCAGTTTGTATTTATTATGTCTTAGTCATTTATTTGTTTAAACTAAGGGATACTAACAAATAACAAATAATCAACTTACAATTAATTGTCGAATAATGGATTATTAGATTAAAATTAGTTCCATTCAATTAATTGACAATATCCTCTTGGACGGCTCTTTTTCAATGTTGTACTGTGGCTGCCATCCAGAAGAGGATGCTGCTCATCCTTAAGCAGAGCCAGTTGATAGTTGTAAGAGAAATAATCATAGCGGAGGCATCCCAGAGCAGGAAAGTGAAACCGTCCAGAGTCTGGTATGGGATGGAAAATGCACTTTATCCAGTTCTGTTTTGAAATTTTAACACTTGACAAGCTCCCTTAGTTTCTCCACTGATTGTTGGGACTGGCCTGACAACAGAGAGCTTAATCTTTAACTCAAATGTTACCCTGTCTTTAAATGATAGTTTAACATCTCTCTGTTCATGGGGGTAAAGTGTTTTACATATTCTATTCTTTTTATCTTCTTTTCTATTCAGCAACCTAATAGGTTTCTGTTTTGTAATATTTTATAAATTTTTTAATTTAATAATGTGTGGGAAAACCACAATTTTTGTTTATTCAGTCAGTATTTCAGCACCTCACATAAATTGTTAAAATACAATGATGTGCTTTTTTAAAAAATCTGTATATTATAAAAAAAATGTCACTGTTCAATGTTATGGAAAAATCCTCTTGACATGAGAAAACTCAAGTTTTTAGGAAAATGATCAATTATCAATTAATTGTCAATCGATCTGCAAGATCAATCAACTTTAGATTACCTCATTAATCGATAACTTGCATCCCTAGTTTAAACTAGGGATGCAAGCATCACTTCCTGTTAATGTAATGCTTGCATTTGACACTTATTGTGTTAATGAATCTCTTGACCATGTGTATAAGTGGTAATGTACAAATAAGCCTGCCTTGCCTTTGTGTTTGGAGCTGAAAGAAGTGGTGAAAGAGTTTAGGAGATGTTCTGAACTGAATTCACTTTTTAAGTTGGATTTAGAACATGTTTTTGACAAAGCTATGAAAGGAACCTTTTGGTTGCCTCTTCACATTAAATCAAAATACAGCACACACTTATGAACAATTTTTATTGGGTCTCACCCCTGGAATTGATACAACCCAAGTAGGTCCACTTGACGTGAAATTTACTGCATTTAGGACAAACAGCATTTTACATCCACAGGTATGACTTGTGGAAATGTTGGACATTTAAAGTGATTATTTTTAAAACCTGGCATCCCAAACACAGCATAACAAAGACAAAGCAAATGTTGAAAGCATGTTACATGCACTTATTCACTCACACATTCAGTAAGACTCACCTTTGCACAAGAATTACAATAGTTTTTCAGCTCCATTCATTTTGAGAAAAAAAAGCCATCATAACCCTACATACAACTGACCCTCTACATTACAAAGACCAACAAGGCTTAAGTATTATAAGAATTAATAACCGCATACTCTGTACTGAACCTACATTGTTCTCACAAACAAGCCCAGAATTCATTGCCAAAGCAAACGTGAAAACAGAGGTCTCCACAGCAGACTGTTCACTGCTGGCCTCCAAGATGCTTGTTGAAGATGCCCTTGGCTACCTCAAGGGCAGCGTCAGCCGCGGCGGGAATGTGGGGTGTTACACCTACTCTCTCCCAGGCTGGCCCAGCTGAGGTGTCGGAGTGGACTGTGGGGATGCTGAGGAAGATGTTGTTCTCGCCAACAGGGAAGACCTTCGGTGGGTGAGAAGCCCCAGCAGTGGTCTCTCCAATTATCATAGCACGGCCTAGCTTTTTCATGATGTAAACAAACTCCTCCGCAGCACCCGCTGTAGCCTTGCTTGTCAAGATGATGAGGCTTTTCTTGGAGCCGTACCTTACGCCTAAAAAGGTTGTGATGGAGTTAGAAACCTTTCAGTCAACTTACGTTAGGAAGAAGCTTCTGTGTAAGAAAGTTCTTGCTTGTAATAATGCTAATTTTAATGCTAAAATGGTTGCCAGCATTCACTCTTATAAAAATGTGTTGTCTTTTTATTACCAGTGAGTTCAGAAAGAGTTAGCAGGTCAGTGGTGGTTCCAGATGGTCTGTCATAGAGCTTGTCCAAAAGGATCTGCTTGTCCCCATCGAAGAAGTAAGAGCAGAAACCCGCTATGGCTGTTGTTGGTCCACCAAGGTTGTTCCTGCAAATCAAAGAACAACAAAAAAAGAACACTTTGTGTCAGAACTAATCTTTACACATTAGAATAAGGCAGTGTTTTACCAAAATTCCTTAGTGGAGAATAAGCTAAATTCAGTTGTCTTCATGGAGATGTCAAGAATTTATAAGTATAGCTGTCAAGACACATCATTAATCACTATTTAGACAAGAACTGGGTAATTTCAGCAGCAAATTGACATCCAAGAGTAAGAAAACCCACCTCAGGTCAATGATCATTGCATTTGTGTTTACAACTTTGTTCCAGACGTGCTCCACAATAATCTGAGCAATAGGCTTGACTTCTTCAAAGTCTCCGAACATGTCAAATCGCAGATAGCCAATGTTGTTTTCGAACACATCAGTGTGGAAGGAGATTTTGATCAGCTCAATGTACATCTCTGGAGAATATTCCTACAAAATGAGCACCAGAAAGACATTAACAATGCAAAAAATATCTCGCATGAAAATTTTTTAGAGTGTTCTTGCTTTAATGATGGTTGCAGATTGATCACATTTGGAGAATATAATGTTCTCTGAAAACTGCTCAGTTGTCATTTATACAAAATTCACTTTCATCTGTCTTCATTTGGAGATGATTACCCCAAAACTGTCACAAAAGTCTTGAAAATTATGCTGTCTTCCTTAACAGAACCTTTGATAATATTTCAGTCAAAAAACAAAAATAAAAAACAACTTACCATTGGTGGTAGGGCTGGGGTGTTGGTGGTGGTCTTCAGGCTCTTGTCGCCAGAAAGCGTCTTGAGGTCAGCTGATAGCTTTGTCTCCAGACCTTCTTTACAAACAATGGTGCTGAATTCCCCTTTTGCCAGAAGCTCTCTCAGCTTCTCTGCAACATCTGCTCCAACACTCTCAAAGGCATAATTGTTGGCAATCAAGCTGGCTGATTCTTCAATGATGACTGGAACTTGAGCTCGGAGGTTGATAATCCTGATTGCGGTAGCGAGAGCATCTTCTGCACTGACTTCCACATCTGGGATCACACCTGTGAGCTCCCAGGTTGAGCCTGTAATTGGGTTGATGGACTTTGCAGTAGGCAGCGTAACATAGAAGTCAGTGTCACCCACTTTAAGTTTATCAACTTTCACTGAGCCCCCAGCGGTCTGCTCACCAACAATTGTGGCTCTCTTCAGGTTCTGGAGGCAATAGGCAACATCCTCAGCAATGCCCTTTGTGTTTTTGCTTGTGAGGATAATCAGAGGCTTGGTCACACCATATCTCTCTCCCAGCAGTGTAGACATAGACAGCATCTTAGTGGTGGTGTTTGAGGGACGGTCATAAATGCTGTCAATGTGAATTACAGGCTCAGCTTCAGTAAAGTAAGAGACTATATAAGGGATGCCGGATATATCCCCACTACCGGTGTAGCGTAGGTCAAAGATCAGAGCTGAGGTGGGCAAGATTTTATTCCAGACCAGGTCTACAAGCAAAGGACCAACCTTATCAGCAACCTCCTCCCCAAGGATGTGATCAATTCTCAGGTACCCAACATTACCCTCCAGGATGTCTAGCTTGATGGATGTCTGGAGAACAGCAACAAGCTGCTCAGGGGGCAGGGGAGGCATCTCCGGGTGAACCACAGGAACGTAGTTTGGCTCATAGGAAACCTTCAGCCGTGGATCACTCACTGTGGTTTGGACTCCACTGCTCAAGACATTGGCCAGTAATTCGCCGTCTGGGATATTGAGGACCTCAGTGTTGCTTGTGGCTGCTGCAATATCCTCCTTCATCCCCACCAGCTTCTCTGGTGAGCAGTAATTGTTCATGACAATTTTTGCCATGTCTTCAATAAGGCTGGGTGGAAATGATGCATGCAGAAAAGAAATGTCCCCAAAAAGCAGCAAAGATGCCACCAGAAAAAGAGTCTTTCCCATTTTTATCTGAGAAAAAGTGAGTGTATAGGAAATGGAAGTTTGTGAGCTGAACCTCCGTCTCAAGTTTGGTCCTTTGACAAGTGGGACCAGTTTGGCTGTAAGGTTTCTGATAACACCTTTATAAGAGGATTTATTCCACATTAAACCTCTAATCGCATTATCCTGAGTGTTTGTGGAAGAGAATAACAAACAAGCAATGTATGTGTAGTAACAAGAAGGTGTTGGCAGGGATCCTGATCTTTGCACAATGTAGTCTGGACAGTTATTTAAAGCTGTCTGTGCCAGGTAATCACTGTTTTATAACTGAGAAACATCTCGAAGGGTTGTAAGAGTGTTAAAAAAAACATTCATTGTTCCTTGGTAAGTCATTTGGTTGCCAAAACGCAATTTGAAAAAAAAACTATAAGTTTGATCCACAAATGTGTCGAATGAGTTTTATAGCATGTTTAAGTTGAAAGCAGAGGACAAAAAACTAAACTTCAGGTATTGTAAAAACAAACACAGCACGTGTTTTTTACTGAAGAATTCTTTTAATAGTTTAAAAAATTAGATTACTCTGGAGACATAACATTTACTCTTCAGTTCGTTTTACACATTTGTTAGCAGTAAAGTAGTTGAGTTGAGATGAACAGGAACCACTTAGGTTTGTTTGGTAAGAGCTCCCTCAGCTGGTCAGTCGCACACAGAACCCTCCCTGAACATAAGTAAAAATATAAACTTAAACAAGTGAACTCAGGAAATGACCTTTAGGCAATGAAACACTGAAGGGTCAAACACAAGCACTAATAATTAGAAGAATTCATATCAAAACAGTAAATATATGAGCAAAAATAATTGGGAAAGTCTCCCAAAATCAAACCAAAATAGTAACCAGTGGAAAATTTCACTGGAACTTAATTTTTACTGATATTAATTGCAGAAAAGCTTGGCTAAACCATTATCAGTTTTACATCTCAAATAAAATTGATAAAATACATTTATATATACATATATAATACATATTTCTCTTTGTGAAGCAGTATTTTCTTCTATAACTGATGATGAAACCACATTTCATTCATTTGTGTTGGAATGAGGAACATTTCATTTTGACCAAAAGTGGACACTCAGTTATGATTACAACTGAAAATATAATCAGCAAATATGAACTAAAAACAAACAAATAACTCTCATAACCAATCTCCTAACTTGGATGGTCAAATTTCACATGCAAAGATCAAAATGCTTCTAATTCAATCACAAACTCAATCATACCAAATTTTTTAGGAGAACTCAAAGCACCGATTCCTTAAACCCCACAATAGGTAAGAAAATTGTGTATTCTGACCCAGACCTGCCATCCCTAAGTGATTTTTAGTTTTCCTATAGTTTTAATCCGACTACCTCATCTTATGCACTTTAATTAACTATTGCTGGAAGTCATGCTCTGCTTCACTTTTATAGTTTTTGTGTTAATTTATTTTATAAACACATTTTCAAGAATGCATAATCTTAAATGCTAGCATACCAAAACTGTTAATGTACAGTGCTATTGTCTCCTGTGTTATATATGTTTTATAACTGAATGATATTATAATGAAACTATAAAACAAGCAACTCCCAATATTGTACATTTATGAAGCAGTCATAAGTGAGTACAATATAGATGGATTTGAAAACATTGTCTTATGGAATATGGCTATTTTAAAGCTGTCTGGTACACAATAATTCTTGATATGAGGGCATAGCAAGGTAATAGTGTTGTTAAGGTTCATCCTTTATTTGTCAATTATTTTAGCAATAAGGAATCTACAGAAAAGGCTTCCAAAATTAAAACTTCTAAATCCCTGACAGAAAAACTGTGATGCAATGATGTGTCTGTGTAATACACTTTTTGTCTGAAAATAAAAATAGATAACTTTTTTTATTTTCCTTTCTCTTTCTTCTTGAACCTTGCTGCTATAATTGTCTGTGCTACTGAAAGAGCTTTGTTAACCTGGGTTGAAAAATGTGGTTCCACTCCAAAAATGCTCCACACTTTCCCAGTAGTTGGACTTAAAACAACCTGGTTTAGAATGGAGGCATACAGTACATGGTCCCTTATCTTATAGGTCCCACTGGCTCTCCAATAATCGTAGCTCGATTAAGGTCACTCATGGAGCGAGCAAATAATTCAGGTGGTGAACCTGTCATATGACTTGTCAGGATGAAAAGTTCCTTGGATGATCCATATTGCGGACCCCTAATGTGCGAAAATGTCATGACTTTAGTCAAGGTATTGGTTGCGCAGTCATAAATAGTATAGAAATGTTGTACAGGTTCAGCATCAAAGAAATATGTGCAGAAGAGGGGAACTGCTGTGGAGTAGCCACCAGTGTTGTACCTCATATCAATTATGAGGGCATCTGTGTTCACTATCTTCTTCCACACTGAATTTAGGAGCTGTGGTCCAATTGCTTTTACCATTTCTATGTCCAGCATCATATCAAAGCACAGATAGCCAATGTTACCTGGCAAAACCTTAATTTTAAACAAAGATTCAGTTATGTATCCAAACTCTTCTGATGAGGACATCTTTGGGATGTCATGAGGTGACTCAGATTCACAATGGAATGGAAGACATAGATGCGGTGATCACCTGAGCTGTCATGGATATCTGCAGTCAGTTGAGATGCCAAAGATTCAAAGTCAACCACTGGTCGATACAGTCCCTCTGCCCATTTAGTTAACAGCACCTGGCTAACTTTTCTAGCAACTTCTTGAATTGAATAGTGTTTCTCCAACACTTCCCCAACTCCTGCAATAAGGGTCCTGAGACCCTTGTGAAACGCCATGATTTCATAAACATGGTCCAAAGCTTCCTCTGCCAGTACAATGGCATCAGGGACAACACCACCTCCTAGCCAGTATTCCCCATCGTTGTCTATAAAGTTAATGAAAGGGACCGTTATGGCAGTGTCTGTCCCTTCTATCTGAAATGTCTTTGAGTGCATGAGGTTTCCAGATATAATTTCCCCAACGACTGTGCCACAGCTTAAGGACTGTATCAGGTAAGCAAGCTCCTCCCTAATGCTTGCAGTGTGGTAACTTGTTAGCACATAAACTCCATGCTTGGAGTTGTAAACTGGCCCTATAATTTTTGACAGTGATTTATGTTCTGTTGTATTCTGAATTTGGTCATTTATTGTGAAGAAATTCTGTTTCTGGGAGCAGTCACACAAATAAGACAGTATAAGTGTCAAAGAATTAGAGGATCCACGTGTGTTATGTCGTAGATCAATAATCAAGTTATCAGTGTCCTTGAGGGGTTCCCATACCTTTTGAGCCATGAGCTCTTCTAGTTCAGGCACAGCAGACGTCTCGGCTAACTCATCAAAACGAAGATACCCAGTATTGCCTAGAAGAACTTCCACTTTAAACACTCTGTTAATGTACGCCTTTAATAATGCCATATTATTTGGTATTGTATAAAGCTTCTGGTCATCTTCTAGAACGGTGCCATCCTCTTGTATGTATCTGATAATTAGTTGAGGATCTTCAGACACAGTCTGAAGGTTTTGGTTGAGTCTAAACGCTAAATCATTCTCTGATCCAACTGATAATAAGTCTGTTGACTGCAAATGTTGTAGAAGTGTTGAAACTCTCTCACTGAAAGCACATGTATCTCTCATTATGTCTGAAATTTGCACAACCTTTGGAATGGCATACCTTAGAGCCAGAAGGGATTTGGCTTTGAGACAGCTTCCTTGGCCATTACATTTATTGTTGGTGAAACACCACTTATTTCCCAGCTCTGGCCTGTGATTGGATTAATAGATCTTGCCACAGGAACGGTTATGTAGAAGTCTGACTGAGCAATTCTGATCGTTTGAACTTTTACTGACCCACCAGCTGATCTTTCTCCCGCTATAATGGCTCACTTAAGTTTCTTCAGCATGTATGCCACAATTTCAGCAGCCCCCATTGTGCGCCTGCTTGTCAAAATGATTACGTCCTTCTTCTTACCATACTGTATCCCTGGTATTGATGACATGGTCCACAACTCCTTGGTGGTATTTGAGGGCCTGTCATATATTGTGTCAATATGAATGAGAGGCTCAGGATCTAAAAAATACGAGATTATGACTGGAACCATATGAAGTTCTCCAGCTGTGCTGTACCTCAGATCAAAGATTAGTGAGGATGTCTGAGCAACTTTGTTCCAGACGTTGTCCCACAGTTGAGAGCCAACCTTTGGTGCTGTTTCTTCAGCACCAAAGGTTGGCTATTTACGTATCTGCTCTATACGTAAATAGCCAATGTTGTTTTCCAAAATATCCACCTTAAAAGAGTTTGTCACTAGCCCTTTCAGTTGATCTTTTGAGAGCGACTGCAGTACTGGTGGTGCAACAGGGACATAATTAGCCTCATATGACACCTTGAACCGCAGCTGTGAGCAAACGTGCGAGGGTCTTTTTGTCTGAAATCTGCAAGATTTCTCCACTGCTGATAACTTGCTGGATGGCTTCCTGCATCCCAAAAAGCTTCTCTGGAACACAGTAGTTTTCCATAAGAATCTTGGCTATTTCTAATACCAGAGCAGGCTGGAACGATGAGGTGACAGGTAGAGTGGACAGAAGAAATATCCATAGTAGTGGTGAGGTATGTTTGTCCATCATGACTAAAGTTTTTAGAGGATAAAAGATCTTGAGTGTCCTGTCAAGTGAGCTCTATGTGTCTGTGTCCAGAGATAAAGAATCTTTTAATGTTGGGGTTTTGTTTTTTGCACAAAACATCATAGAGCATAAGAGGCTTTAGTTTCAAATAAACTCTTGATCGCATTATCTTTTATGATTCACTCAGCACACAAGAGATGACAGAATGGAAATTTTGTTTGGGTCACTCTACGGCTAACATAGTTACACAGTTTGTGTAAATGCAGCAAAACCTTCTTAAAACACATCTTAAAACACATCAAACAGGATAAGATTTGGATGGGAAAAACACTCACCAACCTGACATGGTAGCTGATTTTAACACAAGACCTTGATCTAGAAACATTTTCAGATCAGATGAAATTCATCTATGTGTATCGTGTTGTCCAACACTACATGGTGCTCAGTTATTTTAATCACCTTAACTTTTAATGCCCTTTCACACCTTACATAATACAACCCTGTCTGTGCCAACAGCCTGGATGCTAATCTTGACACTGTGAATTTTTTGTTAAATGTTCTTTTGTGTGGACTTTGAGTTGTGCACATAATCTGAACAGGTAAAAAGGATACGTCATCAGACTCAAGAGGCTTCTCATAATATTGTTAGAGTTGTAAGTCCTACATTAAGAAATCAGTGTTTAAGAATAAAAACAATAAAGGGATGTCCAGTTTTGAATGCCACATTTATTTTTTGTCTTTAAAGCAGTTTTAATCCATGCGTGGATTATATGAAGAGGTCACTTCAGCTCAGGGATATATTTTTTTTAGTTTTTGTTCTCCTGTGTTGATTTTTTGTCTGAAAATGAAACATGTATTTGTACTCAATGGTGTTATTTAAGAATATTTAATGGTTTTTGGATCTATTTGCATGACCTAAAACAGTTTTCGGCATCTTTTTTTCATATATTTAGACTAGAAAATTAGTACAAACTGTGGTAGACACAAAACCACATGACTGCTGACTCTCAGATCCCTTCAAAATATCCTTGAAGGACATATTTAAATCTAGGAAACAATCTCCTTACCCACACATATGTTTCCTAGAATGAAATATTGAAGTTTTTGATTCATCTCAAGATGTTATTTGCAAAATCTGGTTATTCATAACTTAAGGATTTTGACAAGTATTGAGATAAATTCAGATAAGACTCTTTTGAGCTTATCATATTCATGATATTCAGACAGATTTGAAATGATCTATATTTATTTGATGATTACTCATTACTTTACAATAAGATTTTTTTAAAAACTATAAGTGAGCATGTCTCATAACTGTGAATGTGGACATGTCTTATAGAATGATATCATTAGAATGCTTAAAACTTTCAATATGAAAATAGATTAACAAAGTTAAAGATTGGTATTTTTGGTTCTTCTCTCTGGTGTAAAAAATGAGGTAGAAATAAATTTGTAGACTCCATGTGTCCTTGTATGGAGAGTGAGACCTAAACCACATGTTTCCTAAAGTCTGCCTCTGATTGGCTGATTAGCACCTTGTGACATCTCCTTCCCTGGAAGCTTCCTATCTGCTGTCTAGTTATGAAATTGTCTGAGTCAGAACTTGGACTCATCGCCCTGTTTAGATGAGATTAGTTTGCATCTTACTTTATGTTGATAAAGTTATGTTAAGCAAATTTTTGTGTAGAGGTCCTCCAAAGTTACTAGTTTCATTTTCATAAAAAAAGGTGTTCATGGGGAAAGAAGAAATTAATCCTTTAGACAGTTTTTTTTTTTTTATTTGAATGTGAAACTGATTGTTTTATGTACATAGTTTAACAGAGTCAACACAACTACGTTATTATGCCAATAGTTGCTTTAAACAAACCAGGGCCAATTAAATGCTTACTGGGTGGCCAAAGCAAAAATCAGCTATTAGTCCCTTTCTGTCTTGGTGCTCTGCAGACATTTGAATGGTGTTGGCCCTGGTTCTGATGCTATTCATAGACCAGAGTAATTATGGGTCACAAATACAGGATGTTCAAGTGTTTGTAAAATCTTGTCCTTTTGCTCTTGAGGGTTTACTTTTGATAAGCCAGTGTCACTGACTTCAATTATTTACAAATCTAACTGTGCAATAAAAACTGAACCAAGAACACTGGTGGACCTTCCCAGGAGTGGCCTCTGTTTGAAAATTATTCCAAGAGCACAAGATAATCATCCAGAAAGTCACAAAAGAACCCAGAACAACATCAAAAGCTTTTCAGAAATAGAATCACAGTCAAACATGGTGGTGGTATAATTTTTTTAAATGTTACAAAATGTTATTTACATTACTGTTTTAAGGACTCAAAAACGCAGCGTAAAAGTCATGACATGAAGAGCAGTAAAAACAGACAGGTGATTCATTACCAATTTAGAGGAATTTTGCAGCAATAGCTGTATGATTCTATTGAGATAGTCAACAAGGCAGAGTAGCGACAAGCATCTATATATAACATAATTTATTCAAATAAGTGGAAGCAGTTATTTACATGCTATTGATAAACCATATATTACCATTAAACAAATTTCTGTTAACCAGATGATGTACAGATTTCTAGTCATTACAATACATTAAAAAAAAAAATCAGATATTCAGTATTTACTCTTTCAGATTATCTTTGGTCATTGTATTATAAGTTGGTCATAAAAAAATAGGATTTTTTTTCAGATTTTAAATACAACCTCAAATTAAACCCTAAAAATGATAACATATTCATACCGCTTGAAACTTTTCACATTTTGACACATTACAACCACCAACTTCAATGTATTTTATTGAGATTTTATGTTATAGACCACCACAATGTTGCCCAAATTATAATGTGGATGAAAGGACTAAGTTAATTTTTCTGTAAAAAAAAAACAAACAAACAAAAAATCTGAAAAGTATGATGTGCATACCAGTTTACACACAATACTTAGTGTTATATTAGTGGATACTACTCATACTCACCCCTCTCTACTGTGATACAACTCAATGAAATCCATCTTGCACCCAATTACATCTGGAGTTCACCTATTTAGTAAATACAACCCACCTATGTATGTAATTTAATCTCAGTATAAATCCAACTGTTCTGTTTCTGGCCTCAGAGGTTTGTAAGAGAACAGATAGAGAACAAACATCAGCAGGGAGTCAGAGAGGAAGTTCTGAAGCTTATAGCAGGGTTAGGTTCCAAATGAGTGTCCCGAACTGTGAACACTGTGACTACCATTCAGTTTGTCATTCAATACTGGAAAGATTATAACACCACTTCCAATCTATCAATACATAATGGTCTACCTAAAACTATGGGCCAGGCAAAGGGAGTAATAATGTGTGTGCAAAAAAACTAGCACTGCACACCATCCTGAAAACATCATTTCATCTGTGAAACATGGTACTGACATCATCATTCTGTGGCGATGCATTTTTGTTAACAGGGATGGGATAGATGAATGGAATGGAGTTGATTGGAAGATGAATGGAGCTAAATAAAGAGTACTTCCAATGAGTTAGCCATAGTCCAGACCTAAAAGCTACTTAAATGCTCTGGGGCAGAAAAACCAACGTTCTAAAGCTGCACCTGCTTGATGTCTGTTGCTTAGATTTTTACAAATTGCTTCTATGAGTTTTAGTCGACAAATAATCACAGGATGTTACTGTTTTCATTATGTTTACACTTTAAACACTCATTGTTTTTCCCCTAAAGCTAAGAACCAATAGCCCCCAAAGCCAATAGTTATACATGCTTTACAAGACTGCAATAGTCAATGCAAATAAGGCTTGGATCCTTTAGTTTCCTGTGAATTAGTGTTATTATGTCAAGTGTTTCAAAAATAATTACTTCCCATAGGCGGCAATTCCTTTAACTGAATTCAAAAATGGTATGGTAATGGTAAAAATAATCCAAGGTTGAAAGTGCAAGCCCTTAATTAAATGAGTAGTCAGGATATTACAGCAGACACCTGTCTATTCGCAGTTCAGCATTCTCGAATTCACCTGTTTGTGGATTTTTTTGTAGAGCATATCTTAAATATTTAACAGAAAATGCAGCTTGAGAAGCTGAATTATCTAGGTGCAATGCTACTTGAAACGCTATCCGCTGGGGTTTGCAAAGCAGCCAATCCAGGAGTGCCATTCATTTTCCTTGATGCTGACTGGCTGTACCCTCAAAAGCGAAAATAAGAAAGACTGTAAATGTTAGCATCTCTGGTAGCACCAAGGCATACTCCACTCCGTGTATTAATGCATATTAAGGTATATATGGAATTTGAACCATTAAACTGGACAGTTTTTAAGCGTTTTTAGAGGGGGTCTCAAGCATTCACAGATTTTAACTATTCGCACCATGGTCCCTAACCCCCACGAACACTGGGAGTCCATTGTGGTAATAATGTGAAGGAGATAGAGATACTTGAATGCTTGGGTAAATTAGATTTGATATGTTTTCTGCTTGGGTTGGAAAAAGAGTGGTGAACACATCTGCGTCCCAAATTTATAGAGAATACTCAACATTTCTCTGAAGGTGAGTACAAGTCAACAACCAGTCTTTATCCTTTGACCTTTCTGGCATAAACTGTGTTTAAATCACCAGAAATTCCCCTTCTACCCGCTAAAGCCTGTACTCTTTCGGACTACCTGCAACCACACTCCGCTACCTTCATCTCCTCATAAAGGTATCTGATAGTGATGCGCCCGTTCTCCTGATACATGACTGTTATGGGGTCCAGTTTTATCGGGACACAGCAAGCCATGTTGGCCTTCTTAGGGTCTTTGAGATTCACCAGCGTCTGGATGAGGGCATGCTTCGATGGCGTGGACTCCGCCGTCAGAGGGTAGGAACACATTCCTCGGCACTCAAAGGCGTCGTACTCTGGAGGTGCCACAATCCAGCTGTCCCAGCCGATGTCTTTAAAGCTGACTTTTAGCGAGGTTCTGCGACAGTATTCCCCGTCTGCCTTTCTTTTTGTCCTCCGCGGGCGCTGAATGTAGGAAATCTCACTCGGAACTTGATTCCCTCTGTTCCAGTCGGCCCCTGTGTGAAGAAAAGTTTCCTCTTCATGAAGGATCATCTCTCTAAGCTCCTTCTTTGTCTCCCTCCTCCTGCTATTATAGTCATCTGAGAACACTATTAAAGCAGCTGCAGCATTATCTCCGACAGACATACTCATATTTAAACAGCCCGTTCCCCCCTCTGTGCTGTCAGAGGAACCATAGTCCTCCCTATCCACCACTACATCAAAAACTGTCGCCCCTTGGCCTGACTTAATCCTGCTTTGAATTGCTGCAGTCACATCAAACGTTGCCCATGTGCTCTGTGAGGCCGCCACCTCTTCACCATCCAGCAGATGTGAATATGAGCTGAAGTTGTTTCCATCAGCTTCGTAGACTTTGACAGTGGCTTTGAAGCTCTGCAATGTTACATTTGACCTGACATCTGGGAAGAAAAGGAGCTGTAGCTCAGCAGTGATAATGTTTTCATGGTTGGGGACACTGACGTTGAACCGCAGCCGAAACCTTGACTTTGGGCCATTAGTCATAGGGAGGCTGACATCTGTTGAAAATATAGGAAACAGATCAGTTTATTTATTTAATTAGCTTCTATAAGAAAAATACACAATCAAATAACATATAAATGAATGATAATTTCTTTGTTTTGTATGAAAGTATACCATTCAAATAACACAATACTAAAATTTATGTGTATATTTTTACTTCTTATTGATAAAAATATACAATGAAATGTCCACATTAATGCCTTTTTATTTATTTGCCTGATTTGAAGAAAACTTACTTGTAAGTTAATAAACAAGACAATCTGAAAATAGTTTACATTTGTAAGTAAAAGATGAAAATAACCAAATCAATAAATGTGTAAGTGTTTATGTTGAGTATTTTTTTCAAAAATTGATATTAAGAGATCAAGTTCCTTCTTCATTTACTCATTTATTTATTGACTTACTTTGCTTGCATGTAAAAATACAAAATCAAATAAACACTTCAGTAAGTATGTTCTATTTGTTTTTGCTCATTTTTAAATTGTCAAACACAATAATAAGCTTTAATACTAGAAAATTTCTGAAGAAATTTAGAAGGGGCCTGCCAAAGTGTGCGTATCGATGCTAACATAATGTACAAGGAAGTTGGGAGGATGTGGAACGTCACTGACATGTTGACTAACTGTGACAAACTGTGACTTGGTCCACTCAGGGGGCAAAAAGTAGTGCAGAAGTCAAAATTAGCTAAAATGCTAACGTTAGCTTCGATGCTATCAGTAGCATATGGACTTACATTGACTTACTTCATTCAGGGTGCAAAAAGTAGTGCATAAGCTAAAATTAGCTAAAATGCTAATGTTAGCTTAAATGCTATCAGTAGCATGTGGACTTACATTGACTTACTTCATTCAGGGTGCAAAAAGTAGTGCATAAGCTAAAATTAGCCAAAATGCTAATGCTAGCTTAAATGCTATCAGTAGCATGTGGGGTATCAGTAGCATGTGGACTTACATTGACTTACTTTGTTCAATAGTCCACTCAGGGTGCAAAAGCTAGTGTATAAGCTAAAATTAGCCAAAATGCTAATGCTAGCTAAAATGCTATCAGTAGCATGTGGGGTGTCAACACCCTGTTGACTAACATCCACTCACTCCATTTAGTACGCTAAACCTAATTGTTATTTCAAAATAAGGCTAAAATGCTCATTTTAGGCATAAGGCTAATGTTAGCTTGACGGCTATCAGCAGCATGTAGAGCGGCTTGCGTGTTGACACTACCAGTAGAAAGTGTGTTATCATAGTAATGTTGATAATAATTGACTTACTTCATTGAGTAAGTCAATATAATGCTTTTATATTTAACTAAGCTAACATGCTAATGTTAGCTTAAATGCTACCATTGGTCTGTGGGCTACGACTAGCATTGTTGTCCCACTAGCATCTTGACATTACCATGAGTATGAGGGCTGTCACGAGCATGGATCCTTGGTCCTAATCCAACATTCCAATATACTGTTTTCTCATCTTAAAACAGATTGTATGGAAGGGACTATGAGGCTTTTATTTTGAAATTTTCAGTTAGTGTCATTTTCCAAGGCCAGACCAATCCCATGTGTAACACTGTTTCAGTCAAATCTGTGATTTTTGGCCCAAAGCTCCAGTTACTTGCTGTATAAAATGTGAAGGCTTTTATTTTGTAGGGTAAATGTAGCTCTTATTTTGAAAGTCCAGTGTGGTTGTCAGTTTAGGCTGGTCAGGTCTCATCACTGAAGTCAGCCAAGCCCCTTAGGAGAGCAGCCATGTTGCTTCTAGGCCTCTTCTGCTCCCCAGCTGCAGCCATCATAGATCAAGGCTGTGGCTGACCCACTAAGTGATTTGTTGCCATGGTAGTTAATGTCCCTCTGCCAACTGTCAGTGACACTCACTTTGGTGCAGAGAAAAGCTCTATATGTCACATTGCAGGCAGCCTGACTGAAAAAAGTTTTCCGAACAACTCCTTCCCGTTCGGAAACCGTAAGAGGTATCTGAAAAATTCTCGAAACGTGAGCGAGGGCCGTCTTTCGTCTTCCTTAGTCCTGGGAATCACATCTGTACCTCATTCAGGGCCAGAGCAGGAACGAGCGAAAGAATGTGTGGGAAAGGTGGTGAGATGAAGAAGCTGGGAGGAAGATGAGAGGATTTTTCAGCCAGTTTGACTGAAAAAACCTCTCCGAACAGCTCCTTCCCGTTTGGGAACCGTAACAGGTATCTGAAAAATTCTTGAAGTGTGAGCGAGGGCCGTCTTTCGTCTTCCTTAGTCCCGCGTTTCACATCTGTACCTTCGCAATGCACTGCCTCCTATCCAATTGCTATGGGCAGGCCCCAATTATTTATTTTATTTTTATTTATTTGTTTGTTTAAATTCTAACCCATCTTCATAAATCCATAAATATTTATTTATTTGTAATACATAAAGTTAAAGATTAAGTATTTAATTCAATATTTATTTATTCTATTCTGTCTTATTTAACCACTGATTTTTTGTTATATTAACAACAGCCTTAAAATTGTTTTAAGTCATGCCCATGACTTTCTATCTTAGTTTGTCACTTTGGATTTTGTTTCCGATCCAGTTCTTGAAATTTTCAGCTGATCAGATTTTAAAGTGTGAAAGAAATGAATGCTCCCAGCCCAGTCCCACACTCCAGTATAAGAGCTTCTCAATTTGTAGCTTCCATGCATGAACCATTGCCCCCTCACCTCTCACCTCAATTTATCCTTTTTCAACCTGGATGTAGTCTGTATTTGCAAATTAGATTTATTTATTTAACAAGCTACTTCCATGTTAATGTTTATTTTCTCAGTGCTAATAATATTCTCCTAACTTTGTTTTATCAGCATTCATGAGGAAAAAAAACTCTATCATGGTGACAGTCAGCCACATTGCATCTTTATAACCTTGTTTGCATCAGAGACACATAATGTATCATTACTTCCCTGGTTTAAGTACCTTGGACGGTGAAGCTTCGTATGACATCAAACTGAGGGACCGCCGACCTATTTGAGGCATACTTGTTGTACAGCTCCACCATGAATTGGGGGGGCGAGATCTTGCGGTCTTCCTGTGGAACGTCTGAAAGGTTGAGTTGCCTCAGAAAACCTTCCTTCATGTTTGCCAAGAAGTCCTCCATTTGTGATTCTGGGTCTTCTTCCGCTAACAGGTCCTCTGATAGTTGCAAGTAGAATTTCTCCAGATCTTCGCTTTGGGTGTTATTGAGAGGCTTACAAGTGCAGGAGGCAATAGAGACCACCAGAGTCACACACATCTGGAGGATCCTGGATATCTTCATTTTGATAAAAAGTCTGAAACCACTTAGCAGGCAACAACTTTAGCTTCTGAAATGAGACTTTGCGGTTGCAAAGTTTGAAAATGGCGATCCCTGGTACAAGAATCACAGTCCTGTTATCCGCTCCCATGCTCTAAGAGTAAACAGAGGGACTGGTGTCAACAAAAAAAAGTAGCTTGGCCTGCTTATCGCTGTCATTGATGCCTTTTTAAAGCTTCGTTATCATCAGAAGGCTGTCTGCTAATGAAGACACTGTAAACAGTTGACAGTGATAATGAGGGAAGCACTGGTGAATGGAGGTTTTTGACAAGCAGACATTTCTACAAAATGCCTTTTCCCAGCTTCAGGGGGAATTTCCTGCCTCATATTCACATCAGCCAGAAAGAAGTAGCCGGACAAATACGACACCTTGCAACTTCACGAGTTTCTTTTTTTTTTTTTTTCTTTTTTTCAGCAAACACAAATCTGAAAAGTGTGTCAGGCTTCCGTATTCAGCCTCCTTTACTCTGACATATCTAAATAAAACTCAGTGCAACAGATTGTCTTCAGAAGTCACCTATGTAGTAGAATCCACCTGTGTGCAGCTGTTCTGTGAAGGCCTTAGAGGTTTGTTGAAGAACATTACTGAGCACACAGCATCATAAAGACCAAGGAACACAGCAGACAGAGTAGTGATTAAGTTGTTGAGAAGATTAATTTTTTTTGGTCATAAACCACCATAGTAGAGAACTACAAATCAACTAACATGTAGTTTAAGGATGCATTGGTCAAAAAACTAGGTAAGACCTTGTTAAGGCTGCTGAGTTATGAATCAATGTCCCAGGCTTTGAACATCTCATAGAACTCATTAGTTTTGTCACAATTAGCAAATTAACAAGTTAATTTTGACTGATTAATTATATAGATTTTAACACAGTAAAAATTTTAACACAATCACTTTTTTTCCCCTTTATGTTTGTGCGTTTCTGGTACATCTGTGAATCTGACTCACAAGTGACATCTGCAAACAACAGCGATGGAAACAAAGCCGCTTCTCTTGACCTACTGGGAGTTAATTTTTGCTTCAAAAAAAGATCTGATGAGACGCAGGAAAAGACTTCTGTTCTGAGGAAGTTGTGCAAAAAGGAGTTGGGCTATCACCGAAGATATTCAAGCCTAAAATAGTATTTCAATGCTAAACATGTTGCAGCAGCACAGATGTCCCCACCACTAATGTCAGCGCCTACAGTTCACATTTCTAAAGAAATATATATTTTCAAAGAAGCTTCATGAATGATCAGGAGTTCCTGAAACACTTGAAAGCTGAATGTGTATAATCGCACTTTACACCAATCCGATGGTTGAATAACCTAAAAAACTGGTTAAAAACAAAAAATTCTCTTTGTTGTTGAGCTCATATGTCTATTTATTCAATAATTTAGCTGTAAAAACGGAAGTTAGAATTGAAAATGTTGCTTGTTTTGTCGATATGGTTTTTAATTGAAATACAATTAATTGCGATTAATTAATTACAGACCCTGGAATTAACTCGATTAAAATTTTCAATCAAGTCCCACCACTAGTCATGATAAGTAAAAAATATGTACAGTCAAAAATCTCATAAAACATGGCTGCCCAAGTAATCTGAGAGCTTGTATCAGAGAAGAAACCAAGAGGCTTGTTATACCCCAGCGGAGCTGCAGAGTGTTGTGTAACATGAATGGAAAAAACATTAAGGAGCATGAGTCGAGCCAAATACAGTATAGTTGACTGATATGTGAACAAGCTGAGAAAAATGTTTTGCTAAATAATAAAAAAAGTAAGACCGTTTTGTCTTGGTAAAAGAAAAAATGCAGCAGACCACAGAATGCCACACCTTTAATCCCAATACACATGTACTATTCAGAATGGGAGCACATCAGCTGTTGACAGGACAGCTATTAGTTGTGCACTTCATCAATCTGGCCTTTATAGGAGAGTGGCAATAAAAAGCCTTTGTTAAAAGAAAGCCATATTACAGTAAATCCTGTTTGTTTCCAGTTTGCCACAAGCCATGTAGGGGACACAGCAATGTGGAGAAAGGGGGTCTAATCGGATGAGACCATAGCTGCGTTTCCATTACAAAGGTGGACAAATCTCTGTCGATTTTCTGCTAATGTCAAAAAAACACAATTTCGCAATTGCAGTGTTTCCATTAAGTAAGAAATGAAATTAAAACCACACGTGAATAAGCTTCTTCACATAACAAGCCATTAAAAAACATGCTGCGCCATGATCCTCCAACTACTTTCTGTTTCCGTCTTCTTCGTGGTTTGCGTCAGTGGCAACATCCGGCTGTTGATCATGTGACTCGTGTGATGTGAAAAAAGCGTTTCCATTGCAGTTTTGCAAAATAAACCAATTTTGATATGGCCAAAAAACCACCTCATCCAAAACCTTTTCTTAAAAAAGGGGAATTTTATCGAAAATGGCGTGTTTCCATTAAGTGAATTTATTTTAGTAATTTCAATCTGCGCAATTTCAAGGTAAATGCAAACACAGCTTATAACTGAACTTTCTGGTCTACATTTGTTTGGTTGAAAAACAAAACGCAAACACTGTACCTCATGCTGAAAATGCATATCCTTGATAATACATGATGGTGGGTCCATCATATTTTATTAGGGAATCAGTTTTATCAACTGTACCATGAATGCAACAGTTCATAACTGCAGCTAATATTAAGAAAAATTATCAGCCCATTGGATGGGCTTAACAATAGATGGGGGTTTTGGGAAGCCAACATGTCTAGGGACGCCCTCTCCTCTTGGAATTACAGTCTTTTACTCATGGTGTCACTTAGTATTTGGTTCATGCTGAGCTTTTTAAAAATGAGATCAATGGGGCTTTTCAAGATTTCTGTAAGTTCCCCTCTATGGAGTTATTCATTTGTGAAAGGAGACAACAAAATGCATTGGCACAAGTACAGCAATTATTGTAGGCATGTAAGGAAACTAAAGTGGAAAAAAAAAACACATGAGAAATGTAGGAGGTTAGAAATGTCTGACAAAAATTTGGGTTTGATCATATGAGTCTGTTTAGTAATATATTCACTATTTCAATAGGCAGTGTCCCAAGAAGCTCAAACTGATGTTTTCATGTCAAGAATCTCAGACAAATCCATATGCTGCATCCAAATGAATACTTTCACCATCTCATACTTTTGCATCTGTTTACAGACACAAAAATTAGCTTTCTCCCACGGTATCATGTGACAACTTATACCTGCCTTTGTGATGTTTTGCACCTGCTCTGACAACCAGTGATTCAAAGGGATTTTCTACAGTCCACTGTAACAAAATTTGATTATGAATCCGATAGATGTTATCCATCAGATGGAGGTTGCTTAGAATTATTTTGCTTATATTTTATAAGAGTGAACAGGTCGAAAAGGGATCAGATCCAAAGTCCGTTAAAAAAGGGTGTAATACAAGGGTGTCCAAAGTGTGGCCCGGGGCCATTTGTGGTCCTTGGAATGATTTTTTTGGCCCTTGACCTCATTTAAGAATGACACAAATTTAGTTTATTGGTCCAGGCTGTGAAATGGTGATTAGCATAAAACAAATTATTGTGAAATTTTTACTAATCAAAAAATGATACAGACAAATCAAAATTGTCTTAAAATGGAAAATGTAAGATACAAGCTAATCTTTTATTAACAAAATTGTGGGGGGATTATTTTAATTTGATAGTAAATAGCACCACAAACATCCTGTAACTTTTACTCAAAAGCAAAGGTGGGTCCCCTTATTTATTAAATTAAATAAGCTTTTTTTTTTTTTTTTTTTTTTTTTTTTTTTTTTTTTTAAAGAGGAACTCATCATGTTCTTGTTGCTGTTTAATTGCCCCTTTGGGGATAAATAAAGTTTTTTGAGTTTAACTGAATTGATACATGTTATTTTATTCAGAATTTTTTTTTATTTTAAAATGGGAAACATATTAAACCCTGTTTTTGTTTCAGATCTCAAATTATTTACAGATCCTTTCTGTTTAGAATTCAGGCGGCTACGTTTTATTAAAATTTCTGGTTTTTAGGTTACTGTTTTTACAATAGAATTGTTTTTGTATTTATTATGTAAAAAAAAAAAAAAAACATCAAATTTTATGTTAACTACTTTTAACTTGACAGTTGTGGCCCACATGGCAAAAAATTTGGACACTGCTGGAATAATATAAAATTTACTGAAAATAACAAATTAATATAAAGCTTAGTTTTAAACACTTTTCTGAGTATTTATTTACAGAATTCACTGATAAATACTGATACGCAAAAGTTCAGTACACTGAGAATAGGGGAGTGTACTGGTGAAAGGGCAAATTCACCTGGAGCCCATCAAAACTCTTTGATGTGATCAGCATTCCTTTGTTATTGCTTTGAAACAATATTTCAGATTGTTTTCGAACTACTACATTACAACAACATAAAGAAATGTTGTTGTAGTTTGGTTTTTTTCCCCAAAAATGTGCAAATACAGGTAGTTGAGTAACATGCTATTGCTAAAGCTGGTTAGCTAACCATACCATACCATCAGCTAATAACCCTGTCACACAACTGCATACCTGCCTTTTGTTACAGTGGTGTAAAAACACGATGCCATTGGCAAATAACACCTTATTACACATTTAACACTGTAGCATATCTACTTCAATCAGGAGTTAAACCAAATAGCCACCAATAATTTTTTTTAAATGAGCACTGCAGCTTGCACACACCATCTGTACAGCAGAGGTGCACCATGGATAAAAGATTGAAGCAACAGCTACTCAGATATTGCAGCAATGACTTAATGATATGATTATTTAATCCCACGCTATGCTGTCTGCGCTGATGAAGATTCACTCAACTCAGCATGCAGGATGCATAAAGTATGACAGCTATGTATTAGCAAAAGCAGTGATACAGCAAAAACTGAATTCCATACCCTTGATTCCAATACAAATGCACTATTCAGACTGGGGGCACATCAAATGCAATATGCACACTTCAAAGAAATGGCAGGAATCAATGTTTCACAAAATCCCATTAATTTTCCCCATTTAGACTCAGACAACAAGTTGCTTTTTTTTCCTCATTCTGTCATGACATAAAAACTAACAACCGTGTGACCAGAACGTCATGCTTTCTTTCGCTGTATGGGTTTCAAACATTGTGTAATTTGGGTTTATGAATTTTTATAGCTTTCACAGTTCGAACTTAACATAAAAATAACAAAAAGAACCCTGAAAAGTAAAGAAAGGAATACATTGCATTTTCTTTGTTTTCAGATTCACAATTTAGTTTTGAACAGATTTGTTCAAATGAAAACACAATCATGATCCTAACTTAATTCATAAGTGTATTTTTTTAAAATATATTTTACTAAAAATATTACTAGATTTACATTTATCATTATTATATAAAGTCAATATTTACCATTGACTGTATATACAAGTCAACCTTTTCTTCCATAAACTTACCATACAATCTGTTAAAGTATACATTACTGTAATACAATTAAACAAAACTTTATCGTCACATACTTGTGAATAGATACATTTGACTTTTTAGTTATTGTTTAAATCCATTATTGTTATTTTACATATCAGTAACTGTACAAGTCTGTATAAGGGCTACATGTGTTAACAAAATCCTGAACAGCCACACTCTTTCTTTCCACATTTCATCAACTTGCACAGCAGATGGCAGCATCACACTGTTTTTCACCCATTTGAGGGACCCACACAGACTTCAACATGCTTAAACACTCAGTGGAAGACCAAATACATCCTTTATATGAGAAACAGAAACATTGCTATTGGAACTGGTTTTAAGGAGATTATGATGCATTATTCATGATAAAACATATGATCTGCACCACACCACAGAACTGAAATGACAACAGATGGTTAACTTGACACAAGTTGAGCTTTTGCTACAGCTTCGGTTTCTGATATTCTCCGTCAGATTGCAGTTTGTCAGCTTGGCTAAAACTTGAGTTCCTAAAATGAAAGATGACAGCTAAAGCTGCTGAAACCCAGCTCTTCCACAACTGAACACAAATGGTTAACAGGTGAGCAGAGTTTCCAGCACAGGGTCATTCCTGAAGAGTCTAAGGTGACCCTGCAAAACAAGGTCCACTTCAGTCCAGGCCCAAGTTTGAGCTAAGACAGCATCCCTTTGGAAATTTTACCAAAAAACCCCATCAACATCCAGGAAGGCAACAAAAAAGATTTGTACATTTTTTTAAGGGAGCCTCCTCAGTCTTTCTTTAAGGGACTAAATGAAATAAATGCATCAGAATAAGTAATAAACATTAGCTTTAAAAACTGTTAATAGAGCAGCATGCTTTAAGGCAACCTTCAGTCAGGTCAGGAAACAAACAAGAACAATTATGATTAAAAAAATCAATTTCTCAGTTGTCCTTAACATTTCAAGCCATTTCTAACAGTTCTTCCCTCTGACGTGGTTTCCTGCACATTCAGCGTCAATAGTACAGTCTTTCTCACTGTCTCTTCAGTCATCACACTTCTTGGAGGCTTGGATGGTCCTATCGACAACCGCATGTATCCACGGACATTCCAGGGTAAACCTTTAGAACCATGTTTCTGTCCGGGTCCAGGAAGAGGACACTGAGGGCACTCATCTTGTCTGGAACGCAACATGGTTCAGGGACCCCTGGGACGATTCCTACAGCTCGTACGATACTCTGGATGGTGGCATGATTAGAGGGATGTGCCAACTAAAGGAATGAAGTGTAAAAAAACCCAACTGTTAGTACTTCAACTGAACAGCACAGAATTCACAAAATAAGTGACTAAAATACTTTATTATGGCCAGGGGCAAGTCAAGGACCTATCTTCCTCAGTTCAATTACAGGTCAACTCTTATTCCTAACTGGCATTACAAGAAGTTCTTAAGTCACAGTACATGCTTCCCGTTGATAAGATCATTGCCACCCCACCGCCCAACAGATCATTGGAAAAAGAATACCCTATTGAGAGACTTTATCTTAAAGTACCCATGACTTACTTTAGCTATGGGGAATCCACATGTCCCGGCACAGTAATAGGCATCAAAAGACTTTGGTGCCAACACCCATTCACTCCAGCCAATGTCAGCGAAGTCCACCCTGAGGTAGCGTCTGGAGCAAACCCTGGGCTCACTCCACTGTCTCCTTCTCGCCTTTTTCATTGTCCTTTCATCAAAATTTAGAACCTGGGGCTTGCTCATGCCCTTGTCGCTCACCTGGCCATGCTTTCTCCCCGTTTTGACTGCAGCTTTAGCCTTAGCCGGGAAGTATGTGTTCTGCCACAGTTCATGGTTTTTCAAGGTGCTGAAATGAACCTCTGGGATGTCATTGGTTTCGATCTGGAGATGTAGCTCTCGCCGGATTCTTGAAGCTGAAGTGGAGGCGGATATGTCTTCCCCAACAGGAAAAGGCCCATACCTCTGAAGTGACAAGGCGACGCTGTTTGGCTCATCTATAGCTTGATCGTCAGCATATACCAAGATGTATGGCAGGTTGGCTGGAGAAAGATACTCATGGCTGAGAGGACCTCTCTGTTGCATCCTTGCTGCCTCAAACCCCACATCAACCTCCAGAGTTATCACAAGCTCATTGAGATCCCTGGCCTGTTTCACCACTGTAGTCACATCTCTGCTTTGCCAAGAGCCTTTTTTGAGAGATACAAGACTTATGTTTCCAAGAGGTGTTGCAAAAGCTGAATTTGGGGAGGATCCATAGAAGAGAAGCTGTGACGAGGGCGTATGCCGGACCCCAATGGCCAGCTGGCGAGGTTTTCGCAAGTGCCATGGCCTCTGATGGTGGCGAGGCCGCTTGTTGAGGAAGTGAAAGGAGGCTGAAAGGATGATCTCTGAGTTTTGAACTGAAGACAGATTAAACTGGAACAGCTCTTTCCCATGCAAAACTCCTGAAAGGAATGAAAAAGCAAATCAGAAGGGTGGCAAAAAAAATTCTAATCAACTTGAAAATCACATGTGACAGCTAGGCTTGGGTTGATTACCAGTATCAAAGTATAAAAAGGTAATGCTTTCAAAATCTATCCTGCTATTCATTAGCTTAAATACCTTTTACTGAGCTGCTAGAGAAAGTGCCTCACTGACAGTTGTATCGAGTTAAGAGTAAGAGCATGAGATAGAGTCATAAAGCACTGCTATTCTCCCACCTGTTGCTTAGCACTGCCGCCCAGTTAGCTGAAGAAAGCTAGTACACTTTTCCCTTACTTCCAGAAAGACATAGTAGACACTCTTGAAAAATTTCAACCCCAAAAAACACAGACAGCCATGGTGCAGAACCTAAAGGAGCTTCCTCCATTCCTCTGATTAAGGTTACATTATTTATATTATTTAGGGAGCAGCAGGAATAACGGTTACTTTTTAAATAACTATCAAATATTTATGTATTTTATTTGTAGTTTTTACATTTTTAAATAAATAAATATTTTACAATATTACAATAATATTGTAATACTGTGTAATCACTATATTTTTACTTAAAGGTTATCATATGGTGAGAATCTTATACCGACCCTTGCCCTATGACAGCTGACATTGCTCCTTCTTAGCTACTTTTTAGATTTAAAACAAAGAAACACAATCAAAAATCTGATTTCATGTCTAACGGATATTTTGTTAAACTGATGCGAAACCTAAAACGAGGGCTTCCTGGAACCTGTTATCTGTTTTATCTCATCCTTTGTCATTTCTTCTGTCAGGTTTGAGATAAATCAAAAACAGTGACCAGAAACCCCCCCCACTAACCACAACATGTTTCTCAACACATCTGAGCGGAGCAGCATGGAAAATATTAAGCACTGCATGGTTAAGTGCTTGCCTTATGCATGACCAAAAACCTCATCCCTGATAGCTATACTCTTGAAGTTTAGCCTCGTCTCCCGCACTTCCACCACAGCCTGAAAGGCAAACATTGGACCAGTCCAGTAGGTCTCACAGGCATATGGAAGTGCTTATTGGAGAAAAAGTTACTCCTGAGGCTTTCCTTTTTTTTGGTGTGCAGCCGGTGTCTGGCTGTGATAATACGCGCTTGTCTAACACCTACATCTACTGAGGAGGTAAAAGCATTTGACTCTTTAAGTCGCTCGATTCAGTAAATCACAACGCCATCGGAGCACTGAGGTGAAGACATTTAGCCCAAAGGGAGGCTGGCTACTGCTGTGAGACTGACGGTACGTCGGCACTCAGAATGTTCACGGCCATAAAATACAAAAAAAAAAAAAAAAAAAAAAAAATCAAACATTTCCACAAAGCATTTTGATTGTACCTTTGAAGCCTAATTTGACCCTTTGGGTCGGTACTTTCATCCTCTAAAGGTGTGCCGTGTGACTAAAATGTGCAATAACAATGTAAAATATGCTTGAGATGGCACTTTATATTGCATAAACCTTTTAATTTAAAAAGTAAAACTTTTAATTTAAAAAGTAAAGCTAAAGATTAATTTAATTCTCAATGTATACTAAAGCATAGTTAATAACAGTTGCTTGAAAACATATTTAAGTTATTTCCAAAATTTTTTGGCATATGTATAAATGATTTGTAGCTATTTTTGCCTGGGTATGAGAAATGGTCAGAGAGCATTCAGGAACAGTGACAAGAGCACTTGACTGACTTGTATCCTTTAACTTTTTCACATGTGGTCATGGTACATTTACAAACTTCAATGTACATTAATAGAATTTTATATGAAAGACAAACACAAAGTAGTGCAAAATTGTGAAGTGGAAGGAAAATGCTACATGGTTTTAAAAATGTTTTTACAATTAAAACTGAAAAGTGTGAATTGTATTTGTGTTCATTTCCTCTTAAATCAATACTTTCTAGAACCTTGACATGACGTGTTGTGAACTGGCGTTAGATAAATAAACTAAACTGAGCTGAATTGAACAGAACCACTGTTCGGTGCAAATACAGCTGCAAGTCTTTTGGGGCTATGCCTTTATCTGCTTCACACATGTAGAGACTGAAATTAAGTCAGATTGAAAAATGAGTGTCTGTAAACAGCAATTTTAAAATCTTCGTACAGCTTCTTACTTGGATATAAATCTAGACTTTGACTAGGCCATTCTAACACATGAATCATACTTTGATCAAATCCACTCCATTGTAGCTCTGGTTGTATGTTTAGGGTTGTTGCCCTGTTGAAAGGTGAACCTCCGGCCCAGCCTCAAGTCTTTTGGAGCCCCTACAATATTTTCATGCAGAGGTCCCCTGTATTTGGCTCTATCCATGTCCACACAGCAAGTTAGCTCCACTATGTCTTACAGTGATATACATGTAGGCCAAAAATGGTAATTTAGCTCTTTTGCTGTGCTTCCTACATGAAAGACAAACTGTAAATGGGACTTCTATAGAGACCAGATTTGCTTAGATCACCACTAATAGTTGTTCTGTGGACAGATTCTCCTACCTGAGCTCTGGATCTCTGCAGCTCCTCCAAATTACCATAAACATCTAGTTTACGTTTTTGATTCATGCTCTTCTTGCCTGGTCTGTCAGTCAGTTCAAGTGGACAGCCATGTCATTGTAGAGTTGCAGTGGGCAGTGTACTCTTTCCATTTTCAGATAATAAATTGAACAGTGCTCTGTGAGATGGTCAAAGCTTGGGAAATTATTTGCATAACTCTGCTTTAGCTTTCTTCCTGACTTGTCTGCTGTGTTTGGTCCTCATGATGCTGGTCGTTCTTTAACGCTATCTATTTAAGCCCTGCAGCCGTCACAGAACCGATGGATTTACACAGAGATTAAATTACACACACATTACACACTTCTGAAGGCAGTTTGTTGCACTGGATTAGGGGTATCAATGTAAAGGAGGTTGACAACAAATGCGCTTCAGATAACATTTGAAAGATGAATCATTTTCATATCACTTCATAATGGCTATTACTTTGTGTTGTTCTATCCTATAAAACCCCAATAAAAAATACATTAAAGGTTTTGGTTGTAAGGTGAAAAGTGGGTGTGAATACTTTTGGAAGGCGCTGTAAAATGTATGTATTAAGTTGTTCAATGCTTTAGAAACACATAAATGTTTCAAAATTTTTAATCGATAAAAAGAAGTGAATAAAATCAATAACCTGAACAGAAAAACGTTGAAACAAGTCTAATCATCCTTGTTCACCAGCAGCACTGAATGCGTGTGATCAGCCACTCACTCGGGACAGCTTTGAAACTCCTCACGGTGTTTCCCTCCCTGTGGCTCCGCAGGTCCTTGTTGTACCTCTCGTACACCTTGAACATGTTGACAGAGACCATGTCCCGGCTGGCGCTCTCCTGCGCAAAGACGCGCTGATCCACCTCCGGTGGCGCGCCGGCTTCATCGTGACCTCCCGACACGAGGTGAGTCCCGCCGGACTCGAGGATCACCAATAAACTCCAGATGTGAAAAAGCCAGGGCGCCATAAGTGATGATCTGAAGGATGATTGCAATTAAAGTAGAGGAGTAAAACACAGAGCCGCTTGTTTTCAGCCAGACTTCCAGATAATAAAGTCCTCCACGGCTGTCGGCACTATGGGAGGAGAGCCTGGCTGGATCCGGCCCGGCCCAGGCGCATGCATGAAGCGATGCTGCTGGATGACAGATGGTGACGCCTTCGGAGCGCACAGCCAACAAGAGCCAGACAGTACAGGAGGTAAACTGCTGCTTGTAGGTGGTTGACTGGATGCAGAGTTTAGAGCTCCCCAGGACTGTCCCAGCGTCAACGCACAACACATTTACGGTGTGGGAATCTCAATCACTAAAGCTTAATAAATAAGAGAATCACAGGTCACATCCATAAACAGCCAAAAAACAAAGGTGTGCGATAAATCATCGATGCTGATTCAGTTACCAGTACTTTCTATATAAGTTTGATATATCGTCAAACTTCTGACCTTTAGGTGTTTTTGTGTTTTCCTTTAAAAAATTTTGTTAAGACCTCAGAAAGAATTAGAACAAAGTTTATACGTCTCAAAAAACTTTAATAACATATTAATGAGTCATATTGATAAACAGAAACAATAGAAAAACAAAACAAATTTGTGTGCATCTTTTTGTCCATAAACAAAGTGCAAAAAATATATATAATTTGAGGAAAAATCAAAACAAAGTCTTTATTGAGATTCAGTTGAGAAACTATATTACCAAAAATAAAATAAAATTTCAAGAGGGAATCTGAAACTAAAGTATCGATCTGATACCGATACCGACTTAGTATCCATATTATTGAAATTTTGGATTGATCCTCCCACCTTTACCAAATAGTTTTCAGACCTGTAAAGGGAAACACCGCCTCCTCCCACTGCTCTGATTGAAGTAACTGACTGGTAAATGATTTTTCTTTTCTTAAAAAGAGAAAAAGTTTACAAAAAAGCCAAAACTAACTTGAGAAATGTCTCTTTTCTGTCAGAATCATAGAGATATTTTACACGACATCAATTTTAATTTATCCTAAAAGTTTACAACTGAGTGTTGGATTTCAACATGACATCGCTGACTCCATGTAATTTTACACTTTCCACCAGCTAGCTGCAGTTTATGTAACTTCTAAGAGTAGTAAAAATGTGAGACTATTGCATGTAATGTCATTGCTGGTTCCAGACTTTAGAATCAGTCCAGTTTATGAGAAAACCTTCAGCTGGAGGAGAAAAGAAACTGGAAGCAATGGGAAAATGTGTTCTTAGCTTGCATGCAGCATACAGTGGATCATATAAATATGTTTTTTTTTTTTTTTTAATGAATAGAAAACCAATGTAAAGTTAGGAAGAATATCATCAAAAGACTTACTGGGTACACAGTTTTTATTCTAAGTGCAGGATTCTTTATTCTTACAAGAAGACGTTATCCTGCTCTTGCTCAAAACTCTGCCCTCTAGTTGAAAATTAAGTAGTTAATCAAAGAATTACTCTGCGTTCCCACAAAGCTGTTTCTGCTCTCAGATTTAATGTTCCCTGACAAATGGTCGCCCACTGTTGCTAAACCATGCTTCTTGTAGAGAAGAATTATCTTGCTGAAAATATCATCAGTGTAAATGTTTATGTCCTTAGAGTGGGATTCCTTTTTGTGCTCTGGTCTCACTCAAAACTCTGCTTCATCATGCTTCCTCAAACACATGCCCTATGTCCCCTCAGAACACTTTCTGTCCCTCCACGTTGTTTGAACCATATTTCTCTCATAGAAGAAAAATCTTGCCAAATATCAACAGCATACATGTTTTGTTCTATAGTGTACTGCCCTCACTCAAAACTCTAAATGTGACAAGTCACAGTAGTTAATATGACCTAATCACCTCTCAAAATGGGAAAGCCATTAGCCATCCTTCACAATAGGAAAGATAAGAGAACATATTGTTCAAGTAAGATGTGTTGATCAACATTCTAGTAGGTCTGGATATGGCGACAAGAAAATAGATACTTCCCTAAACTACTCCATATCTAAGCAATTTAAAATAACTGGAACTGACAAATAATAAAACCCAAGTTTATCCTGCCAACCCATAAAGCAAGTCAAACGATAAAGCCCCAAGTCAAATATCTAATGCTAACTTTGAGAAAACTGCAGCAAGTTTTTCTGTGTGAGATTATGCTACTGTAAAAAAAAAAAAAGAGGAATTTATTTAAAAGCTTTTATGCACCTTTACCAGAGGTGAGAATAAGAAAGATGCTGTATTAGGTATCTTTAGCCTAAAACCTGTTATTGTTTTAAAGTTTGCAGCGGAAGAGGACAGCTAACTTGTGGTTTCTGATGCAGCACAACAGTTTCCCTGTGACAGACATGGCAGCATGTTACTGCCACCGCAGGTCAGACAGCCATCAAAATACCTCCTACTGCTCCAAAGGGGGATCACAAGGCACTCTTTGACACCACTGTGTCCCACATCAGAGATAAAGGACTGTGCTGAGACTGGGATCCCCTTTGGTAAAAGAACGACTTGTTAAGAGGTCATGCTGTTTCAGCAAAAAGAGCTTGATAGCATCAGTCTCCTCCCAAGGAGTAATCAGAAGCTGTTATCACTCAGCGTGTGGTTGTCTAATTGATTTTAATGGGACAGGAAAAACAAATGTTTTGTTCTTGTGAGTTTCCTTTTGATGCCTTTACAGGTTTTTTTTTTTTTTTTGGTTTGTGGTTTAAAAGAAAATTGATGAGAAGTCAGGGAGGCTTTGTTATGCCAAAATGGCTTTTAATCAATTTTTTTTCCCTTAGCAGAAAACAACAAAGGCATTAATCATTAGATCAACCACTTTAAACACAACCAAAGTCCTGTGGTCATGTGAGCAAAGAGTCCTTCCTGTTGGAAGCTAATCTGACAGTAGGTGAGACTGGATTACCAATCAGCCCCCCAGGAATTGGTGCTTTGAACAGTGCTTGATGTTATTAAGGTGCCAAGAAACTTCTGACAGAGGAGGTCAACAAAGATGAATGCAGGGACAAAGTGCATAGCTCTGATTTTGGAGATCATGCTTCACATCCAGTCTATGGTTTTCTGTAAACTTGTCCTGATCTTAACCTGGCAGCTTTGCTTGAACTAAATTGGTGCAACTGGACAAAAATGTCTTTAGTTCAGTTCTGGTGGAAGAAGTCAAATCAGCACTAATGTTGTCACAATCGAACCATTTTTTTATTTAATACCTTTGAGGTCATGATGGACAACATCTTACACTGAACACAGTATGTTCCTATTTGGATTTGCTGCACAAACTCTTGTAGAAACTCTGTTCATTTTTTCCTAACATTTGCCGTTAATGCTTGGCATTAACGGCAGCCAAAGGAACCAATCTCTAAGTCGACTGCTGTCAGTGAGCCAGCAGCACTTCTCTATGGTGATTAGCCACCACATCAAGGGTAATTTAAACCCTCATGAGTATTTGCGAGACCCCCCCCTCAAGCCTCCCCTCCCCCACCAACCACTGCTACCAAACTTTGTGAGACCCCTTCAGGTTCCGCCTGTCGTAGTGGGTGTAAAGTAAATGGCAGCTATTTAGAAAGCATTTAGAAGGCGTTTAGATGGGCATGGCTGATAATTTCTTGGATTGAAGTTTGTTACATCCAATGAGCATAAATTCAAAATGATCATAAAGCCACCTCATTACTGTAAATTTTCTTCCAGAGATCAAAAGACCATGTATGGACTGTCTGTCCCACATCTCATCTCTTCAACTCATTTATCCATGAATATCCGTGCGTTATTATCAAATGCCTGCAGATCTCCAGTTCCATAATGATATTTTTTATATGTAGAAACAGCCTTACTTGTCCCACAAAGGGGAAATTCAGGTGTAAAAGCAGCAACATGTATAAAGAAAATTCTAAAGTGCAAATTATGTATAGCCCTTCAACATGTTCACATTTCTATATAGTTCAATGGGATTTTATGATAAACCAACACAAAGTTGTACATGATTATAAAGTGGAGGGAAAATGATGCATGGTTTTCCTTTTTCAAAACATAATTATATAAAAATTATGACCTACATTTGTATTCACTCCCTAATTTCCCTGTTGTTATAAATTATACAGGCAAACCTGCTCTGCAAAGCACCTTCCAAATCGTCCATCTTGAGTGAAAGGTGGCGCGCCTTTAAACAAAACTGGAAGATTCAGGAAAACACAAGAAAACCTAATACAATAAATCAATTTGGTACCTTCAGAATATTTAGTTAAGCATACAAATATGCCTACTTATTATTGTACATTTTTTGGTAATATTTCTTTTAATTCATTTTACTTTGAAATGTGACCAGCAATATTGTTGGGAGTCAGGGTGGTGGGTCTGTGTGGGTTTCAATTCTTCCTTCAGTTCTCATAGCTTTCCACCAGAGGGCCTCATGCAGTGGCTGCTCCTGCAGCTCCCTGGTGGAGGGCGGTTCCTGGTAGGTGTGCAGCAGCACACCTTCTTCTCATTAGCCTCATCAACCTGAGGATAAGAGGAGCCTGCTGCCAGTCCTTCAGTGCTTGAGTGTTCACCAACTGTGGTGAACTCTGTGTTCTTTGTGACTCTCCTACAACTCTTTGTTCCTCAGATTACCATTTCTTCTGTTTCCTCTAAAGTTACCTCCACCACCAGTCTGGACCTGATCCTTTGTGTAACTTCCTGGTTTCTTCTGAGTCATCTACAAACTCTCATAATCCACCAGAACATCTTCACCCCACGGCTGGCACACCAAGGCTCCTCTTCCTCAACCTTCATCAGTACTGCGTTACATGTCTACCCTCCTACATATTCGACACTCCCCTGCTCCAAGCGTCCTTAAGATCAAGATAATCTGGTTCTCCCTCCTCATGGACTCAATCATTTCTGGCTCTCCTTGCCTCTCCCTGGCGGACCTTCATCATCTCAATTATTATGTTACCAGTTACACCTCCAGATTCATTATTCCGAGTCTCACCTGTCTTCTCTGTGTTCCCGGTTCCCCCCTGATGTTCCAGACCCCTCCTGGACCAGAAACTTCCACTCATTATTTCATTTATTTTAAGTAAACATTTAAAAAGTTTTCTCCTGAGTGTGATCTGCATGTGGGTCAGACAATTACATAGCTTGTTTTAAGCTCCACTGGCTGATTAGAATTTAACTGAAGCGCAAAAAAATATTGTAATGTTTTTGTTTTGCCTTTTTTAGACTATATAGTTTTATTGTCAATGTCTTCCAGTAACACAACTGTCAAGTTCACAAATGTCCTGTCAACTGCTGGTGGATTGCCTTCGCAACCCGCAACCCTGCTATAAGGCTTAGCGCATTTTCTGGTGGAAACCCTGGTAATGCTAGGTTTGAAGCCAAACAGCTCAATCTTTGTCTCATCTAACCATAAAACATTTCCTCCAGAAGGCATTCGGCTCAACCGCATAGCTGAATTATGGTTGGAGATGACAATTCTAAGGGATTTTATTGGTCAGCTAGCTCTCAGTCCAAGATAATACAGTGACACTGGTGTTACCAGTTTATGGGAGCCTCAAACCTCTGTTGGTTGTGTGTGGTTGTTGTTTCTTTTTTTTATTAAATTGATCACCCACTGACAAAGAAAGCACCAGACCGACAGTCGTGCTACACTCCTGTCCACTAACACTTTGAAACTAATTTATCATTTTACACTTGGATGACATCATAGATGAGTCACCTCTCTACCTCCTCCTCTGTTGCAGGGAGAAATTAAAATGTAGTTCCCCAAAAAATGTTCTCATTCATAGAATATTTGCCTGGGGTCCTCATCAGGACAGGGGAGTAGGAAAGAAGAGCCCCCCTGTGTTTCTTTTGGCATCACACCCCCTGTTTTCCCTCTTTTGACTTGTTTTCATACTTCTGGCTTCAGCTGAATGACCATTCATGCTCACTGATGCTGGATGTGTGTATTCAAGTGTGCAAGTGCCTAAGGCATCTTCTCATTTTATGTCTGCCAAGGTCTCTCTCTCTCTCACCCACACACTCACCCTCAGGCAAATGTAGTGTGAAAAGCCTAGATTCTAGATTGTATACCTGTGCCACTTTAGCTTAAATCATCAAAGTACACACACACACATCCTTGTAGCGCTCTCCGGGAGATTTCCGGCTGTCTTGTGTCTTAGTGTTCCAAGTAGTGCCAGCCAAAACAGGAATGTCTGCTGCAGTCTGAGGGAAAAACTTGTGCATGACAAATTTTTATATATATATATATATATTTTTTTTTTTTTTTTTTTTTAATTTATTTATTTATTTTTGCTTCTTACCTTTTAAGTTGAAAGAAGAGGCAGCTAAGATGTATGAGACCACATTCATGCTTGTAGCAATGGAATGGCTGTAATGCCTTAAGAATTAAGCTATAAAAATGTAGGCTTATTACAAAAAATCTGAAAAAAAAAAATTGGATTTTTGATTGACAATAGCTTGAAGAAATGGACTGTGGTAGGAAGATGGAGTACACAGAGAGAACCCAAGACTTTCAACAGTAGTCCATTACAACAGTGCTGCCAACTGCACCACAATGTAAACAAAGCTTAAAAATTATAGGGTTCCAAAAATGATTTTAAACCCCCCCCCCACAACTTTTGTCATACCACTCCTTCATTTTATATTTTTAAGTTTTCTCTGGCTAATTGAAGAGCAGAGTTATACAGTGTTGCCTCTTCACCATCTGTTGTTGCGCACTTTCGGTCAGCTGGCTGACAAGCAGTTGCTCCACTAATATCCTCACTTGCAAAAAAGCGGTGCTGGTTAGAAGTATTTTACAGTTAGTCTAATTAAACAGCTCATATCAGCTCGTTAAATCACGAAAATTATGGGCAACCCAGAGCATCCACTTCTTCAAATTTGCTGTAATAAAGACCATTACAGAAGATCCTCCCTGCCCATAGCCATCAGTATCAACAATAACTCTGAAGAATCTTGAGTTAATGATTTCCAACATTTAAGTTCCTTTCGAGATCAAAGTATTTTTGAATTGTTAAACTTGTTAATAAAAGACAAACCAAAAAAAGTATAACATCTGTGTCAGCATAAAAACTTTAAGTCATAATGTCGCACTGGTAGGTGGTGACAATGTTAATGATGCATCAAAATTACAAGAACATCCATGGCTAAAGCAAAGCAGGGCTAAATATTTTCCTAAAACAGTAATGGCTTTTGTTTTCTTGGATATTTACCATTTTCTCTCAGTTTAGTTTTATACTGGCTGTGTTTAAAAGTGGGTGCATTTTAGTATTGTTTCAATTACTCGCCATTTGCAAAATCTACATTGATAGACCCAAAACGCCTTGGAATGTGGTTTTTAGACTGTCTCTGGCCGACAGCACTTGGCCACATTAGCACTGAAAAGGCTCCCATCACTTTTAAACCATTCATGTGGCAGCATTTTGGGCACTCTCTCTCTCTCCCACCCCCAAGTGCTAAATGCTTTAAAAATATATTGCATCACACTTCGCCTGGCTAAAGACACTGCAGTCTTCATCGTAGCCATAACCTCCTATCAGTGCTAAGCTAAATTCTTATTTTTTTGAAGCAGTCTCTTATGTATAAATCTAAAAATACTGGGATTGGGCAAATCTAAATTGGATTATTGATAACTGGATTTTAATATTATATATATATATATATATATATATATATATATATATATATATATATATATATATATATATATATATATATATATATATATATAAATTTTCTTTTACATTTTTTTTAATTTAACACATGCACAGTTTTCTCTACAATAATTTTTAAACCACAAGAGATTCAAACAAGATTGGAAACCACAATACATAAATTGGGTGAAACCTGGACTAAATTATAGTTACTACAGATTCAGTCAGCTTGGGATTTGGGAAACCTTTACTATTTGTGAAAGTAAAACATTTTTCTGAAGTATTAAAATCTCATTTCATTTTCAGGACACATGTCATGTGTCTTATCTTGTATGCTGAGTGCGTCGCTAGACTCCTGCTTATCTGGACTGATGGCTCTGACAATATTATGAAGCAAATCAGAATTTAGATGCTTTCAAAACATTTTGAATTATTATTAATTTAATTTTTTTTTTGAGAGGCAAATTTGTCTAGCAGTATTCAGTCAGGCGAAATCTAGGTTCTGTAGAATCTGTTGAAATTCATTTTGTTTTGTTTTGTTTTTAAGTGCCTTTTGGTTCAGTTGCTCAAAAAAAAAAAAAAAAGAGAACAAGTTGCATTGAATCCCAAAGTAATGGCTGAGTAGCATTGAAGCTGCTACTTTAGGAGGCATTAAGACGTTTTGTATAGTCAGGGGCACAGCTATGTACTTCCTGTGTTGCATGCAGACACATTATAGGCCAAATAATAAATTCGCCATAGTATCAGATTTTTCTTTTTTTCTTCCCCATTTCCAGGAGATTTTTCAGAAGCAAAGTTTGACAGTGATTCTGTATACAGTCAAACAAAATCATGTTCTGAAGAATATTCCATCTTTTTGCTCTTGAAGTCTGATAAGGAATTCCCAGAATGGTGTGGTTTTCAAAAAAAAAAAAAAAAATGGATCTTGCCTGACTAGGCATTCATGGAATGCAACACAATATTTCTATTCCAATATGACACAAGAATACAGTGGCCATACCATGCCTCCATCACATATCCAGCCACAGACAGAACAAAGCTGTTTTGGTTCAGTGAGTTGGATCCCCAGACATTGAAACATGCACATTTGTTGGCGTTTCTAATGGATGGATAAATAACATGGTATATTTCAGCACTGTTACCGTTACCCTAGGCATAGAGTGCACAGCTTTAGGTGTGTTTTTATTTAATGTTACACAGCTAGCTGATGGAGAAGTCCTTTAATGAAGGCATATTTCTCTGAATGCCCTCTCAGGCTCTTGTTTTTTTTTTGTTTTTTTTCCCCCACCACATCTCGGTGGTACACCTCCTGCTTTACCCTATGCCAAAGAATTGTCAGAGCCACGGATGACAACCTGCTCATATATCATCCTGCTGCAGACAACGAGGCTGATGACTAACCTCTGCAATAAGTTGTTCTCGGCTATGCAGTGGCTGCTCTCTTGAAATCCAACTAGTATGTGTGGAGAAGAAAACTGCATGAACCCCAGCAAACCCCACACGGCACCACCCCCATGTGGCCAAAAACAGACAAGGCCAGCAATCAGCGTGATGGATTTTACCCGTGACACGCCTTTCCTCAAGCGAGTCAATTAGGAAAACACTTTAGAGTGTTGAATTTCCGTTATTTAACAAAGTTACATTTTTGTAGAGTCTGATACTGAGGGTGATGTTGTTCACTCGAATCAAGAAGATGGACTGACTTAAAAGATGAGGTTTTGTTTAGTTATAGTTGGAAAGAGGATGTGGGAAAATTCCTTTTGGAGACATAAAGTGAGATACAAGAACGTGCTAAAAGTGTAGAGCAGGATAAAAGGTTAAAAAAAAAAAAGTAGAGTATGGAGACAGCAACTTTACAACAGGAATTTGGAGGGCATCAGTCAGACCCTTCATTTATGACTCAAGAGAAAACTTGTCCTGAAAAACCCTTTTCAGTATGGCAAAAGTTTACACACTTGCTGTAAGTCTATTGTCAGTCTGAAATGGTATGATGGATGGGGCTGAACGTCTCCCATGAGAACATTTTATTAGTAAATGATGATCAGGGCTATAGCGGTAAAGAGTATGAATACGTCTGCAAGGCACTGTACATGCTAACATGAAGTCAATGCAGAAGCACCAGTTTCCCTAATACACATGTTTCTGGACTCTGGAATAAGCCAAAGAACATTTAAACTCCCAAAAGAAAAGCCAAGATTCAAACTAGACATGCTTATGTGAACTTCAAGTGCGTTAATGCATTCGATTTTTGCACTTAAAAGCACCTACATTAGTGCAGCTAAATCCTCTAAATAGGTACAGCAAATGTTGATGTTTCAGAGGAAATGTATACACTTCACACGTTTTTGTTGGGCTGGACTTTGTATTGTAATAGCTCCCTCTTAGAAAGACGCCTGTGTTGTTTATTTCTGTGATGAGTCTGAGAAAAGGGAGTACTGCGCTCCCTTCTCTCCACCATACATCACTTGAAGGACTAACCTACAGGAAGAGGCCATTTTCCCATCAGCTATCTGTCAGTGAGGCTGTTACTTTCCACATTAATGGACCAAATGGACTGACGACTGGCACCAGCCACCCCCTCATCCCCCACAGCCCCCCTTACTTTATTAATCTTTCTTTTGTATACTTTCTTTTTTCCCCTCTCTACATTCTCGCTCTCCTTCTCAGGCTGTCTCTCACTCTTGTCTTTGGAGTTTTAGCTCCGTTGCCCAAAAGTCACTTGTCATGTCACGACGACGTATTCTGGCCCTGCCGGGGTTGCCTGTGGTGTGATTTAGTCTCAAGTTGATTCTCGTGCAGAGTGATACTTGGTATGTCAGTGCCTCTGTCAGTTGCGCAGAAATCAGACACAGTAAGTTATGCGGGGAGCTCAGAACTTTTTATTCTCTTTTCATGCGAGAGAAAGGAATTAAGTCGCTGCATTACTGACTGCAGTTTTTCTGGCCAGGCACATTGTTTTCTTTGGCTGATGGACTTAAAGTCTGTTGAAACAGGCCTTTTTCTCATGCCTATAAATGGACTTCTTTCATAAATCCATGAGGGGATACTTGCTCTTTTGAAAGAGTTTAGGAGGATCCTTCACCCTACATAGTCACAAATTTGTGGTCCACATTCACACACCATCATATTAGTGCTAATATGTTATGGCGAGCTCACTGTATATGAATTGTCATGGTCTTTATAAATATGGCCCGGTGAACAACTGGATTGGTGATGAGAGGGGTTAGTGAATTGTTTCCTGTCTCTGAAAGCAGGAAGAAGGCAGCAGCAGGCGCCCAGAGGAGACATGAGACGAAATTATGGAAACAAGAAGAGTGATGGAAGAAAACACAAGGCAATACTATCTGTTATAGTAGAGAAAACATGTCAAGTTTGCCGCTTCAGCAGTACCACTCACAATTAAATGGCCTTTGAAAGGAGGCAAGTGGCTTTCCTTTCTTGTTTCTGGGTAACAATGTATTGTCTCATTGATGTAACAAAACGTCAATGAGATAATACGAGATTCCGAAATTATTATTATTTTTTTGGGGTGGTGGTTTCACAATGGTTAAGGTTTCACAAATGACAAGCTATTTTAAGGAATTTGAAATCAGTTCAGAACATTCCGGTCCAGGTTTGTTTTGTCCAGATATTAAATTTTTTTTATGCTTGTCTTATTCTAGGGTGACGCTAACGCCAAAGAACATTGGGAATACCTCTTTTGTGTTTTCACAGAAAAGGTCTTCACGTTTAAAGAATCTCTGAGTGTCGAATTACCCAGTTCAGGTTTGATCAATCCATGTATTTTAGATTTTGAAGAAAAAAAAATGATGAAATGAAAGGTAGACTCATGATAAATGGTGACGTAACCCTTTTGTGATGATGGGAATCTGTGAAGCAGATGCTAACTTTAGCGTCCTTCATGGTAAATGGTGACACAGTCACTGTGTTCCCATTGTGTTTAAAATTTATTTGTATCTTGTCTGTCACTCAGTTGATGGTTCTTTTTGGAGAGTACCCAAAATGTTGCCACACAAATAATATAAAAGTGCTGCAGTCTCAAGTGCCACTGTAACCAAGTGTTGCCCACCAACACGACGAGCAGTTTTTGTTAGCCAGTGCAACAAGCCATGCTGGGTAGGTGCACTGCAAGAAAGGAATTTCTGCGCTAGTTAAACCAACTTGAATTAAGAATTTTAATCCTGATACATCATTTCTAGGATTTATTTACTCATTAAGGCTAAACCTCTTTAAGATTATTTGAGTTGTTTCAAGATATTCCATCTTGAGATATCCTGCTTAGACGATGAAACTAATTTTAAGTAGATCTGATAATAAAACAGGCAACATTTGACATGGAATATTTTACTTGGTTTTAGAAATTTTATTTAGGTGAATCCCTGTTTCTTAATAATGCTAAGTTCAGTCAGTTGAAGATGGTACGTAGAAGGCCAAATATTTTGCTTATTGTAGACAGTTAAAGACCATAGGGGGTTGGATTTTGTGGAAATAATTCCATCCTTCACTGTTAACCAGAATATTGAAACTAATTAATTTGACTGAGTACTTTTAAACTCTATTTCTTTTTTAAAAGTTCCTCTGATTCAAAGGTGTTGTTAGTGTAACACGCTGGTTTTTTTTGAGTGCATTTAGCTGGAAAGTTTTGATTGACCTGAGCTATTTGTTTATTAAGTTAGCATAATTGAAAATTTGATAGCTTCAATAACTTGTGTTGACCTGCGATGGGCTGATGAAATGTCCATGCTGTACCTCGTCTCTCACCCAGTGACTACCCCTCCTGCGACCGTGCAAGGGTAAGCAGCTTTAGATGGTGGATGGGTGGATAAATAACATAGTAAAGAACAACTTAACAGCAAGTAGTACTTGCAGTTAAAAAAAATTATATAATAATACAACAATAAAATTGTAAAAGTACGACAATTATAATCAATATTACTGGTGTCTGATGTCAGGGACATTGAGGTGTGTGTGTGTGTGTGTGATGAGACTATTTTATAATCATTGCACAAGAATGTGTTTGTATTTTTATTAGTAAAATTTATGTAGGGTATTGGTGATATTTTCCCACTTGAACATTGAGTATCCAGGTAACCACAAAGTACTTATGATGCTGCATAAGCTCCGCTTTGCCCTCCGAGTCAGAAGAGGGCGCTACTGGGCCTATTTTCTGGTTTAGATAACACAGAAGAACATCAAAGCTGGATTCACAATCTAGATGGTGGCGGTACCTTAAGTTGTTTGCCAACCGCCATAAAAATACAAGAAGAAGAAGAAAGCTGTATTCATCCGTTTCTCATGCAGCAAGGAGACCTTCGTGATAATCAGCTGACAGCTCATCGAACGCATGGTATGTATTTTATAGTAATAATTAGTCACTGAGCCTTATTTGAAACATTTAGGGCATGAAGAGCGTGATTTACAGACATTAGCATCATTTAGCCCCAGGTAAACTCAACCGGAAGTCACCTGTTCAGTCAATTCAGATTTATTTATATATCCATTTTAAACACTGCGTCCCACTTTTTTTTCTCCTTTTGTAGAAACTGGTAAAGATTGGGAGTTGAGTGTTGGGGTTTAGCCAAGTCAGACATTATCAGGTAAATAAAAATTGCTCGCTTGATTTAACCGAAATTCTCCTTCATTGGCTTAAAAAAAAAAAAAAAAAAAAAAAAAAAAAAAAAAAAAAAAAAAATGGCGGTCTTGTATTATTCGCGTGGGCAAGGCTGTAGTTCTTGCAGTCATCATGTTTACCGATAGTTTGCCTCTTTTGAAGCAAAGCGCTGTGTCTTTCCACACTATTTAATTTTTTTCCTCAGTGTTGAACTGTCAAATCGATGCTGTTGTATTGTCCTTTTGGCTGTTTTTAAATGAAGATGAATGCAGAGTTCCAACAGATCAGGAACCAGAAGCAGAACTTTGCCAAGACATTTTCTGCCTCGTCTGATGAAAACCTCTAAAACTGAGAAGATAGCAGATGCTTTGGCTGGCATTTAAAAAATAAATAAATAAATAAATAAATAAATAAAATTCACAGTGAACAAGCAACTAAATTATTTTTTATTTTCATAGACTAAACTTTTGTTACGTTGCACGATGGGATTTGTTTAGCTGAAAGCAATGTGTTCTTGAGTTTAGCATCTGTCTGTATTTAAGTTATCAGGAGAGGGATTTATCAATAGCTGAACAAACCTTTATTAGGAAAGAAAAGGGCCTAAAAAAAAGGAATGAAATTAAGCTATTATAGAAACCATGGCTTAGTTTGTGATTTTATTTCTTTAATTTTAGGTTAACCCAGAGCTTGGGGATGTTGCAGTGGCCCTAGATATCGCCACCGGTTGACCATGACACAAATCCAGTTCACGACCATGCTGTGAAAGCTTCTGTGCTCATTGAAAGTACCATCACACTCTGCATTTGCCTTCCTGGTGACGCTTGAGTAATCTGTTCACTACACTTTCTGCCAGAGCACTTACCAACACTTTTGAATTGAAGATTTTACACTGTCTAGAACAGTGGTGATAAACTCAAATTTAGTAAGTTTTTCCACTCAATGTGTTTGAGGCAGTCAGTTGCCACAAACTTTAACTTTTCTGTCGTATTCTTTGAGTTGTCCAAAGTGAATATGTTTTGTAATAACAAAAAAACAATTTCTTACCCAATTTTCCCCATTTTTAATGGTTTTCAAAATTAATTGATGATAATTTTCCAACAAGCCTTCTTGATTTAAGAATTATTCACTCATAAGATTTGTAGTGTACTGAAAGTAAGCACATCTGCCTTGTCTTTCATCCCCATTGAAATAAATAATTCTCCAAAATAAGAACAAGTGTCAAATTAGTTTAAAAATCAAACTATGAAAACTAAATTTAAGCATTTCTACTTAAATTGGGATTTCTAGGATTCTAAAACTAAGTGCTTTTTTTTTCTTATTTCAAGAAATCTTAAGTGCTATTTTCTTACTGCACTGGCAAATAAATTTGTTTAAAATAAGACATTTTATCACAAGGTTTTTTTTTTTTTTTTTTTTGCAGTGCAGAATTATATCTATTCAGATACTGCATGGACATGGACTCACTTTTTTTTTTTTTCCTCTATCCGTCAAAGTTACAGCTGGTCTGCCGTTCTGTTTAGCCGTGGTACCTTCCTGGTGGGGGGAAAATCGGCTGAGGTACCGCTGACAACTCAATGTTCTCCCTCTCCTGATATTAACTTTTACTTTTCATTAACATGGAAGGTACTGCGACATCAGTTCTTCCCTTTCTTTTTTGTGCATCTGCTCTGTCTTCTTAAAACCCCAGTCAGTCATGGCGGATTGCCACTCTTAATGAGCCCGGTTCTGCTGGAGGTTTCTTCCTTTTAGAGGGGAGTTTTTCCTCTCACTCAGTATAAGGGATTGCTGTAAAGTTGACGGCACAACGCAGTGATTGTCTGCTGTTACGACATCCTCGTCCAGGAGCAGGGAATGCTGCAAGTCAATGACTCGATTCAGTCTGTTCGATTTCCTTTGACAGAAAACTTTTGGAACTGATTTGAATAATGAATAGAAGTCGATGCACGGTTTGATAGGTAGGAGCAACTGGAATGTATGTGATTGAACTGAAATGCCTGTTTTTTGTAAAGTGCCTTGAAATGACGTGTAATGAATTGGACTGAAGTGAATAACAGTCAGCCCAAATCCATCCCATCCATTGGTTCTTCAGACGGTGTTTGTCTTTATTTAGAAAGTCACGGTTTTTTTCGTCAGGCACTGATTCGAATGAACTCAGAACTTTGCTTCTGACTGAACGGTAAGTGAAAAGCAGGAGCACGCATACACAGCCCTGTCACTGACCTGAGTTAAGCTCATTTCTGGTTCCAACTCAGTTGTTTCTGTAATCACAATCTTCCACCACACGCTTTTGCTACACTCAGGTTGCTATTCATGACCACATGACCCTGTCCTGAACCTGCTGACTTCCTCTCCTAAATGCAGTGTGACGGGACTCCAAAACATGAGTGCTGTGTTTATCAAACCCCCAGTGAATGCCTCATCTGTCTGTTTTCTCAGGTGTGTTTAGGTAGGTCAGACTGTTGCTTTCTGCCAAGCACTTCTAATTATGAAATTGCTATTTCACATTACTGTAGGAGTGTAAAAGTTACCCCTTGAACTTTTCCATATTTTGTCACATTACAGCCACAAACATAATTTTTTTGTTCATTGGAATTTTATGTGAAAGCCCAACACAAAGTGGTATACAATTGTGAAGTAAGAAAATTATACATGATTCAAAACATTTTCTCAAATAAAAAACCGAAAAGTGCGGTTGTTACCAGGCAGCCTTTCATGGCTGGATTTCCAGTGAGGAAGATGATGTCAGGCAGGGTAAGGTGGAAGTAGCAACTGGTTTTTTTCAGGCTCCGCACCATTCAGCCCCACAGCATCAAACACAGTCCCCCAAACGACACAGTTCCAGCCTTAAATAGCCACCGCTGATGAAGGACTAAACCATTTGTTGCAGGGAGGTTTACTAACTTCCATCAATAAACATACATTCTATCAAATACAAATATTTAAACACACATTCCCTCTTTTAATATTTTATATATATATATATATATATTTTTTGACTTACACCTAAGTCCCTAAAACAGCACAAAACAATGTGCAAAAATCCCCCCTACCCCCCACTTTCCCATGGCCTCTCCCGGAACCTATAAATGGTGTCTGGACCCCTGGGGAAGTATTTGTCCCAACACCCTGGAGAGGACACAGAAAAGACAGGTGAGTCACTACCTCTTAGCACCACAACACTTTTCTTGCACTCACTCCTCACAGATTTTACACAAACATTTGCTTAAGTTTCAAAACAGTATCCCTTATTTGCTCTGAATAGCAGTTCCTTTCTTCTCACAGACAACCACTTCTTAATGAGGAGCAGCCCAGAACAAAAGGCTACATGCTAATTATTAAAATACTCAATAAATATTTAATAAATAGTTAAAACTTCTTGTGTGCAAATGATTCTTCATGTGCAAATCCATGCTTAAAGCTCAGTGCTAAATAAAGTGCTTGTTGAAGTGCTAGTTAAGTGCTTTCAATAAAGTGCAAAGGTGCTATACAAGTTATTTTTATAAAAAATACTCCCAGTAATGAAGACCTCTTCATTACAGTGGTGTGCAAAAGTATTCAGCCCCCTTTTTTGTCTGAGTGCAACCAATTGCCTTCAGAAGTTGCCTGATGATTGCTAAATTGAGTCCACCTGTATATAATCTAATCTCAGTATAAATCCAGCTGCTCTGTGACGCCTCAGAGGTTGGTTAGGAGAATATTGGGGAGCGAACAGCATCATGAAGTCCAGGGAACACAGCAGACGGGTCAGGGAGAAAGTTGTGGAGAAGTTTAAAGCAGGATTAGGCTATAAAAAGATTTCCCAAGCTTTGAACATGTCATTGAGCGCTGCTCAATCCATCATCCGGAAATGGAAAGAGTATGGCTCAATTGTAAACTTACCAAGCCGAGGGCGTCCACCTAAACTTCCTGGCCGAACGAGGAGAGCACTGATCAGAGATGCAGCCCAGAGGCCCGCGGTGACTTTGGACCAAACGGAGAGATCCACAGCTCAGGTGGGGGGAATCTGTCCTCAGAACAGCTATTGGTTGTGCACTGCACAAATGTGGTCTTTATGGAAGAGTGGCAAGAAGAAAGCCATTGTTAAAAGAAAACCGTAAGAAGTCCTGTTTGCAGTTTGACAGAAGCCATGTTGGAGACGAGGCAAACGTGGAAGAAGGTGCTCTGATCAGACGAGACCAAAACTGAACCTTTTGGTCAAAATGCAAAACGCTATGTATGACGGAGAACTACCACTGCGCATCAGTCTGAGCACACCATCTCCACTGTTAAATATGGTGGTGGCAGCATCATGCTCTGTGGGTGCTTCTCTTCAGCAGGGACAGGGAAGATGGTCAGAGCTGATGGGAAGATGGATGGAGCCAAATTCAGGGCAATCTGGGAAGAAAACCTGGTGAAGTCTGCAGAAGACCTGAGACTGGGGCAGAGCTTCACCTTCCAGCAGGACGACCACCTAAAGCCAGGGCTACGATGGAATGGGTTAAAACAAAACATATTCATGTGCTAGAATGGCTCAGTCAAAGTCCAGACCTAAACTTAATTGAGACCACTTTGTGTTAAAATTCCAATGAAATATTTTTATGTTTGTGGTTGTAATGTGACAAAATATGGAAAAGTTCAAGGGGTATGAATACTTTTGCAAGCCACTGTATGTCATTTCATGATGGCAAGGACACATCCTGGAAAAAGGTTGCGAATTTAAAAAAAATGATAGTTTTAGTGACGCTGTAGTAAGATCTCAAGATATAAAAATACCAAGATGTTTCACATCAGTTTGAAGTCTGTCTCCTGAACAGCATCTCAAGAACTTTAGAGCACACTTGCCTCAATCAAGGTCCACAACCACGATTCACCTGTAAGAAAGAGTCTGGGTAAAAAATGGCATTCGTTGAAGGGTTTGAAGACCAACAACAAATGGAACAGGGCTGTCCAACTCCTTTTCATTTTGGGACACACCAAGATCATGAATGTCCTCAAAGGGCCAGTTGTGGTGGAATGTATTAATAAAACTATTAAACTGTTAAAATACTATATCTTTCTCTGCATTTGAGTACTTCTTAAAATTAAATAATATGAAACATCTTTTGACATTGATGTAATTTGGCACTATACAAATAAAACATTTAATTTGACTGAAAAATAATATTTAAGCACAAAACTGTTATATTGAAGTTCTATTTACATGGCCCTTTAGAGTCTAGAGGGCCTTGTAAATAGTTATGGCGGGCCACATTAGGCCCGCGGGCCTTTAAGTTTGACATGCGATCTTGAAGAACAGAAAGGCAAACCAAAGGGATTCTTTAAATAAACATTATTATTACCTCCAAAACTTTTGAAAGAATGTTTAGTGGACTGACTTCACAGGAACACAACATTTTGGACATGTAGCAAAAAGTAACAAATTTTTGCAGAAATGGCATATGTACAGTCTAACCAGTAAACCCATCTATTAAAAAAAATGAAGGTTTTAGAGGGGTGCAGTCGAAATAAAAATGAAATCTGATTGACATGCAGTGGCATGACCTTGTGAGGTCCTCCAGTGAGGCGATATTAGAATATTTCTACAGAGTGGGCCAAAATGCTTTCAAATCAGTGTCAAAAAAACTGACTGCCAGTTATGGGAAGCACTAAATGGTGACCATTGCAATCAAGATGGCACATCAAGGTATTGGGCTTTTCCCTAATAAATTAAATTATATGTCTCCATCTTGTATTTACTCAGGTAAAAAAAAAAAAAATGGTTGCTGAGTTTTAATGAAGGGGAAGAAAATTATAGTAGAGGAAGAAAAAGAAATCCAGAATTAGATGAAATGGGATGGGGGAGGCAGCAAAGAAGATAGATGCAGGCAAAGATAGAAAACGACAGACGTCCTGCTCTACCTCAGCTCATCAGGGAGGGGTTCATGAGTGATAGCAGCCAAAGGCAAAGGATCGGCCCATTGCTGCTGCTGCTGCTGCTTGCCTCTCTGCTTTATTTCACCAAGAAGTTTTTTTTCTTGCATGGAAAAATAACAAGGCACAGAGCCAAGCAGCTCAATGGTTGAAAGAAAAGCAAGAAAAAAAATCTGAGCTTTGTCAGACAAAAGGCTTCTGTTGTTTCTAAATCAATGTTAATTTTTAACTTGGCGGACCCCTGCCTCAAGGAAGTTTGTGGTGAAGAAACAAAAATGAGTCAGGCAATTTCTTTCTTTCTTTTTTTTTTTTTTTAACAATCCCCATCTGAGGTCTGAGGTTGTTTTTTATGCAAACTTTGTGGTAAAGTTTTGGATTTCACCTCAACCCTTTTGCACCCCTCCCAATACTAAGGACTTTTTGGCTCATGGGAAATGAACGTAGTGGTGGCAATGAATCAGAGCACAAGCTTCAACCAGGGATTTAACCCTTTTCAGTTACTTTTGTGATGCATTTGTCCTCTAGTAAACTGGTTTTTCTGCACAATAAAAAGTGACGAAACCACTGAATCTCACAAGTGCAGTTGTACAGTAAAAGGCAGGATTTATTCAGTGACAGAACATTAAGCCTAATGGCTCTCTGTTGCTTTCACAGCAGCAAAAATAACAAGATTGGGCTGAAGAAAGCACAAGTAATGAAAGAAAATTATGAAACGTAAAACATACTGTGTGTATAAATAGTTTTATGCCTTTGTCTTTTTTCATGTTAATATTTCCTGTCATCAGATTCCATAGAACTTCCACCAAAGCATAGTGGGAGGATTTGAGCATCTTCTGTGATCCTATAGGGGGTATGTTTTCTGATTTTTGTCCTCTGGTGGGGTTTCTTAGGGCCAGTTAGTCTTATAGAAGGGGTCAGATCAAAGAGTGCCATAGATCTTGATGAAGGATGACCATAGCGAGGTGAATTTTGCCAGAAAGCACCTGGCAGTCAAGCTTTGGCCCTTGGGGTTAGGCAGGCTCAGTGGTGCAACTATATACTTTCTGAGGTGTATACAGCCAATATACTGTCTGAACAACAAAATAGATAACTTCTAACATGACCAGCAACAACTGATGGTAATTTCAGTTTCTTGATGTTCTGTCCCATTTTTTTGAGGGACTATTTGACCCCCTTCCTCACCTGAATGCCAATCCTCAAAATCTTAGGTTAGGGGAAACAGGTTTCAGCCTGAGCAATGACAGGTAGAATGGATTCAGGCTGATCTTTTTGTTTTCTGACAGGCCTCATATAACTGCCAGCATAAATAAATCCTTTGCAGCTTGTACATAGTAATAGCATTACATTCTGTTAAAAAAGAAAAGAGCTTATGAGAAATAGTGTGCTGTGAACAAATATTTGCCCTCTTTCAGATTGGTTTTTGCCTTTTTGTCATGTGTTTAAAAATCTAATATCAGACTGTCAGTTCGTGGTCAGGTGACCCCAGTGGGTGAGAAAGACCCACCCACCTATTCTCCACTCAGACAATGTTGCTTTCATGTCACAAGCTCTGATGCTCTTTGATCGTCAGCCTTTCTTTGCCTTAGGTGCCATGAGTTCTGTCTCCTATTTCGCTCTGCCATCCCGGTGACATCCTAGGTCCATTTGTAACACTGATTCCTTTCTGAATCCACTTTTTTGCACTCCGGGTGTTATTCCTACCATACCCGCAGAACATATTTTACTGAGATAAATATTGCGTATCTATCTTAGTATGTAAAACATATAATTGACCCTGTCCTGATCTGACCTGGCCTGACCTGTAGAATCAAGACATTTGGAAAAATTAAGCTTTCTGACACCATGAAGTAGGCAACACTTTAGGCCTATAGCTAAAGAAATACAAAAACAGTTGGGAAACAAAATCACTGTCATCTATCAATCTGGAAATGGTTACAAAACCATTTTAATGGCTTTTGGACTTCAGCAAATCACGATGAAAACCACTGTCCACAAATGACGAAAACACGGAGCAGTGGTATACCTTCCATGGTTGACCTACCAAAATTACTCCAAGAGCGCATCAACGTCTCATCCAGAAAAAGATCTAAATCACAGCAGGTGAGATTTGCATCCATTAAGGTCAGTGCTGATGATTCAAGAATAAGAAAGAGACAAGGTAAGATGGCATCAGTGTGGATGGTCCAGGATGAAAACACCTGCGGACCCAAAAGAACAAAAAAGCTTGTCTCCTTTGCCAGAAAATATCTGGATGATCCCTGAGACTTTAGGGAAAAGATTCTGAATACCAATGGGAAAAAAATTTGACCTTTTTGGAAGGTATGCGTCCCATAGCATCTGGTCTAAAGCTGAAATAATGTACTGAGCTAAGCATGGTGGTGGTAGTGTGGTAATCTTGGGCTATTAAGGATGGAAATTAAGAGAGGTTCTCTTCTTGTAGAGAACCGGTTCTCAGCCGTTCAGTTCCTTGGAGTCGTTAACCTGCCTGCTTAACAGTTCTGCTTGTCGGTCCCTGTAACATATTTGCATGATGACGCATTGTACATGCTCCGTATTTTGATTTAGAAAATATCCAAGGTGGCGTCGCAGCAGAAGCGGTCCATGGTATGGTTACATTTCACAAACAGATGATACTAGGCCCGGTTGCACCACGTGCAGAGCTTTAATCACAATAAAAGGATGAAATATCTCCAACATCCTCAAACAGCTGACCACACAGCATACAGCTGATTGGCACCAAGGTGAAGTGCTTGATATGTTGCTTAGCAACAACTGTGACTGAGGTAGGGAACTCCCAGCACAGCGTCTCCTGCCATGAATGTCCCAGGTCAACTTAAACTCCTCCATATCCTGGTTATTGTATTAATGTTAGCACCATTCTGTATGAATAATATCCATCTCATAACATTTACAGTCATGTTCAATAAATTAGAATATGGGTTCTAATGAGGCTCATCTGTCAGATTAAAAGCACCTTTTGAAAACAACCTTTAAGTCTTGAAAGATCCTTCCTGAAAAGGCAAACATGCAGATTTATCTGCACAAAAACTGCTGATGTGCAAAAAGTTGCATTTCATGTTAAAATGGTAATTTGACAGAGGGATTCTTATTTTTTAAGCCAGCTTTAATTTTGTTTGAATTGAATACAACATGGTGCATAGTTTGAATTAAAGAGTTTATTTCCTAACTCAATGAGAATTGATAAGAGAATCAATAAGTAATCAAATCAATGAGTGAGATTGATAATCGAATCGATATTGATAAATTCTTATCAATTCCCATCCCCAAGGGCTACTTTGTTTTTTTTCAGCCATGGGTGACTTGTCATTAGAGATGGGAACTGATAAGACAAGCAGAATTGTTAAGCAGGCAGGTTAACAGTTCTAAGGAATTAACCTACTGACAACTAGTTCTTATTGAGAACCGGTTCTCAATTCCCATCCCTACTTGTCATAATTGACAGAGCCATGAATTCTGGTCTCAAACATTTCAGATCATCAAACACATTTTAACACAGTTGAAGTGTGACAAAAAAGAAAAACACTGTAGACATAGTAGATATTTTCGGTCAAAAAAAAAAAATCAGTACAACTCTGTGCAACATTTCCTTCAGATATTGAAAAGAAACCATAGAGATCTAGGAAAGAGGGATAAAAGAGCTTCAAAGATAGACAGCAAATATTAAAACTACTTTCTTCTCAACAATGACCATCTGAAAACACTTTTCTGAATATTTTGTCAGCTGCAAAATTGAATGATTCCATCCGTTGCGGACACTGAAAACCAATGTTATTGAAAGACTGGGAGTATTTGTTGCTTTGTGTTTGTCTTGCTTGGACAGAGCTCATTAGAGAAGCATTTTTGACTCTGACCGTTAGACGGTCCAGATCAGAAACAGGCGAGGGGCTCTCTGTTTTATACCTTCTGGACGTTGAGATAAATCCAACTTTAACTCTGAATGACAATGACAGAGCACCAACTTCATGTGATTGCGCTAAGCGGCCAGTGGTTTCACTTGAGAGCCATCGATCTCCATCTACAGAACCTGTGCATACATGAAAGCCAGGTCTGGACTTGATTGGGGGGAGAGGGGGGAGGCCGAGGCAGCTAATTTGTCATCATTTGTGTGACAACTTGTGTGACTGACATGCTGCCTCAATGACCTCTCTGTGTGCTTTGAACTGATAACCAAACTGGATGTGTGTAACTGCATGGGGGGGAATGACAACTGGGAGGGAACAGGAGACATTAAAGAGAAAAGCAGGGGGCTCCGAGTTCAGTGATATAGTTTCAAGCTTTTCCATACCTACACGTCATGAATTCTTCTTAAGATCTGGGTTGATTGCCGTGTCATAGACTCACTTTATCACAATAGTTGAGGTTACTTTTGACAGATAAAGATAGAAATGTGAGATAATTTGAGTTAAAAAACAGATTTAGTCTGCATCCTTCAGCTGAACAATGTTTTAGTACTTTTCCAGAGTTCTGAGGTCTTAACCTTTGGAGGTTGAACCATTTGATTGATTAATTCCGGGTTATATCAGATTTGGAAACAGCCCTGTGGCTGTTTGACACAACTTGAAATAATAGTAACTTTGTTAAGAAAGCAGAACGTTTTCAATTATACTTATGTAACATAATACCAAGGCCAAGAAAATCTCTCATTTGCTGTTATTTAAAACATGATTTAGGCTTTTAAGTGCATTTGTATAGAGTGCATTGTGAATGTATTTACTCACCAAACATTTCTGCATTTTGACAGGTTTCAATCACAATATTCAATGTATTTTATTAGGATTTCATTTACTGAGGCCAATGTGGAAGAGCGCATGGTTTTCAACTTTTTCTACAATTAAAAATCTGAAAATTGTGGTATGCATCTGTACATGCATACACAACCCCTGAGTCAACATAGCCCCAAGTCTTTGAGGTGCTCATCAGAGCTAAGAAAAATCACATGTGGGATACCCCAAGGCTCAATCCTGGGTTCCGTCCTATTTAATATCTACATGCGCCCGTTAGCTGCAGATGATAGACAGCTCTACATTACTATGTCACCAGGTGATTATAAACCCATCCATGCACTGAGTAGATGCTTAGAACAAATCAGTGTGTGGATGTGCCATAACTTTCTACAGCTGAACAAAATCAAACTCATGTAATTATTGTCAGATCTAAAGAACAACAATCTAGAGTCAGCGCACAGCTTCAGTTATTACAGCTAGAAATTAGTGATCAGGCCTGAAATCTAGGTGTAGTGATAGACTCAGACCTGAACCTTCAGAGACACATAAAGACAATTACAAAGTCAGCCTTCTGTCATCTAAGATTAAAGGACTAATGTCCCAACAAGATTTTTAAAAACTCATCCATGCATTTATCTTTTGTTGAATAGATTACTGCAACAATGTCTTCACAGGTCTGCCTCGAAGGTAAATCAGACAGCTGCGGCTGATTCAGAACGCTACTGCTCGTGTTCTCACTAAGACCCCAATTCTAAAGTCCTTCCACTGGTTCCCTGTAACTCAGAGAATAGACTTTCAGAACCAAACACGGAGAAGCAGGGTTCAGTTTTATGGTCTTCTAATCTGGAACAAACTTCCAGAAAACTGCAAAACAGTCAAAATACTGAGTTCCTTTAAATCAAGGCTAAAACCCATTTGTTTAGAGTTGACTTGGAGTAATAATAACTGGAACATTGATTAATTCTAGTCTTCATTCCAATATTTGATGATAATGATTCTTGACAGTTTAATGATGATGATGATTTTGATGCATTTGAGAAAATGAGGTTACTTTTGACAGCCCTAATGACTGCCCTAATGACTAAAAGTTTGTTGCTTTTTTGCTGTTTTATGTTCTCAGCATAATTCTTTATTGAAGTATGTTTTTATCATGTAAAGCACTTTGCATTTACATGATAAATGTAAATGCAAAGTTACAATGCAGGCAGTTGTTGCACATTTCAGCAACAACTGCCTTGTTGCTGAAATGTGCAATCCCAATAAACTTGATTTTATAATTTAGGCGTATGGACAAACAGTACAGGTTTGGAATCCCAGCCTACAGCAAGGCAGAGTTAGAGGTGACCTGGATGATGAGGATTTGATGAGAACATTTCAGTCATTAGATACTTGACCGTGAATTGGGGTGAAGGACTTGAGACTACTAGGGCCTGCCTCTCAAAGTTATGAAACGTGACTTGGACTTGTAAAAATGACTTGTAGACATCTCTGAGATACAAACACATTTATTACATTTCCTTTATAGCACAGTCCTTTTCACAGAATAAAAAAAAATAGATGACTGTTTAGTTTATGTAACTAAGTCAAATGTAACACAAATGTTTGTTTGAGACGAACTGTGACTTGTAAAATGTTTGTGTGGCTGATACAAACTTTCTTCCATCAGAAATCTGCAGGATTTCAAACTCAGTGTTGCAGGATATCTTGGATAAAAGTTTATAACAACTTTATTCTAGAACAAGTACCGTCATGATATGTCATCAAAGTGCTTAATCACTTAGATTTGTTTAATACTTTTATATACACTCTATTTCAACAAATTTAGGACATGGTAAGGAAACAATTAGCTGACATAACAGACATGTAACCTAGGGATCCTTCTGGGCAAGGTTTTTTACATCTGTGCTGATGATTCTTTGTATATAAAGACAATTGCAGTTTATAATTTAGTTTAAGGAATTTTAGTCCAGTTACTTTGAATTTGTAACATGTTATTGGTTTCTGATTTCATGTCTATAGCTATTTTTTACTGTCAGTGGTTAAATAAACACAATAATGAGGCTCTGCACTATTACTCACGTTGTAATATTTCTGCACCATCAGCATCTAAATAAGAAGAAAATTAACCCTAGTGCTCATGTTGCTGAGAAAAAAACTCAAGTTGATGGAGAAAACAAATCTGAACTTGATTATGAGACATAACGAATAACGAGCTGTTCGGGTTCTTTTTTTTAAAATTATTATTATTTATTTATTTATTTTTTTTACAAGCAATTGGTAGCTGTCCGGGGAGCCAGCCAGGTACACAGGGAGGCTGGGAGGCACGCATTGTGAACACTGAAAAATTCCATGTCCTGGAATGGTTTTTGGCTTTAACCATGGAATGGAAGATTAGCCCCCCAGAGAGACGGCTTAAAAGATCCAACCTCACTTATAGGGTTGGCTTTAGAACCACTGCTGAGGTAAACAAGACATAAGAAAAGCTTCTTTCTCTGGAGTTCAAACTGCCCCCCCTTACCTGTGCATAATTTAATTTAAGTATACATACAGTGGGTTCTTTGAAGGCCTCAAAATGTTTGTTTTTTTTTTTTTTTTTTGAGAACATTGGTGAACAGTAAGCATCATGATGGAGTTTAAACCAGGGCTGTTTTATAACTCTAAACATCTTGCAGAACTCCGTTCATTTCATCATCTAAGAAGCATCAAAGTTTGTGGTTGTGACTCAAGAAAATGAGAAAATTTGGTACAAATTGTTTTCAAAACAGTGCATCTGTTTGATTGATGGCTAACAGATTTACAAAATCCACACTGCTGAATGGATTACCGCGACTACGCTCAGTCTAACTGGATGAAGCCTTGTTTTACTGCAGTCTCTGGTCTTTGATTCAAGCATCTGATAACCAAATGGATCATAATGCTCATAATTTATGCTCTGCTTTAGTCATCTTAAACAATTTTTTTTCTGATAATGAGATGTTTTGCAGATTTTGTTGATTTTACACCATAGTTTTTTTCCTTAAAACGGACAAAACTTGCTCATCTTTTTGGAAACTAGGTAAATCTCCAATCAAACACAGCAAAGAATGTAAGAGAAGCACAGAATATCTGATTAACATAACCTAATCAATAACAAGTCGGGTTGTTGAGTTTTGTCACAATTTAGGGATGCTTTAGCTCTCTAAACCAAATCTCTTTCACTCATCTGAAATAATAATGGAGTCAGACTTTCACACAAAGCTTCAACATGGGAAAAATTGTAAAAAAGCATCACAGGCAACAGAAGAATGAGACACCGAGAGAATGCAGGTCACAGCTCTAAAGTCAAATGCCATCCAAAATAAAATTGTAGGACAGGCAAACCTGAAAAGAGGTTGGGAAAGGTCAAAATAACTATTCCACTGGTCAGTGGTAAACTTGGTTCTTTAATTTTCCTGCATTACAGCGAATAAAGCAAAACCTGAATCAAAGTCTCTACTAGCCTCTTATAGCCTTTAAATTAAATAATAATTCACAAAAAAAGAACGTAGTTAAGGCCCTGAATGAAACACTGCCTGCCTCCAGCTCTGTGGCCGCACACGCTAGTGTGTCACAGGCACATTTACAAGGTTTTTCTGTCTGCAGCCCGGCAGAGTGGAGCCAACGAGCCACCCAGCTTTCTCCAGGTGATGTTTTAACTCTCAGTTAAAGTCTAATTAAGTTTGCAATGAATGAAATGTCTGCTGAAGGTGACAGGTCATGCTTTAATAGATCAATTAATTGCTTGCCGACAATGACTCACTCGTGTGATTTGTAAGGGTATTACCATATTTTCCTAGTTAGTTGGCTTACAATAAACACAAGAACACTTTATGGATGGTTTAAATATGAAAAACATTTAGACCTTGCTGTTTCAGAGATTGAAGTAAGATCAATATGAACAAACTTGATGCCTGAAGTACCAGAAATGCAAAATACACCAACAAAAGCACTTAAAATTCTGTTCTGGGATGTTGAGCTGAAATTAGGAGAGCGGGCAGGAAAAAAAAGAGAGCATTTTTTTTATTATTATTTTGAGAAATGAGACAAAGGACATTTATAATTTAAACATTTCCTTTTCTTAGAAGAACCAGTGATACAGTAAATCATTTTTAAACATTTTTGTGGATACTTTGACTAGATTTACTTTTGAGGGAATTTCAAATAACCCCCTCTATGTAGAAACTGCTTTGGGTTTATTTAAAATGCTATGAACACTGAGAAAGGTAGGGGAAAAGTTAAAAACAAAAGGGAAAGAGGTGATACAAAAAGTGAAAGGAAAATAAGGAAATAAAGAGAAAACAAGGTAACACCCTAGATGTCTGCTTCTACACCAGTCAGGGGGGAAATAGGCCCCACATTTGATAGGGGACCTGAGATGATCCAGGTGAGGGGGCAGCCTAAGACCAAACCTGACCGATAAACAGGCACACACAGATACAATCATTCCCACCTTCATGCTCACACACAGACACACACTCAACATAAAGACACAAAAATGGACACTACAGATACTCATATATATATATATATATATATATATATATATACACACACACACACACACACACACACACACACACACACACACACACACACACACACACACTCTCTCTCTATACTCCAGGTCCAGGTAATGCTAATGATATCAGCCCCTGACCCAGGGGTGGAGATAAGGCAACCACTCCAGTCCGTGCAGGGGCAGGCAAATGCTGCACCGAGTCGACCAACCTACCCCTCTACCAAAGTGAAGCCACACTCCTGACAGCTGCCACACACCGCTTATGGCCCCATGCACACCCCCAGCCATCGGACAGGGCACCGAACACAGGAACCTGTCATGATGTAAGTTCAGAGACTCAAATGCAGGCAACAATTACATACCAGAAGACAGTTCAAAAGGTTTATTAATAAGCAACGAACATGAGACGAGTGATCGGGATTTGGGGGTCCAGTTCCGCACTAGGAGGTAAGAAAAGTTTGTTATTGCTCAGCAAGACCAGGTTAAAAGGCAGAGTAGATGTGACAACTTAATACGGCGGCTTACGGTTCCAGAAGGAGATGGAGTTCTGGAAGAGGGAGGCAGTCCTTCAAAGGGGGTGACAAGAGCATGGTGTGCAAAGTTGTAAAGGATCTTGGTTCGTTCCAGGAGGTTTTGGCAGTGAAGAAGCATTGGAGGGTGGACAGGCAGGCGATTGATCGAGAGGGCTTCCAGGTGGTTGTTTGCAGGAGAGCAGACAGAGGAGCGGCGTTGGACCGATGGCAGCAAGCCCAGAACTTCCAGCACAGAGCAACAGGAGACAACTGGGAATTGACCAAGGGTCCAGAGAACAATCGGCAATGAGGAGCTGTGAGGAGAGGACAAAGTCAAGGGGTAAGTACTGCTAAAGCACATACTAGGGTTAAGAGAGCGCTTGTGGGGCCTGACTACCACAGGACGTTAGTTAACCATCTGGCATCTGCCTCAGGAATCCGCTCCTCCTTTAAACTCCAGCTGATTACCCCCTGATGAGGAACAGCTGGGGATCAGACCTGCCTGTCACACCCTGCAGAGGAAGAAGGTGAGAGAAACACACACAACTCTGCACCAAACTTTAGAGGACATAACAGAATCAAAATCCAAATGATCCCAGGGAAAACAGAGACGCCAACCCCGGCCCCAATTGATTCCTGAGACCCGCGCTAGGCCTGTCACGATAACAAATTTTGCTGGACGATAAGTTGTCCCATAAATTATTGTGATAAACAATAATATTGTTCTTTTGAGACCATTTTCAAGAGATATATTAATAATGGCATAATTATGCAAGTTCCTCCTCTCAAAGACCAATAATCTTTAATTTTGTAAAGAGCACTTAACATTATTATTATTTAATTTTTCATTGTTTTCCAATTTGATTGTTTTATTAGTTGTCTTTATTTCATTAGTTTTTAACATTTTATTTTTGTATTTTAGTAATTTTTTTTAATCGTCATTTTTTTTCTATTTTTTCTATATTCTGTATTTATTTAGTATTTTTTTTCATTTATCATCACTTTTTCATAATTTTTTTTTATTTTTTCCCATATTCTGTAGTTATTTAGTAATAAGTAAGATATTTTAAACATCCACAAAATGGAATTAAAAACCACACTCAACTGAAATGGATTATGTCTCTGTAAACAAAATTTCCCTTCAAAAAAAGATTAATCATCAGAATTGAATTATTGAGCTCATTTTAATTTATAATGCAATTAATTGATTAATAACTTACTGTGACAGGCCTACCTGATGGCCAACTCTAGCCCCGACCCTAGACTCGGGTGTGATCCGTGCAGGAAGCTCTTCTTGTTCTACTGTTTTATTTTGGAAATCACTTCCATTTTAACAGTAATTGTACCAGTTCCAAAATATCAAGCAAGTTTCTAGCCAGCATATAAATATTATTTGCAAATAAATATAGGAACAACACCAAATCAGTGAGTTAGTGAAACATATCCCACTTACAGTAGCTAGCAGAGAAATGCTAGTTTGTTCAAGATACTGTAAAGAATGCAGTGCAACTATTAAGAGTGTAACCAAACAATAAAATGGACATTCTGAAGCCGGACACACAGAAAACGGCTCTTATACAGATTTTATTGAAGTTCCATGCTGAACAGAGGTTCTTTGTGAGTAGACAGAAACATTCTCCCTCTGTGATCACCACAGGATACAAGCTTCATACAACACAAACACACACACAGCAGCTTTGCGAATCTATAGAGTAACATTATGGTAGTTCCCCTCCTATGTATGTTTAATTGGGACGAAGGAGGGGGGTGGAAGTCAAAATTCCCATGCAAACTTAATTTGGGGTGTCTTACATGCAGTACTATGGTGCCAGGAGCGCTGGGAGAGGGGAATGAGACTGTATATGTGTGTGTGTGTCTGTGTGTCATCATTCTGTGTGGTGAGCGCAGTGGAGGGTTTGAACAAAACACTTAGCTAATCTCCTCCACTCATGATTTTCCCAAGACTTATGTAGTCATATTTCTACACAGAGTAGACTCAACATACATTTTTGGATTTGTTCAATATATGTACAATATAATATCTTATTTACTTTTCTATGTCATTTAAGCATTGTCTACACAATTTGCTAAGAAAAAAACCCCATTTTGTTGTGTTTGCAACCACTCTTCCCATGGAAACGACACATGGAAAACAGGATTTTTTTTTCTCACAAATATTTTCTATAGTAAACACCTTCCTAAAACTACATTATTGGTGAGCCTGTGTGCACTTGTATATTTTTGGGCAACAATGATGTACATTACACATTGCCCCTTGTATTGCATTGAGTATCCACAAAATCATCATAACAAACACGTTCAATTTTTTTTACACGTCTGACAAGATCCAGACTCTCCCTATTCTTCTTCCAACATGTACTGGAAAGTTTCTTTACTGAAACAAAATGGCAAAATCTCTTCCCCTCTACCACCAGCTTGGAGCATTGTTCACAGCTCATTTCTTCTAAATTCAAATCAAGTTTCCAGTCTGGCATTCCAAGTCCTTTCAAATGTTTGAGGAGAAAATCCAAGTCAAGTCTTGAGTCTGTTGGTTCTGATACCCTAAGTAGCTCTTTTAATTGCTTTCTCTATGAAAGAGACAAAGCTAAACAAAAATTCAAGGTCAAGTGTATCATATGTAGAGAGAGAACATGAAGGTATCAAGAGCAATAACTCAGCCAATTACCCCCTTCAGGAAGATAACACAGCTAAACACAGACAAAGCATAGAGAATATAAACTAATGGCAGTAATAAATACTAGAGAGTGGTAGGAGAAAGTAGCAGAGTGAGGTAATATGGTCAGATTGTCCCCAGGTACTCGAAGCTTATGGTTGCATATGCACAAAGATAGCTCAGGATAACCTAAGTCACTTTTATCAAAACAGAAAGTTCTAGGCCTTGTTTTGAATTTGGCTTTATTTTACAGGTTGCATGTGGATATTTGTTTAGATATGTCTAACTACTGTAAGGAATTTTACTCATGAAGATTTGGAATAATTTAATAAAATCATCATTAGCATGAAAATAATTTGATGCTAACGTGAAGGTGGAGGTCATGATGAAGGAAAAGGAACTCACTTTTTAAAAAATTGTCATTTCAATAATCCAAAAAATAATTTTTTTGTTAACTTCTCAAAGGCAACACACGTCATTGGCTGCACATCTAAAAGCGTTATTTACACCCAGACTAGAGATATTTTTGATTTATTTTAAAAGCGTCAACAATTCTGATAACACTATCAACGGCTGAAGTCCAGAACTCTGTTCTGCCTCGGGGTATTTGTGCATGATACGTCCATTGTGGGTTAAAGGCATCAGTTAATGTTACTTATTGTCACTGGATGCATAGCAAAAACCCTACACTGTATCAGACTTGAGATCAGTTTCATCTGCGGCGAAGCATCCTTTCCCGTCATCTTCTGGCTGGGACTTGATGAGTATCGGCTTTCCCTTTGGGCCTCAGCTGTCTCTGTAGCACTCAAGATGTGGTTGTTGTTTCTTGAGCCTGCCTTGCCAATTAGAGGAAAAATGTGATAGATGGGATTTAAAGACATGAAAGCATCTGAGATTTACCAGGAAAATGCTTGAATATCTCCCACAAATATGTGTATGTGTACATGCATGATGGGAAATATGGGGAATGAAGCAAGTCCTGAGGCTATGAATTATCAATGCTGTCTCGAGATAACCATCCAGCTGAAGTAAACACTGGGTGAATAAAGAGTCACATGAAGACATTTCTGGAGTTTGCCACAAGTAATTAAGGGGACACAGCAAACATGTAGAAGAAGGTGTTGTGAGACCAAAAGCACTGCACACCCTTTCCATTATGAATCACAGTGGCGTTAGCATCATGCTTAGCTGATTCTTTTCATAAATAGAGACAGGGAAGCCTGTCAAGGTTAATGAAAAGATGGACAGAGCTAAATGTTCCTTGAAGAAAACCTGTAGAGGATATCGTAGTTGCAATAGACTAGTTTAGATCAAAGCATATTCATGTGTTAGAAAGTCCAGATCTGGTCCATATGAGAGTTTTAGGCAAGACTTGAAAATTAATGTTCACAGATGCTTTTCTTCATAATCTTACAGAGCTATTTTGCAAAAAAGAATGGGCAAAATTATCAGTCTTTAGTTGAAGAAAGCTGGTAGATCCGTACCCGAAAAGACTTGCAGCTTTAATTGCAACAAAAGGTGACTCTATAAAATCTGACTCAGGGGAGCAGAATAGTAAAGCATGTCACACTACACTACAAATAAAGAACATAAGTTTATGGTTGTAATATTACAATTTAAAAAGTTCAAGGGATATGAAGACTTTTTTTTGGTTCTAGTGAAGAAGAATACCTTTATTAGTCCCTTGGGGGGGACATTACATTTTAGTACTGCCCGTTCAAGTAGACATGTGTCTGAGGCTGCAGCCATCTTGGGGAGGCACTGCACTAGTGGCCTTTATTATCAGCAATTAGACAGGAAATGGATAGAGAGAGAAGGGGGAAAACTTGCAGCAAAGTTTTCATGGTCAGGATTCAAAGCCAGGACAGCTGTGTCAAAGACTGTTAGCCTCTATGCAGGGGGACCCCACTTTGCGATGATGAAGCACACCACCCCAAGCTATGAATACTTCAGCAAGACACTATATGTGTTGTCTCTCGAGGAAGACACAAGAGACACGCAAAGTACCCACAACACAATTTTAATATTGATGATGATGATAAATTCATGTGCCATGTACTTAAGAAATTGTTGTAACAATTATTGGTCAAAGAAATTTTTCTCCTTCATGGTTGTCCGTCATCAAACTCTCAAACTCCTGACTACACAACGGATTGTGTTACTTTTTGGACTCCGTCCTGCCTATGCTTTCACTGTGATATCATGTCAAGTAGACCAACCACACATTCATGGCTGTGATTGTTCTCTGCATGATGAAGTTCAACACCCTCTGGGTATGTACAGAGGGTGTAGAGATCTAATCTGATTCCTTACCCATTAAAACAACACAGATCACCAGGTCAAAGCGAGACAAAATCCCCATTAATAACTGTAAAGTCCTGTCACAGACCCGCACACTCTCTCTCAAACACACACACACACACACACACACACACACACACACACACACACACACACACACACACACAAACAGTAAAGACAGTGATGAATTGCACTGGGAAAAACCCTTCTGTAAGGAGTCTTCAATGGTTAAAACCTGCAAAGCTCTTCAAGGCAGATCCTCACAGCACTCAAAGGCAGCTCGCTGTCCTCCACTAAAGGGAATTAGGCTGAATGAAAGCACTGGAAAGTCATTCAAACACTTTATTAAGATCTCAAGTCATAAAGCCACTGGAAAGCCATTGGATCAGTGGCCATTTGGGCGCCGTCTGCTCTGGACACCAATCTAACTCTTGATGCATAGCATACATCTGGGATAGTACTTGAGCATTGTCTCTTAGACTCTTAGGCTGTATTTGAGAAGCACTTGCAGAGGTGAGTTGAATCCAGAGTTCCCTGTGAGGCCACCCTGTTCAACCCAACCAACAGCTAAAACAGCTGAAACCTGAAAAGTTTTCCAGAAGATTGTACTAACCAACAGGAGACATAAAAATGCTGAGAAATTTAACCCAGAATCCTGCTATAGGGCCTCTGTCTGCTTCTGACTGTCACCAGATATAGTCATAAAGACTTGGCATATTATGTTGTGTAGCTTCAGGCACATCAGCTAAGCCAACTTAAAAAACTTCTCCAAGTCAATTTGAAGAACAGAGAACATAAAAGTGCAGCTGTGTGACTAATAAGGGTGAAATAATAGATCCATCTTATGAGACGATACGCAATATTGTTTATGAGAAAGAGACGAGAGAAGATTTTAGCAATATTTTGGGGAGAAAACTAAGAATCACATTTTTTTTTTTTTTTTGCTTTCACAACCAGTTTAAAGGTTTTACACATCTAAAACTGTGACTTAATGAATGTAGCTATAAGGCTGTATGTAAAAGTGTAATTGCTCCCTAATCCTAATAACTGGTAGTGCCACCAGTGGTGGCAATAGTCAAGCATTTGCAATAACTGACTTTTACGTCACTGTGGAGGAATTTTGGCCCACTCTTGTTTCCAGAATTGTTGCAGGGATTTGAGACATGAAGAGTTTCACTTGCCCTCTCCAAAACCTTAATTTTGCCTTTTTTTTTTTTTTTTTTTTTTTTTTTTTTTTTTTTTTTTTGGAGTCAATCAAAGGTAATCTTGCTGGTGTGCTTTGGATCACTGTCCATAACTCAAGTGCACTTGAGCCATTCTCCTTTAGCCATTAGCATCTTCTTCTGGAGCACAGAATTAGTGGTTCTAGCCCCAGATCATCACATTAGCACCATGATAAATGCTGGGGTTGTTATATGCAAGATGTAATCAACAAGTTTTATCAGCCTCATCAGTCCACAGAACATATTCTCGAATGTCTTAGGGATAGTGAAGAATACAAAAATGCAAATGAGAGATTGGCCTTTGCATTCTTTTGGTCAGCCGTGGTTTTGGCTTTGGGGCTCTCCCCCGGATGCAATTTTTGGCTAGTCTCTTCCTTAATGTTGAACCATGAATATGGCTCATGAATACTGCGGGAACAGCAAAAGATATTTCTATTCTATTCTATGGCTAGTAGGTCCGCAGTCTTTCCTGTGTTCTTTGTTCGTTGTTGCCCTCTTGGAGTAATTTTGGTAGACCAGCAATTTCTGGGAAGGTCTACCACTTATGCATCTTTTCTAGTAGTAGTTCTCACTGTGAATCACTGGAGTCCAAAGCCTTACAAAGGGCTTTTTTAACACCTTCCAGAATGATAGATGTCAAAAACTTTGTTTCTCATTTCTACTTGAATTTCTTTTGATAGCAGCTTTTCGAGTGACCTTGTCAAAGCATGAAATTAATTCTCAATTAGCTTTTTTCCCTGTTATAAACAACAACAAAAAACTGCTTTAGTATTTATTTAGGTTAGCTTCTTCTGATATTAAAGTTTGTTTGTTGGTCTAAAACATTTAAGTGTGACAAAAAAGCAAAAACAAAAGAAATCTGTAAGGAGAAATAGCGTTTTCCTGACTGTATCTGTGGATTGACCTATTTTTTTTATGACATTGTTGCAACTTTAAATCACAACAAAGCAAAATTTAATTGGTTTTAAATGCATAAAACATATGGAAGTTTATTTTTGCACATAAAACATACTTTAACATTGCTGTACCTGACATCAGATTATTAAAGTTCCCTTATTGAGGATAAAGATAATTGGTAATTATGCAGACAGGCATCCTGTTGATATGTGGTATTCATATTTATACATGTTATTTAAATAGGTAAATAAAAAAAAGTAGACAGATTACATATGCTTAATAGACACAGAAATATATTAAACCAGTTTATCTTGATAGTTGCCGAGCATTAATGATGACAAAGATCACTACTATGAAAGAATCCTCATGCAAAAGAAATGCTCTGTATAGATTTATTTGACCTGATAATGACTTTAAACTTTATTGACATAATCAAACGAATGTAGGTCCAACGTAAGAAGAATAATCCAAGTCAGCATGCTTCAGTAGGATCCTTTAACACCCTGAAGAATTGGACCCAGCTCAGTGCCTGTGTTCAGGAGTCAAAGCTGCAAAAACTATGTAGTTTTTTACATACTACAGTTTTGTATTCAAAGCAGCATAAAATACCAGTTTGGTTTGCTAGAGAGCTGGTCTGGAAAGTAATGTGTTGTTTCCCTTATTCTCTACCCAAAGCTGACACTGAGAGTTTCTCTCTCAGGTATGGTCCAACAGATTGTCTGGGTCTGGCCAAAAAAGAGGTTTCATTTGAACCATTCTAACAACTGTGTATTTTTCACATTAGACCAATTTAGCCACTTTTAAAGTTTTTCCCTCACCAGCAAAAAGCTGTGGTTTTTGTTCATAACAGAATTATGACACAAGTTTTAAGCAGAGTATTGACTTTAAAAGAGGAATAACAGAAACCAGACCATTAACATAACCATAGCTGTCTGTGGTGAGTGTTAACTTTTTACATGTACTGTCAATGCAAAACATCAGATTTCTTTCCAGAATTGTCTTTTTTTTTTTTTTTCTCAGAATCTGAGCAAGTTAAACCAGAAAGCCTTCACTGCAGCTGCCATTTGATTATATACGTCAGATGTTTAACTTCTCTACTAGGAAGTTAAACTTTTTTAATGTGACAAAACTAACTATAGACAGGCTTACTGAGTTTGGATGGCATGGCACATTGTGTTTTTAGAGTAACATTTTGACAGCTACATTACTGTAGTGCCATTAAATCCTCTTGATTAACAAGGACTGATAATGTGGAGAAAAGTGGGACTTTTAGCTGCTTCCACTCACTATGTTTTATTCAACTGCAGAACTGAAGCAAAAGTTGCGTCTATCTGAATGATGCCAGAGTTTTAGTAAACACTATTTAAAGGTTATTCATCAGTGTGGCAAATTAACAGGAGACTAGGCTTGCTGCAGAGTGTAGGCCATTAAGTCTTGATACTCTGAGCTGTTTCTTCAACTTTGCATCCAAATGGGACAAATTCCAATATAAATCTTGATTTCTGTCTGGAATTTGTCACTCTTTACCAACTTTCAGCTGCATGCTTGACTGTCCACATACTCAGTTTGTTTGCATTTTGTTGATCTAGGAACATACTGTCTAAAAAAAGGGGAAATACCTTCAGGATTTTGTTCTTGTGCAACAGCTATTTTCTTCCTAGAAATGTTACATTTTATCATGGGTTACAACTCAACCATTTGGAGACATATGTGAAACTATGGATTTAACAAAGCTTTTGTTGCACCTTCGGGGCCATAAATATAAATCTTTATGGAGTGGGGGTGATTTGAACCCCGTGTTCCCTCATGGCCGCTGTAGTTGTTGTCACTGTCTTTCCTGACCCCCGGAGGCCAGCTGGCCGGGGTGAAGGGAAAGGAGGGTGCTGTCCTCCTTCTACGCATTGGATCCATTTAAAGCTGATTATAGGGAGCTGGCTGAGCCATAAAGCCTCCCTTCATGAGCGATCATGCAGACGAACCGCACGTCTCACTGTCAATATGACGGCTGTTGCTGGGCCGGTTGAGCACGGTTTGCTGGAATGCGGGGTGTTTAATCAGAGGACAAACGCCATATTTTATGCAGTTTGTTTTTACTACCCGGTGGGGGGTGGGAATGTAAATGTGAGTGAAAAACATAAGTCTGTGTGTGTGTCCTTTTTAAATAAAATTATGTAGAAGTTATATAAACAAGTATTTTCTTATGAGTTGTGCTGTTTAGTTTGTGTATGCGTTCCCACCTATATGTGTTCAATCATGCATGTTTAGTGGTGTGTGAGAAAGATATGGAGCGTGTGTCTAAGCAAATATTCCCAATAATTTATGCATAGGATCATTTATTTTCTCCTGCAAAAAGCTGCTTTTATATATATGTGTGTGTGTGTGTGTGTGTGTGTGAGTGTGTGTGTGAGTATAGTGCCAAGGGCCACCCATGGAGACTGTGGAGTCTCGGAGTCACACAGCTTGAATCAGCAGTGAGACAAAACATATTTGAACCCTGCTGAGTTTCCCTGTAAGCAACCAGTTAATGGTCCTTCCTTGAAAACACAAACACTCAAGCGCACAGGAGCAGCCATTGTCCACCTCTGCCTTCCTGCATCTTCCCTGTTTTAGACACGGCTGTCTCGGGTCCTGCAGAATGTAAGAAAGAATAATCATAGATGAATATGGAACTTTGAGGGCTTCTCTGTGAGAAACCCTGATCTGAATAAGCACTGCTGCGCTGGAGTCAGAACAGCAGCATGTACCACCCACATGATTTAACTTGTAACTTTTTAAAGACTTTCCTCCCGGCATCATTACTGTGTTTCTGGTAGAAAGGAGGAACACTGTTTGTGGTCTTTAGTTTTCCAACCATATAAACTTGACATTACATGTTATTGTTGCTCTTAGTTTTAACTGTTGTGCTGTGGTGTGTTTTTCTAAAGACATGAACCCAGCTAAAAAAGGCAGTAAAACACGCAATGTGTTCGCACACAACCCTTATTCTGCATGTGAGCTCTTTAAAAATTATGTATGTGAGTCACTTTTCAGGTGTTTGCTAATTGCTGCCACTGCTAGTCTGGTGGAGCTGTGTGTGGGAGGTGCAGGGGAGGGGTGCTTTGTGGGGCGGGACTGAAGCTCCAAGGCGGAGCAGTGGGTAAACGGACGACACATTGTATTAGCAGGCGATCTTGCATAATAACCCCCTCTTTAAGGCTCATCTACCAGGGAATATGAGAAACATGTTGTTCAGAACAGTGTCCAGATAATCTTAATTGATAATCTGTAATACATCCATAAAGTGCCTGTTTAGGACAGGGAAATTAGTTATATCACCTTATGGACTAACCCATTGTTGTAATCTTGTTGACACATCAACGCATTGTATAAAACTGAGTCTGACTTTCAATTCAAGTCAAGTTTATTTGTATAGCACATTTCAGAAACAAGGCAGTTCAAAGTGCTTTACAACATGAAAACATAATACAGTAACCAATTATGAAACAAGCAATAAACATTACATTTTGTCAAAAGCCATCATCAAAATTGACAACAGGTCTAGAATGTGTTTTAAAGCCTATTCTCTGAACTACAGGGAGCCAGTGTAAGGACTTTAAAACTGTTGTGATGTGCTCTGTCTTCCTGGTTTTAATTCATTGCCTTTTCTCCCAGGAACTGGTCCTTGGGTGAGCATGTATGACCGGTCTTCATTCTTCTAATAAACTGCCAAGAGAAGAATCAGCTGACGTGTGTCTCCTTAAATAAAACCAAATGTGCAAAGTTTTATAACCTCATGTAACAATACTTCCCTCACCTGTAGTAGAAAGGATGTCATGTTACAGTGAAAGGTGTGGTGGAAGGCTGACAGCTAGTGACATCCTGACAAAGAATGAATCATATTTGTGAAATAAAAGTTATTTTCATCAATAAAATTAGGCAGTCTCGTATATCAAAAATCAATTTAAAAGATACAATGGTTATTAGTTTTCAGTGAGATCTAACAGCACACTTTAGAGGAAGAAATATGATTTTTAAAAACAGATTTGCTTTGAGAATCACAATATTGTCACATCAAATTGAATCGTTATAGAATTTAAAATGTATCTATTAATAATCATACAAATCTATTTTTTTTTTTTTAGTGAAGAAACAAAACTACTTGTAGCCACATAATAAATCTGGAAGGATATTTTCCACTCTGGTTTCATAAATATTTCCTTAATGGTTCTTACAGGAGCCATTAAAAGGCATTTATTTTGACATAAGCAAAATTACTGAGTGATTAATTTTATTGACTGTTTTTTGTCGAATTTACATATTTTAAATGCTTAAATAAGTGCATTCAATTCGATGTAATTGTGAATGTTCATCACCAGATGGCATTGTTAAAAAGTTATCAGCAATTTTCCTAAGATTTTGCCTGAACACATCTTGGCTTGGAATTTTGTGGAAACACAGTGTTTGTCACAAGAATGATGTTTTTCAGGACAAATTGTAATGTTCATAAATTACTGAAATCTGGCTAATTGCATTTGTGTATTAAGTAGTGAGTATTTTTCTCAGTCTCTGTGAAATGGATTGTACAGAAAGTATTGCAGCAGTACTGGGTGGCAGCCACTTCCTGTTTGTGGAGACTAGAACTACTTAAAAAAATCTGTGTATTTCAGAATCCAAAGTGAACATTAGGAATATTGAATTTCTGATGACTAAGTTAAAATCAGTTTTCCCTTCACGTTGTCCACTCCTTTATTATACAATATATGCCCTAAATAGCTGGAGATGTTTCAATAATATTGCAAGAATATTCTCTAAATCCACATTTAAAACCATCTTTTTCAATTTTAAATTACAAAGATGTTCAAATGTATGGTATAAAATGCAACATAATAGAATAGAAATACAATTAGAAATAGAAATATCCTTTATTGTGCTATGATGGGGAAATTTCTGTGCAACAGCAGCAAAGTGGCAGTGACAGGCAATAACAGAAAACAGACTCACCCAAAGAATATAAAATATGTGTAAAAAACAGAATAAAGAATAAAAAAATACTGTACAGTGAGGCAAAATTTCAACATGAATACTGTGTTGGCATAAAGTAGATCCAGGATTTTGTCATCTCTGGTGTAGCAGATGACATATTGGGTGATGGTTGGTAGAGTGGAGGACAGGGAGGCATGATTAAAGTCCTCATAGATCAGAAAGAGGGCCTATAGGTGACGTGTTTGCTAAAGCTGCTGCAGCCTGCGATGTCCTTCATACTACCACCAGAAAACTTCAGAGGGTGGGACATACACAGTTATCACAACAACATGTGAAAACTTCTGAGGAAGATAGTGCAGCCTCATGCTAACAGCTAACAGTTCAATGTCCTTACTGCAATGCAAAAAAAGAGCAACAGAAAATGAATATACAACACGCCTAAATAAGATTTTTAAGGAAAATACTCTTAATCAAGTCAGAGCTGCTGTAGCGGGGTGCCAGCTCGCACAGCGCCAGATGTATGTCATAATAATAATAATAATGAACAAGACAAAGTGTAGAAAATAAATAAGAGTGTTAGACGTCTGAAAAAAAAACAGAACAGGAAGTGTTTTGATATTTTCAGATAAAATGAACAGTGTGGAAATGTCTTTGTAATGTCACAGCTAGCTTAAAGTGCAAGAATGTTTTGTTTATTTTCTAATGAAATAAGTATTTTTGATATACCGCCTATTTTTCAAAAAATACAGAGGTCTGTAATTTTCTTCATGGGTACACCTCAACTGTGAGAGACATAATCAAAAAAAGCAAAAGAAAAATCCATAAAAGCCCATTGTATGATTTTTAAATATTTATTTAGCATTTGCTTGAAATAAGTATTTGAACACCTACCAACTAACAAGAATTCTGCCCCACACAAACCTGTTAGTCCATTTTTAAGACGCCTTCCTATCCTCCACTCATTAACTTATATTAACTGCACCTATTTGAACTTATTACCTCTATAAAGGAATCCTGTCCACACACTCAGTCAGTCAGATTCTGAATTCTCCACCATGGGCAAGACCAAAGAGCTAAGAACACCTTGGACAAAACCATAGAGCTGCACAAGGCAGGATTGGACTACAGGACAATAGGCAAACAGTTTGGTGAGAAGGCAACAACTGTTGGCGCAATTAGAAAGTGGAAGAAACTCAAGATGACTGTTAATACCCCTCAGACTGGAACTCAATGCAAGATCTCGGCTTGTGGAGTGTCAGTGATCATGATGAGGCATCAGCCTAGAACTACAGGGGTGGATTGGGTCAATGACCTGAAGAGAACTGGGGGGGAAAAAATCCTGCAGCACACGTAAGGTCCTCCCTGCTAAAGCCAGTACATGTCCTGGCCACGTCCAGCATGACAGTGACCCAAAACACACAGCCAGAACAACGAAGGAGTGGCTCCGTAACAAGAGTTTCAAGGTCCTGGAGTGGCCTAAAGCCAATTTCCACACCTGACCCCAATAAAAAACATCTCTGGAGGGAGCTGAAACTCTGTGTTGCCTAGCAACAGCCCCAAAACCTGAAAGATATGGAGAAGATCTGTATGGAGGAGTGGGCCAAAATGCCTGCTACACACCTCATCAAGAACAATAAGAAATCTCTGATCTCTGTAATTGTAAACAAAGGTTTCTGCAGCAAGGATTAAGTTCTGTTTTTCTGTTGTATCAAATACATCTTTCATGAAATAAAATACAAATTAATTATTTAAAAATCATACAATATGATTTTCTGGATTTTATTTTTGAGATTCTGTCGCTCTCATTTTGGGTGTACCTACAATGAAATTTTACTTTGTAATTGGGAAAACTTAAAAAAAAAAAAATCAGCAGTGTATCAAGTTCTTATTTTCCCCACTGTATAATACAGTTATATAATTTAGTTGGGGAGACATTCATCTGGACATTATTATGAAGCTACAGCTTACATGAGTAGATTGTTTTGTGCCATTATCATCCAATAACTTACCAACATCAATGGCTAATTATAAAGCACATCCCTTCACAGTAAAACATGCACAGCAGCTGCAGCCTGTAGCTCACATTCTGGCTTCCTTTCACTCTTCATTGCATGAGATTTACTACTTACTAACACTTGAGTTTCAGACCAAAAGTCCCAGTCAAATCTCAAGTCTTTAAGGCACATACATATCTAAGTCAAGTCCCAAGTCTTTCATCTTTGTGACTTAGTACACTGAGTAGAGAGACGATTATAGAATCTACAATTACACAATTCCTACAGCATTTTCACCCCAGAACTACCCTCATAGACAACATACCAAAGATTTGTAAGCACCATGATAATATCACATCTGGCTAAATGTTAACCCCTAACAACGCTAAAGTTAGCGTCATCTGTTTTTATTTTAATTGTCTGGACTTCATTTGAACTTCCCTAGTTCACAGTTTATGAAACCATTTTTACTGTTTGTGAAAATTAAAGCAGCCACATAAAACAGCATTATATAGACTAATCAAACCTTGATTTTTAATATTACTGTACACTCCCGGTATCCAAGGGATTTAGGGACCACAGCCATCCACAAATATCTAAAATGCATACACTTGAGAGCCCCTCTAATAACGCTTATACTGTAAAAGCATATTTTTATAGTTCAAACACCAAATATACCTTATTGGAAACCATCTTAGCTCCACTGCAAAAGCTAATACCTACAGTCTTCCTTATCTCTGTTTTTGGGAGATGCCAGCCAATAGCGTGTCAAGTTGCATTGTGCCTTGGTATTTCAGCTTCCATAGCTACATTTTCTTTTGAATATTTTACATATGTTCTAGCGAAAACATCAGCAAATATGTGGATTTTCCATGAATAATCTGGAGCACAGTTTCATGGTCATAAACCTTGTCTATCTTCTCACTCCTGAGCTGGATATATTGTTACAAATTCACATAACTCTTTCTCTTATCAGAGAAAGAGTCTTTACTTTTGTGAGGTTTAAGTAATATCTGTCATCACCCAGTCCTGTTTTTTTACATTTTCAGACCATTTCTCCATTTTTGTTAGGACATGAAGAAAAGTCTGAATCCTATTTACAGGAAGGGAATTAAATAAGAAGCTGTTGCTTGCTTTGGGAATTATAACTCTTAATGAGGCACATCTATCTTGAACAAAATGTTGAGGACCGTTTCAGCTCAAATTCTTGCCAAACATTGAGTACTGGAGATTTGCACCGGATTGAACCTACACTCAGGGTCTGCTAACACCAAATATGAGCAGGGCTTTTCAGGCAGGCCATCCTGTTCTATGCCAGTGCTTATGAATAATGCAGGACAAATAAACGTATGACACAGTCCAGAGCACTTTTTCCTTACACACATTTAAAAGCCCCTGGCTGTGGTTTACCCTGGTACCCTGGCTCTGCTTCTGTAAATTAGAAAATCTTTTGCACACCAATTTTAGACTGTAAAGTGCCGCTTTGTTCTGATTGAGTGAATGAAAATGGGTTTCATGCAAAATGGCTACAGTTTGTTGCACCATATCCCTAGAGATGACCTTTTTCATTGGAATAAGCTGGATTCTGGCAGAGTGTGGTTTTAACTGAATATTTCTGATGGAAATGATCCATTTCTGTCAGGCTTTGTGTGGGAAACAGCCCCAGCATTCTCACTAAATCATAGAAAAATATGTCCAGTCAATCAGTTCAAACTAATTAACAGGAATGCTCCTATCCACATTCCACTGGACCTCAGTAACCTCTCTGTGATGATGTGCATCAGTGTTTGAGCTGAAAACACATGAAATGCAGCCAGATATACAAGAATCGTGGTTAGAACTGAGAAAAAAAAAAAAACACATGCCAGAATATTTGGAATCTGTTGTTCTGTATCCTTCTGAACCAGAAAAAAAGAAGGACTCGGTTTTTCCCTTTCTTTCACTCAGTATTGTGAGAGTGATCAAACTAAGACTGAGCCTTTTGGCAACAAATATCCCAGATGGGCTTGGTGTAAAACAAAGGATGGATAAATGGATAAACATCTCATCCTCACTATTTCGTATGGTGGAAGATCTGTGATGCTGTGGGCCTAGTTTATTCTTAAGACTTCTGAAAACCATGAAAATGCATGGCTTTAGGAAGTCCTTCAAATACAAAGAGATTATAAATAAATCTCTGGTGACCTCTACTAGTAAACTAAAAACTGGTCATCACTGGGTCTTTCACCATGATAATAATCCAGAACATATGGTCTAACTCATCAGATAATATGGACTAACGAGGGAGATAGAGCATTTTCGCAGATTTCTCTCTCTCTCTCTCTCTCTCTCTCTCTCTCTCTCTCTCTCTCTCTCTCTCTCTCTCTCTACTCTAATCTTGTTAATGTCATAGCTGAAGACCAGTTGTCTCATTGGCAAGGGGGAGTTGCAGAAACTGTTGACAACAGGATTATCAATAATTGTGCTAGAACTGATTTTGCTAAAAATAAATCCTATGAATATTGTTATTATTAATACTAACTGGGTCTGGACTGACAAGAGGTGTCTTTTTATGGACCCACCTGGGTGACTTAATGCAACCGTCATCACCAGCTGGGCCACCCTATGTAGACCTTGGTTTCTTAAATGAGTGATAAGAAAATCAGTTAAAATTGTGCAACACATCTAGAACCCTTATGGCTCCAACTGGTGTATGTAGAGATGTCCTGCATCAAACCTACGCATATATTATATATATTAAAACAATGCTGGCAATAAATGAAAACAATAATAGTCTGATCTATGACAGTAACAGTTAAAAAGTATGATTTTCCTGATTTAACTGTGCTGAGATGTGTTTGTGTTGTAGTTCCTTGTAACGATGCATTGCTTCTGAGCTTAATGACCACAGGAAAAAAACTCGAGCACTCATAGAAACAATCCCTCAAAAATGGTGACTTTATAGACCTCATGGAAACAAGATGACTGTGTATTTTCCCAGATGCTTTGGAGAGATTATTTTGCATGACCAGACCAAACCAGACATATTTGCAATCATTCCAATGTTTAAATCATTTTAGAGTTTATATCCTCTCCTGTAGCACTGGATTTGATCCATTCTTAGCACCGTGACACTAAGCCTCATTGTAAATTTCACAACGTCACCACCATTAATGGATCCAAACTCTTTTACAGAATTCACAGTATTTAGCACATCATAAAACAAGCCTTATTATTTTATTTACACATCAGCTCCTGCTACAACCAAATGTTTTCGTTGAAATCCAGTCTAGCAGACAACATTTTACTGTGGAAAACTAACGGGTCTAACTAGAAGCTATATTATGAACAAATCTGTGGTATATTCATGAAATATTTAAAAAATATATTGATCAGTACAGTACATTAAAAATATTCTTATGAGAAAAGAGATTTGCTGAAACCTTTTCAGCCTGTTCTAACAGAATACGTAGCTCACCCTGAGGGGGGGCTAGCAGAAAGTATAAAATGTGTGGAATAAAATAAAGTAGAAGAAATAAGACTTTTAAAATTAAATCTAAATTTTATATAATGCATTTTCTTTTCCCTCTCATGTTTGGCTATTACACAAAATGCAAATTCATCAAAGACATACAATGCAAAACTAATCTACACTAACATCTTTTACAGGCTAAATACCCAATTTAACTGACACGTATGGTGACAATGGGTAGAAAAAGGTGTTCCATAATTGTAGATGATGTATATTATACCTACAGACAAATGCATCCCTTAGGCTTGAGTATCGTCAGAGCTTTTTAATCCTTGAACCTGGACGTCCATGAAAAACCGTTTAAAAGCTATTTTTAGGCTGGTCATTTGTTATTGCTACTACATGCATATTTACTACATGCATATTTACACCTAGATTGTTTTAGCCAAGAGAGGACAATGCAAGAATATTCATACCCTTCAGCTTTTTCCCATTTTGTCACATTATAACCACAAACCTGAATGTATTTTTTTGGAACTTGATGTGCTTGGCTAACACAACATATTCTAGTGAAGTGAAGGGAAACAGAGATACTTGGATGCCTGGTTTTCCTCTTAGTCATTCACTCCACAAATCTGGATGAAAATATATTAACTCCATATTTGTCAGATTTGTATTTGCAAAAAAATAAAAGTTGTTCTAACAACAGATTTTCCAACCTGAGCAATGGATCTCTGCAGCTCCTCCAGGATAACCATGGGCCTCTTGGCTGCTAATGCTCTCCCTTATACCATACTGTTTTAATTTTTGGTTGATGAATTGAACAGTGAACAGTGTGCGTATTGGTTTTTTTCACTCTTCATGATATTTATGTGTAACATTTTATTGGTCTACCATATTAAACCCCATTAAAATACATCTGTGTTATAACTTGACAAAAATCTGAAAATGTTAGCAAGATATGCATACTTTAGCAAGAACACAAGGTATGCCCTTTCCAGAGGTTGGACCATACCTCTTCGTTGTCCGTCATTTTGCCTGCCACAGTCAAGAAAATTACATCATAATCTATTTATACCTGTCAATTTTCAAAATAATGACATATTCAATTGCATTTAATTCTTATTAGGTTTTAATTAATATTCAACATGCTGAATGGAAAATTCACATTGTGCCATCACACATCAGGCAGATAAATACTTGTAACTTTCTCTTTGCAATGACAAAACCGACTGACTGTGGCCCCAGTAACTACATAAAAAAACAATGAAATTAAATGATTGCTGAAATTATGAACCATTCACTTACTGTGGCCTGAACACACGGTCTCATAACTCCCTATTGATCTGCATGGACATGAATTTTATCTGTGCTGTATGTTTTGTAGGCTTATTAAATGTCCCACAGAAGTCTGAGCCCGACAGGACATGATCATCAATCAAATAATTTTGACCCAACCCGGCCGAATTTAATGTCTCGCGTTACAGATCTGAACTCTAATCCGTGCTCTGCTGCCACCCTGGAGACTGGAATTACAAGTGTCACTTCACCCAAAGTTATGAATGCGCTTCTGAATGGCCATTACTCTTCAACCCTCTGTCAGCTCTCAGACTGTGAGATGCATTGAGTCCAGGTCAGAGATGATACTCAGATGGGATTTAAATTTTTTTTTTATTGATTAATTTAGTTACCTCCGCAATATACTCTGTGCGTAAAGTTGAATATGTCTGCGCGCCTGCACCTGGTGTTCAGGTGTGTGAAATATAATTTGTCAAAATGACAGAAGGCCTTCAGATTTTTCTGACACAGTTTAAAAAAAAACCCCTGTAAAATATGGAAAATTTTCAGTTAACGCAACCCCTTTTGTCCAAATTTTGCCTACCCTAAAAACTTTTTAACCATTTACATATCAATCATCATGTGTTGTCTATGGTTTTTCACCGTTCACTTCCTCATATGTCCATGCATTGTAGGCAGACCTGAAAGTCATTTTTCTAAGTCTTTTCAACACAGTATTCCTCAGGTCTATGCTATAAATCCTTTCAAAGATTTACAGAAGAAAGATGTGGGCATATATGAAAAGAATCATGGTGGAAACAAATATCTCTCTCCTGTCTATTCTGATTTGACACATGAAACAGCCTCTGAGGGTTCTGAGTGACTGAAATTATGGTGAGGGTACAGTGAGTCGAAAAATGGCTCACACACAGTCAAACTGATTCGAGACACCTGGAGGGGCCACAGATATAATATCCATCACATTGAGGAAAAGATGGTACATTTTACGCTGTGAAACATTATCCTCCACCAGCTGGCTCAGACTCCGTCTTGGAGCTAAAGTTCAGTCATCAGATCTGGAATATGGGATCTTAGTTGGTGATATAATGGAGTTAGTGTTACAGTGAGGTAACTGCAGATGGGCCGGTCAATGACACATAAGCAGATACTGGACTGTAACACACACACCAACGCACCCTAATACACAGTCATGTTCACAACCACTAACTGCTGGTGTTCACTGTGTTTGGGCTGTTTGATCACACTGTGGTCACCTGCAGGAGGAAGACCAGACTATAAATGTGACAGATGCTGAGTGCCTCACACCATTGCTGTTACTGCTCTAACCTTGATTTGTGCTTTAACTGGGGGAGGTTACGTTTTACGACTGCTGCTGACGTACAGATCATTTTATTGGTTGAGCTGAGTTTTAGTGGACAGAGTCGCAGAACCAAAGTCTGTACTCTAGCTTCAGATGCTTTTATCTGCATTTGATTGCATTTAATGTACGTTTTTAGAAGTACCCAGACTTTTTGAAATGAAAACACTTGCTTTCAGTTTTGCCATAAGGTCTTGAAAAGCACCTTACGCATGAACCTCGGCAGGCTCCTAACCTTTTTAACAGACTTAGTGGCTGCTTTGTCCTAATCAGCTTGTACAACTTGACTGATCATGTATAGTGACCTGTGTGTTACCTGAAGCAGACTCTTTTTTTAACCACAGATGGTTCTGTTTAACAGAAGTGTTTCTAACGGGCTATTTTTGAAAGGAAAATTGTAACTCAAAGTGATCTCTGTGAATTTTGTTAGAAGTGGAATGTCTTTGCAATTTCAATATTTAATCAGAAAGGGAATTTTCCATTCAGCTTATGAATGAATGAGATGAAAGGATTGTGAATTTTGTTGCATTGTTGAGTTTAGACCTTCCGCTTATAGCTGTTGATCATTTATAAACTGTTCTGTTCCTCAGTAAGATGTGATATGTATTATTTATTAATTTTTTTTATTGAGTTATTAACTGGTTGCCATTTCAGAACTGGAAAGCTGTTATAGCTACATTTTTATCCAATAGTGATTTAGAATATTTCATATTCAAAAACCATTTCTGGACAGGACATTTTATTGAGTTTCTGCTTTTTTAAATAGATTCTTTGCCATTTTAAAACTTAATCCACACCTGAAATGAAAGAGTCCTAAGGACAGATCCCTGCAGGATTCCATGACTAACTTGTATGTGTTAGAAAGAATTGTTATTGATGTATAACTTAAACTGTTTTTTCTGCTTGCAGTACAGTGGACCCCTGGTATTTGCATGGGTTATAGGGACCATAGCCACCTGCCAACAATAGGTAAAATCCATGAATACTTGAGACCCCTTCTAAAAATGCTTTTAACTGCCAATTTTAGTAGTTGAAACACCAAATATACCTTAATATGCATAATACGCACAGTGCACTACCCCAGAAGTTAATATCTATAGTCTTCCTTATTTCTGCTCTTGGGTGCACTGCCCATCAGCATCAAATAAAATAAATGCTGTTCCTGGATTGGCTGCTTTGCAAATGCCAGTCAGTATTGTGTCAAGTAGTATTGTAGTTAGGTATTTCAGCTTTCCAAGCTGCATTTTCTTTTGAATATTTTAAAGAAGTTTATGAAAAAATCTGAAATAGGTGGGTTTCCTACAAATAATTTGAACTTACATATCACAGAGAAATTCACAAATAGGTGAATCTGTGAATACTGAACCATGAATAGGTGGAGGTCCTCTGTAAAATATTAGCATAGCTGTATTGAATGGAGTACTTATATCAGGATGAGAAGCAGATGTCTCACCAGTCCTGTTTCTGTACTGTTGTTTCTAAATCCTGACAGAGATTTCTCCGGTGTTTTTCTGTGTAGATTAACACCATTTGGACTCCCTCTTTATTTTAAGTTTTAAAATAATTTGATTATCTGATGGTCTATACCTCCTCAAGGGCTTCAGATAATTGTTGCTAATGGAAGCACCACAACAATGCTACCCAAAGCAGTGCAGAGACTGTTTAAAGATGTCTACTGAATTTTCAACAGAAATCAACCACCTTCGATCTATTACACTTAGCCATACACCAGCACTTTAGGCCACACTAAACATATTTCACTCAGCCTTCAAAAGTGTTTAATGTACCTCATTTTCATTGTTGAATTAATAAACTCTGAGGTCAAGGTTTAGAAATAATAATGATGAAAAGATCATTTGTAACAGAGTGCTTGGCTTATATCCATACGTCTTTAAATTAAGGCCGCTGTCACGATGTCTAAATACATGGGCCTTACATGGGTCTAAGTATGAAGAAACGAATCCCTTTTTGTGAATCAGCAAGCCCTCTCAGATTTTTGTGGTGTGCAGACTGCTAACATCCATCCCTTGTTTTTAAATGATGTAAGGAAACCAACTGTTAATAGTGTAGTTTGATCCCTGGAGGTTCGTCCAATTATTAAGCAGAAGCAGACTGCAAATTATCCACTGTTTATTTGCTCTCTACAAACTGAAAAGCATCAAAAACTTGATGTTTCATGAAATTTGTTTAGTTTTCTTCCCTTTTACATCCACATTAAACTTGTTTACTCCCACATATAGGTAAGAAACAGACAGCAGTTTTTTGCTGTGGTCCCCTAACGTATTGAATGAGCAACAGGATGAACCAGTGGTTCTCAAACTTCAAGTTCAAAGGTCTAAATCTCATTTCTTGATAAGGTCAGAGAACAACTAGCGATGCGAAAATACCTTTTTTTGTTTGCTTATAGAGTTTAAGAAAACTGTCATAATATCCTTACAACACTTGACATAAAATATATGCAGCCTATATACACAATAGGATGGTGACCCAATGTCCTGAAAGTGTTCTGCTACTCAACTTGATCTAAAACCAACATGCTTCAAAATCGTTTTTGAGTTTTTGAATTACTCTGTTTTGAATTCTCATGTGAAGAAACAAATGCTCTATAACCAGGAATTGAACAAACCAACAACAGCAAATAACCTTTTGTATGTTTGTGCGCAAATAGTAAAATTTTAAGAATGCCAACGAAACTGTAGAATCTGTAGGCACAAAACGGGATCACTCCCTCTCTGGAAACTCATACGGATCCAACCCCTTTAAAAGCATCATGGTCCTGGGATGTAGCCTCTGTCACAATAAGGACATCCACCCTTCTTTGAGTTTTATTTCAATTTTGTCTGTCTTTCTCTTAAAACCACAGTCTATGATGGAGGTGACAGCAACCCAACAATCCCAGATTGCAATGCAAAATAACTTCTGTGCTCCTTTACTTTTTCTGAATGACTACAGGACCCAGTACATACATCTACATAAAACCTTCAGTAAACGTGCATCTTGCTCTGTGAGGATCTTTGCTGACGGAGGAGTTAACAGAAATGGCAGCTAACATTAGATTGTTTCTTATCGGCACTGACATGCTATGGCTATTAATTCAGGTCATAATATGTTCTCTGTGAAAGAACTTGAGTGGGTTCACAGTGAAAGTGTACACACTTGTTATATCAAATGCAGAAATGACTAATTCTATGATATTCCAGGTTTTTATATGTCTAGTTCTGGGATTCTGTCCACGTTTTCCACTAGGCTGATAGGACTGGGATTTACTTGCCATTTGATCCGGCTCCAGAACAGAGTCTGGACTTCAAGAAAGGCTGGTGTAAACTGTATACAATGAGCTATTGTGTACATACAGAGTAAGTTACTTTTTCAGTGGCATCACTAACCATCTTTTCTTTTTGATATATACACAATGATTGAATGACCATCTCAGACTGAATGTTCATTGGACTGAGTCTATGAGTCCCCACTAATTGGACAAATAATTATTAGCTGAAAATAAGAATAAGGCTAGGTCTGCAGTCATGTCCGCCATTATAATCATGTAGCATGCAGAGGTGAGTAGATATTTATTAGTGCAGACAGAGCATCTGCATGGTATGATGTGAAATTAGGAAAGGTTGCTAAACCATTTTCTCTTACATATATTTCATAGCAGTAGTGCATATGTGCTGTAGATATGATTTGTTTAATTTGTGGTGCTCATGCAGCCCAGCTTAGCTGTGGAATTAGGTATTTAGCATTAGCTTGATTAAATTTCTATGTAGAACTAAAACCATATGGCAGATGAGGGTATGATGCTCCGATCCACCTTGTATCAATCTCTGCATGTTATGCATCTTCTCATCTAGTGCAGATAGTGGTTGGGGGGGAAACAAAATAATTACAGAAATAATCTGGCGACACATTAGCTTGGAAGAGAAGCTGGACTTTTAACCTGGGAGGAATCAGACTTTTATGAGATGTGATGGACAGATACAAGGCTGCAATTTATTACTCTGGCATAGTCTTCTTGTCCACTGGGAAACATTAAGTTGGAAAAAAGAAGCAGAGATCGAAAAGAGGAAGGGTGAAGGGTGAAGAGGAAGAAAGAAAAGGTATGAGTGTCCAAAAGGGAAATAAACTGGAGAAAACTGAAGAACAGAAGGAGTGCTTTGGGGTTTGTTGAATTCTTTTCATTCACTACCATTAAGGAAAAGCAGAGTGCAGCGCTCACATTCCACTGCAGAGATTTGAGTCTCCAGCTAGAGCAGAGAAACCACCATCTTTTAACATGCTACGCTCTTGAACATTTGACAATGTCTCTAATAGAGCCTGAAATCTAAACCTCACTTTATATTATATTTCCACAGTCTGTGGGTGTAAATTATTGCATCCTAGTCCACATGGGTTTGAATAACACCAAAACTGCACTGAATGTGGACACCCATGTGTTTAAAGAGCAAATTGGACTTTCAGTTTTATGCATGTTAGTTCTGAATGCATGACTGATTTTATTGGCTTTGGTTAAACAACAGTTGAGGTTCAGTTTGTTGATGAAACCACAGAACCTCGGTTTGCGGGCTGAAAACAGTTTTACTATTAACTCAAGAATTAATTCATCATGGATAAAACTTCAGGATTACATTTTCTTTCAGAAGGAAAATGTATCTGCCTCCTTACAGTCCTTCTGTTTATGCTACTGGGTCACACGTACAAGTACAGCTGGAAAAAAAAAAAAAAATCTAGATTTTTTTTTTTTTGCTGCTAATTTCAGAAAATGAAACTCGTATATTAAATAGATTAATCACACATAGTGTGAAATATTTCAAGTGTTTAATTCTTTTAATTTTGATAGTTTTGGCTCCAAAAATTACAATTTGTAAACAAAATTATAGCATATCAATAAAAAGTTGTGTGGAAGGAAAAAGTGTGGTAGTTAAAGGTATGCCAGCAATAAGGATAACTGCAGCCTTGAGATGATTAGAAAGCAAAATTTGTTGAAGAATTTGGGGCAGCTTCACAAGGAGTGGACCGAGGCGGTCGTCAGCACATCAAGAGCCACTAAGAGTACGAATCCCAGACAAATGTCGCATTCCACGTGTCGAGCCACTCTGAACATCAGAAGCGTCTTAAGAAGGAAAAGAACTAAACTGTTGCTCAGGGGTCCAAAGTCCTCTTTTCAGGTAAAAGTAAAGTTTGCATTTTAACTGGAAATCAAGGTCCAGTGTCAGGATGAAGAGTGCGATCTAACATTCTCAACCTTTAGACCTATTCAGAGGTGGAGTTGCTGATGTGCTATGGAACATCTGCCATGTTTAACTGTTGATCTGTTGCTCTTTTTAAGATTTAACAGGACACACCTTCCAAAAAATTACGGTTTTATCTCATCAGTCCATTGAATATTTTCCCAAAGATCTTTCATGCAGTTTTCTAACAAATGTGAGAAGACCCTTCATGTTTAACCTAAGGAACTCTCCCAAAGACGCTGGTTTTTAATCGAGCCCCTTTCTTATTGTTGTATCACGAACATCTGCCTTAAATAAAGCAGATGAGGCCTGCAGAGCTTTAGATGTTCTCTGGGTTTTTTCTGTTTCTTCTGTTCCTTCATCTTAGATGAGTCATCAAGACATTCTTAAAATGAATGACAAAAGACACTGAACTTTTCACCATAATGTAAGTTTTTGAGCTGTAGTAAATATTTCAGATCATCAAACAAATTTTTAATATCAAAGATAATATTTCCTGGAGTAATTCTCCATGCACTAATCTAATTTCTTCAGATTGGTGTATGGTGTGCTAGTTTGGAGATCTTTTAGTCTACTTCATGTTGTCAGACAGGTTCTGTTGGAGTGAGTTCTTGATTTCAGTGGTGTGGCAGCATTCAGGCCCGGGTATGGCTGGTGAAACTGAACTCAGTTTTTTTTTTTTTTTTTTTTTTTTTTTTTTTTTAAAGTTATTAATCAGTTATTTCAGAAAATACCAAGGGGAACAATTAAAACATTCTCCATGAAAAAATTAGAAAACTGCAGTTTTTATTGACCCATGCTATATTTCTCTGATAATAAAATTAGCTTGATTATATAAAACATTTAAGTGTGACAAAACCCCCCAAAAAAGAATAAACAGATTTTCAAAATCTGACCTTTCGTCTCAACAAAGCAGCTTTGTGACCTCAAACTAATGATAATTGTATGTCATCACAATAATTTGAGCTCTATAATTTGAAGAGGTCACTAAGCTATTACCACATGAAAATGAGTTTCCCCAAAATGATGCAGTACATAACAGTTATCTTGGAATAAGGTTCAAAAACATTAACAATTACTATAAATGACTGCTGTTTGTTTCTGCAGTTTTGTGATAGCTGTCCTGTTGTCTTATGGTACTATGACGGTCGATTTTAAAAGAACTAAAGCTTCTCTTTGAAATCTGCGCTGGTTTTATGTTTTCAATTATGGGTCTCACACCTTGAGACATGTGACTAAAACAACTCACATGTTGGCAATATTAGGTAACATGTTTGGGTCGTCGAGTGAGAATGACCTAAACATTGACTCGAATGGAGGGTAGGGCCAAAAACTCGTGATCAAACGGCCCTTTAGTGACCTGAATCTATGTTCAGCGTAGAGTCAGTTTATGCATTTTAGATTTTGAACTAGATTCAGTCCAGACTCATAGTCCTTTATGTTGGTGCTGATAAGAAGCTCCAAGGCTGAAGGCAACATTAGCATTGTTAGCAGCTGATGGTTAGACAAGCCACAGTATTCTCACAGCGCTTACAAATCATTTATATCAGGACTGTGACTCTGTCTCCATTATTTTCACTTCAAATTAGCACCCAAAATGTTCCCAGATAAACAATTTAAAAGTGGAGGAGGCTTTGTTTATGCTGACGGAACCCAGTGCAATCTGCCAACCTGAAGACAACCTTGATTATTCAATTTTGTCAATACAGCAGGTTAAGAAAAGAACTATTTCCTTTCTTTAAAATAAAAGTATCAAACATAGAACCTAGATTAAACATCTTTAAATTCTTAGCTCATGTTAGCTTAGACTGATACATCAACTAATTAGCTGTTTCTATGAAAGACTGCAAGAAATACTGTTTTATCATCAGAGGATCTAATGTCACAAGATCTTGGGATTGATACCATGTTGAACGAGGTCCTTGCCTCACCTTAATATCTATCTAACTGACTGACTGAGTACCCAAATAGACAGTTGAATACATACTATTTATAATAGCTTAAGCACCTAAATGAGGCAGATTTTTGATGTTGATGGTAAAATTTCAAGCCTTTGGAATTGAAAATGCAACTAATCTTAGGTTAACAACTTTTAAGATATCTGCTCATCCAACATTTCTTTCTCCTACCAGTAAAACTCAAAGCTGTGAGTCTTAAAGAGCCCGTGGGAGTTTTCTGGCTTGGGGGGAGAGGGTGCTGGCTGATTGAGCATGGGGCTAGTAAAACTTTATTGGGACAGATGCGGTCTCGCTGTGTTTCACGGATGCTGTTGTTAACTGCTTCGGGCGAGGTGGAGGGTCTGGGGTCAGCTTGTTTATCCTGGACTCGTAGGTGACCGGGGACCTTAAAATACAGAAGGAGATGACTCTGGATGATCCAGGCTCTAACTGCAGCTGGGTGGGCTTTACACTCCTCAAGAGAGTTGCACTACATGGATTTAGCTGTATTTGTTCGTACTGCAAATGCTCATACCACCCACCTGAGAGAGAAAACTTCGCAAACTGCTCTGACTATATAATTCTCCAAACCTTTCGCATAGGATGTAATGCTCACATGCCCCATCAAACACATCATTTACTAAACCTTTGCATCACTTGAGAGCATGCATTTTTGTCTTTCTCACACAGATAAAAATCTGAAGCTCTGCTTTATACATGTAGCTTAATTACCCACAGAAGCATCGTATCGTTCTGAGCTTTGTGAACTTTCTTGAATGAATTTGTCCCTTATGTGGGGTAGTTGCAGCTCATAAAGTATACAGCTTTATACTGTAAAACAACGCACACAGTCTTCCCTTTCTCACACATTCAGTTGAAACCACTCTTAAAACAGGCCTTTTTTTCTCAGCGTCTATCATACTTAGCCTGGTAAAAACCAGCCCCTCGTTCTACGCTTTGCTTCATCCAGCCTGAGTGAAAAAAATCACTAAAAAGGTATTTCTCTCATTATTCTGGAATTTAGCAAATTTAAATGCTGTTGGTAATCCAAACTGACCTAAGATTGATAAAGTTTAACCTGATTTAATATCAGACAGTTAGAAGTAAAGCTTACATCAAAACCAGCAGTATGAACAAGAACTTCACCAAGACAAACATGAACTGAATAATTCATTTATCTGGGAAGAATCAATTCCACTTTATTAAACTTGACTGAGATGTTTAACTGAGGGTAGAACTGTGAATGTCTGAGTGATGCCTCAACGGCTGACTGAGCTTTCACTGTGACTACTTGCATGTGCTCTGTTTCAATTTAAAGAATTGAAAATAGGTTCAGAGGTTGTCAGTTTAGCTGTGTTTCTCTCCTAGATAAAGCTACGAAAGGAGCTACTACTGCCATTATTTTATTTTTTTTTTTTTTTACTGTTCTTTAAGATAGAAAGTGCCTCTGGATCAGTGCTTCTGTATTCCTTTTTTTGTGTGTCTGCTCTGTCGTCCCCAACCCCCAGAGGGCTGTTGACACTAAGCCAGGTTCTGCTGGAGGTTTCTTCCTGTTAAAGGGGACTTTTTCCTTTTCCACTGTTGCTACATGCATGCTCAATATGAGAGATTGCTGCAAAGTCATCAACACAATGCAACCGACTGTCTGCTCTCACTACATGCTCATCCAGAAGGAGTGAATGCTGTGAGTCAATGACTTGATGCCATCTACTGGGATTTCTTAGAAAACTTTTTTAAAAATTTGAATAATAAACTGGACTTGACTGCATTGTTTAATAACTACAATCAGTTTGGAATGTATGTACCTGACCTGGAATTTATCTGTATGACTGGAAGTGCCTTTAGAGGACATTTGTTATGAATTGGTGCTATTTGAGTGAAATGAATTTATTTGGTGATCCCAAGATGATGCTCTTTGGTGCAGTTTTCTCACAGTGAGCTTTGGTGACTTGTTTTGTTTCCTTGACCATGTATCTCCTGTGTGTGGTTGCAAGAAACACATAGGTAGGTCATCATCCAGTTAAAGCAGCCAATGAGCCTTGGTTTTACTAACCTCAAAATGTTATACGATAGAAACAAAATTTCATGGACTGTGTATTGAAAGTTTGAAACTTTAAGTGTATAAATAAAAGAAGAAAGATTCAGTTACATTTTAATTTATGGGATTGTTAGGAGGAGTAATTTTGTCCTATCTATGATTTTGTTGATTTATACCTTAATATGTTTTTTTCCCTTGACACTGGCTTTTTCAGTTGTTTTTTTTTTTCTTTTAGTGTGATAAAATGCTTCTGCAGTACGTGACAAATTAATTTTAAGGCTTCTTGCAGATATTTAACAGGAGTTCCAAGAAAAAAATGTGAGCACTGTAACCCTATCAAATTCTTGCCATAACATAAACCCAAAAACACTTCTGGCGGCAAACAGACATGTTGAAATGTTTTTATATTGATATACTTGAAATTATCTTGAGAACCAAGGGATGAAAATCATGAAAATCTTTAACTGCTGGTGTGACCTCGATTCACCCATTTTTTTTTAAATTTCACCTGAACTTCTACTGTTATTTTACGAGCCAATCAACACGCTTTCAATAACTGATTGATGCAGGCATGACCCCTGGTATTCACAGGGTTTAGGGACCACAACTGATTATCTGAAATCTGCGAATACTTGAGACTCCTTCTACAGACACTTATAACTGCCTATTTTAATAGTTCAAACACCAAATATATCTTAATATGCATTATTATGCATAGTGGAAACTTTTAGCACTACCACAAAAGCTTGTTGAGCTCCCATTTCACTGTTTTAATCTATACATTAAACATTTGCAAAAGTAAAAGAAATAATATTCATATACTCTATTTTACAAATATTTTCCAAGGCTTTCCAATAGTTGTAGGCTAAAGTGGCTTCCAGATACTTTCTGGCACTTTTTAGTCATTGGACAAAATGTGTTTAGTATGATTTACTGCATTATTGAGATATGAAACTAAGCAAATAAACCTTGTCTGAGCAGATGTAGTTTTTTCAGATGTTCTGCAGCAGACTGAATTAAATGACAGCCGTAGCAGTGGATTAAAATGGTAGTGTTTATTTATATGAAATCTAAGCCTATTTCCCTTTTTGAGTTCTTGTGTTAATTTCCACTTCCTTTATCGAAAACAGTGGCAGATGCCTGTAAAAGTCAAGGTTTTTGGCAGTAATAGGCCCCCTTTCCCTTATGGAAGCCTCATTAAGGCATCTGGAAAACCAGGTTAATTTGTCACACAATACCTCATCCTTCTGGTGTTATTGTCACTGCAGTGGGATTTAGGGGAAATTAAAGCCCAATCACTCTTCTGCTCTCATCTGTTACAAATCTGACTTTAGACCGTACACAACGTTGGACCCTGAACTTACCCTCAGCTGCTGCCTCTTTCCTTTCGGCTGTTTGATCCTTTGCACAGATGTTTTTCTTCTGAGTAAAGGTGTTGAGTGAGAGCTGAGAAGTCTGGTTTATGGTATCAGGAGGAACCAGTAATACTGATCCGTCCAAGTACAGCTCATCTGAGTAAGCAAAGCTAAAGGATCTGGCTGAATGCGTGATTAATTATGCTTATTTTGTCAGAGATGCTTAAAAATGTTAATTTTAAGAGAAAACGGTATCGTTTCTGTATCCAAAATTGCAAAAATTAGAGAAAGAAAAATACACAGTGCTTTACAAAAGGACTGAATTTCTGTTTTGATCTGTGGTTCTCCATACTTATCCTCCTAGTCCATGCATATTATACTTGTTTTCTTGCTGCCACTCTCCTGACTAACATAAATGGGGGGTTAACAGGCATCTGCAGCAATTCATGGCATGGTGAAGAGGTGATGCAATAATTTAAATCAGGTGTGCTACAGCAGAGACGCATCTAAAATATGGAGGACAGTGTGACCCGAAGACCAGGAGGAGAACCACAAGTTTAGATTAAAGTATCAACGTATGTTAGAACAGCCCAGTCAAAGTTCATATCGAAATCTAATTGAAGATCTATGGCAAGATGAGAAAATTGATGTTTACAGCTGCTTGCCATTTATCTGTTTTTTAAAGAAGAATTGGCAAAAGTTTCAGTCTGTAGATGAGGGAAGCTGAGAGACACCCCAAACACATGCAGGGTATATTGTCTCAGGAGGGTCTGAATACAAATACTCAACCAGTATTGTCCTAGTTTATCCTTATCCTTCACAAGAACCAGCTCTTAACTTGGTTCAGTCAAGTTATGAATTGGTTCATGTTTATAGTTTACCATCTAAATATTCTGATCTAAGTTCACAGCTCAAACTTGAACTAGATCTTGTTCATTTACCATAATTATGTCTGAAACAGGGTTCGAGTCAAGACCGGTTCTTCCAAAGCCAAGACCAAGACCAGTTCTTCCGAGACCAAGAGCGAGACTGAATGTTTAGAATATCGACAAATGTTTCAGGACATTGCTTTTTGTACACCACAAAATGCAAAAAGTAATGGAAAATGGTTAATTACTCAACCAAAACCACTTCTTTGTATTAAATTAAGAATGGTCACAATACATTAATTCTTATGTTCTTAAATGCAGCCATACATTGTTACATATTCCCTAAACTGAAATAATCAGCCTACATTGCACAACAGTTGTATGATAAATTTCAAAAACAGTGAAAGATTAGGCTAATAAAGATTTGTCATGTTTAAAAAAACAAAACTTACAAGTGGCCCTCGGTTTTTGCTTTCCCCTTTCCTTTCCTTTCATAAAATTCTACATGTTTTTAGAAAGCAAATTTAATAATTTTCTGCTGTCAAATGCAGGTATTTGTTCAGCAAAAGCTAGACCGCACCGTATGTGAACAGGCAGACGCACTCTTTTAAATCAAAGGACCAAAGGCCTTCTGGTTTTGTAAACAATCACATACAATAAGATTGTGCGGTCATTAGCAATAACAACATTGTGTTTTTTCTGAGATGGTGTGACGCAGCTGCACTCTGATCACTGCTTTTAATTCACATTGTCGTACGTATGCAGGTGAAGATAAAAGGGAGTTAAGTTTTCGTAATTTTGACAAAAACTGTTGAGTCTCGAATCGGTCTTTACCCAGTTTGTCAAACAAGACCAAGATCAAGACTGAGGCAAAACAATCCGAGACCGAGAATGAGCCCAAGACTGGGAAAAAACAGGTCGAGGCCAAGACCGGTCTCGATCTGTTTTTTTCCCAGTCTTGGTCTTGGTCTCAAGACCGGTCTTGAGACCTCCATCCCTGGTCTGAAATAAAGTTTAAAAGTCTAAAATTATCAGATGGATTATCCCATAGCCTGGCATCCATTTTATTATCATAGAAACTGTATTTTATAGTGGCTGAACTACCAAAACAGCTGCTCTCATTCACATATTTCAGTAGTTTCATCAAAAGAAAAATGTTTATGAAAAAAACGTTCATTTAGGCTACATTTGTACCTGTGGTCATTTTTAATTACCATCAAGTAGACTGGATTTTCCAGGAGGTTTTTCCCTTTGAACTGCAATTGTGGGATTCATTTTCAGCCCTGGATGGCTTTTCATGCCTCAGACCATCCCACTGTAGATAACGACCTATTGTTATTAAAATCAATTATATTCTTATATGTTAAGTCTACAACAATGCACTGTTTTGATAAGCCTTGCAATTTAATGTATTTAATATGCCCAATTCAGTCCAAATCTCCTGATTAGCCAATCCGGGCCTGGTGAGCAGGCAGAAGGGGTGGTGAGGAGGCCATAAACAGGTCAGGTACACAAACAGGAACAAGGACATGCGATACTTGAAGGCTGTGGCAAGGGTGACAACAAACAATCTCACACAGTCCAGAGCAAGAGTTTATATAGGCAGCAGCACATGTAGGAGCAATCAGCAGCCAGCAGGAGTGAAAGGGGCAGAGCAGAGGAGCAGCATGAAACATGTAGAGAAAAGGGAATTCATGACATTAGCTTTCATTTATTTCACGTTTATATATATATATATATATATATATATATATATATATATATATATATATATATATATATATATATATATATTACATTATAATCATAAGGGAATCAACCCACTACAATGTTACAGGTTATTAAGATCCTAATTCTGTTCAACAACATCAGCTGACAGAATCTTCTAGCATGTGAATGAAATAAATCTCTGTTGTTCTGCAGGTCCTTACCTGCACAACGATCGGATGAATACATGAATTTAAGACTTTATAAGGATTCATGGACACCTTGGGAGAGGAGTTCAAAGCTGCAGCTTCTCTGGATGCATTTGCTCTATTTCCAGTCCCTAAACAACTATAATCATGCGGCATAAAACTCCTCAGTATGACCTGATAGTTATAAGGTTTGGTGTTTAGGCCTCCAGTTAATATCCTTATTTAGAAAGTGAAGTTGCAGGTGGAAGAAAGGAGACGACTATGCCTTAACCACCAAAACAGCAACAGTCACTGAGTGCACATTCAGGGGGCCCTTTCTCCATGAAATATCCAAATGCAGTGTACATCCATCATACAAGAGAGCATCGTTAAAATAATGTCAAGAGGAGCCAAGGTTCTTCCAAGTTCCTCGCTTAGAAAACATTGTTCGGTTCTAAAGAGCTTTTATTAGTTCATCCACAACACACTTTTCAGATTTCAAACTTGTAAAAACATTTCAAAAAGCATGCATCCTCTTTCCACTTAATTATGCTCCACTTTGGGTTATTTCATTGTATTACAGCCAAATAAAATCCATTAAGGTTTGCGGTTGTAACGTGCATTAATCAATAAAGCAAGCACCAAGCACCTAGAAATCAGGAAGCTCATCTTTCTCCAAGCAGTGGAGAATAATATTTGAACACCGTGTGTCTTTTCCTGTCAGTTTTGCCACATGATGTATTGGATTCCTGTCGTTAAAATGAATAAACCTTTCATGATTCTTTCTGCCTCACTGACGGTGACAACCGCAGCTCCGTCAGGTTGTTTTGCTTTCCTGAAGCGTTGTAGATGTATGATGAGGATTTCCGTTGACAGAGCTGTTGAATTTCTCCCCTGTGTGCCAGCCAGCGTCCACACACCCCCTTAGGCAACCTCCCACACTGAGCTGAGAGCTGAGTAACTCTAATTTCCTTTGATTCTGTCATTTTCCCTCAAAGTGTGCTCGCTCACTTCTTCGCCCTCTATTCATCTGCTTGACATATTGAACTTTCATTCTCTTTACTTTCCAGTCTAAGCCTAACCTTTGGCTTTTTCAGCAACTTCAAAACAGCTGAAATCTTTGTTCAGTAGTTGCAGTAAAATGGGCAATTATCACAGTTTTGTTTCATAAATATTGACCAACTTTGGTCCTTTTTACTTTCAATTAATAAGAAAAAAACTGACGAGTTACTGTTCCAGTTTTATAGAGCTGGAGGACTTTTTCCAAGCACACTCTTTGTTTCAGTCGATGCATACCGCAGCTGGGTGATGGATTTGAAGCTCTTCTAAAAAACAACACTAGCATAATCAGCTTAATTGGGGAAATAGGAGGATGAGAGGGGGACTTCAAAGTGGGAGGAAATCAACCCGACTCATGCAACCCCACTGCAGTCTCTGGGTAGGGCTGCAGTGGAAAATGTGATCCTGAACAATGCCTTCCAATGTAGATAGAGGTCTTTGAGGTCTGCTCAACTACATTAGCATGTCCACTCCTCTTGGTGGCCGCAGTTTGGGGGTCAGCGACATGTGACATCGCAACAGGAGCTAAGATGGTTATCTGTGTGTAGCAGACCCAGTGTGTAACAATCCAGGAACGGGATACTCGTTCTCTGATGACAACTGACAAAGCCACACCACTACTTTGATCTGTTAACACTTAGACATTGCAGTGAACTGAATGATCCCACTTACCACAGGACCTTGGAATAATGCAGTTGAACGTCTAATTTCATAGAATTTAGCCACAAACGTCTATGTATTTTACTGGGATTTTATGTGACAGACCAACACAGAGTAGTGCATAACTGTGAAGTTGAAAGACAATAATAGTTTTATTTTTTTATTTGACAAGCTGAAATCTGAAAAGTGTAGTATACATTTCTATTCTGCATTTACTCTGATACCTCTAAATAAAATCTACTGCAACTGTCAAAAGCCTCCTAAATAGAGTCCATATAGGAATAATTTCATCTCAGTTTCATCGAAATCCAGCTGTTCTGTGAAGAACACAGTCAACATGTCGGGGAGAAAGTTGTGGAACTCGTGAACTTTAAAGCAGGGTTCAAGCATTAATCAAGAGAAGCAGCGAGGAGGCCCATGGTAACTCTGGAGGAACTGCAGAGATCTACAGATTAGGTGCAATATTCTGATGATAAGACAGCTATTTGTTGTGCACTCAAAAAAATCTGGCCTTTATTAAAGAGTGGGAAAAGAATTTTCAAAGAAAAACGTGATAAATCATAGGGGGGCATAAAAAATGTAGAAGAAGGTGCTCTGGCCATTTAAGACCAAAAAGAAACTATTTTTTCACCCGACATGCAGACTGCTTCATGTGTGGGAAAACTGATATTGAATTTCAATGTGAAACATGGGGGTGGTAGCATCATGTTGTGGCGAGGCTTTTCTTCAGCAGGCTCAGAAAGGTCTGAGGGAGTTGATGTGAGAATAAATGGAGTGAAGTGCAATCCTGGAATAAAAGCTGTTATGGGCAGTAAAGAATTTGAAACAGAACAACCCCAAACAGAGCCAGAGATACAACGGAATGGTTTAGATCAAAGTATGTTCATGTGTTAGAATAGTCTAGTCAAAGTCCAGACCTTAACCCAGTTAAGAATCTCTGGCAAGACTCTAAAATTCATGTTTATAGAAACTCCCCATTCATTTTCACCCTCTATCATCTTTCCTTCTCTTCTTTTACTCTTGGCCTGTTACATAAAGTCCCAATTCAACCTGGAGAGACTCACACAAAAACAGAGCAGCAATTAAAAAGATTTATTGACATAACTGAATAAAGGTTTTTTGGCGCTCCGACCCTGGCAGAAGACGTATATGCTGTAAATTGCAATAAACATGGATGAACTTTTAGGTTTAGCATTAGAGACGTCTGTCCCCCCCTCCCCCGGGGTCCGGACACTGGTGGTGGAGTGGAAGGTGAAGGAAGCCTGATGGAGCTGAGAGAAAACGAGGATGGAGAAGGGGCGGAGGTGGGTTGTAGCTCAACTCGGGAGCAGATGGAGTCATGGATGGAGAGCTTTAGAAGCAGAGACTTGCACGATGATTGGCTACGACGAGGCGTGTTCCAAAGTTGATGGGCTGCAGCTGAGGCGCATTGCGCAGCAACTGGATGATGCTGGTGAAGCTGGGAAGAGCCTTCCAGGTTGAATTTATGCCTAAGCTTCATTATTCAACATTAAAGTCAGTAAAGTTTGTGTTTTCAACATGACAAAATGTGAAAGAGCATGTTGATTTACATGGACTTGCTCAGAAATGTCCTCATTTTGGGAGAATAAAATGCATTTCTGTTCTATTCTTCATTACATTAGTGTATAAGATAAAATGAGTGAAAATGCTAAGGTTAACTAAAATACTCTGTAAGATATGGGCTATCACAGTAGTGTTGACTTACATGAACTCACTCAATTCAGTGTAGTAAGCAAAGCTATGATATCAAAAATGAGCTAATATTAGCTATAAGGCTAATATTTCAATGAATGAATGAATAATTATAATTATTGTTAATCAGTTTGCAACAGCAACCAGCTCATGTCTGTCACCTTGGTTAAGCCTGCGACGCTGAACTACACTTCTCATATTTTGCCCATGCAAACATACAAAACTGGCTTACAAACAGCAACATTCTGTTATTCTCTAATGAAGGAGTTTTTGGTTCAGGTTGGGAACAGTTTGAAAGATAGAAATCCAGACTCACTACATCCTTTTCCAATTGGTTATCAGTGACCTGCGGAGGTCAGGCCCCCTTTGTGATTCAGCTCCAGAACAAAGAGGTCAGTGCATCTGCATGCATCTTCCTTCCTGTGGACAACTATGGGAACACACACACTTGCAGACACACACATGCTCGAACAGCCTCGTGCCGACTCGGCTGGCATAATTAGAAACATTTGGGATCATTTGCAAAGGAACACAAGCTCTGATGGGAACCAGATGCACAGTTGAATTTCACAGAATATACAGGAACCCTTATTTATGAGGGCCCATTGCTGGCTTCTCACCCAGGGAGGTGTGTGTGTGTGTGTGTGTGTGTGTGTGTGTGTGTGTGTGTGTGTGTGTGTGTGTGTGTGTTTGTGTGTGTGTGTTTGCTGCCTAGTTTTGGTCACATACTAACTTTAGAGTGGATCATCTACAGTCAGTTCAGACTCGGTTCAGTAGCTTTTATTTTTGTTCGGTTACATGTGAGCCCAATAAGACGATGTTTCTGAAAAGCAGAACATGTTTTGTTCTTGTCACTTCAGTTATCTTCTCCTCTTGGTGGAAACTTCTGTTGTGGTTTTCTTCTTCTTCAATCATGATGTTTCCTGAAGGAGATGTCCATCAATAAAAGTCATTGTTTGAAATCAGTCATATTTTGGTAAATGCTGCCATCTAGTGGAGATAAACAACAAGCTTGGAGTGTTTTCCTTTTTTCGTTTTCCAAAGACAGGTCAGTTTTTTTCAGATTTCCTCATTATGAGGTTTTTTTTCCCCCTTGCATTCAGTTTATAAGATCTATGTTAGCAGTACTGTAGAATGGAAGATGTTATGCCAAACTGACCAGTATTTTCAGGGGTTGTTGAAAATATCACATTAATCAGGAACCTACTACATACCTAGAATCAGGTTCTTCTATCATCAGACACACTCTGTGATGTTCTAGGTTGTATCTGCACCCTGGCAGATACGACAGGAGCACAACAGGAAAATGTGCTCTCCAACCCAGTTTCCTGTCCTCTGCTGTCCTCACTGTGCAAAAAAAAAAAAAAAACAGAGAGGAAAGAGCCAATGAATAGGTTATTCTTAAAAAGGAATAGAGAAAGAGGCTAAATTAAACAACAAAAGCATACCTTTTGTTAAATTACTGACATGTTTGAGACACACCAATCATAGATTTGTGGCCAATTTCCGATCTCTGAGTTTTGTAAAGGGCTACACCAGAGATGTCCAAAGTGGGCCATATGTCGGTCCCTAGACTGATTTTGTGTGGCCCCCAACTACAAAAATTACAGAAATTTGGCCTGCTCGCACAGGTGATTGAAACAGATGGAGAATTTTTGTTTGTAATTTGTGCAAATTTATTACAAACAAGTTAAAATCTTATATTGGAAATTGTTTGCAATAGAAAGTATTCATCTTTTAATAACCACGTTTTTTGCATTCTCTTTAATTTCATAGTAAATAGGAACACATCTATTTAGTGACTTTTACTCTAAAGTACTTTGGTGCACCCAAATCTGCTTTTGATTAATTTATTAAACTTGGCTAAATATACCAAATATGAGCCAAAAAGTGACCCAAATTCTGTTCTTATAGCTGAAACTTTTTTTTCTTTTGGATTTTTTTTTTTCTCCAAACAAATCCTCCAAAATATGCAAATTAGATGCCTTTCTTTTAGTAAGGCAACCACTCAAAATCCAGTTTTTATTTTTTAGCTGTAAAATGATTTACACACCTTAATGCTGTGTCAACAGCAGTCTGTCAACTGGTCAGAACAGCTTCTCTAAGCCATCACTGTCCATTGCCACCTTCTGCTTCATCCAAAAGTGCACTGTTGCTTCATAACATCAACCAATGCTGGTGCCATGTAATGCTCAAAAGATGGCTCAGGTACCAGTGAAGTGGTCCATGGAAGGGAGAATCCCTGCAGAAACAGAGGAGTTAGGGAAGTTGATGTGTGGATTATTTTTCTGAATGAGGGGATGTTTGTACCTGGCGGCGGCCGACAGAGAGTTAGCCTCACTTCAGCTGGGGAAGTCTTGAACAGCTTCAGCACTTTCTGCACAAGGAGGTGAACAGCAGATTACACAATCAAGGTTCACTCATAAGGTCATTCATAAAGGAATATTTCAGGACTTTTGAAGTCGGGTTCCACTGAAAGGCTATACACAACTGTAGTTTCTGCTGTAGATAACTCTCTTACTGTCTTCATTTAGTTTAAACCTGAATTAGTTGGTCCCGGAGGCTGAAGCTACCTGCAAGTCAACCAGAGGCCACGCCAAGAGGACGAGTTCCTTCCTAAACCAACTCCAGTCTCAGAAACATCACAGCAGTTTCTATGTATGCTCATTTACAAAGCTTTAAACTGTTGTCATATTTACATTGTGAAGTTATCATTATAGAAGTCAATCAATATTGAAATGGGAAATGGAAGGAAGAGGTGGTGAACCACCAATGATCTTCCTGTGTGAAACACATACAGAAAAACACATGTAAATAATAATCCAGCTCACTATCTCATAGAAAAATCTATAAAATGGCGTTCACTTAAACCACTGAAAGTAATTATGAATTTTATAATATATACTCATTTTTAGTTTAGAATCTTTTACTCTGATCAAAAATGTGTTAGGTTCCCTTCATGTAGTGGTGTAGAGAAAAAGAAGAGGCAGTCAGATGAGAAGCAAACAGTTTTTAGTAAAAAAAAAAAAAAATCAGAAGTACAAACCTAAGATTACAGAGAAACTGAAATGACAAGAGACCGCGACATTAACATGATTAACCCAATACACAAGGAACCAGAGAAAGAAAGAATATAAAAAAACTACAATAGAATGAGAAATCTTAAAACTTAGGAATGAATTAAATCTGAAAAACAAAGAGTGACAAATCTCAAAACAAAGCAAAATAAAAAAATTGTAAATTCCCACCCCGTACAAATGTGATGTCAGGTTAATCGTTAATGAAGGAGCATCTGCGTAAATCACTATGACAGCCTTGAGACTGGAGTTGTTTTAAACCATTACAAGCTCAGTGACCAAGCAAGCTTTGATCAGGACAGATGTTAGTGTCAGCTTCTGGGTCCAGCTAATCTGGATTTGTGCGAAATGAAGACACCGGGACAGCACATATGATATTAACTGCTTATAACCTTTAAACAGAAACTCACTTTGCATAGCCTGAACTACACCAAATGGGCCTGATCCCTTAAAAAATTTGTGGTTCATTCGGACTGAATGTGTTACAGATCAAACAGACATTCTTGATGATGGTAAACTAATGCCAGGAAAGAGCTGCTCTCATTATCATGATTACTACAAAATGAACCACTCAACACAAGCCAACTGTCCACTGTCGCCACAAAGAAAACACTTCACCAGTTGGCGCATTAAACTGAAAATGATTCTTTTAATTAGGATTGAATTGGAATGTTTGCAACTGAATTGGATAATATCTATATGACTGGATTGAATTAACCATATATTTCTGTATATGAATTAGATCTGTTTATGGGTGCCTTGAGATGACATTTGTTGCATATCAGCTCTTTATACATAAACTGAAATGAGCTGAACTCATTTGACTTGTTTATTTGCTCTTGGTTTATGGTAGTCTTGAACATTAAGGGCCCGACATGGTCGAGTCTAACTGCCGAAATCAGTTCTCATTGTCGCAGCTGTGTGACGAAAATCGCGTAATTTTGTTCTCAGCTTCGTGTTGTCTGTCCCTTCTTGTCACAACTCCCCTGGCAAACTTTTCACTCCCCCCCCCCATGTGAAACTATTGTGTGATTTATGGTTTGAATGTTGTGGGTGTTTATTTATGTGGAAAACAGCTCCAACTACTCAACTTCCAAAGGTTGGGTTTTCAGCCACAGAGCGGGATGGATCATTTTGGGGAGTAATTGTCCAAAGCCATGAGGAAGCACGTACTGAAACATAAAAAAAATTAATAATAATAATCAAAAAATACTGCTGGGTTCTGGTCCGATGTAGCGGGTGATCTTCTCATCAAAGCTTTCTGGTCTTATTTTTTGATAACATGGAAAATAAAACAAGATTCTCCAGATCCTCAATCATTATCAATAATCTGAACTGGTGAACTGGTGTTATGGATGTTAATATTCGATCCTCTCTGCCGTGATCGCTCTGTTTACTGTACAGTTGTAAACCACAACATAACCCTCCTGCTGCAGTGTAACGTCATGGTGTTTTGCCAAGTGTGGTTTATAACAATACAGTAAACACAGTGATCATGGGAGAGAGGCTTGACTATTACCATTCATAACACCAGTTCACCAGTTTGGATGATTGATAGTGATGGAGAATCTCGTTTTATTTTCCATGTTATCAAAAAATAATAATGGAGGGCTTCGATGGGACGTTCTCCCACCCCATCGGACCAGACCGAAACAGTGTTTTTAAAAAAATCTTCTTCTTCTTATTATTATTATTATTATTAATGATAATAATAATAATAATAATAATAATAATAATAATAATAATAATAATAATAATAGCTCCTCAAAACTATCCATCCTGCTGTGTAGCTGAAAAACCAGCTTCTGGAAATTGAGTAGCTGGGGATGTTTTCCACATAAATAAATACACCCATGAAATTCAGACCAATCACACAATAGTTTCGCATGGAAAGGGGTTTGAAAAGTTCCCTTGGGGGGTTGTGACAAGAAGAGGTGGATGACATGAAGCTGAGAACAAAATGACCCCATTTTCATCACGCAGCTGCGACAATGAGAACTGATTTTGGCAGTTAGACTCAACTATGCAGGGCCCTTTAGTAATTCTAAGGCTGTTCCTAATCCCTTTCTGTTTAGTTTCCTCTCCTTCAAAGTTTCAGATTTGGTCCTCTTCAGGCTTTTGGAAAGTTGCAACACATTCCAAGAACTTGTATCCATGAACAGTTGTTTTAACTGATGATCTTGCAATCTGTGATTGTTTAATGGCCCCATAAGACTTTCCTGACTGTAGCAAATCGACAATTCTCCTTAAATCTTTACTGAGGTAATTGGTTAATTTCTTCTTGTTCTGAATATTGGTCAGTCCATTGGGTTATGGCAAACCAATCCTTTTTATGCTGGCAAGGAGTACCATCAGCTACAAATAATCATGATCCCTGACAGTGAGTTAATATACATTCCAGGTCCTCTAGCATCCTTTATTACAAGATTATGAATATATACATAGACATACGAAATTGTATGTATAATTTTGACCTTTTGTTTACTAGTTAAAATCCATGTGAAATCTGACTACCCAATTCTTGATTTTAAAAATAATTAATGTACTTTGTATGGTTGTTACAATGTGGAAAAAGAACAGTTTAAATAAATACCTAAAAGTATCTAGATAATGAAATTTAATCATAACAACCATAAGTAAGCTGTACTAGGGTTATTGAGGACAACAGTAACCACAACTCAAAAACTCAATTTTGCACATACGGGATAGGACAGCTCCTTTATTGACTGGCCATTGATAGCTAACAGGACATCTCCCTCCTGGATTCTGCCGCTCTGCTCTGCAGGCTGGCCAGGGAAGAGCTGCTTTATCCGGACTAGGCTGCTGAAGTCCTTGGTGGGTGGGTCCAGCTCACACATCAGGAAACTAAATCCCAGACCATTGACATCCTTGGTCAGAGTCACCTCCTTGATGTTTTCTTGGGGTTTTGGAGGTGGATGTAGGACAGTGAAGCAATAGTGATAAAGATTATGTATTGGTTGGATAGAAGAAACAAATGTGAAAAAAGGACAGATGAAACCCAAACAATGTGGCAGATGAGTATTAAGAACACGTGTATAGTATTAGCTGATTGAATCCACGCAACTTTAAAAGAAATATCATATTTTGTTAAAACTGCTTGAGAAATCCAATTTTTAAAGTTGCAATGCTGAATTTATACTAACCCCTACTGGTAAGGATAATGATTACACCAAAACAAAAAAAGCTTTAAAACAGTGATCTCAAACTCCAGTCCTCAAGGGTCGGTGTCCTGGAACTTTTAGATGTATCAGTGATTCAGCACACCTGGCTCCAAGATTAGTTCATTCGCAGAGCTCTGTAGAGCTTGACTGGAAACTAGTGAGGCAGTTTTGCTATTTAATTCAAGCGTCTAGGACAAGGGGCATATCTAAAAGTTGCAGGACTCTGGTCCTCGAGGACTGCAGTTTGAGACTACTGCTTTAAAGGAATACTGCAGGATTTTTGAAGCGAGGTTCTGTTATTTAAAAAAAAGTTATGGGCAGTTTAATGTCTTACCTGCATTAGATAACACTGCTGACATCTTCATTTGGTATAAATTCAGTTGAGTTGGTTTCAGAGACTGAAGCTAATGGGTAGCTCGAGAAGAGAGATCTTACAACAAAAAAACATGACTGCAGTATTTGCTAACAGCATTTTATGGGCCTTTAAACCATCATCAGGTTTACACTGGATGGTGTTTACAAAGAGGCCAATGATTATATAGAAAAATGGAATTAGGAGATGGTACACCATCAAGAAGCTTTCTTATTTTTTTTCACTTCCAGTGCCACGCAAGTTGATAGCCCGTTACAGCAGCTCCAACTCTATTAAGAGTATTTGACTTTAAAATCTTATTTAGACGTGCTGTATATTCTTTTATGTTGCTCTCTTTTTTCATATTGCTGGTTCACGCAATGGAACTGACCGTTTTGTGGACACTTTGTTTTTATTTTTGCTTTTTAAGTCTTTCGTGTTCGAAGAAGGCATGAATGGTCATGAGCTCATTGTTTACACCAGGACTCAACAGCTAGCTCTTGGTAGCTCCACTATTCTGCCTCCCACCGAGATACCCGATACTCCCCATGAACTAAGAAGAAAGAAGTTTGGGATGCACACAGGCATTGGGCATCACAACTGAGGAAGAAGGTACAGACCTGTCATCACGTCCATCATCATGGGAAACGTGAGATCTCTTCCCAACAAAGTGGACAAACTTGCAGCTCTAGTGCGCCATCAAAGGAGGCAAGCATCATCTGCCTAACTGAGATGTGGCTAACCGCACTAACTCTGGACACTCATACAAACATGGAAGGCTTTCATTTATTCCGTCCTGACAGAACGAAGGAGAGTGGTTAAAAAAAAAAAAAAAAAAAAAAAAAAAAAAGGAGGGGGTCTGGCTGTGTTTGTGAATGATAGATGGTGTAACTCTGGATATTTAACCATCAAAGAGATGCTCTGTCATTAGGACATTGAACTGCGAGCTGTTAGCATGAGGCCACACCATCTTCCTTGGGAGTTTTCACACGTTATCATGATAACTGTGTATGTCCTCCCTTATGCTAACGCTCCTGCAGTCTGCGATGTTCTTCATACTACTACCAGTGGACTTCAAACACAGCACCCACAGGCCCTCTTTCTGATCTCCAAGGAAGAAGCACTGAGGGACTGTTTCAGCTCCAATGTGTGGGAAGACCTCAATGCTCCTCATGGGGAGGACATTGAACATATCACAGACTGCATCACGGACTATATCAACTTCTGTGTTGACAACACTGTAACCACCATGACGGTACGGTGTTTCTCCAATAACAAGCCCTAGATCAGCCCTGAAATAAAGGCTCTCCTGAAGGAGAAGAAGAAAGCCTTTAAATCAGGAAACAAGGAGGAGCTGAGAGCTGTGTAGAAGGAGCTGAGAAGGAAAATTAGGACTGGAAAAACATCTACAGGAAGAAGATGGAGGATCAGCTGCAGCAGGGCAACATCAGTGGAATTTGGAGAAGTTTGAAGTCAATTTCAGGCCACAAACCAAACCCTCAGGTTTTAGGAAACTTAGAGTGGGTGAACAACTTGAACCAGTTATTTAACAGGTTTGACCAGTCACCCATCCCTCCCCCAGCACAGTCCCCCTGCTGTTATCCCCCCCATCTGTAATGACTGCCAGCTTTTCTTCTCAGGACTTCACACCTCTCAGCTCTCAGCCATCATCCACCCTGTTCACTTCAGAGAAAACCATCCAACAGCCCCCTCCCCCCTCCCCCACCTCCACCTTGTCCCTTTCATCACTTCAGGTGAGGAACGAGCTGCAAAAGATCAAGTTGCGAAAGGCTGCAGGTCCAGATGGCATCATCTCCAAGCTCCTGAGGTGCTGTGCAAATCAGCTGTGTGGAATCATGGGATACATGTTCAACCTCAGCCTGAAGCCCAAAGACCAAACATCCAATGGACCTCATCAGCTACAGGCCAATAGCCCTCACGTCACATCTGATGAAGACCCTCGAAAGAATGGTCCTCAAACATCTACACCCCTTGATGACATTTTCATGGGATGTGCTACAGTTTGTCTACCAGCCTGGCATAGGGGTGGGTGACACCATCATCTACCTTCTGCACTGAGCGCTGACCCACCTGGAGAAACCTGGAAGTACTGTGAGGATTGTGTTCTTTGATTTCTCAAGTGCTTTCAACACCATCCAGCCAGGACTTCTGAGGGACAAGCTGGAGCTTTCAGGAGTGGATCACCACATGTCCCAGTGGATACTGGACTACCTTACTGGCTGCCCACAGTATGTGAGGACACAGGGCTGTCTCCCCGACAGGCTGGTCTGGAGTACAGGGGTCCCTCAGGGAACCGTGCTGGCACCGTTCCTCTTCACCCTCTACACTGCAGACTTCTCCATCACTTCCCTATGTTGCCATCTGCAAAAGCTCTCTGATGACTCTGTCATAGTTAGCCTCATCACAGGTGAGGACGACTCAGGGTACAGACAGTGGACTGGTGCCATAGGAACCACCTCCTGATCAATGCTGCTAAAACCAAGGAGCTGGTGGTGGATTTCTGCAGGCCAGACCCACCTCACTGACACTGGTGAACATCCAGGGAGTGGACATTGAGATTGTGGACTCTCATAAGTACCTGTATGTTCACCTGAACAATAAACAGGACTGGACTCATAACACTGATGTGCTTTACAGGAAGGGTCAGAGCAGACTCTATCTGCTGAGGAAGCTGAGGTCTTTTGGAATGCAGGGGGCGCTCCTAAAGACCTTCTTTGACTCTGTAGTGGCATCAGCTATCTTCTATAGGACTGTATGTTGGAGCAGCAGCTTATCTACAGCTGAGAGGAAGCAGTTAGATAAGCTCATCAGGAAGGCCAGCTCTATACTAGGATGCTCCCTTGACACAGTGCAGGTGGTGGGAGATAGAAAGACTCTTGCTAAAATAACATCCATGATGGACAATGTCTTCCACCCCATGCTGAAGCTGTTGCTGAGCTGGAGAGCTCCTTCAGTGACAGACTGCTGCATCCTAGGTGCACTATGGAGCGTTATAGCAGATCCTTCCTCCCAGCAGCTGTTAGACTCTATAACCATCATTGCACCCAACAAAATCAATGTGTTTATATTGAAGCTTGTATCTGTACAATTTTACTGTTTTTCTATTATCACTAACTTTAAATAATTTGTATTTTTAATGCCCGGAGACATGCACATCTCGTACATTTTTAATTAACCAACTGAGTTGCACATTTCTCTGGACTGGAGTATTTTTTACAACTACAAACTATTCATGTTGAAATTTTGCTCTACTGTACAGTAGTTTTTATTCTTTATTATGTTTTTTTATATACATTTTATATAGTCTATATAGTCTGTTTTCTGTTATTGCGTCACTGCCACTTTGCTGCTGTTGCACAGAAATTTCCCCATCATGGGACACTAAAGGATAATTGTATTCTATTCTATTCTATTCTCTGTGTGAAACAAGTACTGAAAATGGAACATTTTAAAACAGTGTTAAAATCATAAACAAGTGGGAACAGCTGATTAGTATGTCAAAAGCTTAAATAATACCTGAACCACAACCCCAAATTCCAGACGAGTTGAAAATGAGTCTTCATGGATGCAGAGCAGGACCAAAGAGCAGAGAGAGAAGGAGGAAGTTCAAACCATCTCTTCCATCGATCACAATGGGCAAGGATCATATCCCAGACTCTGTCTCGCTACCCAGCTTTCTAACCATACAGCCAAACAGAGATTTAAAGAGGAGCAGCAAAAGCAAGTGAGATGGATTAGCAGTTCTTGCTAACAACTGATGGTGTAATACAGGACATGTCACTGTGGAATATCGTCTCTGCAGCCTGGATGTTGAGCTGTTAGCATGCATGTCAGTCATGAGACTGTCATCCAGCAACAGTCTTCAGTCAGAGGCCTCTTTAGATTTGTTGCAAGACTGACTGCAACCGGAGATCCTTCCTACCCACAGCATCAGCATCCACAACGACTCCTTGAAGACACTTGGATGATATGAGTTACAACAGCATTTAATTTCCCTTTGGGATAAATAAAGTATTTCTGAATTGAATTAAATTGAATAGAACAAACATTCACACTACTTGGTTTTATATTTGAGCTATGCTGACCGAATATCCTTTAGAGGTTGCCTTCTCAGGCAAAATTACTGGTGGTGCACTGCATCCAACATGCATTTACTTTGTAAATAATCATTGGCTTCTGCATAAATAACTGCTCAATGTAAACATGACAATGATTTTGTCTTTTGTATAATAGGTTTGCATAAACCACAGTGATACATTTGAGACTGAACGCATTTTAAGATAGTAGAAATCAACTTTTGTCCTCTCAGAACAGCCACTAGCTTCAGCCTCTGAGGACAAACCAAACTGGATGTATATTCAAACAAAGACACTAACTACTGTAGTTGTCTACTGCATGTAGCATATGAACAGGTAATAGATCCTTAAGAAAACCTAACTTTAACCTCAATTCAATTCCACACCTGAAGACACTTAAAAGTATTTTAATAAATAAATAAATAAATAAATAAATAAAATGGAGCAATCATCTAAAGCTGTTTAAGTGAATCTTTCTTGCTGAACAGACCAACATCCCTAATGTGAGTGATATTGTCACAGAAAAAGTTTAGCAGATATTATTTTGGAACGGATTTAAATGCGAAGTAAGACATAACATTTCACTATTGTTCCCACCACTGCGAATGAAATATTTCATCTTCCTTTTTACATCTACTTATACTCTAAGGATCTGTCCACACTAACAGATACTTTTCAAAATGGAGACAAGGTTTTGGAAGAGAAAAGATTACGGTTTTAACATTACATCCATAGAGTTTTGCAAAACCCTATCAATGTTGACTATAGGTCCAGAGGTTTCAAGAAATGTGCTACTACAGTATTGTTTTCGATTGAAAAGAAGTGGCTACACATATGAAAGAAAAGATGAGCAACAACTGTTTTGGGAGAATCTTTAGCCCAGCACCACCTCAGCCATGCTCAGAATGTTTTTCTGAAACTTTAGATAATTTATTTAGCTCCTTAATTTTAGTTCATTTAAGGTTTGAAGCTTTCTTGGAGTCACAAACGAGACATTACTTAGCCCATAAACAAAAGTCTAATCCATATGTGTACTTTCAAAGAAGTCAGTGCAGGAAGACAGATATAGGTGGAGAGGTCAAAGATTAAAGAAAGTCTGGAAAGGTCAGGGTCAGTAAGGCAGATGGAAGTGTGTAAACACTGACAGGCAGCTAAAACCATTCGACCACCTCAGACAGTTATTAACACAGAGCGTCTGAGTTTCTTCTCTGCTAATTCCTCTTCTCCATTTTGATGTGGCAGATACTATATCAATCTCACACTTGTACTTATTTCACTGGAACTACATTTCATGAGGAAGTCTGCTCCAAACTTTCCAGTGGGATCCTAAGAGAGTTTGCTCAAATGACGGCCTAAATCAACTAAAACAATGGAAAGAGGAGTGGTTCAAAATTCTTCTACAACAGTGTCAGAGAACAACTACTTAAGATTAATGCTGGTAAAGGTGGTTCTGTTACATTTTACTTCCAGTGTACTGCTAGTCATAGAATATTTGGAATATCTTCAAACTTTTTTGTACTGTGCAATTCAATCCACTGCTCCTGACCTGCGTTAAAATGTCCTACCATCAGTGACGAAGCTGTAGTTTCTGGAGTGGTCAGACCTTGTGCTTGTGGGAGAGATGAGGGATGAGGAGCTGTTGAGTCTCAGATGGCTAGCGGCTTGACAGACTTTCTGACTGGACACTGGACTACTGGTGTCAGCAATCACAGAAACTTTAGGCAGGTTGATTGACTCCCGTTTTACAACAAAGTAGACCACCTAGATGATAGAAGAGCAGAGCAATTAATAGCCCTCACAAAATATTTTTGTCCTCTGAAGCTCTTCCTTAGAGTTATGTCAAAATCTACAACTGCCTTTTGGATTTTGGTAACCTCAGACTTTGGATACTTGGACCTTTTAACTGAAGAGCAGGGCAGTGCACATTCGAACACGTCATATAAAAATTTCTGCACCTAAATTTAGGCCTGTTTTTGTTAAATGAGGCCCTATTCTAAGCATATTTGCCCATTTTTGTAGAGAAAATGCCATAGAAAAGGCACAGTAATGACCATGTTCTTCGAAGCTTTTTGTGGGGAGTAGTGACAATCTTGACAGCTATCCAGTACCAGTGTCAACAAAGAGCTGTGTCTGCATTCTTGTCACAAACTCGAGCCTGTTCTCAGGGCATGTTGGACTCCACCAGGGGTACTCCATGTCCCTGAAGTTTGGTCAGGATCTCAAGGCGCAGTCCTGGAGCAGAGGGTGTCTGGTTTGGAAGCTTCAAGGCCTCATAATTTCTTTTCATAGTGGTTCTCTTGGCATCGTCAGGCCATGACTGCCAGGAGGTACTGGAGCAGTTTGGCCAGTTCAGACTTGACTGCAATGATCAGAACTGATTCTTTTAAGTCTGAGGTTATGGTTCTTATCCAGCAAAACATGGACTTTTCTCTCTGGGTTTGGGTCAATGCTTGCCTCAAGTGGAGATGTTCAAGTATCTTGATGTCTTGTTCTTCAGTGATGTTGCAGTGGAACTGGAAAAGATAGGTGGATTGGGGCTCCATTTCCAGTAATCCAGATGTTGCATGGCTTGTCTTGGTAAAGAAAAAGCTGAGCCAAAAACCTAAGTTCTAAATTTACCGATTTGTCTATGCTCAGACCCTTACCTACAGTCACGAGATATTTGTAATGACCGAAAGACTGAGTTCTTGTATAAAAGTGGCTGAAACGAGTACTCTCTATAGGATGGCTGGGCTCACCCTTACGGACAGGGTGAAGAGCTCCATCATCCAGGGCAGGCACAAATAAAAGCCACTGCTCCTCATCAAAAGGAGCCCAAAAGGATCCAGTTGAAGTAATTCAGGGGATTTCATCAGAATCCCTCTGGGGAGCCTCCCTTTGGAAAACTTTGAGGAACTAAATATCCCTTCTGATCTGAAGGTCATTAGGGGGAGGAGGAAATTTCCAAGTTTCTCTCCTGGACTTGTTACCCTCGTGATCAGATTTTCGATAAGTGAAAGACAATGGACCAGTTGCAGTTTTCTGGTCGATCATGATCTTTAAAAAGCCTTACCTACCAATTCTGACTTTCGGGGATACCGATTTTTTTTGTCTGAAAAGTTGCTACATATGGTGACAAGTTCACAACTGCGCCTGTGCAGACGTGACCTGGTGGCTGGGTCTATTAGTCAACCCTCTCTCCCAGTAGAGCAAAAAGGGGACAGTGGTTGATTTTCATACCTTTGCAGAAGTAAATAAAAATCACTGGGTAACATCGGTTTTTCATGTAAGTATCGACCGATAGCCAATCACCCAGAATTAAGGAAATCTGCGCTAAGTTATCGGCCAGGCGATTTATCAGTGCACCCCTAGATTACACTAGAGTATGTTATGGTATCAGAATCACCAGGGTTCATTTCACAAGGAATTGTCCCAGCTGAAATGTGTTTCCAAAATTAGCCTTTAAAACATTCACAATTTAAAACATCAAACTTCTGATCATCATCTACATAAATAAGTACTTTGATCTCATGCTGAGCTGTACCTCCCCAGTTTTATCCAGACATTCCACAGCCTGCTGGTAGGTGAAGCCATGAAAGTTAATCCCATCAACTTCCAAAATTCTATCACCTGTAAAGTAAAAATAGTGAAAAATAAAGAAGAAAAAAAAACAATCAGAATTATCAGATTTTATACATTGCTATTTGAAACTGAAGTATAGCACCTGTGTGTAAACGTCCATCTCTCTCTGCTGCCCCTCCTGGAACAAGGCTCTTGATGTAGATTCCTCCATTTTGAAGGTTAGTGTTTACTCCACCCTAAATAGTTAAGAAGAGGATTACCTTACATTCCCTATATGCTGATTCATTTTATTTATTTAGCACCATAGAAAAGTAACTATATTGCCCTAAAGTGCTTTACACAGTTACAATTTTATTCATGTATACCACATTAAGAGTTTAACAGAAAAAATTATTCTTGTATATTATGGACAACCTAAAGATACATTTTTTTTCTATTAATCAGTTCTAAGATAAAATAATTTTTTAATACATGTTTCTGCTTCCAACTTAGTTACAGTTGTACTTTATTGTACTTTATTGCACTCATACAGTTATTACACAGGTTCACCGAAACTTTCTAATTTGTAAAAGTTAGTTTGAGAACTATTTTTACTTATAGCAAATATCTAATAAGTCATTGATGGATTAAAACTAAGATATAATGTATTTAATTTAAAAGGATAAACTACCTACAACCTTTATATCTTTTGGAATTCAAAGTGATAAAAACATTTTATTGGTGTAAAGTTATGTGTCATACTATGGCTCAGTTTTGCTGAGGTTATCAGTGTGGATGAGCAAACTCTTTTCATGCCCATCTAATCTTGTCAGATCGCAGATGTTAATCAGCTTAAGTGGAAGAGTCTTTGTGGCCCACTGCTTCAGATCAGGCACTGCAGTTGACAGCTCACTGCCAGAAAACCGTTCCCTCAAGTAAACTTTTCAAAACTGAGAAATATTGTAACCTGAAAGCTTGTGAAAAACTCACAGAGATGCTGATGCCCAGATTTCCTGAGATCTTCCTTAGCTCCACGGAGATCTCCTCTGGCCTCACACAGTTCAAAGATGGAGGAAGAGGGCAGCTATCCTGAGACAAATAAAATATGAGACCCTTGTCATTATATTGTGTATTGTTCCATCAAGTAAGCACTAAGAGTAAAGAGTCTGACAGTCATAAAAAGATGAATTGCAGGACCCAATGCAGGAGGCGGGAGGCATGTGAAAGTGAAAAGTTTCACATGCCTCCTTAAAAGTTTCCTTAAAAATAAGGAAGGCCAAAAATATAGTCCAGGGGTAAATCCAAATAAATACAACACAAGGAGACCACAAGGAAACAGGCTGGTGGCATAACAGGAGGATCTGACAAAGAGCTGTCTGACTGAGAGATATTTATGCAAGAGAGTTACCGAACAAGGAGCAGGTTGTTGATTAGAACCTGGGTGCAGCAGTGAGGGAAGGCAAGTAACTGAAGTTGAATTTATGAAACAAAGAGAGATTTTCAGCTGCTCCCGTCCACTGCCACTGTGTTTTCCACAACCACAGAATGACTTAAGTAAAGTATGGTGACAGTTATTTGGAGAAACAGGGTTGTAGACACCCATTCTCATTAAAGTAACAATTCTGGTCAAAACTGGAGCAGAATTTATAAGACTGACAGAATTTAAGTCTCTGAATTATACATTTTGTCACAGTAGGTCATTGACCACTGTGGTGAAAAACAAGTCGATTAGGCCTGTCATCAAGCTCATAAATCTTCACTTTATATCATCATTTTATACTATCACTTTTTGTCATGTTTTAGGTAGTCACTGTGTTATATGCTGATGCTCAAGTTTGGTGTTCCATTATAAAGTCATAATTTCTTGGCAATTTTGGTTGTTTTATGCCTGCTTTCATTTTTCCACACTAATTTACATACAGTCACTTTCAATAAGTTAGATTATGTCTTTAGATGAGGCTTGTTTGTCAGATTAAAAGTACCATTGGAAAATAACATTTAAGCAGGTATTAAGCATACTTTTCATTGAGCCCACATTTCTGAATTAAAAATGTATTTTCTTTGATTGGTCTGATGCATTATTCCAATCTTAAAAGTGTTGTTTTCATTAACTGAAGTAGAAAATCATAACTAACTGAAATAAAGGCTTGAAACCATCACTCTGTAATTAATCTATAAAATGTGTTTCACTTTGTGAACAGAGTTACTGAAATAAATGAAATTTTCAATAATATTCTCATTTACTGAAAGTGACTGTATTTCTATTTATTATTCTTCAAACATTAATCATAATAAACATTATGCATTGCAAGTCTGAACATAATTGAAAAGGAAAAGTTATTGAATTTATTATATATACACTTTGAACAGAAAGTAAAATATGTCCCCTACCTGTGTACTGGGGACTCGTACCTCCCGTGGGACGTGCAACCTGTTGGAGGCCTTTGGTGTCATCATGACAGAGACGATCTCATCAAGGCTATCATCTCCTGAACGTCCGTCTGTCATCAGCGTAGCCTGTGACCCATATTTTCTCAGCACAGGTGAGCGAACACTAATGGGACTTAAAGGGACTGTGGAATTAAAAACAATTAAACCTCATTTACTACTTTTCTCTTCAGTACTGAATGTACTGTGACATATTTATTTTTAAAGAAACTTCAGCTAGAAGCCTGATTACCAGCTAGAACCTTTGCATGTAAAAAAAAAAAAAAAAACAACAAAAAAAACCAAAACAATTAAATGTTCACACATTAAGATCAATGTAATTAATATATATATATATATATATATATATATATATATATATATATATATATATATATATATATATATATATATATATATATATATATACAACTACTTACAGAATTGAGATTTGATTCAGAGAAAAATGTCAGAATTCTGACATTAAAGTTATAATTTTGACATCAATCTTTTCCTTTTTTAAAAAATTATTTTCAGTTCCCTAATCCTCTTCTGTTGTTTTATAAATATTTTTTTTCTTAAAAATCTACCTTGTAACTTTCAATAGCAAGTTTAAATCAAGTTAGCACATATATTTTTCATAGATATGCCTTATAATATTTTGTAAAAGGAATTTTTGAATGTCTCTGTGTCTGTTCTTTTAAACGCAAACAGCAAGGTGTCTGGCAAATATGCAAACTGACACCCCTCCTAATCTTTTAAAGTTCTTGCACTGAATTTATTTCATTTATTTTATTTTATTTTATTTTTTTCGAAGATATTTTTTTAATGTGTGATTTCAAATTGAAATCAAGTTAGCATGTATATTTTCCCAGATATTCATATTTTTAAAAGAAATTTCCGGACATGTCAATATCACTTATTACAATGCAAACAGTCAAGCTAGCAAGTTATCTGTTAAACATGCTGGCTGATACTGAGAAATTGTGTTGAATTTATTTCAGTTAAAAAACACTTGCAAAAGTTATTTGTTTGTAAGATATTTTTCAATTTGTGATGAAAGTGCAAATCAAATTAACATGTAGATTGTCTTCGGCATTTTATAACTGCCTGTGTTTACCCTTTTAAAAAACAACCAGACAAGCTAGCAAGGTACCCGTTAAACATGCTGACACCTAATCTGCCCCCAGTTTTATTAAAATAGTTCTGAACAAATTGTATTGAACTGATTTTCATTCATAAAGCTTAGATAAATGTTATTCTAAAATATTTTTATTTTATATTTTGTCACCACAAATAGGAAGCTCATATCAAGTTAGCTTTTACATTTTCACAGTTATAGGGTATAGGTTTAAAGCTAACAAAAAACTACCTGTATGATATAAGCTAATATGAATAAAGATACAAGAGCAAAACCTAACAGTAAATGATAGAAAAGAAAGAAAATGGTTATAGATCTAAACAAATATTTACAATTCACTGTAAGCAAATGCTTAAGTAACCATCTTACATTTTATTTAAATAAACTATTTGCATTTGTAGAAAAAATACTCAAAGAAACTCAGATGACTCAGCTATAATATCACTATTCAAATAGGGTAACCAAACATGCATATACATGAAGCACCTTTTGGCTGAGAGACAATGAGCTGCACTTCCTCAGGGCTGCTCTCCATGACCTCAGCTGCCTCACTAAAAGCGACCCCCTCCAGGCTGATGTGGTTCAGGGATATCAGACGCCCACCTGAGGGCAAAAGTCAAACATGAAAGGGTGACCCCCAAAGCATACAGAGCACAATCTTTCTCCTTCTTTGCACATGTCTCGATACATACTGCCTAAATTCATTCATCAAAGGTGTGAAAGGATTCAATAAATACGATTTCAAGGCTGGAGCAAAATTAAAATAATTTAAAAAAGACGTTTTCAGTGAGAAAAATACAATTTTGAAGTATTGTTGTTTAATGTGGAATGAATATGTTTAGCATTACAGATGTGTTACCTGGTCTGATGCGTCCATCCTTATCTGCAGGCCCTCCAGGCACAATGGAGGCAATGAAAATGCCCAAGTCATACCGGCCTATTGTGTCCTCTCCAACTATCACTATACCTGTGTTGGGAGAAGTTACAGGTACAGTTTAAATTTACCGTGTAAAAAGTTTTTTCGTCCTCACTGCATGATATTAAACTGAACTAAACATTTCCTGTTTTAGGTCAGTTACCAAAAGTATTGCTATTTATTAAATACCAGAAAAATTGTCAATTTTGATATTAGATTTTTAGTTTCTTCAGATGAAGATGTTTACATACAGAAAGATCACTATGCATTGAAACAATTTGAGAACGCTTAGCTGAGGATGTCACGGGAGCATTAGAGTTCAATGGAGACACACTTGTAAATTAATGCAACATCTTGAAGACGGCGCGTCCTTATGTTGAAAATCAAAAGTAAGCAGCCAAGATGTCAGGATTATGGAGCAAATCTGGTTCAGTTCTATTAATGTGCAAGTATCAACACTACAGCTACGTTGAGGAATAATGCAGTTCCAGAACAACCCCAAAACAAAAGCAAAAGACCTTGTGAACATGCTGACTGAGGCTGGTTAAAGAGTGCCATTATCCATAGTTAAATGAGTTATAGAAACATAACTTGGTTTTTAGAGACATGTCCAGGGGACATAACACTAAAACGTGTCTTTCTTAATGACCAGTACTGGATATTGATAACACAGATTTTCATATCAGTGCATCCCTATTAAATACATTTAACAGAAGGTGTGTGGTCAATAAAAAGGAGTGATAAATGATCAATTATATGCAGTGCAGGGTGATATCCTTACCCAAACCTAGTTTTGGGTCTTTCTTTAATGAAACACATATGACTTCCCTCTCTGAAGATGTCCCCAGTTTCGGTGGTGTTTCTGTAGGACGAGTGATACAACACCATAAACCAAAAGCAGTAATAGGTCTGATGGAACAAGAGGACACTAAATTCTCTTGAAGGGAAACTACTCGCTGACTACAGCAAAAGCACAAGAGCACAAGAAGCGAAGCTGTTAGTGTAAAGATGTGCCTCGGGCTGCTGGGGATCCAGAATGGGCCTCTGAGCCACTCCTCTGAGAACAGGAAGGAGAGCGTAAACCTGTGCTGCTACGCTGACTGCTGGAACAGGTGCTGCTAAAAGAAAACATGAAGGAGAAAAGAAATTAATTTACATAAAATAGTCTATACTTTGAGTACAGGGAATATACTGTTTTCAAGAGAAAAAAGCAAGTGTGGTTTTCATTTTTGTCTTGACACTGATTTTGTGAAGATAGATTTGTTTTCTGTTTTGAGCTACACCCATATTCTGTTAGTTGGTCCATATTTGTGTTCCATTGGCTTATCTTATAAGAAGCTTTTGGGTTTTTCAAAAAAAAAAAAAAAAAAAAAAAAAAAAATAGATGCATCAAGGAACTATCTATGAAAACTGAGGAAAAGCATTCATACCCAATGAAGTTTTTCACATTTTGTCAGGTTTTAACCTGAACTTCAGTGTCTTTCATTAGGATTTTATCTGGTGACTAAAACAAACTAATGCATAATAGTAAAGTGAAAGAAAACTAGACATAGTTTCCAAATCTTTTGCAATTAAAAATACTTTGTTTTTGTGTAGTTATTTATACTATTAGTTAACTGCGACAGCAGTCAGACTTTTGTGTGAATGGTTTGCGACTCCAAAGGGATGCACATGCGCAGAAGAACATAGACATCACACAGCAGTGCTCTGTTTATGGAAGTAATAACAGCTGCTGCTGTCTATGGATTGATTTCACAGTTGTTGAACAATGAGCCTCAACAGCACTGTCACAAGATCATGACAAGATGAAAGAAGCTAAAAAAAAAGAAAGAAAGAAAGAAAGAAAGAAAGAAAGAAAGAAAGAAAGAAAGTTAAGTGAGCACTGCTTGCCTCAGCCATTGTTTATGTCTGGAATCGCCATTTCTGGCCTCTTTTAGCGCAGAATTATGACGCATGTCTCACGTCGATGATGTAAACGTTGGATAAAATGCGACATAACCGTTCAGACTGCAGACACTTTGAAAATTATCAGATATGTATCTGATTTACTTCTATATATGGAAGTAGGACAAAACAGATTTTTTGAAGGGTGAAAAGATCAGAATCGAGGCGTTCAGACTGCCATGAGAAAGTCAGAAATAGGTCACATTTGCCTGCTGTGTGAACATGTCACCCCAGACTTTTCATAATGTGAAAAACGAGGTGTCTTATATGTTGGCCTATCATATAAAATCCCAATAAAATATAAATTTTTGCTGGATCCAAATAATAACTATATATCTTGACATGCCTGGTTCAGATGAACCATTCATCATGATTGGTTTCTTCCAAACATAGGGATAGGCTTATTAAAAGTACTACAAGAAAAAAAAATACCTTTGATGTTTCACACGGGCCTCAATTCTGGCCACGACATCATCGCTCAGCTTAGTCAGGGACTCTTCCTGTGGCGTGGTCAGGCCGCTGTCATCCTGGGGCGTCTCAGAACATGAAATGGACTTGAGGTGGCTACTCTGAGCGCGGCATACAGCTGCGTACTGCACAATGCTATCCTCTGGACAAAGATGTAGAAATTACGTTTGCATGCAAGAGTGGCGGCTGAAGCGCAGAGTTGGGGTGGAATGTAGTCTTTTTTCTAAATATGTGCAATGAAACTACAAAGAAGTCTGGCAGCAGACATCTACGCTTCAAAACCAGTTGGACCAGAGTCTGCCTGCAGTAGCTTACCTGAGACTAGGCTGTGGCTTAGCTGCCGGGAGCTCATCTCATTGTTAAACTTGTGCTGGGCCGAACAGAGGTTACACATGTATTTGGCTATCCTGGACCTCTCTGTGATGAAGATGTATTTCTTCCGGCTGCCCCGACACTCGATTATAAATTTTCGTTTCTGCAGATCCATAAAAGAGAAGCATTTTAGGGCCTGAACAGAAATGTGACAAAAACATGTGCCACTGTGGAGGACTCTCTCACGCTAGAGGAGATAGTAGCTGTCTCCCTCCAGAAGAAATTCTGAGCAGTGGACCTGCACCCGTCTTTAAACTCATAGATGATGACACCTTTGGCACAAACACCGAGGACGATCTCTCCGTCTGAAGGCTTTTTCTCCCGTATCACACGATGGAACAAGACACCATATTCAGGCAACTGCTGACAAACCTGCAGGGTTAAAAAGGAACAGCTGTCACTTTTAAACACGGTCGATGGAGCATCGTGAGTTGGATTGTCAAGTTTCCAAGTACTTTGCTACCTTTAGGAATTCAAGCTCTGATTCATCTGTGAGCATCTGGGCATTATTGGCATGAAGTCTCAGCAGTTCTGTCTGAATGTAAGGCAAGGCACGTTTCTCCATCACACTCTTGGAGACATACTGATCAGGTCGGTAGTAGTTTCTACCGTACACCTAAACAAGGTAGAGTACAAGCTTTCACAACATAACACAGCATGCATTTCATTGTGTATACTATACTAAAATTGCACATTTTTATAATGGAAACACTAGAAAAAACTTATAGAATGGGATAGAAGTTTTCAAGTAGAATTCTGTTAAGAGGTTATGAGCTGTCATTGTCTTACCTGTGATAAAGGACTCTGATTGGATCTTTACTATGATGAAAAACAGATTTAGTTTTTCTCATTGATAAGTTGGAGTAAGGCCAAGACAGGATTTCTATCATCTTACAGCAACCTCAGTCTCAAAAATACCAAAGTACCACAGCAGTTCATGGGAATGTCATTGGTATGGGCTATAGTCCTCAGAATATAATTGACCCCTTACAGATGTCATCTGTTTTTGCTTTTTTTTGTCTCATTTAAATGTTTTAGATCATCAAACTAATGTTATTATTTGACAAAGATAATGTAAGCAAATACAAAATGCAGTTCTCAAATTAGGATTTTATTATATTAAGAGATCAGCATTTACCTGGAACACTAACTTCAATCAAAGTAAATAAACTGAGTCGTTTTTATAGGTAATGTAATAAGTGCTTGTGACTTTTTAATAGAATCCCACTTTAAAAAAAAACCCAAACTATCCCTTTAAAATGTAAAGTACATCTATAAATAAGACCTTATAGGAAAAAAATTTGCATATATAAAATACTTTCTGTGGAGTTCTACTATAATTTACAACTTAATACAACAAGCAAGTAGCATGTTTTTGTCAAGTAAATGGGCTATTAACTCATATTTAGCTTAGACAAAATGATTTATTTCAGGGAAATGTAGTAGGAGGAGTCATGAAAGTTCCAGTCCTTGACCAGTTCAAGGGGCCAAAATCATGTACAGTGGACCCCTGCCTATACGCAGTTCAGTATTTGCGGATTCACCTAATCATGTATTTTTCTCAAAATTATTCGCAGAATCCTCAGCTACTCAGTTTTTTTCGTAGAGCATATCTAAAATATTCAAAAGAAAACACAGCATTGGAAGTTGAAATACCAAGGCGAAATGCCACTTGACACAATACTGGCTGTACCCCCAAGTGCGAAAATAAAGAAGACCATAGATTTTAGCTTCTGCGGTAGTGCTAAGACAGTTTCCACTTTGCGTATTAATATAAATTAAGGTATATTTGGTGTTTGAACTATTAAAATAGATGGTTATAAAAGTTTTTAGAGGGGGTCTTGGGTATTTGCGGATATTAGCTATTCATGGGAGGCTCAGTTCCCTAATCCCCACAAATACTGGGAGGTCCACTGTATTCACATCATTCTAAATGTACAACCTCAGGCATGCAGTCTCCATATTCTGTCTGCAAGGCCAGACCTCCCAGGTACAAAGCAGTCTCCTCATGGCAGGACAGTCTGTCTTCTAAAAGATCCTTCCTGAGCTGGAGGTAGTACTGGTGACGGGTCTGTTTGTGCCTAATAGAGGAAACCGTGGACATTAAACTACTCTGGATCAGTTTCAACAAGAAGTCAGCTGCAGCTCTAGTTATAGCTCTACCACACACAATTAGAATCTTTCAATTATTTCCTAATCAACAGAGGAAGTTTGTTTTAGAGAATCTATTAAAACTTGTCAAGAGAAACCATTTTTATAAACCAATAAGCTTGCCATCAAGTCTCCAACCTCAACAATAAAAAAGGACTTACAAAAGAAGAGAGATGTTGTTCACAAAGAATTTGATCCTGAAGAAAAGGACAAAAGTTGTTGTAGGCACTTTCTTCCAGCTATCTGGAGCCACTTTGGAAATCTTGGTGTCATTATCAACGAAGAAAAACTCATTATCTGACCATGGAATAAAGACAAGATCAAAGGGACTTTGTAAGTGGCTTGATATGAAAAGACCCATTCCACAAGCAGTCACAGCAAACTAATTAAATTATTTTACCATCAATATATGCAAGGCCAAAATAGAAATGTTCCACGAGGTTTGAATGAGCCACAATCATGTCAAACACATCCCCTCCTCTGGTTTTCACTTCACACTTTACCAGGATGCTTTGACCATTTGGCATCACCACACTGAGCTCTCTATGGGTGGCAGGAGATTTCCCTTTCTTTGTCTGGGGAAAGGGGAATAATAAATGTGACATTCAAAAAGGAAAAGACAAATCAGCATGCTTAAAAATATTTTTGGAGAGCATAAACTTACCAGGATGGATCCAGGCAGCTCCAAAACAACAAGGGGTTCCTCTAAAACTCTGATAAACTCAGGACCCATGTCCTACAACCGAGAAAGGAAAGAAGAGGAATCTCTAACAGGACATATAGATGTAATTTAAATGAGAGTTTAGTTTATTTTGATACCATAGAGCATGAAATGCTGTCTCACTTTCACTTTCTTGTCACTCAAACTCATTGTGGACTCAAACTGCGGAAGAGATCTTCCACTGGCAGTTCGATTCCCATCCATGTACGGACTGCAGGGGGTACGGTTCAAATGCTGCCAGCTGGGATAACTTTCTCTGAGTCGACCTCCCGAGGGAATCCTGGGGGAAGAGAATTTTCCTGTCTCGGTTGGTAGCAGGCCAGATCTGCCACTTATGAAATAATGACTTGGAGCTAAATTTATCAATGAATTAAGCAATAACTTGGGGAGTTTGTCTTTCATACACTCACTGGATACAGTATTTGGTACACCTTGTTAGGTTGGACCCCCTTTTGCATTCAAAACTACCTTAAATCTTTGAGGAATGTTTTCAACACCTTGTTGTATCTATGCCACAGAGACGTTGGGCTATATTGACATGATAGCATCATCCATTGTGCAGATTTGTCAGTTGCGCATCCATGATGTGAAACTCGCATTGCACCACACCCCAAAGGTGTCAGATTGAGAGTCACTATGGAGGCTGTCACTGAAGAGTACAGTGAAGTCATTGTCATGCTCAAGAAACCTGTTTTATATGTTAAGAGCTTTGTGGCAGAAGATAACATGAACAACAACAATACTCAGGTAGGCTGTGACATTCAAATGATCTTCAGTGGTTACTAAGGGGCCCAACATGTACCAAGAAAATATCCCCCACATCATTACACCCCCATCAAGACACAGTGATACAAGGAAATGTCAATCCATGCTTGTCTTAGCTGGAATTGAGACTCAACAAACCAGGCAATGTTTTTTTCTGATGTGTGAAACTGACAACAGTCTCTTCAGTTCCTTGTTCTTGGCTCATACCCAATGTGGGTTTTTGCTGTTGTAGCCCATCTTCTTCAAGATTTGACCAGACTTACAGTTGAAACCAGTGGTTTACATACACCAGATAAAAACATACACATTTTTTCTCACTGCCTAAAGTTAAATCAGACCAAACTTAAGTTGTTTTAGGTCAGTATTACCAAAATTATTTTGATTTGCTAAATGCCACAATACTGAGAGAGAGAAAATATGTCAGGGATTTATTTATCAGAATCTTCAAGAAGTTTAAATAAAAATGATTGTGATGATGATGATGATGTCATGGTTTGGACACTTCTGATAGGTTAACTGGCACATTTGAGTTAATTGGAGGCACACTTGTGATTTATTATCACTTGTGATTTCTATTTTAAGGCCACACCTGAAACTAATTGCTTTCTGGTTTGACACGATGGGAAACTCAAAAGAAATCAGCCGAGATATCAGGAAGAGAATTCCGGAGCTGCACAAGTCTGGTTCATCCTTGGGAACAACTTCCAGATGCTTGAAGGTACCGCTTTCATCTGTTCAAACAATTATATGCAAATATAGACATGATGGAAATGTCCAACCATCATACTGCTTAGGAAGGAGACGGGTTCTGTTTCCCAGAGATGAAAGTGTTTTGGTCCAAATTGTGCAAAAGCCAAAGACCTTGTGAGATCCTGGCTGAAGCTGGTAAGATAGCGTCATTATCCACAGTGAGAGGTGTCCTGTACTGCAATGGGCTGAGAAGCCACTCAGCAAGGAGGAAGCAATTACCCCAAAAGAAACATAAAAAAGCCAGAATGCAGTTTCTAAATACACACAGGGACAAAGATCTTCATTTTTAGAGACATGTCCTGTGGTCTGATGAAACTAAAGAGGAACTGTTTGGCCATAATGACCATCGTTACATTTGGAGGAAAAAAGGGGCACGCTTATAAGCCTGGAGACACCATCCCAACTGTAAAATAAAGGGGTTGCAGCATCATGTTGTGGGGCTGTTTTGCTGCAGAAGAAACTGGTGCACTTCATTAGATAGATGGCATCACAAAGAAAGAACATTATGTGGAAAATAATGAAGCAACATCTAAAGATGTTGGCTAGGAAGTTGAAGATGGGCACAGACTGGTCTTCGAAATGGACAATGACTCTAAGTTTACACCCAAAGTGGTTACAAAGTGGCTTAAGGATAATAAAGTCAATGCTTAGGTGTGGCTATCACAAAGCCCTGATCTCAGTCCTATGGAGAAGCTATAGGCAGAACTGAAAAGACGTTTGTGAGTGAGGTGGCCTACAAATCTGACTCAGTTCCACCAGTTCTGTCAGAAGGAATGGGCCTGAATTCCAGAAAACTGTTGTGAGAAGCTTGTGGAAGGAAACTAAAAAGGTTTAACCCAAGTCATACAGTTCAAAGGCAATGCTACCAAATACTTAAGAAATGAATGTAAACTTCTGATTTTGAAGACATTAATAAATAAATCTCTGACATATTCTTTCTCTCATTATTGTGGCATTTAGCAAATAGAAATAATTTTGGTAATCCTAACTGATTTAAAACAAGAGAAGTTTGGTCTGATTTGACTTCAGATTGTGAAAAAAAGGTCTATGTTTCTTTCTATTTGGTGTATGTTGTCCTATTATCTTAAACCAGGCTCCCCATTCTCCTCTGACCTCTGACACCAAGAAGCTAAGAGAAAACACCATTCACTAGATATCTTCTCTTTTTGGACTGTTCTTTGTAAACTCAAGACATGTATGGATATCTCCGTTGATCAGCAGTTTCTGAAATAATCAGACTGGCCTGTCTGGTACCAACAACAATGTTCAGTCACTCAAATTCTCTTTTTGCCCTTTCAAATGGTTCATTTGAGCATAAACAAGTTGTTCTCTACCATGTCTAGATGCCTAAATGCATTAAGTTGTTGCCATGTAATTGTAATATTTGCTTACTGAGTTAAGCGATTTGCCAGGTTTACCTAATAAAGCAAGCCATATTTTACCATACTCATAATTTAGTTTTATAAATGAAAACAGGAATCCATTGACTGCAAAGGAAACAATATTTACTAGGATTTACTCATCTGATTATACCTCTGAGTGTGTTTTTGACAGTGTAAAATTATTTGGACTTTTTACCCTGTAGTATCAGCTGGATAAGATGTTCCTGAAAAGGTTCTGTGGATCTTCTTTTTTAAGGTCCATGTTGAGTTACTGAAAGAACCTCCTGAAACACAGATTAGTTAAGATTAGATTGGCAGTTTTATAACTTAAACATTAGGTTCTGTTGCTGTGTCTCTGTTCTAACTCTAACATAGTTGGAAAAGTTGAGATTTCAACATGCCGATGCCCAGGTAGACATTGTTTGCAGGACCACTTATATCATTTTAAGCTTTACTTTCCATATATAAACATAAATTTTAATTTGTTCAGCTTAGAGTTGCAGGCGCTACATTTAACATTAATTTAAATGCACTCTTATAAGTGTGTCTTGTAAAACATACCATGTTTCCACCACAGCTTACAACTTAACAGTTGTAAGCTGTGGTGGAGCAGCCATATTGAAACACAAGTCGGTCTTTCAAGTCAGAACTGGGGGCAGTCAGAGTTGCTCCCACTTTCCCAGTGGGAAATCCAACTTTGGAGAGCATTCCATTTGATTTTTCCAACTTGGATGTCGAAATTTCTGAGTTCTGACTAAAAATGGACGCACCATCAATATTTGGTTCTATTCTACAGGCTCCATAAAGATAGTTATAAGTGTATTTACATAACATTTAAATTTGTAATTTTTTTCTCTCTTCTGTTTGGCAGAATGGTTGGACTTTATTCATCATATTATTTCCCAATGAACAATCAATGTGTTCTGGACCTTTGGGAAACACTGTATTTTCAAACATGGCACAGGTATCTCTTCTGACCACTTTTAAGATTTAAATGTTGCTTCCCTCTATGCACTGGACCTTCAACAGCTCCAGTAAGCCTGCTTAAAGATGTGGTGCAGAAGGAAACAGCTCACTACAGCTTTTCAGCTTATGCACTAATTAAAGAAATGAGATGGGACATTTGGAGGGACTTTTAACTTGCTTAGCTTACTGAGTTGTTTCCCCTCAGAATTGTATGTAAAGGCTGGACCGATCCCCTGCAAGATCGCTCTTTGCTGTTTAAATTGCTCTTGCAAAGTCTTGGGTTAGCATTTTCTCCCTTAGCCTTACTGTTTGGTATTTTGTTTGAACTGGACGTGAGAAGACAGATCATAAGGAACAAGATCTTGTTAACACCTGCCTACTTCAAAAGACAAATGTACCAAAAATGATGTGTATCGTGAACCCTTAGCTTTACTTGCATTCTCTTGCTTAACATTTTTAGCTTTAGTGTTAGCATTAGCGGTTCAGTCTGAGGTACTTATTTCTACTTAAAGGCTGGGTCAGGTACAAGTTTAACTTTGCCATTCTTAACATTAATCCGCACTTACTACTGTTTTGTTTTGCACTTTACAGACACTAGCTTTCGCAGTCCTGTTTTTCTTTATCTTCCATTTTACAGAAGTCACTGAAGAATTTCTTTATTTTTGTCCAAAGATATCAGTCATTTTTAACAACACTAGCACAACATACACATACAAATTTAAAGTGTAATTTAAGCTTAATTACCAGCAACAGTGGTTCCAAGAAATTCATTTTAAAAAATGAACAGTAGAAATTTGAAATAAATGTTACAGTTAAGGCCTCATTGTATTATTGTTCAAAAAATAAATTTCTGTAAATTTGTTTATAATAAATACCTTAAAACAATGTAAATACAATAATTATAGTTTTTCAGTGCAAATATAAAACTGAAATATCTTAAACTATTTTTATTTAATACTTTATATATATATATATATATATATATATATATATATATATATATATATATATATATATATATATATATATATATATATATATATATATATATTAATTTAGCAGCTAAATCTACAATTTAAACAGAAGTTAATTTTAATTATATGTAAACTGTTCCATTTGGACAACACCATACAGCTATAACAGCTGCCCATTTGGGGTGCTATCACAAGAAGCTGCCCAATGTAAGCAACAACCAAGTATGGAAAGCCAATTTAACCTTTATTTTAAAAACTACAGATTTCTAATTTCAGCTTGAATCAAAGATTCCTAGCATGGATCCATACTAGGTTTCTCCTAGTATGATTTCCTCTTTCAGTTATCCACAATTTTATTCTAAATTGGAAGAATGAAAAATGTGATGTCATTTGTTTCAGGAAGAACAATGTTTTAGGTAGCTGAAAAGTTATTTGCAGAAGGATGCTCTTTTGAATATTGGAAATGTTGATTTAATTCAGAAGAGTTAATTAATCAATATTTTTTTTAAAGATCCACCCTTGTTATTAAATGTTATAATACTTGCCACAGTTATTTGGTAAGCTAGCAGGCATGTTGCTTGCTGCACATAATGAGATAATTGCATCAGTAAAAACTAAGCTTGAGAGATGACAACATGCTTCTGTGGTTACACAGATGCAAAGCAAGGATTTAAAGGCATTCTGGTTCCATATTCATAAATCACATGTATATGAGGCATGATTTCCTCTTTTTGGTTCACTTTCTCTGTTTGGTTTGTCAAGTCAAGTTTATTTGTATAGCACATTTCAACAACAAGGCAGTTCAAAGTGCTTTACATCATGAAAACATAAAAACATCATAAACACATCAAACAGTTACCAGCTGTGAAACCTGTACCTAACATTCCATTTTGTCAAGCGCCATCAGTAAGAACATCAATACACATCAAGTAAGTTGATTAATATTCCTGTTATTATGGGTCAAAAGCAGCTCAAAACAGGTGGGTTTTTAGCCTTAGTTTAAAGGAACTCAGTGTTTCAGCTGTTATACAGTTTACTTGAAGTTTGTTTCAGATTTGTGAAGTATAGAAACTGAATGCTGCTTCTCCATGTTTGGTTCGAGTTCTGGGGATGGAGAGCAGACCAGAACCAGAAGATCTGAGTGGTCTGGAAGGTTGATACAACAACAACAGGTCGTTAATGTGTTGTGGTGCTAAGCCATTCAGTGATTTAGAAACTAACAAAAGTTTTTTAAGTCTATTCTGTGAGCTATAGGGAGCCAGTGGAAGAACTTTAGAACTGGGGTGATGTGCTCTATCTTCCTGGTTTTAGTGAGAACGCGAGCAGCACCTTTCTGGATCAGCTGCAGCTGTCTGATTGACATTTTAGGCAGACCTGTGAAGACACTGTTGCAATAATCAATGCGACTAAAGATAAACGCATGGATGAGTTTCTCTAGATCTTGTTTGGACATTAGTCCTTTAATCCCAAAAATGTTCTTCAGGTGACAGAAGGCCGACTTAGTAATTCTCTATGTGTTTCTGAAGGTTCAGGTCCGAGTCTATCACTACACCCAGATTTCGGGCCTGATCATTAGTTTCTAGTTGTAATAACTGAAACTGCATACTGACTCTTGGTCGTTCCTCTTTAGGTCCAAAGATAATAACTTCAGTTTTGTTTCTGTTCAGCTGAAGATAGTTTTGGCACATCCACGCATTGATTTGTTCTAAACATCTGTTCAGAGCTTGGATGGGCTCAGAGTCACCTAGTGACATCATAATGTAGATTTGTGTATCATCTCCATAGTTATGGAAACTAAACTTATTACTTATAATCTGAGCTAGTGGGAGCATGTAGATATTAAATAGGAGGGGTCCCAGGATTGAACCTTGGGGTACCCCACTTGTGACCCTGTCCGCTCCGATGAGAAGTTGCCTATTGACACAAAGAAATCCTTGTTCTTTAGGTAGGATTCAAACCAATTATGTACTGGACCTGAGAGTCCGACCCAGCTCTCCAGTCGCTTCAATAATATCTCACCATGGATAACACCATACAGCTAACTGTAAGGTTGCAACACTTAAACTAAGTTAACTCCAACTGATGTTACGAGGTGGATCACAGTTCAACTGATCAGTCCACCAGAGATGAGCTTTCACACTTTCCCAAGTAAAGTGGATTATTTAAGGAAACAGACTCTGGTCTGTTTAAATCAGATCAAACAGGTCTGTGGTGGACACACCTCAGTAAAAATTGTGTCCATCAGTGAAATACTTTTTTTTTTTAATTTACTGATCCTTTGCTGTTGTATTTTCTTTTCGAGATTTTACCCAGTTTTTACAAATAGTGTTTACTAATTTAAGTGACACAATTCCAGTTCCATCTTTGTTTCTGTACAATAACTTGGATCCATCTGTATGAAACTTGAACTTGTTCTGGAAAAGTTTTCTGTGAATATACTTAGAACATAGTGAACACACAACAGTTATATTAATCATTGTGTCTCTTAGCAAGAAAGCCAAGAAGCAAATTCCTAAAAAAAAGTCAAGTGAGGTCAAACTTCAGCTCAAACAAATGGGATCAGTTTCTTACTGTGTAATCTATCCCTGACCATCTGACTGCGGTCTGTTAGCTGGGATCCATTTTCAGTCATGGACATGTGGTCGGCCTGTAGAGACAGTGCTTTCCAGTTCAGTTAAACAAGCAGAGAACTGGTTTAAATGAACAAGAAGGACATTTTTGAATTGGTGAAGGAAATACTGCAACTCACTGAGTTTCTGTAGACGTCCTCTACCAGCTGCCTGATGAGGCGCTCTGGGGATGGCAGCATGGAAGCTTTATGATGAAACTCACAGGTCTCCAGCACCGTCAGTAGGTTGGTCCTCCTCACCGCCATGTCCTCACACATGCTCAGCAGCAAACCCTCCAGCTCTGTGCTTATCTGAACTGGCTGAGGAGAGACCAGCGAAACCCAAAACGAAAGCACATGAAGGCTTAGCGTATGGAAGACAGTGACTGGGATTGGAAGAAAGAAGTGAGGAATATACCTGATTCTGAGGTAGGTGATAGTCAGTGCACCAGTAAAGAGTCATTCCTAGTGAGTATACTACCACCTGAGGATCATACGCACAATATTTTAGACATTTAATTCCAAAATACAAAGGGATACAGTTTTTTTTTTTTTTTTTTTTTTTTTTTTTTTTTTTTTTTTTTTTTTTTTTTTTTTTTTTTTTTTTTTTGCTAAAGTAACCACAGGCTGTGCTCAGACACTTAGAGCTATGGGAATTATCTCAGATATTAACAGCAATAGAAACTGGGGAGTGAATTTCAGAGCTCTGGAGAGAAGCAACAAGGAGCTTCAAAAGACTAAAAAGGTAAAGCTAGAAACTACAAAGCTAACTGGAATACAAAAGTACATTATCTTAATTTACTGAATTATCTGCCAAGGAACATAAAGGAGTTATACATTTCAGCAGTCTATTGGAGAAGATTAAAACTAAGTAAAAATATTTAAACTATAGAAATTACTGCTTTGGAGCTTGCCATTACGGTTAGCATTGCTAACAGTGCTAACAGTGCTAATTGCTAATAAAAATCTTTAAAAACAACTGTTACTGTGTTGTGACAGAATGGTATGAGACAGATAATCTGTGAAAAAAATCAAGCTCCTCTTCCTTCTCCCAGTGCTCCCAGTGCTATCTACAAACAATTAATCAGAGCCAGGAGGTGGGTCTTAGTGCTATTGATCATCGTCTGAGTCTGAATGCTACTGCTCATTTCCCCTCTCCTTCCCCTCCTTGCTCTCTGCTGCAGAGTGTTGTGAATACTCAGGCTAGCAAGTATGACTACCGATGACGACGAATAAACAGTTTTCCTTTAATGGTAAGTTGTTTCTCCGCCATTAGCGCATTTAGCAGCGAGTAAATGAGGTTGACTGACAACACTAAGACCTTCCTCCTGGCTCTGATTGGTTGTTTTGGAGTGGTCAGGAGCGGTGTAAAGTTACTTAATGAAGCTTTAAAGAATGTTATCTGTTCCATGTTAGTGTTATCAGAGAGGCTACTTCCTGGTTTTGTAGTATAGTGGTAGTTTTAGCATCTCGTGAGGGTTTTTTGTCTCCCAGGTTAATAACTAATAAGGACTTTGGTGATTTTTCAATTTTTCTAAATAGAAGAAAAGTTTTCTTGTTCTCACACCTTTTCAGCAGCAGCCCTGGTGGAAGGAGTGAGACCCTGCTGGACCTCAGGAGCTGTATAGGAGGCCATGTCTTCACTTCGTGCGCAGCTCTTGAAGGCCAGGCTCCCGCTGGCTGACAGTAGCACTGAGCCTGGGCTCAACACACTACACATATTACCTGGACCTAAACACACAGAAGACATTTAGTGCATTTTTATGAGTTTTACAAGTATAAGAAGGAACCAAAAAGTGGTTACCTTTTTTGGAGATATCTAGTAAGGCATCAGTGGTGGCCAGCAGCAGACACCAGACCTCCTCCTCTTCCAGGGGTGAACCCCGGGCCTCCAACACTTCCGTCAGGGTCACAAATGTGCCCATTCTGCTACACATGGGCTACACATGCAAAAATGGCACGCGCAAAGCTCTCAATTAAAGCATCTGAACCGTTGCATCAAGAACAAATACATTTTTGCAGTTTTTAAAAGGTACCTTACACATTTTGCTCTAAAGTAGATCCATTAGAGGAGATTTCCTAGTGCTCTATCAGCTATTTCCAGCTCAGCAGAATGGCTAAACAAATGGACTAAGTCATACTGACATGGTGAACAATTTTCAATCACCGTTTCACACCAATAGGCTTATGGTTTAGTTAGATTTAAAGAGAGAAAAGAAGAAATAAATCCAACACCAATTCAACATTTAATTCAGCACGTCTTTTTCCTGAAATAGAAACAAATATTTACAGATGAACTTGTATTGTGTACAAGAAATGCTGGATGAGGAGACTTTTGAGGATTAACAATCAACGTAATTAGATTAATCAATAGAAACAGCAAGAGGCTAACAGTTTTCAAAGATTAAGAAAATAAACCCTGAAGGGATTGCTCACTGTACATGCATGGCTAGATTAATCTGTTGTACCAGCACCTATTCAGAGTCTGTTCTACACTTCAGGGCACTATAGACCACTTAATTACATGTAATCCACCCAAAAATACATACAATTTAACCTCCTGTAGCATCTTTCAAAAAGTGCTTTGCTAACAGAGCATACAATTTCAGACATTAAACTGATGCTTAAAAAAATGAAAATTTTGAATGATACAGATACACAATATACAAATATAATTCAATCTTGGTGTTCACCTAAAAAAGTAAAATTCACTTCTTGTCTTATCAGTGTAGACGCATTCACCTATAAACAATGGATCACTAACAGTAGCAATTGATAAATGAAAAAACAAGATGTTGAAAAGCTCTTTGATTGTACCTACATATTCTATGAGTCTCTTTAATCGAATATATTATTTTCTTATCAGTGTCTGAAGGAGTAATTCTTTTATTTAATTAATGAGCCCTAACTGCATACTTTACAAAAAAGGAGTGTTAGGAACACTTTATAAAATATATTCTTACAATCAAAATATATACTCTTAGAATTAACTCTTGGTATTTAATCTAATAACTCATAAAATCAATAATTAATCTATTAGCAATCAAACTAATACTTACGTCCAAAACATACACCAAAACAAACAAACATGATGTATAACTACCTAAAGAAGAGGAGTCCAAAGAGCACCCAGGAAGGCATTTTTTGTGTGCCCCCTGACTGCAGTTCAACAATGATACAAATTTGGCCGTAAAGTGGGCATTTTTCTCGATTTTTAGGTGGAAATTTTCAGTGAAAAATTTTATTCTTCTTTAATAGAAAGTGTTAGCGACAAAGTATTTTTCTTTTATCAGGCATGTTTTCTTTTGCTTTATTTTTAACTTCATAATAAGTAAGGCCATAAACATCCAACAACTTTTTACTCAAAAAACAGACCAGGACATACCCATTCATTCGACTCAGCTAAATGGAGCAAAGGTCTTTTGAAGAAAGTTCAAATTTTTGTTGCTGAGAATAGATTTTCTAGACCAACAAAACTGAAAAAAATTACCCAATATTTTAGGAAACTTGACACCTTTCTTTGATTAAGGAAAAAATATCAGAATTTGTTTCATTAAAATTTTGCATGTTTAATTGATTGCTGACCAGGCAAAAAAAGAAAAGAATTCACAACTAAAAAAAAAAATATAACCAATGAGTACTTTCACCTGTAGAATTTTGGCTCGCGTTGCAAAGTGACACTACTGCCCTAAAAAAGAAAGAAATTGACAAGGAAAGTTCAGAGTATAAACAGCTGATTAGGATTTAACGTTATCAAAGTATCCATTGAAGTTTTCTCTTTGAAAGACTTACAGAAAAATAAACTCAAGTTTTCCATCCATGACTATGAGTTGTGAATACCTGGCCTCACTCTGGAAGGTTTGAAGAGGAAAAGAAAAAAGATAAACGAACTCAGAGCAAGCTAGCTTTAGTCTCTCGGCTCGGGCTGCCTAACTGCCACAATAAAACTGATAAGGGCTTTGCTGTCTCAGACTGTGCCACCACCTTAATCTCATCAGGTGAATTTCCCACACTCCCTTCTCTGATTCTGCCAGAGATGTCAATACACACCCTCAGGTCAGTGGTTTCTCTCTTGGTACTGACCTCTGAATGGCTCGAGGGTTAGCTTACTTAAACCTCAGAACCAACCTGTAATCATGTGAAAGAAGTCACCTTGTTGGATAGCTGACTTGTCTCTACCACTGGTGTACAAAGGCAAAAATAAACAAAGTTAACTGGAACTTTAAAGATCAGATGGCGAGCTAAGCAAAATGTTGAGGTGTATAAAAACTTTGTGTCTCTGTGTCTGTCAGCCCATTGTTTTCTGACTCTCTTCTTTGGCCAGCTTGGTTCAGATAAACTTGATATTTGTTCAGTTGCATTAGATAGCTGTGAAGAAAAATAGATTTCACAACTTTTCAAAACCCCTTTGCTTGGATGGCAGAGAAGAATCTGTTTGAAAACAAACCTAAGATATTAGTATCACTGGCTGGAGGCAGAAGTGTAACTCAAGGCTAATGTAAAGCAGTCATTCTCCAAAAAAGCAGGCAATTCAGTTGTTTCTAATGACTCTCCCATACTTCAGCTGAAGCCAAACAGTTGACGCACTGCCACGTGGTTGTGGGACGTACATATTAGCACACAGCTTTCACACATGGTGCAGACCACCTAGGGACACTCCTCCTGCTTCAGTATATGTTAAGCCAGGGTCCTCACTCCATTCCTCTATCTTGGCTATCCCTTGACCATTTCGCTACAGCAAAATAGTCCAGGAGATAGAGGCACACCTTTCTCTGTGGACAACGACTTTGCAATTTCCATCCAGGAGTTTTTAGCTATTTGAGTTTTTAGCCATTTTGTGAAGAATCATACAAATGTATGTAATTCCTCAACACGTATGAAAATCGCTCCTCAAAAGTATTCATGTCACATGCAGATACAAAAATCAGATGGTGGAAGTGGACTAGCTGAAGTGAAATATCATCACTGCTGTTCGAGCAAATTTCTGCATAAAACATGGCCAAAAACTTTTGACCAATCACACAACACATCGCACAGAGCTCTGTGCGAAATAGCTCCACCAGAGCCTGTTGTTGAGAAGGGGAGGAGGACGCCTCTCTGCGAACAAGATGACACAATTTTTGTCATACGACTACTTCAATGAGAGCCTTAAACCATACTGAATTCCAAACTACCAGAATATGATCGCACCCTTTCAAGAGCCGTATTTAATATGTCCTAATATGCATTGAAACAAACCAGTTTCTTTCAGAACACTTAACAATCTCAGGACCAATCTATGGAATAAAAGATTATTTTAGATCAATTTAGCATCATTTAGGCCTTTTGCCCCAATCTGGGTCAGGATGTTTCTGTCCCAATCATCTCTAATGCTGCACCACAGATGTGAAGGTTCTCAGCAACTACTGATATTTTCACTTAAAATACTGAGGCAGTTAAACCTGCTCTTATCCCCGTCCTTTGAGGAAAACCAAAGACCTTACAACAGAGCTAAAGCGCAATGGTGGTATATACATTTTAACAAAGTGAATGTAAAGTAAATATATTGTTGCTGTCTTACTATTGGTGCCTTTACACTGGATGAACATCCTGCTATACTGTTCAAATTTAGACAACCTACTTTTATCTCAGCAGGATTGGAAAACCTCCTTCCATTTGAAGACAATCTTGACATTGCTGCACCGATATCATTAACCAAATGTTTGTTTCCATGTACAACAATCCATCTACAAGTGCTCAAGATCCGACCATGCTCCATGCCAAGACTTGGCATGGCTCTCTCACCTTATGTCAAGATGCAGCAAGTGGGCCAACTGCATGGCCCAACTGCCATTATGAAGTGTTGCCTCACAAAGTCTAATTTTTCAAGCCATGCTGGTGTGCCTGGAAACATGTCATGGATACATTGCCACCATACTGCCTCATACACCACCAAGATCCTGTAGGGCTGACAGCACCATAACAAATGACCCTGCAACATGACCCTTTTATACATCCACAAAAGCCTGGAGAAATTCTTACACACTACCTCACGTAATGGGAAGCCTACTGTTTTCTGAACATATTCCTGAAGGTCTCACTATGACCCTGCAAATATTATCCATGTTTCAGCTGTTTTTGTCGTCATAGTGTGGTCTTCAGCTAGTGTAAAAGCAAGGAGACCTCTTCACTGACGCTGCAATCTTAAACCATCAAGAAATGGCCTTTTTGGCTTTTCTTTCCAGCAAACTGCCTTGGGCAGTGCCAGACGATTCAAAGGTTGAAGAAAAAAGGCCCGTTGCTTCTGCTTGGTTGTAGCAGACTTTATGCAAATATTTTTGGACATCGCAAACTTGCAAGTGGTTCTAATACAGGGCACTTTCCATACATTTATTATCCAGTATTTCCTCAGTTCAGCTAAGTAACTTATTAGAAGGATGCTGACACTCTGGTTTCTTAGCATTTTATGCATGGAAAGTGCCAGAACAAGACTGCAGTTTGACGCAAATCTCTGGGTAGTGATCAGCTTTTTGTTCTGTGATGAAACGCTTCTGAATTCTTTAAAGAGTGTGAAAATGATTTAAAATAATTTACCATTGCCTTTAGGGCAATAGGTCTCAAACCATATTAAGACTCCTGGAAGGTTTGGTCAGGCATATAGACTGCATTTTCATGAACATCCATCTAGCTTCTATACTTGCATGTGCTAAGAGGCTGGGTGCTGGTGTCTATTTCTAGTGGTTAATGGGCAAGATGTGTGGTATGCCTTGTGCTGGTTGTCATTCTATCACAGGCTAACCCAGAGACACAGGAGAAGACAACGATGCAAGATCACAAACTTGAGAACTGGTCGATGATGGGAGGTTTTCCTGGAGAGAGAACCCATGTATGCACTGGGAAAACATAGAAACTCCACAAAGAAAAAGTCTGGCTGCAAATTCAAATCCCAGACCTTTTTCTTGCAAGGGAACAGTTCTGTCCACTTTTGAAATTATGAATGAAAACACTGAATGAAGGAATATTTTTCAAAATAAGAGTTAGAGCTGCAGTGTACTTCAAGTAACTTGTAGAATCAGCGCTGTGGATCATCTTTTGAATGAGGTTTTTACATTACCCTGTTTTTTTAATCACCAAACTATTTGATGTTGTTCTTATGTATCAATACGTATTCTAAATCTCACAAAGCTCACCATGAGGCTTACCCTTTTTGGACTTGGCTGTGAGCTGTTTAAGGCCATTACAGACTTACCAGGTTCTGTTGTGAATGCAGCTAGGATCTCGATAGGGAAACAGATGGTTCAGTGTTGATGCTTGTTAAATATTCTGAAGAGCTCCAAGATAAAGTACTCCAGGCTAACCAGATGTGTGGTTGATTTAGTGACGACATGACCCTGAAAACTATGAGTCTCTAATTCCAGGTCATGGTCCCTGGACCATTTGTGGCTGTCCACATACAACTTTCTCCGTCTTTTGTCCTGCAAACTTCTAATGTAGATCAGATAAAGGTGAAATAAATAACTCAAGAGGGTCAAACATGAACATACGAAGAACATTGTTGCAAAGTTAAACTTCAATCATTTGATAATGAATAAAGTATTTTACTCCTGTTCTTAGCAGAAGAAAGGATAATATTAACCACAGTTGTTTTGCAGTTTTAAAGTCTTTAACTGACTTTATTGTGTTTTAACTGGATGTACTCTCTTAGCTGTTCCTGCTGACTTGGCTGCCAATCGACAGAACACTGCTTCACATCTATCTAATTCTCTGACTTTGGCAGTTTGACAGCTGGCGAAGTAACTTGAGCTATGTTAATCAGGTTATGGACACTATAATTCAAATAAGATCAACCAAAATATCTTATGATGTGAAGTCACATCACAAAAGGTACCATGGTTGAGTCTAGCATAATATAACTAGAACTGTAAGCCGCATTTGGAGGGCTTCTTTGAGCCATAAATCATATGCAGATGATGCCATGATATGATAAAATGATCTGTGGGAAGCTGTACCTTCTTTTGGTTTGGCTTTCAGTTATTTACATTATCAGATAAGGTAGTGTGAACAGCGACAGAACCCTTGCAGAGTTTTCAGATTTGGTGGATAAATGTATTTAAAAAAGGAAACAGCTCCTGTGTGAGTAAAGTTCAACGCCTGTTTCAGGTGATGTTTTTAATACATATAGGACACATCTACACACATCTGGTTGGAGGGGCTGATAAATAGAGAAGGCAGGAACCAAATGGTAATGTTCCTAACATTAAATAGATCTGTTGTTTTTTTATGATTAAATAATCTGGCATTAGTATACAAACAAGGAAACCAAAGAGTCTTGGAAATCTTTTGAGTTACTTACCAGAGGATAAATAAATACCGCCCTCTAAAAACTGTCTGTATCACTGCTTAAAGTGTTAGAATGAATGTCATTTTCAGGTATCTTTCCTGTTCTATGAAACATCTCAAATTGATGTTATGTGATGATTCTGTAAAAACAATTCTAGCTTTTGTCTGAGCAATACCTGGTTTCACCCTGTGAAGGAATTTGAGCAAAACCATGTAATGCCTGGCTCTGTGGCTCTTGTATAACTCACCTGTTACACCATCTACAATTAATATAAAGCACAGGAACCTTTCTGATCATACATATACATAAATATATTCACAGTTCTCTGTAGCCACATTACACAGCCATCCCTTAGTTTTAAACATCTTTCTGCCCAAATGTGTTATGTTGGCAAATGTCCCACTTAAAACCCATTTGACAAGGTTTCTACAAGTTATGCAGCTTACCTTATTTCATCAGGTACCTGAGGAGATTGTCTCTAAGTTCCTCCAAACATCCGCCACTCTGAACTCTAATCCTTACTCGTCTTATACACCCCCTGCTGCCATTTCGCCCACCTCTCCATCGTCCCAGTGCTCCAGTCTGTCATGACAGCTCATCACTTGATTGTCACATCAGCATGATGATGGTCACAATCATGTCCCCCAGGGGAAGAACTAATCAGCTCCACAACATCATTTCCTCTGGACTTGTATCTAATGACACCACGTTCTGCCTTTTCTGGAGTTTTCGACTATTTTTAGCCGAAGGGAACTTACAGTAAGACCTTAATTGGATTTGCAGGGCAAGCCGAAGACAGATGGGGCAGCAAAGGGCCAATCCACTGTAGGGAGGACTGTGTTAATCTTGTGTTTTAACTACAACTGATAAGTTAATTGCCCTGCTTTCTGACAGAATCTATAAACACAGTCATGAATGTTTACTATTTCTGCCCATCTAAATAAATCACAGAGGTTTATAGTTTTCTACCAGAGACAGTGATGAACAATTTATAATTAAAGCAAAACTGAGTATACTTAAGGTTAGAATAGTCATAGAACATGACCAACATATAATAAAAATAAAGTAACAAGGGACTGTTGCCCATTTAATTTTGTTGCTTTTTCTGGTATTATGTAATACTGATTACATTTCAGGTTACTGGGTAAAACTGGGCCCCATATCCGTTTTGAAAAGTCAGTTGGCCATCGTTTTTAGTGACTACTTTAAAATACAAGCACTTCCTGTTTAGTAGTATACATACAGTCATCATGACAATAAATTGTTTCGTCCATTTTTACACTCTTTTCAAGGGGTTATGACAACAAATTTCATTTTTCTGTAGTTTTGGGGGTATAATATGATCTGTTGTGCACTGATGAGGCCATGTGAATGTCAAGAGTTGGTATCAAAAGCTTTGCTCATAGGTAGTCAGCTTTGTTTCTTTACTCAAAAATGGACGAATCACAGAACAGTTTATCTTTCTACGTAGGTTATCTTTCTATGTAATTCATAATCTCCAATTAGAGCATACCATCAAGCAAACAGCCCTCCCCTTCCATCCCTCCACTGGCTGATACAGTGGCTAATTTAAGGGCTAGGTCGAGCTAGCATGTCTCACTACTCCACTTGAAAAGATGATGGCTGCTAAAAAGCGGAGCTGTTATGTCTGAGGGAGCTCAAAAACGGATGGAAGTTTCCACTTACTCCCGAAGGATGAGAGAATCAGAGAACAGTGGCTGAAGTTCATTTAACAGGAAGTATCACACAATTATAACCCCAGTTTGAGACGATGTTCAGCGCATTTTACTGAAAAGTTTCCGAAATATGGTTGTAGCCAATCAGAGTGAAGTCAACTAGGAAGAGCCACATATCACTGCCATACCCAACCCTTATACCCAGGAGGGAAATCCGGCCTGACAAAACAACCCCCTACAAAAAGGTGATGTTATTATTTTTAAATGAAATTCTTTGAAGAATTGACATATGCAGCAATATCAACTACATGAAATAGTTTACACAGTGATGTCACCACTTCTTTAACCATTGTAGAGCAGCAGAGGGCCTGGTACCTATTGGCAATGAACAAGATCAATGGAAGGACAAATGTCAGTATTTTGGATCTTGTAGTGATTCATTTGTGTTGTTTTCCAGCTTAGAATGATTACAGCATATGAAAACATACCATGCAATGCTTTTAACGAAAACACAGTTTTTATTTTATTGTGCACTTTGCTTACCCACAAGGTCAAAATGATACATAGAGGGTATTCATTCATAAAACCCCCACTAATATTTGATTTAATTTCTCCTTTTGTGATCCATCTGAAACCTTGACCACATGTTTAATAATCAATGACAACTATTGAAAGAATTAGAAGGCTTCTTGTAAAATGGCTGGTTTCCACGGTACAGACCTAGCTCTCAGTCTGCAAATTTTCATTTGGCGTTTTGATTTTGGCGTCACTCTAGAATTGTGCCGTTCAGGGTGTCAGTATGTTGGAGTAGCTCTGTAACTTTTATTGAGATTTATTCTTTTCCAAAAATTTAATTCCTGCTTTTCTTGGAAAAAATTGCTTTTTTGGACAACCATTCCTTCTTGTCTTGGATGTTGTGCTGCTGGATTGATTTTTCCCAATATTTTTTTATACTTTGCTCTTTTGTTATGATGTGTAACCATAGCAACAGGGTGGTTCACTACAGGGAGCAGCTGATTAACATTGCAAAACCAGAAATAATATGACAACTGAAGCCGGAAATCCCAGAGAAGTTGGAACCTCTGGAGATGATGATGCAAAGAAGGATTTTGCATAAAATTAAGAAAATTATGGACAGCCCTGACCATCCTCTTCATGAGACTGTCATTGGAAAACAGAGTCTTTCAGTCAGAGGCTTCTTTAGACAAGTTGTAAAACGGACCGCTACAGGAGATCTTTCCTGCCCATACCCATCACCATCTATAATAACTCCTTAATTAAATGAGTTAATTCAACATTTAATTTCAACATTTATTTTGGATAAATAAAGCATTTTTGAATTTGAATTTGATTTACTTCATCTCTTCCAAAACCAATTTTGACATGTGATGTCGACTTGAACTATTGATTTGATCTGAAATTGAAAAATTGGTGACCTTTTCGCCCATAACTACATCAAATTTCTGTGTTGTACTAGTTCCACTGGCAGCCAAACAATAGAACAACATAAAGCTACAACCACCATGCTTTACAATAAGTACGGCATTTTTAAGTTTGAAAACCTCAACTTAACTAGTCCAAACATCCTTCTTGTTATTGTTTGCAAAGAAACCAATAATCTGTCATCTAACCCGAAGCATGCCTCTCCACTCCTCCTCCAGATGCTGTGGCTTTGATTTCTAAATAAATCAGAATCCCTTTTCCCCAGAGTCCAGATAGGATGCTTTGCACATTGTCTCTGGGTCAGGAGAGGCGCAAAGAATACGACAGTTGTTGCCCAAGTCATGTACACATCTTTATGTAGTAGCTATTAAAGCAATCCACCTGCAGTCCACATGTTGTAAGTCTCCACATAACTCTTAATTGGGATTTGTTTCACAATTATCTCAAAGGTGATATTATCCAATTGCTTATGTACTTTTTTTTCTACCACACTTTTTCCTTCCACTCAACTTTCAATTGATATACTTGGAAGCAGAACTCTGTGAACAGCAAACATCTTTAGCAATCCCCTTTTGTGGCTTACCTTTCTTTTTTGAAGGTGTCACTGACCGGAGAACTGTAAAGTCAGCAGCTTCACCTATGATTCTGTGAATCATACTGAATTAAAAAACTGTTTTCTTTTTGATCTTATGCGCATTTTTCTGAGAAGTGGAATTCTGTATTTTCTTTAGCTGGAAACCACACCCATCAAACTGAACAGAAATATCACCCTGTGTGTAATGAATCTATAGATTAGTTTAATTTTTTTATATAATCATTAGTATAAACCAACTTCTTCATGATATTCTCAAATGTAACTTTAATAGGAAAGAACCGTGTATGTATTTTGCAAATATGTTTAGTATATTCGAACGTTTAATGGCTAAATAAATGTGTTTACTGTATATGTAAGTGTAAATAGCACGTCGTCCGTGACGTCATTTTGAAACGTTGCAAACAGTTTCTTCCGGGCGTTCTTGAACGTCCCCCGGCTCTCATTGTGCAGCCGAGGAAACATCGGAAGGTTTCGACGACGTCGGTATGAAATGGCAGAAAGTGCCTGTGTCGCGGAAGCACCGAGATTAGGCTACGTAGGAGCTGCACATATTTACTGTGGCGACCCCGGCCTGCTGAACTGAGAGTTAACGGGAGTGCGTCGGAGGGGGGAAACGTGGATTAAAAACCACCAGGATTTCCTGCCTTAAAAACCCCGTCCAGCTTGCGTCTGAGAGAGTCAGCAGGCGGCGGCTGCAGGTCGACACTGCTGGAATTAACCGGAGAGGGGTGAGCTCTCCGTTTCGGTTTTTCTACCTGTTTTCACCGCGTTATTGTCAGCCGTGGGGGAGAGGGATGTGCCGATTGGGGTTGCTTCAAATTAGTGTAGCGTTTAGGGTTGAGCAGCACAGCAGGCAGGACAGGTCTGGCCTAAAGGCGAGAAGGCAACCAGGCTGAGTGACTGCTGAGAAGCACCCTACAGTTCCATGTTTATGACGGTGCTACGTACACTTTAGCACGAACTCGGACCGTAAATAAACCCTGGCTCCGGTTTTTACTCATAAAACTAACACAATGTTGAGCTAAAACGGTGACCTCCACGCAGTGCTCACATAAACCCAGAATACCAGTCTCCATGTAAACACTAAGCACCAGTTGTTGGCTTTGAATACATCCTATTTCCAGTTAGCATCAAGTTGACTGCCTCAACTTTGAATGTGACTTAGCTCAGTTGCTACCTTAAAAGACGACACCTTTATAGTTGATAAAATTATACTGTGAGAGCATGTTTGTATATGCGAGCGTAAAACGGAGCCGATCATCAATGTATGGCTTTTTTGACTCAAGGCTATGTTTTTGTGTATTATTTTGTAATACAACAATGCAAAACCGGTTCATAAGTGTACGCTTCCCTAAGCACAATTTGATTTGGCGACTCAGTTCCTGTTTCGATTATTTCCTAAATAAACAGGTCATAAATGATGTGTCAGGTATGGGCCGGTATGAAATTTAGGAAGAGAGTTAAGAACAACTAATCCCAATATCGCTAAAATCTACTAACATATTAATCAGACGGGCTTTAATTTTATTATCCATTATATTTATTTATTAGTGATTTATTTATTCATTACTGATTTCATAAATAGACTTAAACATGAACGTTTGCTTAGTATATTAGTAGTTTTAAAATGCTTGCTGTGCTGAGTATTATACCCAGTTTTTGATATGGGCAGTTGCCCAGGGCGGCATTGGAAAGAGTGGTGTGCACAAACACCAGTTTAAAAGAATATATCTTAGGTCAGTTGTGCTGTCTACTATTGCTTTTATCCAAATACTAGTGGTGAGACAATTTTTAACTGAGTTTTTGCAGGGTCTATAATTAATTGAAATTAATCGCATTTTAATCGAAAACCAGGTATCAACAAAATGAAAATTTTCTATTCAAAAGCCCTTTTTTGCTGCTAAATTATTGAATAAATAGACATGTGAGCTAAAAAAAAATATGTTTATTGTTTTTAATTTGTTATTTGGGTTATTGAACTATTCGTGAGCCAAGAGAAGTGGCTTTGTCGTCTGTGGCTGTTGTTTGCTGATGTCGCTTGTGCATCAGATTTACGGCCGTACCAGAAACACGCGAATACAAAGGTTCTGGCGCAGGACTTTTGTATGTAGAAAAAAAAGCAATTAATTGCATCCTTGTTATAAATAAGGAAGAGATATAGTTGCCTTCTCTCAGCCAGCTGACCAGTAGTATTCAGCAAACGCTGGGTGAGTGGCAGCAACGCACTGCTCTACATACAGTAAGGAAAAGAACATTTTCTCTGGTTTTCTCATTGAAAGGACGTTAACTAGAATGATATGGTGGAAAGTTTACATTTTAATAACCTTGGTATGTCTATTATAGAGGTAAGGTTATGTTTCTTGAGTAGTCATTTGGCCTGACAGACGCATCCAGAGGAGATTTCATTTCAGCCTGAGTGAAGTTTGGAAGAGGGGCCAGTTGCCACATATTTATGAATTTGTTTACAGTTACTTCATCCACTAAACGTGACACGTGACATCAACTATTGAGCTATTTTCAGTTTGTTTGTTTTTGACTGTTGACCACTCATTTCCGTCTTTGCGGTTGACGGAGGCGAGGACCTTCGAAGGATGCAGTGCCTGAATTTGGACACGCCTATAGTCAGTAATATTAGTAATCAAGATTCATTGTAGATGAAGGAAGCTGAGATAGGTTTCAGCTTGTGTCTTGTCTGTGTTTCCAGTAAATGCATCTTGTTCCACTATTGATCTTATAAGCTTGTGTAACGTTTTGGCTCTATGGGCTCCAGGACTGCACTGCAAACCGCCGCAGAGGTCTTCCAAGAGAGCAGGGGGACGTCTCAGTGATTGCACCAAGAAATCTGACTCCTGCACCGAAAAGTGAAAGGTGGCCAGAGTCTCAGCATGCACAGATCTGTACATGAAGTGTGAATAGAGAATAGGTTAATGGGTCGAGTCATCTGTTGTATGTGCTGTTTGTCCTTTGTCTGATCTGTTTGCAAAGACCTTGACCATAGAGAAACTGAGAAGTGAGAAACATTGCGTCTCTCGGTTCACTCAACAGTCACGAAGAATCATGCTCAGGTCCGTCTCTCTCAGGTGTCAGTGCCGCCTGTTGTTCTGCCATCACTGTGCAAACAGGTTTAAAGCACACATCTCATGTGTCTGTTCAGATAAGACGAAGGTGTTAAAGCAAGGGTCATCTTTTTCATCTTTAATCTGCTGGGGTTTTCATTGATCATTTATTGACAGCAGTTGGTCCAGTGTGTAGGTACAGTATCGCCTTTAAGACAGACAGTATGCCTGAGCATGTATGGTTATGGTTGATAACAGTCATCTGAACTGCATGCAGAAAGTATATATATATATATATATATATATATATATATATATATATATATATATATATATATATATATATATATATATATAGAATTGAATAGAAATAGCCTTTATTGTCCCACAGAGGGAAAATTCAGGTGTAATAGCAGCATCAAGGTATGCAGGTTACCAAACTTGAATGGATTTGGCTCCTAAAAGGTGGGGGCAGCCTCATAATGTTGGGCCATTAGAATGTATAGACACCAGAGCAGAGCCTGAGAGTCTGAGGCTAGAGGATGTTAAGCCCTGACATCATCATCACCCTAAAATCTCAGTTTGTCAAGTCTACAGAGACACAATTATGACATTTTGAAGAAAAAAAAACAAAAAACTCATCTTAGTCATGTCAAAAATATCCAGTGGACCCCTGCTTATTTGAGGATCCACATATCTGTGGATTTTTTTTGTGGAACGTGACTCCAAATTATTATTTTGATTTTCAGACCTTTTCGGAGGCAGGTGGATAACATCGGTTTTCCACGCAGATATCGGCTGATCTCTGAACTCCCAAAGTTAAAGAAATCGGGGCCGATTTTTCAGTGCACCCTCATTAAAACGAAATAAATATGCATAACATGATTTGAAGGCATTCGCTTAAAACATAACAGCAAGAATTATTCCTATAGCTATAAAAATAATATAAAAAACTGAATGAACACACGCTTAATAAAGCAATAGTTTTCAAGTTCTTATTAAGTATATTCAAAACTTCTTGCTGTTTTTCTCTTTTATCGAGTAACAAAAGTTTAACAAGCTGATATTAGCTGGTTAGTAAGTCTATCTGCTCAGGTAGTCAGCCCACAGCTAGCTGCTTAACAGACATGCTGCGTGTAATTTGGCAACAGCAGTTTAAAATACGGGTGCACTGATAAATCGGCCAGCCGATAGATCAACCTTAATCTTGGGAGATCGTCAGTCGGCCCATACTTACATGTGAAAGCGATCTTATCTACCTCAGCAAAGGCCTGAAAATCAGCCACTGTCCCCTTTCTCTCTGCCATGAGAGAGGGCTGACTGACAGACCCGCCCACCAGGTCACGTTTCCACATGCGCAATTAACAGTAGTCACCCCTATGTTGCCAACTTAGCAACTTTGTCACAGTATTCACCAGCTCTTCAGACAAATAAACCGGTATTGGTAAAAATTGGAATCGGCAGGTCAGGCTTTTTTAAAGCTCGGCGATCGGCCGGAAAACTGCAATCACCGGCAGTGAGCAACTACAGATAAAAAGCTATGGTAGAAAATGTTATAGTGGTTAGCTTTAGATGCTCCCCCCCCCATGCTGCCATTTCTTTTAATCCTTTGCACGTTGGTCAGTGAAAGACAACAACATGTAGACACAGTTTTGGTTTCATCTCCTAGCAGCAGCCTCCTCCCTGACTGAAGACTCGGTCTGAATGTGCCCAGATAACCCCGGAGCTGTTTGGTTTATCTCCGAATCTGAGTGATGCAGTGCAGACCTGCAGAGGCCCGCTGGAGACAGATCACCTCCCAAGAGAGGGAGTGATGGACAGCCGTAGCAAAGCGCCTGTTAGAAAGCTACATGTAGCTGTCTTTGACGCAGCGATCAGTTCATTTTCACCTGGCTCTCATAGACGTCATGTCCCCACAGTTTATCACAAGGTAATGGCCACATGAGCTGCGTTTAGTGGTATTTCTGTGACTGGGGAGCAATATTTAGGTGCTGTCTGTTTTTGGTGTAGACCTTTGACCTCCTTCTGGGTTGTTTGGATAGATCAAACCTCTCAGGTACATATAATTTCTGTGCAAACAGGCAGAGCACACCTGATAACTGAGTCACTTCATTTATGCACACTGCAACCCTTGGCACGCAGTATTTTTTTCTTCTAATTCTGGGCCTCCTAACAGTTGCAGTCAACACACCCTGGATCATGTAGAGAGCACATCATTATGGCTGACATAATCTGTTCATGTAGACATTCATATATGTGCCACTGCAGGGAGTAAATAAACAGCTATATTTGATTTGACATTTTCATGTCATAACTGTCTCCGCTTCTGCGACAAATTAAGCTGACAGTTTTTGCTGCTTGTTAAAAAATGGCTAAATGTGCGATGAAGGGGTGTTAGGTTATATTAGCTGAGGATACTAACATGCTGTGGGTGAAACATCTCAGAGGTTAAAGATGCTGAACGTACCAGAATAATTCCCAGTCCCTTACATGACCACGCATTGTCACAGTTTACTGCACAGTAGCTCGGATAAACATTGAGATTCAAAATGTGTTTCACTTGATCTTCTCAGGCTGATTGCAATTAACCTCTGATTATTCTTTCTGCATCTGACAAGATGCAAAATGATTCTTGTAACCTACCTGTGCAATGTATCAAATTATAGTCGTCTTTAAACTCTCAACCTCTGCATTATTGAAATCGCAAAGGTTTGCTTGGATGCAGTATTTCCTGCTTCATAACATTTCTAAGGCTATGCATTCAAACTGTTTGCCAATAGTATACCCAGCCAGTTGGATGGACTTTCACTTCCCTCAACTAATACAGATCTTAGAGACCAATAGGCCAAATAGCCGGGGGAGAAACAAAATAATAAATGATTTAAACAGAGCCTCCCTGACAGCAGGAAGCAGGTTGAAAAACCTCAAAAAGTAACAAATCATCTAAAAAAAATCTACTGTTAGAGTTTGCTTATTTAACAGTAGATAAGCAAACTCGTGTATCACATATATCAGTGTGGAAGGGGTTACCTAACAATTTCTAAGACTTTGGGATGCCAGCAAACCAAGGGGAGAACCATATTCCACAACTGGAGAAACCATGCAGCAGTGGTGAACCTTCTCAGGAACTTGCAAAGGAGATTGGGCCAAAATTCCTCAGTAATGATGTTAAAGACTCAGTGCCAGTTCTCGCAAACTCTCGATGCAGTCGGTTCTGCCAAGGGTGGTTACAGCTAGTTATTAGGTTTAAGGGGCAATTACTTTTTCACCTAGGGCCAAATTGGTTTGGATAGATTTTTTTTTTTTCCCTTAATGAATGAAATCATCATTTGAAAACTAATTATTGTATTTACTCAGGTTATCTTTGTCTAATATTAACATTTGTCTGATGATCTGAGGTATTTAGGTGTTGGTTTAGTAACTTGTTGGCAGGAAGTTATTTAACCCAAACTAACTGCAGCATCTTCTTTCCAAAGGGAGACTCTTACCTGTTTGTATAGCGTCATCCAGGTGCTCAACATGGAGACAGTGTACATATCTATATCCTTTGTTTGATTATGCTTTTTTTATAAACTCTATGTTTTCCAATGTGAAGCCCCATGCTCTCTCATGCAGTACAAACCTTTATGCCAAGCTCAGGCTGTCCTACCCTTGGCTGTTGATGTGTACATAAAGAATTGATCTGACTAGAGGGGAAAAAAGAGCTTGATCTACAGGTCACTGTTTAAGATGTAATCTGTCCAACTCCTGTCACGAGACAAACCCTGTACATGCACAGCACAGAAAATCCTTGGAAATGTAGGAAAATATTATTTTCTACAGTATTGTTAATACCCGCTTGCACTATTTAGTTACTCTGGAGTTTGACCATACATGGCTTTAGGCGCCATGGCTTTCTATACATCTAATATTGCGGTTCACATACATTTATCTCCTGCCCACCCAGGTGGCCTTAGATTTTGGGACATGTTGAAAAATTCTGTGACATGTGCATCACATATATATAACACATAGACAGCTCTGCTATGACGTGTATGCTAGTTCAGATATTGCAGCAATGAACTGATAATTACGCTACTTATACACATGCTACTTTATGCTGATGCTCTGTCTGTGCCGATGAAAATTCTTTCAACTCAGCATGGTGTATGGTTGAAAGTGAAAGTAAAATTGGCAGCTTGACCTACTTTCTGGTGCAATAAAGCTAATAATTATCTGTCCACTCGGGGACACATAGTTAAAAATGTCATTCTCATGAGTCCAGTTGCTTCTTCAACATGGAAGAAAAGCAAAAGTAATGAACTCCATTGTGATGCAATAAAACACTGATTTCCACACCCTTGATCCCAGTACATGTTCCCTACACAGAATGACAGCACATCAAAAGCGACACCTGTATTGATCTTTCAAAAAAAAAAAAAAAAAAAATCCCCTTCACCCCCTCACATTTAGACCCATGTCACATGCGTTTTTCAATAAGCCTGCATACATGGCAGTATAGGAATCTGTGACAACATATTCAAGTTTTAGCTTTGTTTTTATTGTGAAATTTATATAAGTTAGTGCAGTATAGATTAAGGGTGCACAATAACTATTGGCCCGATAACAAGAAGTAATGACGTTCTTATTGGTCCAATAACATAATTATAGCACAGATAACATGTTCGGTGGTGCGAGTGTTTTTTTTTTTTGTTTTTTTTTAAATAAAGCATTCACTCCTGCATGATACCTGCACGGAGTTCAAGTATAATTGGAGAAAACAACTGACTAGAACTAAATCATTTTAAAATTCCCTCATGTCAAAAAACAACAGTCATAATTTTAATAATAGTTAAAAAAATAATAATATATCATTTACCCCAGGGTGTTACACACTAACAGAAATATAAACATAACAGCTCAGAACGATTCCCAAACTGTGAACTTCCAACAGCATGTGAATGCAGCACAGCTGGTCAGTAAACAGACACCATCAAGGCTTCCGTTTTCAGAGGAAGACGATACTCTGACTTTATGTAGCAAATGAGCTTCTTCTTCTGATAATAATTTTTGGCAGGCTGTAGGCTGGCTTGGCATAATGCTGCCCCCTACTGTACTTATTCACATAAGCTTCACAATAATTATAAGGATTATAAATATCCATAATTATACATTAGTAATATAAATGAATGTACTTTGAATCTAAATCAGGGCATTTTCTGTTTTGAACATGTGGAATGCATTTTTTCACTTTGTATTTATGTTAAATACTGGATCAATTCTAGAGACCTTGTTTTTTTTTTTTTGTTTTTTTTTTTTTGCGTCAATAAGTAATGAACTTATTTAAATAGATGTTCATTTGAGATATGGCTTCTGTTGATATATTTTGGCAAATGTTGGCTTTTTCATTTGAAAATATCTTCTTTTAAAGAGTCAGCTGTTTTTAGTGTTATTTAGAGTATTGATGTCACACCCTTACATTTTTGCTCACGAGCCTTTCTTATTTCCATCTATGTTATTGGTTATTATCGGTTATTGGCCTTTGGAATGAGAAAACTATCAGTTATCGGTATCAAAAAAAAAAAGTTATCGTGCATCCCTAGTATAGATGCATACGGAGGTATAAGCGTCCACATGCATCCATGAGGCTGGAATGTGCTGTCAAACTCTGAGGTGTTCTTACTCTCAGTTCAGCAGTTGCTACTGAATCAGTTGGAGTTCTTCCCTTAAGAGAGTAAAAAGAAACAGGATACTAGGCCTGTTGTAGCTCTGATACCAAGAAAATCTGTGCAAGGTGTCCCTGATAAGAATGGTCAAGGATTGTTTTTACAGCTGTTGCATTCTTATCGGTGTTTGCTCATGTGTATGTCTTTTTTAAACTAAACACCCTTCTGTTAGCCTCATTCTGTAGTGTAAGATGACTGTGTTCTGCGTCTTTAGTGATGTGAACACATTCTTCATGTCTGTGCCTAAGGACTGTTTCGCTTAGATGCACTTCTTATCTGAGACGAGGTGAATATGGCAGGAGAGAAGGGGGAACATGATGCAGATGAAGTGAAGCAGAAAGCATCAAACATCTCGGAGGAAAGGAAGAGGGAGAAACTGTTCAGAACCCTTACTGTTTTTCTTGTGTCACGTTACAGCTGCAATATTCAATGGATTTCACTGGGATTTTATATCATTGACTAACACAAAGCAGCACTTTATCGCTAATTGGGAGAGCAACGATTCAAAATGTTTTAGAAAAAATGATGTGAAAGGTTTTGCTTGTATTTGTATTTACATTGAAGACTTATCTTTCACTGTTGGGGGCGATGTCTTGACAAGCTATACACATCTAGAGAGTGACATATTTGTCCATTTTTCTTTACAGAATTATTCACGTGTGTTAGATTACAGGCAAAATGTCGGTGAGCTGAATTTTTAAGCAACAATTCTCAACTGAATTTAGGTCTGGCATACTGTTTAACTATGGTCCGCGCATCCTTAAAAAGTTAAAAATCTTAAATTCATGTATGTAAAATGAAGGCCTTAAAATGTCTGAAATTAATTTAAAAAATGTAAGTTAGCAGTAAATATGTTAATCACAGGTCTTAAATTTTGCTGTGATAGCACTATCTTGCATATTCGATGTAGTTTTTTCTCGCAGGACTTTCCTGTCACACAGAAGTTTGAGTTGCCTGCAGATATCGTTATTGTGTTCTGTGACTCGAGGCGATTGAGGCTTCTGGTAACTCGCTGTTTTGGACTTGCAGGCTAGAAGCACAACAAATCTAGCTAGCTTTGTTGCGTCTGTCATGGGTAAATGCAAACTTGCTGCCAGTTGGCTCGATGACGTTAAGCCACTGGCTTAATTCTGTTGCCTACCCATTTGAGGCTAGGTGAATTACATGAAAAAAATACAAACAAAAATATTTTTAAGCTCGGCACTACGGTTGTTAAGGGTGTCATGTGCAATGTGAGAAGAAAAAAGCCACTGCCGAGAGCCACAAACACACCCCAGAAGTTTCACAGTTTTGCTGTCCTGACGTGGAGAAATGCTAGAAAATGGTCGCACTACTGCTGCTACTAGCTACTGCTACTAGCTACTGTTCCTAGCTGCTACTACCGGCACTGATCTAAGAGCAGCATTTGGTGCGACACAAATTCTGAAGCCAAGGTTTTGTGGATTTTATGCATGGTGGTTAAGCACAAGGCTTCCCTGTTTAAAGAGTTTTATTTATTCAAAGTTAACAATAAATCACGCACAAGACTTGCCCAAGACAAGACACGCACAAGACAAGTTGCATACTGCTTTACAGCACCTGGGGACCCATGTGTTACAGCACATTTGCACATTTCAATTAAGTTGAAGGTCTTCACAGAACACAGATTGACTCTATTTACTGTTTAGGTAAGTTCTGAATTGATTGCACTAGATTTTACTTTGGTATATCAGATGAAAGGGGCTAAATACTAATGTGTGCCAATTTTTTTAAAATTTCAGATTGTTAAAAAAAAAATAAATAAAATCGAGTTATTTTTCTTCCACTTCACAATTATCCACTATTTTGTTCTGGTCTACCACATAAAAAAGTTGACTTGACAAAACGTCTTCAAGGTGAACTGTATGTGAGCACCGAACAGAGAGAAAGTGATACACAGCAGTCTTTGGCAACTCCAAGTTTGGGTTTGACCTCAAGGTGAGGTTTCCAGTGCACATGTTGTAATGTAATGAATCTTTTCAATGCCAGTCGTCTGATTTTAGTAAGGCTGGTACGTTTTGTTGTTCACTTCCTGCCTGACCTGCTCCCAGTATTGGCTCAGGTTCTAAAAAACCGGTCGGTACAAGAAGTGGGTACCTATGAATAGAGGGTGGGAGAAGAGGAAAAGGCTTGTAGGCCAACTGATGGTAAAAGGGAAGGGGTGGGGTAATGTAGCAGTATTCAGAGGTCTCTACGAAGTCTATATCTTCTCAGTTTAGTGCCCCAAATCCTACTAATGGTTTGTCATCCTCATACCCAGCATGAAACCCTGCTTCCTTTCTGCTTCTGCCAGCATCACTGCTCCATTACCCGAATGTTTAGATTTCATGTAGACCAAATGTACAGTTTATCTGGGTTATATCATATGATGGATTTCAGAGGTAATCAGTAATCTCTGTAATTGATGCTCTTTTGGATTGAATGCATGGTTAGGTTGATTTTCTGCCATTTGAATTAGTGCTTTTGCTGGTGAACGTAGACTTTAATTGAGCCTGTAGGCTTCTCTTCTGTTTGACTTCTGATATTTGTAATGTTCTGTCTTTTTTTTTTTTTTGTCTTGCTGAAGAATAAATATTGCCTCTTTCAAGGAACCTGCATTATGTTTTTATATTTTATGGTCAATGTTTGTTACAATTTTATTGTTATTGTTATTTCAATGGCCCATTTTGATTTCTAGGGATGCACCGGTATGAAAATGTGGGCCAGTATCAATGTATGATATTGGTAACCATATATTTTCCCCCTTAACCTTTAGACACTGTAAAAAAATGACTAAAGAGCAACAAGATGGACAAAAATTAGTTTTTGTTTTTCAGGGAGTTGCTGTTTATGTCAAGTCAAACATCTCTGTGAAAACAAATGCTAGAGCTGTGTGTGTTTGTGGTGACTTATTGCAATAATATTTAATCAATAAAATGTGAAGTGCTTTTTTTTTTTTTTTTTTTTTGTGGTGTTTCTGTGCTGTGACAGAACTACAAGCCCCATGATGCAGTGCATCAGACAGCTCCGACAGAAGGAATGTATCGCTGCACATTAAACGTTCCCAGCAAATAACTTTTCTCCTGAATCTGGCTTATTGGGGTATGTTTGGTGGAGACACATTGGCCTTAGGGACAGTAGGTCAGGTGCAATTTTATTTGGCCTGTTTGAGCATATTGTGTATCTATTCAAGCTGGTCCATGGTATTTCGCGAAAACAGCAAGAAATACAAATCCCAGGATGCATTTGAAAAGTGTAGTCCCTGCCTGATAGCGGTTCTGGTCCATGTCTGTGAGGCCCTGAGTTAAAATGCTGTCATTAAAAATAACAGGTTAAGTTAAAAAAAAAAAAAAAAAAAAAAAAAGGCTGGAGGAAGGTATGAGAGACAAATATTGATGCCTTATTTTAGACCTAACCAATGCAGTGTTTTTATGAGTTATAAATTAGTAAATAAATATCAGTCCATCAAAATGTTTGTTGTCCATCCATGTCACATCCATTGTGATCAATTATCCTGATGTAGCTTATTATATACGGGCCATGAAATGGACTAATTACGTTTTTAAATTCTTTGATTATTTTTTTTAAGTCAAGTCAGTGGTGCATTGAAACTGAATTCTGCTTCTCCACGTGAGCATCAGTGTTCTGGATTAGCTGCAGCTGTCTGATTGACGTTTTAGGCAGACCTGTGAAGACACTGTAATCAGTGTGACTAAAGATAAATGCATGGATGAGTTTTTGTAGATCTTGTTGGGACATCAGTTCTTTAATCCTGGAAATGTTCTTCAGGCGATAGAAGGCTGACTTTGTAACTGTCTTTATGTGTCTCCGAAGGTTTAGGTCTGAGTCCATCACTACACCCAGATTTCAGGGCTGATCACTAGTTTCTAGCTGCAATAACTGAAGCTGCATGCTGACTCTTGATTGTTCCTCTTTAGATCCAAAGATAATAAATTTAGTGTTGTTTCTGTTCAGCTGAAGAAAGTTATGGCACATCCATGCATTTATTTTATGACCTAATTTTATTTAGGTCTTAAATTTCAATCCTAAGGATCTTAAAAAATGTTGAATTGAATTTACTCCAACTTACAGAAACCCTGTATGAAAGATGTTGTTGCTTTGTGAGGTAGTGACAGACAAGTTAGAGACACATACCGCTCATACTGCTGAACAGGTGCCAGGACGTGGTTCAACAGGTTTTGTATATAGCTTGTGGTTTTTAATTTTCTCTTCTGTTCACAACCAACAGAGTACTCTCGAAAACACTGAGTGGAATTTCACAAGTAACATTAAAAAAATGCTCAATAATCGACCAAGAAATCCCCAAGAAAGGATTAATAGGAGCCCTGTTATGTGCTTACATTTTTAATGCCTTGTTTACTGAAAATTAGATGATACTGTGGGACAGACTTACTGTCTGAGTATTTTCATTGGATTAGTTATGACTCTAATTTACATCAAATTTCAATAGATTTTCACAAAAAATGTGAAAACATGACTCAAAGTATCCACTATTTGAAGCCAATCGATAGATGGAGCCCTATTTAGGTGTCTAGCTGTTTTTATTAATATTTTCTGTTAAAATAGAAAAGTCCATCCTGGAACTGGGTCTATGTTTAGCGCAATGGTTACTTATTAACATTGTTTGCTTTTCATGATCAAATAAACATGAATGAATGAAACAGTTTCAGTGTAGGGCAACACAATGTAGTGTTGGTTTTCAAAACCAGGAATCATTGGGTTTTACTCAAGCACCCCCAGAAAAAGAAAACAGAGATAAAGAAAATGCATGATGTTGTTTTTTAATTGATATTATTGAATACTCTGGATCCAAATCTGACAGTTGCTGGTATGAGAATCTCACGGTATGATTAGTGTGAGTAAAAAAAAAAAAAAAAATCCCTGCTTCATTGTGTTGATACAAAAACTAAAATGTACAGAATAACATAATCTAACTGCTTCTATCTTAAACATAAAACAGTTATTAAATCTGCTGCCAAAATCATGGTCACAGTTATTACAGTTATATCAGTGCTATGATACGTTAACTTGTGGTTGTTTGGGTTTTGATTTAAAGTCTTAAGAGTAAATGCAGAACAAACGACCACAAAATTGTCATTTGTCAGTTCTCTTGTTGTAAATTAGCACATCAATAAAACATATTGATCAAACTTTGTGGAGATTTTGTCTTTGTTCTTTTGGAAGCAGTACAAGTATGAATAGTTTTTATTATGGTCTTTTCCTTGGAAATATTAAGAGTTTTATGTGATTTCATCGGGGAGTTAATAATTCTGACCTTAACTGTAGTAGTAGTTTTGGAGTTGTTACTGGGCAGAATATTATAGCTTTTGCCATTCTGCTCTTTAAAGAGTAACGCAAGCATAGCAGACCGATAGTAACTGGTGAATCAGTTGGGTTGTCATCCAGGTGGTAATTGGTAGCACTGTTGCTTTAGTTTTGACATCATGACTTTCTGTGGGTTTTCCCCCCCAAATTGTCCATCCTGTAAGCGCAACAAAAGCGAAGCAGCCTTCTTTCAGCCAGCGTTCCGGCAGTGTGCAGTAGTGAGTAGTGGAGGAGCAGCACTGTGTTACTCATTGAAAATGGTGTCTAGGCTCTGCGTCCATCTCTTCACAAAGCCACTCAAATAGGTGCGAGTTAAGTTCCTGTGGCATTTTTCAGCTTGCCAGCATTTTTCTGTGAATGACACAATGCGTAGACTCGCATTCAGGTGAACCCTCTTTCATCCAAGCAGGTAAACCAGACAGCCCTGTCATACCTGCATATATTGACACAAAAGGACCATTGCAAGTTTCCAAATATATGATCATCCAGCAACTTCACAAATTCTGTGGCTGTTGTTTTGGTTGGCTACGATAGTGCACATATTGTCATGCATATCCTCCTCGTGAAGATATTACATATAAACAAGTTGTATTGCCTTGTTGTCAATATCTGTAGACTCTGTAGACAATGATATATTAATCCTCTCCAACAATTGTGACTGGCCACGACAAAACCAGAAACAAGTCTCCCTGGGGGCGTTTTGAGTTTATTTACAGATTTTGTGTGGATTCTATGCTTTCTAATGATGTCGAACACATAGAAGAAGAAAAAAATGAAGAAGATATGGCCATTTGAATGTTGGCACTTTGCACACAAGATTAGTGAGAAAACAGGCCTCAAAGTTTCAGAAGAACTGCCCCCATACCTGATGAGCTGCTTGGGGGTGTTAACAAAGGCTGTTAATTTCCATTACTTTGCGATAACCCCACCTCCTTAACATTGACTGTCAACATGTATGAATGAGAAGAAGGGCCTGAAGAAAACCCAACATAAATAAATATTTTATTTCAGGTGTTAAACCAACTAGATCCAGTTAGTCAGTGAGACACACACCACTGCTCACGGAAGACCCACCCGGTCACCGTCATAGCACACTAAGTACAGCTGCAGCACCTCAGTGTAGTGCCGGGCAGACCCAGATCTGCGTGCTGGTGTGCAGGTGTCCAGGATAGGGCGTGGCAGAGCAGACTAACAAGTGTGCAGTCGACAACAAGGTCTATCAGATCCATCATATTACACTGCAAGCCTTAGAACCACTTCACAAAAAATTCTTTATGGCTATGTATCGTAATCATAACAAGCTGAATTCAAACACAAAGTGTACCATTTTAAAAACTCAGAAACATCTACTTAAAGCATAGGATGGTTTGGTATATTTAGCAAAAAAAACCATAAATGACTATTTTGTAAGAAATGTATGTTTTTTTTAATTTTTTTATGATTTTTCTCCATTTCTGCTCTGGCGACTTTTTCCTGGTTTTGCTGTGGCACGTCACAATTGTGCATTGATGTCCTCTGCTTTTTCCTCTACGTGCCGAGTGATGGTGCTAGCCGAGGAGGCTCCTGTGCTATCTTTTTAACCTTGACGTCTCCTAAAATTTCATGGCAAATGTCTTTAGTGGCGGGAAAGATCAGTTCTTCACCATTAGTAAATGGCTTCTTTGCCTTAGCAGTATGGTAGTGTGCACTCACATTTTTTGATGTGGTGACCCAGTAAATGCTTCTTTCCTTCTTGTGCGCACTTTTTTTCTTTCAAAATACTGAAAAGACTTGTCTTTTAATGGAGGGTGCTTGGTCTCCAAATATTGAAGCAGCTTTGAAGGCTTTATTGCCTCATTAGAAAGCTGGTTGCCACATATTATGCAGAGCAGACTTGGTGCATGGAAATCCATATTTTAAGTGGGACTTCTGGTTTTAACTTTTAAATGCAGCTTTCCTTTTCTTGGAAGTTATAGGGTCTTCCGTTTCCTCAATTGGCATTTTCCCCCGAAAAACAGACTTTCCAGAGACGTTTATGATTTTTACTGATTTTGCTTGTGAGTTCATTTTGAGCGGTAAACCCATGGACCGACACAAGTGTCTTGACATACATCAAGAGTGAGTCTTAGACGGATGTCGTGGAAAGAATCTAGTCATTTTCCAAAAAAAAAAAAAAAAAAAATCATTGTTCCATTTTCGCTAATCTTGTAGGAAAATTTTACTGTTTTAAAAATTGTAATAAATAAATCTGAAAAAAATTACTTTTAAAAACATATAATTAAATGTATTCAAAAAAAATCACTGGTTTTATCTTTTTTTTTTTTTTTTTTTTTTTTTTTTTTTGATGAACAAAACAATGAACAATATGCTCTGTCTTCATTGCAGATCTTGAGAGGCCTGCCCTTCTTGGATGCCCAACCACAGTGTTTTACCAAGGTTTCATCATGAACCGGAACAAGCGTGAAAAGGAGTATTACAGCATAGATGTGGGGGATTCAACTTTTACAGTCTTGAAGCGCTACCAGAACCTCAGACCTATTGGATCCGGAGCACAAGGAATTGTGTGGTAAGTTAAGGTTTTTGATGTTGACAAAAAATTGCCATTTTTCCAACTACACCCATTTGAGGATATTCAAGTATTTTTAAAAAATGTTAGGTTTTATGTTCTACCTTTGCTCTGTTGAATAGGATATTTACTGTTGTCTAAAACTGATACAAAAGAAACACCAGCAACAAAGAAGACTTCTAATGTGGCTCCGTGTCAGTCGTCGCTCCGTCCCTTCCTACTTCATGTTCGTTTCGAAAACAAAATGAGGAATTATTGGACGTGATTGACAGTGATCTGTTCGTTTATATTTACACTATTCCTTACTGTTTATACTAAACTTTCACCTAAACATTTTGGCCAAGTTTTGCGGATTGTAATTAAAAAAAAAAAAAAAAATCACAACCCCTCCATACAGCTCCCTGGGGTAGCAACATAGAGTTTTTAGAATCGTGACGTCATTTCCATGTGATGGAAGATGTGGACCGATGTATCGGACAGCATAAATTGGCTCCAGTTTTCTTAATTTTGGGAGATCGGTCGATACTTGCATGTGAAATCAATCTTATTCACTGATTTTATCTACCTCTGCAAAAGTCTGAATATCCGCCTCTGTTCCTTTTTGCTCTTTTTTAACAATAGGCACCCCACTGTTGCCAACTTAGCAATTTTGTCGCTATGTTTAGCGACTTTTCAGTCAAAAAAGTTGGTATCAGCCAAAATTGGAATCAGAAGGTCAGGCTCTTTAAAGATTGGTTATTGGCCAGAAAACTGCAATCGGTGCAACCCTAGTTTTTGACGTTCATATCTTTGTCCAAACTCGTATGTGTTCATTCGATCTGTTCCTGTTCGTTTGTAATTGTTTTCTGACAAATTTTGTTATTTTGCAAAATGAACTGAAATCTATATTAAAAAATAACTGTGATCTTCAGAGATAACGAACTAAAAATGATACAGAACATTGTTTTTTACTGGATTCATCACTGCTACCTGCATTTTCTTTTTTCTCTTTTCTTTTTTCTCTTTTCTTTTCTTCTTTTTTATTTTTTCTTTTTTCTCCTTGTCCCATCAGTTCAGCGTATGACCACAACTTGGAGAGGAATGTTGCCATCAAGAAGCTGAGCCGGCCCTTTCAGAATCAAACCCATGCCAAACGGGCCTACAGAGAACTGGTGCTCATGAAATGTGTCAACCACAAGAACGTAAGAGCTCCAGTTTTGTTGTTGGAATGTTACTTTTTGGTTTTTAATGATAACAGGATTAGAGCTGGCTTTAAATGAACAAATATATCTTTCAAATCTGAACCAGTACAGCATCCAGTGTGACGAACATGGAAGAATCAGTAGAGAGGACGAGATGTTTGGATGGAGCAAAGCTGACCCTGAGGAAATCTCTGGAAAATGTTAACCAGCACTGTGCATCCCTCTACATAGGCTGTATCTAGCTTCATTGTAAAACATCATTTACTGATATGTGGCCATATTCATGGAGACATAAAGCGCTACTGGAAAGTCAGCTGTAAACGAGAAAGCTGTCAGCGCATCATTATACAATAATCCAAAACTACAGATAGGGTTTTTTCTCTTCTGCTGTTTACTCATAATTTTTCAGAATCAGTTTTATTAGTCAAGTTTGTGTTTACAAACAAGGAATTTGACTTTGGTTTCCACCTTTAGAGAAAATAAAACAAAAGATAAAAGGAACAGTATGTACCTGTAGGTGTAAGTACAGCCAATCTTTTATATGAAGAAAAGAAAAAAGAAAGGCAGGTTGTGGTCTTGCAAATTAGCCTATTTAGTTTCACAGTGGAGTACCTCACTACTCAGGCTGGAAGGAGTTCATTGTGTTCATCGGGGGGGGGGCGCAATTAGCGCTCTGTAGCGCCAACCTGAAGGTTAAAATCTGAACGGGTTATGTCCAGAATGTGTGGGGTTTGCAGAGATGTTGCGAGTCCTGGATGGAGTCGGTCTGAAGGCTAACCCTGCTGTCGTTGTTTTGAAGTTTTCCATTTTATTTCCACAGATCATTGGTCTATTAAACGTATTCACACCACAGAAGACACTGGAGGAGTTCCAAGATGTGTGAGTATTACAGGCAGCTCACATGTTTTCGGGGTTATTTGGGGTTGTGAGGTTTAAATTATTGGTTGGGAATAGGGCTGCAACTAACAATTATTTTAGTAATCGATTATTCTCTTGATTATTCCGACAATTAAAAATTCTGTAGATTTTTCATTTAAGCCTTTTTTATACAATATTAAAAATACATTAAAATATGCAAATAAACAAACAATTCAAATGCTTTTTTAAATAAGAAAATAAACATTTTATTGCTTAAAATGCAATTTTATTTTTTAAGTGAATTTGAACCAAGTCACTTTAGGAGTTTTGGGTAAAACATATTTATAGACAAAGGTGTTTTTATCCTAACTACAAAATGTATATATATTTTGTCCAGTTTTGGCTTAATTACTGCTCTGAATATGTTGTTTTTTTAAGAAATGGCCTTTTTATGAGTCTGTATACTCCAGTTAATGATTAATCAATTACTAAATTAGTCGAAAATTACTTCAATAATCCATTCATCACAATTAATTCTATTAATAATTTCCACCCTAGTTGGAAAACAGTTGGCTATAAAAAGCGCATATTATACCTGTTATTTAGATGTTCTATATGTCAATGGACTGAATGTATGGAGTGCTTTTCTAGTGACACTGACCAAAGTCTTATTCACCCAACTGCTTTCACAGTTTTCACACACTCATACACAGTTTTGCAGATTATTAGACAACATGGGCTCAAGTGCGTTGCTCAAGGGCACATAAGCATTTGTCAAAGAACAGCTAGAATCAAGCTTCCAACTAACCCCCTCTAAAAATGCCTGACAGGCACATACTGCAGTTCAGCTGGAACCTAAAAACCCTATGATTTCCTTTGTCTCCCAGCAACCAGCACTGCCAGTCAGCCCCAGTGGTTTGCACAGCGTTTACTTCTTGCTATATTAAAGTAGCCTAAAGAAGTAAACATCTCTAATGAGGGTAGTACAGTGATTTTTAAAAGATTTTGCTAACATAGAAATAATTTCTTTATTTGTTGCAGCAAAGAAGATGGAACTCCTGTCTGTAGCACAAATATATACATTTATGGTATTTAATCTGTGATTAATTCACAGAGGTTATATTGTATAACATAAATAAAGCGTCTCCAGATTGCGAGGCAGCATGTAGCATTAGCATATTTTTCATAAAGATAACTGAGAGTACTAGAGCCCAGTTTAGAGCTGATTCTCTGGGAGTTGTGGATGTTTGTGCGCATGCTTTGGTGTATAATCGCTGTAAAACATTCTGACATAATCAAAAAAAAAAAATAGCTTTAAAGAGAACATTGCCTCTCCCTGGCTGAAGGTGGAAGTCTTTGATTTATTTAAATTGGTCGCAGTCACACATTTCCTCTCAGTCTGGAGTCTAGAGGTGTGCGATACCGTATATTATGGTATTGATCTGATACCAGATAAAAACAGGACCAGTATCACTGATACGATACTTTTTATTATTAAAGTTTGATATAACATTAAACTTTTGACCGTTAGGTATTTTTCTGATTTTTTTTTCCTTTGAATTATTTTTGCTAAAACCTGGTACAGAATTTGGACAAAGTTAATAGGTGTCTACAAAATACTTTAATACCATATTACCATGATAAACAGAAACTATGGGAAAAAGAACAAATTTGTGTGCATTTGTTCCTAAATAAAGTGCAAAAAATGATCACTTGAGAGCAAAACAAAACGAAATCTTTTTTGAGTTAGGGTTGAGAAACTACAATACAAAAATGAAACAAAATTTCAACAGGGAATCTGAAACTTAAGTATCGATCTTACCACACTAATATTGATCCGGTACTAGTACTGACTCAGTATCGATATGATTGATATTTTGGATCAGTCCGCCCACCTCTACTGCAGTGTATGTTCTTTTCTTCACAAGCATATATAATAGAATATAATCGCTTAACAATCTAAGATGCTACATAAGGGATTGCCATTGAAATGGTTGTGAGAAATACCAGTTTTTCCAAAAACTGTAGCATATCTCAGTATGAAATTTCATGAGGTCATATCAGATTACACCATTTGCAAACAATGACATTCAGTCCTTATTAATCATCTGACCCAGTTTGTGTAGACTCCGCCTCTAGATACCAACGTTACTGGTGTAGCTTGAGCCGAGTTCTGGGTGTCCATGTGTGGAAACTAGTCTTTAAACTTCCAGAGGGGAACACTCTGAGATGTGAGCGAAGTGATTGTTTTATGAAGTATGATGAGAACTAACATGATTAATGCAACACAAAGAGAGAGTGTGTGTAATAGAGAGAGTAAGGCTGTGTGTTTCTGTGCGGCTCCGTCTGCCTGATTGGAGCTAAAAGGAAAGTGGACAAATTATTGCCTGAGGGCTGAAAGACTAAGTCAGCGTTCGAGGATGAAGACTCCATTTGGCTTGTTGTTTGTTTCCATGAATGCACGCGTGCGTCACATGAGCCACGTCTTGACTGCATGTTGAAATTTGTGAAAATGTGAATTTCAAAAGCATGTAATTCTGACCTTTGTTCTCTATTTTTAGACGATTGTATTTCCAGCTGCTGCCGAAAATGCACATGGCATGCGGTGTGGACTAAATACAGTATTAGGTCACCTCGTACAGCTCGCTTTAAGACAGCATGGGAAGGCTATGAATGGTTGTCTGGTGCCTCCTGTGTGTGGCTCTATGTTAACATGAGTTGTTTGCCTGCAGGTATCTAGTGATGGAGCTGATGGACGCCAACCTGTGTCAGGTGATCCAGATGGAGCTGGACCACGAGAGGCTGTCCTACCTGCTCTACCAGATGCTGTGTGGGATTAAACACCTCCACGCTGCGGGCATCATACACAGGGTTGGTCCTCCTGATAGATACAATCTGCTGGGCGGTCATCACTGACTGGTGGTGTGGCTCATTTATACTCTTCAATCAAGTTGCAAGTTGCAAGAGCAGACGCAGCCAAGCGCGTGCCAGAACATGTATCGAGCGAGGGCTCGCATTCTCACTGCGCGCACAACGCCAACCTGAGCGCGACTATATGCTTAATTATATTTGGGGTTCTCATGGCGTTTGCGCGAACCGAGGAAACGGTGTGGCTTTTAAACTTCACGCCTACCTTGGTGAAAAGCAGCCTTCGTTGACAGATGTTAAAAATACCGGTGTTACATCGATCCACATTACTTCATCAGACACCGCTTCCATCCGGCCCCCGCACCACCCACGCGCACGTTTGGGAGACCCAGGGGAAACGGCACCCGATGGGGAACGCGGACCGACGCAACACTGGCCTCATTCCCAGTTCCATGCATCAACTATAAACCCGTCTTTGCTATACTGGTGTGTGTGTGTGTGTATATATATATATATATATATATATATATATATATATATATATATATATATATATATATATATATATGTTTAAAAAAAAACTATGTAAAATATATAAAAAAGCAAAAGGGAGTAAGTAAAGCCAGGCAGCAAGCCATGTTTATAATATACGGGGGGTAATGCAACCACAAATTGCCCGACATTAAGCTGTGTTGTGCTGTTCAGAACGTATCAGGCTTGAACTAAAAATGCATTCAGCTTAACCTTCCTTCGGTACCTTTCTTTTGCCTTTTCTCTCCCTCTACTTCGGACTGTCGTCTCTCGTTTTTCTTCACTCCTGAGAGCAGCACGCTGACTGGCAGGGGCCAGCAGCGATTTTTTTTTTTCAAAATAAAGTAAATTTTAATGTTTCATATTTAAATTAATTTCAAACTCTGATCAAGGTCCGTATAAGTGAGCAAATATAGGCTATATATATATATATATATATATATATATATATATATATATATATGTATGTATCTCATATGCTTTCCATTGTTTTAACATATATTGAAAATTAAGAAAAAATCGTTCTGAAGGTGTGGGGGCTTTTATTTTACTGTTGCGGTGCGCCACGATCGATTACATGTAGAGGAAACTGGTATTTAAACCTTGACCTCAGTAGCAATTCAGCTGTTTCAACAGTTAAAAATTGGGTAAAAATTTATTATTACGAAACTGAAAACTGCAATTTTCAGTGTGAAAACGTGTGGAGTTTTGAGACGAATGTGTAAGAACGATGAAGTGACACAAACTGATGCAGAATATTTGGTTTGCTGCAATGGACCAAAATCCATCAGCTCATTTTTAATGGTTTGTTTTTTGGTTTTTTTTTGGTGCAGGACCTAAAGCCCAGCAACATTGTAGTGAAGTCTGACTGCACACTGAAGATCCTGGATTTTGGCCTGGCCAGGACCGCTGCCACTGGCCTCCTCATGACGCCCTACGTAGTGACCCGTTACTACCGCGCCCCTGAAGTCATCTTGGGCATGGGTTACCAGGCCAACGGTAAGTCATGAAGAAGGAGGGAATGGCCAGTGAGGGACTGCTGTCTGGGCTTCTGCATGTCCCTAATGCCCCCCCGCTGAGGTGTTTCAGGAGCACTTCCCAAACAAACACACACACTCGCTGATTCTGTAAAGGTTAGAGTCGGGGGGAGGCGGGGGGGGTTGGCATGTGGGGCATCCTTGCTTTGTAGGGGAACTTCCTGTGTGAAGACTCTGGTGGCGGCAGCAGTGCTTCAGCATGCGTTTGATATTTTATTCAAGAGTTGCTGGTTTTGAGCTTAATAAGGCCTGGCTAAAAGCTGCCAGTATGAAAACAGGCACCAGCGCATGATTCAGCAGTTCTGCCTTTGGATCTGCCTAGAGATGTTTCAGACTTTTCCACATTTTGTCACATTCCAACTTCTATTTTATTGCCATTTTATTTAATAGACCAACATCACTGTGAATTGGAAGGAAAATGATACATGGTTTTCAAAATCTCTTGCAAATAAAAGAGAAAAGTGTGACTCGTATCTGCATTCAATTCTCTTTACTCTGATACGTTTAAACACAACCCAATCCAAGCAGTTGGACCAAGGAACCAACCTGTATGGAATTTAATCTGAGTATAAATCCAGCTGGTTTGTTAAAGAAAAGTCAGCGATGAAGTTGTTGAGCATCTTAAAGCAGTTAGGTTATAAGAGAATATCCACAAACCTGCCAAACATGGCTGTCCACGAAAACTGACTGGCCTGGCAAAGAGAACACTCCACTAATCTGCTCTGTATGGAAGACTGACAGCATCTTGAACACATTAGTGGTGGCAGTAACATACTGTGGGGATCACAATCTTCAAAGGTCAAAGTTGATAGGAAAATGGTAGAGACACGACAGCGATCCCAAAAATACATCCAAAGCTCCAGTGTAACGATCAAAGCATATTCACACTGCAAAAACACAAACTCTTCCCAAGGATTTTTGTCTAGTTTCAAGTCCAAATATGTTTGTACACTTGAAATAAGACGAAAGGTTACAAATAACTTTTTAGGAAGAGATAAAAGCTTGTTTTAAGTCAATAATTCATGAATATTGATAGAAAGTGCTAGTTCCAGTGGCAGATTTTCGAAAAACGCCTTGTTTTCTGTATTTTCTAACTTATTTTGAGAAGGTTATTTTTTCCAGTGCAAATGCTGGAATGGTCTAGTCAAAGTCGACACCTAAACTCAGTGCTGAATCTTGTTCTGTTCACTGACACTCTCTATCTGCTCTGACTGAGCATGAACTTTATGGTCAAAAAGGTCCATCTGTAGATACATAAAACAGCTGTAGCAAAAGGCTTCAGCAGAGGCAGTTCTACAGAGTTTTTACTCAGGGGGGCTGAATACAAATGAGCAGCTCAAAGTTTTATTTCTAAAAAAGATGTGGAAAACCACATTTCATTTTCCTTCTCCTTCTCCTTTGTGACAAAATACAAAAAGTTGAAGTGACCTGAATGAATCAATTCCGCTAAAATCAGGGCCAGAATTTGTTCACCGTGTATCTTGAGGAACAGTCCTTTAGAGAAGCTTAGTAAACAGAGTGAGCTCCTCCTGGAGGAATGACAGGTTTCCATTTTTCCTTCTTAATCAAAATGGCGTCTTCCTGAAATCAAGTCTGTTGTTGATCTTGCAATATTTCCCAGGTCTTTAACAGTAAAACACTGACCCTAATTTTTCCTGCTGACCTGTTGCATCTGTGGCCCCCTCTTTTCTCCCTCCTTTAACGCTGCGCACATGTAGTGGATATTTGGGCTGTGGGCTGCATTATGGCAGAAATGGTCCGCCACAAAATCCTTTTTCCTGGAAGGGATTGTATCCTTGAGCTGCTTGACAGAAAGTTTGCACAAAGTCTTTCATGTTAACTTTTTCTCCTGTCAAATGCAACTATTAAAATTCAATTTCTTTGATTTCCACCCCCTTTCCCGCGGCACTGTGACTTGCAACCTCCCACCTGCTGTCCCTACGGATACACAGACAGCTCTATCCACTTGAGCAGCAATATTGTCGCTAGAGGCACCGTGACTGTCACATGAAATACCTGAATAGAATTTTAATAGTTTGCTTTTCAACAGAAGAGAACTCAAACACCATAAATTAGCCGTATTTATCCTACTGCTGTTATTTATAGTTTCATCAGTTGAAAGAAATGCATCTTGTCTGGTTATGTTTGCATGTAATTAAATTTTAAATATCTACAGTGGACTGCAGTGAGGATATAGCTGCATTTCTACATAAAGACAAGTGTCAGTGTCTCACGTTTTAAGGGATTTCTCAACATCACAAGAAAGAGGAGTTAAATGACGCATCATAAATTTTAGTGCACCGATAAATCGGCCGGCAGATAAAATCGGCCCAATCTCCTTAATTTTGGGAGATTGGTAATTGTTGATGCTTGCATGTGAAACTGATCTTATCTACCTCCACAAAGGTCTGAAAATCAGCCACTGTCCCCTTTTGCTCTGCCGTGAAAGAGGGCCGACTGACAGACCCGCCCACCAGGTCACACCTGAACATGCGCGGCGAACAAAAGGCTCCGTTCACACAGCAGGCAAATGTGACCCAAATCTGCTTTTTTTTTTTTTTTTTTTGTCCACATACAACCTATACTTTTTGACAGTAGTGTTTCCACTCCCCCCCAAAAAAAATCTGATTTGTGCCACTTCTGTATATGGTACTAAATTGGATATGCATCCGATTGTTTTCAAAGCATCTGCAGTCTGACCAGTCATGTTGGTAGGGGTGTCTCGATCTGATATTGCGATCAGAAATTGGTCCGATATCAGTCAAAAATGAGTATCGGATTATATCAGCCTGCATCAAAAATCTCTGCTATAAACACGGCGATAGAAGCATTCTGCGCCAGCATTTAGTCCGCCCCAGCGTTTCTATCCAGCAACACTTGCATCCCGCACGCAGACCCATTGGTTAAACATTAATGGGTCAGTTGTTCTCATTTGTTGTTGACTATTGTTCTCTGTTTGAGTGATATCACTTGATCAAGCCTTTCCTAACATTCCACACAACAAAATAAGTAATAAAAATATATATGGTTAATTACGATATCGTTTTGGTTCAGCATCGGTATCAGCCAATACTCAAAGCTGCAATATCGGTACCCTATCGGAAGTGAAAAAATTGCATCAGGACACCCCTACGTTTTTATCCAACTTTTATGTCTTTTACTTAAAACACGTGTCGTAGTTCTGCCGTAGCAGAAACCAGATGCTGTAAATCTGAATATAAACAATGACTGAAAATTATAATTAGGAAAATTCTGAGCTTATTAAAGAAGTCTGTCATTGAAGCGCATCGCACCACAATCACACCACTCTTTGTTCCGATTATGCATAGAAACAGACTTCTCTACAGAAGTTACCATCAATGCTACAAAAAAACGCTATTTCTATTAGTTCTGCTTTCCTTTTATCCGCTTTCTTGGTCTTGTTATGATTGTGTGACGTTATTGTCGGCTGCCGTTGCTGAATAACTTTAAAATCCATAGACAAAGGCATCCGTTATTGCTTCTGTAAACAGTGCAGTGCTGTTTACACAGAAGTCTGATTGCAGTCGCATTTAATTAGTAGTGTGAACTACTACGTAAAAAAAAAATCGTATTTCAGCAAAAAATCGGAATTGAGCTTCAAGACCTGCTGTGTGAACGTAGCCATAGTCACCCCACTGTTGCCAACTTAGAAACTTTGTCGCTATATTTATAAACTTTTCAGACAAAGGATTTGGTGTCGGAAAATCTGACTTTTTAAAAATCGGTCAGCCAGAAAACTGCAATCGGTGCATCTCAAACAAGAAGCCCCTTAAAATATGTTATTAATCTCACACAGAGAGTTACAGCAGATAAAGGTTTGTGGGACCCTGACCGTTGTATGAGAATGCACCGAACCGCATGCAATCATTCTGTTGTCACGCTTGACACACACCACCTCATGTCCATCATGAGCCTTACTTCTAATTTTCCCCTTTGTTTTATGTAACGTTGTTTTACTGTTGTTCTGTTTGCTTTTTTGTTTGCATGCTAATTTAGTGGTTGTCATTTCATTTTTCAGTTGATGTCTGGTCTGTTGGATGCATCATGGCTGAAATGGTCCGAGGTAGTGTGTTGTTTCCAGGCACTGATCGTATCCTTAAGTTAAACCTCCATTCAACTGCCCCACCACTCCCACCCATCCAAATACTTAGTCTGAGTGTTTGTCTGACATCTTTGCACACAAACGTAGAATCTTAAGTCCTCTCCATGTATTAACTGAGTGATAAAGTTTCAGTTTACTTCAGCAGCTTTCAGTGTTATACATACCAATCAAACATTTTGGATTCTGAGTTTGGAGTTGGAGAGACACCTCCAGTTTTCCTTTTCAGAATTAATAAATACATTTCGGATCTTGAAGAAAGATGTCCAGGTTTAAAAAAAAAAAAATTAAAAAATTGTTTTTCTTATTATTTTGGAATGTGTAATTCAGCTTTTATAACCTAAGCTTAACCTTAACCTAACCTTAGTGTTAGATAGCTTACACACCCCTGGTGCCATGTTTTTGTGATGTAAAAGAAATGAAACCAAGATTAAATATTTAAGAACTTTTTCAACCTTTACTATGACATAAACCTGGACAAGTCAGTGGAAAACAAACCAAAATCTTTTGAGGTGAAGATAAATAAGTAATGTGACTGCATAAGTGTATACACCCTCCTATAAATGGGGAGAATTAACCCCCACATTCAAGCTCATTCCATGTCCCAAGAACCAGTTTCTGTAGCCGAGGATCAGACCACCAGGGTTCCTGCCTCCGGCCAGGGCCCATCTCATATTGTATCCGACTCTTTTGGCCACGCCCATAAGTAGTGAGCTCATGGGAAGGGGGGCCAACATTTCCTCTTCGGGCTGAGCCTGGCCAGGCCCCATGGGTAAGAGCCCGGCCAATAGGATAGTCTCCAAAGTGGGGCTCCGGTGACCAGGAACACTGTTTCCATTTTTGTTACTCATCATTAGGGGTCTTTGGGTTGCACTTTGTCTGATCCTTCACCTGTTGCCATGGGTGGCCCTACGAGAGGGAGGGAAGGGAATGAGGGAGGGAGAGGAGGGAAGAAAGGAAACAATTAATGAAACCCAAAGTTTTCCCAAAGCATGTGGGAAATTGCTCAAACACAAGGCTTCACATTATTAAAAAAAAAATCTCCACCATAACCAGAGTGAAGCATGGTGGTGGACGTATCATGCTTTGAGGCTGCTTTTCTTCTGCAGCCTTGGTCAAGGTGGAAGTATTTCTGAACAGTTCCCAATAAGTCATTGTTGGGACCAAACCCTTTATTCTTCTGCAAGGAAGCTGAAGATGAACGTCACCTTTCATCACAACAGCTCAAAGCATCCCCAAAAGAATGGCTTCACCAGAAGAAGGTTCAAGTTTTAGAATGGCCCAGTCCAAACCCAGACCTGAATATGGAATATCTAGGAGATCTGAGGTGGGCTGTTTGCAGGAGATGTCCTCACAGAGGCTGAACAGTCAAGATGAGCCTCCCCAAAAAGACTGAGTGCTATAATAATAATAATAATAATAATTAAAATATGCCTTACCAAATATTAGATTAAAGATGTACACATTTATACATCCACATTATTTAAGGCACAGTTCAACATCATAATAAAATATTAAGCCACAGCCAGCTTTTTCCTGTTTCCTTTCTCTTAAGTCAGTTTTACACATACAGTCCTCTCCTTTGCATTTATTGTAAAGGTTGAACAAAGATGTCAACAAGCATTTCTCTGTGTTATGTGTTACATCTGTATTTATGTGTTGCTGTTTTTTCTTTTTGTCTTTACAAACAAAAACAAGTTCTTATATTTCAGCATCTGGACTAGTTAAAGGTGAGCATCTCAAACTTCAGCTGACATGCAGTGCACAGCACAGGATTGGATCCCAGTGTATTCATCCCATCTTTTGCCATGTGAAAATCAATAGTGGTCTTAAGAATTTCTGACAATGTAAACAAGCCAGTATTGGTAAGTAGATCCCCTCAGCAAAGTGGTCTGTAAAACTTTCATCTCCAGAAAAATGTGTTTTCCTTTTCATCTGCACGGAACCATAAATTGATTTAATTCAAGAAAAAATTCAAAAAATTCAGGGCACTGAATCTGTGCCCAATCCTACATAATGATTTCAAACGTCCATGTTTGCACATCCATTCCTGTAGTTTTCTTAACATTTTACACACAAGATATTGACCAGTGGAACAAGGTGATCGAGCAGCTGGGGACGCCGTCTCAGGAGTTCCTCATGAAGCTCAACCAATCGGTGAGGACCTATGTGGAGAACCGGCCGCGTTATGCTGGCTACAGCTTTGAGAAGCTCTTCCCCGATGTTCTGTTTCCTGCCGACTCTGAACACAACAAGCTGAAAGGTGAGCTCCCTGTTTTCTCCCTATGGTTTCTCATCTGTTTAAAACTGGTGTGAGGTTTTAAATGTACTTACGAAACATTTTGAGACAGAAGCTACTTTTGTCCTTAGGTTAACATGATATCTGTTTGGTTAATGAATACAATTCACTTCAGTCATATTGCAATTCACAACAAATGTCATCTCAAGGGACTTGCCTAATCCAGTCATAAAGACTGATTCCAAGTGAAGTACATACATTCCAATTTGATCCTAGTTGTCAAACAGTGCAGTCAAGTTCAGTTTATTATTCAAATTGGTTAAAAAGTTATTATCTATCTCGAGCACGTAACAACATTGGAGAGGAAAATCTTCCCTTTGACATGGAGAAACCTCCAGCAGAACCAGAACCTGGCTTGGTGTGAACGGCCATCTGACACAGAAGCACTGATCCAGGGGTGCTTTCTATGTTAAGGAAAAGTAAAAACTCAGTTGCAGTCATAGCTCAGTTAGTGGCTTCTTCTAAGCTCTGAGCAGGTTTCCAAGTCTATTGGATGAAAGAGAGCAGTAAAAGCTTTGTCAGCTAAGCAGTTTCTTTTATTTAAACCCCAAATGTCCAAAGATGACAAATTCTGTCTTTTCTGAGTTTAAAGCAGAAAATTTCAAGTTTTTAATGTCTTCAAGACATGGCTGTAATCTAACTGATTGGATTAATCAGGATTTATGGATAAATATAACTGAGTATCATCAGCATAGCAGTGGAAATTTATCATATGCTGTCTAGTAATCTTACTCATTGGAAGCATATACAGACTCATTCAATGACGTAGTCTACGACTGAAAAGTCAATTTAATAGAAAAACTCAATTCACCAAGTGAAACACATTGTATAGATTATTTACACACAGACTGATGTCTTAAGGCCTTTATTTCTGTTAATTATGATGATTTTCTGATTAGTTAATGAAACATGTTTAAAATTAGACAATTACATCAGACTAATTAAAAAAAGATTTTTAATACAGAAATATTAGCTTAATGAAAAGAATGTTTCATATCTGCCTAAATGTTATTTTCAAAAGGTACTTTTAATGTGACAAACTATCCTCATTGGAACACACATTCTAACTTACTGAATATGACTTTATATGGTAAAGAGATTTGACTCAAGCACTAAACCCTGTGGTACTCCACAAGTAAGTTGTAAGTAAATGTGAAGATGATTTATGATCAACATAAATAATTTAGAATCTGTCAGATAAATAAAATTTAAACCAGCCTAGTGCTGTCATCCGAGTGCAAAGGAGCAAATCAAACATAACTTAAGAATGCCTTGTTCAAGACATTCTTAAGCTGTCCCAAGTAAGAGAAACTTACTCAAAAATGGCTGCTACACCTATAGGCTACTTGATGAAGCATAGATTTGAATCCAACTTGCAGGTTGACATTTGTCAATAGTCACTCCCTGCTTTGTCTCCCACCACTGGAAATGAATCACAATTCCAAGCCAGACCCACTCAGCTGGAACAAATTTGACATCTGACCTGATTTTTCTTCTCCCTTTCAGCGAGCCAAGCCAGGGACCTACTATCCAAAATGCTGGTAATAGATGCTTCCAAGCGGATCTCTGTGGATGAGGCTCTCCAGCATCCTTATATTAATGTGTGGTACGATCCGACCGAAGTAGAGGCAGTAAGTACTTAAACTCAAAGCAAAAACACATTAGAAACAACAGTTCATGATGGGCCTTAACTCTCAAAGCCCCAATGAAACTGCTGCATTCTGAACAGAGCTTGCCTTAGTTGTGTTTATGTAGAAAATGTGTTGGTACCAAGTCATAGCAGTCATTATATTTAAATCTTTGGGATGATTAAATGTAACTAGGGATGGGAATTGATAAAAAATTATTGAGAACGATTCCATTATCAATCTCACTTATCGATTCGATTCTGTATTGATTCTCAAGCGGAACCGTTAAGCAGGCAGGTTAACGATTCCAAGGAATTGAACTACTGAGAACCTGTTCTCCACGAGAACCGGTTCCCGATTCCTATCCCTAAGTGTAACACTCAATAGTTTTTATAGTATGTATTGTTAGAGAAGCTCTTTCTGTAGTTTCATAGACTACGGTTGCTTATATCCTTAAAAAGTCTTAAAATGTCTGACATATTTTGGAAAAAAAAAGAAAAAGTCGAATGCAAGATGTTAATTTCATCCAATAAGGTATGACTCTTGAGAAACTCCTTCCTTTGGAAACGCCTACTTCGTCTGCAGTCACACCTACTTTTTTGAGTCACGCTCAGACAACTTCATTTCGTTCTGTGACTCAAGGCGGTTGAGGCTACTGCTAACTAGCTGCTAATATACCCTTTCTAGCTAGCTAGCTCGCTTTTTTTGCGTCTATGATGGTTTAAGTGCAAATTTATCACCAGTTGGCTGGACGACGTTCATCTTCTTCGCTGTTAGATCACTTCTGTTGCTAACCGTTACGATGTTACATTCATTCTATGCATAAAAAAGCTTTGCACTGCAGGGGTTAAGACTGTAGAGAGCCATATGCAGCGTGAGAAAGACGAAGCTGCTGCCGAGAGCCACAAAGACACCAGAAATGTCACAGTTTTGCTCCCTTGCTGTGGCTAATAAAGAATAGAGAACCACATATGCAGCTACAATGACAAATAGGAAAAAGAAAAGACAAATGGGGGGGATGGTACATTTTTGTTGTGATACAGGTCTTAGATTTCTTTAGAAGGTCTTAAAAAGTCTTACATTTCAGTTGGTAAAACCTGCAGAAACCCTGTAGTCTTAAATTCTCCATTCTTAACTAGAAATAGATGTTTATGCTGAAAAATCTGGAATATTTCCCCAAAGTTCAGCCTTTAAATTCAGTAACAAAGATGAGAACCTTCCTTAGAAACACGGTGACTCATCCGAGACATCATAATTTATGGCTGTAATCAGCCAGATTGGCATGTGGAGCAAATGGCTGCTTTCATTCGTCTCCTCTGTGTCAAGAACTGATTCCTCAAAACTGAACATTCAGCTTTGACAAGTACATTTATACACACGCTGTGGTCTGGCGCCTCATTATCACATCAGTTCTCAGGATGTCTCTGAAAAAGACAGGTCATTTCTGGTCTGTAGAAACAAACTGTAAACTGTGGGTAAGAGTTAACTAAATGTGTAGATGCTTAAAGGCAAGAAAAGATTAACGAAGTGTATAAAGCATAAAATGAAAACTGAGAGCTACTTGTTTTGAATACATAATAGTGTAGGTTTTTTTTGTTTTGCCCTAAACATTTACAGTTCTTTGCAAATGTATTCACACCCCTTGACCTTTTCTACATTTTATCCTGTTACAACCAAACACCATGATTCAGCATAAATTCGATCAGCACCATCACATTGTAGCTTTGGCTGTTTTGGGCTGTTTTCTTGCTGGAAGGCAGCCCTTGTCTTAGATTTTTTTTTTGCAGCTCTTAACACAGGGGTGTCCAAAGTGGGGTCCGGTTGGCCATGTGCGACTTTTTGAATAATTTTATGTGGCCCCCGACCACAATTCCAAAAATTGCTTAAATTAGGTTTGTCAATTCAGGTGATTCAAACAAAGTAAAATCTGCTTAACATGGAACATGTAAGGTGCCATCCAAAGTATACAGGTTTTTTTTTTTTTTTTTTTTTATAAACCATATTTTTATTTTACTTGAACAGTAACAGTAACACCTCCAGTGACTTTTACTGAGAAGCACACCTGGGCACAACCATTTATCAAACTTAGATAAATAAAGCATTGTATGCAGGTTTTTTTCTGTTTTGTTTGTTTGTTTAACAGGGCAAACCTGCGAGAACCTTTTCATGTCGAGGTTCTATGGGGCTTTACAGATCCCCTTTCTACAGAAATCAAACCACAATGCTTGTTTCATTAAAATATTGGTTTATTTATTTGTTTTATTTTGAAGCTGGTAAAAATGGAAAAACAAAAGGATAAAATAGTTTTTTCAATTTATATGAAAAAAAAAAAAAAAAATCTAAATTTTGTGGCTAGTTTCAAATTTGGCCCCCGTGGCAAAAAGTTTAGACAGTATAGTTGTAACAGGTTTTCTTCCAGTATTTAATTCCATGCATCAGTCCATTAATGATGTTACTGCCTCCATATCTCACCTTGTGGATGGTGTGCTTAGGGTCATGTACAGGGTTAATTTTCCCCATTATTTATCTATGTTTAAAGTAATCTTTTAATTTGACCAACATGTTTCTTTTGACTGGATGTAATATCTGTCTTGAAGTGGCCCAGCCAGAATCCCAACTTGAATCTCATTGAAAATCTGTGGAGGGTGCTGCAGATTAGGGTGATGGTAAGGAGGCCTTCCAAACTCAGTAACTTGAAGCTGCTCTCCAAAAATAAACTAAATCATTTTCGACACAAACATTTTTTTATACAATGTATTTTTTGAAAACAACAACCCCCCCCCCCCCCCGATAGTGTCAAATTGTTTTATTATCTTTTGAAAGAAGGCTTTCTCTTTTCCTTTCAGAAAATATGAATAATTTTGAGTCCAGAAACAGAACAGCTGCTTTCATTCTGAGATTAGCAGCAGTTGCTAAGTAGCACACAGGTGCCATTTGCTAACCGCGTGGCTTCTGAAGGCGACTGGTTCCAGTGAATTCCTTCAGGAGACTGAATAGAAATGCTCCCCACAGTTTCTGACTTTTTAAAAAATCTTTTGTAAATCATGCTTCCCTTTTCTTCCACTGAACAATATCCACTACTTTGTGTCGATCTACAACAGTAAACCAAAAATACATACAAGGTTGTGTTTGTAAAGAGAAAAAAAATGTATCCACACTTTTGCATGGCACTGTAAATGTAGGATGATCGCAAGGGAAGTTTTTAAATGGAGTACTGCCTTAATTTAGTAAATTCATTTCATCCAAACCTGGAGAAACTTTCCTAACAGCCTAACCACATCCAGAAATCTGCCTTAACAGGAGAAATGTGTATTTCCAGCACATAGGTGTTAAGGATTGTAACTAAAAAATCTCATTCTCAGTTCATCATCATTCACCGTGAAATAGACGGTCGTTTAACATTGACTATTTTTGCATCCTGCTGTTTGTTGTTGAGAAGAAACATTTGACAGGGAGACTAAAGCCACATGTTTGTGTCTCTGCCTTGTTTTAAAGCCACCGCCTGCGATCACAGACAAGCAGCTGGATGAGCGAGAGCACACAGTGGAGGAGTGGAAAGGTAAAGGAGAAGCTCCCGTCTTTTTTCACACTCCTGCTGCACACTGTCAGAAACCATTAATATCCTTATATGGAATGAGTAGTCCTAGTCTTGCAGTGGAATTCAGGGATGTGGAAACTTCAGAGTGACACATACAGCTTTGAAATATGCCTGTGACAACAGTAACAAACAATTATTTGCTTTTGTGGGTCATTTCACGGTATTTGCAGAGGCAAACATTCATTTTCTGTAGAATTTTAGACTGAACCAACCTGCAGAATGCTGCTGTCGCACATTCAACAAACGTCAGTTCACACAGTCAATAATCTGCACCATTATTTCTGCCATTTCTTTAATAAATCCCCTTTGTGGCTGCACAGTGGAATAGTTGGTAGCACTGTTACCTTGGAGCAAGAAGGTCCAGAGTTCAAATCCGGGCCTGGGGTTTTTCCACCATGGAGTTTCCATGTTTTCCCTGTGCATGTGTGGATTGTCTCACGCTTCCTCCAACAGTCTAAAAACATGACTTTGTAACCCAAAGTCATGTTTTTTTTTGTTTTTTTTTTTATCCCTCCAGATTGTCCCTAGGTGTGCCTGTGTGCACAGATAAGGGGGTATAGACAACAGATAGATTGATGGATGCTCCTTGCTAGACTCTGGGAATTTTGCACTTTATATTTCATCATTTATCACATGGAATAACCTGGCAAAAGATACTGACTGTTAAAAGTCTTGTAGATTTATTAGGTACATTTAAAGTGTTTTAAAATATAGAAACAATCCCATCTGACATGTTTTGTTTCACGCCATCTGAGACAAATCAGCAGGGCTGACTGGGCTCAGCAGAAGGTGTCTGCATCGACTGAATCACACAAGTTGTAAAGAGTGGTGATCACTAATGACGTTGCTTTTAAGCTGTAGTCCTTCTCCCCTAGGCCTCCGCTCACTTCTAAGACCTAGACCACACGTAGCCGGATACCTGGAAAAACAAAGACGTTTTTCTGGTTTTCTGGTCTTTCATCCAATTTAAAACTCCGTTTGATATCACTAAAAACGATGATTTATAAAAACTCCAACCAAAGTGAGGATTTGAGAAAACTCTGTGTTTGTGTTTGCATGTGTACATGGCAGAACGGAGATTTAGGGTCTCGCGCATTACAGTCAAGTAGTTCAACCTATATATCAGTCCACACAAATGAACCTCCTGGCGCCATGTTTAATTCCTAACAGGAAGTCGTGGTTGTTTTGAAACAATCTGATTGCCTGACATAGGTTTTAGCTTTGAGCTACACTGCCCCCTGTTGGTTTGGCATGTTTAAAACAACGCTCAGCAGCAGATTTATTAGGGTTTATGTGGATGTAAACTTTTCTGAAACCGGTCCCATGTGTGCGATATTGTTTTTTAAACGATGTAGTGGAGATATTTGTTTTTATAAACACCCGGCTACATGTGTACAAGGCCTGAATTCAAACTGTTCCTAAATAAACATTGGTGGAAGAAAGCCTCCGCTGAGCTGATCAAGCCATGGTGATTTGTTGGATTTCAAACTAATGTTGTTTGACAGAAAATGTCACTTCTGTTTTTAACAAACAGATGATCTGGCATGTTTCCACTTTTTTTCTACACTAAATAATTTAAAGTGCATTTTCAAAGTAACTTAAGTGTTTACATGACCATCATGCACAAAAAGACTACATTTAGATTACCCAAATCTTTTAAATGAATGAACTGGAGAAAAATGAGTATCTTTGTTTCATTTATGCAGAGTTGATATATAAAGAAGTGCTGGACTGGGAGGAAAGGACGAAGAATGGCGTCATCAGGGGACAGCCTGCATCTATAGGTTGGTGGAGTGTTATTATATTTGAGCAATGCTCCTGTTTTTTTTTATTCAACCCTTTACACTAACTCTTAAATTGTGTCACATTTCCATATAATACTCCTGTAATCAAAATTGGCATCCCAGTTTAGCTACATCTGCAGATGTAAAGTTTTAGCAATGCACAAATATCCATGTTCTTGACTGTTGTTGCCCTTAATGATGCTTCTTGTTCAACCGCCTTATTTTCTAGAAGCTTGCTACAGATTTTAGTAACTGCGCTTTCTGAGGTTCTGGAAAGTACTTGTGCTAAAAAAGAGGAAGGTGAAAATGCAGTTGTTCTCAAACTGGAAGCTGCGCTTTACCCGAAACTTTCAATGTAATTCTGTGTGTTTGGTAAAGGGCTCTTGAATGGAAACATATGTAAACAATAAAGTGAGTCTGTTAGGATAAAGCTTTGTGTTGAGCCACACAGTTTACTTGGTTAGAGAGTAACTTATGTGGAACTAATTGTTAGTTAACTATCTAAGAAGAAATTCCTGATTACAGTTTGTTTAAACTACTACATTTTTAAAAATAATTGATGGCCAAAAACCCCTGATTGTTACGGTGGCCCTGAAGGGTCAACAAAATGCAAATACTACAACAGAATTTATGCTAAAATGCAATTTATGTTCAATTGGAAGTTATTCTAAACATGCTAGCGTAACTTTGTTGTGACTTTTGCATTTTGTGACGCTTCGGGCCCGCGTAGATTTTGCACTTAGCTCTTATCTGTAAAAGAACTATGAAATAACTGTCACCTAAAATATTTAACATAAAAATAACCAGGAGTTTATGATGAGTTAATTTTTTGTATTAATTATTGATAAAGGTATATTAGGTATTTAGCTCTAGGTAATAGTAAGCAGTACTTCATTTAACTATTAATTAGCCTTTTATTTGACAAATTTCCTCAGTTTATTATTAGTTAAACATAGTTAGGAATTTATCTTGATTAACAATTATTAGAATTAGCGGTGCGTCGATAAATCGGCCAGCTGATAAATCGGCTCCAATTTTTTTTTTAATTTTGGGAGATCAGCTGATACTTATGCGAGAAACCGATCTTCTCTACCTCCGCAAAAGTCTGGAAATCAGCCACTGTCTCCTTTTGCGCTGCCTTGAGAGAGGGCCGACTGACGACAGTTAACAATATTCGCCCCACTGTTGTCACCTTAGCAACTTTGTTGCTAAATTTAGTGACTGTTCAGACAAAAAAATCTGTATCGCCATAATTGAAATCGGCAGGTCAGGCTTTTTAAAGCTGCAATCGGTGCACCCCTAATTAGAATTATTGCCTGTATTGTTCAAAATTGTATTTATTTAGCTAATTTGGTTGCCCTTATTATAAAATGTTACCTTCATAGTTTTCAGAAGGTTCTAGTCGTATTTCCCATATGCAGCCTCTGAGCAGTTCAGATTGTCCAGATTGCTGTAAATGACTGACCGCTGGCCTTTTCCTGTTTCTCATAGTACAGGTGCAGCAATGAGCAGCAGCCCTCAGCAGCAGCACCAGCACCAGCCCTCCACGTCCTCGTCCACCTCCACCAACGACGTCTCCTCCGTATCCTCCGACCCGACCCTGACCGACACGGACAGCAGCCTGGAGACGGCCAGCGCCGCTAAGGCCAGCGGCCCCGTGGGCTGCTGCAGATGACTATCACGCTCTCCCCCAGGTCCTGGCGCCAGGCCTGCTTCGTGGTCACCCCTTCGGACCACCAGCTCAACACTGGTGCTTGTTCCAAACCATAGTACCTTCCTCCTTTCTGTGCTTGTGTCTAGTAGTATAGCGTATTAGTCAGATAGCTGTTTAAGAAATATGTCTGAAAGAACAGATCTTCGTCCTGTTTTCTTTTGAAATAATCATTAGTAGTCTTTTATTTTTGTTTAAAATATCAGTTTATTTTTAGTCTATAATTTATTGCTGCATTTTTTTATTTTTTTTTCAGAAACCAATAATGGTTATCACATTTTTAATTCAGTTTGTACTGACAGTAAGATCTGTAAAATGTTATAATCTGATCTATTTTACTTTTGAAAGATCTCTTTTGACAGTTTATTTTTACTTAAGCTACTGCTTTTACAACTCGCCATATAATTGTAGATGACGTTTGTACAGATTTAATGGTAGCTGTTAGTTTTATCTTCAACACAAACTTTCGGTGAGCCATTGAAACCTAATTTAATTTCCAGATGTATCGTCTTTGATCTTCCCTTATATGATTTTTGTCTAATATATTATGGATATTGATTTGATTTCTTGTTGCATATGACATATCCATTTATTTGAAACAACGTAATTTAGATTCATTTGTAAAAAAAAAAAAAAAAAAAAAAAAAAAAAAAAAAAAAAAAAAAAATTGCTCATGAGTCACTACTACTTCTTACATTGTAAAGTTTCACTTTTTATGAATGCTTTATAATTTTCATATTTTTCACTTCCCATTTGAAACAAAATGCTGAGATTTGGTTGAGTCTCCGTTGTCATATTCAGACTACAGGAGGGAAGACGTCGGTTCAGCAGAAGGAATTCCTTCTTTATTTTTAAGTGCTTTAGAGTTCCTCTTTTGTCCAAGCGAGCGACATTGTGGAGGGAGCCAGTTAGGTGGAATAGTTCTGGTTACAGATCCGGACTTTGGAATGATTCTTTGCTGTGCTTTGAGAGTTTCTTTAAAAACGTAGAGTTGTGTGAAGTTTGTGAAGTCGGTGATGGAGAAACTAGAATGTGCTTCTGTAAAGTAGGGAATCGTGATATTGAGAAAGCAGGCGACAATGCGGTGCATCTCAATACATCTGAATATCATTAAAAAGGTCATTTATTTTAGTTATTAAAATTTCAAAAAGTTCAACTCTTATTCTATGGAATAACTATGCACAGCGAATAAAATATATTAGTATTTACTTCTGTTAGCTTTGATGATTATGGTGAACAACTAATAAAAACTCATTTCAGATCAGTTAAATATTACATAAAACCAGAAATGTTGACCTACTGAAAAGTATGTCCACGTACTGTACAGCATATTCACTCAATACTTGTTCAGAGATCTTTTTGCATGAATTACTGCATCAGTGCAGTGTAGCATGGAGGTGATCAGCCTCTGGCACTGCTGAAGTGCTTAAGAACCCTGGTTCCTTTAATAGCTGTCTTTAGCGAGCCTGCATTTTGGGTCTGCTGTCTCATTTTCCTCTTGACAATACCCCATAGATTCTCTACATCTCTATGCCAAGTATTATGCCAAGGAAAATAAAAATCCACATTTGCAACTTTTTCAACCAAAGTTTTTCCTTCTACTGAACTTTATAAATGTGCTTGAATACAGTACTCTGAACAGCTGGCTTGTTCGCGGTTTAAGCTCCTTGTTGAGCGTCTCACTGACTGACTAATGGAGTCAGTAGTCTTTCTTATGGTTATGTAGACCATAATATAGTCATAACCAAAACATTAGTGTATGTAAAATCTTTTTATCATGTAATATTCAATTTTTTTTTCTGACTGAATTTTGGATTTTTATTAGCTGTAAGCCTTAATCATCAAATCTGACAGCCATAAATGCTGGAAATAAATTCATCAGTGTCTCATGAATCTTTATAATACACCATTTTTACTTTTTGAATTGAGTCGTTGAACTAAATGAACTTTTCAATGATATTCTAATTTATTGACATACATCTGTGCTTGGTGTCATGGAGAGGAAAGTGATTCTGTTGTGCGGAGCGGTGGGAGGTGCAGCTCCAGCTACTTGTGAAATTGAAAATGAGAAAGGGAATTTGTGTGTTGGCCAAACAGACTCAACCTATTCTTAATGAATGCAATAACGTCGCCCTCTTTTGAGTGTATTTGATTCTGGAAAGGTAAAGTGCCTGTTGTTTGTCATTCATTCCTGTGTCTGCTGGAAGGGTATGTGTTAATTGTGTGTGAGCTTCTCTGGTGTCTTGATAACAACAGTTGTGTCTGTGTCAAAACAGTACTGTGTGGTGGGGTTGTGGTTCTCACAAATGTCTATTTTTTTACTTGTTTTGAGTTTCGGCCCTGGAAATAGGAGAGCGTCATCTTGCAGGTTTAAAAGAAAAGTGTCGCACATAGAAAGCGAGGAGCTTAAGCAAGTGTTCAAGTCATTTCAGAGGTCTTTCATCAAAGTGAAAAGAAGTCTCTGTTTCACAGTGACAGCAACCAGAACATATGTTAAAAACACATTTTCTAGGATTTTCTTTTGATTATTGTCAGATGTTTAAATTGTAAGAGAGAGATTTTCTTAACTTTCTAAGTTCATGTATATTGCTGGAATAAGCATTTTCATTCATGTTAAGTTACAAAAAGCCCTCTGAAAGACAGATCCTGTGGTTCTGATTGAGAAAAAGTAACCGAACCATTATAGTCTGGTTGATTTCCTACAGCGAAAATGGATCTTAGAAACGATTTGAATAAGAAACGCAACATTAGTTTGTTGAAGAGCTGCCAGATAATGTTATTTTCACACGATAGTGTACGGTGTAGCTCTTTGTTGTGATCGGTTTTGGCATCTTCTTATTTGGAAAATATCAAGGTACACACAGATGGAACCATCTGCTTGTGAGTTGCTGCAAAATGGCTCCTTTTCTGTTCCAAATTAGTCTCAACCGGTGACGATATCTGTGTCAGAACAGCTGGCATATTTAAAGCTAAAGTTACTAAATCGGGTTGCATCATTAAAACTTGACATACACTCTATTGTAAACACACCAGATAATTAACACCTTTATCATGTTAGTTAATCTGTGAAGTCATTATCTGTTTTGTAAAAAGAACTGTAAATACCAATTACTCTGAACATGGTAATGCTAATTAGTTTTGAATGCCTTGCTAAATTCTGTAACTTATTACATAATTTTTTTGAACATGTTTTCTTAAACAAAACAAAATTTTAATATGCTTTGAAAAACTTAGTTTACAAGCCATCATTTGTCACATTATTTTTATAAAGAGGCAAGGGAAGATATTCCCAACAAGCCAGCTTCTTTATTTCTCTGCATATTCTTTCACTGACCTTCAAAAGCATTCTAATTGAAGTTGCAGATGTTAGCATGTCTCTTATTTAATATTGTCATTACCCAAAGTGAGCAGTTGTTTGATGTTAGTACATTAGTAAATACAAGGAACACAGAAAGGCAACTGAAAACTACGATGAAAAAATATTAACTATTAACACAGCAAATTTCATGAATTAATAAAACGTAACAACAGAAAAAAGGACATCGATTGACATTAGCTAGAAACAATGCACGCAAGCTGTACATATTGATGCTCATGTCAATAACTAATGGCATTTAGTCTCTAGGTTTTTGAATATAATTAATTGGAAAGCAACAAATACTTTAACAAAGTTACCTTGTCTACCGGCCACAAAGCCATTTTCTATACTTAGTTCTAAACTGACAGATACTGACAGATGATTTACCTTTTATTATTTGGATAACTGATATTAGGCAATGATTCAATTTTTTTTTTGTGACAAACCGTAAAACAAACAGAGTTGGCAGTTACTTGTTTGCACTTGTTTGTACACAGTTTGTCAAATAGCTAACCCCACCACACAAAAAATGACAAATATTAGCTTTATGAGTTTGCCATATTAGTTATACAAACAGTACATTAGCAGCTAGACATTGTTTTTCATTTATTTGAATATAATACATTTACCAGTTATTTAGGCTGCTATATATGCATGCATATAGCAAGTTCTATTCTATGTATGTAGCTAAAAGTCAAACACTGAAAGGTCGCACACCTGTTAATATGACAAGAAACTATAACGTGCAGAGATCAGCTGCACAAGTGTTGAAAAATGACGTTTTAGCATTGTCACTGAACTGTCTTACATTTGAAAATGATCTTATTAGCAGGCAAATACAAGTGTACGAAGGAGCAGTTTAAATATTAAATAAATGATTCTTGCTTCTTGTAGCGAGTTTATTTGGTGCAACCCGTTTTAAAAGAATGTCGGGATGATTATGAAGTAACTCTGATGCCTTTGCAGCCAAATTCTTCAAGTACAAAATTTAGTGCAACAGTTGTAGCTTACAGAGACAATAATGTGTAAGTTTCCAGTAAAAAAAAAAAAAAAAAAAAAAAAGTAATTTTAATAGGGAGACAAATAGTGGCATTTATTCAGTACTGATATTAGCTAAGAGGGGGGGAAAAAAAGCGGATCAGGAAAAGATTTATTGTCAGAAGTGCTCTTAATTTTTTTTAGCCCAACATTAGGGGCATAAATTTGAGTCGTATACATATACATGGTATCATTTTTTACATTGTCGTTGTTGTTGTTCTAGTAGTATTATTTCATCTCTCTAAACAAATCTACTCTGATTTAAGTCGACTTTGATGAACTACCTCACGCTGAATTTCTGTCAGTTCTTGGTAATATTTTGTCACCTGCAGAATGAGCTTTCAAAGGTGTGTGAATAACAGATTCCATTATTTATTTATTTGAAAGTGTACTATTTGTCAGTTTCAAGCAAACTTCTAGTTTTGTACATTATGTATACTTCACCCAGAAGTAAAAGAATTATTGTATTTTCTTTTTTTTTTTTTTTTTTTTATTTACTAAATGTGCAATACCTTCAGCAAACTGTGCTAGTTGTATGTATAGGTTTAGCATTTGTTAGCATTCTCCTGAAGGTAAAGAAAATGTTTGGTACTGTCAATTCATGTTTTCATTTTTTTTCTTTTCTTTTTTTCTTTTTTTTTTTTTTTACAAATAAGATTGATTTTTATTTGTGACTTGTTTTATAGTTATAATGTTATGTAATCTGTCACACCCACCCAAAAACTCTGTCAGGGTTTGATGGAGAGACTGATGTTTCATCAAATAACCCTGGTCAGATAAGATTTTGGATGTGGGCTGTATTAGTATAAGATGCACAAAAAAGTGAGTAAATACCTACAAGAAATTGTTATGTTATACTATGGTGCTGGTTTGTAATGTTTGCCAGTGAATCCAGCCATGCTACTAGTTTTAAGAATTCCTGGATCTGTGCGTCCCAACCGCAACCAATGGAAAAAGTGCACTAAAAGAATACATGCACTGGGATCTCGTGATGCCACCTCTTAAAAAATGGAAAGAACATCTACTGCAAATAAAGAAATACACTTTGATTTGTGACTCTGTCTTTTTATTGTAAAATTGTAAGTTTAGTTAGCATTTTTTGAAACTTTGAGATCTTATGTTTTTTTTTTTGGATTTTTTTTTTTTTTTTTTTTTTATACAGAAAGTAGTGGTACCACAATTATTGGCAACTTTGACCATTTCCATATGTTTGAATTCATAATCACTGACTTCCTGTTTCCCTAAAGGGTATAAACATGACACAACACAGAGATCTGTTTCTCTCGCTCACTGTTGAAATTAGGGAAGATGAGAATGTACCATTCAAATAATCCAGATGAGTGTTGATCTTTTTCAGTCAGGAGATGACTACAAGAAAATAGCAACTTTCTTAAACTCACCATGTCTTCACTCAAACCATTTTTAATTGGAACTATAACCAGCAAGGCTGACCCTAATGTCATGGTAAGGGAACATCAAGTCTTTATAACAGATGCTATTCAGTTGTTTGCGAGACATGCCATAACAAAACTTTCTCTGTCCCACCTTTACAAATGTAAACTGTAGAGTGTGATGAACGTTAAGGAGACTCGAACTCTGGTCACATACAGGTAACAACACAAGCTCTCCGATGCCTGTCTGGTTTTTGTTTCAGGGGTGTAGGAAAACGTGCCAGTAGAAATTAATGCTCTAGTATCACCATACTATTTATTTGACATTGTTGCATACTCAATTTGATCACAAGATAAGCAAGGATGCTTCAGATTTTAAGTGTCACCTGGCACGCTAGATACTTAAAACTGAGAGTGAAACTGATGGCATGACCTACTTCTTGATTAGTTTGGGAAATGATCTTCTGTCCACTTGTGGGCATTCATTTCCAGATGGTCAGCTGATCTTGAAATATAAGAAAATAAATTAAGATGATGGCAAAAATATAATTTTTGCCATCATCCTGATGCAGTGAAGACGAGTTTATTTGCATCGCAAATTTAAGCAACAAGGTCGTTTAAAGTGCTTTACATGATAAAAACATAACCAATTATGTTGAGAACAGAAAAGAAACAAACATTACATTTTCCCAGATGCCATCATCAAAATCATGTAACGTTGCAACATGAAGCCTGCCTATTTCCTTGTCTGTTCTGCCACTAATTACATTCATTCTGTTCACTTGTGACTGATTATTGCCTGCTGCCTCTCAATCATGTCTCTGCCTATAAATCTCCTTTCAGCCAGAAGTTTCCTGCCAGATTATCTTAAGCCTCAAAACCCTCAGATATCTAGCTTTTCTGTCCTGTCCTGCCCTGTTGTTTTGTTTTAGACCATTCCATGTTGCCTGACCTTGACTAAGAACTGTGTATTGGAAACCTCTGAACCTCTTGATCCCTGCTGAAACCAGTTTCTGTCCAACACCAGGGGTCAAATAAACCTTAACATTACTCAGGGTCTGGTCTTTACACTTCAATAATAATTGCCAAATTCTGGAATGAAGACTAGAATTGATCAATGGTGTTCCAGTTTATTATTTATCAAAGACAACTCTAAACAACTGGGTTTTTAGCCTTGATTTAAAGGAACTCAGTGTTTTTGCAGTTTTCTGCAAGCTCCAGATTAGAGAAGCAAGAAAACTGAAAGCTGTTTCTCCATGTTTGGTTCTGATTTATAGGATGCAGAGTAGACTAGAACCAGAAGACCTGAGTGGTCTGTGAGGGTGATACAGTGACAACAGGTATTTAATGTATTTTGGTGCTAAGCTATTCAATGATTTTTATAAACTAACAAAAGTATTTTAAAGTATATTCTCTGAGCTACAGGGGGCCAGTGTAAGGACTTTAGAACTGAACTGGGGTGATGTCCTCCCCCCCATTTTTGTGAGTGCTAAAGCAGCAGCCATCAGCTGCAGTTGTCTGACGTTTTAGGCAGACCTGTGAAGACACTGTTGCAGTAATCCATTTGACTAAAGATAAACGCATGGATGCATTTTTCAAGCTCTTGTTGGGACATTAGTCCTTTAATGGAAATCTTCAGGCAATAGAAAGCTGAATTTGTAGTTGTCCTTATGTGTCTCTGAAAGTGTTGGCACATTCACACATTGATTTGTTCTAAGCATCTGTCCAGTGCTTGGATGGGTTCAGAGTCACCTGGTGACATTGTAATGTCACCAGGTGACTATGTATCATGTATCATCTGCGTAGTTATGGTCGCTAATCTTATTACTTGTTATAATCTGAGCTAGTGGGAGCATGTAGATATTAAATAGGAGGGGACTCAGGATTGAACCTTGAGATACTCCACATGACTTTTATCCACTTTGATGAGAAGTTGCCTATTGACACAAAGAAATCCCTGTTCTTTAGGTAGGATTCAAACCAATGAAATACCGCAGATATTGATGTGCAGATTTACCCTCTAATTTTTTTTTTAGTTTTCTCTGTGAAGAAGCTGGTAAATTCATTGCAGGGCCTGGTAGAATGGAGTTCAGGTACTACAGTCACAGGAGGGTTTGTCAACCTGTCAACTGTGTGATATTTTTGTTAATGATTATTGCAAAGAATATTTTCCTTGCATGTTTCAGAGTTGAATAATCACTTTGCAGTGTCTTTTGTAGATTTCGTGGTGCACCTGGGGTCGAGTTTTCCAGCATTGTTGTTCAGCTCTTCAACAATGGATTTTTTTTCATTTCTTACTCGTGGAGCACTTCCCCATTAAGACATCTTCCTACTAGACATGACCTTCACTTTAATGCAAGCAATACAGTCAATAATATCTGAAATTTTAAAATGGAAGTTTTTCTCCCATCTACTGGGTTACAGGATAAGGGCAGTGCAAGAATAAACTTGATTAAAACTTTCAGCTGTGTTGTCCTTAAAAACTTTTTGTAATCTCTTTTGCTAAGTGGGTCAGTGGAAATCGTGCTTTCAAAGATAGCATAAAAATAGATCAGATAGGGCAACATCAATTATGGAGACCTTGGAAATATTCACGTCCTTAAAATCAGGTCTGATTAACACACTGAGTCAAACTAAAGTGTTGAAGAGTATCACAGTATTTTTGCTCCTCTGTCTTGGGGGTTGTCAACATGGATGCTTAAGTCTCCCACAATGATTAAGACATCATGATTAATGCATATCACATGGAAGATCACTAAAGTCACTGAAAAAAAATAAAAAAAATTGTACCACATTTTGGGGGTTTATATAAAGTTACTCAGAGCTCACTCATGGCCCTTTACCTCAATTCCCAAATATTCAAAAGAAATCAATTTGCCCAGGAATGGCTTATTTCAGTTTAGAAAATCATAAAATAATTTAGCAACTCCTTCCCCCCTCTTGTGCTTTCTGCTCTCACTTAGGAAATTGTAATTAGATGTTAAATCTGTCAATGCAGCTGCCTCACTGTTTTCATCCAACCATGTTACTTTTAAAAACATGACATCGATATGCTCAGCGATGAACTCATTCCGTAAGAAAGATTTTCCTGATAAGGATCTGATATTTAGCAAAGCAATTTTAAGTGACAAAGCGGTAGATAATTTTTCATTTGGAGGTTGGTTTAGACGGGATAAATCTGTGGTTTGACTTTTAGACACCTCTGTTTTATTTTTTTCGGTAATGGCATTTCCCTTATTAGCGCAGGGATCCTACTGTATTTTACCATCGGGAGGGTCATGAATGAAACTCACAAAGGTTCACAAACAAATTAAACATGTCACTGTGTTCAATCAGTATTGTATTAGTTCATTCCTTAACAAATACCAGTTCGATTAGGGTTATGTGGGGCAGGGTTATTTGACCTTTCATCAATGTAAATCCTTAATATCTTCAAAAGAAAAGCAGCACAAACAAGAATTTTAGCAGCACAAATGTTGCACCAATTTAGTTTGATTAGGATAATATGTGGGGGCTTGTTGACCTTTTTAAACTTTCAGTAGTATGTTCAAAACAAAAGCAGCACAAATTGAAGTTTTAACAGCACAAACCAGCACCAACAAAGTAGAGTTAATGGACACCAGTTTTGTTTGATTTGAAGAAGGTGTGGGGGCTAGTTGACCTTTCATGACATCTGGAAACGTCATTATTATTATTATTATTATTATTATTATCTTTAAAATGATAGCAGCACAAATGAAAATTTTTGCTGCACAAACGTAGCACAATTGTTTGACGCCAATTTCATTTGATTTGAAGAACGTGGTGGCCAATTTCACTCAGATCTTGCGTATTTGTGACTTGTCACACATTATGGGGTTGGTTGTCACAATTATTTCAATGAGAAATTTAGGAAATGAGGCTTCTGGAAAAAATTGAAAACTTCTTAAAACAAATTTTCAATTCACAATGTGTAATTTTATAGCTTAGTTGAAGAAAAAAAATCTTATAGCGGCAACAACATCTCATGTCATGAACTGACAGATCATATAAGCTATTCAACATGTCAAAAATTAGTAGGCAATACAAAGCACAATTAAGTTGTCTACAACAGAACAGAATATGGCCTAGCCAAATCTCTATTTTATTTACTCACTTTCTAAGTCACAGTTGTGACAGATATGCACAGGCTGCCCTGGGGTACAGTCCTGGGGTACCCAATTCTTGCACTGGACCCATGTCTGGTGGGGGCGACTGTTTGAAAAGGGCACCACACCACACACACCAAACATAGACATTATACACTCCATTGCCCGTCTCTTCCTTCTCTTGATTCTGTTCTTTGATGCTGTTGATTTTTTTTTCTTTTCAGCTCAATAGATCTTTTTCATTATCTGCCAAGTAGCTGCCATGTTTTTCAATTGTCACGTGTGACAACCAACCCCCCCCCATCAGTGATTTTGTTTTTTGAGCTGTGCAATTATGCACATGCTAATACTACTAATTCCCACATAAAATGATTCCAATCACATTGAATATGAGCAGAGATATGTTTTTTTTTTTTCCTCACACATTTTCAGGTTCACCTTTGTCTTGTGTGACAGTTGTCTTTATTCTCAGATATGGTCATTCATTACAACAATGTGAATCTATAATAAATAAGCACCACAGATGTTAAGAAGAATCTTAGTTACATACAAGTACCTGCCATTGCGTCATCTCATTACAGTCTAAACTTTGAGAAGTGAGGAGCTCATACACTGTACAGCCTTGGAAAATAAAAATGCCTTTCAATCCTTGTGTTAAGAAAAAAAAATCAGTGTCCAATCAAAATCCCATTTTTCCTAAAAGAACTGTAATAGTCAGTTTATAAAGGATCAGACTAAAACTGCAACAAGCTCTCTTACATGATGAGCCATACCCCGTGTCGTAGTCACACTTTGTAAAGGTACAAGTGAAGCCAGACGCATTGGCTGACTGCAAGAAAAAGTTCATGTCTTACATTTCTATCACAGGGCTGGTTTCCATTCATAACTTATTCACTATATTGATACATTCTTGATGCAAAACTTCCAATCACTTTACAATTTACAAATGGGAATTGGCACCATTAAGGGATTCAGTAGCCTCAGGCATTGGTTCCATACTATAAGAAAAAGGAGAAAAAATGAGCAGCCACCATGTAGGTGAATATTAGCATCACATCTTAGGACAAGCAAGCAACACTATTCTTTTTTTTTTTTTTTTTTTTTTTTTTTTTTTTCTCCCCCCATGTACAAAAACACTTCCCTGAAGGCACAGCCAGGAAACGCCATTGTTTCTCTGAGGGCAGTGTTCAGCTTCATGTGCCAAAATCAACATGGCTTCCAGGCAGTCCATTCTGGTCTCATGTGAGTGAATAGCTGATGAGGCGGTCCAGCTTTGGTATTTACTGTGTCAAACAGTGCAATGGAAAAGTATTTCCTCTATATAGATTTCTTCTCTTTTGATTTTTCACACCTAAAGGTTTCAGGTCAAATATGATCTGACAAAGAGAACCTGAGTTAATATGAATGCAGGTCTTCCATTGGTAATTTCTTGTATTAAGGGGGAAAAAAAAGTTATCCAAGCCAAACTGGTCCTATGAGAAAATGTAATGTCTCCCCATTTAATCATGAATTAGAATTATTTGGAAAGCTAAATTCAGGTTCACTAACCACATCCAGGTCTAATTACTGCCAGGCCTATCGAATCAAGAAATCACATAAACAGAGCCAGTCGGCCAACATGAGGTAGGTGCTATTAGATCTTAAAAAGCAACATATCATGCCCTGATCTAAACAAGTTCAAGAACATACTTACAATGGCTTACCATGACATTCCAAAGGTATTCAGATTTCAACAGCGAAAATCTTTATCCACAAGAGAAGCATACATGGAACAGTCAAAAACCTTCTGAGGAAAGTACTACCAGAGGCCCTTGACAACCTACAGAGGAGGCCCATTTCTGAATGGATAAAAAAACAAAAAAAACAACAAATAACTAAAAGAAAGGTTCTGGTGTGGCCTGGTTAAAGTCTAGACGTAAACTCGACTGAGATGTTGCATCATGCAACAAACATTTTTGCAAAAGAAAGAAGGCCAAAATTCCTCTACATTGATAAAAGTATTGACTCATTGCCATTTACTGTAAATTCCTGTTGGCCAACCAGTTATTAGGATTAGGGGCAATTACTTTTTCACAAAATTTCAGGTTGGTTTGGACAGTATTTTTCCCTTGATACATGAAATCATCATTTGAAAGCTGCAGTTTGTATTTACTCAAGTTGTCTTTGTCAGATGTGAAAATATAATTAGAAACATTTAAGTGGGACAGAAAAGTAAAAACAGAACCTTTCTGTAAGGAAGAGAAGTAAATGAGTGATTAAATGAGTCACAGGTTCCGTATGATATATTCAATAATAAATGCTTGAGGAATTGTAAATGTAACACTTGATATATGAAAAGCATATCAACAAGAGTTCGGATTTGCCATCGAATGGACTCAGAAACCATGCAGATGGTGACAAACAAGAGGCACTGGAAGGGCCTGAGAACAACTATTGGATTGAGGCAGCTTTGGCAGAAGTCCATTCTGTATGTGTTAAGCTTTTACTTAAGAAATTGAAAGTCTAGTTTTATTGAAACCTGCTCTTGTTAATGCAATATACAAACTGAACACTGACCCACCATCACAATGTTTGCAGTACAAATATGGAAAACAGAAAGACCTCTGCTAAAGTTATTACTGTAAATAGTCCAATTAGCCAAGTTATTTAAAAGTAAATTTGTTATCTTGTACTCAAATACTTTTATTTGACTGGGTTTGGAGATACACTAATCACTGATAAGTTCTTTTTTTTTCCAAAATGAACAACAAAGCTAATGATCAACTGACTGCAATGTGTACAACAGCCAAACCTAGTTCGCGTGAGTAATCCAAGCTAAATCCAAGCTACCTGTAATTTCTAATCAAATGAATAGTCTGAAGAGTTTGTTTTTATAAGCACAATATGTTACTGAGTATTTGTGGTAATTCTTTTTCTATGAGCATAGGCGTCTAGCTCCTTCTTGGTCTGGTGTTAGGATAACAAACAGCAAGCTAGCAGCACTTTATGTACATATATAGGTACAAATATTGATCAAGTATTACTTAACTTAAGGCCATGGTTCTCAAACTAAGAACTGGGAGGACTTGGCCTCCCTTCACTTGTACTCAGAAGACAATTTAACAATAAATGTTTGCAAGATAGATGGGGGCATTTTGACTGTGATTCAAAACTACCAACAGACACTTTGGGAGCAACCAACACATTTTTCCTTCATAACAAAAAATTTAAATTTTAAGTGCTGTGGAGAAAATTTTTAGAGCTTCCTGTTGGCACTGAGGTTAACCAGTAACGAGTTCCGCTGGCTTTTGATGTTTTTTGGGGGGGTTTTTTGGAGGGGGGAGGGGGGATTGCCTCTGAAGTCAGAACTTGGATCTGAGAATAAGATTCAACCCAAGCTAACCAGTTCCAAGTTAAACAGTGGGAGTTGGTAAATGCTGTATTCGAGGCTAACAGCTGTTAGCGATACCTGCTAATAATGTGTTTCTCTGCCTTTTGTGCATTCAAACACTGTAGTAACAGGTTCCGTTAAGGGGCATTATATGGTGCTATGTGACAGATTTCATGGTATATAAATTATCATAAATTCACAAACATTTTTTTTTTCTTTTATCAAACACTTTTATATGCAAGGGAGCCATGTTGGATTTGTAAATTGGCACTGGTGAGAAAAAAAAATAACTGACTTTCCCTCTAGGAATTCTGTCTTTGTGAGGCCTTTTGACAAACTGAAAAACTCCATATTTTGTTGTGACACAGTTTTAAATGTCTGCCAAAAAATTACTAAATAAATAATATATGTCTGACAAGATGGTGCTTCTCCAAAAACTTGGTATTTACTGAGGTGGTAACTGTTATAAAAAAAAGTCTGAGAACCACCGAATTTAAGTAAAGGGGGAAAAAGCAGATTTGATCGATCTCAAACTATTGCTTCAAGATATTCTGTCAATATAAATAAATATAAATGACTTATCTGTACTACTTCTGGGGTTCCTACAGCTCTACAGTGTTAGTACAAGATTTATGGAAAGCAGTGGTTGAAGAAGTGCTCTGCAGTACAAAGCTTAAGGAAAGTTATGTTACGATTGCTCAGTCATGAAACAGGCACCTGAGATGTTTATGACACTGCCTTCACAAGAAACATGAAACATCAGTGAAGAGGGAATGCTAACTGTAGGAGCTCAGAACAATGATGACATTTACTCCTTCAGCATTTCTCTTCATCAGTTTCAAGCTTGTTGGAAATGGGCAACAGTATGCTTCCTTTCATTTGTTTACCGTTAGTTATTTCTTTAAAGCGTCCTGGTGCACAAGAAAAGGGCTCGAGCCCACAGATGTCAGTTGACAGCTACAGCGCTGGCTTCAGAACACTGGAAATCCACATCGAATCAAATGTCACTTGTCCTTGAGCCCAAGGCCAGATTGCCCAGTGTGGAGAAGAAATCCTCCATCTCCTTCTCTAGAAGACGGTTACGGTTCTCCGCATCTTCCCGGGCCCTCTCAGAGTTCCGGAGTTTGATCTCGAGCATGCGCTGCTTCTTCTTCTCTTGCTCCATCTCTTGCTCTAAACGCTCCACCTGGGCACACAGCGCTGTGCTGGACTCTTCCAATCTGAAGGGATGCAGCACGGGATGGAAAAAGGTCAGGGGTGATTGGATGAGAAGATGTATCTAAATTTCAAATTAAGTGTGACTTGGTCATTTGGAACAATCTGACATCACTGGAAACCCAACGGCTGGTTTTGAATGGGTAACAGTGAACACCAGAAGTCTTTGGATTTCTCAAGACATTAGGTAGATTGATACTGTCTTTAAAACTGACAGAAAATAAGTGAATTTTTTTTTTTTGCATAAAGGTAGTTCTTTATTATTATTTAGATTTAGGTCAGGCCTTTGACTGTGCCATTGTAACACATGAATATGCTTTGATCTAAATCATTCCATAATAGCTCCGGGTGTGTGTTGAGGGCCACCATCCCGTTAGAAGGTGAAACTCCACACCGGGGTTGCCCTGTATTTAGCTCTGTCCATCTACCCATTAACTCTGACCAGCTGTTCTGTCACTTTTGAAGAACAGCATTGCCACAGCATGATGCTACCACCCCTGTGTTTTACCCTGGGGATTGCGTATCAAGGATAATGTGCAGTATTAGTTTACGGGGTCTCCAACACGGCTAACCTCAAACCGGACTCCTTATGGCTAAAAGACAAATTCTCCTCCCTAAGCTCTATGGGGTGCCATTTGTAAAGTTACATAGTTAAAAATTATTTGCAATAATTTTGGTTATTTAGCCTGTCAGAGAAAAACAATGGGGGTTCATTTTTTCAAAGTCATATTTTCACCATCGTATTCATTAATTTATAAATGTTACAGTTTCAAACTAATTAGCAAGCTAAATATTTTGTTAACAAACTAAATATCTAGCTCTAAACTATTTTTTTTTGTTAGCATTAGCAGATTAAATATTTAGCTCCCAAATAAATATCTAGCTTCAAACTAAATATTTAGTTTGGAGATAAATTTGTTTGGAGATAAATATTTAGCCCCAAACTATATATTTAACTAGAAAGCTCAAACTTTAGTTTGAAGAAAAATATTTAGTTTACAAACTAAATATTTAGCTTCAAACAAAATATTTAGTTTGTAGCTAAATATTTAGTTTTGCAATGCTAACTAAATATTTAGTTTGTAAATATTCAGCTTATTTAGCTTGCTAACTCAATATTTATTCTGGAGCTAAATATTTAGGTTGTAAACGATATATTTAGCCTGTTAATTAAATTTAATTTGAAACTGTGACATGTATAACTGAATGACTAATATGGTGCAAATATGATTCAAAAAGGAACCCCCATTTTTTTCTCTTATGACATTCTAAATAATCCAAATTATTGCTGTTAATTTTTGACTGTTTAACTTTACAAATGGCACCCCTCCAGAATTGGCTGTTTGTATGGCTGTTTGTATGATTAATACTCCTGTTGCCAGGGAGCTTAGGTGGAGGGTCATGTCTTTGTTTGCAATTGTGCCAAACTCTTTCCATTTATGAATTATGGATTGAACAGTGGTCCAAAGATATTGTTTTACAACTTAACCCTGATTTAACTTCTCCACAGCTTCCTCTTTCACCTGTCTGCTGTGTTCCTTGGTCTTCATGATGCTGTTTGTTCTCTAATGTTCTCTAACAAACAAAACAGCTGGATTCATAAATTATACCCAGTTATCCATGACTGCATGTTTGTCATCACAGTTAAATATGTAAATAATACCAAATAAGAAAATAGTATTTACTTCCTGCTTAAAGGATTCTTTTAATACTTACTTCTGAATCCTGGCCTCGTATGTGGTCCTCTGTTTCCTAAACTCCTCCTTCAGTTCCTCCACCAGAGTGCTCAGGGTCAGGTTTGTCCCATCTCCATCTTCTGTCATAATAATGGAAGGCACCGCTGCAACCACGGGTATGTTTTCGCTTTCGCTGCATGCCGCACTGTTGCTGCAAAATTCCATGACCTCACAGCTGTCCCGGTCCAAGCTCGGCTCCGTCATCATCCCCGCTTCCTTTTCTCTCTCAGCCTCCCTCTGGCTCTCTGTCCACGCCACCTTCTCGTCACTATCTACTCCACCTTCGAGGTTCTGAGGCGTCGACGGTTCTCCACCAGAGTCTGGCACCGAGATATCGCAAGAGGAGCTCGACCACGGAGTGCTGGAGACACTCGGAACACTCCCTGTGCCAGAAGAAGAGGTGACGTTGTCGTAAGTGGACAGTCTCTGGGAGGACCCGGTGGAGTCACGATCTCGGGCAGATCGCTCCCCTGAAGAAGTGCGACGATGTCCCCTCAAAGAGGACAAGCCATTCATGAGCCAGTTACCTCCACCACCAGAAGAAGCACCTGTATCTGCCACTGTGGCACCTGTGCCAGTTTGCTTAGCCTGTGGCTGTGAACGGGGAGCTGAAGAACTTTTGAAAGAGTATTTCCAGGAAGGCATGGTCTTGGCTTGTTTGCTTGGACTGACCACAGGCTCTCCTTTGCCTGCTGAAGGTGCCATTTTTGGTCCAGGATTTGGGTTTGGGGTCTGGCTGTGGGTGACGGCTGCGCACAGTTTGGCATCCAGAGATGAGGCACTGCTGTGCAGTTCTTGGTCAGTGTTGGAAGCTGGACCGCTCTGTAGGTCTTCCTCAGAGATCCAGGCTCCCAGGCTGCGGTGTTGGAGCTGATGCCCCAGGGCTGGCAACTCAGTTTGGGGCAAAGCAGGTCCTTCGTGGTCCCTCCCTGAGTATAATCGGTGGTGTTCCCTAATGAGAACCGTCATTAGGTGCTGGACCAGAGAAGTTCCTGGACAATGTAGACCACGTTCATGCAGAAGGTTAGAATAGTACTGCAATGTTTACTGTGCCGTCAAAGAAAAAGTTCCTAAACTTTCCCACATTACAACCACAAATTCTAGTGTTTTATTGTGATTATGTGAAAAACTAACACAAAGTAGTGCAGAACTGTGAAGAGGAAGAAAAATGCTACGTGGTTTTTATGTTTTTCACAATTAAAAATCCGAAAGGTATTGCACGTGTTTGTATTCAGCCCCCTTGACTCTAAAACCTTAAATCAAACTCAGTGGAATTGCCTTCAGAAGGTTTCCAGTTGAGTCTACCTCAGTGTAATTTAATCTCAGTACAGATCCAGTGGATCTGTGAAGACCTCAGAGGTTTGCTAGAGAACGTTAGTGAAATAACAGCTTAATGAACACCAAAGAAGACAGCAGACAGGTCAGAGAGATCGTTGTGGCAGAGTTATCCCAGAACAATATCCCAGGCTTTCAACATCCCACGAGCTCTGTTCATTCCTACATCTATAATTGTAAATGGAACCTATCGAGAAAATAAAACTAGAAGGAGTTTGCACTTACATTTGCTGGAAATTACGTAGGTGACACAGCAAATGTGTGGAGGAACATGCTCTGGTCAGATGAGACCAAAGCTAAACTTTTTGGCCTATGTGTTCTGATTTATTTCCCGATTCTTCATTTAAGTGTTTAATTATGTTCTGTCTGATGGGAAAACTTCTCATGCTTCTTTGAGACTTGTGAACTGTGTCTATATTTGGGTTTTTTTCAACCAGAGCTGCGATGGGATGGTATACATCAAAGCAAGTTCATGTATTAGAATGGCCTAGTCAAAGTCCAGACCTAAAGACATTTGAGAGCCTGTGCCAAGACTTGAAAATTGATGTTCAAAGAGGCTCTCCTTTAGGGGTGGGCGATATCGACTTAAAGTTGTATCATAATATTTTGTGGTACAATTGTGATAACTTTAAAAGTGACAATAAGAACTATTTATTCCAACTCTTTTAGGTAACTGCACAACTGTGACTGCGCGCCACAGCAATCATAGCCTCACAAGTACAAATACTGTGCTTGAGAAACACACCTACTAGTAACACGCTTCTTTAGGATACCAGTCACAAAAAAAAGTGTGATTTATATCACTAAACTGCACACAGTGACTGGCTTTAATCAATGAAAGTATCAATAAATATTTAATTTGAAAATATGAACAAACAGTGGATCTTGGGTTTTAAACATCAACTGGAATTTACTGTGACAATGACAAATCAGAATTCTTATCATAATAAGAAATTTATCACAATAAATGATAAACAGTACGCCTATCCCTACTCTCCACTACTCTCCATCCAATCTGACCAAGACTGAGCTATTCAACAACGGCAGCGGGCAAAGATGTTAGATGTCCACAGACTGTAGCGACATACCCCAAAAAACCTGCAGCTATGAATATGAATATACAGAGGCATGCCACACATTTCAGAACCATGTACCATTTTCTGTCCACTTTACAATTATGCACTACGTTGCATTGGTGTTCGCATGTCACAAAATGTAAAGAAGTTTAAGGGGTATGAATACATTTGAGAGGCGTTGTGTGTCTGGTGTTCATACCTTCCATGAGAGTTACTGGGTCCTCCATCTTGGTTCGAAGAATATTTGGTCCAAATACTGTGGCAAGGTTCTGGACGCTCATCTTGTTCTCATTGCAGTGGGACTGAACCTCATCAAGAAATCTGAAAAACAAAACATTCCCAAAGTTCTACTAAAAAAAGAAACGCAACTCATTTCCCGAGGTTAAAAGGAAGAGGACTTACTTGCATATGTACTTGAGGAGATTGTAGTTAGGCAGAGGTAGAGTGTTAACTTGTTTCCCAAGCTCTTGGATCCCCTGATTTAAAAGGAAATATAGCGGTTATTGTAAAAGCGATAGCACCCAAACTCATTACAGCTAAACTGTGCAAACCTCCTCCTCATCTTTGGCCAAAAGCTGTGCACACGTTAGAAAGTCCTCATATTTGGAAAAGGGGATGACAGGTTCAGGCAGTTCTCTCAGGTACAACTTCAACAAGGATGCCACCGTGTGGACATCTGTGTTACTGCAAGTAAGTACATAGAAAAAGAAAGAAATAGAATCAGAGCCGTGAAAGTCAGACATTATGTTGCGTTTTATCACCCTCCCAACCCGGCCCCATACCTGTCAAACAGAGGCTTGTCTCCGCAGTCAAAGGCCTCCTGAAGATCTTTGACCAGGTTGGCCTGTCCCGGCATCCGGAAGAGACCCTCCTCATCCAGGCCCCTCTCTCTGATGAAGTCCACACACTGCTCCACCAACAGCGGTGCCAACCGGGGGCCAAACTTCCTCTCAAACTGCACTGTGTCCTCCAGACGCTGGCCAAATATTCCTGGAGACAAACATTTAAAACAGAAAGTGTGACTGCATGCAGTAACTCGAGGCTTTACTGTGTTGAGGGAGGTTTATAGACCTACAAACATTTTGAGTTTTAGTTTATGTGGTTTTAAATATGATTTAATGAGGACTGCTATGCTTGTGTTACTATAGGTAACTGGATCTAGAGTCATTGAGGATGTATAGTGATCAGTACACAGCCTCTCCATGATTTCAGGATTGTCGTTGTGATGTTTTGCAATCAAAATCACAGATTTTTGAGGTGCTACTTTAGAAATATTCGCAAAGAATTTTATGATATTTTTTTCCTCATTAAGCTTCTTCTAAAGTCTACATATAGAAAAAAAAAATTAGGAAAGAATGTCAAGCAGACAGATTGAGCACTCAAACATTTTTATTCTTTAAAGAACTTAAATGGCTTGATTTTTGTGACCCTAACTTAACGTCAAGTAAGGCTAAGGAGTAGTAGAAGTAAGAAATACTGCCACCTGCAGGTGGGAGTTAGCAGTCACATAAACCCAATGTTTTTGACCATTTTTATGTAAAATTTGCAAGAAACTCACAATTTTGCATTGTTGCAAAAAAGTATGGGAATCTGTTGATTTTGTGTGAATTTCTGTGATCGTGGAATTGCGAAAAACTGGAGGGACTGACTAGTGGAGATGAAAGGAAAATATCAGATATCAAAAATATTTAGAGCTTTGTTGTTGTGTTCCTTATCTATTCTGACAAATTGTTTGAAATTTGGTTTCTATATTATTGACTGTTTTTGTGCCATGATTCTCAAATATTTATATATATATATATATATATATATATATATATATATATATATATATATATATATATATATATATATATATATATATATGAGAGAGAGATTTGTAGCAACAATGATGTCATTTAAACAATAAATAGTGTTAACACGGTTAATTTAACTGGCAACAGAAATTTGAAAGTCTAACTGCATGTTGTCCACCTGCTAGGACATGCAGAAAGACAAGTACATATTGCACATGATATTTGTGCATACCAGAATGCAAAGTGTACTGTATTTTGTGAATAAAAATACTTAATGTTTTATTTGTGATGCTTAATTTTAGATATAATATTATTGTTACATAAAGCTACAGTTTATTTCTGTAGCACATTTCCAACAACTCATGCTGCAAAAAGTTTTTTACAAACTAAAAAGCAACTAAAATAAATAAAACGCACGACAATGATGCAATAAATATATGAAAGAGTGTTTTGAAAAGATACAATGAGACAAAAAAAAACGCTAAAACAACAAGAACTAAGGCTGTTAAAACAAATGTTTAGGTCAACAGGGCCTACAAGCAAATCCATAAAAATGAATTAATATATAATTCATCACCAACTTCACTTGTCACTAAATTTATAATTACTTAAGTGCTAGTTGTTATTTACTAAATAAAAGCACACATCTGAGCAGTTAGTTTAAACGAGATATTGCAACAGCTCAGATGTAGTGAATTAGCAGCTAATTACTGTTTGACTGGCTGCAGCAGTCACAGCTGGCTGACAGCTCGCAGTATTCGTAGTACTTCACCACACAGGAACTGCACGGCAGCAGAGAGCGTCTTTCATACATCCCAAAGCCGCCTTTCACTAGTTTAATCCATCCTGTGTCTGGCATTTCACTCTGGGAACTGGGGGATTAATCCTTCATTTCCAAACACCAGACCCGACTAAAATAAAAATGAAGGAGAACTAGAAGGCAGCAGAAGAACAAGATGAGGTCAGTTTGCTGTGATTCTGCAGCGTTGCCGTTCACCTCAACTCTGAGAAGTAGCGACAGGTCTATTCTTGACCATGAACCAAGATGACACACGCCTCCGGGCCTGTGAAAACTGAGAAGGCGGCTGGAAATGTGACCGAGCCACACACAGAACCGAGCTCAATAGCCCACTGACATTGATATTTACTGTTACTAATTATCTCACACTGGCACAGTTTAGGATAACATTTCTTGTTTTAAGATTTCAGCTAACTGGTTCAAGCAGGAAGACTCTTAAGCCAGGGGTCTGTAAGCTTTACAATCCTAGGAGCCATTTTTGCCCTCTGTCCAGCCTAATATGACTTGTTTAGAGCTGCAAATGCTGCATGACCATTTAAAAAAATAAATAAATAAATAAATAAATAAATAAATAAACATAACTTATATTGATAAATATAGACTTCAGGAAATGTGTTGTCATTTTTAAAGACCCTTATTTTAAATCTGTTTTTAAGTTTTAAAATAAAGAAAAAAAAAACTTTTGCAGAAAAGAGGATGGATACGTTTGTTTTGTGGGATGCTGAAATTTATTTCTGGAAAATGAAAAACAAAAAAAGCACATAGTTTCCAACTTAATGACAAACACAGATCAAAACAATATCATTAGTATTTTTAGTGTAATTCTGTCGTAGAAAATTTATTTATTGCATGAAAAGCTGCATTTCTTATTAAATTCATATTTAAAACCTTGATTCTTCATTATTTTAAGCCAGAGTTATAATAAGCCATTGTGGAAGGTCCAAAGAGCCACTTGTGGCTCTGGAGCCGCAGGTTGCAGACCCTTGCACTAAGCTAATGCTACAGTGATATCTAAGGTGGTTTTTATCTTGTTGGGGTTTTTTTGTTGTTGTTGTTTTTGCATTTCTACTATAGTTTTGCACATTTTCAGATAATTCTTTCCATTTTAGCTTATTTAAACATTGTAGATACAATAAAAAATAAATTGTGTCCCCTTTAAAAGTAGTTTATTAATATATAAGTTGAAGAAGCATCTTCTTGAGACATCATGACAAATATAATGAATCTGCCAATGATGTCACCCACTGTATTATTGGTAACTTACTCCAGATTTATGCTCCTATTAATATAGTTCCTGTGGTAACATAAGACGCTGGTGCTCAGCTGCGTCCTGGTACTCTACAGCCAGACATGCCTGGATATGTTTCTGTTCTTCTGTCAGGTTCTCTAGTGTGGGATGGGAAGCTGATGAATAACAGCAGACTAGTTCCTGCATCAAACCAACCATCCCTCAAACCAAAACCAGTCATACAGACCAACAAGTTCCCCTCATCTGGTGGCTGAAACAAAACAGAAGCTGCCTGTGATCTAATTTAGTCTTTATTGGAAATGGATTCTGGAATAGATAGACTGGATCATGTTTCTGCAGATGTTTCTGAAGACGTTGCTGGTTAGGAACAGAGACAAGGACTGGCCACAAGCTTGTAATTGAGCCAACTTAACGCAGATGAGCTAAAAGTGAGAACTGATGTTGGCTTTTCCTGTTTCAACATTAAAATCTCGTTTCAAATAAAACTTGTAGATTCCTGGAGCCTGCATGGCAGATAGGAAATAACCATTTCTCCGCTTGGGGAGGTCTGTCTTCAGACTTTGTAAGCGTTGTAAAGAACAGCCCTATGATTCTTTTTATAAAAAAAAATTACCAGAAGATTTTTAAAAAAGTTTGTCATGTTTACAGAACCGCTCTGAAGAATCTTGGTTTATATACAGGCGATTATGACTATGTCTGTTTCACGTGTTCTAGGCCATGATCACACAGCAGGCTAATAGGACCCAAATCTGAGGGTTTTTGTTTTTGTTTGTTTGTTGTTTTTTTTTTGCCCATATCCAACTTTTTCACGCCACTCTTGACACGGCCTAATTAAAATCCACCCCCCTCCCCAAAAAAAGAAGAAAAAAAAAATCTGATTTAAGCCACTTCCATTTGTGGTACTCAATCGGATTCCGACTTTTACGTCAATGACGTGAGACGTGCATCATAATTCTGCACCAGAACAAGGCAGACCGCACGTAAACAATGGCTGAAGAAAAAAAATCATAATTATGAAATTAAGAAAGAAGTTTGTTCCACTGAAGGCGTCAATCACAATCCCACCACTCCTGGTCCGACTACCCATCGAAGCAGTCGTTGAACATGTCGTTGAATCGTTGAGCATTAGCTGTGCTTTCTTATTAGCTTCCTTCGTTTTATGAATTTGTGATAATCCTCCCATTGCTGAATAAACTTTCAAATTGATCCATAGACAGCGCCATCCATTATTACTTCCGTAAACAATGCGCTGCTGTGTGACGTCAACTTTCTTCTTCTGCGCATGCGGGTTGCTTTGGGGTAGTAAACAGTTCACACGGAAGTCTGACTGCGGTAGCAACATTTAGTATTATGAACGACGGGGGAAACAAAAATCGGAGCTCAGCAAAAGAATCGAAATTGAGCATCAAGACTTGCTGTGTGAACGTAGCCTAAGATTGAAGATTTTAGTTTACCTCCTCCAAATGGCGCCCAGATGACCCGCCGTATGGCCTTGACCCAGTCGTCCATGTCCGTCTGCGAGCTTGCCATGAGCAGGAAGGATTCATGGCTCATCGGGGCGCGGTCCTTCTCTCCTGTTCCACCTGGCGGGGGACAAAGATGAGGAGCTCAGACAGGAGAACAGCTGACTGAACACGGCTGCAGTGAAAATATGAGACACGTATGACTGAGTTATGGGAATGAAGCGGCACTGTAGAGGTGGGAAGTTTAAACTAAAGCATCCCAGATTAGTTCGAAGGGAAATGAGTACAGTAGGCTAAAGCTGCAGTATGTAACTTTTATAAATATGTTTTTTTATATATTTGTTAAAACTGTCACCATGTCGTGACAGTATATTATGAGACAGATAATCTGTGAAAAGATCAAGCTCCTCCATCTCCTCCCCAAGCCTCTTTTGCCATCAGAAGAAACGCACCGCTCCCGACCAAAACCAACCAATCAGAGCCAGGAGGAGGGTCTTAGCGCTGTCAATTAACTTCATTTACTGGCTGCTAAATGTGCTAATGGAGGAGAAACAACTCACCCTTACAGGAAAACCATTTATCCGTTGTCATCTGTGGCCATGCTAACGAGCCTGAGCATTCAATACAGTCTGCTAGCAGCAGCGCAGCAGGTGGGGGGGCGAGTGAGCAAAGCCACACAGACGGTGATTGACAGCGCTAAAACCCGCCTCCTGGCTCTGGTTGGTTGTTTCTGGATAGCACTGGGAGCACTGGAAGAAGGCAGGGGAACTCGATTTTTTTCACAGCTTATCTGTCTCATACCATTCTCTCGACATGGTGACAGCTTCAACAAATATGAAGAAAAATACTTTTTTTTTATTATTTATAAAAGTTACACACTGCAGCTTTAAGTATTTAAGAATGAGACAGGCAGACCTTATTGTTATAAACAACGTATGCTGTTTATTGGCAGTGTGTACAAGTGCATGCCTGGCAGAACCCATGAGAAGTGCTGCATAGTGTAACAAAGTTCAACTCCTTATTGCCTGAACATATTTATAGTACTATGACAAATGTTTTCTTCTGTCAAGCAGATGCTGAATTAAGTAGAGACTGTTCATTTAAATACAATAAACACCATATATTGTCACTGAAAGTACGGTTTACCTCTGTGAGTATTAGTATCATATCGAAGAAAAAATGCTTTAGAAAAGTGTGTCTCATGCTTAAAATTGATTGTTTTTATTGATGTATAATTTTTATTTATGTATAGTTTTTTTCTATTTTAGTCTTCAAAACACCAGAATTTCCACATAACTTTATATTTTTTTTCTCTCTGATGATGTAATTTTAAAATATTAAATAAGATGTTTTTCAGTACTTAAGTAGCCTTTTTACCAAACACTCTTTTACTCTTGGTTAAGTAAATTCTTTTTCTATTTTTTACTTTCACTTGAGTAAAAATAAGTTGAAGTAGTGCTACTCTTAGTTGAGTACAGTTTTTGGGTGCTCTACCCACCTCTGGTTATGTGTTATTGTTCTGTATGATATTGTTATACAATCAAACAGTGTTTTTATTACTTTTGTGTTTAGGCAAAATACTTCCGAACCATCTGCTTTCTAAATGGAGGTGAACATAGATGCAATAAGGCTCTCTCACCACTAGATGGCTCTAGCAGATCTGCTGCAAGTGCTTGACCTAATAATCCTCAGCAGCTTGCTGTGACTTAATCAGTGAGGTTTTAGCTGAAACATCAACACATAATCAACACAACAGCACACAACATAGAAAGACACGAGATTTTAAAAAAGAAAAACATAATTAAGATTGTTGGAAGATAATACTGCTAAATAAGAATTGTATGAAAACAAAAACACAATGAAGCAAAAAAAAAAAAAAGAAAAAAAAAAATCAATAATTTAAAAAATCTTTTTAGCATGTAGTTGAGTAATTTGGAGAATGTCTCTGTTTTCTTGTTTGGAGCCATTAGTGTCGGGTGGTGGTGTTGCCACAGCCACAGTCATTGTTGTCACAGTCATTTAGTCAAATATAAACAGCAGCTCAATAGAAGCTGAGGGCCACTGTCACCCAGCTTTTTAAAGTCACACTCTCATGATGAGCAGGGCTGCACTATCTGGCCATACCAACCAGAAGAACAGCAGTCAGGAAGATAATTTTGCTTCATTCATGAATGTTTATGAATTATCAACATGGAAATGAAATGAGGGATTGAATCTGCTTCAACAAACTAAAAGTGACATCGATAAAGTTGAGGAGTCTGAATGCATCTAATCCCCTAACTTCCCCTTTCTCACATTTAAGTTAATCTCAACATCGCCTTCAGAAATGACTAAATCTGGACAAACATGCACTGTTTGTCCAGATTTAGTGTACCAGTGTACATATAACTGAGGAGAGAGTTTAATGAAACATGTTCAACTGTGTTTTTCTCTTAAAATTAATTTATTCCCACTGCATGATCATCAGACAGGCCGACAGCATTACCTCAGAAAAAGCTGCTGCTTTTCTTCTTGAAGGTCAGACATTTTTTGGATGCTATTGAGTATGGAATGAGGAGTAAAAAAAGGAAAAGAAGGGACTAGAAGAACAGTTTTTGGAATGCTGAAAGTGGAAGAACCCATCTGCACTGCAATGAGGCTTCTGTTGCCAGCAGTGACATCTCTGCAGTAGAACAATTTTGGCCGACTCTTCTTAGCAAAACTGAGCAAAATCAGCCATATTGGATGGTTTTCTATCATGAACATCCTGTTTAAGGTCATGCCATGTTGTTTTATTTAGTAGTCTTTGACTAGGCCACACCAAAAGTTGCATTTTGACTTTATTAATCATTTGGAAGTGGACTTACTGGTGTGGTTAATTGTCCTGCTAGATAAACCAAGAACACTCGAGGTTAAGGAAACAAAACAACCCTTGGGCATAACATTACCACCGCCATCTTTGACTGTTGGTGTGTTGTTCTCTTTCTGAAATGCTTTCAGGATACACAGCATCCATGAAGTTCCATAGTATCAGCAGCCTAGATAATATTTTCCCAAAAGCTTTGGGGATCATCAAGATGGTTTTTTGGTAAACATGAGATAGACCTTTGTGGTCAGCAGTGTTTTTCTTTTTTTTGTTGAAACTGCCATGGATGTGATTTTTGATCAGTCTCTTGTTTAACATTCATTTAAACAGAAGTTGGACATATCTGAAACAGAAACACAGCTGTAGCTCTACCAGACCTTGGTAGAGCAACTGGTGTTCCTTGCGTGAAGAGCAGCTGGACAATTTCACAGCCTCTTTGGATATTTTCACACCAGATAGTCCGGTAGCCTTGGTTTGATTGGGGATCAAAATGGCAACATTTGTTACATTTTTAGATGCAGAGTTTGCTTTCACACTGCACTGTGTCAAACGAACCAAACCCTTTGAGCAATCCGTTTATCCCCCTTGCCTATGGTGGTGCTGCACCAAGAACCACTGAAGGAAATGAGACTAAAACCTCTGAAGAAGACACTGAACACAACTTCCTTCTTCACAAAATGTAAACAAAAATGGAGTGGCGTGAGATTTGAATGGTTGTAGGACTTCTCTTTTGTCTTCGACAAAAGACCACAACTCCCACTAGCTGGCATGTTTGTTTTGGTGGTTTTTACCCAGATTGTCCTGCACTATAGTCTGCTTCCTGCTTTTGGAGTGCTCTCCGGTCTGCTTGGCATTCACATATGCACTTGAACCGCACCGGAGTTCACTTCAACTGAACAGAGATGGAGGTTTTTTGGCAGACAAGACTTTTCTTTTTTTGGTCCACATAAGTTCAATTAGGCATTCACACCTCCCCAAACAAACCAGACTTTCTGAGCACACAAACTAGAATTTGACTAAAGCGACTAAACAGGGCTGCTGTAAGTACACTCTTAGAGTGAGTCTTATGTAGTGTCATAACATTTCTCCTTTCTGCTGTGTCTGCATCGGATGGACTCCTCTTTGCATTTAGAAGAAATTTTTAGCTAGGTAAGTCACAAAACTGAAATCATGGTTGGGGTGTCTCTCCGGTGCAAGAACTGACTGACTTGCACTAACTCCCGAGGGACCTGAGGGAAATATGTAAGTTATGTATGCTAAGTTATTTTTCATTTAATTTTGTTTTTAAAAAGCTCAAACCTTTGTATCTCCTACAAAAAACAAAACAAACAAAAAAAAAAAAACGACCCATTTTTTTTCCACAACGGTGCCTGAGATGAGACTGTTGCCCTGCTCTGTACCACAATTCACATGTCTACATTTTGCAGATCTTGCTGGAGAATACGCTAAAGTTTCCTTTGTAAAATGTGTAAAGGCCAGAAATAAAAACAGTCCCAAATTACTGCCTCACTCAAAACAAGAAAAGTTTGTTCTGACTCTGCTATAAATCTTAGCCTCCAGCAGTCTTAAAGCCACTCGGTTCTCCACTGCACTGTCTGCCACACTTATAAAAACTCTCCAGCATCTGTTTCCTGTTACCTTGGAGATTTTGTTTCTTCAGTCTGTCCAGCTTGCAGCAGACCGGCCCCATGTCTGAGGCTGCAGTAGGGAGAGGCTTGGGCCTAAGGCTCCGGCATGAAGAGGCAGCTCCTCCAACAACACAGGCTCCTTCTGGAAGCAGATCAGCACGCAGGTAGGTGTGCCGATGGCCAGAACCTTCCGCTGAGGCATGCTAAACTTTGCTAGAAACTAGAACTGTCAGGCGGGCCCTGCTTCCTACACCTCAATCCCCTGCTCTTTTCATTCACTCTTTTCTTCTGTCTCTCTCTCACTCAGCAGTTCAGGCAGCCGGTCTGTACTCTCAGCCCCCCTGGGGAGAGGCAAATCCCTGAGGAGGGGTGGAACAAGTCTCTCTCTTTCTATGAGTGTCTGTGAGGAGTAACTAGGGGATGGGCTGTCCTCCATGCTTTGTCAGACAAACTCATACCCACACACCCAGAGGGAAAACCCATAAAGCCAGTCAAGCTCCATGAACACGGGCAACACTGAACTTGTTTCCTTCTCAAGTCAAATTAGATCTAAGCCTTGGAAACAGTGAAAGCATCTATCATACAATAGCATGGCCATTACCTTCCTACACAGTTCCACTCTATTCTCATCTCCCTTCAGTTCTCCGTCCGGGCTTTCTCCCATCGAGATGGATTTTGCCGGTAGAATTTCAATCAGGCCAATCGTGAACAGAAGAAGTTGGGAACAATGACGTTGATTTTCTGCACTGTTTTAGAATTGTAGTCTCCCTGTAGTTTGGCAATGGCAGTGGAAGACGTGAAAGAAGCCATTCAGTCTGTGTTGATCACAGCCATTTTGTTCGACTCAGCGCTTCTCTTTTCGCAATGGAGGATGATTGTTTACTGTGCAGGCAATTTCCGGTAAGCTTCATAACATCGAACTGGTGCATTACACCTGTCATGGCTAAACATTTGCGATTGGGTAAAATTTAAAACTTCAACCCTCTGGAAGACGCAAAGCGTAGAAGGAGCTAGTTTTTACCAGGCTAATCATACAACAAATAATTTGAAGAATTTTGTGGATAAACTTAGCTGCTTAGCAAATAAAACTGAGACTGAGTGTATACCAACCTTCTGACTGGTCTGTCCAGCTCAATGTTTGGGAGCTTCTCAGCCTCTTTACAAACATTCCCCCCACCCACAAACTACATTTTTTAGCCATTTTTTCTGCCTGAGTTGACAGGTGGCTTTTCATGATATAACACATTTAAACAGTGGCTTCATAAGTCAATGACTTTTTTGGATTTTTGAAATAAAGCTGCATGGTTAGCTTGGTAAACCATATTCAGTTTGCATTAAAAAATGTTTAAAAATTAAGGCTATGGCAGGCTATGCAAGTCTAATGATGGAGTTAAGTTCACCGTGGCTTCAGTGGTAAGCTAATGCTATGTAAACAGCTAACAGGCTTTGACAGTAGATACTGTTAATTAACACATGCAGAGTTTGTGATGCCTCAGCCTCAATCTTTTCCCAGCATATTTCTGCTTTAATTACAGTAAGAGTATTTGCAATTCATATAAGTGCTATGTACCTTTAACTGATGTCATTGTGATTTTCTAAATCATATGAATGTGTTCACACTCAGATATGAACTGCTCTAGTGCATGCTGAAGGTCTTGGCTTGAAGACTCCAACAGAACAACATCATCTGCAAAAATGAGTCCCTGAGGTCCCCAAACTAGCAACTCTGCTCTTTCCAACTACTGATATTCTGTTCAAGAACACCACGAAGTCCAGCTGTCATAGGGTTAGCTGGAAACAAGCTGGACTTTGTACCAAGAATGCAGACACAGCTTCTGCTTTGGTTGAACAGAATCACATCCCTGGTACCCTGTACTCTTTCAACATTTTCCACAAAATGCGTGAGGGAACAGTCATGAACCTTCTCCAAGACACTTGTGAACTGAAACAGCCAAACTCCCCTGACCCCCTCATCTATGGTAAAGGTCCAATATTCCATGGCTGGGACAAAAGCCACACTGCTTCTCCTGAAACCAAGGTTTGGCAATCATTTAGAGTTTTGTTTCCAACACTGTAAGAGTTCAACACCATGTGCAATCTAAAGCTTTAAGCCTTTCCCTTTCATACAGCAATAAGTGAGTAAAGCCTTTATCATTTTCAGTGGGATAAAGAGGGAGTATAGTAACTTCCCTGAGGGGCCAAAAAATCAGATATCTTAAAAACACTTCTGATAACTTCTGTCAATACCACATATCTTTTCGAAATATGTTTTTCCATCATGCTTCCTCGCCTTTTCCCCACCTTTCTCTTTTCACTTGACCACTTCCCTCTTCAGCTGTCTGAATTTTTGCTCAAACTCCCTTCTCTTCTCCAGGTTCGACTCTGCAGACTTGTCAGTTTGAAGCTCACGGGGATCACACTCCCCTGTAATATTGACTGGTTTGAAACAAAACACATAGACACTCACAAGCCTGTCAGCTATTTTAAACACAAGAACAAACCAACAAGCAAATGCTGAGGGAAATGAGTAAGGAATATATGGTTAAATCCTGCATTAAGCCTTCATCTTTCTTTCTATTTGGATCACAGCACTCCTTAACCTTTAAATTAATGATGAAATTCTTATCATTTTTGGGTTTGGTGAAAATCTGTAAATGTAAAGGTCCTTCATCCACTTGTCATTAGCATTGATCCCATTTTAACTTTGGGCTTTTATTGATGCATTTGGACCATTCTTTGTTTTTCATTCCAGACTGCACAGTTGGTAGCACTGGTGTCTTGTAACAAGAAGGTCCTGGGTTCGAATCCCAGCCTGGGGTCTTCCTACACGGAGTTTGCATATTCTTCACCAAGAATCACCAATCACCTTGGGCGGGCCATCAGCATATAGGTGTAATGCATCAACACCTAGCCAAATGGGACATGCCATCGGGACTTGGGTTCGAATCATGGTCCTGGCAGAAGTTTGTATGACTTTCCCCAGCCCTTCAAACTAGTGGTATTCAAAAAAACAAAACAAAAACAAAATATATATATATATATATATATATATATATATATATATATATATATATATATATATATATATATATATATATCTTCAAAAATTCATGCCACAACTATGTATAACATGTTCTGTGAACAGAAAAACAGAATAAAGAAATGTTCACCTTTTGACCCTGTGTTTTGTAAATATGATATGTCTGGGGTCTTCCCAGACACTAATGTAATTACATCAACTTTATTGTGTAAATTATTTTTTTTTACCGCAGTTAATCACACTTTTCTTTACATACAAAGGTTCTGGTCAGAACCATGGTATTCACGGATCTGGTATGCTTGTAAATCAGACGCACTAGTAATATTCCTTAACCTTGGACCCAATTGAGTTTTGCAACAACACAGTGATCCCAAACAGACATCAAAACTGGTTTTGGAATCCATAAAAATCTATCATTTCTGATCAGAAGAGTGGTCAAAGCCCGTGCCCGATTTATACCAGGAGCTACAATATTCCTGGATAGTAAAACCTTTTGCTGGTCTTAAGACACAGACAAGCAGCAGGCAAAGCTTCTCTTTGTCAGTTGGTTTGTGAAGCATGACTGCGCTCCAACACCTCTGAAATCTAAAGTCTCACAGCAGCTTAAAGAAGTGGAGGGTGGGGCACTTTTTTTTCATGTTAGACCATCTTCAGTCACCTTGAGATTGAGTGTCACTTTGTCAGTCCCTACAGTAAATGATACAAAAGTGTGAGCAGGGAGGAAATTGGCTAAGGTAACAGCACCCTCTGCTGGATCAACATTTGGACATTTGGAGTGAGCATGGAAAAAGAAGTGAAGTCCATGGTTGTTTTGTGAGACCAGTGCATTAAATCAGAGGACAATGATGAGTAAGAGTGAAGGTATTGGATCTCACCTGGTACGATCTCAAAGAGGTGCCTGCCTGGTTCGTCTGGGTTGGCAGTGAGTTCATTGACCTGACATCCCTGCAGGGGTATAAAGCCCTGAAACATACAGGGAAATCCAGTTAAGTAATAATTGTTCCAAGACAAAGTGAAACCCATCTTTACATTACTCCACTCTTTTCTTCATGTCCTTTCTGTTTTAACCTGCATTCATTTTGGATTCCTCTAACACGTGCAGACAGATCTTCATTCTTTTGTGTTTCCTCCACTGTTATCTCTCCCCTTTCTTCTCCTCTTCTTATGTTACACCTCTTAACCTTAGCCACTTCTGTGATTGAACCAGAACCAGCACAGATTATCAGAATACATTATCCAGATCAATACCCATTTAGCCCCCAAGAACTGGAGGCCAAGAAAGCTGCGAAAAGATGCCAGCCTCTGCAGGTCAGCCTCCTCGGTTAATCTCCTCCTCACTGGCACCCTCCATCAAACGGTGTGCAGAGTCTGCCAAAACAGCTTCAGCCAGAAGGGTCGGGCTGTCGCCAGCATTAGTCGCCATGGAAACAAATGGAAGAGGGGGGCTGTGGATTGATGGGGCTCAGGGGCATGGCGGGATGGATATCCCATGGGAGCTGTGTGCTCAGAATAACACGGGTAGTAGCTGGCTGGAGATGAATGGGTAGAGGGAAAAAGGCAACATGTAACCTGAGAACACAAATCAAACACTTGATTGTGCTGACTGACAGGAGACTCATTTTAGCCTGCTTTTTTCACATATTGAATTCCTTTTTTATGCTTCTGAAACTGTACAAGCTCATGAGAAACTCAAGCCCAGTTGAACGTGGCGAGTTCATAAATCTGTGTTTATCCTGGAAGTATACCAGCACAGGGGGTTCTAAATACTTCCTCAAACAGTGCAGCTATATGCATTAAATGGACTCACGCTTTAGCCTCCCAACGTTCATCATAAGCAACAAACTCTTCAAACGGTCATTGCTGTGGAAGTATTTCACTAATAGAGTCTTACTTGTTTACTGTAGAACTCTGAACCCTAAACTCAGTGGTTGGCACAGCCAGCTAAAAAGTTAGTTGTGCTAACCATAAGGCACTAATCATAAACATAAGTTCTGTTAACACTAAAGTGCTAGACCAACAGAGTAGTTAGTGGAAACTAATGCTAAAGTGCTAATTTCAATGACATGTGTCATTGGCACCCAACATGTGCCAATGACACATGTATTATATTACTCTGCACAGGGCCAAATTTGTTGTTGCACAATACACATCTATCTGCAAGGTTTCGCTTCAGGAACTGATTCTTTGGACCAGACCTTTTCCTTGCTTCAATTTCATATGGTTGAGTATTGCAAAATCTGTTGCTGGTTTTGCCTAATAGACCACTGTTAAGCTTTGGTCAGAAAGCATGCAGGACATCAGTATTATTAAACTGTTGCTGTATAAAAACAGGCTGTCATTCTACAGTGAAATATCAATTCCTGCACCACATCACAGATGAAGAACGTGAGGAGTACCAACAAAAAAGCTCTCAAAACAATTAATATATGTGAATTTTTGCATGTATTTGTTTAATTAAATCCCTGGTTGTTCATGTAAGTGTTATATTTTTCTGTATATGTCATTTGTTTGTTGTATACTTTCCACTTGTTTAATAAAGTTTCTTAAAAAAAAGAGAGAGAATGTGACAAGGTAACACTGCTGCATAAACAAACATCAAAATAAGAGCATGGATATGAATGTCTGTCTGCTTGAAGAATTCTTAACAGTTGATAACCAAAACTTCAACACAGATGTCAAACCTTATTCAACTAAAAGTTTACAAAGGAACCAACTAAATTAGTGCTTTAGAATGTATCTGGAAAAACTTAGGGGAAGCTAAGTGCACTAAACATTTTCAAAGTTAGCAATACCGCTTATGTGCTAAAAGAAAAAGTTTCCTCTCAATTAGCACATAAGCGGAAGTGTGTTTACCATACCCTAAACTGAATCCAAGGTGTTTACAGGCCAGAACAGATAAAGGATAAGCTGATCAAGATGATCTTGACATGTGAACAAATCGTTATAGAACATTTGGTAATAAAGAGAGACCATAAAAACTTCTGGCACACCACTTTAAAGTAATCTTGTATCTGAGGGTGGGCTGTGTTTTGTGTTCACTAATGGCAGTTCCCATCATCTATTGTCTGATAACCGGAGTCCATTTGCCCTGTAGTGGATTTATATCTCTATGATGAAAAGGAGAAGAAAACCTGTCTAGATCCCCCTCAGTATTGGCTTTCCGGCTGCCAATTATCACATCCTTTTATCTCTTTGGGGGTAGTCTTGTTCTGTTTCCGAGATAAGAATTCTCACCCCCACAAAGACACACCAACTCCACTTTAGGCCTTTGAATTTCCAATCGATTAGAAGAGGAGGGAGGTGTAAAAAGGGTAGACTGACACAGACACATATTCAGGTTTTTTAGGGGGAGGTGAGTATGTCTATGCGTACGGATGCAGTTGAATCCATTGGGAGTTTCAAATCAATTCAGGGTGAATGAGTATTGGCAAGCTCTGATTGAAGACAGGCTGTCAGAGCCTTCAGTCACTCAGTGTGAGTGGGATGATGATAATGGGGACTAAAGGGTAGTAGTGCTTTAAATGAACAGCAGCCATGCAGAGCGAAGACCAGGATCGATACATGATCAGAGTTCAGCAAGATCTGGGAAAAGTGATTATCATGGACATTTAAAGAACCGCATGCGTTCGTTTGTGTGTTACATGGGACTCACGTTGGGAAAATATGAACCAGCATCTGGGTGCAACAATAAAGACATTCCCACTGGAAGGATTTTAACAGTAATAGTAAAGCCTTTTGCTTTCAGAACTTACTTTTTTCTTTGTGGTACCGGATCAAAAAGGTTTGGGAAAAATTTCTTGGAGATTTAACTCCATGTTGACGTGATAGAATCATGCAGTTGCTGTGGTTTTGTTGGCTACATATCCATGATACAAATCTAATGTTTTACCACATCCCAAAGGTGCACTATTGGATTGAGCTCTGTTGATCATGGAGGCCATTGGAGTGCTGTGAACTCACTGTGTCATTCAAGAAACAGATTGAGATTAATTGAGCTTTGGGACAATTAACCTGCTGGAAGTAGCTTTCAGAAGATGGGTACACTGTGGTAAAAAAGAAATGGACAGGATGAGCAACAATCCTCTAGTAAGGCGTGGTATTTACATGATGCTCGATTGGAAGTAAAGGCATAAATGTGGGGGGGGAATGTGTGTTAAGCATTTCTCACCTTGTAAAGAACAAGTGCTGTTTTAGGGGTTAGGTTTAAGACCAAGGTGTGAATTGAGTTTAGGTCAGGTTCAAGCAATATAAATGAATGAAAAATGAATGTCAGTGCAAAGTCCTTTTGAAAATGCAAGGACATAAAATGAATGTGTGTGTGTGTGTGTGTGTGTGTGTGTGTGTGTGTGTGTGTGTGTGTGTGTGTGTGGTGGGGAGGTTGTGGTTCAGGGCTTTTAAAGGCCCCCACATACTTCATCCAAAATGGCAAAATTGGTTTTCATTGACATAGATGAGTGACAAAAATCACGTCCTTTTGTTTGCAGAGAGACATCCACCTGCCGAACTTTACACCAGGGCCGGGTTGAACTATTTTGACAAGGCTCTGCGCAAAGTGTTATTTGATTGGTAAGAAGTTTGTTGCTGTGATTTATGCAGAAATGCGCTCGGACAGTGTTGTATTTCTCTTCAACTAGTCCGCTTCCATTATCCGGTTTTTGTATCTGCAGGAGACATGAATACTTCTAAGGAACGTTTATCTGACGCAGTGAGGAATTATGTACATTTGTACAATTCTTCATTAAATAACTACTATTATAATCAGACTGTCAAATGGCTAAAAACTCTTGAATGAAAACTGCAACGTTGTTGTCCACAGAGGATGCTGTCTGTATTAAAGTGTGGCACTTTCCCTGTGATCGTTTCATAAGAGCAAAAAAGAGGATGCAGAGAGGAGGGTATCCTGGCAGGTAGGGGCATGCCGTATACTGAAACAGGAGGGGTGTCTCCAGGGTGGTCTGTGCCATTGTATGAAAGGTGTGTGCAAAAACAGCGGTCCGCAACCACGTGACAGCACATCAGCTGTTTGGATTGGATGAAGTATGTGGGAGCCTTTTAGGCTTGCTATGCTTTTCTCTTTTTCTTCTCTTATGCCAAAATTACCACTTACTTTCAGCAAATGGTATTTTTTTCTGTTTATCTGGAAAACATTTTTATATTCAACATGGTCAGTATTAGGCGAAGAAGAATCAGACATTAGGAATTTACACTTGCAGAATTCAGAATGATGGGTGGTGATCCTTAGGTTCCACAACATGACTGCCCCATTTTTTATTTATTTATTTATTTATTTATTTTGTGACCTGAGAATTTCAGCCAAATTCTTTCTCTCTTGGGGCGCCACATGGCTCAGTGGTAGAGCAGGTGCACCACAGACAGAGGCTACATTCCTTGAAGCACTTGTCCCCAGTTTTATTGCTGATATGTCTTCCCCTTCTCTCTCTGCCCTTCTTCCTATCCAGCTAATGCTGAATAAAGACCACTAGTCCCAGAAAAACCTCTAAAAAAAAAAAAAATCTGTCTGTCCTTTAGGGTAATGGATACTAACCGTCGTTCAGCCAGATGGCTGATTACAAAGCATCAGGAACTGGTGGTGTTGGTGGTTTTGCTCCATACATCCAGAGAAACCTCCAGTCACTCTGGCACTTTATCTGGCATCTCATTAAAGGACTTTGAAGTGTAGGAACACTCCATGACAAAGAATTTTGTTGCTTTTGAAAATGCAACTTTTGAATAGCTTGATGCATCAGTCTATAAGCATGTCTTCTATAATACACATTAGTGTACATTTGTTGTCAGGTTTATTGACCTCAACCCCTGAGAGTTTACGATTGCATGTCTGAAGCATTACCTGCGGTTTGGTTTCTTCTTCATCTTTGTAGAAGTAGAGCTGATCTGCGCGCAGCACGAACCAGCGTAGCTGCCAGTTCTTCATGATGCTGCGTTGCTTCTTCAGCCATCCAGCCTTCAGCGCCCCCTCCTGGAGGCTGGGGGAGCCTGGCCTGCACGAGCCTCGCGACACCTCGCCCATCACCATGCTCTTTGACCTGGCTGCAATCACGCAAAAGCCACACATACAAAATATTCTTTTATAAAGATATGAGGCCGAATTCTACTTGATTCAGTATTCCTTCAGTTTGTGTTGCCTCACATATTTTCAGCTGCTTCCAAACACTGTAGATTAGTTTTTATCCCCCTGTTCTGTAAACTTTATACACACACTTGCTCTGCAGTTCGTCAGACATGACCACTTACAACTGTCTGCCCCAGGCTCTTAGTTCTCCGTCTGAACGAGGTTTGGGACTGGAGACATAAATAGTGTAACAACAGAGCAGATATGACAGAGGCAGTGAACAGAAGAAATATACACACAGCCCTTCCATACAGCCTCAGGTGACGGGAATGCCCCACTTCAATTTCAGAGGTCCTTGGAAGGGATTGTTTTGCTCTACCCCAGCAGAGCAGCAGATAATAGGACCACATGGGACTAACTGACTGATTTTCAGTAAATGTGTGAAATCTGAGCTCAGTCAAGGATGGGTTTAAAAGGCAGAGCAGCTATTGAGCTGTGCAGCTCCTCAGATTTATCTCTATATTAAATTGTGGTTTAATATGCTTTAAAAATGTCAATTTTTCAACATTATTGAAAAACTATGCACTAGGGCAGCAACTAACGATTATTTTAGTTATCGATTATTCTGATGATTAATTGGATAAAAAAAAATTGGCACATTCTATAGATTTTTCATTTAACCACATAAGCCTTTTTTTTATATACCACAATGGAAATACATTAAAGGTCCAAAGAAACAAACATTGCAATTCCTTTTTTAAATGATAAAATAAACATTTTATTGTCTAAAATGAAATAACATAGCATTCCTTTCTTGTACGCTTGATCGTTTGTAGCCAAAGATGCATCTGCAGTGAAAAAAATGCTTCTAATATCAACATGTGAAAAGCTTAGCCCTTTGTGCTCAACTAAATGTCGATACAGTATTATGATAATCCATCGATTATTTTATGGATTAACCGATAAATAATTAGATAGTAAAAGGTGCTTAATAGGATTTATTTATTTTTTACAGAATTTGAACTGGGTGAACCTAAAACTATGCTACTTGAGGAGTTTTTATTAGAACATATTTACAAACATGTTTTTTAAAATTTTTTTTACTTAAATGCAAAATGTATATATTTTTTTGTACTGCTTTGGCTTAATTACTGCTCTGAATATGTTGTTCTTTAAGCAAATGGCCTTTTTTGAGTCTGTATACTCCAGTTAACGATTAATCAATTCCTTAATTAGTTGACAATTATTTCAATATTCGATTCATCACAATTATTATGATTCATCATTTCAGCCATAGACTCCATACTGTATTTTACCCCATTACCAGTCATTCATCATCCTTCATCATCATTCAAACTCATCATTGACATTTCATATTAAATACATATTATTCACTTTTATTCTGTTATATCACATACTATTGTCTTATTTGTTTATTCTAATCCTGTACTCTAATGACTTCTAATGACTTTACTAAATAAAAAAAGGGGTGTCTAACATGATTTAATACAGATTATGTCTAATTTACACTGATTAAACATAATGAATACAGGTGCAAATGTATAGATATACCCCCACTGGCTAAATGGTCCTCAGCAAGAGAAACGTGTGATGTTGCAACCTGAAATCTGCCTGTTTCCTAGTCTGCTCTCTGCTCTCCCACTAATTAGAGTCATCCTGTTCACCTGTACCTGATTATTGCCTTGCTGCCTCTCGCGCTCATGTCTCTGCCTATAAAAACTCCTTCCAGCCAGAAGTTCCCTACCAGATTATCTTAAGCCTCACAGCATGCAGATGGCTACTGGGGCCTCCTTGCATGCTTGTTTTTGATCAGTGCCTATTTCCTGACCTTGACTAAAAGCAACAGATTGGACACCTCAGCCACTTTTGCTTATTGTTACAGCTCAATTGTGTGGAAAACCTCCCTGCTGGTCAACTTAGACACACACACTCTCTCAGACATAATCAATTTTCAGATGTCGCTAAGGCACAGGAGGGAAGATGGGGGGGGGGGGGTTAGACAAATCAATAGTTATCTTTTTTAATAACCCACTCTACTTCCTCCAACATATTTGTAAACTTTAACACACATGACTTGTCAGTTTAGAGTTAATCACTGACTGCTGACTCCTGAAAAAGCTTGTTGATGGTAGGATGTGTTAAGCTGGTATATTTGCAATATTAAAATTAAGTTTTGTAAAAGATGAAACAGAATTTCAGCTCATACTGTATTCCAGGATATAATAGAACAAATAATAAAATAAATGGTCTAAAAATTAATGAAATGATGTCAGCTTTCATATTTAAATGAGGCAAAATGCAGTCTAGTAGTAATCTTTCCCCACTGTTAAATAATCAATTGTTACTATGGCAACCTCTAGTGAGGCTGTACAGTGATGATTAATGTGCTTGAGGAAGCTACAGGATATCGTCTCTTTATAGCGGGAGTGAAATCTCTATATTCTTTGGTCTTTCATTTTATATCTGCTTTGCTAATTTTAGGGCTAGTGCTATTACAGCTAGCTTTCCCCAATGGCAAAGCATTCTGCTACTTTCTAAATACTTGTTTACAGTGCCTTACAGAAATGTTCATTCCCCTAAAACTTCTTTCACATTTTGTCCCAACTTTAATGTAGTTTTTTGGGATTTAAAGAGATGGATTAGCAACACTATCCCAAGCACTAAACATGTTACCAAGCACAGTTTAGTCTGTCATCTGAAAGAGGAAAGTGTATCACACAACTACAAGCCTAACGTGACATGGATGTCCTCCTAAACTAACATGCTGAACAAGGAAAGCACTAATCAGAGAAGTCAGAAGGCCCTTGGTAACTCTGCCAGGCCACTTTTAGTCATGCACTCAATTTGTGGAAGAAAGCCAATTCCCCAAATGATTCTTATAGCACCAACCACAAAACAAAACATGGTGGTGGCAGCATTATGTTGTGGAATGCTTTACTTGGGCACAGACCTGGAAGCTGGTAAATCAGAATAAATGAAGACAAATTCAAGGTAGGAAAAACTTTTTAGCGACAACTTTGAGCAGGACAAATACTCATCTCAGTAAATTAGAATAAGTTATTTCAGTAAATGAAGTTAATAAGTGAAATACATTCTGTAGAATAATTACCACTTTGTATAAATATAAATCACACTTTTCAGATTATTTGAATAAAGTTGAAAACCATGTATCATTTTGCTTCCATTTCACAATTATTTACAAATTTGTGTTGGTCTATCACAAAGTCCTGTTGAGGTAGAAAGAATTGCCATTTCAGGGGAGGGCCTGGACACCTACTGGGTCTGAATACAGTACTCAATAGATTAAGTCTTGAATTGAAACTATAATGTGCCAATAATTAATGACATGAGATAGGAACAAGTCATGTCGTCATATGAAGGAACAAATTGTGATTTTTGTTGCCTAAAACATGTTCTTGCTGTGAAAACATTGCATTTTCCCTGCTGAACTGGGTTCTTGTGTGAGCATTTATGAGCAGCCTTCAATGCTAAACAGAGAATCACAAGTCTGGCATCTTTTTTTTCCTTTTAAACCAATCAGTAAAATGTAACAGTCCCAAAAGAATATTTGTAAATTGGTGGTTAAAAAAATTTTAACATTAACACTCTCCTCTTAGCAATGTGTTTCTCACATAATTCCAGCCTCACCAACATCTTTTATTCTTACCTCTCTGCATTGTCACACTCCATTTCTCTTACTTGAAGTTTAATTGCTTTTCCTTCTTATGTTCAGCCACTTGGATCCCATCAAAGCCCCCTTAAGAGCTCATGTACTTATATCTACCAGCACCATTCTTTAGCATTCCTTGCCAAATATATTAGCGCTTGGATTATAGGCAAACTCTTATTAGCCAACTGTTTTAAATATGTAAATAAATAAATGTGGTGTTTATGAGAACAGTGTCACTTATAAGCATATTAAAGCAGGCTTAACTCTTTGCTGTTGCTAATTTACATTTAAATTGGTTTTGTCTTACCTTAGAGGCTCACAGTACAGTATACAAGACAAGTCCCTGTGTAATAGTGTTTATAAAATGATTCCCTGTTGCCTCGGCTCTTTATAATTGCATTCCAAGTTGGATGGAAGAGTATTTCACTCCAATAAAAACCAAACAATCAGCAAAGACATAAAAAAATACACCAAGGCATACCCAAGTAACTTGATCATTACCAAGATGCTGGAGCTGAACAGCATGAACTTACTGTGGTGTCCTCACTTACTGGCAGTTCTGACGAAGATGTGTAAGAAAACTTTAAATGAATCTTTTTCTGCAGGAGCAGAATTTCACATTGCAGAACTTCTAGACATTCCTGCTGGTATTACTTTGCACAATGTCTCATTTGTCACTTGACAAATCTTCCAGAATCCTCAGTCTTTTCCTCAGTCATCTCTGTAAGATTTAGGTCTAAGAACTGAGAAGGCTGATTTTTCTGGTGAACCTTTCCTGGGTTGATTTGGCCATATGTTTTGGACAATTTTCTTGTTGAAAGACCCAGAGATACTGCATTTTCACATTTCTGGCAAGATAAACAGGCCAAGAGCATCACATATCCTCCACCATACTTATTCGTATTCATGAGATAGTTTTCTAGATATTCATCCTTTGACTGATGCAAAAACTACTGGAAGTGTATCTTACAGAAAAGCTCAATCTTAGAGTCAATAAAGCTTTCCAGTTTAAGGGTGCTTTCCCACCTGATAGCGCAGAAGACTTGGTTCAATTGGGGACCAAAATTTGTAGCCTTGTAACATTTGTCACATTTTCAGCTGATACAGTTCGCTTTCACACTGCACTGTGTCAAACAAACCAAACCCTTTGAAAAACTTGTTCCCCCCTGTGCCAGTGGTGGCGCTGCACCAAAAAACCACTGAAGGAAAGGACACAAAAACCTCTACACAAGACCAAATTTCTTCTTCACAAAAAGTAACCACAAATGGAGTGGCATCAGATTTTAGTGGTTGTAGGATTTCACTTTTGTTGTTGGACCATGATCCATTTCTGCCTCTCGCCCAAAACGCAGGTTTATTTTTGTTGGATTACCCAGAATGCCCTGCACTATAGTCTGCTTCCTGCTTTTGCAGTGGTCTACAGTCCACTTGGCATTCACACCACACTTGAGTTCTCTTCAACTGAACTGAGACCTCGGTTTTTAGGCGGACCAGAGTTGGCTTTTTTGGGGCCATGTCAGAGTTGGATTGCGCATTCACACCTCCCCAAACGAACTGGACTTTCCAGACAAACGTATTAGAGTTCGATTACAGTGGAGGAAACAGGGCTAGTATGAAGACACCCTGACTTTCCAGGATCCATTTTCCATTATCATTGAGTGACTATGTGAAAAAGGCTCATGAGGTCATGCAGTGAGGTAAAGGTCCTCAGGGACTATGGAAGAGAAACAGGTCTACAGCATCAAACATCCTCCACCATATTTAACAGTGAGCATGGGGTGTCAGTCCACATATTTAATCTAATGTGCAAATCTAATGTTTCGTATTAGCTCCCCCCTGAACTATTTGTTCTCGGAAAGCCTAAACTTATGATGCTGTCACACTGTTTCCTGTTTTGGTTTGCATGTATTACATTGGCCTGAATGGGGGGGGGGGAATGAAGGGGCTTTTGTAGGACATCAACACCTTTCATGTCTTTGAAGTATGTGTGATGCTTATGATTCACTCCTGCTCTAAATAGTGCATGTGTATCGGGATAAAGGCTGTGGAATTCTATGTTCTACAGTACTGGGCAGAGTACGTTACTTTTACCATGACTTTACAGTGTTGTGTTTATTTGTATTTAGGGATGAATTGACCATCTAGAATGTAAGGAAACCCAGGGAAGACCCAGAAATTCAACCACACACAGGAGTATGCAAAGGGAAAAACAAGTTTAATTAATTTTCAGAAACTGGTTGCTGCTCAGGATGAGGTTGCCAAACACAGCACGGTAGAGCAGTGGACGGGTGGCGCAGAGGAACTGAGGGTCTCACGACAGGAAGGTGCAGGAAACCAATTGAATAGGCTTCTGTGGAAGCAATGAAGGTCTCCACAAGGGAATCCAAACGCAGCACCAGGGGCTAGACGATAATCAGGCAGAGGTCATACACAGGAAGGCAGAGAGAGTAAACTTAGCTTGAGGGGCAGGCAATACTCTGTGGTCGTGAGGCAGAGCTTGGGTCAGGGTCCAGAAATCCAGAATAGAAGGAATCCGTAAAGGGCTTGGCAGGAGGGGTAGATCCGTGGACAGAAAGGGGTTGAAGAAACACTTGAAGGCTTGGAAAGAAACGTTGGATCTCTACTGGCTCGTGGCTGTCGTTAATCTGGCAAGGAGGCAGAGGCTGAGAGGTGTTTAAGTAGGGCGGGGCCCAGGTTGAACAGGTAAGCAATCAGGCATGGGAGGTGAGTTGAATGAGTGCTTAAACACAGCATGGACAGGACAGAACATGAATCATGACAGTACCCCCTCCTCAAGGTCTGGCTCCAGAAGGACCACCTGGCTGGTCAGGATTGGACCGATGAAACTCCCTGATAAGGGACTTGTCCAAAATGTGGCGGGCCAGCACCCAGGAGCGCTCTTCAGGCCCGTATCTTTCCCAGTCCACCAGGTAATGGATGGACCGACCCCAACGTCTGGAGCGAAGGAGACGGTGCACTGTGTGAGTGGGGCCTCCATCAATGATCCAGGCGGGAGGAGAGGGTCTGGAGGAGGGTACCAACCGTGAAGTGAAGACAGACTTGACACGGGACACATGAAAGGTGGGACAAACCCTGAGAGTCCTGGGGAGGTGGAGCCGAACAGCCACTGGGTTGCTCACTTTGGAAATCGGAAGGGTCCTATGAAACGAGGGGCTAGCTTGTGGTTCTCAATCTGCAAGGGGAGGTCCTTGGTGGATAGCCAGACTTTTTGACCTTCGAGGTAGGTGGGTGCCAGAACTCTGTGACGATTTGCAAATCTGGAGCATAAAGTGGAGGTCTTCAGAAGAGCCCTGCGGGCCTGACGCCATACCTGCTGGCACTTCAAGGCAGAGGCATGAGCAGAGGGGACTCTAGTGGGCTTTTCTTGAAGGGACAAGACAGGAGGCTGGTAACCATAGACTGTGTAAAAGGGAGACAGCCCTGTAGAATTAGAAGGGAGAGAGTTGAGTGCATACTCCACCCATGGTAGGTTCTGTGACCAGGAAGAGGGATCATGTTCACAGAGCATACGAAGTTTGGTCTCCGCTTCTTGGTTGATCCTCTCCGTTTGCCCGTCAGTTTGAGGGTGGAATCCTGATGAGAGACTCACTGTGATACCCAGGAGACTACAGAATTCCTTCCAGAATCTAGAGACGAACTGGGATCCTCTGTCAGAAACAATGTCAGTTGGCAGACCATGCAGGCGAAACACCTCACGGGCCAGAATCCCTCCCAGCTCCTTGGATGAAGGCAGTTTGTGAAGTGGTATCAGATGGGACATCTTAGAGAATCAATCTACGACTGTGAGAAGGACAGAATGGTTATTGGAAGAGGGTAAGCCTTTTACAAAATCCATGGATATGTGGGACCATGGTGTGGAACTGGGAGGGGCCGCAGAAGCCCAGAGGGCGGCTGACGGAATGGTTTAGCCTGACAGCAAACTCTGCAAGCCTTGATGAACTCTTTAACGTCTTGTAGCATAGTCCCCCACCAGAAATACCTCCTGATCACAGATAGGGTCTTTGTGACTCCCGGATGACAGAAAAGTCTAGACGCATGACAAAAGGACAGTACCTCAGGTATTAGCTGCTCAGGGACAAATAGTCGATCCTTAGGACAGCTCTCAGGGATGGGGCTTTGTAGATGGGCTTCTGATTTTCTGCTCCAGCTCTAGCTTGGAAACTGCTAGCCGCACAGATGTGGGGAGCACATAGTCCACCTGCTTAGCCTCTTGACTCTCCTCCTTAGTCTCATGAAGCCTGGAGAGTGCATCTGGCTTAGTGTTCTTACTCCCAGGTCTGTAAGACAGTGAAAAATTAAAGCGACTGAAGAATAAGGCCCACCTGGCTTGCCTGGGGTTGATTCTCCTAGCTGACTTGAGGTACTGCAGATTTTTTATGATCAGTCCAAACCACGAAGGGTTCCTTAGCTCCCTCAAGCCAGTGCCTCCACTCCTCGAGTGCCAGTCTGACTGCCAGCAGTTCACGGTCACCGACATCATAGTTGATCTCTGCAGAAGACAGCTTTCTGGAAAAGAACGCACATGGGTGATTCTTACCATCAGTGCACCTCTGGCTGAGTACGGCTCCCACCCCTGAGTTAGAAGCATCCACATCTACACTGAATTGGCGGGAAGGGTCTGGTGAGCGGAGGACAGGAGCAGAGGTGAAAGTCCTTTTAAGGTGGTTGAAGGACTCAGCAGCACTCTTACCCCAAACGAACTTGCACTTGCATAAGGTAAGAGCATGAAGTGGAGAGGCAACAGAGCTGAAATTACGGATGAACCGTCGATAGAAATTTGCAAACCCCAGAAATCTTTGAAGTTGTCTGCGGTCTTGTGGGTGGGGCCAATTCTTGATGGTGTCCGTCTTGCTGGGGTCCATGGAAATCCTGTTAGGAGAGATGATGAAACCCAAGAATGAAATGGACGGTTTGTGAAACTCGCACTTTTCTGCCTTGACAAACACGTTATTCTGCAGCAAGCGGAGAATGACAGAACGAACATGAGCCTGATGGGCAGTGAGATCCTTAGAGAAAATCAAGATGTCATCCAGATAAACAAATAAAATGACCGACCATGTCCCTGAGGACATCATTGACAAGCGCCTGGAACACTGCAGGAGCATTGGATAGGCCAAAGGGCATTACAAGGTATTCATAATGACTGGTTGGAGTGTTAAAGGCCGTCTTCCACTCATCCCCCTCCTTGATACGGACCAGATGGTAGGCATTTCTAAGATCGAGCTTGATTAAAAACTGTGGATCCCTGAATCTGGTCGAAGGCAGTGTTCATTAGGGGAAATGGGTAACGATTTTTGACTGTGATGTCATTCAATCCCCTGTAGTCGATACAGGGTCTCAAGGAACCATCCTTTTTGCCCACAAAGAAGAAACCTGCACCAGCTGGGGAGGATGAAGGGCGGATGATGCCAGCCTTGAGTGCGTCACTGATATAATCCCTCATGGCCTTATCCTCTGGGCCAGAGAGGGAGCATAGATGGCCTTTGGGAGGAAAGGTACCAGGAAACAAATCGATTGCACAATCATAGGGCCGATGGGGTGGAAGGGAAGTGGCTCAATGCTTGTTAAAGACTTCCCTAAGGTCATGGTAAACAGCCGGTACTTTGGATAAGTCGGGATAGGTCTCCTGTCCTGAGATAGGAACAGAATAGGGGACCGAAGCTGCTAAGAGGCAAGTGGAATGGCAAGATGGTGACCAGCCCAACACCTCACCCTTAACCCAGTCAATGTGGGAGTTGTGTTTTCTTAGCCAAGTGGCCCCCAAAATGACAGGGAGTCCAGGGGAATTTATTACCAAGAAGGAAATGAGTTCATGGTGATTCCCGGAAATACTGAACTTAACGGGACCTGCTTCATGGGTGACCTGGTGAAGTACATGGCCGTCAATTGCCAAAACTTCAAGACGCTTAGAGGTGGGTAGGAGTTGGATGCCCAGAGATTCGGCATGAACTCAGTGTCTGCTCCTGAATCAGTGAAGACCGAGAGATGCTTGGTTAGACAGTCAGCTTGGAGAGTGGCCTGAACAGAGAACGAAGAGGATTACCATCGCTTTTGACTCAGCAGGAGCCTCTTACTGAGCCTGGCCTTTTACTGGACACAGACTAAGTAGGTGACCCTCTCCACCACAATAGAAACAAAGACCTCTCTTAAGCCTCCGCTCTCTCTCTCGTGGGGACAGGCGTGATTGACCAATCTGCCTAGGCTCCTCCACCAGAGAGGTGGGTGATGAACTAAAAGGAGGGGCCGTGACTGATGGCTGTGGTCTGGGAACAGGTTCAACATGGTAAGTACAACTGGAAGAACTCTTCTCCAACCTTCTCTCATGGAGCCTCGCATCAATTCTTGTGGCCAGAGTCTCCAGTTCCTCCAGACCCTTGGGAGCGTCTCGAGTTGACAGGTCATCCTTTACCTCCTCACTGAGACCCTGGTAGAACGCGTCACATAGTGCCTCATCGTTCCAGTCACTTCCTGAAGAAAGAGCATGAAAGTCAATTATGTACTCTGTTACTCGCCTCCTGCCTTGTTTGAGTTTGAGCAAACCATGTGCAGCCTCCCTCTTAGGCAGAACTGGATCGAAGACCCTGATTAGCTCCTTGGAAAAGACCTGGAACCGATAACAAATGAGGGAGTCCTTCCACCATTCAGCAGTACCCCATAACTTGGCCCTCCCTGAAAGGAGGGAAATAGCATAGGCTACTTTAGCACGTTCAGTGGGAAAAGATGACGGTTGAAGTTCAAAGACAATCTCACATTGAGTAATGAAGGGACGACACTGACTCTGCTCACCCTTAAAGACCTCCGGTGGAGACAGGCGGGGCTCATAAATGGGCGAGACCTGGAAACCAGACGTAGTGGCTTTGGGGCCGGGGGAGGCACCTTTTGGGCAAGGAGGGGAGGACATCCTATCAAACATGCTCATCATTTCTTGCATGTTAGACTCCAGGTGGTTAATAGCGCCTTCAACACTTGAACGCCACTCCTGTGTGGGTGACGGGTCCATAGTGGCCAGATTATACTGTAAGGAAACCCAGGGAAGACCCGAAAATTCAACCACACACAGGAGTATGCAAAGGGAAAAACAAGTTTAATTTTCAGAAACTGGTTGCTGCTCAGGATGAGGTCGCCAAACACAGCACGGTAGAGCAGTGGACGGGTGGCGCAGAGGAACTGAGGGTCTCACGACAGGAAGGTGCAGGAAACCAATTGAATAGGCTTCTGTGGAAGCAATGAAGGTCTCCACAAGGGAATCCAAACGCAGCACCAGGGGCTAGACGATAATCAGGCAGAGGTCATACACAGGAAGGCAGAGAGTAAACTTAGCTTGAGGGGCAGGCAATACTCTGTGGTCGTGAGGCAGAGCTTGGGTCAGGGTCCAGAAATCCAGAATAGAAGGAATCCGTAAAGGGCTTGGCAGGAGGAGTAGATCCGTGGACAGAAAGGGGTTGAAGAAACACTTGAAGGCTTGGAAAGAAACGTTGGATCTCTACTGGCTCGTGGCTGTCGTTAATCTGCAAGGAGGCAGAGGCTGAGAGGTGTTTAAGTAGGGCGGGGCCCAGGTGGAACAGGTAAGCAATCAGGCATGGGAGGTGAGTTGAATGAGTGCTTAAACACAGCATGGACAGGACGGAACATGAATCATGACATAAAAATTTATTTTCAATGCTCTGTGAGTGCCAGATTAAGTGAATCTTCATCAGTGCACATATAAGTGTAGTGTAACATGATATTAGCAATATCATTATTGGATAAGTGCTGTAATAGCTGAGTCCCAGTTGGACTGATTCTGCAGGAGAGACATGCATTTGAGGCATCCATGGCATGAGAAAACTGTGGTGGTCATGTGGTGGAATTCTTTTTGACATGTGCCAAAAATGTGTGGCATTCTGGCTAATCTGGTGAACAAATTGTGCAGGTTACAGCGTCAAATGCTTTATAAAGCAATGTCAGAGCGTTATTTTTCAATGGCACTGTGTCTTCCTGCACTGCTGAAACAAAGTGTAGCATAGCAAGAGTGAAACAGTATGAGCGTCTTTTGGTTCTACTGGTTTATTATTGGCAGTTCTCTTCAAACAGCTTGTGTGAGCACATGAAGTCATGCTTATTTCTCATTGTTAAATAAAGTCCCTTCAGTTTGTACAGTTACTGTGTCTTTGACTGTGGTTTTGTTGTCAACCACTTACTGAGTTTACTTTATACTACAAGTGGATTATTGCCTGCAGTTCAAACAAGTGTTTAGACTCTGCAATATATGCAATAAATAGCAGTCTTTCTTTTTTATGTGACAGGTGTTTTGTGTTATCAAGGAAGAATTTAGAAAACCTCACCTACTCAAGGTTGAACCACTGTATTGCATTCTTTTCCCAGAGATGTCTGTAAGTCACTTTTCCCAAGTCCAAGTCAAGTCTCAAATTTTTGAGAGGGGAAGCAGATTTAGGTCTCAAGTCTCTGAGACTAGTTGGAGAGACATCTGTGGGGTCAGTTATTAGGAAGCTCCAGCTAACTTGGAGAGATTGGAGATGTAATGAACCAATAATAGCAGACGGTCCTCAAAACAACCCTGTCCAATAAATGAAGCGCACTCTTTAAGTGGAAAATATGCAGCACAAAAGCTGTGGTCTGCAGTGTACATACCAGTTTGCTTTGACTCTTGATTACATCAGATAAAGTTTGACAATCAATCAATCAACCTTTATTTATAGAGCACTTTACATGTCCAAATTGACCAAAGTGCTCTACAGGTCTATAAAATAAAACATGAGCATTAAATCTTAAACACCTACAATTAAACAGACACAAAGAAAAGAACAGCTAAAAAGGAGAAAAAAAATATTGATACTCGAGTTGCAGACTGTGAGTTTAAGTCAAGCCATGGTTATTTACAGTCTGTCAAGCCCAAAGTCTTTGCAAAATAACTGTAAATCGAGGGCAAGTTTGAAACTCGAGACACCATCTCTGTTGATTTCAGATGTGCCTTAGCTACGCAAGCTTTTTTTCAAAAAAAACACTTCGACTTCTTTTTGTTATCTAGACATATCTGTTGCTCAAAAGCCTTTATGGTATTTTTTTTTAAACGCCCAAATAAATATCTGCAGTTCTTGCTTTACATTGCTGTCCTACCACCTGCACCTTAAAATTAGCTAATGGAATTTTGGGGCAATTTTCTTCTCAAGATAATTTCATTACCTCGTTTGTACAAATAGTTTACATATGCTGAGATATAGTAAACAAGAACTACAAAACCTTCAGCCATATTCTTTTACTATAATAACTCTTACCTTCCTCACCCTGCTGGACCAGTCTGTTTATCTTCACCACATCACATACCCCTCATCGTTTTATCTGTCCTCACCCTGCCAGTGTCCACACAAAATACCTCCTTTGTTCAACACATGAGCTGCCCGGATCACAGCCTGAGTGGAACATACTGGATGATTCACTCCTGAGTCACAACAAATGATTTTTAATTCTGTATGTTTGTGTGTGCCAAGTCTGACTGCCCACTGCACAAATTTGGACCTTCTGTGCTGAGTGATTCAGACCTTCCTTGGGTTTTGGGTGGAGCTGTTCTGTGGTTACTTCTGCAACAATGAACTACAACTCTGAAAGGAGGCATTTTTCTTGTAAGGGCAGCTTTTACGCACAATCATTGCAATTTAGTGAAACACATCCCCAACAGCTTGAGTTAAGGATGGGCTGAGTCAGGCGAAGGCTCTGCTTCATCCCGACTCTGTTTGCAGATGTACTCTTTGCCTATATTTTGTTTTCCCAATGATAATTTATGCAGAGAAGCATATGAGAAATGCTTTTTCAGGGTTTTTAATTCTTGGTAGGGAGTGTACCATCCAGGAATAACAGGTGAACTGAAGCTCAAACAGCATATAATGAACCTGAAAGCAGGTTGCTTAGATTCGTGTGGAACGCAGAGCAGAGGTGTGAATTTTCTTTTCCAATTGCCCCTAAAATAGAAAAGATAAAATTTAAAATTCTAACTTTCCCAACAAATAAATTTCTCAAATTCAAATTTGATTTGGATCATGTCGACTGTGTGTTTGTTTTTTTTGTTTTTTTGTTTTTTTAAATAAATGCATAGTGTCTCCCCAGGTTAAGGTGTGAGATGGCCATCCATGGACTGGATTTGTTTGTCTAATACCTCCTACCGATGTTCGATTGGTTTGAGATCAATACTTCAAATTCATTGTTGTACTCCTCAAACCATTTCTGAATCATTTTTTATATTGTGGCAAAACCCCTTTCCTGTTAAAAGACACTGTAACTATCAGGGAAGATCACTTCTACCCTAACTGGCTGGCTGTTATGCAACTCCGTATAGAACTAACTGATAAACTGTGTTCTGTCATCTATTCATCAGAACTAGCAATTACTTTTTCCAAAGTTTGAGTTACAGTTGCTAGTCTGTTGGATTGGACTACAAAAGTCAGCTTTCACAACCCTCATGCTGCCGTGATTAGTTGGGATTTGGATTTTGTTGCCCTCCGTTCATTCAGACAGTCTTGTTCTTTATGCTCCCAGCTTCATTCCAGTTTCTTCATGGGTTTTCTCTCCTGCTCGTCTTCAGTTCCCCATGATTAACTGAAGTCTTCCTCCTGTATATTTTTCGATTATCAATGTATCTTTGCAGTTTATCTCTACATATCTTTTCCAGCCATTACTTATTGCTTCTGTTTTAGGTTTCTCACCACATGTTCTAAACACATTTCTAACGCGTGCAACAATGAGCCCTGGCTGCCCATGACCTTGTTGTCAGTTCATTGTTTTTTTCCTTGGAGAACTTTTAAAAGATCAGGAACATAGCACTGATGTTGCAGTTTTGGAGATACTCTGACCCAGTCTTCAAGACTTCATAATTTGGTCAGTGTTCGTGAAAACACGTTGGACAGTCGAACTTTACCGATGTATTTTAATATTGTCTTCCTCTCACAGTCCAAAAACATGACTTAGGTTGGTTGGTTTCTCTAATTTCTCTTAGGAGTGAGTCTATTTTTGCCAGTTTGTTTGTCCTGTCTGTCTCTTTTTTGCCTTGTGATGGACTGCTGACTTCTCCCCAATGACTGCTGGAGATGGCACCATCTGCAAGGGATTTTGGTGTGGGTAGAGACAACTGACAAATGAATAGATGGATATATATTTGGTAAGGTTGATAATATTCAGTGGACTGTGTTCTGTACTTTTGATGTCATGAATGATGTACCTCTTGATGTCACTAAATCCCACCCCTTTAAAAATTTAATTGAATTCAACTTAGTTTATTTATATTCTGCCAATTCACAACACGTTGTCTTGAGGCACTTAACAAAAAAATAATTTCAATTGATCCTAGTTATCAAGCAGTACAGTAAGCTCAAATACTTATTCAAAATATTTCAAAAGGTTTCCAAGGAAACCCAGCAGATTGTATTGAGTCATTGACTTGCAGCATTTACTCCTCCTGGACGAGTACGTAGTGACTGCAGATGCTTGTGTTGTCATTGACTTTACAGCAACCCCTCATACCAAGCATGCATGTATTGACAGTGGAGAGGAAAAACTTCCCTTTAACAGGAAGAAACCTCCAGCACAACCAGAACTTGGCTCAGTACAATATTTATTCAGGGATGATCTCATAACATCAATGTATACCTAAAAGTAAATGGAGGAAAATAGTTCATAATAATGAAAGTAAATGCATACTTTGAGATTCTACATGTGCTGTACCAGAACTGTTCTCTTCTTGAATAAAGGCTCCCACATACTCGGGCGTACTATGCAAATTCTATGAACCGCGCAAACTCCGCGCATACTGTCCGTGGATGGTTAAGGTTTCATAATCCAGTGTACCGATTTCCTATATTACTTGTGACAAATTCCTTCATTTCCCACAATCCAAATGGATACGGACCTTCGTGGAATGAAGTACGCCTGAGTATGTTGGGGCCTTAATTCTGTTGATCCCCAAATTGTATGAATCTTTAGTCTCCTAACTGACAGCCACAGAGCAACTGTTTACTGAAAGTGGATTTATTTGTGGCATGTGAGAATCTACTGTTGCTTTATGCACAAATGGTCGTCCACATGCTTACAACAAAACCCAAATGTTATGATATCTGATACAACATTCTTACATGCTTTGGGTCCCCACGGTGCCACCTCATACATCATACAGTTGTATATTTATCTCCAACAGCAAATGGATATATAGCTTCTATGCACAAGAGAATAGGGCCCGCATTAGTAACTTAAAATGGGTACTCTACAAAGGCTACAGAACATTACACAGAAAGCTAAATTGCATACATGCATGCACATACACACAACTGTTCACACTGGCATGGTAGAGGAATTTAATTTGGCTAATCTAGTTGTTCTGTGATTTATGGCTTGGGGAAAACGGTGGAAAGAGTTACAGATGCATCAGAGTGGAACATCCAGCTATCTCCCACTGATTAATGCATAAATGCTATTTGTGCGTGTGTGTGTAGCATCAATCCTTGACTTACTGGAGGTGTGGCAGTTGACATACACGGCTGTTATTTGAAACCTGCTGTGAAGTGGAACAGATCTGCAGCAGTAAGTGTGTGCTCTAAATCATCCCCCACATGCACATTATCTGTGGGTGATTTTTAAATCCACACTCCTTCTTACAGTACCCAGACCCGTCAGTTTTCTGTCACATGCCTTGGAAAGGCAGAAAGTCAGCATGGTGCTGCACTGTAACACTTTGATCATAAAACCATGGTAACGCAGATCAAAAACACAGCAGGAGGAAGAAGCAGCTGATATGTGGGCAATTACAGCTGCTGCTTCATTTCTGGTGCCAGCCAATGCACCAAGAAACCTATTACAGCTTCAGAATGTTGACATTTGAAGAGATTACTGGATCCATAGCAGTGGGGTGTTTTCTTTCACTGGAAGATGGGGCTGTTGTTGATTAAAAAGGAACCACTGTGGTCAATTTTGCTCAAACTATCCTCAGGTCTGAATGTTTCTAAAGAAAAGGGATTCTAAAGCAACTTTTGGCACAACCCACAGCTAGTTGTTTTGTACCTATGTTGACATGAAAAAGCTTTTTTTTTTTTTTCATTTAAACCTAATTATTTTTTATCTAGTGTTAAATTTGAGCCTAAAGGCAGAATAAAATAGTTGGTAAGATAATTGTTAGATATACATCAGTATTTAACAACTAGCAAGCAAGTTAAAAGTTAGCTAATTAGCTAGTAAGCCAGCTAGAGCTTGCTGATAGGCTCGATAGTTAATTGTGTCCATGTTTGACCTACAAATACATAGTATAATATGATAATATTGTTACTTTGAAATATTGTAGTCTGATTTACCACAAATAATGAGGTTTTGTTGAATGGTAGTACCATCATTCTTTAATATGGGAAACATAAAACAAGCTAACATAGTATGTGCAAGTGATGTTAAAGCCACATTTCTGGATTAACTTTGCTGTTTTGTACAGCTGATCCCAAAATTATTCATATCCCTGGCAGATTTACATAAAAAATTATTTCTGTTTATTTGTTTTCTTTCTTCTTTCTTTTTTAAAGTTATTTAAAATTTTAGATTTAAAATTACTTTCACTCAGAGGGTTTTTTTTCCCCAGATATGTATCTCAAAAAGACAATAAAACTCTGTAAAAGCAATATCAACTTTGAATATAGTATTTACATATTAAAAAAAAAATATGTCAAAAAATGTGTAAGCCCTACCAGTCTCAATAATTAATGGAAAAATAGTTTAAATCAAGCCCCTTTTATTGCTGACCAGGTTTTTGCATGTCTCCACAGGTATTCTGACAAAATATTTTTATTGATGATCCCCAAGTCATGCCCATCATCCTAATCTTTAACTCCCTCCACAGATTCTATATTAGAATCACGTCAGAACACTGGTATAATATTTTAATTTAAATGTTTTTTTTAATCTGTTATTACACTCAAGGACAAAGACAGACTGAAAGAATATGTTATGTCTGATTATCACCAAACTTCACAACATTTCACTAGAAGGATGAATAAACTTAAATGCAGTTGTTTAAGTATATGGACATAAATGGGTTTGTTTACAGATAAATACCAAAGCAGATTGCCAATAAATCACCTCATCAGGTGTTTAATCAACCAAATGGGACACATTACTCTACTAATGATTAGCCTCCACTGGCTTGGAGAATCAGATTTATGTTTTTAATGACTTCTTGCTAAATGACTGTGCTTCTTGCTCCTTCCTTAACCATCATTCTTCTTCCCCAACTGTACTTAAGGAAGGTCATTGGTAAAAACATCTCTTTACATGAGGCAGATTAATCCAGCCTTTTTTTTCCCCAACTCTTGGCCCCATGATCCTGAAATGACTTGCCAGTTGTTGTCCAGGCAAGTGTCTCTCTCACATTCCGAATCAAAAGATAGAAAGAGAAATTTACACTGCTCTTTATCTCACTGAATTAAGTGTGTTGGATAAAAGCAGAGAACAATTAGTATGACTGAGCTACATGGTAATATTTTAATATTTGCATTTTTATTGGGGGGTGGAATACCTGCAAAACAACAACAGGTAAGACTAGGATTTATCCTATGTGGCAATCACATTAGATCTCATGGTGTTTGTTTCAGACACTAAAGTGGGACAGTCAAAGTAATCATGCCACCATGCAGAACAGAGATTCTTAAAATACAGAATTCAAGATTTATTTGTGAAAAAAAGATGCAATTTTAATCCATTTTTTACCATTAGAACCACTTTATATTTAGACACCCAAAACAAGCAAGTCAAACCTAGACTGAACTATTGTACTGATTACTAGAGGTGGGCAGATTGATCCAAAATATCGATAACATCGATACCAAGTCGGTATCGGATTGATACTAGAATGGCAAGATCAATACTTTAGTTTCAGATTCCCTCTTGAAATTGTATTTTATTTCTGTGTTGTAGTTTCTTAAGTCTACTTCAAAATAGATTTTGTTTTGATTAGCTCTCAAATGATATAATGCACTACGTGTTTTTTTTTTTGTTGTTTTTTTTTTAGGAGAATACAAACCCAAATCATTTCTGTTAATTGTGTTAATATATTAATAAAGTATTTTGTAGACACCTATAACTATAATTCTGTCCCAGCTTTTAGCAAAATAATTTAAAGAAAAACACAAAAACACCTAAAGGTCAGAGGTTTGATGTATTGAACTTAAATAATAAAAGGTATTGGTATCAGCGATACTGGCCCTGTATTTACTTGGTATCGGATCGATACCAAAATATGCAGTATCACACACCTCTACTGATTAGATTCTTTTAAACACAGTTTATGATTTGTGAAACTTTATGATTCATTATAACAACATACATTTTTTAAAAAACTTTTTTACAGAAATACAAAGAAAAGGAATAACACTCCTGGATTGGCTGCTTTGCAAGTGCCAAGCTGTAATGGGTCAAGTAGTTTTGCACTGAAGTGTTTCAACTTCTGAAGCTGCATTTTCTGTTGATTATTTTCGATATATTCTATGAAAAAAAAAAAACATGAATAGGGGGATTTCTCACAAATAATTTAGAGCCACTGAATAGGTAAATCCACAAATAGTTGAGGTCGGTCCACTGTCGAGCAAAAATCTCCTGTACTTCTGGGAATCCAGTATTGTGTATCATCTCATTAGCTATATGTATTGTTGTACCCTTATTATACATCTCCATAATAAAAAGTGTATTCTTTTTTTAAAGAGGAGAAAGACCTCCAGATCTAGGTGACATCAACGAGCCTCCTAGATAATAAATATTCCTCTATGTTCCCTTAACGTCAACGTGTCACAGATAATGACACGGTTATGTTTACATCTCCTTTTCTTGACGTTTTTGACGTGACATCATAAGCAGATCAATTACTTAGGAGCACATGCCCTGTGGTTAGTGCTCTGAACTGCTCTGACCCCCGGCTCGGTAGGCGTTACTCTCCTACATCTGTCACATACTCGGTTATTCATGCTCCTCGTGCAACAAATGTGGCGCTGTCAGCAAAGGAGCTGCAATTTACAGGAGTGATGTGGAGAATGCTTTTCAGGCAGAATCACACAGACACTTAAATCTGTTTACTTTCGCTACATTAGAAATAAATCAAGGATGCATGATATAATTAACTCATTAAACTAGAAAAAAGAGCGGATTCTTGTGTTAATTAATCTTCTTTAAATGCATAACTAACCAAATATATAACCTAAATGTTAATCAGCTTATTTGAGGTCGAAGCATGCTGCAGTAATTGATCCATGTCTAAAATTACTTTTCACATTTATGCAAATATGATTTAATCCACTTTGCTACCAATTTATACGCCACTACAGTGGAAGGTTTGAACATCACGCTCCCATTCTGAGGACCTATTCATTTCAACTTAATCTGATCCAGCTGTATAATTGTCGTCATGGAGATTAGCGCCAAGAGAGGAAGGAAGAAATGAGACACACACTTGCATCCACATGCCTCCATCAGCAGCGATACACACATACATGTTTTGATGTAGGAGTATGAGTGTGACAGCAGCCTCATGGTGCTGATGGAACCAGAGATGCTGTTCTTTCCCTGTAGCACACACACGCGCGCGCGCACGCGCACACACACGCGCACACACCGGCAGCATCAACCAGCTGGAGTAAAGCAGGAGGTTTCCTGCGTGGGCAAGAGAAATGAGTGGCAGTTGCCTAAAAGTGTTTCTGCAGATGCAGTTTTATCTTAATTTAAATTGTTTTCATGAAACATATAAAAGTTTTGATGTTTGCAGAAAATCAGTGCATTTCCAACTCCTTTTAAGTAACTGTTTCCATCTGTGTCAGACAGATGAGCACAGAGGAGAGGGTGATGCTGCAGCTGTCAGGGAGCATGCATGTGAAGGTAAAACCAACGTACCTCTCCGGGTCTGTCTGATCTTTGGGCTCAGCATGGTTGTCATCGCTCGTCGGCAGCACGCTCTCCCCTCGGCATATTCCTGTACATCCAGACACCCCACCCCTGCCTCTCTCCTCTTCTTCTCCCGCTGACCTTCTGCAGTGCGGCCGGCTGCTAGGGGGTTGGGTGAACCACGACGAGGGGAGGAGAATGGAAAGGGAAGGAAGGAGGAGGAACTACAGCTTTTTTTTTTTTTTTTTTTCTGCACACACCCAGTGTCCTCTCCGCCTCCCTGTTACATTATTCATAGCTTTACATCCGCCTGTGGGAGGTGAGGAGGGTCCACAACCGACAAAATGCGTGCACATGCAAATGTTCCTTTCTGCTAAGATCTAGATCTCACTTTTTTAAGAGGAGGGGGGCGTTCATCTGGCAGGTGTCTCCTCCCTCGGCACCTAATTAGCCTCTAGAGGTCCTCGGCTTTTCTCCATCTCCTTTTATTACCTTGTTTATTAAAACCTTTTCTCTCTGTCTACCTCTGACCCCAAATCCATCCTCATTCGAACGCACCTCAGTTTTCTTTTAGCTGCCTGCATATCTGGAGAACCTTCTCCTTGGGAGGAGAGCAAACACCAGCTCAGACAATATGTGGTAATTAGAGCCTCCCGGCATTCCTATGGGATGTCTTGGAAAAACCATAGGGCAGAGAACAGAATGGCCACCTCCAGCAGCTACCTGTCACCCTGAGCCACAGCAGCCTGTAATTAACTGAACAAATTGTGGGAAAGTCTTGGACTTAGACAATAAGCATGTTGCTTAGAAAAATTAATAATTTCACCAACTTGATGCACCAACTTTTAGTTGTAAAGCAGCTGTTCAGCTAAACTCACATTATATAGATCAAACACAAATGATGTGTTCTAGAGTCTATATGTTTTAATTTTGGAATTCAAACAACTGAGTGTTACAGAGAACCAATAAAAAAAGATCTTTAATACAGAATTGGTACAATATGGCTTACCCAATCATGAGGAAGACTCCTTGTGAGTTGACAGTTGCATCAGTCACCGACACACTGGGAGGGTAATTCACAAAAGGTTATGGATAAAGAAGCTGGATGTTCACTGAATGCTGCATCCAAATCTACAGTTGGAAAGTTGTGTGGAAGGAAAAATGCTGTAGAATTTTTTTATTTTTTATTTTTTCTCAAGTAACAGGAATAACCACGGTCTTGAGAGGTCTATGAATCAAAGCATATTAAAGTGTAACTAACCCCCCTGTGAAAGCATAACCCCCGTATATGTTGAAAAATTGCACCAAAGTGGGAAGAGCCTGTGACGAAGTTGTACCAAGTTGTACCGCTGTACCCAATAGCAAACTTCAGCTGCTTAGGCACCATTCGACTGAAGGTGGCCAGCACTGAGACGGTTTTAGGCAAAGTATTGCAGAACTAAATAAATTGATATGAAAATGTCAAAATTCACACAGAAACATAAAGATAGAACCTTAAATAACCTATTTAGACAGTTTATCAGCAAAAAAAAAAAAAAAAAAAAAAAGTTTAGGGGTTCGTTACACTTTAAGACTTTTAAGGAAGATTTACAAGGCATGAACTGCAGCTGGAGTCAGTTTCAAGAGCCATCACATATACATCACAGATGTATGCAGGACATGGACTAAACTGTCACATTCTTGGTGTTAAGCTAGAGTACAAGACATTCTGAGACTGAAACATGGAAAGTGTTTTTAATTGGAGAGAATGGTAGAAAAGTAAAGCACTTTAAAAAGTAAAAAATGTAAAAGCTGTTTCAGGGAATTAGGTAGTAAGTAGTAGTACGTTCTGTTCTTATTGCTTGCTTTGCAAGGATGATCACTGGTGCCTCCTACCTCCATATCCTATGCAAATTATCATTTGCTTAACTGTAAATAATCATACAGTGTGTAACAATGGTTTTAATAAAAAATATTTTCTTACACAGTGGTGTTTTAGAGACTGAAGTTCCTTTAAGATAGTAGAAGTTTGTCCTGGCCCCTGCTGGGCTAATCTAGATTTATACTCAAGAAAGTCACAAAACAGGCCTTTTTCACCAACGCTGGTGCAACTTCCATTTCCTGAATGTGTTTTTGAACCAGTGTTTCATGTTTCCACAGAAAAAAAAGGTTCCACAGTGCGAACTGTGGTTCAACTCGGGCACTGCAGAATAGCTGGTTTTACTGAACTGTGACGTCACCCATGTGCCAGTCAACAGTTGGAGAAAAAGCCTGGTCAACTGAACAGTGAAACAACAAACAAGCATGGCAGCAAAGAATGTGCCATGGTCTGTTGAGGAAACCCAGCAGCCAATTTTATTTTGGGCTTACTGGTGCACTGGAAAGCAGAGACACGCCATCTTCACCATACGAAGTTATCAACCTCTCTGTTGTTTTATGACATTAGTCTCTCTGCTTTGTGCAGTAAGAGAGAACACTGTATTGGTGACCAGATGAAAGGTCTGTGGCGTGTTGAAGGACGATACGTAAACAAAGAAATAACACACACAGTAGGAGAGCGTAGTAACAAGATGGCGGAGTTAGCTGAGCTGTGTTGTGAAACCCACTGTTAACCACACATGCTCGGTTCCCCAAACTGCTGGAAATGGGCATTGGCTCTCAACAAAGCACTGATGTATGAAGGCACCTGAACCAAAACCAGTTCAAGAACAAGAGTTCTGTCAGTGGAAACACACTTCAAGAGAATTTTCTAGTGAGTGTAATGGCCCTTTTCCAATACCACCTACTTAGTGCGCCTTGACTTGGCTCTACATGGTTATAAAGGTTTTCTACTAGTAACAGCTACGTGCTACCAGCCCGTTTTTAGAACCTACTTCACTGGGGTTTCAAGCGTCCTGAATTGGGCTGAAAACGCAACATCAAAAGTATGTTGGTCACTGATTGACAAAGGAGTGGAGCTACTGGTTGTGTCACAAGACCAACTCACACTCTCCGGTACTTCTCCGCCTGCAGCCTTTTGTGGCTCTCTTCTTTTTGGAGTCAGACAAAAAGCCACAGACTGACATATCTTCCATGTTCCCATTGTTGCACTGTTTGTCGCATACAGATCACATTGCGCTACTTTTCAGACTCTGCGACCCCACCCACTAGAGCTGTTACTCAACTGTAATGGGAAAGCAACTGAACTGCGTAGAGTAGAATTGAGCCCATGAAAGCCGCGCTGTAGAGGTGCTACAGGAAAAAGACCACAAGCCATGGAACCTTGAGACTTTTCAACAGAACCTCTCTTCAAAAACTCCTAAACCAACCCTGTACCTTATTCCTTTATGTATATTCAGTGCATCTTAGTCAAGTGTGAAGCAGTTGGGATCTGAATGAGCTCTTCTGAGTCTATGGCCATGCTTCTCAACTGGAAGACAGCGGATGGCACCCTTCCGGTCGGGCGTCAGTCTTTGCCACAAGTGGAGGAGTTCAAATTATATTAGAGTTGGTTTCAGAAGAGTTCTGCTATCTGGAGTCAGAAGAAGTGGTTTCAGCCTTCTGATCAGGATGCTTCACGCATGTTCACTTTGGTGGTTTTCCAGGCACGTCCCACTGGGAGGAGACTCAGAAATTGATGGAGAGTCTATATATCCCTTCTGGCCTAGAGATGCCTTGTGATCCCCCAGAACTGGAGATGGAACTGAACAAAAGGCCGTCGCTGGACTTGATACCTCTGTGGCATGATCTCGATATGAGGAACACAACAGATAGATGGAAATTTTATTGTTACTAAAAAAGTGTGGGCTCAGCGTGCCTCATTTATTTATAATTTGCTGACTTTTTAAATCCCAGATTCCAGTTAGGTTAGAATATAAAGAAGTACTAACACACCAGATAAATATTACCAGAAGGCATTTGTAAGCCTGATTCTTTCAGATTTTTTTTTTCAAAATGTCTTGCTTATTTGTTATTGTTTATTAGCAAAATAAGTTTTTATTTGAGACCAGTTTAGCATATGACTATTTCTTGTCATCAGAAACAAAGACTATTTTATATTTTCTTGGGAATCACCTTTGAAGCTTATTTCTGTTTGCTCTCAGGGAAATTTGAGTCAGACGATTTAGTCATGATATCATGTTTAAAATGTCAGTTTCTTTGCTCATTAGGAGGTTAATCTGTGAAATTTTTCCACTCTCAGACCTCTTCTGTAAGGAAACCCTGAAACCTGTCGTTGGCGGTGCTCCTGTCGCAGCTGTTTCGCCTTCCTCCAGCGTACAAAGAATAATGGCCTTAGTTTCACTGCAATTGAATCAGAGCTGGCCTCACGTAAGCCACAGCTGCTCTTATTACAGACTAAAGAGGGAGAAAGACCCAGAGCGGGAGGAGAGGGGGAGTTGGTGCCCACACATTACATACAACCATCTACACACACACTCAAACACAGCAAAGATAACAAGCTGGTAAAATGAAGCAGACAGCTCACAGAGTGGAAAACTAAATGGAGTCAAACTAGAAACAGAGACGGGGTCTCCCAAGCTGCAACAATAGAAACAAAACTAAAAAAGAAACAAACACCAAGAATTCAAAATGAAGAAAAAAGCCATTAAAGCCAGTGTTTGGCTTAAAACTGAGACTGGGTTACGTGCGTCTCTTTAAACTGATCAGTCAGATCACGGTGGCGTTATCAAGCCTTTGAATGGCGGACAATGAAAGCAAGAAACACGAAGGCAGCAGCCGAGGGAACGGGACATTGTAAAACCCAAAATGCAAAAGCCAGCCCACAACCAGAAATTCTGTTTTTCTTTAGCCATAACCACATGGCTTTTTATAGACAAGCTTGTCTCAGTGTCAAGTCTTTTCTGTGCAGCTCAGAGTGATGCGAAGGGTTGGAAGCAGGGTGGAGGTTTTCTGTTTTTGCTGTTCACTTTCCACCTTCCATCTTGTGTGGTGCCTGATGGTATGTCAGGTTTTGTTGTAGCTGTTGTACCACTGAGAATTGCTTTATTTAGTCAAGGTAAGGTAAGCTTAGTTGAATATAGCGTCACAGGAAAGTAAACAACAAAGGCAAAGAAAATTTGAGGACAGTTACAAAACCAGAAGTTTACATCCACCAAATAAAAAGACACTTATACATTTTTTCTCACTGCTTGCAGTTAAATGAAACCAACCTTCTCTTGTTTTAGGTCAGCTGGAATTATCAAAATGATTTCTGTTTGCTAAATGCCACAATAATGAGAGAAAGAATATGTAATGCTGGAATTCAGGCCCATTCCTCCTGACCGAACTGGTGGAATTGGGTCAGGTTTGTAGGCCACCCCGCTGGCAAATGCTTTTTCAGATCTCCCCACAAATTCTTTAGAGTGTTGAGATCAGGACTTTGTGATGACTTTGTTGTCCTTCAACCACTCTGTAACCATTTCAGTTCTATGCTTAGGGTCATGGCTGATGTCTTCAGATGTTGTTTCAATATTTCCACAAAGTTCTTTCCTCATGATGCCACCTATCTTATAAAGTGCATCCATTCCTCCTGCAACCCCACAACATGATGCTGCCACTCCCTTACTTCACAGTTTGGATGGTGTTACCAGGCTTACAGGCATCCTCCCCTTTTCCTCCAAATGTAACAATGGTCATTATTCCCAGACAGTTCTACTTTAGTTTCATCAGACCATAAGACATGTTTCTAAAATTAAAAGTCTTTGTCCCTGTGTGCATTTCAAAACTTCATCCCCCTCTGTTATTTAGTCTCTTTCCCTCGGGTTCCCTGCTTTTATTCTGCCACAGCTGTTCTACATCACCTCAGATTAGTTTGTCTGGTTCCTTTGTCATTTTCCACCCCTGCCTCAGTTCCAGTGTGCATTTCTCTGTCTGTGCTCCATGTCTTGTTTTTCTGTAAGATTTGTAAGCTTTCCCTTTTTTAAAAAAAATTCAATCTTCATTATGCTTTTCTTTAGTGGCTGCATTTTGGTCTCAGTTAAGCAAAACATTACAGTGAGTACGGTAGAGAATAGACAAGACTTTTACTTGTGGAACAATGCTAGCTAACATAGCTCTGCCCATCTCATATGTCTAATTGTGTTTGTCTGTCACCTGAGATCTAAGGTCACATAATGTCAAGATGGATGATGCTCAGAATGCTAATAAGAGCCTCAGAATCCACAATCTTTGGAAAACCTTTTAAAATATTGATACTGACCATGTTTAATATTTCATACTGGTGCTGGAGGGGTGTTCCAAAACACACACATGCATGGTAGCTGCTGAAGGTGTGACTGTTGACATAGCATTACTTATTGATCATTTCTGACCGAACGCATTAAAACTCAGCCACCAGTGATTCCAGACAGGCTGCTGTGATCTTAAATAAACTTGGTGTTTTATCTAAAAGCACATTTTTCAGTGTTTGGGAGATTTGTAAATATATTTACAGCATGTTGATTTATGAGACATTCTGTTTTCCAAAACACATTTTTACTCCTTTGTGTTTGCAGATAGAAAATAAATAACTGCCAGGAGCTTTCACAGAGATGTCCCAAAGCCTCTAGAGTATTTGGTTTGACTTGGGGATATATGTCGCTGACATTGGTGGCATACTTTCGCTAATAGCGGTGTCACTGCATAATCTGTACCGTCAGCTCATTTGTGCATGTGCTAAAAGAAATCTTTCTCATAATTATTAAAATGTAGATCGACAAAGAGACATAATTATTTATATTAAAATATTACCTACTATAGGGTATTTTCCAAGACAATGTTGAAATTCCCTTAATGAATAATAATTGTCATAATTTAGTCTGAAGATTATAATTCAGAAGAAAATTGTATAATGGACTCAGTGGACTGTAACATTTTTAAGCTGTCAGTGTATCCTCTGGTCCCATCATGGACAAGAGAAGACCTTTATTTTTATAATACAGACACTTTATGAGACATTATCAGCCTGTACAAGACCATATCCCATGAGTTCATGGGAAATACAAATTTATTTCTACATCTTTGTTGATGTTTGAGTATTGCACATAGAAAGCAAAAGAAACAAAAACATCCTCCTGGAAGTATTTCTTTTAGCACACGGTATGGATCGTGCTTCTGGGACAGATCGTGCAGTGACAAGCGGAGCTAATTTTTCCGTGGAGCGCTTTAGTGTTTTTGCTAACTTTGAAAACATTTAGCGCACTTAACTTCCCCTACATTTATTTTTCCAGATACAGTCTGAGGCGCTAATTTACTTGGCTGTTTTGTAAACTTTCAGTTGAACAAAGTTCATCTTCTGTGTTGAAGTTTTGGTTATCGACTATTAAGAATTCTTCAAGTAGTTAGACATTTACATTCATGCTTTTATTTTGAAGTTTGTGGACACTGTTTACATAGCGGTTCTATTTCCTCTCCTTACCCTTACCTTTTTTTTTTCCCAAGAAACTTTATTGAGCAAATGGCAAGTATACAACAAATATACAGGATTTACTATGTTGCAACACATTTTATGTTATGGTGTGTATTAACATGCTTCAAAATCCGCTAAATACCATGTTGGCATAGTGTTTTAGCATTAGTGGAACTAATGTTTATGATTAGTGCTTTAGGGTTAGGACAACTAACTTTTTAGTTAGCGGTGCCCACCACTGGTAGCTGAGAATTTTGCCACTGGTTAACTTCAGCTGGGATATGCTTTACCACGTCTCACATCCTTAATTAGAAGAAAAGAAGTTCATTAGGTTCCAGGTAGGACAGAAGTGGAGCTGTTTGAAGACTTTCAGGTATTTCCCCAGTGCTTGTCTCCCTCGTGTGCTTCTGTCTGTCTCATTTTCTGACCCCTGTTCTGCCCTCCAATACCCTCCCTCTGTTCTCTGTCACTGACAATTAACAAAAGGGCCATGGCTTCATCCACTAATGGATCTGAGAGGAGCAGACAGGATAGCAGCCCTCTGTCTGTGGTTATATCTCCTCTCACTTTGTCATTTCATATGAATGTTGAGTATTTGTAACCATTTCTTTGTACATGACATCTGTTTTGATGGGTTTTTTTTTTTTTTTTAGAAAGGCCTTTACAATCACATCCAAGGTAACTGCTGCGGCTTTCTGTTGAGGATGTATGTGACCTTCAAAATGTTATTTCATATCTTTATAAAAATTACCCTCCTTCCTGAAATGTTTCAGATTTCCTCACATGAACTGCTTTCTCTTCACCTGCAGCGCTGTTAAAATGTATTTGCCATCTTTTGCCACACATAAAAATTTCAGAGCAAAGTAAAAGAAATCATGCAAAGATAACCTAAGAAAATACCAAATGTTGTTTTCAAGTGATTATATAATTCATTTAAGAAAAAAAGCTATCCAAAGTAATCTGGGCCTTGTAATTGCCTCCGATTTAACTGAAGAGATTACAACCAGACATGAAGAAGAAAGAAAATACATTAACAGAACATCATGAAGTAGGCTAAAAAAATTTCAAATCATCTAAAGAAATCTAAGACCAAATGAGAGAGCACAACGACAACTTATCCAGCAGGTCACAAAAGAACTGAAAACATCATTTAAGACATTGTAGACCTCAGGTTTCTTAGTTAAGATCAGGGTTCATGATTTAACAATAAGCAAGAGAGACTGGGCAAAATGACATCCACATGAGAGTTCAAAGGTGAAAAACAGCGTGACCAAACAGAGGACAAAGATCACTCTCACATTTGCCCAAATTAGTTGCGATTATCCCCGTTACTTTTTGGAAAGCATTCTGCAGACTGGCAAGTTAAAAAGTGGACCTTTTGGGAAGGTGTTACATTTGGCATCAAATTAACGGAATTTCAGAAAATTAACTTTCATACCAAAACCCAAACATGACGGTTGTGGAGTGATGGTCTGGTTCTGCTTTGCTTCTTCAGGACCTGGACAACTTGCCCTAACTGGTGGAGTTCTAGCTGCTGCTCTTCACCAGAAAATCCTGAATGAAAATATTTGTGACCTTAAGATCAAGCACACTTGGTGGTGCTTTGCATCACTGTACTGTTACATAACCCAAGTGCACCTCAGCAAGTTGACTCCCTCCTATTATAGCAGGGGTGTCAAACTCATTTTAATTTTGGGCCATATCAAGATCATGAATGTCCTCAAAGGGCCGGTTGGAGCAGAATGTGTTGATAAAATGTTAAAATATTATTAAATAGCTGTCTCTGCATTCAATAAGTACTTTTTAAAATGAAAAAATATTGAACATCTTTTCACAATGATGTAATTTGTCCATGTACAGATAAAAACTGCTTTGATCTAATTGATAAAATAATAATAAGGCACACGACTTATCTTGAAGGTTCTATTTATGTTTTTCCGGCCCAGGGGCCGGATTTGGCCCCTGGGCCTTGAGTTTGACACATGTATTACAAAATATGGGTAACAGGAGCCTGAAAAAGGTAATACTGTTAGAAATATTCAAACATGTTAAAATTTGTGATGGGTTTTTTAATTTCACAATGTTGATATTGATCCAAAAAGGAAAATAAACAAAAGAAAAATGTTAACTTATGGTTCTTTACAAACAGTAGTGTTACAGCAAGGTTCCTGCCACATCAATAGTTCCTGGAACACAAAGAAAAAGTAAAAATAAATAAATAAATAATTGGGACCTCAAGTGTGATTGGATTTTACTAACATATAACGGAATAAGGTGGTAGTAACCTAAAGTGGCTGCAGTCAGTCTTTGCTGCCCTCTAGTGGATTATAACTATCAAAACATGCAGCTCTGCTTTTCAAATGTCAAATATTGGTGCATCGGTTGATTGAAAATGTCATAGAAAACCTCATTTGTTTCAGTAATTTAATTTTATTCAAAAAGCAAAGGCCATATATTATAAAGATTCATTAAACGTACAGTAATACATTTCAAGCGCTTATTTCGGCCAATAAAAACCAAAAATGAAATTTCTCAGATGTGATTTTTTGAACATATGAACCTGAACATGAACCTGACATAATATAACCAGTTATGGAGATGTTGAACTTGAAGCATGGTAAGCCAGCAAAGCTAGTTGTACACAAAGTGCTGTAGCCATGTCTATTACTGGAAAATTGAGTGGAAGAAAAAAGTATGTACAGGAATAACTGCAGCATTTTGAAGTAAAACCTATTCAGTAGTTTGGACTGGGGTTGTAGTCAGTGCTTCCAGAGCCACCATACACAAACACATCCAGGACATCGGCTGCATCTGTTACAATTCTCATGTTATGCCTTCTGACTCAGAAACAGGGTTGGAATCGTGTTAGACACAAATGTGGGCTTAATGAAAAGTATATGTAATACCTGCTTAAAGATTGGTATAATTACAGTAAAAATTCTATAAGATTTCAATTAAATATTCCTCTGATATTTGATCATTATTCCTGAAAAGCATTTTTATTTGTTTTTTGTATAGAAACCAAATACAATTTAAAAGTTTATTTGTAAATTATTGCAATTTCATGGTAAGATCTGCTTAGATAAAACCTAAGCAACTTTTACTGAACCAGTACTGAATGCATCCACCATAAAAATGAGTAAGAATAAATAATTCTCTCACTAACCACATAATGAGTTGAATGAAGGCATTTTTTAAGTTAAGAAAGCCTCTTTACTCCTATTTCGAGTAGTCTTCCATGCTTTCCATCTTCTTCCTCTCAGTTTGAAACTTATCCAGGCATTCCTCACACAGAAGGCTCTCTTGGACCATGTGAAAACTCTCTGCTGCCACAGGTAACTTCTTTTCAGGTTCCTCCTTGATGATGAGGGGGTTCCCGGCCATATTGACGTTTTCCAGTTTCTTCAGCCTGTCCAGGAGACTGGGGATTGAAGTGAAGCAGTTGTTGGAGAGGCCGAGGTACCGGAGCTCCTTCAGGTTGGCCATGGACGAGGGGAGAACTCGGAGCTGGTTGAGTCCCAGGTTCACTGTGTGGAGATTGGTCAGCTTGCCGAGCTCACTGGGGAGTCTTGTCAGATGGTTGTTGCACAAGTTTAAAACCATCAGGGTCTGGAGGTTTCCGATGATCACTGGGAGCTCCTCTAACTGTTATCAAAGAAGCAACATGGTCTCATAGTTACACAGTGTAGCTTATTTTCACCAGCCAGACAACAGAATGACAATTAACTGAACAACTACTAGGATTATTCTAGGAAAAACTGTAGAAACCTACTAATTTATACTTGTTCCTGTCTTATGCCTAGTTCACATGGCAAGATATTTAAACCAGTTTTTCAATCTTAAGGACGCCCCAATTATCGGGATGGCTCTTAAGATAATCTTAGGAGATATTCCTGCTGTGTGTGTTAAAGCGGCAGTATTATGTGTTTTCCAGGCACATAGAATCATTTTATAAAACAATCAGGTAACTTTGATACCTTCAGAAGTTACAAAAATGCTGCATATATCAAATATGACTTAAAAAAATTAGAGTTGGTAATTTAATGCCTTGAAATTGGGCCTCTGTCTCTTTGAGAAAGTCCTGCTCTTCCTGAAACTCTGCCTTTAAGAAGTCATCACAACAGTGGTCCTCTATTAACCCTTTAACAATGTTTTTACCAGCGTTGCACTGAGAAGTAGTTTGTATAATGAGCTCCGCAGATGTGCAGTTCCACCAGTTAATTGCTGCTAGCTAGTCTGAAGGTGAGGAGTGGGGAAGTCGTGCAGGAGGGTGTGCTCTGTGAGGCGGAAGCTCGATAGCTTAGAAACTGCAGCTGTAAGGAGGAGCTGGGTCTTGAAGGCGGATCTAGGTCCATCTTGGCGTTTGGCACAGCTGAATGGTTGCCATGGGAGATTAAAGGATTTCTTAAACATGCATGAAAGAATGAAGGTAACACTCCAGGTATGTTTTTGATGAGGGAATAACATTATAACATGATGTAAAGCTCGAAGTCAATTTTACATAATATTGCCCCTTTAAGAGCGATCTGGTTTGCTCAGAAAGATGTCTTGACCACTCTGATCTCAAATCCACCTCTTGGATTGTCTTGGCCTGATATCGCAGCGTGTGTGGTGCTCTCTGAGGACAAGCGAGAACACAGCCTGTTGAATGTGACGCGTACCTAGGGCTGGACGATATGGCTGAAAATCGTATCACGATATAAGGGTTTCATATCAGTCAATATTGATAATTTTTGATTAGTATTTTGTTTTAAATATCTAAAATCCTGATGTGACCCTTCCTGTTTTAGCCATAGTTTCCTCTCAAGCTCTTGTCCTTATTTCCTCCCTTCACTCCGCTCCGTTGTTGTTTTAATTTTTAAGCAGTTATGAGGCACAGTGGCAAAACCTGAAACTGCTGCTGCGGAAGTTACTCAACAGGTTGTTGCTCGATAACTAAAGTGAGAGTAAGTTAGCTGATAGCACCCACCTTGCTTAGCTAGCTGTTAGCTAAAGCCTTTCCTCTGTCCACATCCTTCAGAATGCTATGCCATTCTGGAGTGGAGTTCAGCGAAATGATTGAACATTGTATCGGACATCTTATCTACTAATCATGTATCTATCGGTATTGCCCAGCCCTACGCTAAGCCAATCAGAAACAAGGAGATGGAAACACGCAAGGAAATCTAAAACACAGAAGACAAAACAACTGCCATGGTGCTCCAGAAAGTCCGGTGGACGTTTAAGATGTTTTTTTATTGTCTTTTTTCTTTGTTAAACATAGTCCATAAACTATCGCCATTGCTTCTTCCCAGTCAGCCATGTTTGTTTACTTTGACTTATATTTGGTCTCGAGAGGTTTTGTAAGATTTCCCGTCTGACCTCTGAATGTTGGTAAGTGAAACTGGTTGGTGTGTGGTATGTTGCTTGACATCACACAACATATGACCAAACCAGTTATACCTATAATTTTTTTTTTTTTTTTTTTTTTTTTTTTTTATCACCATGTGTGTCATCTCAGGTTTTGAAAATCGGCCAACAGTTTTAAAATCTTGCCACGTGAACCAGGCATAAGTGACAATGTGGAGACTTTCAGTGCCTTGTAGAAGTATTCACACCTCTTGAACTATTTTTTCTAACATTATAACCACAATTTTAATGTTTTTCATAACTTAAAATTGTGTCTTTCATAACAGACCTGCTCACAATATGATGGACCCTCCAAAATAAAATGCAAACAACGGCCTTTAGAAGGACATAGTGAACAGAAAGGAGAGCATTGTTTTGAAAAGCAGCCAGGAGGACTCTGTCGGAGCTGCAGAGATTCACAGCTCAGGTGGGAGAATCTGTTGATAGGACAACTGTTAGTGGTTCACTCTACAAGTCTGGCTTTTATGAGCGTGGCAAGGACAAGTCATTGCTGAAAGTCAAGATTAAAGATTTCCAGTGTGAAATTTGTTAGCAGCCATGGAACAAACAATTAACATGTGGAAGAAGATGATTAGAGCAGATTATCCCAGTTTTGAACTTTATGGCCTACATGCAAAACACTAACACTGCATATGACCCTGAACACACCACCCTCACAGTGGCACATAATAGTAGTAGCATCATGTTGTGGGGTTGCATTTCCTGTTTCTTCAGCAGAAACAGGAAAGTTGGTCAGCGTTAACAGGAAGATGGATGGAGCTAAATACAGGTGAGTCCTGGTATAAAGTATGTTAAAAGCTTCAAAAACCTTGAGACTAGTGTGGAAGTTCACTGTCCTGCAGGTGAAGAACCCTAAACATAAATGTGCTATAACTTTCTTCTGAAGTCATTATTTTTGGACCAAGAGTCAGCGCACCGCTTCAGCTATTACATCTAGAAACCAATGATCAGGCCCGAAATCTGGATATCATGATGGATTCAGACCTGAACCTTCAGAGCCATAAAGACAATTACAAAGTCAGTCTTCTGACACCTGAAGAACATTTCCAGGATTAAATAACTAATGTTCCAACAAGATCTTCAGAAACTCATCCATTCTCTTTAGTCGAATTGATTACTGTAACAGTGTCTTCACAGGTCTGCCTAAAAAGTCAATTAATCCAGTACTGTTTCTGGATTGAAACAATACTCATTACTTTATTTTGTCACTATACTGTAATCTTTTTTGTTGTTCATTGTGTTTTTATCATCTTTGGCACTTTGAACTGACTTGTTGCTGAAATGAACTATACAAATAAATATGACTTGACTAAAACACAATGCCAGAGATACAATGGAGCATATTCATGTGCTAGAATGGTTCAGTCAAAATCCAGGCCTAAATCAAATCTGTGGCAAGACTTAAAAATGGCTTTTCACAGACGCTTGTCGCCCAGTCTGACTGAGCTTGTGTTATTTTGCAAAGAATGATCAAATCTAGTTTTTGGCTGTGTAAAACTGGAATAGAAATATCTTGAAATACTTAGAATTTCAACTAAAGGGTGCTGTGCAAAGGAATGACTCAAGGGGCTTCCCAACGATGCACCACTTTATGAGAGTCTATAACAAATTCAAAATTAATTACATAGCAGGTTGTTGTTGTTGTAAAATAATTGTGAATAAAATGGATATGAACAATTTGGCAACATACTGTATGCTCAGCTGTCACTAATAATATAATATAATATACATATTTTTTATTTCCAATCATAAGTTATATGTACGACTGAGTATTAGGGCCAAGCTTACATTTTTTTAAATGAGGAGAATAAAGCAGAGTAAAGATGAAAATTACCAGAAGAAATTCATAAAATTATGAGGAAAAAAAGTGGTTTTAATGAGGGGAAAAAAAAAGTATCAATAGACTTCTCAAGATCTGACGTAACCAGTTGGCAAGTGCTGGGCTTCTTTCTTCAAAATAGACACAATTGTTTGCACAATCATTTCAAAGTCCAGCCATTGATAAAAATTTGATGTTGTTTGATGCTGATGTGTTAAAAAGTATTTCCTTATTAATAAAACCGGTACCTTTCCTCATTTTAGTGCAGTTTCCTGTAGGAGTTCACATAAAATTACTACTTTATTCTTATATTATTTCAGCTTTATTCTTGGAATTAAAAACAAATCTCTTAGCATAGCCCTAATACTCTATCGTATACATAGATTAAAAGTTTCATAAAATATTTTTTTCTTCTTAAACTAGATTCTACTTTAAATCTGCTGTAAATCAACACTTAGGGTTTAGGATTAAATCTGGAAAACCACAGAAATCAGAGAACAGACTTTAACCCATCCGTGGACCTAAACTGGCTTTTAGAAGCATGTGGAAGATTCACCAAAACCAGTTACAAACACCAAACTTCAGAAATGTGTCAGAAAAAGATATAAAGTTCATTGTGTTCTACAGGTTTTTAGTAAAAACTTTGTACTTGTGTCCTCATCTCATTTCTAAAAGTTTATAAAAGCACACCTTGTTGGTGAAAACTACAGGAGTCATCTGACTGACACTTGTTTCTCTGTGGTACAGTTCATCATCTTTAAATAAGTTCCACAAATGAAAAGCATTCAGTGGGGCCTAATTCCTCCCACTTCCAGTCATACTCACATAATTGCTGTGCAGATCCAACGCTGTGATGTTGCTGAATTTGTCCATAAAAGTTGGGATCTTTCTCAGCAGGTTCCTGCTCAGATTCAGTTCGTTCACGTCAGTCAGGTTCTGGATGCACTTTGGCACCACGGCGATGCCTTTGAAACTAAGGTTCAGGCATTGCCTCCCATCCATCGTCAATTCCATACATTTCTCAGCCGCTTTCAGGGAGAGTGTTTTGACCTTTTTAGGGGCTTTCTTTTCTGTGGCCATACTGCTGCAGAACACAGGGTTAATAGTTAGTACTCAGAAACAATAGACCTTCAAATTTGATCTTTAAGCTTGATTTTAGTCCTCAGATGAAACAAACTTGGTTTAGTTCCATGATAGTACAGTTAAAAACACCCAACAAGGGGCTTTAATTTACACCCAACAACAAATCTGGCTCCTTACCAGGATTAGTGACTGGATCTTTGAACTGAAGGCATCCCAAACCATGAAAGAATTGTTTTTCTTGTTGAAAACTGCCACTAAAGAGTCGGATTCCAAGCTGTTGTTAGAGTGTCAACGCAGTCTCGCTTAGCCAGATATGCCATTTGTTTTTATTCGTTCCCTGGCAACTTTTGTTTGATGTGGACAGACTTTACGGCCCTGAACGTCCAACAGCCGCAGTGAGACTAAGTTTGATCCTTAGGAGAGTGAGTATTTTTTAAAAAACATGACACTGTTTCTATGATAATAGAATTATAATTCTATTTTAAAAACAAACATGCACATTGAGGTTGAACTGTTATTTCCAGACTGAAGACAGAGGAAAAATTCAGTTCAAATTCAAAAATACTTTATTGATCCCAAAGGTAAATTAGTTGTTGATGTAACTCATACAATTAAGGAGTTATTAGAGATGGTGATGGCTGTGGACAGGAAAGATCTCCTGTAGCAGCCCGTTTTACAACCAGTCTGAAGAAGCCTCTGACTGAAGAGACTCTGTTTTACAATGACAGTCTCATGAAGAGGATGTTCAACGTTGTCCATAATGTTCTTAATTTTATGCAAAATCCTTCTTTGAATCATCATCTCCAGAGGTTCCACAGTCGTCCTCAGAACAGAACCAGCTTCTTTATGAGGTTGTTGAGCCTTTTTAAGTCCCTGGCTCTGATGCTGCTGCCCCAACAGATGATGGCAGAGGAGATGACAATCTCAACAACAGACTGCAGAGTCATCTGAGTATTTCTGCAGATGGCACGAGTCTGACTTGTGCTGGAAGCCTGAAGTGTACAGAGTGAAAAGGAGTGGTGAGAGTACAGTCCCCTGTGGTGCTCCTGTGCTGCTGACCACCTGACTAGACACACAGTCCTTCAGTCTCACAAACTGTGGTCTGTTTATAGCTAATTTGTTGAACAAATACCATTTTGAGAAATAACTGTTTTTCAAAAAAATTGCCCAAGTCACAATTCCTTTAGAACAGAGGTCTGCAACCTGCAGCTCTGGTGACACAAGGGGCTCTTTCGACCTTCCAAAGTGGCTCCTAACGACTTTAGGGTAAGCCTTTGGTTGAATACATGCATACTGAACCAGTGGATCCCCGCTTATTTGTGGTTCACAGTTTGAGGATCTAAATTGGAGTGAAATGTAAATAAAAGATATTTTTAAAATAGCAGTTGTAACAATTTTTAAAAGGGGCTCTCAAGTTTTTCTAATTTATCTTTTTGCAGGTGGTTAACCCCCGTGAGAAACCTTCAGTTCACTGTAATGTTTTTAAATATGGATATAAAAGCAAAAGCAGTTTTTTTGCAGTTTTTGGGGTTTTTCATTGCATAAAATTTCCACAACAGAATGACCAAAAAGTATAAGTAATATATTTTTAGATTTATTTTTCTTATTATTAAAAAATATGTGCTTTTTTCAACCATTTTCTACAAATATCATGATCCCATGGAAGAAAATGTATTCTTCCTTTTTAAAAAAGTTTTATGCTTTTCTTTATTTTAAAACTTAAAAGCAGAAATAAGGTGCAGTTTCTTTAAAAATTACAAAAACAAAATAAAAAAATCATAGATATTTTAAAAAATGATTTATTTACATTCATTCCAATGCAGGGATCTGCAACCTTTACAATCCAAAGAGACATGTTTGCCCTCGGTTCACTGATAAAAAACAATTTAGAGCCACATTTTTTCAAATTTATATATTTTGTAAGGTGATTTGATAATCCATGAGTTATAGTTTGCCTAGGGTGTAAATATGATGTAGCACAGAGGCCCTGAGGTGAGGCGAGCTCACACAGCAGGGGTCAAGTCTAAATTAAACCTCATGTATTCTGATGACTTTCCTTGACTTCCTTTAAAAAGCACACGGTTAACCTTTGTGCCAGCAGGGGGCGGTGTCAGTTTAAGAATAAAGTCCAGCAAAAAGCAGCAGAATAACATACACGGTGCCAGTGCATGTAAATGCAATGGAGAGACCAGGGATGGTTTTTAATGAAGAAAACACAGAAAGGTGGTTAAACAGGCCACTAAAACATTATTGTTATCATTAAACTGTTGCAAAGGAGGATTGGTTGACATGTTAAAAAGTTGAAATGGAAGTTGATTTATGTTGATTTAAAGCAAAAAAAAAAAAAAAAAAAAAAAAAAAAAAAAAAAAAAAAAAAAAAAATCAAACAAACAGTGAAAAGAAGTAAGAAGGTATAATCCCAGTTGTTTAAGGTTTGCATGCAAACATTTGGCTGCGCAAACCTACATTGGAAGCATTACATTACATTCAGTCATAGAATAGAAAGATGACAGTATTTCTGTTTGGACTCGCAATCTACAATGGAAAGCACAAGCACCACTGGCAAAAGAACGGTGAAAAAAAGAAACCAAAAACAATCCATATTTATTAGTGAGGATATTTTAGAAAATACCAAACTCTGTTTCTTACAAGTATGCATGTTTTAGCAGCGGTCCGATACCAAATAAATACAGGTCCAGTATCGCCGATACCGATATGATACTGATACCGATACTGATGCTTTTTATTATTTAAGTGTGATATAGCACCAAACCTTTGACAGTTAGGTGTTTTGTGGTTTTTCTTTTGAATTATTTTGGTAAAACCTTAGAAGGAATTTCCACGAAGTTTAAATGTGTGTACAAAATACTTTAATAACATATTATCAAGATAAACAGAAAAAGTAGAACAACAAAACAGATTTGGATGTGTTTTTCCTAAATAAAGTGCAAAAAATTATTGAGGCAGAGTTGAGAAACCACAACACAAAAATAAACTAAAGCTTTAGAAGGGAATCTGAAATTAAAGTATCGATCTTACCATGCTAGTATTGATCCAATACCGATTCTGACTTGGTATCAATATTATCGATATTTTGGATCGATCCACCCACCTCCTGTTTACCTCGTCTCTTTTTCATTTTGACCTCCTTGTACTGCTTTATTTATTTTTATGGGTGCAGAAACAGCAGCCTATTATGGACAAGTGGTCTGAGTCATTTACTTGCAGGGTGAGGAGTGGAAGAAGTAGTACTGACCAAACTGAGCGAGGTGGGGTTCTAAAGACTACAAACATGTGTTTGTGTGTTTCTATTCAGAAAGATATGATAATGCCTTTAAATATAAAGCTACTGACACTAAGAATGTGTCAGAATAGTTACAAAAACTCTTTCCATGAGTTAGCCGTTATTTAAAAAAAAAAAAAAAAAAAAAAGATGAGATGCTGTTTGTATTATATAACATACAGGCACAGCTAAATAAAATACAATATTATCTTAAAAAATTAAAATTTGTTTCAGCAATTCAGGTTTTAAAAAGCATATACTTCCATTCCATTCAGAGTAATATATTTCAAGAGTCTATTTGTTAGTTTTGATAATAATATTTCTAAGTGATGAAACCTAAAATTTAGTTGCTTGGGGGAAAAACATCACATAAGAACAATAAGGAAAATTTATTTTTAAATGTGAACATATTGAAAAGTAAGTAAATTTGTTATATGTAGTGTACAGTATATGCACGCAGTACGAGGTTGGGCCTCTGTTTGCATGAATTTCTGCATCAATGCGGCGTCGAATGGAGGAGATCAGGCTGCTGTGATGGCGGCCTTGACCTCGTGTTGTGTTGTTGGGTCTAGTGTCCCTCATCTTCCTCTTGACAAATCTCCATTGATTCCTGATGAGGTTCAGGTCAGGCCAGTTTTCTGGTCAATCAAGCACAGTGGTGCTGAAGCACCATGGTCACTGAAGCAGTTTTTCGTACTTTGGCAGTGTAAGCTGGTACCACAGAAACCACGAAAAATGAAATCAGCATCTCCATACAGCTTGTCAGCAGAAGGATGCATGAAGTGCTCTAAAATTTCCTGGTAGATGGCTGCATTGACTGTGGACTTTAGAAAATCCCGTGGACCAACACCAGCAGATAACATGGCACCCAAATCATCAGTGACGACGGAAACTTCACACTTTGACTTCAAGTACCGTGGATTCTGTGCCTCTACACTCTTCCTCCAGACTCTGGGACCTTAAATTCAGAATGAAACGCAAACTTTACTTTCATCTGAAAAGAGGACTCTGGACCACTGAGCAACGATCCAGTCCCGGTTCTCTTGAGTATAGCTAAAACACGCCTTGGTTCGGTCGAGGTTCAACACAAGAAATGTGTTTGCTCTGAATACGTCTGAATGTGTTGACTCGACTGATTCCATTAAAACTGCACGCTTTGTGAATTTGATCCAAACTCAGTTTAAGTATGTGGTTACGATGCTTCCTGTTACAACTCCATTCAATATCTTTAAAAGGTATGAAAATCTGATTAAACATTTCCTGTGGGGAGGTTAAAGAGCGAGAATGAAACTAGAAAAACTGTATGCTCCTACAGAAAAGGGTGGTCTAGAACTTCCGGATTCAAAGCTTTATTGCTTGTCGTTTGAGATGGCTAAATTAGTCAGACATTGGGATGAATGGGGAATGGGCAAGAATGGTTAAACATTGAAAATGATATTTGTTCATCGTTTGACCCAAAACACAAATAGTCTCAAATGATCGATAAAACAAACCCAGTTTATATTCATTCTTGTGAAATTTGCTCAAAGGTACACAAACAGTGACAGCTTTCACATCAGGTAGAGAAATATGCATCTCTCTGGAATAACCCTGCTACATGTATTGGTAAAACACCTGTTTTCTGGAAGCAGTGGCATTTGCACCACTGGTGATTTATATAAAGATGGACAACTCATATCCTATGTGGAACTTACTCGCACATTTGATTTTGGAAGGCAGAGCTAATTTGTGGAAATATTTACAGATGAGACATAGTGTGACTTCAGAATTTAAAGACACTGTAAAAAAATATTTTAGATCATATTAGGATGCCACGTGAAAGACACACAACTTCTCAGTTTTGTAAATTGTCAAATTATAATTTGAGTAGCGAATCGTTAAACATTAAATTTTTATGGCAGAGACTTGAGATGAGAGGACACAAAAGAAAAATGGTTAGATGTCCCATGAGAGAGCACTAAATATGTGAAAGAGGCCAGAAATAAATTCATACAGTATAAGGTGCTACATAGATATTATCATACACCTACCAGACTACATAGAATGAAACTAATAGCAGATAATGTGTGTTGGGAATATAAAAGAGGTGGGTGCATATGTACACTGTTTTTGGGAATGTTCTCTGGTTTCACCTTTTTGGTCTAAAATCATGGAGGTTCTGAGCGCATGGTCTGGTTCTGAGGTCCGGCCAGTCCAAATTTGTGCACCAGCCTTTTTCTGCTTGTGTTTTATGTAAGATTATGTTCTGATAATCAATCAAAATTTTTTGTACAAAAAAAGGAAATTAGCCCACAATTTTAAAATCTTCCAGTGTGAACCAGGCATAAGACAAGGATACATCCAAATCAACAAAGGAAGACTTTCATCAAATTAATATGAAAGTTTTGAAATGGCAGAAGCAGATCTGGGAGGTCACCAGAAGGGCTGTTTGCAAGGCAATGTGGATATAAAGTTAATATGTGGAGGTTGGGATGCAGACAGAACCTGACCTAAGAAATGGTAAAAACTGAATCAAAAAGTGCTTCAACAGGCTTTATTTAAGGGTGTGAACACTTTAGGATATAAAAATTAAAATGCTACCTTAACAGTTTGGCTTTCAGTTTAATTTTGCAGGATAAATGTCTCATTAAAGGCAAGAAATGAAATGTTTTAAAATGATTTATTGTGGCATTTTTTTACACCACAAAAACCTGCCATTTTAACAATGGTGTGTACATTTTGGACAGACGCTGTACTTTGTCTTCTTTATTATTCTTCAAACCTTCTAATTTAAAACAAGAGAGAAGCAGCTTTTGCACAGGGATAAGTGATAGACTGTTCGACATGTTTGGGAACGCTGGCACCGTGGAGGCAGAGACAGTTTATTTAAGCTCTGAGGACGTGGAATTTCCTTCCTTCTAAACTGTGTGACTGCTGTGTTGCCTTTGTTTGAACGCCACAAAATCAAAAATCAAAGAGGTCCTTTCTTTTTTGTATATTTTTTTCTTCACGTTTAACTCAGGGATGCCTAACGTAGACTTGGCGTAATGTTTGACAGGACTCTGAGAAAGCTTTCCTAAATTACTTTAGAAATCAAATTGTTGGGTTGCAGATGAAGTTGACAGATTCCAGAAACGTGAAAATTTGAGGGTTAGAATTATGAACAAAAAGTTATTGAAATCCCTTTCTTATTTCAATTTGCTTAATAGAACAACCACAAACTGTTTTTTGTAGTTTTTCTTTTAAATTCGGATTCTGTTTAAGCACATTAGCAGACAGAATCTTCTGGCATGTAAGTTAAATGCTTCTCTGTTGTTCTTTGAGTTCCTTACTTGCAGGATGGTCAGGGAGAAGAGTTCAAATCTACAGCTTCTCTGCACATCTTTGCTTCATCTTCTGTCCATAAATGACAAAAAAAAAAAAAAAAAAAAAAAAAAAAAAAAAAAAAAAAAAAAAAAAAAAAAAAAAAAAAAAATCAGGCAGCATAAACCCCCTCAGTGTAACCTGATAGTTACTAGGGGAGGCGCCACACAGTCAAATTATGTCTTTTCAGCAACCACGGCCCTCCACACAGCGTCCATGCTGACCAGATTTTCTGCACTTCTGAAATTTTGTAACTGCATGGACAGTTCCATGTGGAAAAAAACATGACAGAAAAAGAAGAGCTCCTCCTAGTGGAGGTTTGGAAAAACAGACACCTCAATGATTTGGCCTACAAAGCCAATACCACCACCATGTTCACAGGTGTTGCCATGTTGCTACGAACAATTGTGTTTTGTTTTTTTTAACTTCAAAACATGTTACACTTGCAATAGGCACTGCCCCCTAGAGTCTAGGAGAATATTGGCTACAGCTGTGATGAGCTGCACAGTTCTTTTTGAACTTTTTTACCCTACTTCATGTGGTCAGACAGGTCCAGTTTATGATAGCTTGATTCTACAGATCTGGCAGTAACCAGGCCCTGGTGTATCTGTTCAAAATGAACTAATAACAGTGCATTTCTGATTTAACAAGAGGCGCAATTCTGTTTTCATATGTTTAGAGAGCTTCTTTACCTTTATTTTCCCCAAATAAAATCATGTGAAAAATACATTTTTCACATTTTCTTTGTCTGATATTAAGATTTGTTTGATGATCTGAAACATTTACGTAAGACAAAAAGCAGAAACAGTAGAAATCTATGAGGAGGTATTACAGCACTGTACAGTATATTCTTTGCTGTAACAGATGAAAATATCTGCAGTATTTCTCTTATTTTCTTCTCCTCAACTGGAAACTTGGCAAAACAAGCACTGCCCTGCAAATTTATAGGCGAACTGACTTGGTGTGTATTTTTAAACTAACTGGACTTGGAGGACAATGAAAAATCGTTGTGAGCTTGTGTAACCGGCTCAGCTGGATGCTTGTGTTGGGAGAGCGCTTTGTCTCTCAGGTGGAAGCAGATTAGGTTTGGAGGGGCTGGTGGGCTCCACAGAGGCCCTCAAACTCAATCAGGAGGAAGCAACTCGGCCAAGACTGGCCGACTGCTGGACCGTGATTCGCTGACCTAAGTCCTCAGTCCTGTGATCTTCTCCTTCCAAGGCCTTTCATTTGATTTCGTTTTAGCTCCAAGGCCAGTGCAGCTATGGATTATCGTGACCACACAGGAACTGTTGGATGTAGACAAAGTGTTTGGCTCTTCAGTGTGTTTTTATGTAACAGAAGGAGGACATGGACGAGACACACATCCTCTTCAGATTTAATAATAGGTTGTGTCTTTCCTTTGACATCTTTGGGGGCTGCATGTTTTGTCCTCAGATGAGAAACCAGCAGGAGTTTGGCCCCCACCTTAGAGTCCATATGACTTGTAGAAATATTTACCCTCTAATTTCTAATTCCGCCTTTCCTGCTTTATTGCTATTTTCATTTTCAAACAATGAAAACAATTTAAACATTAAAGATGTCGATTTTACATTGCTGTTGTATTTTATTGCTATTGGCCAACTGTTCCACTTCAGTTCCACTTTCTTTGTTAGCTTAACAGGTTTTCATTGTAGGTGCGTCAGTTTTTCTAAGATCCCAGGGAAGCCTTTCATTTTTTTTTTTTTTTTTTTTTTTTTTTTAAACATGGTAAAATTGATCTATTTTTTTCAAAAATTATTTTTGGGGGTCAAGTAAACTAAACCTCACATTTCAATGGTAGGCTTAAACGTGTGTGTTGTGAACACCTGTGGCCGGTTCACATGGATTTTTCTGTCAACATAGAGGTGAACATCTGAGCTCTATTCGAAGCCATTTCATTAAATATTAGGACCAGTAAAATGTAAAATGTGTCTCATTAGAATTTTGGACCCTTTAGAGCATTGGATTATTGCTATTTGCTCTTTTGTTACCCACCCTCCCACCCACAGCTAGGTTTCACAACAACAACAAAAAAGACTTTTTATATCATTTAGGACAAAAGTATTCATATCTGCTAAACTTTCTACATGTCCCAATCACAGACTTCAATGGGATTTATTCAGATTTTAGATGCTAGACCAACACAAAGAAGTGCATCATAATTAAGTGAAAATAATAAATGGTTTTCCTTTTTGTTTTTTGTTTTTTTTACAAATACAGATGAGAATAGTGTGGGATGCAGCAAGAGCGTTAACTTTTTGCCCACTCCTTTTCACAAAATGGCTCACACTCAGTCAGGTTGGATGGAGAACGTCAGTGACCTCACCTGCTCCAGATTCTCAGTTTAGGTCTGGACTTTGACTGGGCCATTCAACCACATGTATGTGCTTTTTTCTGAATTCAGCTATCTCTGGTTGTATGCTTAGTGTTGCTATCCTGGTTGAAGGTGAACCTCCACCCAGTCTCAGGTCCTTCACAGCCTCTAAAAGGTTTTCTTCCAGTATTGCCCTGTATTTAACCCCATCCATCCTCTCATCAACTCTGAACATCTTTCCGGTCCCTGCTGAAGAAACCCCTCCCCACTGCATGATGCTGCCACTACCATGTATGGTTTTTCTTTTGTCCAGATTTTGTTGTAGGTTTGAACAAAATAATTCAAAGTTTATAGGTGTCTACAAAATACTTTAATAATATATTAACATGATTTGTGTGCATTTTTCCTAAATAAAGTAGAAAAAATGTTATTTGAGAGCAAATCAAAAATCTTTTCTGATGTAGAGTTGAGAAACTAAAATACAAAAATAAAATTTCAAGAGGGAATCTGAAACTAAAGTATTCGCTAGCATCGATGCAATCCAGATACCACCTTGGTATCGATATTATCGATTTTTTTTTTTTTATCTATCCATCCACCTCTGGTAGGAATCTCATTTGTGGAGTGCACGACTGGCAGCTGTCCTGTCTACCTGATCTGTGCAGATCCTCCATAGTTGCCATGGATCTGATTGCTGCCTCCATAAATTCAAGCTTTCCTCACTCAGTTAATTTAGCCATGTGTTGGTAGGTTTGCAGTTGTGCCGTTCTCCCAGAGATGTTAAGAGCCTGAGGATGTTGTTTTATAACCTCATCTCCACGTCTTTCTTCCTGACCTGTCTGCTTTGTTCCCTGGTTCTTCATAGAGTTGTTGGTTCTCCAGTGTTCTCTAACAAACCTCTGAGACCTTCACAGAACAGCTGAATTTATGCAGCGATTATATTACACACAGCGGATGACGTCTGAAGATAGTTACTTCTCCTGGATTTTATTTGGGGATATTTCTTTGATAGGAGAGAGACATACGGTCTGGGCCGGACTTTAGAAAGAGCTTGTAGGGGCAGTAGCCCAGGGCCCCAAGTTTTGGTGGGGGGCCCAAAATTTAGGATGTTTTTGTAATGCATGTTTTACAAACAATGTACTTTATATAAAATGCATAGACTCATATGAGATTTTTATTAATATAAATAATACTCAAATGTTTGAAAATTCTGAAAATATAGTTCATATCTTTGGGATACAACATGGAGTCATCTCATGAGGTATGTTTTAAACCACCTGCTGATGTGTAGGCCTACCTATTAAAGTTCTGTAATTTACATGACTAAAGCACTTTTTTTTTTTTTTTTTTTTTTTTTTTTTTTTTTTGGATAGGGCACCAAAACTGGCCCTATCCCAGGGGCCCTTATCCTTCTAAATCCAGCCCTGCATAAGGTCATGGTAAAAGTTATTCTCATTCAGTCTCGTCTCAAGTGAACAAAAACACACAGCAGATTCTGTCTTTATTTATTAAACAAATATGAACCCCTCATCTGTAGTTGGTAGTATATATAGAACATGTCATAATTACTTATTGAAAATTGTATTGCTATTTTATATTGAGCCCCAAACTTAGGAGGAATGTAAAAAAAAAAGTGTCCAGGGAGTTGTTTTGAATTTCACCAACCAACATCAACATCCATGGAACTATGAACAAATAACCCAAAACATGTCTTCTACAAAGTTTTGCTTAAATCCACCTTAATAATTTTTTATTTCACTTCTTTATACACGTTGGTACAAAAATGCACTTAATGTACCTAATGTACCTAAATGCAGGAATGCGGACGAATGCCACGGTCGGCGGAGGGCAGAGAGAGCCAAATGTGAGAGGTGGCACAGAGGCACAGTTCATACACGTGGTTCTGGTTAGTAGACGCCCATTAAGGACAATGTGGTTTGGAAGGCACTTTCGTTTCACAGTCTAAAGGTGTTTTTAAGACACTTCTACTGGCCACCAAAAGGTCACTCGTTTTATACAGAGTGAATACACAGTTCTGCTCACACAATCATCAAGAAAAACATTTGAAAACCAGCTTTTTCCTACAAACACCTTGAGAACAAAAGAGTATCCTATTTGTAGTACACAGTAATACAACTCTGCTTTCTCAGTTTTATTCATCAATGTGTTTGACATTCCATTATTGTCTTTCCATATCAGTCTTTAGTCAGCCAGAACCATCTGTTTAGTCGCTATATATGACACAAAATGTGGTGAACTCCAGAACTCCAAACGGTAAACAATCAGTTGCTGGTTCAATTCATGTTTGATGACAGGAAATGAGCCAAAACTTCCCTTTTGAGATAAACTCCTTAAGAGCCTCCGTATGCAGGCTGCAGTACCAGAGAGCAGTCCTCCAGCTGTATGGATAAAGATGGTGAAAGTCTTGGGGGAAGGGAGGGATCGGGTGCCTTTGTGTCTGGGTTTCAAGTTCACTGTTTAAAAATGCTTGCCTTTTGCTTTTTCATGCTTGAGTCCAAAAGATCATTGAGTGGAAAAGAAAGGGGATCCAATTGTTTTCACCCACACGTTTATGGAAAGTGTACGAATAAGAGCTGTGAAGACTTGGACTAGACAAGATGTGGCCTCTGGTTCTTGATCAGCAAAAAAAACAAAAAACAAAAAACAAAAAACCCCACCAAGATTCCAATTAATCTGAATGATATTTATGCCAAACAGTGAAATCAAAATTCTTCATGTATATTTCTGCAACAATCAGGTGTGTGTGTTTTCTTGTGTGTTTTAGCTTTCCTGTAACCCCAATCTTGTCTCTCATGCATGTAGAAATGTGTGTGTGTGTGTGTGTGTGTGTGTGTTGTGAACAGCTCATTGAGTTGACGTTGGCGCCAGATGAAAGTGCCTGCATGGTCTTACATACTTGCCCATGGGGGAGGATAGGGGGCTAATTGCTGGTTTGTGTCAACTCTGTGGTCATAATAAATTGCAGTGGGACAGTAAGAAACAGACTGAAGACAGATGGTTTAAATGAAACGGTGCTGTGAACACATTAGAAGGAAATGACGTTTGATAATGGATTAGGTCACAGTCATGATGACATATGCCAGTAATTTTGTAGCTAATTCAGAAATGTGCTTTCCTCAGATCGGGTTTCGTTCGCTATGACTGGAGTGATTATTGTAGATGGAGCGCCACAGACAAGAATATAAGGTTCTAATATAATGAATCATAAACTGTGTTTAAATAAATCTATAACATGTGTAAAATGTTTCACTTCAGGTTTCTGCAGTTCTAGATTTTCAACTACAAATCGGAGGCTCAAGCTTCCCGTTATTAGTGCTAATGTATTGTTCTTGTCATATTTTTCACTTTATGTTCACACAACAGGTCTTGATGCTCAATTCTGGTTTTTCAATGAAATATGATTTTTTTATTTATTTATTTTTTATTTATTTATTTTTTTTGCATAGTGTTTCATACTATTAATTAAATGCGACCGCAATCAGACTTCTGTGTGAACGGTTTACGACTCTAAAGTGACCTGCATGTGCAGAAGAAGAACATAGATGTCGTAGAGCAGTTTACGGTAGATGAAAGTAAAGATGGATGCCGCCGTCTATGGCTCGATTTTAAAGTTGTTGAGTTATGGGAGCCAACAGTATTGTCACAAGATCATAACAAGATGAAGTAAGCAAAGAAAAAAGTAAGCATAACTAATAGTAATGGCCTTTTATGGAGCCTTGACTGCAACTTCTGTAGAGAAGTCTGTTTGGATGCAGAATTACGATGCATGTCTCATGTCAATGATGTAAAAGTCAAATAAAATGTGACATGAATGCTCTGACTGCAGATGCTTTGAAAACTATCGGATAAGTAGCCAATTTAGTACCACATATGGAAGTGGCAAAAATCAGATTTTTGTAGGGTGAAAAGATTGGAACAGGTCTGTTCAGATTGCCATGAAAAGGCCGGAGATAGGTCGCATATGGGTTCCATATTTTGCTTACCTACAATCAATTCTAAAGTAAAGTTTTGAGATTTATTGAAAACATCTGGATGACTGATGCAAGCTCTACAGTTAAGTGTGTTTTGCAAAATATCCATATGAGAGTTTAGTTTTGACAGGACCTGAGAATCATTGAGTCAGCGACGCCCTCCAGTTTATTCTGTGGATCCCAAGGTGCTCACAGGCCAGAAGAGATATGTAGTCCTTCCAGATGGTTCTGTGTCCATCTAAGGGTCTCCTCACTGTGCAACACACAAAGGGAAGAGTCCAGACGGCATCCTGGCCTTTAGCTTTTTCATAAAATAATAAGCTCACCTAGGTTACGGAGACTGGTTCATCTTAACCCTGGCAGGGGAGATCTGGTGGTTGGATGTGAGGAAAGAGGGACTGGATCTTTTGATTCTTCAGACTATAATCTGGATTTTGGGATCTCAGATTAATGCCAGAGTTAATTTTACTTTAACTTTTCAGAAGTAAGTGTTTTCTTTAGCAGATTTCAGTACATTTGAGGTTCCTTTCTGAATGTAATGTGAAATAAATCAAGTTTAAAAGTCATCTACCATGTTGTTAGTTTAGGCTACACAGGAATTAACCTCATTAAATATAATTATTCCAATATAAAACAAAGGAAAGAAAAGAAAAATGTCACATTGTATGTTGCTATCATGAGGAAGGTATACAAAATTCCTATAAAACCACATGTACAAGTTTGTCATTATATCAAAAAAAATGAAAAAAATGACCAGTTTTCTCTACTGCAAACCATTCTTTACAAAACAGTACAAAAACAGAGTATAAATAGATAACAGTCTTTATACAAGGCACAGTTTTTAGTGGTTTGTGTTTGTCTCAAAGCTGCTGCTCCTCAAACAGTATCTGAGCGTACACAGTCCCGCTCCGAGACGCTTTCGTCTCCGGGATCGGCTTCATCAGATCCAGCTCCGCATATGTCAGATTCTCCTCTACTATCCTGGGCTGGGGCCGAGACAGCGGGGAGGCAAGGGCGGAGAAAACATAATGACGGCGAAGAGGGAGTCAGTGGTGGGACGAGGAAGCATGAGAAGAAGAAAAAAAACGTTATAAAAAACTCAATTAAGCTAATTAAAGGGCCTAAGATGGTGTAGATTTACTAAGTGCATAGCTCTATGGGTTGGGTAGATGTGAACATGCTCCCTGCAGCTGCCACCAAGAGGAGTTCTTGGTTCAAAAGCTCTTTAAAACATATATAATCATTCAACCGCATCATCACACATTTTTTGGTAAATTCTCACATTCATTTTCCACACTTTTAACCCCATGTTGCTCCCTTTTCATAGCATCTGGACTGACTCACACACTGGTTGTGTGTGAGTGAATGTTTCACACTTGGATTATCCATGCAAACCTCTACTCCATACATGTTAGATATACAACTTAGATTTTGAAAAAATACACTAAAAAAAACAAGACGATGAACTGAAAGGAAGTACTGAGCTAATACAGTATGCAGCTAAACTGATTTACTCACCAGAACTACTTTTCTCGGTTGTGGTTTTAAAAGTTTGGGTTTCCGAGTTTTGTCTTCGATGGGGGCTGCAAGGACAAAATTAAAATGAGTTCTGTGGAAATCTGTATGTTTGTCTGTTGAAGACAACATGCAGTGGTGGGCACACTTCCGCTAATCTGCTAATACGCTAATAGCAAAGCTACTTTTTCATTTAGGGCTAATTTACTTGGCTGTTTTGTAAACTTTCAGTTGAATAAAGTTCAACCTCTGTGTTGAAGTTCTGGTTATGAATTCTTCAAGTTGTTAGATGTTTATATTCTTGCTTTTATTTGAAGTGGGTGAAGACTTTTTACTCGGCAGTTCTTTTTGCCCTCCTCTCACTCTCCACCTATAATGTGGAGCAGCAAATGACATTTGTTCTTTACCTCGAATGCATCGCTGTATGGTCGATTAGGCAAAATCAGTTCCTGAAGCGCAACCTTGTAGCTGGTTGTGCAGTAACAAAACTGACTCTGCTGAGGGTGATGACATGTTGGGACATTGATGTGGGTGTACACATGGTTGAATTTAGCATTTTAGCGCTTTAGTGTTCATGGAGCTAATGTTTGTAACTGGTGCCTTAGGATTTGTGCAACTAACTTTGTAGTTAGCGGTGCCCATGACTGTTAATATCCCTAAAATTTTATTCTAGCCGTTTGTGTTTTCCTAGTAATAAACAAAATGTTTTGATCATTTATGGTTAACATTAACAAAATAACTTCATTAGAAATTATTTTGACAGTAGCTTTAATCGATAAAGGTTTTGTCTTAGTACGACCTAAGTCCTTAGTTTTCATCACCAAAACAAATCAAATATATTTTAGAGCTGGGAGATATGTATTTTGATCAATTTAGGATCATTCTACACTAACATGAATGTTTTACAATAGATTTTGTGCCCCATTTGCACCTCCTGTCCACATGCAAAAGCAGACTGCTGACAAAAATTACTTTAAAAAAAAAAGTAAGTTTCCCCATCTGTCCTGCTCTGTTTCCATTTAACGTCAAATAAAAGAGGAAAGCGTAAATGATGGCGAAGAACAGCTAGAGTTGTTTTTGGTAATAACTCCTGTTCAGGATTTAACTCTTTTAAATTTTGATGTCATTAAAATGCACCTTACACCATCTGCTAGTGAAGCAAGGGTATTACAGAGATTATGAAAAAATAATCTAAATTGATCATGAAATGCCATAATATCATGGTTGTTGGGGTTATCTTGGTTGCTAGGGTTGCATTTGCTTTTTTTTTTCCATCCTTGCAGAACGAGTTACCTCGTAATCAGAGTTGAATGATTTGAAGCTTGATCATCCTTGACCTGATATGTTTTGAAAATTAAGCCAGAGGAATTACTGAAGGTGTGAAAAGCTGTTTAAAAGGAATCTGTTTTCTACATATGCACTGTTGCCTTACAGTAAGAAGGTCCTGGTACCCAACAGTCATGATTTTGGTTCACTTCAATCAAGAAAAACAAAGCAAAAAAGTGACTACTATAGAACTGACAGGAGACTGTGTTTGATTTTTAAAAATTAGTAAAGAATAAGCGGGTGTAGACACTGGATGGATGGATGGATGGATGGATGGATGGATGGATGGATGGATGGATGGATGGATTCTACATGAATAGAATCACTTAAAAAATGATCAGTGTTGTTGTTTGGGAATTTCCCAAGAAGACTGTCATTTGAGAATAAAAAAAAGGTTTAAATCATTTTGGAGTTGTTTTGATATTTAGACAATCCTGTGTCCCAGATGCACTTGAATGCACCCTAAAAGTACTGCTGTTGGCCAGGTAAGTGCAGGGCAAGCTATGGACCTGAATGCTGTTGAAAAATGCTGATATAAACTTTTGATTCTGTCCAAATTACTTTTGAAAGTAGTGCTACAGAACCATTCAGCACGTATTCAGGTATAATCCTAACGTGCCAATGGATATATATAAATATAAAATAATGTTGGAAATCAGTGTCAAATAATCTTTTCAATATTTGGCTCCTTACCCTATAAAGGTCTATCTTTTAATAAACATAGAGGTTATTACCAGTATATAGGGGAAAATGCAGTGCATTTCTCTTCCTGATCTGAGTTCATGTAAAAGCACCACAGGTTTGTGTTTACCTTTTGCTGGTATCTCTGGTGGTTTCTCCTCCTGGTAGTCTCTGCTCCTTTTCTTTCTGTATCTCCTCTCCTTCTTAGGAAGAGCGGGAGAAACGCTGACTACGCTGGTGACTGTCTCTCCTGAGCTGGAGTGAAACCAGATTCCAGTCATGGAGTTTTAGTGAATTTGTGTGGTGTTGTTTGTTTGTTTTTTTTTTTTCAGTTGGTTTTAATTGTTAAGAGTTCTGAGAGAAACTGTGAGGTGAAGTGAAAATCCTACCTGTTCTGTGGGCTTTTAACCAGGTGATACTGATCTGCAAAAATATATCACAGATTTTAGTTTTAGCACCAGTAGAAACTGGAAAGGAACGAAAGGGGATTGAATAAATGTTAAATAAATGCTAAATATAAAGTCCAAAAATCAATGTGTTTAATATGGAATTTATACTGCTGACCTGCACAAAGTAGAGCGTAATTATGATGCAGAAGGAAAAGGATCCATGGTTTTCAATTTTTTAACAAAGAAATGTAGAAGGGTGTGTCTAGAGCTGAAACTCTTTCTTTGCAGAATAGCTGAAGCTCAGTCACACTGAATGGAAAACATCTGCAAACATCCATTTTGAAGTCTTGCCACCGATTCTCATTGGTTTTGGCCATGGACTTTGACTGGGCCACTCTAACACTTGAATATGATTTTTAGCTTCCTCCCCTACCTGTGTGCTGTGTTCTTTGGTCATCATGATGCTGTTTGTTTACTAATGTTCTCTAACAACTCTGAGGCCGTCACAGAACGGCTGCATTTATGCTGAGATTACAAAACACACAGATGGACCCTGTTTACTAATTAGGTGAATTCCGAAGGCAATTTGTTGCACTGGATTTTATTAAAGGGTATTGAAATAAAAGGGGCTGAATATATCTACAAACCATGGATCCTTTCCATTATAAAACACATTATATAATCCCCCCCAAAATACATCAAAACTTAAGTCATTAATGTTCCAAAATGAGAAAAATTCAAAGGGTGTGAACACTTTTACAAGGTAAAACAATAAGAGTGTTGCTGCTGACCTTTTAGCCTCTGCTTCCTCTGTATGAACTGGCAGGTTATGGTCACAGTGAACATGCACATGCACACCAGACCCACAGAGCAGATCAGCACCGCACACAGGTACACATCTGAAAAACAACAACATGTCCGTTAACTGTACGTAAAAACATAAAATAATGCTGAGTTATTTGGAGCTGCAGTGGTTTCCTTCAGACTGGGCTATTTTTTTCCTACGCTTGTTCACCACAGACATGCACACGTGTGCTAAAAATACTGCAACGTACCTTCAAACAAACTCCACAGGCTTTCTTTGGCCTCGGTGGTCGGTAGAACATGCACTGCACAGAAAAAAGGGGGAGAGAATAGAAACACGTAAAGTCTGGAGTCATCACTGTGGCTTCCCTGCAGCCTGATTACACACTGGCTGGTGTTTAAATAGAGCTAACTGTAGGATGGACATGGAGCCAAAGCTGACCTCCTCCCATGTGTAAAAAAGAAAAGCAAAACAAAAACATTTTTTATGTTTTATTTCACTTTTCAGATTTCCCCCCTACCAATACAAATTGTTTTATATACACTAACATGGTAACCTAAATAATATTTACAATACCTAGTTATGGTACCTCTGACTTCTTGCTTTAAATGGGCTGGACAACCATGACCTACAAACAGACTAAAATAGACGACTCACCTGTACAATGCTATGCACATGCAATACAGTAGTCAATAAGTGTGAATATAAAAACTTCAAGTATACTACTATTTTTTGTAAATTTCTAAATCAACTAGTTGTGTTTTCGTGTAGCATGTTACTGTAAAAATCTTTCAAGAGTGGATACAAGCATAAATATTTGTATGCTCACCCCTCAGGTCGCATGTTTTTCATATTTCCCACGAGCCACTTGACTTTCAGGATGATGACCATTTTTCCAAGATGGCTGCTGTTTTTGAGCCTGGCAATGGCAACTGGTGCCAATTTTAATGGAAACATATATTCTCTATGACAACTATGGTGGCCATCTTGAAAAATCAAACAATTATCAGTAAATATCATTTTTATGGGTCCAATTATGTATGATTTGACACCAAAAGCATTCATCTGTGATAAATATTGGCAAATTTAGTGCAAAAATAAATTTTGTCTTGATGACCATGGCGGCCATCTTGAAAAATGGCCACCATCTTGAATTTTTCAGTGGTTAACTTTTTGTTGTTTTCAAAAAAGTAAGCCCCTGGTAACATTTGTGCCAAGTTAGGTTCTTAGGTACATACAGTATGTAAATAATACAAGGCAGGATATCAGTACAGCAATTTTTGAAAGATCCCAAACTGTTGGTGTGTGGACCTGTCACAAGAAAAGCCCAGACTCTAAAAACAACTCCAAAACGCTCATAAAAATGTAGAACATCGTTGCAGAAAATAAAATCTTCATAATTAGATCATGACTTTTTAGAACAGCATGTAGTTTGCTTAGTGCTATAAGTGGGTAAATAAACCCTTATTCAGGCTGTTTACTCAATAACAGCAGGAATGGTGCAACATTAAAAAACTAAGTACTAGCCTTCAAGAACAGTTAAATAACTTGGAATCCCTTTTTCACATGGATTTTTCAGTCTGAATTTTGAGTGTCAGCTCACTTTAACCCAGGTTGACAATTACCTGCTGGGAAAAAAGTAAAAGTAAAAAGTAACACTCGATACACTTGATACTTGGGAATCCCCGATTAGTGAATCAGTGATAAACATAAAGTTAAGTGAAAAGTAAAAATAAATTTGTAGAGGAAACTAAATTGATGAAAGATTTAGATTAAAAGTGTCATGTTGACCAACCAGTCATGTTGCATTTGGAACATTTGGCAAAGATAAATTGTTTGAATTTGGGAGGACGGTTGCCTGCTTCCCACATACCCAGTATGACACAACAAATCACAACTGCTGTCTCATTTTCATAGGTTTCTTCACATCTGTCTCGCTTTGTCATTTCATTGGCCATAAATCAAAGGTTTCAAAAACATAGATTTAAAAAAAGAAAAAGTCTTCAATTATTTTAGTAAATCTTTTCCCTATAGCATTGCTTCTTGCAATGATGTCTTGGATGATTTGTTAAAGTCGACCTTCTCGCCGCCGGCTGGCATGGCACTGGTATTGCAGCACTTTTGCTGGAATTTATGAGCCTGTTTGAAAATTTTTCTTTTGAATTACTTGTACAATAAAACAGGGATTTAAAAGGGACAGGCATCTGGATTGTTGTAAGTGTTCCACAAATTAGAGACCACTGATAAAGCACAATAAGCTCTGTTTTAGAGGGTATGTCCAAGAGCTCAGTTTGACTCGCCAGCTCACAACAACAATCACCTCAAGGCACATTACAAGACAAACAGGCCCAATTTATAATCTGAGGTATAGAATTACATCAGACCTATCGTAAAGACCCATTTAAAACTAAATTAGGCTTAATTACAGTTTACAGCACATTACAGCACATTCACCTTTAATTGATTATGCCAAAATTGCATTTATTTGTGCTCTGGCTGCAGAGAGAAGATATACAGCTGTGGTGTCCAAACTGCAGGCATTTGCAGCCTTCAAAATGATTTTTTGTGGCCCCTGACCACAGGTCAAGAATGATAGAACTTTGGCCCTCCTGCCGACCAATGAAAAATGAAGTTCAACACAGAGTATGTTTCTGTCATTAACCACTCTTTTCAGCGACTTTTACTCTAAAGCAGTTCTGGACACACCCATTTGTTCAGCAAAGCCACACAACTTTTTTCCCCTGGACAAAAGCAGAAAACAATCAACCCACAAAAATTAAGAAACTGAAGGCCATTCCTTTAATAGTGCATTTGTGTGAATTGGTGTATTTTCAGAACGATATGATTACAGATCCCAGTTCTTCAACAGTCATTTTGTTCATTTCATTAAAAATAATGCTTGTTTAGTTTATTTTAGGTAAAACAACAACATATCCACAATAAAGCTACTTTAGCATTTTTGATTAGAAATTTGAAAACTCTCAGTGGCCCTTTCAACTTGACAGTTTTGGCCTACATGTGAAAAAGTTTGGACGCCTCTGGCACAAAGCTTGGCTTTTTCAGATGGAGGCATAGCAATAAGACAGGAAACAAGAAATAAAAATTTGAAACGCAGCACTTACATGAACTGCACCTGATAAGCTGAACATTATCCTTAGCACTACATCGCAAATTCAGACTTCGAATATTTCATCTTCCAGTTTGACTCATAAGTAATAAGTAAATAAAACTTTTAAGGATCAATAATATACAATCCACATTTCTGAATGACTGAACCACAAGAATGTCTTTCTGCTCAATATCTAGCTGGCTGTTATTGGATCTGCAAACTTCAAGTCGCTTTTTAAGTCTCATTTACACCCATAACATTTAATATAAGAAGCCATGGATGATCCACTCCTTCATAATACGCTTCCCATGCTTGAAGTGAAGTTTCACCCCACACACTCACTCATTTCTCCACCCCATCCGACCACAGGAGTCTTAATATTGCTGTACTTTTGTTGAGCTGGTGGCAGGAAGCTTGTGAAGTGACACCCACTAGCACATCTTGAAATACCCACAACCACCAGCAGCTGACGACGGGCTGGCTCGCCATGTCGCCTACTGGAGACTTTCCCACAGGCCAGCTGGCAGACGAATAAACCAACCAACATATTGTCAAGGCAGCGCAGTATCCAAAAGCGGACATAAGCAGGAAAAGTTTGTCTGGAGAAATATTAATGTCGTTACAAAAAATAAAATCTCAACATTCCCCCCCAAACCTGACAGATATTTTTTGTTTTTGCTTTACTTGGCACTTACATGTTTTAGATCTTCAACAAAATTATAATACCAGGGTGCATTAGGGTGCATTCAAGTCAAAGATAACTTCAGTAAAAAATGCAGTTTGTTAATGTTAATTTTTATTACTTAATGAAATGAAGCTATCAAAGCCAACCAGGCTCTATGTGGAAAGTAGCCTCCTCACTTTGCAGAACTTCTCTTGACTATCTGAACTATCCCTTTAAGGGGCATGAAACAGCAATGTCCTAGCTGAATGGGAAATAACGAGCAGGGGTGTTAAGGTATACAGACCTACTCAGTAAATTAGAATATTATTGAAAAGTCAATTTATTTGATGAATTTTATCACTAGGTGAAACACACAGATGGATGTTTGAAAGACTTTGTTAATTATGATGATTTTCCACTTACAGCTAATGAAAACAATGATTTTTAAATTTAGACCACTTAAAAAAAAACTTTTTAAAAACAGAAATGTGGGCTTAATGAAAATTATGTTTAATACCTGCTTAAAGGTTGTTATTTTCAAAAGATACTTTTAATCTGACAAACAAGACTCATTGGAACGTTTACCCTAATTTACTGAATATGACTGTAATAAAGTTTCCAGTTCAGTGTGCACCACTGTTGTAAACTTATGGTTTGGTTTGTTTTCCAAATGCTTTGATTCTTTTACGTTATTCAACAGTGAACAAAGAATTTTTCAAATTTCTGAAACTAGTTTGAACATACTATGTTTTAGAATTTCAAAATGTGGCTAGTAAAGAACTAACGGGAGATTTAGTTTGATTGTCTTCAATTCTTTAAGGATAATCAGGTTTAGTCAAGTTGAGAATAAATTGTTACAATATATTTATTATATTGCACTTGTATAGCGCTTTATCCAGTCTGAAGACTCCAAAGTCCACAGCTGTCTAGCATTTTTAAGCTAGTTAAATGTTACTGCATCCTTAGCTGATTTTTCCCCAGCACCAGTGGTGCTGCAGGTTTTTTCATTTGAGTAATTCAGTTCTTTATTTCTCCATCGTCACAGTAGCTGAACAGGTAACCGTAACTTTCTTTAAATAGCAGAGTTTAGTGGTAGTTCGAAGTTCACCCAGTTCGTGTTGGTGTTGCATAGCTCTTAGTTCCACACATAAACATTCTGTATGCAATCAGCTTTAAACAGTGCTGTATCGGTTCGGTATACGGGCACTCCGAACAGAATGGGCTGTACTGAAAATTTCCCATACATATTTGCGCACCATTACACCTCGAGTAGAAAGCACACAACAGCAGCAAAAATGTTAATAAACCCCACACTTCCTTCATAGTAAGTTATTTACAACCTAAATCATGATGTTTACATTTTTGCCAAAGATTCTCAGTAGCTCAGTCAGTTTAGCTGCTGTGCTGTAGAATAACAGCAGATCTGCGAAATCTGCAGTACTGTGTGCCATAAAACTGTTTTCCCCTCATGTTGAAAAATGTCTCTTTTTTTCAACAAATGGCTGAAAAAGCCAAAAGGCCACAGTGCAGGGATTCTTTAACGTTCTTTTTGTCTACAAAAGGCAGAGTTATAATCAACTACACTCTGTGTTTTAGACTTGTGGCTCTTTTCTGTACCCCAACAAAGCCAGTAAACATCAGCACGCAGACATGAACAGGACTGCATAATGAACCTCTGTGATGGAGTCGTCGCTGCTCTAATCTACTGTATTACTGATGACTGTAAATGAATGTGAGCAGACAATGTTAACAAAGCCTTTACTAATCCACCCACTTACTTCCTTTTGTCAGTTTGTAAGTTTTTTTTTTTTGTATGTCTTGCGCATTGGCTTATTGCTCTCCCTTCTATTTTACATTTCGAGATGTAGGGTAATTTTGAACCACTGAAACGTTTTCACAGGTCTTATAACCCTTCAAAGCAGTATAACTTCTGTTTCCTGCTTTTCTCACTGCAGGAACTCTTGGTGTTTGGACTTCTTATTACTGTTTTTCAAGTGTTTTGCAGTCTATAGAAATTGACATACGTAACACATATGTAACATACGTGTTTCTATGTTATCATTGTTTAAGGTCAGGATAACAGTTTTCCACTAGTCATCAATATGGTTGAGGCTGAGGCTAAGTGTTAACCTGTTTGATATATTCCAGTGTGTTTTTGGGCTCATTGTCCTGCTGAAAGAGTTTGGATATAGTCCTCCATTTTCATTCTTCCACCCACTCTATCCATCACACCACTGCCACTGGCAGCAAAAACAGTCCCACATGATGGCTACATGATGGCTGCCACCATACAACCATCTCTGTAAAGCTGTTTTCACACCTGATAGTCCGGTAGACTTGGTTCCATTGGGGGCCATAATTGCAACAGTTGTTACATTTTCAGCTACTGTGGTTCACTTTCACACTCCACTGTGTCAGATGAATCAAACCCTTTGAAAAACCTGTTTACCATCCTACCCTGTGGTGCTCCTGCACCAAGAACCACTGAAGGAAATGACACAAAAACCTCTGAACAAGAAACTGAGGGCAACTTCCTTCTTCATGAAATGTAAACAAAAATGGTATGACAAGAGATTTTAACGGTTGTTGGATTTCTCTTTTGTCTTTGGCTAAAGACCATGAGTCATTTCTCCCGGTAGCGCTAGACATGCGCATTTGTTTTGGTTGTATTTACCCAGAATGCCTTTCACTATAGTTCGCTTCCTACTTTTGGAGCGGTCTCTGGTCCACTTGACATTCATGTATGTACTGAAACCGTACCAGAGTTCACTTCAACTGAACCAAGACCTAGGTTTTAGGTGAACCTGAATTAGCTTTTTGGTCCTCAACAGAGTTTGATTCCGCATTCCCACCCCCCCAAACAGACCAGACTTTCATCAAACGAACTAAACATGGCTGGTGTGAATGCACCCTTAGAGTTACTTTACTACTGCTGAAAAAAAGGTGGACTATCCTTGGAAGTAGGGTCTGTGAAAGAAAACCAACAAGTTTGAATTAATTCTGTAAAGGAAAGAGAGAAGCTGGTCATAACTATGTCAGAAGCTTGTTTCTGGCTAATAAAAGTGTTGTCAAGCTGCAACACTTACCAAAATATTAATGGAAGTGTGTGTATACAATTTAGTCAGAGTATATAACTTTAATCCTGTGTGGATGAGACAGAATCCACAATGTATTAAGAGTTGTGCACACAATTCTTGTTATCAAAGTTTATTGGAATTTTATGTTATCTGATCGTTCCACCCTCAAAAAACACTCAATTAATTCTGTACTTTTAATAATTTATTTAAGATGTCCATACTGTATCTAAACCTATAACCATAATTGTTGGTTCATAAGAGCAGAGAAAAGTGTCAAGAAATCTCTTATAGTTCTGTCATTTGTCCCAGGTGGAGGCTGTTACCCATTGGTTTGAACTCTCAGCAAACCTCCTGACCTCTTGATGAGCTGTTTATTGCAGTGAGTTATGTTGATGGGGGTTTGGTGAATGTGACTGATTGTGAAAACATCTGGTCACCTAATGTTCTCCCACCATAGGAATCCAATAGTTTGATGTCATAGACACAAGTGTACACATCAAGTCTCAAGTATTCTGGTGAGATTCATCTAAAGCAGGGACCAGAACCTGAGGTCCCATAGGAGCTTTTAACTTGTTGAATGTTTATTATTAGTGATTATTCTAATGTTGGTTTGCCAAAGTCCATTTTTTGCATAATTTTACAATAAAAAAGGGGTTTTTAATAATAGATTATATGTAGATGACATTGCACTTCACAACATGATCTTTGCAAAATCAGAAAAGCCCTAACCTAACCCTAACAAATACAAATTTGAATTTTTCACAGTAAAAAATGAGCATGCAGCACATCAATTGTCAGATGTCCAGTCTGTAGCTTATATATCGGCTTACTTTTACTCCTGCACGACATAAAAGGGGTTTATTTATAAAAAAAAAAAAAAAAAAAAAAAAAAAGAGACCCAAAAACCTAGGCCTTGGTTTGGTTGAAGTGAACTCTGGTGTGGTTTGAATGCATATGTGAATGCCATTTGGACCAGAGGCCACTCTAACAGCAGGAAGTGGACTATAGTGCAGAGCATTCTAGGTCAATAAAACCAAAACAAACCAGCAAGTCTAGGACTAGTGGGAGAAATGGTTCATGGTCTTTTGGCAAAAGAAGAGAGAAATCCAACAACTGCTAAAATGTCATGGCATTCCATTTTTGTTTACATTTCATGAAAAAGGAAGTTACGCTCAGTGTCTTCTTCAGAGGTTTTTGTGTGGTTTCCTTCAGTGGATCTTGGTGTAGCGCCACCACAAGCTAGGGGGTAAACTGGTTTTTCAAAGGGTTTTTCGTTTGTGTGACACAGTGCAGTGTAAAAGCGAACCAAAGTAGCTGAAAATGTAACAAACTTTGCAATAATGGTACCCAACTGAACTGAGTCTACCAGGTATGACTATCAGGTATGAAAACGCCCTTAAATTGGACAAACTTCTGGAAATAATACAATTTCTTCAAAGTTTTAACTCATAAGCAAAGAAGGCTCACACTGCTGGTACTGACCCTGATGAAAAATCTCTTAACATGAACAAAAAGGGCTCAGAAAGCTGAGAGTGGAAATGAAGCCCACCAAATCTTCCTCCCATTTTAGTATCTGTAAGACTCCCAAAGAATGTGCAGCTCTCAGCAGCTTTCTAAAAGCTGTGGTTATGTTTTTACATGAATTTTATGCACGTAGATACTCAGCACGGACAGGCACTGTCTCAGAACACTGTCTTTCTGTTTGTTTCCTTCCGTGATACACATTGTTCTAATGACTCTCATGCCTAAATTGTTGGGGTCATGGAAATATGGAGCAGTAAGCATTTTTATTATTATCACTCAAACCATAATGGAGTGGTGCTTCCTTGGACTGAAATACGTTCCCACTTCCTTGACCACAGTGTGTTAGGAGCCACACATGAGGGAGCTTGCCTCTGGACTATTGCTGTAGACATACATTCAAGCATCATCCTTCTCCATACAACTATCCCTGTTCCATTTCTGCGTTTGGAATCTCCTTTTGTGTTCCACTTTGAGAGGGAAAAGCCACATTAAGGCCAATGTCAACAGCTCTTGGGAGAACACCCCAAAAGTCCCAGAAGTTCTGAATGCATCTGTAACAAACATAAAGAAACTAGTAGGGATGGAGAGTAAAACAGTGATAGATGTAAAGATTTAGGACGTTTAGATTTGAGCTTCAACTAAGCATAGCCATTCATCTTGATTCAATCTTTCTTTAAGCAGTAACTTTGCAATAGGAAGCTTATTGCAATAGAAGTTTGGCCTTGAACAATTCCAGTTCAGAAATAAATGTTTCTACAAATTAGAGATCTTCCAGATCAGAAACTTTTCTTCATTATTGTTACATGAGGTTTTGCTAAAACACAACCGGTGGTATCTGTTATTGATGTACTGTCTGTGACTTTATGTCACCTGCTTTGTAACTGCATTTTGTGCAGAATCACACCCTTTTTTGGGATATAGAATGTTATTATAAGACAAGCTTGTTGTATTGTTTATCCAATAAATCTAGGATTTAAGTGTTTTTCATCCTTTTCCAGGCTTTTCTCTGAAAACCTGAGACTTTATTGGCTGCTCCAGCTTCCTGTGTGTCTGTGTGACGTCCTCCGTTCTATAAGCAGTGCTCAGACAGCTCTCAATGTAAGGGCAAACTGTGCAGAGAGCAGCTGAAACACTATTCACCTAATTTCTATGACGATCAAAGCAAAGTGTTTGGTATATCAAACAAGAGAAGAACCTTTTCTGTAGGTTTTGTCCATGCAGTTATTTGAAACCACATAGAAATATTCTAAAAATAACTGATTGGAACAGAAAGTTAGCATGCTTGCATTTGCTTTGTACTTCAACACACTGGGCCATATAAAAACATTGTCATCAGAACCAAGATGTGACTAAACTTAAGATTATAACTGTGTCTAGTCAGATATATAGTCTCTTTCGACACAAATGGAAAAGCAATGCAGGTGAGACGTTGTTAGGGCATGGGAGTAGCTTTGGTAAACTACCTGTTGAAGCAGCATACTGGTGCTGTCCTGCAGAGCCTCCAGTTGGGAAAAACTATAAGTAGCTGTCAGGAAAAACTGATACTCCTCGCAAATGCCTAATTTTACTTTGCTTGGTATCGGTTCCAAAAAAATCCTGATCAAGGCATGTCGAAGAGAGACCATACATTTTGAGCTTAAAATACAACTTAACAAAGACACAAAAGGTTTAATAACCAAGAGAAAATAAATTTGGCTGAAAGGAAAAAAAACTTTTCTCCTTCTGGCAGGAAGCTGAATACATAAAACCAGTAACACCTCCTTTCACTTAAAGAGAACAGAAGAAAATGTCAGTCTGTTGGACATTAAATGTATCCATGTTAGCATGGTGCAGGTAAAGCTGATGTGGGCTGTCAAATATGAAAAACAAGCAGAACGTTTAGGTTCTGGAAAACAATGTCCGATTTTAAACAAGCTCAGGGTCCAAACTTCATCTCTATGCTTTTTTTTCTCTCCTCTACTTCTCTCTCCTTTTTTCTCTTTAAACCTTTCCTTTGTCTTTCTCTCTTCCTCTTTCCCTTTTGTTTTTCTTTTTCTCATCTTTGTGTCCATTACATTTGAAATAAACCCAAAGCAATTTCTAATAAAGTTTCATATATATACCAAGTGGAACATCATGGTAAAAGCCGTAATGCTCTGCTTGTAAAAGCAAATCTGTTGGGCCTCACCGTGACATTCAGATGACAATTCTGAGTGCTGCACTGCCAGACAGGACATGGGAAAAAAAAAATAAAATAAAATAAAAAAAAAAAAAAAATAAAAAAAAAAAAAAAAAAAAAATATATATATATATATATATATATATATATATATATATATATATATATATATATATATATATATATATATATATATATATATAGAGAGAGAGAGAGAGAGAGAGTTGTTTAAAGCTTGACATAGAGTCAACAATGGCCCTCAAATATATGCCAGACTGTTGAAGAACTGCATTTTAAAAATAGATAACCAGGAGGTTAGCCTTTTCTGCTAAACAGCAGTTGGAGTTTTCTGTTTTTCTGAAACAACCAAGGATAAAAAAACAACATAAAATAATAGGTACATGTCAGTGGCTTGGAATGTGGCATTAGAAAATAAACCATGACCACACAATTACAGAGTAATAAAAGGGACTGAGCATAATCTGAGGACTATTATTCACACATTTGAGGTGTGCCATGAGAACAAAGAGGTTCTTGCATTGGTGCTGCATTAATTACAGTTCTAAGTCAAACAACGTTATAGCACTATTTACAGCTTCAGGCTAAACACTGGAACAGAATGCAGGAGAACAAATTAATTGTACTACACACCTGTGGAAAAAAATTGTACCCCAAAAAACAGCGATGGCAGCGCTGACATTAAGGTGCTGGCTGCTTTTTGTCCTCACCAGCCTTTCACTACAGTCATTAGTATCAAGTTATTGGGATAATAAAAAAGCAAACTCAGTTGAACTGAATAAAATGAGTCATATTGCTTTTCTTTTCGCTAATGAATATTTTTTGTGTGTTTTGTCCAACTCGGCCAATCTAACATATGTTGGTTATTTAACTGTTTTCAATCCAGTGCTTACTGTGAAGATAATTTGCTTGATAAAAGCTGGGACTCATTTCCAAAGCAGCAATAGATGAGCTGGACTCAACCAACTACAAGGAGGGGTGGGATGAGAGCAACAGCACGGGGTGAGATATTTTTGAATCAATCCAATAGAAAATAAGAGTTTAGCAAAACAGTCTGAATTAAAAAGGCTACTGGATTTGAATTGCATAAATATTTGGCAGGCTTTTGGGCTTTTTGTTTGAAAGAAGTGAAGCAAAACGACAAGTTTGTTCCCCCACTTAAAAATAAAAAATAAAAATCGCTGGTCCATTTCCACCATTGCTCCAGCGATTATGACAACACTGTCAAACTCTGGTTTTTTTTTGTTCATTTGTTTGCTTTTGCAAACACTTTGCAAAAAATTTGTGGTAACCTTCTAGTTTATGACAAGATATCCAGAAAGACTTCCCAATATTGATATGCCATGATATTTCTCATCAACATAGTGTGTCTCATGAAGCAGCATTAAGTTACTGCCAGCATAGGACTCCATCTCATAAATTATGTATAAGCTATAGATATGGATGCTATACAGTTAAATCTCAATAAGTGAGATTATGTGTTGCGATGAGGCTCATTTGTCAGATTAAAAACATGTTTTGAAAATAACAACCTTCACACAGATGTTAAACATACAAGTCCACATTTCTGAATTAAAATATTTTTTTCATTATTCTGATGTAATATTCTTGTCATAAATTTCCTGTTTTCATTATCTGTATGCAGAAAGTCATCATAATTAACAGAAATAAAGACTTGAAGACATCAGTCTGTGTGGCATTAATTTATGTAATGCATTACTTAATGAACTGAATTCCTGAAATAAACAAACAAGTCAATAATATTCTGATTTACTGAGAAGCACCTGTATCTGAAGATAAGAGCTTTAAAACTGACTCCCCGTGTCTATGTTTAATACTTTTATTTTGAAGTAATAAAGGAAGCAGTTTGTGTCCATTGCATCTGAAATAATCTGAAATAATAATGAATAAAAATATGTATATATATATATATATATATATATATATATATATATATATATATATATATTCAACCTCTGAGCTCGGGTCCTCTACCAGAGGCCTGGGAGCTTGAGGGTTCTGCGTAGTATCTTGGCTGTGCCGAGAACTGCGCATTTCTGTCTGATGTTGTTCCTGGGATCTGTTTTAGCCACTGCTCCAGTTTGGGGGTGACTGCCCCGAGGGCCCCGATGACCACAAGACTGTGGTCTTCACCTTCCAGGCCTTCCAGGCCTTCTCCAGTTCCTCTCTGAGGCCCTGGTATTTCTCCAGTTTCTCGTGTTCCTTTTTCCTGATGTTGCAATCGCTTGGTATTGCTACATCCACCACAACGGCTTTCCTCTGTTGTTTATCCACCACCACGATGTCCGGTTGGTTCGCCATTACCATTTTGTCTGTCTGGATCTGGAAGTCCCACAGGATCTTAGCTCGGTCATTCTCCACCACCTTTGGGGGTGTGCCTCTCATCTCGGGGCTTCCAGTCCATAATCAGGTATGGGCATCTGGCTGTACCGCTTGGGTACTGGTCTTTTGATTGCACCTCTTTGGAGCTCTGACAATTGGCTCACTTTCCTCCTTGTTACCTTGATTTTAGCCTCTAACCGTCTTTTCCATGGTGGGTATTGAATCTCATGGTTGCTCCTATAGCCGAGCATCTCAAGGATCACTGATGCTGAGTTGTACACCAGCTCATTGGTTTCCGTTATGGTGTTGGTAGGGATCGTTCTCAATGCTGCATTCACATCTTCAATGAGACTTTCTGATGGTACTTCACTCAGCCGTTGTAATTGGCATCGGGATTGCCTGGTGTTCATTCGGGCCACGATCCTACCTCTCAGGTCAGTTGCTGCCTCGTTCAGCTGTGATGGTTCGTTCATTATTAACCCAATCTCCAGGTGGGGAGTTGAAGCTAACTCCCCTCTGACCTGGCGTCCTGGCTCATCCTGGCTGATCAGCGATCAGAGGATGGAGTTGTGAACGTGTCAGGTCCTGGTTCTTTTGGACTCTTGCTTTTGTTGTTTTTTAGTGTCGAATTCTTATTTTCACTTATCCTAGTTTCTTTCTTGTTTGTCTAGTTCTTAAGTTGAGTATTTCAGTTTATTTTAGATTATGTTTATTCTCCTGCATATTGATTAGATCAGTCTTGTTGCTGTTTTACTTAGTACACTCTGTAGTTATCCTCTGATTCTGTTAGATTTTGCTTCTGTCATTTCTTTGCATTGATTTCCTATTTTCCCCAGTCTAGTTTATCCCTTTGGTTTGTCCAGTGCTTAGTCTGAGCATTTCAGTTGCTTTTAGATTATGCTGATCGTTTCAGGCTTTTCTTTGTCATCCCAGTTATTTCCTTACATCCAGTTTTTTCCTTGTATCTTGTCATCCTGTTATATTTATTAGATCAGCCATGTTTTGGTTCACTTTAATACAGACTTTAGTTATTTCCCTGTGTCTAGTTATCCTCAGTTATATGTAGATTCTTTTCCTTGCCTCCTTGTTGCTGTCCCTCGCCTCCTGCTGCCATTCTCTCTCTCCTCAGTCTCCCCGCTAGTTCATTCCCCACACCTGCTATCATTTAGTCATCAGCCCCAGCCTTTGTTCCAGCATTCACTTCCCCAGTATTTAAGCTCCTCTCCTTCTCCCTCTCCTTGTTGGTTCCTTCTGTTTGCTACTGGTCATTCCTCTTGTTATCACTGCTTATTTCAGCTTCCTGTTTTGCCACCAGATTTCTCCCTGTTATTCTCCATGGATTCATGTTTTGTTTTTGCTTTGGATTCCTGCATCCTCCTGTGTTTTTGTATTCTTAATCTAACTACTACTTGCTGGCTCTGCCTCTCTGCATTTTGGTCCGATACAACCAACCACACATCATGACAGAATGATGACTTCTCTTTTTGAATTATAGTCTGCCCATGGTTATAGTTTGGCAATGGCAGCGAAGGAAGTGAACAAAGCCGGTCAGTCCGTGTCGGCCAGGTTTTCAAACATCTAGCAATTAAAGTCGGAGTAAGAGGAATGTTTAAGACATTTTATGACTGGCAAACATGTTGTGGCCCTACTTCTCATGGGGTTCGGCAAAAGTCTTCACGGTGGGGGGTGGTTGTTTACAGGGCACGTATTTTCCAATAAATTTCATTGCGTAGCTTCCTTCACGATCAAGCTGGCGCGTTACATACATCATGGCAAAACATTAGCGATTGGGTAAAATAAGATCCAATCATTTAAAACTTCAACGGAGTCCACGCCTTCAGCAAGCAATCGTTTCTCATTAGCCGAGGGTCCAGACACTCTGTACAAAGCAAAGCATAGAACATGGGGCTGATTTTTACCACACTACACCTTGTCAAATGGACCTTTTGTCCATATTTAGGAGGAAGTTGTGTGACATCCAGCTTGTGAAAACTTGGATAGGCTACAGTCTTTCAGAAGTTCTCAGTTTAAAAGTGTTACTGGGGTTGAAATAGAAGTACAGTTGTGCATCATTGGAATAAGAATGAAAATACATTATGTATCTGGATGATATCTCTCAAGAAAACAGAGGTACAAAGAAAACAGGAGAGGTCCAAGAGCGAACCCCTGAGGTACTGCAGGAGTCATCTTGGTTTAGGACAACTGAGATTGCTAACAAACTCACTAAAAGATCTGTCATGCAGTTGGAAGAAAAACCTTGAAGTCATACCAAAAATGCCAACCCTGTGTTTGAGAGAATATAATTCACAGTTTCAGGCAGAGCTCAAATCTAGTAAAACTTAATCTGAGGATTTACCAGCATCAGCAGTAAGTAGAAAATGATTCATTACTCTCATGCTGTCATTGTGCCTTGGTTTCTCTAAACCTGATTGGAATCTTGGATCATTTCTGTTGAAGAATGCACGTATTGCTCAACAACAATCTTTTCTAAAACCATAGAAAAGAATGGGACCTTGGATATAGGTCTGAAGCTATCTAAGGAATTCAGGTCCAGAGAGGGGTTTTTTTTCAGGAGCAGTTGTGAATGCTGTTTTAAAAGAACCTGGGGCAGAACCAGTCCAAAATGAAGAATTAATTATAGCTGGACCTGTGTAAACTAACAGCTCTAAAGTATATTTTAAAACCCTAGCAGGGCAAATATCCACAACACTGAGAATTCCTCATTTTGTTAGTTTGCATGGATGGGGGTTAGAAAAAGTCAAAGTAAAGAGACACACTCAGAGGCTCCACTGACACTTGATGAAGCCTCAGTGATAGTGGACAAATAGCACCAAGCCAGAGTTTTTTTGATGGGAAACAAAAAGCAAAAGGTTGAGGTGAAACTTGCCAAGGGACATCAGGCCAAATATTAGAAGTTTTATGCTTATATTCAAGTATGCAGGTCTAATTTTTACCTTGTGTGAATTAGAGGGAAAAGCCCCACTATAAATTCAAACGAGTGAACCAAATTCTTGCTTTTTAGATTCAGTTGGTTGTCATGTGATCACTCTCCTGTGGAAAAGCATGATTCAAATACATTGTTTTAAAAGTGCAAAAAAGAACTAAAAGATATAAAAACTATCAGGGTTTGTGATTTTTTTTTTTTTTTTTTTTTTTTTTTTTGTTCAACATGTTGGGCCAGAGAACGTCATCCATCCCACTGTGTTAACATCTCTTCTGCCAGCCTTGGCAGTGAAACCTCAGCCACTTTGCTCATTTTCCAGGATCATTTACACAGCCTGAGCCGCACGTTATTGAGATGCAGGATCCTTTTATCTCGAGGCCTGCTCCTAACCAGTGACATTTCCCCTCCCAAATGAAAAGCAGAATTGTGCTTGTGCTCACTGGAATCACTGCCGCATGAATTACGTCACCTACTTGTGGTCAGAAACTGCAGCTTCTGAAGTTGCAAAAATTGCTTTGTGAAACAAATAGTTATTAAAGTCTGAGTTTTTTCTGTTCCTATTTAGGACTGTGAGACATTTAATACAGAACTATATAAATTCACATTAATTTCCAGAATGAGGACAAGTAAGATCAAGCCCTCACCTCTGAGCTCAGTTGCGGCGGTGTAGTTGGTCGAGGCCTTCCAGCGGTCCTGGTGCTTCTTGAACTCCTGCACCCGGCACATGTAGAGTCCTCGGTCTCCCTCGGACACCTTCTGGACGAGCAGCTCAAAGATCTTCCCCTGCTTCACCACTGTCAGCTTGAACTTTGGCCAGGGGAAACTCTTGGTGTAGTTTCCGTAGAAGCGAGCTTTCCGCATGTTGACCCGGGCGATAAGGAGTTCGTCCTCGGGCCGGTCCGCGCCCGCTGGTAGAAACGTCCATTTAACGACAGGTAAGGCTGTGTTTCGGCGTCTCTGAGAAATGACGCAGGTGAGAGTGATGTTCTGACCCTCCTGGGCGACCGTGAAGGGTGACGGAGTGATGGTGGCATTGATGGCCAGGCACAAATCTGAGAAAGTAAGTAACGAGTTATTCTTTGGACTTTTTGAGTTGGTGCTGCCGATCTCACTCTTACTAATCTTATGGCTATGTTAATTCTGCACCATCCCATATTAGCGCTAAGTGTATACTTAGAGCTATAGTCCCAGTTTCTATTCTTTTCCAGCCTCTACACCAGGATTTCATTGCATTGCATTTAGCTCCATACATCTTTCTATAATCTCTGACCAATTTCCTTGCCCCTACTGAAACAAAAAAACCTCTCACAACATGATTCTGCCATCACTATGTTTCATTATAGGTATGGTGTCCTAGTTGACCCTGGGTTATCCTAAAAAAAAAAAAAAAATAAATATTTGTGCCACTTCCACATGTGGTACGAAATCGGATGGTATCCGACTGTTTTCAAAGCGTCTGCACCAGAAGAAGCCAGACACAGTAAATCTAAACGTAAAACAATGGTTGAAAATTATAATTATGAAATTATGAAAGAGGGCTGTGTCAGTGAAGCACATCCCATCACAATCCCACCACTCCTGGTTCCAAGTATGCATCCAAACAGAAGTTGCAGTCAATGATTCACAAAAGACCATTGCTATTAGTCGTGCTTACTTTTTATTAGCGTCCCTCATCTTATTATGATTTTGTGACACTATGGTCAACTACCATTTTTGAATAAACCTTAAAATTATCCATAGACGATTGCATCCATTATTAATTCCATAAACGTTGCACTGCTGTGTGATGTTAAAGTTCTTTTTTTATATTTTCCAAAGAAAAACAGTCAGGAATATGACTCTCTACATGTACATAGCTGGCAGAGACATAAACAGAAAGGTCTGCAGTCTTATAATCTCCAATTTTTTTTTTCAAAAAACCATCAACAATTTTCTTTCCACTTCACAATTTTGCTTCACTTTGTCTTAGTCTATCAGATTAAATACAATCCCAAATTAGAGAAACCTTAAGGTGTGTGAATATTTTTGCAGATTGCTGTAAAAATACAGCTCCAAGAAGGAAAAATGCATCCCCATTGTTTTTGATGACTGCACAGCTTCAGCGAAACTGGTTCCAGGACCAGATGGTGAGTCTGGTTGTCTGTCACCAGTCGTCTTCCCTTTTCCAACGGACCACGGTGTTATTTTTAGTACTTATGAAAACAAACACGGATTCAGACAATGAGGAACAACCCTTGTTGTTGTGTGTTGAATGGGACTATTTATAATACGCATTTTGCTAAAGTAAGCAGTTCCACAAACCACGCTCTGTTACAAAAGTCAGTAGAGGGGGCGTTACATGGTGTAGAGGCAGAGCAGGTGCCCCATAGATGGAGGCTGTTAGACCTCAACGTAGCCGTTTAGTGTCCGATTTCCAACCTTGGGACCTTTGCTGCATGTTTTTCCCATCTCACTCTGTTTCTTGTCTAAATCCTGCAAATAAAGGCCATTAATGCCACAAAAGGGTTAACCCTAACCATTTAAAAACAAAAGTCAGCAAATAATCAGTGCCTATCAGAATAGAGATGCAACTACAGAGAAATGTCTTTGCTGTTTTTATGGATCTCTGAAGTTATCTTAAATTAATGAGGAGGAAAAACTTTTTAGCAATCCCACAACATGAATTTTCACTTCGGAATCCCTTATCATTTTCTAAATAAGATTCTTTTTCTTGATCATTATTGGCCAAAATCAAACCCTACATCATCTCTGATTCTATGTTTTCTTCAAAATTAGTCTAAAAAAACTGTAAAAACTTGAGCCTTCATGTTAATTTCAGTAGAAGTTGAGGGAAGAATCATATTCCTACCTCCAAACAATGCTCGGGTTAACAGAGCAAAGACCAGAGAGGAGATCTTCATTTTCCACAGCTGCAGCCTCCATAAACTCCAAGTTAAATGCGTCTCAAGAAAACTGTCCCCAGGTTTCCCTTCCCCTCTTCTTCTTTTTCTCGTTTTTCCTTCCACTGGGTAGTGAAATATGAAACACTGGACGCTCTGTTTCCACCCAGAACCTCCTTCCTTCCCTCCCACTCTCCTCCCAGACAGTAAAAGCACATTTGGCTGCATCGTGCACAGAGAGCAGACAAAAACAGACGTGTTAGCATGTGTGACGACATACATACACGCGCCACCTTTAGTTCTAGTCAGGGAGAGGGAACTGTAGCTTCCTGAGCAGGAAAGTAGAGCAGGGAGGTGGTGTGTGTGTTGTTGAGTTCGTCTGTGAGCAAATTACACTTCCAGCTGTGCAGACCTCAGTCAGAGCTGTTATTTTGGAACACACAGGCTGACACATGAGGAGGAAGAGGAGGAGAGCTGGTTTTGTGTGCAAAAGATCACACATTTGACCCAATTAGTCAAGCTTTTATTAAACTCAAACCTAATGTCAAGACAGCAACCCTAAAAAAGAACAGTTACCATATTGCTGTGATTGGCCCAGTCAAAGTTCAGATCCTGTGAAAATGTGGCAACACTGATGTTCACAGATGCTCACTATCTAATCTGACTGAGCTTGAGCTATTTTCGGAGGCAAAAAGTTCTGTCTCTGGATGTGTCATTTTTAAATCTACATAGTCAAAAATGAACTGCAATAATTTGGGTTATTTAGCCTATCATAGGAATGGAATGGGAATGGGGCTTTATTTTTGATATTTATATTTTCACCATGTCATTCATTCATTTATAAATATCACAGTTTCAAACTAAATATTTAAATAACAAGCTAAATATTTAGTTTACAAAGTTAATATTTAGCTCCAAACTAACTATTTAGCTAGCAAGCTAAATATTTAGTTTACAAAGTTAATATTTAGCTCCAAACTAAATATTTAGCTAGCAAGCTAAATATTTACCTCAGAGCTAATATGCAACTCACTTGCAGTTGCAAATAACTGAAAGTGGACTATCAAAATAAAAGCTTGGGCTTAAGAACCTCTATAGATTATATAGAGGTCCTACTGGTGAGTTGGTGCAGTCACTATTGCTGTATAGCCATCGGTAAACACCTGTATTGCCGTTAAAACGGCCCATGCTATGTTTTACGCTGAAATGTTGTACATGTCGAGAGGAAAAGAAACAATGATGATGAGGTGACGTGAGCAACAAGCGAAGCGAATCAGCCTCACCTGCAGTAGTTTAGTTAGAGGTTCATAAGACACAGCTTTTATTTTGGTAGTCCACTTCCGATCATCATCATGTGAATTAGCATATTCGCTAAATATTTAGCTTTGATCTAAACATGTAGTTTGGAGCTAGATATTTAGTTTGTAAATTAAATATTTAGCTCAGAGCTAAATATTTAGCTCAGAGCTAAATATTTAGTATGAAGCCAAATATTTAACTTGCTAACTAAATATTTAGTTTGGAGCTAGATGTTTAGTTTGTAAACTAAATATTTAGTTTGAACCTGTTTAGTGTGAAACATTCTGAAAATATTACTTTAAAATATGACATTTTCTTCTCCTGTGACAGGCTAAATAACCCAAATTATTGCTGTTAATTTTTGACTGTGTAACTTTACAACTGGCACCCCATACGTGTAAAGCTGGTGGAGACATTGCAGTTGTAATTCAAGCAAAAGGTGATTCTATAAAGTATCAACTCAGAGAGGCTGAATATAAATGCATGCCACACTTTAGAGATTTTTATAAAAGAAAGATTTTGGGAACTATGTCTTGCTTTCTGTCTACTTCACTATTATGCTCCACTTTGCCTGGTCCAGCACATTAAATCCTAATGAAATACAGTAAAGTTTGTTGTTGTTCCTTCATCTATTCTTCACTCAGTATCCTTGATCTCTGAATGGCCTGTATGTGTCTCCGTCTGTCTCCTATCATGTCTCCTGTTACAAGATCCCACAATCAATCACTGTATGCAGCCCTGTCAGTTTTTGGGACTTTTTGTGGGCTTTTATCGACCCTCAGAAAGCAGAATTGTGGAGATTGGGGTCGCGTTAGACATAGAGATAAAGGAGACTGTCTCCAGGCGCCTCTAAAGTGCTCCTACTCTGGCAGCAGTTGAACAAACATAAATGTTTTTCTAACAAAGAAGTGACCACTTTCCCAAAGATCCTGTCCTTTTGAGAGTTAGTGCAAAATGTTGGAAAGGAGTTGCCTAGTTAGGGCTTGAACCACAGCGCCAAGATGAGTTCTCGTGCATTTTTCCTTCTCTCTGTCATTCGGACAATTAGAATGGAGAGAAGTTGCCCCTTTATCTGTTCTCAGCGGTTGAAACCTGAGTAAAAGACTAAGGCTTATTGATTCTGTGTCAATATTGTTTATGTTTATATATATATATATATATATATATATATATATATATATATATATATATATATATATATATATATATATATATATAAATAAAAGAGAGAATTTCTAAGTGATATAAATGTGATGTGTTTATATATGTGATAAAAAAAAATCCTTTATTGTCCTACAATGAGGAAATTCTGGTGTGTCAGCAGCAAAGCAAAATGAACGCATCCAGGTTCACACATCACTAAAACCATAGAAAATGTTCCCAGACTAAAAGCTATGACAACCAATCAGCTAAAACTGGAGTCACAAAAAGTTTTGAAAGGCTGCACAGTAAAGAAGAACAGAACCCAGGATGAATGAAACAAGATTTATTATTGAAGATACTGTGTGGTCATCCAAAAAGGCATTCTCAGATTAAATCAATTACAGGTGCAGCATCAATGTAAACACTTGTGCAGATTAAAAACCATGCAATATAATATAAAACATAAAAAATGCAGCAGTCTCCTTTATTTAGTTGAAGGAGCAGTGAGTGTGACTGCTGAACTGCTGAACCCAGACATATACTGCAGAGAACACAGGAGATTGCTGCAGAACACAGCCACTGCCAGCCTCCCTCACCAGTTTCCATCTCGTCCTTTCATCAGTTTTGGAGAAACGTCTTCCACATGGTACCAATAAACAGAATGCTGTTTTGATTCCATGTAACCTCTCCATAAGCTAAAGCATCCATAAGCTCCATTAGCTAAAAGGTGCAAATGATTAAATGTCAGCAACATGTTGGAAGTGCAGTGGTGGTGGAACAGTTGGTAGCACAGATGCTTTGCACCAAGAAGGACCAAGGTTTGAATCCCAGCCTGGGATGTTTCTGCTTGGAGTTTCCCTGTTCTCCCTGTACATGTGTTGGTTCTTTTCAGGTACTCCAATTTCCTCTAACGGTCCAATAAGAAGGATAAGTGGGTATAGGCAATGACTGGGTTCTTTATTATTAGGTACAAACTCAGCAAGACTGATTACTGAAATTAAATGAAAATCATTATCCATAATTGTACAGCCCCATTATAGCATCTTGTTTATATTTGACCAAACATTCTACCAGTGGTGTGTACACTTTTTAGATCCACTGCAGAGCAGCTGAGGTGCTACTATGACCTTGTCAACATCAACATTCCTTAAACACCACTTCATTTACAAAAGGCTCCATCAATATGCTCTACAATAAAAGGGATGTCTACACATCCTTAAAAAGTCATAAATTCATGTATCTAAAAGTACGGCCATGATCTTAAAAAGGTCTTGAAAAGCTTTAAATTTGAGTTGGTGAAATTTGCAGAAACCCTGAAAGAAAAAAAAAAAATATATAAACAAGAGAACTGCAGATATATCACAATAATAAAAGTACAAATATATAGTCATGTTGAACATATGGCTGCACTGCTAACTCTGACTACACTGAATAAAACATGTAGCTAAAGAGGCTGAAGTTTGCCTCTCAGTTTTCATGTGGAGGAAAAAGCAGAACTTCAGCCAGTGTAAAACAAATCATCCTTTACAAAATCACCCCATCTGCTAGTTATTATTCCCTGTTTGGATATATGCTCTCTGGGATATTAGAGAGGATTTTCTCTGATTCCCCTGCATGTGTTTCCATTGTGGAAGAGAGACTGTCAGAAACTGGGCAAAGGATTCATAATGTTGACATATATCATGTGCTGTGGAGGTAAAACTGCACCAAAACACAGCAGGTCCAATCTGAGCAGCATGACATGCAAGTTTGATTGAATATAAGCTTTAAGAATGCAAAATGCATAAATAGAGTCAATTCATCCATTTTCTAGATCCACTTATCCTTCCAGGAGTCAGAATGAATCAATTTATGAAACTGTATATGCAGTATATTAACACATATCATACAAAATGTTTAATAAGAGCTCTATATTTCAGCATATTTTTTTTTTTTTTTTTTTTTTTTTTTTTTTTAGAGTTCTCTGGTGCTTTGAATACAAGGAGATTTTGAAGGTGGATGCTGCTGCCCTCTTGTGGAAATGTTTAAAACTGCTGCCTGAGCGGTGTGCTTTTTCTTAGTAAAATATTTTCTAAAAAATACAAAAACACATGTGGTACATGTCTAAAAAATATATTTTATTTACAAAGTTTGTTAGACATAGAAGGACTAAACAGACACTTAGAACTGCATGAGCAGCTTCATAGTGATGCCATTCAGGAGGTAGAAAAGGTGGAACTGTTCAACGTTAATATTTGTCCTGCAATAAGAGAAGCAACATGGAGCCACATGTCTGACTCCTCACTCAGATACCACTCTGCACTCTGGCTGACCTTTAGCACCGCTTGTCATTGGACACCGCTGGCAGCTGATTGGCTGAGTTGACTCATAAGGACCGATTGCGGCTGTGGTTGAAAGTAAAATAACAATTACTGGAGCTCGATGTTTATTGCTTTAGCTTTATGCCTTCAGAATATGCACAGTACATTACAAAAATTACAAAAAATATTCATGCTTGATAAACTTTTTCACATTTTGTCAAGCTTCAACCCCAAATTTCAGTTTATTTTATTGGGATTTTATTTGATAGACCAACACAAAGTAATGCATAATTGGGAAACACTTTGTAGAACCATCTTTCACTGCATTTGTAGCTACAAGTTTACCGGGGTTTGTCTCTACTCATCTAGAGACTGAAACCCTGACTTATTTTTTTTTTTTTTTTTTTTTTTTTTTCAAAATTGCTCAAACTCGGTCAAATTGCATGGAGAGTGTATTTGTAAACATCAATTTTCGGAATTTAACTGGGCCATTTTAACACATGGGTATTGTCTAATTCCAACCATATTCGTGCTGGAGGGTGAACCTTCACCTTAGTCTTAAATCTTTTGCAGCCTCTAACAGTTTATTTTCCAGGATTCTTGTTTTTAGCTCCACCCAACCTCCCAGCAGCTTTCCTGTAGCTGGTAAAGTAAAGCATCCCCGCAGCATGAAGCTGATGCTGCCACCGCCATGGTTGCCACTCTTCCATACAAGCTGTGGATCTCTGCAGCTCCTCCAGAGCTACTATGAGCCTCTTGGCTGCTTCTGTGATTATTGCTCTTTCCATTAGAGGTGGGCGGACTGATCCAAAATATCGCTAACATTGATACCAAGTCTGTATCAGTATTGCATCAATACCAGCGTGGTAAGATCGATACTTTAGTTTTAGATTCCCTCTTGAAATATTGTTTAATTTTTCTATTGTAGTTTCTCAACTCTACCTCAAAAAAGATTTTGTTTCAATTTGTTCTTGAATTATGTTTTTTTTTTTTTTGCCCTTTGTTTATTTAGGAAAAATGCACACAAATCGTGTTCATATGTTAATAAAGTACTTTATTGACACCTATACACTTTGTCTAAATTCTGTCCTCAGTTTTAACAAAATAATTCAAAAGAAAAATCACACAAACACCAAAAGGTCAAAAGTTTGACAATATATCAATGTTAAATAAAAAGTATCGGTATCAGCATTGGTGTCAGCAATACGGGCCCTGTATTTATCGGATCGATACCAAAATATGCAAAATCGCACACCTCTACTTTCCATTTTCTACTTGATAAATTGAACATTGCTTTAAAGCTTGCTTTATAACCTGGGCCACACTTTTTGTACTGCGTTGTGTTAGGGCTGGGCATTTATTGCATCGTTTATCATTTATCGTGATAAATTACTTGTCATAAGAATTTTGATTTGTTGTCGTCAGGATAAATTCCGATTAATGATGTTTAAAAAAACCTCAAAAGAGTCCCTATTGTCAGGATTGTTTTTTCTATTTTTTCCACTTTTTGTTCAATGAAAGCATCAATTAATATCCATAAATTTGAAAATATGATTACATGCAGTTATTGTGAGCAGTTTAGTGATACAAATCACCCTTTTTTATGTGATTGGTGTCCTAAAGAAGCGTATTATAAATGGGTATGTTTTTCAAGAGCAGTATTTGTTTTGGGGGCTATGATTGTTGGTTCATGCAGTCAAAGCTACACAATTACCTAATGAAGAAGCAATGAGTGGTTCTTATTGTTATGTTTATTCTTATCACAGTAGTAGCACAACATATTGTGATAAAACTTTAAGTCCATATCACCCAACCCTACTTTGTGTTGTTGGTCTATCACATAAAATCACACTAAAATACAATGAAGTTTGTGACAAAACGTAAAAGACGGTTTGAATACATTTGTCAGGCGTGGTATAATAACAGCTTACCTCTGAAAGTCTCTTCATGTTTGTTTCTAAAGAGGAAAATTGTTTGTCATCATAAAAGAAACCAGAGTTTGCAATGCTTAATTACTTGAGAGGGTGAATGATATGGTCACCTGGGAAGTTTGACTGCGCTTGGTTCTTGATCATGCAGAACTTTGACAGAATAAACAGAGCAGACAGGAACAGGCCGATCCCGCCTCCGATCAGAACGTACTTGATGTCTGGAAGCAAAACAAGCAGGAATAAACACGAAGCACCTGTGACTAAGCAGAACATGAGTTACGGAAAAGCCTCCCTCCTTAAATGCCAAACAGCGAGTGTGAATGAAAGAGACACACGTCTGATTTCGCAACATGTTTACTCAATGGTCTGATTCATGGTGTCATGCTCCTGTCTGCAAAGTAAGTTGAATCACAAGAGTTTGCAATCTGAGTCCTGTATAGCTGGGAATCTTTCAGGGCAGGAGGTCACAGCGGGTCGGTGTGAAGCATCCCTCATGAGTGGATTCAGCTAAAGTCAAACTCTGCTGGTTAATCATGTAGAAGCACTGAAACCAGGACAGAAAATAACGGTCACGTCAAGATTAGGCAATCTGCCCTGCAGGTTTTACATGTTTACTTGCTCTAAAAAAATCTTTGCTTATGGCTGGGGGAGAAATGCTTTGCCCCCCTTCATAAAGATGCTGAAAAAGAACCATAATTTCATTTTGAACATTTTTAAAAATCCAACCTTTAACTAGAGTACATCCGTTTCAGTGGAGAAAATATCTTTGGTAGTAGTTTTCAGTTCACTTCACAAATATTTTATTTATCCCAGACAGAAATTAAAAGTTTCTTCAAAGAGTCGTTGTGGATAGTGATGGAGGAGGGATCTCCGGTAGCAGTCAGTCTTGCAACAAATCTGAAGAAGCCTCTGACTGAAGACTGTTGAAGTATGACAGTCTGATTGTCATGACATGCCAACAGCTCAGTTTCCAGGCACCAGAGATGATGTGTCACAGTAACATATCCTGAATGATGCCGTCAGTTTTTGGCAAGAACCGCTAATCCACCTCATCTGCTTTTGCCACAAATTGTGGCACACTAATTCCCACAGTTTTTTTTTTTTTTTTTTTTTTTTTTTTCAATTTTAGCTTCTTTTAAATGCTAAAGCCACAATAGAATTTAAGATTCTCCTTCTCACATATAAATCTCTTAATAATCAAGCTCCGTCATATATCAGCGATCTGACTGGTCAAGATGTTCCTAACAGAGCACTTTGTTCTCAGAATGTAGGTTTACTGGTGGTGCCTAGAGGTTCTAAAAGTAAATTGGGAGGCAGATCACTCAGTTATCAGGCTCCTCTCCTGTGGAACCAGCTCCCAGTTTTAGTCCATGAGGCACACACCAGGTCTACTTTTAAGATAAGGCTTAAAACTTTCCTTTTTTGACAAAGCTGATAGTTAGAGCAGCTCAGGTCATCCTCTGTAGTGATGCTGCTACAGGTTTAGGCTGCTGGAGGACAAACCAGATCATTTTTTCCTCACTCTGCTACTTTCTCCTACTACTCTGCCTAGAATTATTGCTCCCATCAGCTTCATTTTCTCTGTTTTCTTCTCTCCAGAAGTTACCTTTGCCTTGGCGTTCTGTTTCGGCCATCGCCTGAGCTATTGCTGCTAATAGCTTCATGTTTATTTTTCAACAGATGATACGCTTGACTTGAGGACCTAACTCTCAGCTAGTATGGGCCAACATTTTAATCCAGCGCATCAGCTTTATTTCAGCCTCCCTGCATAATAACGACTACAACACAAGCATTTCTGTTTTCATTTGTGTGATATTACATTTTCTTGGTGTTAAAAGGGACTTCCCCCATCCGCTGTCCTCAGAATGAGTATTTCCTGCAAAGTTAATAACTTGATGCAATCAAATTTCCACTTTTACCACATGGTTGTTCTGGTGGATGAGTTGCTGTAAAATCAGTGACTAAATGTTTGATTTCATGGTTTGTGTTTGCTCTCTGACCTGTACTGTCGCTGTGGGACCTTTGTATAGACAAATGTGTGCCTTTCCAGTGTGGACTCCATTTCAGTTGTAGAAACATCTCGAGGACGATCAGAGACAACAGCTCAGTTCTGAGCTTCATGGCAAGTGCTGTGAACACTTTTGTAAATGTGATTTCTTGGATTTCTATTTTTAATACATTTTCAAAAATCTCAAGCTATTTTCCCCATGGTCATATTGGAGTATTTGTGTGTAGAATTTTGAGGAAAAAGATTGATTCAATACTGTTTGGAATAAGGCTCTAACATAAAATGTGGAACAAGTGAAGCGCTGTGAATACTTTCCAAATGCACTGTACCTGAATCGGTTAGTCCTGTGAAGTGGCTTGAGGCGATTATTGTTGTGAATTGGTCATACCTCTCTCCCAGGATCAGTTTTTGTGTGTTCAGTTACAGCGAAAAGAACTGAAACTCAGAATTTTTGGTGTCAAGTTTCAATTCCTGATCCTGTCATTAGATGATTTGATCAAACTTGCTCTAGTCTGTGAACTCCTTGCCTTAGGTTGAAAACTATCACCATCAGTTGTTAAGTTTTAGTTCGTACTGAGGTGAGAAAACAAAGAAGCATTTGGACCAAGAAAATATCCCAGTAGATGTTTGGGAGACACAGGCTGTTTGGTCTCTGTGACCAAGTATGAAAGAAAGGCTCTGATGTGTGTCAGCCCCCTTTCCACTGAAACCCTTAACCAAAATTCAGTCAAGTCAGTTGTCTTCAGAAGTAATTTAATAAGAGTCCACCTGTGTGTAATTTAACCTCAGTATTAATCCAGCTGTTTCTGTTTCTGGTCTCAGAGGTTTGTTAGAGAACAGATAGAGAACAAACATGTTAACCTGTCAACAGGTTTTCTTTAAAAAAAAAAAAAAAAACAGAAAACCAGTCTCATAAAACATGAGAGTGATGTGGAGGTTCACCTCCCAGCAGGGCAATGTCACCAATCACAACCAGAGCTGGAATGGAATAGCTTATACCGAAGCTAATTGATGTGCCAAGTCAAAGTCCAGAAATAAATCCCACTGAGGAATCTGTAGCAAGAGAATGTAAAGCTTCTCAGACAATATGATTGAAGGTATATTGCAAAGAAGATATCCTGTGTGAAGATATCTCTCGATATTCAAAATTCAATTCAAATTCAAAAACACTTTCTTTATCCCAAAGGGAAATTAGATGTTGATGTAACTAATTTAATCAAGAAGTTATTATAGATGGTGATGCTGTGGACAGGAAAGATCTCCTGTAGCGGTCCGTTTTACAACCAGTCTGAAGAAGCCTCTGACTTAAGAGACTCTGTTTTCCAATGACAGTCTCATGAAGAGGATGGTCAGGGCTGTCCATAATTTTCTCGATTTTATGCAAAATCCTTCTTTGCATCATCAAATCCAGAGGTTCCACAGTCGTCCCCAGAACAGAACCAGCCGTCTTTATCAGGTTGTTGAGCCTTTTTAGGTCCCTGGCTCTGATGCTGCTGCCCCAACAGATGATAGCAGAGGAGATGACACTCTTAACAACAGACTTATAGAAGATCTGCAACATCTTGCTGCAAACCTTGAAGGATCTTGGCTTCCTCAAGAAATACAGTCTGCTCTGTCCCTTCTTGTAGACGCTTTGCTGTTGAGTCTCCAGTCCAGTCTGTTGTCTCGATGAACACCGAGGTGTTTATATTCCTCATCCACCTCCACTTCTTCTCCCATGATGGAAATATAGGGTTTGATCTGACCCTGTTTCTCCTGAAATCTACAATCATCTCCTTTGTTTCGTTCACATTCAAGATGAGATGATTGTTTCCACACCATGACACAAAGCGGTCCACCAGCTCTCTGTACTCATTGCATAGATTGGATTTCTCTTTGCAAGCCACATGGAGAGGACATTAATGCTATGACTGAGTGTGTGACTGACTGTATAAACAAAACAACCCTGTCGGGCTTCTTCTGCTTCCTGTGACCACTTTCTCACAGTCTTTTTTGTTACAGGTAGTCTCTGCACAAGGGGTTTATATTCTGAACAGAGAAAAATAAGGTTGTGATCTGATTTACCCAGAGGAGGTCTTGGTTTGGAAATATATGAATATGCATCTTAGCAACAACGGAACTGATGACATCACATGCATTGTCGTCAACGGCTGAGGGTGGAATGTAAACAGCTGGCAAATAATATGGACGAAAACTTACTGCCAATAGTTCAGTGTCTGGACTGCAGAGACGACACTTCACAGTAACATGTCCTGGGTGACACCATCTGTTGACAAGCACTGCCAGTCTACCTCCTTTCCTTTTCCTGCTACTCTTTAAATCTCAATCTGCTCATATAGTCAGGAAGCCCGGCAGAGAGACGTTGGAGTTGGGGATATGATCCTGCAGCCACGTCTCAGTAAAACACATAATACTGCATTCCCGGCACTCTTGCTGAGTCCTTGTCAGGGCTTGAAGTTCATCCAAATTGTTAGCGAACAATGTCACGTTATCCATTATGATGGATGGCAGAGATGGTTTGAACTTCCTCCTTCTCTCTCTCCTCTTTGCTCCTGCTCTACATCCACGATGCCTCCTTTTCAAATCCTGTGGGGTTTCTGGCTTCAGTTGTCATATTATTTCTGCTTTTGTATTGTTAATCAGCTGCTTCCTGTTGTAAACCACCCTGTTGCTATGGTTACGCGTCATAACAAAAGAGCAAAATATAGAGAAGTATTACGAAAAAAAAAAAAAAAATCAATCCAGCACAGCATCCAAGACAAGAAGGAACAGTTGTCCAAAAAAAAAAAAGCAATTTTTCCAAGAAAAGCAGGAATGAAATTTTGAAAAAACGAGAAAATCTCAATGAAGGTTACAGAGCTAGTCCAGGCGTGCTGCCACCCTGAGCGGCACAGTTCTAGAAACCAAAGCTGGTAGAGACAAACCCCAAAAGACTTGAGAGAGATGTAATCAATAACACTGGTTTCACAAAGTATTAACTCAGGGTGGTGAGTACAAATGCACCTCACACTTTGCAGATCTTTATCAGTAGAAAACTTTGAAACCCATCTATCATTTTCCTTCCACTCTACACGATGCACTAGTTTGTATTGATCCATCATAAAAAAATACATTGAGGTTTGTTGTTTGTTCCATGACAAGATGTGAAAAACGAGTGACTACTTTTGTAAGCCACTGTATGCACATCAACGCTGCTTTTGGCATCACCACACATTTTCACCTGAAAAACTGCCTGAGTAGCTGGATGTGTGGGTGAGTGAGCAGGTGGGTGCTTTATTCTGCTGCTAACCACCGCTACTCTCAGTTCCACTGTCTAATTAAAAACAAAACTGCTACATAAAAAACAAGTGAGAGATTATAAAAACAAAGACAATGTGTCATTTTCCGGGGAGATAAGAAGATATCTGTACGAACCAGAATATGCAGAGGAGGAACTGTTGGCTAGAGACAGAAGTCGGTTGGTCAGTGGTGGGATATTTTTAGCAGCAACGGCATCAGTTTTAGCACAGCAACACACAGAGTTAGTTGAGAAAACAGTAACAAAGTAAATGACTCGCCCCTGCAACAGTTTCGAACAGACATATAAAATACATATTTTATATACAATTGGCTCAAACCTTCATTTGAGTTGTTAGATTTTACTCTTGAATAGAACTATTTCTGATTCGCAGTTAGCTTGAAAATATTATTGAACCTAGAAGATGCTGACTACGTATAGCTGCTCTGAACACCCTTCAAGGTTCTAATATAGTCCCTATAAAAAGTATTCACTCCCTTGGATGTTTTTGCCCTTTTATTGCTTTTATAAATCCATCATGATCAACAAAATTTTACCTTTTTGACAAAGAAGTACAAAAAAACCCTTTAATGTCAAAGTGAAAACTGATTTCTACAACAATGTCAATTAAATAAAAATATTTAGCATAAAATAAGTAATTGCATAAAAATTCACCCCCTTGAAGTCAGTATTGAGCAGATGCACTTTGGGCTGTAATCGCAGCACAGCTCGGTCTCAATCAGGCTGCAGTTTTCCTCCAGTCTTCCTGCTAAACTCTTCCAGCTCTGTCAGGTTGCATGAGGATTGGATGTGAACAGCCCTTTTTAAGTCCAGCCACAAATTCTCTATGGGATTGTGGTCTGGGTTTTGATTAGGCCACTCCAGAACCTCCACCTTGATGTCTGCAAACCATCTCTGTGCAGCTTTAGCTGGATGCTTCGTGTCGTTGTCTTGCTTGACAATAAATGTGTTATTTTTTTTATTTTTTATTGCAAAAAACCCCACATTTTTTGTGATGATTGATTTGTAAAAGTTGAGTCAAGTCAAGTTTATTTGTATAGCACATTTCAGCAGCAAGGCAGTTCAAAGTGCTTCACATCATTAATCAAGTATACAGCAAATAATCAAAAACTTCAAGCAAATACAAATGAAAATCATCAAAATCAGAGCAAATAAAGCATCAAAATCATAAGGATCATCAAACAAATATAGTTCAATGTTCTACTTACTACTAATCAAAGGCAGCTCTAAACAGGTGGGTTTTTAGCCTTGATTTAAAGGAATTTAGTGTTTCGGCTGTTTTGCAGTTTTCTCAAACTTTGTTCTAGATTTGTGGAGCATAGAAACCGAAAGCTGCTTCTCCATGTTTGGTTTTGGTTCTGGGAATGCAGAGCAGACCAGAACCAGAAGACCTGAGTGGTCTGGAAGGTTGATACAATGGCAACAGGTCTTTAATGTGTTTTGGTGCTAAGCCATTCAGTGATTTATAAACTAACAGAAGTATTTTAAAATCTATTCTCTGAGCTACAGGGAGCCAGTGGAAGGACTTTAGAACTGGGGTGATGTGCTCTAGCTTCCTGGTCTTAGTGAGAACACAAGCAGCAGTGTTCTGGATCAGCTGCAGCTGTCTGATTTTTTTAGGCAGACCTGTTAAGGCACTGTTGCAGTAATCAATGCGACTAAAGATAAACACATGGATGAGTTTCTCTAGATTTTGTTGAGACATTACTTCTTTGATCTTTGATTCTGGAAATGTTCTTCAGGTGAAAGAAGGCTGGCTTTGTAATTGTCTTTATGTGTCTCTGAAGGTTCAGCTCTGAGTCTGTCACTACACCCAGATTTCGGGCCTGATCACTAGTTTCCAGCTGTAATACCTGAAGCTGCGTGCTGACTCTAGATCGTTCCTCTTTAGGTCCAAAGATAACTTCAGTTTTGTTTCTGTTCACCTGGAGAAAGCTTTGGCAAGTAATAAAAAAAATGCCAAAATATCCAAGGTGGTGAATACTTTCTATAGGCACTGAAGATCTGAGGAGAATTTATAGTTTTGATTTGTTTTCCAAGAAACAATTTTTAATACATTGTTGTTTCCCAACTTTAACAGATGGTGTAAAACCAGACTTGTCATGGTTTGTAATAGTTGTGAATCCAAATGCAGAGGCAGTGAGTAGATTTTGAAGATTTAATAAAAAATGACAAAAACTTACAAAAACACTGGAAGCCAGAGCAAAAACAAAACAGGAATCCAGGGAACAAAACAGTGGAGCACAATGGGGAAGAAGACAAGTGAGTTAATGGTTGACAACAGGTAGAGTAACGAGTAGCTAACAGGAGGAACCAGCAAGGAGTGGAAGAAAGAGAGGAGCTTAAATACTATGAGGGTGAATACTGGAACAACGACTGGGGCTGATTGGCTAAATGTTTGCAGGTGTGGGAAATGAGTTAGAGGAGAACTGAGGAGAGAGAGAGACAATGGCAACAGAGGCGAGGAAAAGAATCTAACAGTAACTGGGAATAACTAGACATAAGAAAATAACTGAGATAACTAAGAAAAGACTGAAATAATCAAACATATTCTAAAAGTAACTGAAATGCTCAGATTAAGAACTGGACAAACCAAAGTGATAAACTAGACTGGGGAAAATAAGAAATCAATACAAAGAAATGACAGAAGCAAAAGTCTAACAGATACAGGATATGACAAGACCAACATAAATCAGTAGACTACATACATGTAATGATGATATACAGAATTGAATACAGTCATAAAGACAAGAACCAATGGAACTGAGTGGCTGAATACCACCAAGATTAATATTATTAAAATTAATAAGATTCTGCATGATTGGCCATAATGCTGACTGGTTTGGTGGCAAAAATCTTTCAATCTGATTACTGGTGGGTGAGGACAAATATGCATCAGCAGGCATTAGTGCGATATTTACATTACCTTGCTGGTGTAGACTGCTGCTGGGAATTTACCTCACCCTGCTACCCTACCTTTCCAGTTGATGCATATTCTGCACATACCAATCATCATATTGGAAGCACTTTCTCACCTAGTGGTCGGTGTTTTTCCCAAATACTGCATAATTTCACTCATTTGCATTTGCACACTAAATACCTACATTTCCATCTGTTTTTTGTGCTTTATATATATATATATATATATATATATATATATATATATATATATATATATATATATATATATATAGATTTCTACACAAAATTGTTTTTTAATAAAAGTGTAAAAGTCAGACTGGAAGGGCTAATATTAGGTTCTGCCTGAGGTCAACTCATAGCTGTAGTCACAAGGAGTTCATTCATTGTTGACCCACCTAGTTTCTCTTCAGAATCTCCTCCATCTCCCCTTACGCCCATCAGCCAACAGTCTGAAACACAGAGATTTTTATTTTTTATTTTCAGGTCACAGATGGCACGCTGTGTAAACAGGAAGACTGTAAACCCACAGCTGTTTCTGTTGCTGGAATCAGATAAGACCAAGCTCTATTGTGACATTTCTTTTGTGCAACCGACTGCACTCTGTGATTGTGGGGTGTTTTGATGCACACGCAGCACTTTGAAAATAACATTTCTGGGTTAAATATTCACAGCAATAGATTCTATGATTTAGTCAGGTGTCTTCTGAAGTCAAGTTTATTTGTATAGCACATTTCAACAGGAAGGCAGTTCAAAGTGCTTCACATCATAAAAACATCAATCAAGTATACAGCAAAATCATCAAGCAAATACACATGAAAATCATCAGGAAAATATCAATGCCTCAAAATCATAGGGCTCATGAAGGAAATATCTTCAAGCAAATATAGCTTAAAAATATTAATCAATGATCCACTGACTTTATTTAACTGATTTACACTTAATCTTCCCAAATTAAGGCACAATCAACACAATCATCTCCACCTTCTTCTCTCATGGTTTTATGTATTGAGGAGTCTTGGAGGAAGAGGCACCCCTGAGGCCTTTGATGTTCCAGAACCCATTTTACTTTGCAGAGACACGTCTGCCCGCTGGCTTTCTCCTTTAAGGTGTAGAAATCACTAAAACTACCTGCAGAACCCTCACTTTGTTCTGCTAATTTAACCTCCCTGCACTCCTTACAGGGTGACTGGCCCTCAGCTGATGTCCTCCCTCCACCAACTTCTGAACATTGATCAGGCTGTCTTCCTTCTAGAATGTCGCTGTGTACTGATCCACCATCTAACCAGTGGTTAGAGAGGTAAACCTCTGTCCTCTGGCTCCTTCCTCAAATACAGTACTTATAGATACGTGTGTAGATTGAATCTAAAATTAAAAATGAGACCTTAATCGCCAACTCATACATGAGTAATAAAAATATAAATGTTACATGCTTATTGTAGACCCGATTAAACAAGTTTGCTGCTTTGCAGGTGTTACAAATTTGAAATATTGATCTAATTGTTAAATTCATATTTATGTAAATAAATACTTAAATCAGAACTTGAAGCTGACTACAATTCATCTGTATTTCCTCATCCATGTCACAAAAAGATGGGAATCAACATTTGAAAAACAATGTGGATGAATATAAGATTTCATTTTTGCAGTTTGACAAAAGCCATGTAGGGTACAGCCATGAAACGGCAAATGTGGAAGAAGGTGCACTTGTCAGACGAGATCACAATTTTACTTTTTGGCCATTAGGCAATATCCATTATGTGACACAGAGTAGCCCTGAACATCATTCACCATCCCTGCAGTAAACTGTTGGGGGTGGCAGCATCATGCTGTAAGGATGCTTTTTCTCAGGAACGGAAGGTAAGCTGGTCAGAGTTGAGAGGAAGATGGATGGAACTAAATCCAAGACTATCCTGAGAGCTTGACAGAGGTTTCACCTTCCATCACGACATCACTTAACATACAACTAGGTCTACAATGGAGTCATTTTAATCAAAGCATTATCATGTGTCAGAATGGCCCAGTCAAAGCCTTGACTTAAACCCAATTGTGAATCTGTGCCAAGACTGCACATGCGTCATGTAATTTTACTGAACGTAAACTGCAGCGAGGATTGACACATACCCCCATAAGACTTGACAGTGCAAATATGAAATTATGGGCTCTGAATACAAATGGAAACCAATGTTTTTAGACTTTTTTGTAAAAAAAAAAAAAAAAAAAAAAAAAAAAAAAAAAACCAAAAAACTTTTACAATCCAAAGAGTCATTTTTGCTGTTGGTCTTACTTCATAACATTATTCTAGATTTTTTTTATTAAAAGATAGCATTTCATCTTCTATAACCACCAATTTTATAACATATGTTTTTGTGATATAATTCAAGTAGCACAGTTGTATCTGTGTTAATGGCTTTGGAAAAAAAATACTTTCTAGAATGTAACATCATTTTTGAAAAAGGTTAGGCTAGTTTGTGGCCTGATGACAAAATAAAACATGAAATGCAATGACATGCATGCAAGAAAAGCAGTTTGCTAAAACGAGTTTTTTTTACCTTTAATTTAAAAGCACTGCTCAGTTTTATGTCACTTTTGTCCAAAGTTAAGAGCCACCATGAAAAACCACATGCAGGTTGCAGACCCATGGTCTATTATATAAAATCCACTAAAGTTTGGGGTTGTAACATGAGAAAATGTGAAAAAGATCAGGGGTATTAATACTTTTGCAAGGCCCTGTATATGCAGATCTAGCTCAGGAATTTGGAAACATGTAAAGTAAACTTAAAAAGAAACTGCAAGTAATTATCATTCAACATTTTATTTTTCAAATCATAACCTAAAAAGACATCCTGGGATTTGGTTGAATAACTTTATCTTCTGTTTAGATTTTTGTTGTTGTTGTCAGGCTTTCACTTTGGAAATCTTATCATAATAAGTGAGTTCTGGTCAGCTGCTGGCGTTAGTTAAGCTGAGAACCTCAAGGGCAGTGGAGGAAAACTGAAAAATTTATGGCACCCATCAACCAAGCACTCAGTCCCCCAGCTGTTGGCTCAGGAGCCAAAATAGGTGGAGTGGTGCTGTGGGAACTGTGCTGCTAAAAGAGTGCAAAAATGCTCAGTAAGGGGATATGTCACAGCTTGAGCTTTACCACGCTTCAGCGGCAGCTCATCTTCCATACAGTACCACCTGTATGGAAGATGATAAATCAAATCTAAGCCATAAGAAGGTGAGCGGCAATATCATTTTTGTTTTGCTGATTGATAAGGGCAGTGTTCCTGTTCATAACAGTCACTGTAATTGTGCCTCCAGTCACATCATGTTGACATGCTGAGTGCCTTCAGTAAGTGTCAGATAAGGTTTCCAGGGGCCAGGGTGTGACCTCTTACATAATGGGTCATGCCTAATACGGAAAGCAAGGGGTGTCAAACCGTTTTCTGAAGCTAAGCTCTCTCCACCCCAACCAGGAGCTCTCCGTGCATGTTTATGATCTTTTGAATGAAATAAGAGCAGATTCTTCAGCTTTTTTGAAAATGGAAAAACAATCTCCTAAATAAAACCTGTTTTTGTTTAGACTCCTAAAGACAAATGTTTTTGTTACAATACAGAACATAAAGCTGAGCTCCAATTTAATTCCTGTGGGTTTGTTCACGTCATATTAATGTAAATGCATTGATTTTGTTTCTTGTCACACTTGAATGTTTTAGATCTTCAAAAAAAATTAAAACATGGGAAGGAAAACCTGAGTTAATACAAGGTGCAGTTTACAACTGCTGATTTCATTAAGGGAATAAAGCTACCCAAAGCAGCCTGGCTTTATGTAAAAAAGTAGTGACGCCTCCTACTAAATCATTAATTCACTGTGATTAACCACATGTTATGAAAAGTTGAGTTCAATGTTACAAGAGAAACAAAGACCTGATTTCTCACCTATAGAACAGAAAAATGATTTAATAGAACCCATAATTCAACATGAAGTAGGCTACAGCAGTGGGCAATGACTAGTTACGTTTCCTCAGCATCTGCTGAGCCGGTTGTATCTTTCAGATGTGTAGTGAACAGTATAATATTGGCAATGGAAGCAATCTGAGGTGTTCTAACATAAGTTGTGAGCAATAATACAGTTTATTTTGTAATGATGTTAACTCGTTTTCACTCATCTTTTAATCACATCTAAATTATTCATAGATGCCTCGGCTGAGACAAGGCAAAGCTTTGTTAATAAAGTTTAGTTGACATCCACATGTTATTTAAACAAAATGGTGGCAAGAACAAAGGTAAGAATTTTGTTCTGTGCTTTTTTTTACTTTTTTGAACAACTTACCTACTAGTTGGTTATGGGATGTATAAATGAAATGATATGGGCAAAACTGCTTCATCTATATACAGCCTAAACTTTACATAGATGTAATTCATGGATAGAAAACTGAATAAGGGCTACATGGAGCCTTCATGTTTAACCTGCTTCTATTGCTCAGCGGGAGATTAAGACATGTTTTAGCTACATTAGCTAGCTAGCCAGCGTCAATGTCAGGAATGTCAGCGGCCATGTCAGGAACTTCACCTGCTTTAGCATCGGTTGCTAACTTGTAAGAAAGCAAGCTAAATCATTTTTAAATCATGATCTAGATGAAAAGTTGCCCATAACTGGTCTGCTATCATAGTAATGGCTTGAAGTAATCTTTGAATGTGACCAAGATTTTTCTTCGGAGTAAAATTAACTTTTTGGAGTGGTTGAGCAAGAGCCCTGACTTGAATCTGATAGAAAATCTGTGGCCAGAGCTAAAGATTAAGGTGTTGAAAAGGAGGCCTTCTAACCTCAAAGACTTCGAGTTCCTAATCAAAGATAAATCTTTTAAAAACCTGTTCAAGCCCGAAGATTAATCAGTGATTATCGAGAAGGGTATAAATGGTTGACATTTCCATTTATAAATAAAATGTAAATAAATTGTTTTACTATCATTGTTTCACTATCTTTTGAGAGATCCCTGTTTTATATCCTATGATTAACAAAATTCTTGGTTGAATGAAAATAATTTTAAATCTAAATCTGTATATAATATAAAAATTCATATATAACCAAGCCAAAAAAAAAAGAGACAACTTTGCGAGTATTTGTTGAATGACTAAACAATAATGTAAAGGTCAGAAACACTTGAGGCACTTGGTAAAAAAAAAAGTGTCTATGAATAAAAATTTCTAGAATTGTAATATGGAAATAAAAAGAATATTGATAATTTACCACAAAAATACAACAATCTTTTGTGAGTGATTGATGCACCAACCTGCACCTTATGTTAGGAATATAACCATGTTTATTTTAGTATTGCGTAAAATATATCAAATTACCCTAATATAAAAGCAGTCAGTCATTCTACATTATGCTAAAGGTGACCAGGGACTTTAACCTAGCTAACACTAGTACTTTGGCAGTCTTCTGCTCAGCTTTCGACCTCAGAATACAGACCTTACTAAAGCTTGCCATTACATCAATGTAAAAGTGTTCTTCCTTTTCAGTTCTAAGGATTTTAATGTATATTTTAGCTGGTCTTTACATGGTTCTAAAATGATTTAAATCCAGCCTAAAGTGTACAATACACAACAGATTCCATCATGTAAAACAAATAAACAAAAAGCCAAAATGAAAAGGTTAAAAAAAGTATGCCACCAAAATATAAACAATAGAATTACATTAAAAAACTGTTCACACGCATACTGAATGTCTCCTTTTCTTTTAAAAAAAATATTTAAAATTAAAGTTTCTAATTAAGTGGTGTCTTTGTGCCCTCTCCAAGTTACTTTTGAGACAGCTACGGCTCACTTGCTGTTGTCACCCTGACTCACCAATTTGGGGTTTTGTTTCCTTTACATTATAAAAATGATGCAGCATTATTAACCAGAAGAAATCGAGGCATTCATTGAACTCACCGGTAATAAGGAAAGCCTTGATTACGGCGGGCATGCATCCATGTAACTGATCTGTCCTCATGTCTGGGTGTTTCTGCTGCTCTTACTGACTTCTCAAAGTGTTCTGACGCTTTTTTACAAAAGACACGCAGCTTCCTGTGTTTTGTGGTTTCAAAGCTTTGCTGATTATATGATTACGTGTCTATTTGACTTTGCTTGAAAGTCTTAAACTCTGCTCTCAACTTCCACTAGTTTCTCTATCTTCACTCATTCAGCATAAAATAAATGACAAAATGTTTAATATCTGTTTTCAACCAATTTATGTAAAGCGCTTTGAAAAAGTATTCACTCTATTTCAGGTTTTTTAGGCCCCGAGCAGCAAAGCACTGCGAAGACTTATCTGAAGAATTTCTTAATCTGTTTTTGACTTTTTTTCACACTTAAATGTTTCAGCTCATCAAAGAAATATTAATATCAGCCAAAGATAACCTAAGCCATGACAAAAAACAGTTTTCAAATGATTGCAACATTTTCATTAAGCGAAAAAGCTGTCCCACTGTGATCAATGGACTCCCGAAGCCTTAGAAATGACTTTGTAACCATTTCAGACTGACTTGGTTTCTCATCTGTTCTTGAGTCTGTTTCAGTCAGGGTATGACATGTTGCTTTTCATATGGAGCCAAGGTGAAAAATCAACCTGGAAGACTTCTTCAGCCTCACCTGCATCGTCCAGTCGCTGCGTCATGCGCCTTCTGCGGCATCCTGTCAGTTTAAGTCCTCGCCACATTCTGGCCAATCATCATGCCAGACTCCTTTTATCATGCCCTTCATCCCTGGCTTCGTCCGCTCACCAACCGAGCTACAACCCGCCTCCTCCCCTTTCTCCACCTTTCATCTTGTCAGCTCCAGCAGGCTTCTTCATCCTTTCGGCCCCCACTCCGCCACCAGTGTCCAGACCCCGGGGGGAAGACGACTCAAATCCTCATCCTAACTGCTCTCCCTCATTCATCGCTATTCTCAGCGCCTACGTCTTCTGCCGGGGTCTGAGCGCCAAAGTCTTTCTACATTTGTGTCAAACCTTTTTAATTGCTCCTTTGTCTTTCCATGAGTCTCTCCAGGTTGAAATCTTTTAGCCCACTTCATGTTGTCAATGAAGTGGTATGTAAATGATTTATTGATTCTACAGGTATGGCAATAAAGTGTGGCTCTGGAAATCAAACACAGCTTTCCAAAAATTGTTAATCACTTAAATCAGTATTTAATGATTTCTTTTCCACATAGTGCCAGTTTCTTTTCAATTGTTTTTTTCTGTTAATAAATGAAATGGTCATTTTTAAATTCTATATTTTATTTACTCAGGTCATCTTTGTCTGATATTAAATTTTAATTTAACAATTTGAAACATTAGCATGACAAAACAGCCAAAACAGAAGAAATCTGTTGGAGCACTTTCCCCAGCACTATATTGTGAATAAAATTCCGTCTTTTACGTTTTTCTTCTAAACACTATCACATTGGGTTTAGATTAGTGGGTGGTGGGACTTGATTAAAATTTTTAATCAAGTAAATTTCAGTGTCTGTAAGTAATCACAAATAATCACATTTTAATAGAAAACCATATAACAAAAAATACAAAACCATTTTTGCGGATAAATTATTTAACAAATAAACATATGAGCTCAACAATATAGATATTAACTGGTTTTAATCTGTTGTTTAGGTTATTCAACCATCAGACTGGTAAAAGTGCAATTATACCTATTCTAATTTCAAGTGTTTCAGGAACCCCTGATCATTCATGTAACTTCTTTGAAAAAATACTTCTTCAGAAATATGGACTGTGGACGCTTATTGTTGGGGACGTCTGTGCTGCTGCAACATGTTTTGCATTGAGATGCTATTTTAGGCTTGAACAGCTTTGCTGATAGGCCAACTCCTTTTTGTACAACTTGCACACAATAACAATCTTTTCCAGCGTCCCATCCAGGGCCGGGTTGGCCAACGGGAGGTTTGGGAGGTTTCCTGAACAGCCGATCTGCTCCAGGCCAAGCTGGCTGGTGGCCGGAATGTGTTTTCCATACTGGCTAACCAGAAAAAGATAAATGTCTTTATTGAAAAAGAAAATATTTTAGGAGAAAGTCTGTGTTCAAAGTAAAAAAGATATTTGAATATACAAACTATACGTGTAGTTGTCCTGTTCTGTTTTTTCATCAATATATAGCTTTGCTACCAGCTCAAGAAAAATACAAATAGTAATTCACTTCCTGTGTGTTTAGCGGTTTTCTTAAGTTTATTTTTATACTCTATTTGTGTTCTAACATGATGAATTCTTTGCAAAAGTGCTATAAAGTTTATCACTGCTATTAAATAGCAGACAAGAACGGTGTCAGTTGTGGTTGTGGAGTTGTGAAAGAGGGACAGGATAATGCCAGTAGGAGTGAGGAGGAAGAGGAAGAGGAGGAGGAGAGTGGAGCAGGAACCACTAAAAGTGCTAAGTGCAGGATTGGGTTGGCATTATGTCTTTCTTTAGGATGATATTAACCTGTTAAGATCAAAGCATTGTGGTCTAAACCTTCGCTTTTTGACATCTAACAACGGTCTAAAAAGTTATCTCCCTTCATGGTGTAATAGTTCTGTAGCACTTTGGAGGTTGTTTTTAATTCTCTAATATTTGCTTTGATTTTTATAAGCTGCTTGTTTCATAAACTTTTGTTGACTGATTTTTATTTTTAGTTTTGTCATTAAAGCCGTACACATAGTAGTTTTGATTGTTGAAAAAAACGCGGTGTTTCTATACTGAGAATAAAGTTCTTTTGTTTTAAAATTATAGTTCCAATTTTGTTCGGTGTGCGATTGAGTAAAAGGCCTCTCCAGCTCCTGGGCTGAATTTCAACCCCTGGTGCCATCAGATTGTTTTTTGAAGCAATAATTAACCCCCAGTGGGCCAAGAAAGGCAGGTTTGTTATCCATTGCTGTTGTTTGCAGATGTTGCTCATGTCTCAGATTTATAGGTGTACCAGAAACACACGAATACAAAGGTTCCAGCTTGGTACTGTAAATGTAAAACAAAACAAAAGAAAAATGATTAACTGTGCTAAAGTTTTTAACGGGTTAAAATCTTTGTAATTAATTAATCGAGATTAACACATTAAAGTCCCATTAAAGTACCTATTTTAGATACATTTTCAGTTTCTTTTCTGTGCAATTTCTCTGTGTACCAGGAACAAGGACAGATAAAGCCATAATACTCATATTCAGACGATTATTGAAAAATTCATTTATTTCATTAACTCAATTCATGAAGCAAAACACATTAGATTAATTACACACAGAATTATATTTTCAAGCCTTTATTTCAGTTAACTATGATTATATTTTGCTTAATGAAAATGTGAAATTTAAGTTTAGAATATTACATCAGACCAATAAAAAACATCTTTAACACCAAAATGTGGACTTCATGACAAGTATGCTTAATACCTGCTTAAATCTTATTTCGAAAAGGTACGTTTAATCTGAAAAACCAGCCTTGGTATGTCTGCTAATTGCTTTGTCAGCCTTTGTTAGTTTCAATTCTTCAAACTACCATAATCTATGATAACTCTTTAATTAAATGAGTTACATCAACATTTAATTTCCCTTTAGGATAAATAAAGTATTATTTGAATCTGAATTTGAATTTGAATTACACATATCAGTCCATGCCTACTTCCTTTATACCTTCTGAAAACTAGAGTCGAGTTACTTTAACAAAGACGATAGCATCTGTGTTGCTTTTTCCTAATTGCCTCGGTCACAAGGTTCACACGGTTTTACTTCTACACTGACCTACTTCTTGACTCTTTGATTTCACGGTCCATTATGTCACACGCACGCACACGCACAGTCCAATGTCAGGTTGAAGACAAATCAAAAACACAGCTTCCTGCAAAATTGCACCCTTTAAACTTTGTTTGCACTTTGTCTCGTTGCAACCACAAAGCTCAATGTGTTTTATTGGGATTTCATGTGATATGGCACTAAGAAGTGGCACATAATTGTGAAGGGAAAAGAATGGAACATACTTTTCTAGATTTTGTGTAAATAACCATCTTAAAAATGTACCATGCATTCTATTCACCATTTATTCAATTATTGAACCACCTTTCCTGACAATTACAGGTGCAAGTCTTTTATAGCATGTTTATATCAGCTGTTCCCATCTGGAAGCTGAATTTTTTTTTGCCCATTCTTCTGTGTAAAGTAGCTCAAGCTCATTCAACTTGGGTAGAGATTAATTTCTTTCCACAGATTCACACTTGAATTTAGGTCTGGACTTTGACTGGGTCATTCTAACACATGATTGTTTTGATCTAAACCTCCTCCTCCACTTCCATAAATACAAAATGCTGCTGCCCGCATGACGTTTTAAAACAGTAGCATAAAAAGACTTTGTCTTTCTCTGTTTGTTGTGGTATGCAAAAAAAAAAAAAACAAGAAAGAAATAAAAAACATACATTAAGCAACATTCTCAGTGTTGTTTAAAGCCTTCCATTTTTACTCAGAAGTTGAAATTTCCATGTTTGAAGTTTAAGAAAAACAGAATGATCCTCAGAATCAGAATTCCAAGTGGGAACGTAAAATATTTAACCCTAAACTCAAAATCCCTTATGGTTGCCGTAAGGCTGTCACTCAGGGATACCTGCACTTGAAGCAGCATTCAGTTTCTATGCTCCACAAATCTGGAACAAACTTCCAGGAAACTGCAAAATAGCTGAAACACTGAGTTCCTTTAAATCAAGGCTAAAAACCTGTTTAGAGCTGCTTTTGACCCATAATTACAGGAACATTGACCTGCATATTTGATGTGTATTGATGTGTTTAATGATAGCACTTGACAAAATGTAATGTTTGTTACTGGTTTCACAACTGGCAACTGTTTGATGTCTTTATGTTTTCACAATGTAAAGCACTTTGAACTGCCTTGTTGCTGAAATGTGCCGTACAAATAAACTTGACCTGCAATAAAACTTTTTGTTTTGCACTTTTGTCAGTTTCATTTTTCATAAATCTTTCACACATACATATATAACCCTCATTCTGTGAAAATGTTGCAACAGTGTTTGATAATCCAACATGCTGAGAAATACACCTATTAGTAAGGATGGGAACTGGTAAGAATTTATCGATATTGATATCGATCTCACTCAATGATTCGATTCCTTATCGATTCTATTATTGATTCTCATTGAGTTAGGAAATAAACTCTTTAATTCAAAATATGCACCATGTTGTATTCGATTCATATAAAATTAAAGCTGGCTTAAAAAATAAGAATCCCTCTGTCCAATTTAATATTTTAACATGAAATGCAACTTTTCACACAACGGTTTTTGTGCAGACAAATCTGCATGTTTGCCTTTTCAGGAAGGATCTTTCAAGACTTAAAGGTTGTTTTCAAAAGGTGCTTTTAATCTGACAAACAAGCCTCATCGGAACCCATATTCTAATTTATTGAACATGACTGTAAATGTTATGAGATGGATATTATTCATACAGCATGGTGCTAACATTAATACAATAACCAGGATATGGAGGAGTTTAAGTTGACCTGGGACATTCATGGCAGGAGACGCTGTGCTGGGAGTTCCCTACCTCAGAGTCACTGCCGTTGCTAAGCAACGTATCATACACTTCACCTTGGTGCCAATCAGCTGTATGCTGTGTGGTCAGCTGTTTGAGGATGTTGGAGATATTTCATCCTTTTATTGTGATTAAAACTCTGCACATGGTGCAACCGGTCCTAGTATTGTCTGTTTGTGAAATGTAACCATACTTTAAAGCGCTTCTCCCACGACGCCATCTTGGATATTTTCTAAATCAAAATATGGAGCAAGTACAATATGTCATCACGCAAATATCTCACATATTACTGGAACCGACAAGTGGAACCGTTAAGCAGGCAGGTCAACAATTCCAAGGAATTGAACTGCTGGGAGCTGGTTCACTACAAGAGCCGGTTCTCGATTTCCATCCCTACCTATTAGCTTAAACTGCTGAGCACAGTTAGCCTGGGCACTGAGTATATTGAATCATAAATCCAACTGCCTTTTAGAAGTAGAACTGAATCACTTAAGTTGAGTTTGATGTCACTCCCAAATTTGGGAGCCTAATTATCACCAGTGGCACTTCTACCGCAGTTCAAGAAGCATGGATCCAAACCATCATTGTAGCTCTGGCTGTATGCTAAGAGTCACCCTGCTGGAAGGAGAACTTCTGCAACTTTTACAGCCTCTAAGATCATTTTCTCTGCTATTGCCCTGTGTCCATCTTCCCATCAACTCTGACTAGCTTTCCCACAACATGATGCTGCCACCACCATGTTTCACCATTGGGATGATGTCTCCTGGGTGTTGGACAGTATTATTTTTCCTGCCACACACTGTTTGATATTTTGACTAAGAAGTTCAGTTTTGGTCTCACCTAACCATAGAACCTAATTACACAGCCATGACTGTGACTCTTATATAGCATGTTGAAAACTGCAAATGGAATTTCTTATGGCATTAGTTCACTTCTTGCCACTCTTCCATAAAGACCATTTTTAATTTTTCTGTAAATAGATTCTCCCATCTAAACTCTAGATCTCTGCAGCTCTTTCAGATGAGCCTTTTGGCTGCTTCTCTGAATCGTGCTCCATTCCTGAGCTTGTCAGTTTAAGTGGACAGCCATGTCTTGGTAGGTTTACAGTTGTGACACACATTTCCCATCTTTGGAAAGAACTTGCTTTATAATCCAACCCTAAAAGGGGCAGTATTATGTATTTTCCATTTGATAGCACAGTCAAGTAACTATGTTACCTTCAGTTGTTACAAAATGCTGTATATATCAAATATGACAAAAGAAATTTGACTTTGTACTTTAACGCCTTGAAATTGGACCTCTGTCTCCTCTGTCTCTTTAAAAAACTCCTACTCTTTCTGAAAGTCCGCCTTCAGGAAGTCATTACAACAACGCTCCTTTATTAACCCTTCAACAACGTTTTTATCAGTGTCTCGCTGAGAAGTAGCTCGTGTAATGAGCTCAGCAGATGCTCACTTCCACCAGGTGTTTGCTAATTGCTGCTAGCTAGTCTGAAGGAGCTTAGTAGGGAAGTCGTGGGGGAGGGGTGCTCTTTAATGTGGAAGCTCGGAAGATTAGAAACTGCAGCTCCGAGGAGGAGTTGGGTCTCAAAGGGGGAGCTAGGTCCATCTAGGCTTTTTGCACATCTGAATGGCTGCCATGAGACATTAAAGGATTTCTCAAACATGCATGAAAGAATCAAAGCAACACTCCAGGTATCTAGGTAATTTTTAGATGAAAGAACAACATTATACCATGATGTAAAGCTCAAAAAAGTCAATTTTACATAATACTGCCCCTTGAACAAACTACTATAAAATTTATGCCTTACTTTTCTGCTGTGTTTCTTGGTCTTAGTGATGCTCTTTTCTCTCTAAATTTCTCCAACAAACGTCTGAGGGCTTCACAGAACAGGTATAATTATACTGAAATTAAATCACAATTAGGGGAACAATGTTTTCTAACTAGGTAAATTCTGAAGGCAGTTCGTTATACTGAGTTGTATTTAGGGATAAAATCATAAACGAGGTTGAATACAAATAGAATCACATATTTATAATACTTTATGTAAGTCTTTCATGTAAAATCCCCTCCAAAGTATCTTAAAGTTCTGGTTGTAACATGACAAATTTTGAAAAATTCAAAAGGGGAATTTTTGCAAGACACTGTATGCCTACAAATAGATTCAAAAATTACATTATTTTCTATTGTGTTCCGATATTTTTTAGGGATACACAGTGGTTTTTCACAGAAATGGATCTGATATAAAGGTTTTTACAGGAAACATAAAAAGTTGTGACACTACTCTACAAGTGGTAAGTTTTGATAAATGTGCAGTCGGTCATAATCATTACAAGAACAGATGTATAAAAATGTTACTTTAACAGTGACGTGCGGCGAGCTTCATGTCTGGTGAGGCACCTACTCCCCCTGAGTCAGACATACGAATCCAAAATCCAATATAGAAGCTTATATTTCAGTTTTGACCTTAACTGATTTAAGCTTCTAACTATGCTTTAATCATTTCCATACAATTCAACAATATGATAGCAAGAAAAATAAGAGAATATATATAAGACAAGGTTAAGTTTGATTTATTTATTTATTTTTTTTAATTATCTTTTTATTTGAACGTTTTCTCTGGCAAACCTCTCTTTTTCTGATTAAAATTGAAAACTGTGTATGATCTTACCTTTATTTTTATATGACGTCCACGCAACTAACCTTTTCCATGAATCTCTGTCACTCTGTGTACAAAACATCCTTGTCTCTCATTTTGCTTTCATTTTTAAAAACCTGGCAGCTTCAATGGGGATGATCGCCAAGGAGGAGAGCAGCTTTGAACAGTTCTATTCCGACTGTATTTTTCCGATTGTTTTCAGTCTTTTCAATGCGTAGAAGAAGAGCACCTGTAGCCTGTTGTGTCTATGGGGCTCAGCACTGCCCCCTATCAGTGAGGCGGGGTACTTTCTGCTTCACCCTGCACATTTTCACTGCGCATTTATAGCTGAGCAGAAAGAATAAATATGTCACTCACATTAATTAGATATATTAGACACACTATGCAACGTCAACATATGTAGAACATGCGTAACCAAACAAGTACATTGGCGATACAATTAGATACAGCAATGGGCAAGCACCAGCTGCCTGCTTCCTTCACTGTGTGTGACACAGCGTCCCCAGAGGTGATGCACAGCACTGCACTGCCTCATCCTGGTTTTCCATGTATTTGAATAGGCAATGCGAAATTCAGCGATTTTGACCATTAAAATGTTGATAATAGCAATAAAAAACTGATTTATAGAAACTGATTTTCTCTCATCTCATTTTTAGCATCTATTTTACTTCTCATATACCTATTGTACTTGTCAGTGAGGTACTGCCTCACTTGACCGCATGTCACTGTACTTTAATGTATTGCTTATGAGAAAAACCTGAAGACTTTTTGATGTATCATTTTATTGAGGTTGAAGCAACAATGGCAGTGTTTGCATATTAATAATGCAGAAAAAGTTAAAAGAAATAAAATGCAAATAATAGCTGTAAATAAACAAGTAGCAGGTAATGGCTTTAAAACTTACGTGGAACTACACAGTTGAGCTCAGAGAAATAAAAACATCTCTACTTTTGGAATGTGCAGGGATAATCCATTCCATAAATCCCGTATAATATCTTTCCATGAAGCACAATAAGTAAACACAACATCCCTCTTCAGTTTCAGCATAATCGCACAGCAACAACAGCTGCATCAGTCCTAAAACTAGACTACCCCGTCACACATTTCCACATCATGGCCTTGTAAACAGAGCTTGAGAAACAAGAATGAGTCCAACCCTGCCTTGATCATGCCTGTCAGCAGACGACTGCATCCAGCAAGTCTAATCTGGACTTTTGTGAGGCAATATGCATATCAAAGACTTGTTTCTTTGAATGACTCAAGCAATATAAATTGGCTGCTAAATATAAGCCAGTGTTGTAACCAGCTAAATTCAACCCCAGCCACTATATATTGTCCAAACTATCAGTCCCTCCTCTTCTATGACAAGAGGACGCTGTCTTGTTTTCAAAGGTGCCAGACAGCAAAGAGAAGATCAATGCAAGAGCCAATCAGATCTGAATGCTTGGTTACAAAAATAACCAATGACCGTTTCCATTTCATCCTGGCTGGCCTGTCTTGCCCTGCCACTCGACACCCACTGGTTATTCCAATGATAGGCATCAAGCTGGGTCCTGTGTTGCTGCTCAGTTTGGCCACGCTGATTTGTGTGTCTATTTTGGTCCCTTTTGAGCTCTCGCTGAGCAGGCCAGCCACACCAGTGCATTTAAACATGGATCCAGGGTCTTGACTCAGGTGAGTTTTCTTGTTCTAGATCTTAAACAGGTAACTTTAGAAAAAGTTATTGATCAGTAACTACTAACTGGAATATTCTCTACAGGTGCTGCTCTGGATTGCTGGACTTAACTCTGGGGAATTGTTTCCTAACCATACATTAGTGTGTAGAGCATTTGACTTCTCGCTCTGAGCATGGCACACCCATCACCAAGGTAAGAAAGCACTAAAATTAAATTATTTAAAATGTGATAAATGACCCTAAACAGAGTGTGGTAGTAAAAGTTTCTTAAAGTTTTTGGCTATACACTCATGTCTCTATTTTCTTACTATTAAACAACTAAACAGACATGCTCCCATAATGAAATATCTACAACAAAAATGAAGAACTACACTTGATAGTTTGAGTCTTTTTACAGTACAGTTAGCTTGGCTATCTCAGTTCTTGAGTATAAATACACAAGCAGATGCTGGGAAAGTACCGTGGCTGCTAACTGATATCCAGTTCTGAGAGGTAGAAGATTGCTGGCAACCAAAAGGTCCTAGAAAGCCAAAATATTCAATAAGTCTGTCCTTAGATACAGTGAAGTCAAAAAGTTCTTGAGATTTTTACCTGTTTAATTGAACTGTTTGTAAAAAAAAGTTTTTATTTGTAGTAGTTTCCTTAACTGTAGTTTAAAAATGTCATATTGCAGTGAGTTTGTAGAAATGTGACGAAATCCCGAGAGCAGTGGAAAGCTAAGTGCTAGCTAAATGGGCAATATATTTGAACTAATTTTAGTGATTAAAATGATCCAAATTAAAAAATGTTTATCTCCATGGGATGCAACACCATATTACTGAAAATAAATGACTACAATATAACAAGAGACTGTTGTTAATTTTTTTTTACTGTTTTTTTCAGGACAAGAAATTTCAGAGCAGTGGCGAGCTATCTGCTAGCTAAACTGACACTCTGTTTGAGCCAATTTTAGCAATTAAAACAACTCAAATTGTGTATGTTTACCTCAATGGGGTACAATGCTATATTATCGAGCAATAAATGACTACAATTTAACAAGAAACTAAGTCTATTGCAGTTTTCTCAGGTCAAACAACTTCAGAGCAGTGGAAAGCTAACAGCAAGTCAAACTCACACTCCATCTGAGCTCCTTTTAGCAATGAAGACCACTCAACTAAAAATGTTTATTTTACTGGAATGCAAGTCCATAATATCGAAAACTGACAAGAACTTAACAAGAGACTGTTAAGTTTGCTGCAGTTTTCTCAGGGCAAAAAACTTCAGAGCAGTGGAAAGTTAACTTCTAGCTAAATGGACACTTTGTCTAATTTTAATTTTAGCAATTAAAACAGCTCAAATTGAAAATGTTTATCTCCATGGGGTGCTAGGGGTTGCATGCCTTAATAATTTTTAAAATCAAGGTCAACATGATGAAAGTCGAGTCGACATTGACTAAGCGCTGTGACGAAAAACAGCTTACAGAAGCCTATCATCCAGAATAAAAAGAACAGAAACCAAAAAAATATCCCAGATTTCTTCAGCAGCAGCGGCCTGAAAAGTTGCACAAAGTTGAGTCTGACTTATTATTACGTTGACCACTATTGTGCACATTGGAACACCTTTGATTTATGGTACAGTTAAATTCAGCACACACCACCTGCTGCTACAGGTGGCTCTCTTTCTATACCCAACATGCTGCTCCAGTAACTCTGGGCAGCATCTCTCTACATGAACTGACATGCCAACGAAGGCAAGGATAGATGTTTCCAGATGTTGTCAGACAGTGTTTTGATAAGAGCATAAAGCTGCCAGGTTAGAAGCTTCAACATACAGGATGACGCTAATCATGCTGAAAATCAATTGGATGGATGAAAAAGAGCCAGACATGTAACATGCCGCACATTATTCTGGTAGCCTTTTCCACGGTTTACAGTACCTCTTTAGTAAAATACTTATACATACAGTTCAAACTGTCTGAGATTCCCTACCCAGTTCCTCATCTTTCATGTTCTTAGAAAAATCAGTTTTGTCACGTGATTGCGACTAATTGATGTGAAACCTAAAAAGTCATTGCAGAGCACAGAATCGACTAATCTATATGTCGACTAGTTAGTGCAACCCCTATCGGGTACAATGCCATATTATTGAATACAATGCATTACTACACAGAAACCGTTTTAGGACTACCGCAGAAACTAAAATCTACAGTCTTCCCTTTTTTCACTCTTGGAGGTAATAGTGCTCAAGAAAATAATTGGCACTGGCTCCTTTCCAAAACGCCAGCTAATAGTGTGTCAAGTTGCCTTGCGCCCAGGTATTTCAGCTTCCCAAGCTGTATTTTCTTTCAAAACTTTTAGATGTGCTCTAAGACAAAATCTAAAGTGATTTTCCATGAAGAATTTGGAGTCACTGAAAAATCCTCAAATGGGTGAATCCATGAATACTGAACCGCGACTAGGTGAGTGTCCACTGTAACTACAAATTAACAAGAGACTGTTGTTAAGTTGGTTGTTTTTTCTCAGCTAAACAACTTCAGTATTTGAAGGCTAGCTGTTCGTTGAAGTCACTCCCCATTTTATTCAACTTGAGTAATTTCAAACAACTTAATCTGAAAATGTTTAAATCCATTGCTTGCAGAACTATACTAACGGATACTATACTAACCTTCAGAGTCTGTCTTTACAAGCAGTTAGCCTTCCACCATTCGTTCAGCTGAAAAAATTAGAACAAACAAGAGTTGTATGGCAGAGATATAAACATTTTAATTTGAGTTTTTTAGAAGGCTAAATTCATCAAAAACAAGGGGACGGTTCATCTGAACATTTTAGTTTTCCACTGATCTGATGATTTATATACTTTTCTACAAACTCACTGCAAAAAAACTGCATATTTTAGGTTAGGGAATTCTCACTGTTAACAACTAGACAGAAACTCACTTTGACACTTTGAAAAAAAATCTGAGCATCCCCTTAAAGTTGTTATAAAAGAGAGAATCATTAGTTCAACAATAATTTGTCTTGATTCACTTCATCAAAGTGAATGTGAAGATTTCCAGATATGATATTGCTTTTATTTTTATCTGTTCCATTGCATTTCAACAGCCACATCCACTGACTAATGAAAACTTTGTTTTCTCTTTGGTCAAAGTCATTTTCTTTTAGGAGATGCTTGCATAGGTGGCTGAAGCCTTAGGTTTTATGTCAGTGGCAGGCTCTCGGGTCAGGCGGTATAAATGGGTTACTGAACTATTCTAAGGACTCAAAGTAGCCAGAGCAAGATACAGTAGAGCAGCTGTTGCTGTGGTAGACTGAGCTTTGTAATCGATTGTGTTTCATTTCCTGTGCCACATGCTATAACCTAACTGCTTAGAATTTTAATAGCTTTGCATTTGTTTGCGATAGTCTGTATATTAGCTTCTCAGATTTAACCCTTCCTGATAAAGAGAACTGTATATGGAGGATGGAATTGTTTTTTTTTAAAATGACATGAACCAAGTTAATTTTCACTTTTCTTTTTATTTCATCTGTAAATGGAGCAAAACTATATTTCTTTGAGCCAATATCAATGCAGTTGGTGCTAACAGCTTGAAGCACACATTGCTTAAAATAGCCAAGCGCATACTCTGAAGTGTTTGTCTGCTGCCTGCATAGCTTCAGCATGGTCCAAGCCACCACATGCTGTGTTCATAAAGGTCATTAGTGCAACAGCAGTTCAAATCCCATTTAGATTTTTAAAAAAAATATATTACAATGAGGCATAGCATTATGACTAGTGATTAGTGGTAGACCAGACTGCAGGCTCATTGATGCATGTGGGAAGCAAAGGCTGGTGCGTTACTGTGGATCAAATTGCGAAAGAAGTAATATTTATTTTGATAGCAACATGTCAGAAAACAAAATACATTGCAGTTTGATGGAGCATGACCACAGATCAGTCAGTGCATCAATGGTCATAATGTAATGCCTGTTTGGTTCATTATGTGGGATTTTTGAGGTTCTAACTGCTTACACTGTAACACTCTATGCTTTACTGACAGAGATTATTCTGGCTTCTTTGTAGAGGATGGACATATCCCAGGAGTTCACTGATGTTGGTGTGAGCTGAGGGGAAGGATCCACTGAGCTACAGCGGCTACATAGGATACAACTGATGATGAAAAAATAGCAAGAAACTTACTGACACTATGAGCTGTGTGGAAAAGCGACACATAAACCATCGCATGGGAAGCATGCTACACCATCGCTTCCCCAACGGTTTCACAGACTTGTTTATGGACGAGACGGATCGAGAGGTCAGCACCCTGACTGACAGGGCCTTCCGTAGTCTCTGTGTCGGGGATGACGCAGTGTACAACGATGACTTTTTGTATGGATACTCACCATACAGCTGCCTCAAGCCTTTGGCAGGGGAGCCCTTTAAAAAGATCCCACATAAGGAATCTAAAAAAGCAGGGCAACACAAACACGATAAAATCAATGCTCAACCCTGCAAAAAGCAGCAACAGGACAACATATCTCACATGTCATCCTTTCTCAAGGTACTAAGTGTCACAGAGGAAAGAAATGGAGGCATGACGGACACTAATGGTGAATCATGGGATAAATCGGCACTTCGCAGCATAGAAAGAGAGCTATCAGAATTCTCCTCTGATTATCACACTAGTCTCACCAACAGACATTATGACAACAACCAGCACCATAAGTCTGGTTGTGGTTCTTCTAATAAAAAATGCAAGGATGTCAGTCTTCCATCTGGCAATTTGACAAAAATTAAAAATGGTAAATCCACAGCAAAGCTTAGAAAACTGAATATAAAAAACTTTTTCCTTCACAGCGAGTTTAGTCCTTTCCAAACATGGACAGACTTGAACCGGTACCCCTTTGGCCAAAACAACAGAGTCACCGATATTCTCTCTGCTGACAATGTTCCTAAATGGTATGACTTGCCCTTTTACAAGGAGCTGACTGAGGCACATACAACAGAGATTCTGCATACAGAGGAGGTACAGTCATGCCAGAAAGTAGGAGCTGAGCCCTCTGCCACCAAAGTTCTTGAACCCACCCCAGCCCCTCCTCCACCAAAAGTACTGCCAAAGCCTGCTACCCCTCTGACTGAGAAGAGGTGCTCTTCAGATGGAGGGGATAAGACAGCTGCCCCATGGAGGCGCAATGGCCCCAGGGCAAAAAGTGTGATCCCTGCAAATCAACTTCGAAAACCACCTCAAGAAAGTAATTCAAAACGGATGGATGAAAATGTTTTGATAGTCAAAAAGGACGTCGAATCTGTAGAAGTTAAGGCAGTTCAGGAAGCTAGCTCTTCAGCCTCTACACCATTTAGTATCTGTCAACTGATGACTCCAGTAATTCCCTCCAGGCAGCCAACAGAAACTACAGAAATTCTCCAGGCAGTTCTCTCACCCTCTGTCCTTGACCTTCTGAGCAGGCCTCACTCTGAGGCCAAAGTAACTCCTGAACCTCCAGTCAAGCGAGAAACCTACAAATCACTTGCATCAAGCATCCTCTTCAACTTGAAAGACAACAGGAAAAGGGTGAAGAGTCGATACAGCCCACATAAATTCATAACTCTTGAGCTTCCTGAAGGTGACATCCAATCTCCACCCTCAGATAATGTGAATCATACTCCTTCTGAGGGCAGTGGCTCTGGCTTAAGTACACCTGCCAAAGATGGGCCAACAGTTAGCTGCCCTGTTTTGGAACATATTGTATCCCCATCAAATGTTGATCTTACAAGGCATTGCAGTGACAAGCCTCCATCAGATGATTATTTGTTGGCAAATTTACTGCAGACTAAATATGATGCTGACAATTGCGATCTTGGAGAGAACTCCATTTCACCATTCATACCCTCAAAGAAGAACAAGAATCCAATGGTGAAAAAGCAAAACTATCCATCTCTGAATTTGTACAAGAAAGCCAGTCCTGTTGATAGTGATCTGAAATATCTTCAAGTACCTCCGGGCAACAAGACTTCTGCTAACACTGATGTAACAATTGATGCAAAAAACAGAGAGCTTTCTCCAAATGCACTGCCAACAAACACAAGGCTTTCACTAAGTACTTTAAATGTCATCAAAGATTATTCACCCATAGTTTCACCCCACATACTGGAGAGAGGGGGGCTATCATCAGGAGGGAAAACACAGCCAAATGTCCCAGAGAAAACTGAATGGCCAGTGAAAGATACAAAGGACTTTGCAGTTCAGCTGGCTTCACAGGAAGACAACACAGGTGGCCAAACCATTAGTACAACAAATGTAATCAGAGCAGCAAAGGAAGCAATTAATGCGGCCAAAAATAAAGCTCGATCAGCAAGTCATTCAGAAAGCAACAGCAAGCAGATACCAGATGCAGATGTAATGAGGCAGAAAGAAAGGGATCAGAGAGTTTCAAAAGAACCCTTTGAAAGCAGAAGGGATAGTTTGGTAGTGGAAAACAACTATGATTTATTGCTAAACGAACCATCTGGTACAACACTGGTTAGTAAAAATAGCAATCTAAACAAAGAGCCTCCACCAGTACCAAAAAGAAATTTTGCTAAATCAGATCTACAGCTCTGCTTGTCTCTTGACAAGCAGCAAAGACATTATGGTGACAAAACCTCTAATGGTGATTTGGTAGATGCAAAACCAGATTTACCAACTAAACAACGTGAACTTGTCCAGAAACAAGGCAAACCTAAACATCTGTTCTCATCCAGGCAGAACAATTTTATCAAACATCAGAGATGCACACTCACAGATGACGAGCAAGCAAAGGAGTACAAGGAAAGCAATTTGAACGTGAATGCAAAAATGGAGACGGATGTCGAAGTGAAATCAATAGGAGACATAAAAGATAGCGAGCATATTTTCAATGATTTGCAAGCTTTGAAAGAGCTGGAAAGAGCACGACTTGGTGATCGTATGCTTGAGAATGTGAAGAATAAACAGGAGGTTTTTAACATTGATGAGGAGGCAAAGGCTAAAAACAATTTAATCTCTAGAGAGCTTCGCAATATAAAGAGAGGTATGCTGTCGATGAGAGGAAACACGTTGGCAAAGAGAAAAATATTTGCAGAGAAGGAGCAGAGCAAGCAGGAGGTCTTCACAAAGGTAGACAGTAACGTCATTGTGAACAAAGCACTTCTAAATGATAATTATGACAAAGCTAAAATGGCACTTGAGGAGATCATCTCAGAGCGGGAGAGGAGAAGGAATAAATTTACAGAGCAGGAGGCAATTCTACCATCTCAAGACATTTCAGATGAAAGTTGTGAAATATGGTTGCAGGAAGGTAAAAAAGCTTCTAAAGACCATATGATTAGACCGAGAGAAGAAAAGAATAACAGCATTTCTCCACTTCAAGAGAAAAACCTAAAGCAGAGATTAGGGGACTTGAGCGTATCACAGACTCAACCTAGACCTGCTGAAACTCAAGGATTGGTAAGTAGGGTAGCACTACCAGATGTAGACACAGCAGGAAATGAGCAAAATTTATACCTAAAGGCTAAAGATAAAGATGCTGGAGAAAAGGAGAATAATCATACTTATAGTCACGATATCAGTTTGCCAGAAACAGCAGGAGAGGTGTGTAAAGACAGTGAGGAATACTTGATAAATGAAAGGAAAGACAAAAGGTTAGATGTTCCACCTGTTCCACCAAGGAGCAAAAAAGGAGTTGGTAGAAGAGATGGAAGCGCAACCAGTGACAAAGATCCAGAGGGTGACTATGGTAAAAATGAACACTTTGTAAGCAGTGAAGAGCAGTTATGTGACATCAACACAGGCCCTAAAATATATGTAAGTGCAGATACTGAGGAAGCTCTAGCCAGTCAGCAAGAAACTTATGAAGAAAGGCAAGATGAGGTAAAAAATACTGCAACAGTGGCATTTACATATGGACTGGTTAACAACTTAGTGATAAACACTAGTCCAAAAAGAGAAGTCACAGCTGAGAGTCATACTAACATTCAGGAAAGCTGCAAGGTGAAACGAAAAGCTCCCTTCAAATCAGACCATTCAATTAAGCAAGATGACAATATGATCAAGAACTTCAAATCAGAAGAACCTTTCAAAATAACTAATGAGGATATAAATATAGATGCAGAAGAACTTGGTGAAATCCCCAGAAACATTGTGTCACCTTTGCTGCTAATAAAAGGTGTTAGTGTTGCACAGAGCCCACCTGATCAAGCCAGCTTGTCCTCAAAGTCCTCCTACTTCTCTGTGGAAAGTGCATTGCACAGAACCACAGAGACTGAGTCAAATGTCTTCCACTCTTTAGGGAACTCACCAGCAGAGGTGGAGCAGGTCAATGAACCAGGACAAAATGTTTCACAAAGCGCTTCTAACGGAGGTGGGGTGGAAAACTGTTATTTAACTGATCATGAAAGTGAGCTAGAAGGCATAAAGCAGCAGTTAAAGTCCACCCAAAATCAACCAGAGCTACAATACACAGACAGCACAGATAAAAAGAATGTCACCACACATGAAACACTTTGCAATGAAGAAACCAATTCAACAACATCATCTTCCAGTACTTTTTCTCCAACTTTGGGAATCCCTGCGTTGTTCAAAGTCAAAGACAACAGTTTCAATAGTAAGACAAAGAAACCTGTACTACCCTGGTCTCCAAGAGGTAGTCTCAGTGTATCAGAGAAAATAGACAAAGAGTTAAATCAGCCAAAGAAAAATCCTGAGCTCTCACTGGAAAATGACTATTTTACCAATAATAGCACCATAACCCTGGCTGAAGTCTTTAAACCAAAAGAGACTTCAACAAGTGAATCATCACAGTTCTTGACAGTGTCTTCATTTATCCAAAATGAAGACCCCAAAACATCCCAAGTTGGAAATTCTCTTTTAGTCCCACAGGAGGAAGAAAGTTTTTCTGGGGTGACCCCATCATCTGAAGGCATAGAGAACTTACCAACTAGTACTGCTGACCCAACTGATGATGCAGTGACAAATGCTAAAGTTCTTGAAGAGAGTGAAAAGACAAAGAATGTCAGTGATCAATCAGGATTAATTTCTGATGGTAATGACAGTCAAACTGGGCTGCCCAAGCCTCCAGCAGTCTTACCAAAATCTGAAAAAGCAGTTCAAAAAGCCATTAAACTAACAAACAGAAGGATGAAGAAGGAAGAGTCCCAGAAATCATCACAAAAATCATCTCAAAGCAGTGGCAAACATAGAGCAGAAAAAGTGAGAAGTGATAAATCAGAGCAGAAAAGCAGTGGCAGTGCTAAAACTGTCAGGAGTAGTGATAAAAAGCATAAAAATGGCAATCATCATGATGCAAATCACCACAGCAATGACAGGAATCCTCAACGTGAGCCCCACAATAAAAACCACAATCAAAACAAAGTAGAAGCAAATCACAGGACTCGGAGGCAGAGTCGGGATTCAGTGGAAGGCAATAACCAAAGAACAGATGGACGACCCAATCTAGCATCAGAAAGACAAGGTCGCAGCACTGACAGACATCCTCGGGAGAAGCCAGAACACAGAGATTATAGCAGTGACAGCGTCATTAGTAATGTGCCAGTATACAAAGCTCATGTCAGTGAGAGGCCTATGTCAGACAGGCCTTTCAATCGTTCACAGAGCATTGATAGGTACCTGGGAGGTAAAGTAGAGCGTAGGCTTAGTGCTGATCTGCCAGTCAGCGAGAAGCTTGAACCCAGGACTCAGCGCATTGAGAAATCCATCATGCATGAGCTTCAACAGAGAGGCAGAGCTACAGACAGGCCGAGCAGAGGCCGCCCCCTGAGAAGAAGTCAAAGTATCGACACATACAGCACTGAGATTCTACCTCTATCCCGCCAGTCTAGCCAAACCAGCACGTTTTCTCGTCAGTCTAGCGTGGAACACGCCGTTCTCACGCAGTCTATCCCTATGACTCAACGAAAGCTCCTTCAGGATCCAGACTCAGGGCAGTACTTCTTTGTTGACCTGCCAGTACAAGTCAAGACAAAAACGTTCTTTGATCCTGGGACAGGAAGCTATGTACAGCTCCCAGTCCAGCCACCAGATGGTGGTGTTCCTCAAGCGCCCCACCTAGAGGTACTGACCTCCCCACTGGTCGTTTACCACAGTTTTGTACCAGTCCCTCTGTCCCCCATGGTTCCAAAAGCCTCCATCCAAGCAGCTCATGTGGAAGCAAACGGGTTAGAGCAGAGGCACCAGGAAAGGGGAAGGCAAATACATATTAAGGAGGGACAGCCATACTTAGAGCCTGCTTATGGTCAACAGGAACTGATGTTAGGGGAGTTCTTAGGGACAGAAGAGCTGGACTGTCCCTCCTGATGGGCCCTTTGTTTCACTACATTGTGGTGTTTGTTGCATTCCAAGAGCTATTCTTGTGATGTTCTGTCATAGTTTAGCCTTTTTTAACTGATTTTAATTTATTTTATTTTGGGTTTCCTACAGTTTCCAGATGAACGCAAAAAAAATTTCATCATTCATTGTTTTCTTCCATTTATTTTCTCCCCAGTTGTTTAAAATTTCAGGTAAAAACAGGATAAAAAAGGATTCACCAAAAAGCACCACAAAAATGAGCCTAGAAATGCAAATCACACCCTCCAATGCAGTGTTACAATGTCAGTTATTTCCTCCTGAATGTTCTTAGAGCTTTTTCTGCTCATGTCTTTCGTCTTTGGTTTTGTTTGACCTGGATTTTTGCTAATACAACACAGAATGTGTCCTAGCTTTCTGACTGCGCTTCAGCCTCTGCAGCATTTCCACAAAGGAACGAATTTGAATTAAGTACATATTTAGAAGAAATATCAGTTTTTGGAATGCTTGTTGCTGTATGCTGTAAAAATATAAATTGATTTTGAAATTAGCAACATCTGAGAAGGAAAAAAGGACATGCAGGATTGATGTAAATAATATATTTCAATTTAAACAGAAAAGATATGCTTCAATGTGAAATGTTTATTTTTTGTAAATGCTGACAGTTTGTTATATACTACAGTAGTAGTAATAAATCGTCACTACTTTTCAGGTACTGTGGTTTTTGTGTTCTTATGTGGTAATTTTGTTGCCTTTCTATTTTCACCCGATAAGGTAAAATCCTTTACCATTAAACATACTTGAATCTATTCAACACTTAAAAAGCAATACAAAATTTGTATACTGCTGATTTTGAGTCAGACATTTTGCATGTTTAATCAGCCATCTGCTGAATGTGTTTCAAATTCCAGTTATTCTTGGAAGTGTTTGAACTTTGCATTCACAGGTTGTTTTTCAGATGTGCAGAAGAATTGGTGCAAGTTTTTTGCATTTTTCTCAGCTAGAGTCAAGCAGAGCTGTCTTGTGTCTGTGATCCATTCCAATGAAATAAACAACTGTTTTCAACAGAGTACTGCTGGATTCCTTGTTATTTCACACCTAATACTGTTGTTTAGCAAAATTAACTGAAGGTGAGAGCAAATGTTATGGCTTTTAATTAAATTATCATTTGAGTAAATCAACATTTTTGCTTCCTTTTCTTAGTTTTATTTTTCCAATAAGGTAATAAATTAATCAGTTAATTATTAAAAAGTAAACAAAACTGAACAAGTGCAAGACTTTTAACATGGAATCAAATATGATATTGTCCTTGATTTTTTTTTTTTTTCTTTGCTTTGCGTTATAATGTGCAGGCATTTTAAGGCATGACTCTTTTCTGCCATCTGCTGTCGACAATGTGTAAAGGCTCCAACTCTTGTGGCGGTATACAAACTAAATTATACAAAAATCGACACCTTGGGAGTTAAAAGCACACAGTAATTGTCTTCCATGCAACATCAAAACACTAAAAACTTGTAGCAATTAAAGGAGTATACAATAAATTACCTCTGATCGCCGATTATTCATTTTACATATATTAAAAAAAATACAGAGCAAAACTTTCAGATTATGACACATCACTCCTACTTAGTAACACATTTAGAGGGAATAGATCTATAAACGATGTGTAAGGGCACAACATGATAAACACAAAGCTACTGCTGAGATATTTATTCATTTATATATTACATAATAGGAGTAGACCTGTCCATAGTGTGCCATAGGTGTACATGGTAAAAGGTGGATTAAACAGTGCAATGCAAAAGTATTCATGTGTTCTGACAAGTCTCATTGTTTCTGCTGAAGAAAAGCATCCCCACAGCATGATGCTGCCATCACCATGTGTCACTGGTGGGATGGTGTATTCAAGGTTTGCTCACATAAGGAATTTTTTTTGTGAATCAAAAAGTTTCCTTTTTGTCTCGTCTGCCGAGAGTCGCTTCTTTCACTTTTGCTGCAAAGCCCACCAAGACTAGAGGGAAGCTATTAATAGGTCTTTCTGTAGTGGGTATCTTCTCGCTCATATAGGTCTGAATTGTAGCGTTATCTACTTATAGCTGTGAAAAGATTCTAAGCTGTATTTATACTTAATTTACACAAAGGGGTACTCTGTTTACTCATTAGGTGACTTCTGAAGCATTTGTTTTCCTTGGATTTTATTTTGGGGTAGGGCTGGGCAATGTGTCTTAAAAATAAAATCTCCACATTTTTCATACCACATCCGACTTCAATTTTTTTAAAAATTGTCTCGCTTTTTCTAAAAAAGAAATTACAAATGACAGAAGGTATTTTTAAAAAGTGGCTTTTATTTCAATCATCCCTTCTGTCAGTTGTACGACGAAGTATTAGAGCCAAGCTATGAGACTTTTTGTTTATTAGAAGAATATAGTCATAATATGAATAAAATAAAGACACAAGTTCACCAGAAAAAACATCTTAAAATTATGAGAAAAGTCGTTTTAATGAGAAAAAAGCTTTTATAGAGTGATCAGGAACTGATGTGAGCATCTCTGTTCGTGTAACTCTTTCTTCAAAATAGACTCAGTCCTTTTCACAATCATTTCGAAATATTGCTGCTGATATTAATTTGATGCTGATGTGTTGAAAGATGAAGTATTTCCATTAAGTATTATCTGTAAAACTGATACCAACGTAAAACTTCACAAGATTCTCAACATTCCTTGTTTTATTTTGTTGTCTTTTGTGTTGGAATTGTCATAAAATTATGACTTTATTCTCGACATTAAAAAATACAAATCGTAGCCCTATTGTAATATTCCATCATAGTTAACCTAATTTCAAAGACCTAAAAATTAGAAGTAAAACACACTTGTCAAACAAGAGGCGGCCTTGGGCGCACTGAGATCACTCTGATCTATGGATACCCAAGGAGAGCATTAGTGACAAAAAAATTCAGATTTTCCAAAAATGAAATAATCAAAAACCACAAATTTCATTAATCGATTTCTCTCTATTTAGCCTTATTTTGGGGCATCGGATTAACGGGGGCTCAATACAAATGCACACTATTTTGTGTTGGTCAGGCACCCAGAATCTCAATGAAATAGCATAAAGTTTGTGACTGTAAAATTTTCCGCTTCCCAGCTGTAAAACTGTAATTTAAGATAACAGGGCTGTTATTATTTCAGTGTAGCTTATAAAACCATTTTGAAACCTATGACTTAAGTCGACCCTAAAGTGGACATTCAGGGTCCATGAACCTGTGTTAAATAACTCTGCCTCCGAGCAGCTTTCCATTTTCCACAACACCAGAAAATGTTTCATGTAATAGTTAGGGAATCTTTAATTTCTTAAAATAAACCAATATTTAAACATATACACAGAAACATGTTCTAATCAGCTCTAATCATCAGGTCTAATCAAGTCTCAGTCTTTAACAGTGCAGGAGCCAAAAAGAGTCAGTGACAACCGCAGCTTAGCGCCACCATGTCATCATACTGCTTCAAAACCACATTCTCCTCATCATCGAAGTACAACAAGCTGATGGACTGCAGTCTGTCGGGCACGCAGCAGGGGGCGCCCACCTCCTCGCCAGGGAGCTTGAGCGTGTGCATGATGGAGCGCACCGTGGCGTGGTTGGTGGCCCTCAGGCCTACCCCCAGAGGGAACGGGCAGGAGCCTTTGCAGTGGTAGGCGTTGTAGCCTCGGGGAGAGATGATCCAGCCTGACCAGCCGATCTCATCGAAGTCGACGAAGAGGGGGACCCGCCGGCAGGACTGGGGGCGACCACGGGGATGAAAATCTGAGGACGCGCGTCTCCTCCTGCTGAGATGGTCCTGAGGCTCAGACGCTGCTGCTGCAGTTTGTCCTGGAGGAGAATGGACACCGTTAGCATGGTAACGGAGGCGAAAGGTCTCAGGCTGATACTCCGCATTGACTTACCCAGGTATGACTGGTTTGCTTCAGTCCTCCCGTCATCTGAGAAAACGACCAGGTAGGCGCTTGCATCTGCCAACTGGAGCTGCTTGGTTCCAGACTTCATCCAGTCACCAGACGGGAACGTCGTCACCACTAGGATGCCGTTGTTCTCCTGACTGTTCTGGATCCATTTAGATACCTGAGATTCAAAGCAAACGGTCTGCTTTACTACACATCGAGAACGAACGAATGAATGAATCAACATTTTCATCATGAACATGAAGCCTTAAAGCTCCCACCATCTGAGTGACATTGAACACTTCCCATCCTTGTGTATAGAGGGGCACCAGCCTGGAGGTGATGAGGCCTCCTCGCTGGAGTTTTACTCTGCTCTCCAGCACCTCATATACATCCACCTGGACAGGAAAACACAGCAACGTTGGCTGACTAGGCAAAGGAATCTATGACTGGTGTACACTAATGCAAGAAGACTGAAAGCAGTTGGCCTCTGTATTCAGAGATCACAATAAATTAGAGTAACAGAGTAATTAGAGTAAGATTCAAAAAAGTAGTTAATTTCATTAATTCACTTATAAAACTAAAACTCACGTGATATAGATTCATCCAGCACTAAGTGAATGCATTTCAAGCTTTTCTTCCTGTTAAATTTGATGATTAGGGCAAACAGAACAGGACTGTAATTCGACATGTCAGCCTACTGAAAACTAAGTCTGACTATGCGCTGAGTGCTGCTTCGAGGCTGCTTTGGCATAAATGACTTCATCAATGTGGCGTGGCGTGGCGTGGCGTGGCGTGGCGTGGCGTGGAGGCTGATCAGCCTGTGGCTCTGCTGAGGTGTTGAGGAAGCCCAGGTTGCTTTGACAGTGTCCTTGAAATCATCTGCAATGTATCTTTGGTGTTTCTCATCTTTCACTTGACAAAAATCCATTGATCATGTATGGGGTTTAGGTGGTTTCATGGAGCTCTTCAGCAGAGAGAAACATGAGATGCTTTAAAATTGAATGGTAGACACCTGTGCTGACTTTATATTTAGATTTTAAAGCACTGACTCCAGAAGTCTTGTAAATTTCTCCATAACTCTTCAGTGAACTTTGCTTCTCAATCCTCTCAAGAATGTACATGTTGCTTGTGCTTCTTTTTATGCCACACTTTTACCTTTCACTTAACTTTTTATATAAATGCTTGGATAGCCCTCTGTGAAGTGCCAGCATCAAGCTTTTGAACTTGTTTTTCATTGATCTTATGAGATAATTCTGCTTGGTGGCTGTAAACCATGATCACCAGAGATGAACAGAAACAGATCCCAAAGATATATTGCTCTGAGTCTTAAATTGACAAAATATCAGAAGCTGATTTTTTATATTGAATGTATTGCATATTAAATACAGGTTTGGTGAAGTATATTTTGCCAGTTTAGCTCCAATATCAAATACGGACTAAAAGTGATATTTTATTACTTTTACCGTATAGAAATGAGGGCCGTAAGAGTTCCCGAGGTAGAACTTCTGTTTCTTTCGGAACCAGCGGAATTCAGCTTTGATCATTTTCTCCTCTCTGCCCAATGAAGACAGGTTGAAAAAGTGGATCTTCTGCCCGGTGTGTCCTGCAGAGGACAGAATACAGAAGAAACATGTTTGGCCAAATTTTGATAAAGAAAGACAAGACAAATAGACACATATTTGGGCGTAATTGTGCCTTTTAACGAAGATTTGCTCACCGGCATCTATGCCTTTAAGCGCAAATACACAAATGCATAATCTTTTCTGTAAAATACAGTGACGCTGTAACAATGGTGTTTCTGCTCACCTTTATCCTGAAAACTGCGCACCGTGTTTCCTGCCAGTATCTCTTTCTGGCTTTTGTGTGCTCCGTCGGCTGCGGACACAGCATTAAACAGATCCAACATAAACTGCGGCGCCTTCTTGTGCGGAGAAAACGCAGGAGCTCGGGGCAAATCCTTCAACTCGAAGGGCGCTTCATCCAAAGCCCCGCCGGGAGCGCACCTCAGGTGGAGGGCGGCGAGGAAGAGGCAGAGACGCAGCGCTCCTGCCGGCATTTTCACTGAGAGGGGACTGAGCCCGGCCCCTGCGTGGAGGACGGGTGATAAGGGTGGGGGGGCTTGCTTTCATGACAGGCTGTCCTTGTATTCATCTAAAACCAGGGAGGGATGATTGGGTCCTGATTTGATGATGGAAGAGGAAAGACAAAGAGGAGGTGAAAACGAGCCGAGAGTCGACTCACATAAAAATTAATAAATAAACAAATGACTAATTTCCCTTAACCTGTATGTAGTCTGGAGGCCTTTTCAACCAGTTTGTACACTGTAAAACTGAATAAAATATAGGAATTTATAAGTAGTTATTTGTTTGTTAGGGTAACGGTATCTAATGACAGAATTTCCTTAATTTGTATGCAGTGTGCAGTTTGATTTACCCAGTTTGTACACTATAAAAATACTTTATTCAATATCAATAATTTAGATTATTTAAATGTATGTCTTAAAATGTATTGTCTCAAAATGACTTTCCCTAAGGCTTATTTACTTGGTTTGTACACTATAAAAATACATTTTAAAGAGCATTTAATATGCAATTGAAATGAAAAAAACTCGAATCAAGCATATGAGTTTAATGTTCAGTAATAAACATATTTGCTTAATATCTATGCAGTTGGGGGCTGTTTGTCAGTGTGCACACTATAAAAATTAATTTGGATATTATTCAAGATAATAAAACTTGTTTAACTCAAGCATATCAATTTTAAACATATTGCTGAATAATAACTAATTTCCCTTATTTTTTGATGTAGTTTAGAGATTTATTTAATTTGTACAGTGTCAAAATGATTTTGGAGGATATTGAATATTAGTCATAAAATTAAAATTAAGCAAATTAGTTTTAAAATGTAATGTTCAATAAAGGCTGAACTAGCAACATTAGCTAACAAATTATACATAAACGATGTTAGTTTAGTCAGCCATTACCAGAGAACGCTAAGGTTGTTATGTTTGTATGGGTTGTATTATGAATAAATATGCGATTGTCGTAAAAGTTAAGAACTGCTATAAGATGTGTGGTTGAGGAGGATTCTGTCTTGGAGCTAGAATGTATGATTTCATCTAGCTTCAGCTAGCTAGTTAGCAACATAGCTAATGCTAAGGTCAAAGTTGTAAGCAAGCTGAGCTTCATAAACCCTGAGGTAGTCATTGCTAATGGGCACATTGTAGCTGCTGTTGCCAGGGAAGCGTTTTTTATGTATAGATTTCTTATGTTTATTACAGTTCCATAACATTTTGTGGTTTTATCACAAACCAGTTTCTGTTTTCTGTTTTACTGAACTGAGTACAAAGCAGACAATTTCAGAAAATAAACAGTGACAGTTTTAAATGTATATTAAGGAAGATGATTTGGCTTTGAGAAATATTAATTTTGTGCCATAATCCTGTTGCTAATGAACTGTTGACATAGCAGATGTTTTATATGTCCAGCTGATCAATAAACTATAAATTGACGAATTTTGCCAGTTGTGTCTCAAGTTCAACATCATATCAAACACAACAGTTAGGTCCAGGTCCATCCAATAAATTTTCACAAAAAAATATTAGGAACCAACAAATATTGTTCAGAAACTACATTTTAACATTTTAAATTTATTTAAGTGTCTTTTATTGATTAATCTTACACACTCTATACCATGAAATGCCGATTAAAATATTAAAATATTCCCAAATAAAAGTTTGCATTTTTGTGACCTAAACCTAAACAGTTTGTGTTTTCAGTGCAGAAAGTTTATCAGAGTTAGACTTTCAATATTCCGCAGAAGTCAATAATTTAAAAAATGATAAAAAATAATAATTGCAATAATTGTGAGTCTTTATATCAACACAGACTAGATGTTATTACTTTAACATAATGAATAAACTTGTCCCGTTTTTGTTGCCGTTCCTTCTCATCATGTGTTTCTCTGGCCAGTTTTCTGTTATCAGTCTGAAGCCAGTTGCAAGAGAGCAAACGAACGACAGAGCAGTGACGCACATGAGGCGCGTTTTCAAAAGCCACCTGTTAATGCACACTTTTCCACAAAACGTAAGCCATGGTCAACATGGTCGCCCCTTCTCCCCCCCGTCACTATTTGAACAGGGACTTAACAGCTGCATCAGAATGACGTGTTTATTCCCCCTGTTAAGTCGATTCCCAGATCATCTCTGATCAATCAGCTCAAACAAAAGGGATCAAATTCCCGAGATCGTCAAGCTGATCAATAGCGCAGTCTTCCACCCCATCTGCTGTTCATCAAACCCATGATGATCCCGTTATTTAGAGGCCATTATTCATGTTTGAGGTCCTTTCCTGATCCCTTTTTTATCACCCTAGTTGCAACCGCATGTCAGATAGCTGAGCTCCAGGATAGATTATGGTCATAAACTCTGCAAACAAGGAGTCCCACAGGAGGCCAGGTGATGACTGGATTTGCTGAAACAAAAGCTGTGTTCCTTCTACATTTTATCCAACATAAGATTCCTTTTATTGCGTAAATTAGAGATTGGATTCTAAACACGGTGCCACGCAAAATGATTTCTATCCACTGAACTTTTCAGAATTTTGGTAAGTTAGAACAACAAATATTAATGCATGGTATTAAGATTTTATGGAAAAGACCAACATTACATGCAAAACACTGTTAGGTGGAACTCTAATACTGCTCATCACCTGGAAAGCACCATCCCCACTGTAAAAGATGGTGTGAGCAGCATCATGCTATGGTCATTTTTTTTTTTTTTTTTGTATTTTTTCAGCAGGAACAGGAAAACTTATGAGGCTCCAAAAGACTTGAAACTGGGCACAGGTTTACTCTTCAGCATTACAAAAACCTTAAACATACAACATGAGGTTCAATTGAATAGTTTAGAGCAAATTATTTTCATTCACTCTGAATGGGCTATGAACATATGCAATCAAATTAAAAGTTTTATAAGTTATATGAGTAATTGCTGTTAATTTTGTGTTTAAAAGGGTGCTTTTTTAACTGAGGAACCTGAATGCAGCCAATCCAGGCAACAATGACCCCTGTTCTTTTTGACAGTAGCAGAGTTTCCATTATGAAGGCACGCAAATTTATGTCAATTTTCTGTTAATGTAAAAAAAAAACAACACAATTTCGCAGTTGCTGTGTTTCCATTAAACAAGAAATTAAATTGAAATCACACATGAATAAGCTTGTTCTTAAGTAATTAAAAAGCATGCCGCGCCATGATCCTCCAACTACTTCCTGTTGTCATCTTCTTCATGGTTTGATTATGTGACTCGTGTGATGTGGAAAAAGTGTTTCTGCTGCAGTTTGGTGAAATAAGCCTATTTCCATACGGCCGAAAGACCACCTCCTGAAAAATCATTCTCCTTTTTCTTGAAAAAGGAGAATAATAATAATAATAAAAAAAAATAGTTTCCATTAAGCGAATTATTTTCGTTATTTCAAATTGAGCAATTTCAAGGTTAATAGAAAAGCAGCTAGTGAACAGCTGCTGTGTTTAGGACATACCTTGGTTACTATAGCAGAACAAAAGTTGCTATATTTCAGCTCAAAGGGAGAATCCTGTTGTCTGCTGAGCACCATGTGATGTCAGGTTGTTGCACACACATAACTGCATAGGTACTTATCATATTGGAGGCACATATTAAATAAAAATGATTTATTATAATGCAAAAAAAGACAGATTAATTCACTGACTACACAGTATTTATGTATTCTGTTTTTATACATATTTTTATATTCTTTGTGTAAGCCTGTTTTTCTGTTACTGCCTGTCACTCCCACTTTGCTGCTGTTGCACAGAAATTTCCCTATTTTGAGACAATAAGGGATATTTCTATTCTATTCTAAAGTTACTGCAACTTAAAAAAAATATGCAGGGCAAAAATCTAGCAGACAAAAACAAGAGCCTAAACCCAGCTTAGGTAAGAGATTACACTTTACAAAGACTTGGTTAAAACAAGACTTTATTCCACATTAAAGAAACACCAACAAAACAGTTTGGACATAGTTCTGAGCATCACAAACCATACGAACTAAACATTCCTGTTGTCATAATAGATTCACCGTATCCATTATTATTCAGAAATCTGTTTCATATAATTCAGGTGAGTCATGAATCAGAAAGATGATGGAGCTGGAGGCTGCTGAATCTACTGGGCTTTCTATAAATGTGTGTTCAACATGTGCAGAAATATGACCTTGAAATGAGAAATTCCAATAAAATTCATTCTTACTCATGTTATGTTCCCTACTTAACCTGCCATGACACAAATGTAACAAATCTTAGCAAAGTATCTCTTTAATTTCTCTATCTGGACCATTTCAGTTGCTATTATATTAGATTAATATTCTTGTAGATATTTTAAATATTCTTGTTTTACACACAACTAGGTAACTACAGTTCTACATCTTTACCAGCAGGTGGAGCCATTTACGTGGGTATTACCACAAACAGCATTTTGGGTTCTTTGAATAATTTATTCAGTGTATAGTTTTGTATGCCATGTCATATTCAAACATTAATATGAATATTTAATAAAGATAAATATTTGCGAGTTTTATTTTAAACTGGATTCTTAGCCCTTAATGGATTCAAGAAAGTTTCTGTTTAGTCTTAACTTGTAATCTTTATCTTGTAATAAAAAATCCCCAACAGTTGCTTATGAGTATAAGCCAGATGTAGGAGTCGCTCACATTAACGTCTGTGTGCTCTTCTCTCCACCTTCACCCATGGCTGCCTGGCTCCACATCTGATGGTGGTGCCCATGTGTTAATGACTTCACCTCGTGTTAAACACCTCCACAGATGTAATTAGACACACATGGAAGACATTCGCTCCAAACGCTGGAAGCTGCTGCAACTCTGCCCCGATGAATAATGAAGAGGTTTACAGGCATGTCCAAAGTGGAAACACATGACTCTGAAGTCAGTCACTATACGGCGTGCTTTTTTCTCCTAGCTTACCTTCTGCCTCTAACTCAAACTAGAGGGGTGATCTGATTGTCTTTGTGTCTAAAATTTTCTGTTTAGTTTGTATTTTTCATCTTCCATTGATATGATTATACTGGAACTAATTTAGGAAATATGCAATCTTAACGTTGTAACCATGTTTTCAACTATACTGAGTCCCATATAGGTATGAGGCGGTTACTTGTATTAAGGTATACCAAGGTTTAAAGTCATTTTAAGAATGTGCTGGGGTATCCAGAGTTTTACCTGACACCAAGAAGGATAAAGTAACACAGTAATGCTCTTCCCCCTCATATTACTATGCACTATTCACTCATGCACGTCAGTCAGCTGACTGAAAAAGGGCTCCTCTAGGCACTGGTTTTACATCAATTACATGTAAAACAAACTTGGAGGTTTGTAGGAGTATTCAGTCAGGATGAACATGGACAGCCACAGAATTACCCTCAAATTCAGAGCAGACTCTACCTGCTGAGGAGGCTGAGGTCTTTTGGAGTACAGGGGGGTGCTCTTAAAAATGTTCTTTGACATCTTTTATGGAACTATATGTTGGAGCAGCAGCTTATCTACAGCTGAGAGGAAGCGCTTAGATAAGATCTACAGGAAGGCCAGTTCTGTGCTAGGATGCCCCCTCAACCCAGTGCAGGTGGTGAGCGACAGAAGGACTCTTGCTAAAATAACATCACTGATGGACAATGTCCCCCACACCATGCATTGTCCATCAGTGACAATGCATGGTGAGCTGGAGAGCTGCTTCAGTGACAGACTGCTGTATCCTAGGTGCACTAAGGAGCGTTATAAGAGATCCTTCCTCCAAGCAGCTGTTAGACTCTATAACCATCATTGCTCCCAACAAAATCAATAAGTGTTTATATCTATGCTAGTACCTGTACAACTCTACCATTTTTCTATTGTCACTAACTGTGAGTGGTTTGTGTTTTTAATGCTCATATTTCTATTCCATTCTATTCTATTCTATTCTATTCTATTCTATTCTATTGTTTCCCACAAGCAGAGGTGGGTAGAGTACCCAAAATTGTACTCAAGTAAGAACAGCACTTCAAAAGTATCCATCCAAGAAATTATAAGAATAAAAAAGTATTTGGTAAAATGGCTACTCAAATACTGAGGAACTGATCACAATATTTGATTTAATATTTAAAGATGATTTCATCAGACAAACTTATAAAGTTATGTGCAAAGTTTGGTATTTTTAAGATTTAATAGTATTTTAATAGTGGTTTTTTTTTATTTTCAATCTGTTTTAGAGGTTCCATCATTTTGTCCAAGCCTGTTTCATTAGTTTACTTTTTTAAATGATTGTGTTCTGTGTCTTACAGAAGAAGCATTACACTATCTACATTTAGCATGTCCTGGCAGTCTCTCTGTCCTGATAGGTGGAAGGGTGCTCTCCATGATCCTTCCACTGTTGTTGTTAGAATAAGAGTTCTGTTTACCCTGCACAATGATTCTCAGGTGATGTGCATGTATGTATGCTGTATATGACAGTTTACATAACTAATCCAGTAAAGTTCTAAATGTGTATTATTGCAACAATATGTTCAACCAGCATAACCACATGGAACAAAGTTTGTCACAATTCTTTCAACGGTGATGCTTTTTATAGGGTTTACTCAGTATTAAAACATAGTCCAGTGGAAATAGAACAAACAGATTTCAATTGTTAAAACAAAAGTGAAAGTAAGAATGAATCATGACAGGTCGGACTGGACTGATAAAAGTAAGTGGCATGCGAACAGAACACATTTATCACAGTAGCAGTACAGTGTGCAAGTTTAATTAGATTATGAAAATAGCTTATACCAAATTATGTTTTTCTGGTATCTTCACAGATGTAACAGCCAAATTACTCTGCCTGAAAAGTAGCTTTGATTCATTATCAGCTCCTGAATGCTTCAGAAAAGGGTTTATTTACTAAAAATGTAATGTTTTGGTAGAGTAATGTTTCATTGCCATCAATGAATATTTGGACTTTTTTTTGCTGTAGCCGTATTTTTCCATAAAAAACTTGGCAGAGAATTCCCTCCCAGGTCAAAGAGAATGGTTCCATCCATTATCTAAACACGGTTATCCTTGGATCCTTGCGTAGGTCGCAAGGGGGCTATCTCCTGCGGTCATCAGGCGAGGGGTGGGAAAGGACAAACGACCATGCACACACACGCACCCACACCTTAGGATAATTTAGAAAGGCAAATTAACCTATAAGTCATTTTTCTGGACTGTGGAAGGAAGCCAGAGAACCTGGAAGAACCCACATGGAGAACATGCAAACTCCAAGCAGAAAGACCCAAGGCTGGAATTCATCCTAGGACCTTCTTGCTGCAAAGCAACAGTTCTACTACCTGTGCCACTGTGCCGGTTCCAACCAGCTTATCATCCTTAATTATAACCTCTCACACCAGCTCTTGCTCCAGCCTGTGTGGAGGTGACTGAAAGTATTGCAGCATTTGTAACTCAGCATGAATCATTTAATCAGCCCATTCATTTTGACTGAATAAAACCACAGAACAACCCGTGTTCATGTGTTTTTTGGCCCAGTGTTGATGTAAATGTCCAATTATTGTTCAAATTCTCTGAGGTTATTCCTCATTTTGCTGAGCTCCTCATAAGTTTTCTCACACTGACTGACCAACTGTGTAAAGACGAGTTCAGCTCTGTCCCATTCAGCCAATTCATCCATTTGCTGTAAAAGCTGAAAAAAAACTGTCAAGTTGTGAAAAAGTTGCTTCTGCCTGAGGTCCAGCTGTTCTCAGTGCAGTTGAAGTTTCATCTATCTCCTCCAAAACATTCTTAATCTCCTTCAGGGCATTCTCCAGTAGTTCAATGATGTCCTTGAATTCTTCACATAGCCTGTCTACAGTTTCCATCATTTCTCTCTCTTTCATCAACAGCTCTGAATTTGCATCAGAAGCAGTTTTGAATCTGGCGTAAGCCAGGACATTTGATGCCAATATAGCCCTTCCCGTGAATGAAATGGGTAGAGAATTCCATCTAGAAGAAACAATATCCTAATATGTAATATTCCCTAACTGCAGTTTGTAGTAAGGGAATTGTTAAAACAACAGTTAATTGGAAGAACAATAGACCATATAATAGATAATATCTGCATATCAGATAATAATCTGAAACTCTTGAGAAAGAGTTTATCAACCCAATAACCTGAGAGAGCGAGGTTTGTGAATGCTGGAGGAAAAGTAATACATCATCAGCATAAAGACTTTTTATGTGCTATGTTCTTGCATTTTATGCCTTTAATATCACTAGTTTTTCTGATCACTGCTACTAGAGGTTCAATGAAAATAGCAAAGAGTGAGGGGGAGAGTGGACATCCCTGCCTGGTGCCCCTCTGAAGACAAAAGCTGGAAGATGTTTGGTTATTTTTCCTGATACATTCTGTTGGGGAACTGGATATTATTTTCAACCAGTTTATGAAAAAGTTTTCCAAAACCAAATTTATGCGAGGCTGCAAATAAAAATATGCCGGTGGTTAAGAGCAAAGTTCCCTTTAGCCCATTAATTCCCCCAAATTGTGGGGAAAATTAGCAAATCATTTTTGTATTTTAACTGACTGACAGCGCTGAGATATTTGGAAGTACTGAGAGCTACATGAGCTTCAGGACCATGTGTCAGTTCTAGTTCAAAGAGTGTCATAACTGTCTTTTTATACAGCACTGGGGCAATCTATTGCCACATCAGCCCCACTAAGAATTTGTTCACCAGCCACCTCTGAGGTCATTGATGTTGCATCTATATTTTGAACAGGAAAGTTCCAGCAGATATTTGACATATCAGCTACTTTCTCTTCTAAGCAAAATATAACAGTCAAAAAATTTTTTTTTTGCATGTTGTTTTTGGTATGGCACACTATACAGCAAACCCAATCATTCAAGTGTTGAAGAGTGTCTAAGATCAGTTCTCATTTGCTTGACCTGATGATTAATTTTCTTAATGAAATGATTAAAAAATTATTGAGAGGTGTTCGACACTCTTCCACTCTGGAGTTGCCCCTCATGAGAGGCGCCGAGCAGGGATGAGCGTAACTGTTGCCCCCCATCTTGGCACCTGTACGTTGGGGTTCACTCCAGTGAATGAGAGGGTAGCTTCCCTCCGCCGTGTGGGGGGATGGGTTCTGACTGTTGTTTGTGCTTATGCGCCAAGTGGCAGTTCAGATTACCCACCCTTTTCGGAGTCCTTGGAGGGAGTGCTGGAGATTGCCCCTCCAGGGGACTCCCTTGTTCTGCTGGGGGTCTTCAACACTCGCATGGGCAATGACAGCGATACCTGAAGGGGTGTGGTTGGGAAGAATGGCCCTCCTGGTCTGAACCCGAGAGGTGTTTTGTTGTTGGACTTCTGTGGTCGTTATGGATTGTCCATAACGAACACCATGTTCAAGCATAAGAGTGTCCATATGTGCTCTTGGCACCAGGACAACCGAGGCCACAGTTCAGTAATTGACTTTGTTGTCATGTCATCTGGTCTGCAGTCGCATGTCTTGGACACTTGGGTGAAGACTCATAATTCTCTTCGACTCATGTCTTTTTATTGCAAATACAGAAGACAAGTTATGTCTGTCTATTAAACATTTAATTCAAATACATAAATGAGGCCAAATGAGCAGTGTAACATTACAATTCATATGCTACTAAAAATACTAAATTTCTGCTCAGTAAAAGTGGGACATCTAGATTAAGTTTTATTTCTGTGTGTAAAAATTATGATGTGATGATCAGAGTCTTTTAATACATGAATAGTATCATATCACATTGGCTATAAGCAGATGTACAGATGATTCTTCTGGCCATATTCTGTGCTGTTGGTTTCATTTTGAAGCTACATGTAGATTTGTATTCAGGTGCACTGTAGGATAGTGTTTCTCAATTCCAGTCCTCAGGGACAACTGCCCTGCTTTCTTTAGGTGTTTCCCTTCTGCCACACAGGTGACTTGAATAAGCAGATGATTAACAGGCTTCAGCAGCACTTGATGGCTGCAAAGTATGTCATACACTCAGTTGAATCAGGAGTTCTGGAACAGAGACACATCCAAATTTTTTCCTTGAAACTGAAAAAAAAAAAAAAAAAAAAAAAAAAAAAAAAAAAAAAAAAAAAAAAAAATCATCCATCCATTATTGAAACATGCTTATCCTTGCAGAGCCGCGATGGGGAGGCTGGTGCCTATCTCCTTCAGCCATTTGGCGAGAGGACAGGTTGCCAATCCATCGCAGGGCAACAGAGAGACAGACAGGACAAACAACCATGCACGCAGACACGCACACCTAAGGAGAATTTAGAGAGACCAATAAACCTAACAGTCATTTTTTAGAAGCCGGAGTACCTGGAGAGAACCCACACATGCACAGGGAGAACATGTAAACTCCTTGCAGAAAGACCCCAGGCCGGGATCCGAAACTAGGACCTTCAAGCTGCAAGGCAACAGTTCTACCAACTGCACCACTGTGAAGCCCGAAAAAAATTCAAACTGAAAAAAAGATTTTATACTAAAAATAACTTGAATCTGAAAAGTAGTTTGGAACTTTGGAACATCTTTGTCTGTGTCAGGTGTCAGGTTAGTCATAGCCCAAACCCAAAAATGTAAAGAGCAATTCTAATGAGCCATCCTGGGAGAGGCAACTTTATTGTCTCTAAATGCGACACAACAATCTTCCTTCTGATTGGTGCACTCAGGGTGTGCTTGTCTAATCAGGTTGAAGCATTGAGAAGTAGCATCATTCTGCCAAAGTTCACAATAGTTGTGTGGTTTTAGCTTCAGTTTTATCTGCAAAGATCTCTTCATTCTGAGGTTCACAGACTGCACAAAACTGAGTCAGAAATACAAATCATTCTTGTAGATGCAAAAACCAGGTTACAAGGCAAAGCAATTTCATTTCTACAGCACATTTCGGCAACAAGTGAATGCAAAGTGCATTACTTGATGAAAACAAAAAACAGGAGTACACATTGCAGTGACATAATTAAGCAAAAAAAAAAAAAAAAGAACAGTTGGAATACAGATTGAAATTTATCAGTGTTACAGTTGTTATTAATCAAAGGCAGCTCTTAACAAATGGGTTTTAGCTTTGATTTAAAGGAGCTCAGTGTTTGAGTAGTTTGGATCAGCTGAAGGTGTCTGATTGACTTTATAAGCAGACCTGTGCAGACACCGTTACATGTTTATATATTATAAACATTGCTGTGTGTTAAAGCTGCTCAAGCGAAGTTCTAAATGAGTATAATTACAGCAATAGCTTTAATCACCTGATATATCAAAGTTTGTTCCAATCTTTTTTTCCTTTCACTGAAAACATGCTTTAAACACAGTGCTGCTTGTTTTGTTTTTTTTTAAAAAAGGATTTTTACATCATTAAAACATAATTCAGTAAAAACAGAACAAACTCATTTGCATTGTTAAAAGAAAAGTGAATAATAAAACCAAGAATAAGTAAACAACATGCAAGCAACAGACCATAATTATCACATTAACAGTACAGTGTGAAAAATAATAAAGCTTAACAAAATTTTAAAGATATGATACAAAGCTATGTTTATTCTGTATCTGGAGACACATGTAAGTACCTTTGAGTCATTTATTGACGCATCATAAGGAGTCCTCAAGCTTAAAGCTCCTGGATGCTTCTGAAAAGGGTTTATTTACTAAAAACTCTATGTTTTTTGATATTGCATAAACATTCATAAGTGTGATGTATTATCACCAATTAAGATTCTGACTTTTTTTTCTGTAGACTTTTTCCATGAAAATTTTCCAGAGAATTCCCTTTCATGTAAAAACCCCCCAAAACAAATGGATCCAACCAGCTTATCCTTTGTTACAGCCTGTTTCTCCACCCTTGGAACTTGGAGGTGACTGAAAGTCTATTCCAGCATTTGTGTCTCAGCATGGATCATTTCATCATCCCTTTCATATTTAATCCATGAAACCATAGAGCAAGCTGTCTTTAGGCATTTCTTGGTCCAGTGTTGATGTCAGTGTCCAGTCATTGTTCCAAGTCTGAGGTTATTCCCCACAGTGGTGAGCTCCTCATAAGTTTTCTCACATTGACTGACTAACTGGGTATAGAGGAGTTCAGTTCTGTCACGTTCAGGCAGTTCATCCATTCGCTGCAGAAGCTGCAAAAAACTGTCTATTTCTGAAAGAGTTACATCTGCTTGAGGTTCAGCTGTTGACATCAATGCACTTGATGTTTCATCTGTCTCATCCAGATTATTCTTCATCTCCTTCAGGACATTCATTTGTGGTTCAATGATGTCCTTGAATTCTTTGGTTAGCCTGTCTACAGTTTCCATCATTTCTCTCTCTTTCATCAACAGCTCTGAATTTGCATCAGAAGCAGTTTTGAATCCAGCATAGGTTAGGACATTTGATGCCAGTGTACCAAAAAGTCCTAAGGCTAGTTTGTGAGTTTTTTCAGCTTCTCCAAATAGTAATGCTCCAACTGTAGCCACTCCAACTCCTACACCAAGTGCTCCAACTGCTCCTCCAATCAGTCTTGTTTTAGTAGTTTTACTGCGCAGCTCTTTGATTTCGTCAGATGTCCTTCTCAGCTCCTGTAAAATATTTATCTCTCTTGGTTCACTTTCATCCAGTAGACTGATAAAGCGTTGGGAATATTCACTCTCTTTTGGGAAAAAAAATAAAACTGTCCATGGAACTTTTTCTCTGCAATACTGGCTCATTTGCCATGTCGACAGTTAGTTGTCTGAACTGAATTGAGAAAAGTTCAGTTGGCTGACGTCTAGCGGCATGAAGAGTTTGTTCCACAAGTCTGAAATTTGAAAAGTAAGATCCATCATGACTTGCATATATTCTGTACATCAAAATATGTAAAATCTTAAGGGAAAAAAATGACGTACCCCCACTACATTTCTTCACTATGTTGTTTCGTAGAGCAAAGTTCAGTAAGTAGAAAGGATTGTTTGTCTGGAAGACAGAAATGGTTAGAGTGTAAATTAATCTTTCAAATCAATCTAAATCTGATTAATAGCTATTCATAGATGTTTTTGTTCACACCCAGTAAATAAAAATCCTACTCAAATCCAAGTGGTTCAAATAAATTCTTTATTGGTAGCTAAAACACCAATTTTGTCTGATTACTTTGTGTAATCAGACAAAATTATAAAGTCTCAGTTAATTCTCAAAGTCCTTTTTTAAACGTTTCATCTGTCCATCCGTTTATAATGGTCTTCTGCTAATCTAAGATCAGATTGTTGTGGAAACTGGTTCAGGAGGGAAACCCAGACATCCCTCTCCTCGGCTAAGCTCTTTCTGGGTCATCCCAAGGCATTCTAAGGCCAGAAACAATACACGATCCCTCCAAGGTAGTCTGGGTCTCTCCCAGTTTTTCATCCCAGTGGGACTTACCTAGGAAACCTCCAAAGAGAGGCCCTCAGGATGCATCCTGAATAGATGTCCAAGAACATCTCAGCAGCGTTTTCTTCACCACAACAAACTGACACAATGCCGTTATTACTGCAGATGAGGCTCCAGTCCATCTATCCATCTCCCACTCCATCCCAGCATCACTTGTGATGGCATTAAGATACTAGAACTCCTCTCTTTTAGGCAAAGACTGACCCCCAAACCATAATAAACATTTTTCCCTTTGAAAACCATTGCATCAGACTTATAGGTGGTTCCTCTCATTCTGGATGCTTTGCACTCCTCTTCAAACTACTCCAGACAATGCTGAAGATCATGGTGTGAAGACTCCAACACAACCGCATCATCCACCAAAGCAAAGACAAGACTCTAAGAGCTTTTCAACCAAAATTAGCTGCAGTTCAAAACTGGTGCACAGGCTTACTTAGAGTTTCTACCATCCCAAGCTCAGACTCAGGTACAAAAAAACCCCCCAAAAAACAAAAACTGATGCTAACCTTGCTAATCTACATTTTAATTTTTCCAGTTCTACTTGTTCAGACCAATTTGGTGGAAAAGCCGTGACTAAGGTTCCCACACCAGACATTTTTCTCTTTATGACTATACCTTGAAACCCTGTCCATGAACACCACAAATAGGATCTGGCAGGCCTGGTGAAACCCAAACCATACTGGGAATCATTTTGACTTTGTGCAGAGAAAGTCCAAAGTCTGTACTTCAGCCGGAAACCCCCTATAAAATGCCACGGTCGAAAGTCTTCTGTAGATCTACAATAGATCCACAAAACAACTCCTGTTATCCTCCACTTCTGAGTTGTTGAGACGCCAAAGGATTACCACAGGGGTAATAAAGGAAAATACCTGCCACACCTTTCAGATGTTCATTAAACATACATTAAAATCCATGTAACATTTCTCTTCCACTACACAAGCACTATTTTTTGCTGTTGCTGGGTTTTTAGAACAGAAAATGCAAATAGAATACACTGAGATTTGTGGTTGTAACTTTACAAGATGTGAAAAATTACTCTATAGAAATCTGGTGGTAAAACATATAGGTATAGGTATACTTATAGGTATGCTCTGTTGTAGTTGCTTGTAGTTGTCAAGCCTTTGTTGCATCATGTGTCTGGTTAACTGGTTTCATTTTCTATTACAAACTGAAGGAAAAAGAATTTGAATCTGGGGTTTACAACAATTCAGACTTTTCTTCCCCTTTTCAAACTAAAACTAAAGTAGCATTAGGAATACTTTAAATTCACCTAGTGGTTCGCGAACCATAGTGGTTCGCTAAACTGTCACTGTGATTCATACATATGACAAAATCTGGTACAGGTGTAGGTAAATTATTCAGAAAAGGCATAATAAGTGTAACTTGTCACACAATCTACAAAAAAAATGTGCAAAAAGTAATTCAACACAGACTATATCCAAAAATGAATGTAAAAGCAGTTGTGGCGTACCTGTGAGGAAGCTTTGTCCTGCAGTGAACAGGCATCTCAGTCACCAAAGCACGCACACACACACACACACACACACACACACACACACACACACACACACACACACACACACACACACACACACACACAGTAGTGCAACTCAACCCTGGCAATATTGCATACTGTGAGGCACAGAATACCAGGAAGAACATGTCTCTTCTTGGAAAGGCTGGAAGCCACACCCACTGAAAACCTTCCCTCAAAGTGGTTCTTCTTAAACCCAACTAACTCTATTTTAAGGCAACGGTTAACAGAATCAACACACAAGATCTACAACTTGATGCAAAAATGATAAATGAGGCGTAAATGATAAATGCTGCAAATTTATGAGACACATTTTAGTTTAGTCACAAAACAATTTCAGTTTAGTTTTAGTTCTCTGAAAGTATAGTGTAGCAGACAGAAATGTTTTGACAAAGGTTTGTCCACTACAAACCAATAATCTAGTGGGAATATAGAGCCAGGCATTTTTGCACTGATATAAAGAAAAGTGAAAGTAACAGTGAGTCAGCTATCACAACCTGTAATAAATAAATTACACAATATGACACATAACTTTGATTGAATGCTGTTGAAGAGGGTTTGCCAAAACAATGTTGGACTCCTTAGTTTTTCCTGGTCCCCTGCCCGATCAGACCAGTGATGACATGTTTAACCGCATGACTTAATAAATTACAGACCTATATCTAATCTTCCTTTCTTATCTAAAATAGTTGACAATCAAATGTGTGAGCATCTAAAAAGTAATGACCTGTTTCAGTCAGGTTTCAAAGCTCATCATAGCACTGAAACAACACTTGTGAAAGTTACAAATGATATTCTCTTGGCCTCAGATAATGGACTTGTGTCTGTTCTGGTTTTGCTTGATCTCAATGCTGCTTTTGATAAAGTTGACCACAATATTCTCTTAGAAAGGCTTGAACAAGTTGTAGGCATCAAAGGAACAGCACAAAGCTGGTTTAAATCTTATCTGTCAGACAGATTCCAGTTTGTTCATGTGAACGATAAATCTTCTTCTCACTCCAAAGCTATTTGTAGAGTGGCTCTGTGCTTGGACCAGTTCTTTTTACTATATCTATATATCTATATATATATATCTATATCTATATCTATATATATATATATATATATATATATATATATATATATATATATATATATATATATATATGCGCTTCCAATTGGAAAAATCATCAGACAGCATAAATTTTCATTGTTATGCTAATACTCAGCTATATATATATATATATATATATATATATATATATATATATATATATATATATATATATATATATATATATATATTTTTTTTTTTTTGTGTGTGTGTGTGTGTGTGTGCGTGTGTGCTTGTGTGTATAGAGGGAGAAAGAGACGGAGAGAGGTATGTGTGTATGTATATCTTTAGGTTGTTGAGCCTTTTTAAGCCCCTGGCTCTGATGCTGCTACCCCTATAGACTGTGGCAAAAGAGATTACACTCTCCACAAGAGACTTTTAGAAGATCTGCAGCATCTTGCTGCAAACACTGAAGGACCTACGCTTCAGGGCAAGACACACCACTTGCACCTGTTTGGTTCTGGTTCTGGGGATGCAGGGTAGACTAGAACCAGAAGACCTGAGTGGTCTGGAAGGTTGATACAATGACAACAGAGCTTTAATGTATTTTGGTGCTAAGCCATTCAGTGATTTATAAGTACTAAGTGCTTAATATGCTACTGGTGTGTCTAGCTATCAAAACAACTAGCTTATAGCTTCTTAACAACGACCAGCTGCTTTGATGTCCATCAGTCAGGTCTCCATGTGCACCACAGTCCTGAGAATAACAGGTTTTGTATTATTGGACCTCAGCAAAGCATTAAAAACTGTTGACCATAATATATTACTGGAGCAACTGGAGAGGTGGGTTGGACTTTCTGGTACAATACTTGACTGGTTTTAGTATTACTTGAAGAACAGGAAAGCCTTTGTGTCAGTAGGTATTTTTCCACTGGAGCTGACAAAAATCACATGTGGGGAACCTCAAGGTCCTATCTTGGGGCTTCTCAAATTATAACAAATAAGATAAGTTTGGAAGTAATGATGGACTCAGATCTAAACCTTCAGAGACACATAAAGATAATTATAAAGTCAGCCTTTTGATCAACTGAAGAACATTTCCAGGATTAAAGGACTAATGTCCTAACAAGATCTTGATAAACTCATCCATGTATATGGGTTTTGTTTGTTTGTTTGTTTGTTTTGCTCACTAAAACTAGGAAATTGAAGCACATCACCCGAGTCCTAAAGTCCTTTCACTGGCTCTCTCTGGCTCAGAAATAGACTTTAAAAAATGTGTTTGCTGGGTTTTTAAATCACCGAATGGCTTAGCACCACAATATATTAAAGATCTGTAATTGTTGTATCAACCTTCCAGTTCACTCAGGTCTTCTGGTTCAAGTCTATTCAGAATCAAAACTACAGATGGAGAAGCAAAATTCAGGTTTTTTATTTTTTTGCTCTAATCTGGAACAAACTTCCAGAAAACTGCTAAACTGCTGAAACACTGAGTTCCTTTAAATCAAGGCTAGCATCTAAGGGTAGTTGGTATTCAGATTTCGCTTAAATTTAAATATTAGTTCATCTTCACACTCTAGTCATTCCTGTTTTTCACAGTCAAACACTCAGTCCTCTGAACTTACTGAGGAAATGAGTGGAGGTACGTTTTTTTTACTCTTTACAAATTTAAGGAGTTTGATGTATAGAATTTATTAAATGTCATGATGTGCTCATTTTTCAGATTTCAGACTACTACTACAGATTTTAAACAATCTCTTATACTAAACCTCTGCCAACTGAAGTACAGTTTCCTCATTCCTGTGAAGTCCAAGGAACAACTTGCATTTTAGACAACTAACTGTGGACATTGCAAATGAGCTTTCACGTGTAAATGTATCAGTTTTATGACATCTTGATTTAATTGTGCCGCATTTGGTTTTATGCTGCAGTTCCATGTTGTTGGTACAGTATTTTTGCTACTGTTCATATGACATTTTTAGATGTGAGCTTCAAATGCTGTGGGTCGAACCTTTCTTTAGCAAGTAAGCTTCTATAGTAACTTCTATTTACAGCCGCTCACCTCCAGCCCAGGTCGGGTCTGCAGTGGGGAGGACACCTGGCGGTAACGTTAGGTTAGGAGACAGTGGAACGGAGAGCGAACCACGAGCAGGCAGTACCTGAGCTTTGAGGTCACGGAACCATTTCTTTGCATCAGGCTGCCTGACCCAGAGCGGAAGAACCGACTGAGGCTGTGCATTTGGTTCTCCCTGCCTGTAGCGCACTGGGCATTTAACCCAGCACTGGGGGAGCCTGATATACTCAAAATCAGGAGTTTTCTCTGCAGCTGAGCCATTTCTGTGTTTGGAAGGGGGGCGAGGAGGGGTTTTCCCTACTGCTGCAGGACAGTTAGGAAAGATAAGAAAAATAAGAGGCTTTAAAGAAAAAATATTCCAAAGACAACGAATGAAAAAAAAAAAAAAAAAAAATCAGGACAGAAAAAAGACAATGAAAAGCAAAGGAGCCAAGTTTCTGTAAGCTCCCATCACCATTCCTGAGACAGGAAGATTACAGTAATACTCCGTGGAACCATTAGAATATCCTCCCCAGCTTCAGGAGAGCTGATGTGAACATGAGCCTGTGTTCTGGGGGGGATACAAGAGATTTACTCATCTTAAAGGAAAGAACTGATTTGTCCCTCTGACCAAGTTTTGCTCTATGACTAAGCACATGACCTCTGTATATGGCAGAGAGCTGTGGTATCATATCATGCAGATAGAAACTAGATAAAAAAGGTAAATAAAAAGAAAACATCTAAAGTTCAGAACTAACTAAAGTAGAGTTAATATCAGAGTGTTTGTCTGGATTGTGACTATATACACCCAGATACAGGATACGCAGGCTGGGAGAACCAGCATGCATGATGAAGTTATGAAACTTTCCTTCCTCATTTTATTTATATAGCACCAAATTAGCGAAAAGTGAAAATACATAAAAACAAACAGGTCCAATTGAAATCTAATAATAACCCAATTCAATAACAACACAATGTTCAGTTTAATCTAATTCTAATGTAGTATGAACAAAAAAAAATCAGGACATAAAGTTCTAACGTCACGCCAAAGCATCTCAGTCAGATTAAGACTAAACTTTGACCAGGCTGCTCTAAAACCTTAATTTTATTTAATTATCTTCGTTATCTTTCTGCTAGGTGTGCCTGAGTTAAAAGGGTTAAACTAACTCAAAATGAGCGTATTCATATCTGTGGGATAAAACCCTGTGTTTGTGGATATCATTGAGCTACAACTTTACAACAGACCGTTTCTCATTTCAGTGTTGTTCTTATGCACGAAGATGAAATTCTCAGACATTTTGGTTTTCAAGGTGCCAAAATTTATTCACAATTACAAATTATGATTTACAAGAACAAAATGTACATTCTCAGTTACACACTATGTTTTTAGTAGCAGTAGAATAATTAACATTCTTTATTTTTTATTTTTTTTCTTCTCTACATATGTGTTATTGTCGCTCTGCATTAACGCCACCTGCTGGCAACATAATGAACATAACAACATGCATAAAGCTGACATTGTCAGTCATTTTATTTTACAAGGTTCATAACTTAATTCACAACAGTCTGATTTACAAGCACTATATATATATATATATATATATATATATATATATATATATATATATATATATATATATATATATATATTGGAAGGACTCCATTAATCCTTATCTTTATCCATGGCTGTCAAACAGTTGCTCCTGCAGTTGTGCTCATGCAGAACTAGGCTGCTTACTGGCTCTTAATGCATAGTTCTGTAAATTCTAAAGAGCTCAATAAGAGAAGGTTGCTCATTAGACTCTATTTTTTTCTCTTGTTCAGTTTGGTTGACCCTTTTAAGACTGGACATGGGCCTGACCAGTCAGCATGAAGCAGTCCCTCCTCAGACAGACGGCAACACGAGATGAAGACAGTGGTTGCATTATTCAGTATCACTGTTGATGCGGTGATAAAACATAGATGAAGATGATTTTGTACTGCAACATTCACCTCTGATATGATTTAACAACGCTGTTACTGAGCAGGTCGTACCTCACTGTTTTATCTCCTTATGCCAAAATCTGAGTTCAGTCTTTCATCTCATAAATTAGAGGAAGATGGAAAACATTTATTCTTGGCTCAAGTTGCACAGGCAGAGGTTTCGCATGTGACTCCCGACCAGGTATTTTTTAAAATAAATTCTGTATTTATATATGTATTGTACTTCCTTGACCTCACCTTTGTGTCATTAAGTCAGCCAGACGCGACTTCATCTGGTAAGTCATTGTGGTTTAGATGTTATTACTAATTGCTGAAACATGTTTACTTTCTTGCTCCGTGTTGGTTGCAGAGACCTCCTTATGGCATTCACCCGTTCTTCATTACGCTGTGTGTTATCACGGACTACGACCTGGGTTTTCTGCGCATGTGTGTGAGAATTTGTTTTACAGGAGTGTGTTCGTATTTGTTTGCGCGAGTGTGTCTGCCTTAGTGCTTGTGTGGTTCTGCTCGGGTTGGTGTGTGATTGTTTGAAAGATAGAGACAAAATGTAGACTAAATAAAAAACAAAGGACTCCAGCTCTGAGTTCATGCTGCTTTTCCGCACTTCCTGGTCCCTGTTTGTGGATTAGAAAGGACAGGTGGCGCTCACATTCACTTCTGCCTTGTTTTGCAGAATTACAACCTTGATATTTCTGTCCACACTCACCAGTATTGTTTAAATTGGTAGCAGAAGTATGGAAGATTGGCCAGACTATCAATATTTGAAGTCAAGAGTTGCCAGCAGTTTCATGTTATAACCAGTCATTAGAAGACAAAATTCTGAACACTTCTCCAGAGAGACCTAAATGTTTATTTACGAGTTAAATATTTAGGTAGCAACCTAAATATTTACTTAGCAAGCTAAATATTTAGGTCTGAGCTAAATATTTGGTTAGGAACATAATTTTTTGGTTTGGAACGAAATATTTGGTTGAAAAACTAAATATTTAATTTGGAGCTTATACATGGTGAAAATCTGACTTTGAAAAATGAACACCCATTTTTTTTTTCTCAATGCAAGCTAAATAAACCAAAAATATTGCTGTTAATCTTTACTGTGTAACTTTACAAACAGTACCCCATAGTCCTTAGCATAATGTATGTATTTATTTTTCACCAGACAGCAAAATGATGCTAACCCTAAATGTAAATCTGGAATGAAGTCGTCATTCTCAACAGCTGGCTAGATGGAGAAGTTCCATTCTCCAAAAACATAGAGCTAAATGAGAATAGACGTGTTTATAGCACATTCAGAGGGAGCAAAATTCCTGCTTTTCTGTTTCTCACTTTTCAATATCCTGTGGCTCCTGCTGCTCCACTGATGTAGATTAAGGTGGACTGGCCAAATAGACTGAGGTAGCCCAGTTGTAGCTATGGCTCCAGCAGCTCCAGGGAGTCAGGCATGTCGAGGAGCAAAGGGGAATGTTTGTTTGTTAATGCCACATGTGTTTTACCTACTGCTTTCCTGAACATGTATGCCTAAATATTAAATGCAGGTATGTAGTATATTTGAGTGGGTTCGGGTGGGTGTTTGCGTGTATCACGTTTCCAGATGAAGTGAGGGTTTATGCCATTTAAATCGGCTCATACATCATGCTACCAGGCTGTTATTACTGAGGTCTGCTATCTGAGCCACACATCTCTCGCTTCCTTTTTTGTGTTTTTTTTATTTGCATAAACTGGTCACTGAGTAGAAAAATGTTGATCACAAATGGTGCGAGGAAAAACTGGAACGTTGCCTATCTGGTATAATTTGTAATTCCTATTTTCCGTTTCACAGAACCACAATATGAACGGAAAGACACAGGGGGGAAAAAAAAAAAGCTTCTCCAGCCCAGAATGGAATAAATTCCCCGGTTAGATTTCATACACTATTATAACCTGTAATAGAGACTGAGTGAAATGTCATATTATAGTTTTAGTCACAACAGATTGTAATGCAATGAAGTTCATTTGAGCTGAAGTGTTGCGCAAAGGTGCTTAAAGTGCTGCCTCAGCAACACAATGTGGAGAGACGTTTCAGGATGTGTCACCGTAGCTTGCGTGCTATCTACCCACCAGGCAGCGCGCTGGGGAAGAAAGCATGAGGCAAAGCAGCCATTTTTCACAAGGTGATTGAAGAAACTAAAGCTTCACTTCGGACAGGAACACTTTTTTGATGAAGAACCAGAAGGCTGTTTCTGCGAAAGCATTTAACTGCCAGAGCTTGGAAATAAATTCAGGAGAAGTATCTCATTGAAACGAGAAAACCCTCTCGTTATAATTTTAAAAACTCGTTTTAAATAAGAAAGGTTGTAACAATAAAACAGCAAAACCTCTTGGGAGTTTTAGATGTCGTCCAGAAGAAACAGGGTGAGAAGGAGAGTAGCACCGAAAGTCTTTATGCCTTTTTACAAAGTTGTAATCTGTCAGAGGTGCTATTTTTATATCTCATTAAAAAAAAGATACATTCTCATTTGAACAAGTTTCGTATCTCGTCATAACAACAAACTTTCTTGTTTTAACTAGTTTTATATCTCATTATAATGTGAAAGTTTCTCATTATAACGAGATAATGCTACTGACTTTATCACCAAGCTTTGACAGTTAAACGCTTCTGTACGTTTTAAACTGAGAACTGTCAAAGAATTTCTAACAACTACTGACCCCGAAGACAACAATGAGGAGAGTTGATTTCAAGAAAGTACTTTGTTGAGGAAAAAAAAACCCATTGGAAAAGCTGGTTTTGGTAAACAATGAAATCCAGTGGGTCAGAAGGTGATTAACTTTGCAGCACTTTTTGATCACTTTTTGGATTTCACCAAAAAGTGATCAACCCCCCGCTATAAGACACCGAGGGCGTAAATTCCCAAACAGTGGTATCGCCTCCATTTTTACTTCTGCTATTTGCTGAATTTCATCACTAGATTAACAGCGCAGATAGCACTAAATCCAGGCAGAGCATGTCATTAAGTCCACTAGATAGGAGCAGTTTGCGTCTATTTTGCTTTAGACAATCCTTGTTCTGTCTTCATCTACAAACACAACTGATGCTGTTATTTTAATACAGCTTTTCTTAAAGCTTTAAGAACAACATCTAACTACAGGAATTAGAACTCTGCGATGTTGCAGATTGAAAAGACCGTGACATAATTCATCCTTTTAACTAATTTACATAGAAAAAGTGAAAACTGCACTAACCTACAATATATCAGAATAAAAAGGAAACACTTGCGCTTCTAGAAATTTTTAATGTGAAAAAATGTATTTCCTTGATTGCCACCTTCTATGATACCAGGCCCATTTTGGTTAATTCAGCTGCACAGAAAGCCAGTGATTTTTTTTTTCATGTCCCTTGGCAAAATTACTACCAGCTTTCAGCAGTTGGTATTTTTTTTCTTGCACAAGCTGCACAATACAAATAGCTCTGGTCTGTCAGAATGCAAAGCTGTGATTGTAATTGCGTGGGGGGACCTTCTTCAGTGCAGAGACACTTTTTTCTCAATGAAGTTGAACCCATCTAGCGAGTGGATTCTTAACAAACTAAACCATTTGAACTGTGAACTGTAGGACGAACAGGGAGTCTGCGCATCTTTAAAAAGTCTTAAATTCATGTATCTGAAATTAAGGCCTTAAAATGTCTTCAACTCATTTTAAAAAGTGAGTTGGCCTTTAAGATGTTAATCACAGGTCTTAAATTTTGTCTTGACAGGACTATTTAATTTCATATATTCTATGTATTTTTTATTTTTTTGCAGGAATTTTCAGTTAGGAAAGAGTTTAAGTTGCCCTTAGACATCTATATTGCATTCTGTGACTTGAGACTGTTGAGGACATCGACATAATAATTAAATAATAAAATTTTTTTATCATGTATATGGCTGAAGCTAACTCACTGCTAACATAGCGTCGCTAGCTAGCTAGCTAAGCTAGACTTTTGCATCTATGAATCAGGGAAATTTATCACTGGTTGGTTGGATTCAGTTTGTATATTTCTGTGGAGATATAGGTCTTAAATTCCATTCATAAGGGTCTTGAAAAGGTTTTTAAAAGTCTTAATTTTGAGTTTGTGAAACATGCAGAAACCTTGGACTAAGCTAAGATATTGGTGCCGAAAATACATTTAAAGCTAAGTAACATCACTTCAGTGCCTAATACTTCATGAGGCACTCAGAGATTAAGTTTTACTTCTGTGGGGGCAAAATGTTTTTAACAGAAGCCAATATAAAATCTCTCAAATAGTGCTTTCTAAACTTAAATTAAGAGCAAATGAATCAGAACAAAAAAATGTGTGATTTGCTTTGAGCGTTTTGGGAATGCTTGTTGAGTTTTATCTCCTTTAGATCTCAAATGTGATAAGTCCTGTTAGTAACTCATTATAAAAATGGGAATAATTAGTGTTATCATGATGGATAAAATCAAAAATATGTATAAAGAAATTTCAGCTGGATTTAAAAAAATATATATTTCTGGGTGTGCTGTTGAAGGCAGAGTTCTGAAGTTTCACGGTTGAAAACACATCTATCTGTGACTAATATTACATACAACACTGTGTAATACTGAGCCCTGATGATAAACAGTGAGCTGAGACTGTGGAACAGCTCAGAGTCAAAGTGGCCAACTTTCAAATTGTTCTTAAGCTAAATCCTGCCACATCATAATGCTCTTTGTATGTATAAAAATACATAAAAGCCTCATGGAAGCGGATAAAGAAACTCAAGCTTCTAGACTTGCGGTCAGCCTCCCTGCTTTCTTACCGATCGGTCCAGCTTGGGGATTTGAGATGAGTAACACGATCCGGGCCTGTTGCTCTTGTCGGAGAGGAAAGCGGCTCATGGAATCCATCCAGCACATACATCCATTTGTCATCATCGCCCTCCTCTTCTTTCTCCATTGTAGTACTGAGTTTTTAATGGGACTCTGGTGGGTCATTTATGAGCCAGATCCTCTGCATCTTATCCTCATACCTCCCTTCCATCAGCTACCTCCAGTCATGGGTTCAGTCCTCTAAACTGCCTTTAATCCTAAAAAAAAAAAAAAAAAAAAAAAAAGTGGATTCCAGTACTCTGATATTAATACAGCACTGGAGAGAACAGTCCTATCCTGAAGTAACAGTACAATACTTTATCAACTTGTGCATGTAAAGCATTTTAACGGTGCCAAAGTATAAAGCAGACGTTAGATGAAGTGCATCAGTTTAAATGTTTAAAACCCCCTGATCCAATCTGCTCGAATACCGAGCCAAAGCTCTTTAGCTCTCGCCTCTCGCTTTCAGGCTGATTGTGGTTTCGTTGCAAACCCTACATGAACAATCACAGACGGGTCTCATTTATAAATAATTGCTTGGAGTTCACAGATATTTGGTGTTTTGTATGGGTTGCTCGCAACCGAAAGGATCTATAAAGTGTTTATATAAAGTGTGAGAGGGGCAGAGAAAGCCAAATGCAGAAAGAGGAGCTTGAATTTCAACCCAAATGAGCGTTTGAGGAGACGCTGATAACATTTTGGTTTAACTGTAATTTTGTTTAATTAATGAGCAGAAAACCTATTGCCTCTGCCAGCCTTCATTTATCAAAAAAACACATACACACACACACACATAGACACAAGCATGTTAGGACAAGGTGTGAGGCCTGGCTTAAAATTGCTACTGCTATGTCATTTCTCCAATGAGATAATTATTCTGTAAGAATATTTATCACCATTTAGATTTGCAGAGTAAAAAATTTCAAAGATTGATGGTCGCCATATTTATTCAGCCTAAAGCTGTGCCCTGTGTTTTTGGCAGGAAAACAATGTCTCATTATCATTTATTGTTAAGGGAGAAAAAGCAAGAACATTTAGCATGAAGTGAATTTTTACTTCACTTTGAAATGGAAGCAATCCATTTTTTTTAGGTTTCAAAAACAATTCCGATATCCAAATTTAAAAACAGGTATCAGCCTGTGCCAATATATGTCATATTTTTATGTGGTGTTGAACCCAAATGCAGACAGGAGATAGGCAAGATCATGCTGAAGTAGAGTATTTCAAACAAAACAAAGAAATATTTAGAAAACCTGTAGGTGACCCAGAGTAGAGGTGACCAGAGATCACAGTAAGGGAGTCCATATTGGTTAAATACAGATACAAAGACACTTGAAGAGATGCTTAAAGCCAATCAGATCTCAAAATTTCTGTTTTCTAAAGTAGTTTTTATCCCACACTATCGGTAAAAGGAAGTCAACATAAACCTTCTGTTTCTCAAATTGGGGGATTTTTCTCACATTTTGTGTTTTTAACCTTTTATCCTTGAATTTTCTTTTATTTTCATTTATTTATAAAACAAGATACATAAAGCTTTGGTCTCTATGTCACTATGCTTTTTTTTTATTCGCAATTTAGGATGTCTGCAAATTACTGTGCTTTGTTCGGTCATGTTCACACAGTAGGCTAATGCGACTCAAATCCGACTTTTTTTTTTGTTGCCCATATCCGACTATTCCATGGCAGTCTGAACAGTCCAATTCCAATCTTTTCACTCCAAAAAATCTGATTTGTGCCACTTCCATATGTGGTACGAAATCGGATATGTATCCGATTGTTTTCAAAATGTCGGCAGTCAGAATGATCATGTTGCATTTTATCCGACTTTTATGTCATTGATGTGAGACATGCGTCATAATTCTGCACTGGAAGAAGCCAGATACTGTAAATCCAGATGTAAACAATGGCTTAAAATTATAATTATGAACTTATGAAAGAAGTCTGTCAATGAAGCACATCACGTCACAATCTCACCACTCCTGGTCTGACTCCACATCTAAACAGACTTCAGTTGTGCTTTCTTTATAGGAGCTTCCTTTGTCTTGTGACAATACTGTCGAATCCTATTGCTGAGTAAACTTTAAAACTGATCCATAGACGGCGGCATCTATTGCTACTTCTGTAAACAGTGCACTGCTGGGACATTTATGTTCTTCATCCGTGCATGCGGGTTGCTTTGGGGTCTTGAATCATTCACACAGAAGTCTGATTGTGGTTGCATTCAATAACTAGTATGTACAACCACACAAAAAAATTGGATTTAAGCAAAAAATGGGAACTGAGCATCAAGACCTGCTGTGTGAACTTAGCCTAAGCTGACAAACCATTTTCGCTGTGGTGGCGGCTTTAATGCTAACCTCCTTTCTCCTTTCTGGACAATGGTAAGATCAGGATGGCTTGTTCAACATCCTCCATCTTTGAGCAAAATCATCTGCTCTCAGATATTAGTCCACCACAGTACATATTCCTCAGAAATACTGCATTTGTAAACATATGACTGACAACTCAAAACACAAAATCACCTCCATCAGTACAGTTTCAGTGCATTCCTTAAGTTGATACGTCACTGTCATCCAGGTATTATATTAGTGAACCCACACAAATCAAAACCAGGAGAGTTCACTGAGGTCATGAGGGGTTGCTATTGTAGGTCCAAGACAAACAGAGGAGTCTGGGACCCTGCAGTGTGGTCATCACATAACAAGACAGCAGTCGTGTTGTTTTAACGTCTGTTTCACTCCAGTTTAGGGGCCTACCTTTGTATCTACAGTTTGGTTCTTCAGGGCGTCAGTCCATCCAGTATCCAATTAGTGTTGCCTAGGTTATTTGTTGCACAAATACTGCTTGAAACACACAGCTTATTTATATTCTTATGAATATTGTACTTTAAAACACGTCCTAATAACAGGGTGGGGTTTTCAGACTTACATGGCAGCCAGGAATATGAAGGTCAGTAAGGATCTGGATAAAGCCAAGAGCTTCATATTAAGGCTCAATCAACTTCTCAGACTGAATCCACAGAGAATCAGCCACTGAATTTTTAAATCCCTAACTGTCCCGCTCAGAGTTTCCAGCACTAAACTGTCTGCCCTAATTTTTCTAGAAGCACATGAAGCATTTATTAAAATGTTATGAAGAATGTCTGAAGCAGTTAAATAACTGGAGACAGTAAGTACTTTTTGAAAAAAAAAATCAATAAACTCAAGCCCAGGCTGGTTTTTAGCTGTGTTTTGTGCTCAGCATTTCTGCTTATTATTTGTCTGATTTACAAAGCAAATTGCAGTAAAGATATACTGAATACGATCAAGTTCAGGAAGTAGTAGCATTTTGCTATTTTTTGTCTTGCCTCTGAAAATCCGCTAAACAAAGACTACCAATAATACAAAACACAGCTCCGCATATTCTCCCAGACACCAAATAATCTGAACATATTATTTTGGTTCTCCTAACTTTGCACTGGTTACCTGTAGAAAGCAGAATCGGTTTTAACTCTACAAATCACGCAATCAAGCAGCTCAGCGAAAACTGCAAAATTTAATTCCAAATTTTCACTGACTTTGCATTTTGCAAAAAGAAGCCATCTCCAACCAAACACTTGCTTGTTTGCATATTGAACATATTTCAAATGGTCATCAAGAGTAGAGAAACCTTGACCCCTAATCAACACTGTTGGAATCAGCGTTGATTAGACAATCAAACAACGAAGAGAAAAGAAAATAGTCTGTCAAACATAACAGCTGGTGTTGTTTTTCACCCTGCAATTTGGGAAAAGAAAAACAAATTGTATAAGTTTCAACCTCAAGAAGAAGCCATTCCCCTCCAACAGCATTTGATTTATTTCCAAAGGTTCAAAGTGCCGGGAAATGCCCAGATCATATCCTGTTTCTCAGTTTTTCTTTAACTTTAGAGCTTGGCTGGATGTTCACATGACCTGTACTCTGCTTATTTTTGATTTGGCAAAAAGTGCCAAAAGAAATATAAATATTCTGCCTATATGCGCTTCTGACACTCAGGTTTAAGCTCCAGCATCTCGTTGAGCGGCTGAGGAGATGAGTGCTCCTACTCTGCTTCTGTAATTCCAACAGATTCACAAGACTTGGTCCTATATTTTACAATGTAAGCAGCCTAAGCTCTTTTCTGATCATTCTCATTGGTGTCAACTCAGTATTATGGATGGAATTTGTTCATATTATTATTACCTTCCCTATTGATCACTTTTTGTAGTTAAAGATATTGCATACAAAGAGACTAAACAGGAGAAATATGTTTTTTTGGAGTGTAATTCAGACACTATCAGCTAAATATTGCAGAGAAGGAAGAGTTGCTTCAATTTAAAAAGCAAAATTTACTATTTCCTATAGTTTGAAGGGAATTGTGGATCTGATCTTTCTCTGAGAGAAATCTCTGGAAAAGATATGAATAATTAACTACTGTTTAACTACTGAAGGAGAGGGGAGGGAGGCTTGATGGGTGGTCAACATCAAGATCAGCTCTGTGTGCTGAGATCGACAGTGCCGGACCAGACGTTTGTACGTTCACAAAACTTATGCTTACAATCTATTAGCAGCCTGTTTTAAGAGCTTCAACAAAGACCGCTGCACTGATGCCGACATTGCAAACTTCTGGAACCAGTCTTCTGTGACCACAAGCAGTAAGTAAAGCCTTTACTGGTCGATAAATGATCAAATAAAATGTGACAGTAAATACAGAGTTGTATTAAATGAATACAGAATATGAAAAAAAAATAATGAAATGTAAAAGGAAACTAGGGCTGCAACAATGAATCGATAAAAATCGACTATTAAAATAGTTGGCAGCGAATTTCATTATCGATTTGTTGTGTCGCGCGATTAATGCCTCACTCGTCATGTCGCGGGCCGTTTTCTTCACCGGCAGAGCTTTGTCAGTGTTGGCTGACTGAATTTATGTTTTTTTAAAAAAAGAAGAAAAACCTCAACCTACCGAGGGTATTGAACAGAGAAACGAAACACGAACGAAAACACGCGCTTCTACTCTGTCACCGACGCTCACACGCGCTGAGGCAGGTGCGCTCGCACGCGGGTGGACACGCGCTCCTGCCATCACAGACCGCGCACAGAGAAACAGACGCATGGTGGCGAAGGTACAATCAGAACTAGCCTCAGTTCTTCACGCCCTGCTCCTGAGACGCAGCAAAAAAGGTGTTGGACTGGTTTGGATGTCTGAGTGGACCCCCCCACCCCACTAATTTGTTTCTGGACTAAATATAGCAAAAAAGCTGCAAAGTTGTTAACAGCAGGCCGACTGTTGTTAAACGCAGCCCTCTCTCAGACCCTGGTGGTGGGAGGAAAGATCGGTGGATAAGATCAGTTTCACATGTAAGGTTCGACCGATCGTCAGTCACCCAGAGTTAAAGAAATTGCACCCTAAAAGGAAGTCATGAAGTTTTTTTTTCCCAGATTCAACGATTAATTGAAAAAAATAATCGACCTATTAGTCGATTATTAAAATAATCGTTAGTTGCAGCCCTAAAGAAAACTAATTAATAAAACTGGATTGGAAATCAAATAGAAAATTAAATAATAGTGAGAATGTTAAATTTATACTGTTGAAAATGATAAATATTAATTTATGTCACAGTGTTAAAGCAAATAAGTTGGGAAAGTAATGTTTTTCGGATGCAATATTTGGTACATTGATTACTCTATTAAAGCCATTTATTTATTTCTACATTTATTATCAGTTTTGGCAGAATCAGTCCTCCACAGCATAAGACAAACATAAATAATGATAAATTCTTTAAATTATAACTTGTTTTCTGTGAAACATTTGTTCAGTTTGAGAAAACAAAAAAATCAAAACAAAAACCAAAGACTCTGACAAAATCCTGTCTCTTTTTCGTGAACCAAATATATTAACATATTGTAACCTGGTAACTGTCACGATGGCACCGGTGTCCTCATGGACCCGTTGACTTCAATGTCTTTTCGGAGTGACGGTTAAAGGGTTCATTTAACTTCAAGCGTGGAAACCCCATACTATGTAGATTTAGCCATATCATTGTGTATTAAATTTTAGTATAAAACGTAATATGAAAAATTAAGTACACCTTGAACATACGAGATATAAAATATGTAAAACAATAGAATTGAAAGTGTGTGTACTTTTTTTTCCTCATTACTGTGTAAAGTGTTTCCAGTCTGAACCAACGGTGCTGACAGCTGCATTATAATTTATAATTCTGCCTCTTTCAGAATTGTCATCACAGGTAGCGTTGGTTTAATCTGTCAGTAAAATCATAACAGTAGCTGTTAGAAAAGTGCTGATTTAAAAAACAAAGCCCAGTGAGCTGTTGATGAAAACCCCTATCAACTCCTTTTTGGTTTGCTGATTTTTTTTTTAAGTATTGCAGGAAGCTCCTGGTCCTTTGGGTTTATTTTTCTGAGAATCCAATAGTGTAAAAAAAAAAAAAAGGAAAGAATATTCATGTATCCGATGGTCTGTAGACGATGGCGAAAATAAAATATTTCCCCCAGCCACCAATAAGTTTTTTCCCCATTTGTCTCTCTCTCCTGTGCGGTGGACGAGCTAGGCAGGGAGCTGATATATAAAATGGGCGTCATGGACTGAGTCTGTAATCTGTTAGTGAGTCCAGCTGGCTCACTGCAGAGGAGAGGGGAAAGATAATGCCTTTTCCATCCCAGAAGTGCACATGAATGCCTTTCCTCTTTGTATCAAAAATAAATCTTGATGTTAGCGGCAGTGCCTTGCAAATATATTAATAGACTTTTAACACTTTGTCACATTATAACTTTAATCTTCTGTGGGTTTTACTAAGATTTGTACGGGATGGACCAAAACATAGAAGTGTATAATTGTGAAGAGGACAAAAAGGATGCACGTTTGTGTGCACTGCATTTACCCCTAAATAAAATGCAGAGCAACCAGCTGATCTACAGAACTGATCTACAGAGCCATTCAGCAAATCAGAATATTCTTGAAAAGTTAATTCATTTCAGTGACTCACTTCATTAAGTAAAACACATTATTTGGATTAATTACATAGACTGATGTTTTCAAGCCTTTATTTCTGCTGATAATGAATTTCTGCTTCCACCTACTGAAAAAACTACATTTAAGATGAGAATATGACATCAAACCAATTTAAAAAACATGTATTTAAGATAGAAATGCAGGTTTTATGAAAAGTATGTTTAAAACCTGCTGAAGTATTATTTTCACAAGGTACATTTTTTAGACAAACAAGGCTCATCAGAACAAATATCCAAATTGATTGAATATGACTGATATTAAGCTAAAATAAATGTTGAAAAATGGTAGTGGATGCATCATGCTGTGGGACTACATATCTTCAGAAGGCACGGGGATACTGGTTATGACGGCAAAAATAGACACTGGTGATGCTAAGGCACCTGCCCTTTTTCCTCTGGACAAAAGTGCCCTTTTGAATTTTTTTTTAACGGTGTAGTGTGTGGCCTGTAATAAATCTCAAATTCCTAAGGCAGCCAGTAGTTCCAAGTACCACACAAGGTGGCCTTTTTAAAAAAAAAAAAAATCTTTAGTACCTGTCCTCTAAAATGTCTGTGCGTGCCACTAAAGGTTGGTATTGTTGGGAATGTGCATGGTGCTACATACAAGGCAATAATGGAATTAAAGCTGTTAATGGCTATTTGGTCTGTTATATAAAGTACAACTATATTACATTCAAGCAAGAGATATGAATATTTTCAAGGCCCTGTACATGTAAATACATGCTGCAAAAACCACAAAAGGACAAAAATTAAATACAGCGACAGTAATCAGAAACAGTATGTCAGTGTAGAAAAACACAAATAATCAAGGTGTGAGGGGAAATATATGTTTCTTTACTAAATCATCTTCATCATTTGGTGGTCATTTTAAAATTCTATCAACATGAAGCAATTATTTTTGATTGTTTCCACCTTAAATCTGATTTGCGGTCATAGGAAATGAGGTTCGTACTTCTGCAGCAGCACATGTTCTCCTCATTTAACAGCATGATCTGCACGGTAAAATGGAAAGGGCTTACATGGCTTGTAATGAGAAGAGACAAAACAGATGCACTTATTTTCCTCTTCACATGCAGGACTTAATATGACCTCATGAGGGTAGTAAAGCACCATGCTCAAGTCAGGCAACAGGAGAAGCGCCCTTAGCATGTCTTTACTGGAACAAGGTAATTAGAAGCAGTAAATGATAAAAAACAGAGCATTAACACCATGTGCTCTCCATTTCTGTTCTTTGTAACCGCAGCCGAGGCTTGAGCAACAACTGTTGTGGTTCATCATGTTCTAGGAAAACATGGCTCAAGAGAGACATTAGGTCGGCTGCTTCAGAAGTTGCTTTAACTTCTTACCTTTGTCAACTTTCAGACTTGCAAAACTCACAGCATGCTCACCAATTTCTCTAACTTTGCCCTAAGTAGCTAAAAAGTTGTGAAGGAAAGATGATGTGAGAGTCAGCCAGTAGCACAGAGATAAGATCAACCGGCCCACTCACTGTTCACACACACACCGGCACATATTGCATTTGGGTTTAAAGCATTTTTTAAATATTCTTTTCCACATTTTATCCTGTTTCAACAACATAGTTTAATGTATTTTCAGGGGGGATTTGATATGACAGGCCAACACACAGTAGTGCATAATTGTGAAGTGGAAGGAAAATTATGTCATTATTTTTTTGTATTACATTTGTATTCAGCACCCCTGAGTCATTGCTTTGTAGAACCCCACTTTTCAGCATTTACATCTGCAAGCCATTTGGGAAATTTTTCAACCACCTTCGCACATCTAGAAACTGAAACTTTCGCACATTCTTTGCAAAATAGGTCAAGATAAGTCAGATTGGGTCTCCATTCGTGGTGTTAGTTTCAACCGTCTTACCTCTGACCAGCTTATCTGTCCGTGCTGAAGAAAAGCCATCTGGCAGCAGAGTGCTGCCGTGTTTCACAGAGACAGTGGTATGTTCAGGATGATACTGGGGCGCAATGTTCGTTTTCCCCCAACACAAAGTGCTTTGCTTGTAGGCCAAAAAGTTCAGTTTGGTCCGATCTGACCAGATGAGCTTGTTCCAAGTGCTTGCTGTGTAACCTTCATGATTTCTGCTCCAGAAATCTGCTCCATAAAGGCCAGATTTGTGGAGTTCATGACTAACATTCCAGATGATTAATTATCCAGAGTTTTCAAGCAGAAACATAAAGGATGTCTGCCATGGCTTGGATTATTGTTTTATAAGCTAACTCTCTATTTTAAACTTGTCCAGAACTTTCTTCCTGACCTGTCTGCCAAGTTCTTTGATCTTCATGATGCTGTTTCTTCTCTAATGTTCTCTAACAAACCTTTGAAGCCTTTATAGAACAGCTGGGTTCAAACTGAGATTCAGTTACACATGTAGCTAAGTTTACCAATTAGGCTCCCTCAGATATCAATAAAATTCTTTATTTTATTAAAGGGTTCAGTGTAAAGGGGGTTGAAAACCAATGCATACCACACTTCTTAGCTATGCACTACTTTTTTTTGGGCTATCACATAAAATCTAAATAAAACATGTTGTGGTTGTTGCTTAAATGTGAGAAAATGTGAAAAAGCTAAAGGGGTGTGAAAACTTTTGCACTTTTTCTGTTGAGTTCTAAGGAGAAATTCAGCCACACACTCATCCACAACATTACCCGGGAATAGCACAAAGCAAGCTTGAGTGTTAAAGGGGAAGAAAGTTGAAGTCTGCTCCATATGTAGAAAACAGATGTGGGACACTCAATAAAAAGCTTCATATCATGATGAAATAAACTCAACATAGCTTGAGTTCTTTCTCCTAGGAGGTTATGAAAAATGTATGCGTGTCATCACTTTGGGTTATCTTCAGGTAAAAACCTTTCAGAAGTCCAATACTTTTATCTATATTTATTTATTTGCTTTACAAAAGCAGATAACTTATAACTATATAACGGTACATACTGTATGTAACCTCTGTAATACTCTAATTTCCACTGCCTATCTCAGTCCTCCTGTCCCACTCCCACGGCCAACATCAGGACCTTCTCTCGTTGGTTTCTACAGATGACCTCAGGGATTATCAGCAAGCAGCGCTTGCTGCTTGTTAATGATGACATCATGAAGCCACTGCGGGAATGTTGAAGTTGGCTGAGGATAAAGGGCCTTTAGCCAAACACTAAAATCATGTTGTTAACCCTCAAATTGGCAATATAAACAAGATTACTGTCTTTGGAGGAAGTCAGTTGACTGAAACTTTGGCTGTCATGTTGCAAGCTGTTCCAGCAGTCTGGGTTTTCTGTGGGTGGGAAAACAACAATGGGCAGAAATATTAGTTAAAAGGAAAAAAACATGTCTGAGGAAAGAGAAGCATGCAACGTGATACTACGGGCATGGAAGTAGCATTAACAAAAATCAAAAATAAAGAGGTTGTCTTTACCTTCATAGAGCGGTTTCTTCCAATTAACTAGTAAAGTATATCACATAATTACAACTACAAGTGCAACAAATAGTAATACTGCATCATCAACACAGATATCTGTATGTACAACTCAGTTGTGATTGTTATTGCAACATTTCAAGCAGAAACATAAAGGATGTCTGCCATGGCTGAGTCTATTGTTACATATTTGGGATAAACAGCGACTATGTGCAAATTGATGCAGCAGCAGTCATTTAACATAAATCAAATCATAGCCGTAAGAAAGCAATATGATCCATACTTAATATTTGAAGTGCTTAAAGGTAAACAAAAGGAAAACCTGGTCCTGAGATGCTTCAATGACCAGACTGCCAAGATTTACATGATTAACTGATGAAAAGGAATAATAATGGAGAACACTGAAATTCCCATTATTGTCTCAATTATCTATTTACATGTTCATTAATTTTTTTTAAAGCAATTTGATAGTATTGCCTTCTGTTAGTTCATTAACACTTAAATTGGCAACTTTCTATGTTGGTGAAACGAAACACATCATAGTTGTTTATTTCTTTCACAATACATGGTGACAATATGTTGATTCATGCAAAATGAACATTAGTAATCTTAATCATCATAACGGAGTTGGATTTTACAAAAATGGTCTAAAGAAAATTTGTTTCAAGTAGAATGTTGCATATGATAGTGCATAAAAAGCGTGGCTAAGGAGATTTTGCATTCAAAATAGCATGGAACAAATCCCAATAGTCAAATACAGGGCAGTCTGTATTTTAATGGATAGTGGTAACCCTGTTAGCTTAGCATAAGTGTAAATTTTGTAAAAGTAAAAATATTGATAATATAAGATAATAGAAAAGTATTTAAAGTGTAGTAAACTCTGTACTGCTGTCAGGCTAGCTGTTTTTACAGCTTGGTAGGCTAAGCTAATAGCCTCATGGCAGCATCCTTTTATTATAAGCTATAGTTTAGTAGACTACATCACAGCTCCTACCGTATGCAATCCTTTAAAAACCAACTCTTCCAAAAACCTGAAGTTAAATTAAAGGACTGCTAACAAGTTTTGGCTAGAATGTTTTGAGGGGTTTTTATTGCCTGAACGTATAAATATTCATATTCATGTAAAAGGGGTGTCATGATATTCTTAGCTGACAGTGCTGGATATTCCCCAGCTGGTAACTGGCAATGAAGGAAACTGTAAAATTCCAGGATTAAGATCTTGCTGACATTTCTAAAAAATGAGAAAGTAAGCAGGACTGCATGGTGGCGCATCAGTTGGTAGCACTGTTGCCTTGCAGCAAGAAGGCTCTGGATTTGAATCCTGCCCAGGGGCTCTTTCTGCATGGAGTTTGCATGTTCTCCCAGTGCATGTATGGGTTCTCTCCAGGTACTCTGGCTTCCTCCCACATCCTTTCAACCACATTTTCCCAAAAACATGACTGTTAGGTTAATTGGTCTCTCTAAATTGTCCTTACGATGGAGAAAGTAAACACCTGACATACAGAAAATTATATTGTCGTTTTATATTATATGCTCGGCTCCTTTTGTTAAAACACTAAAGTTTGTTCCTTATAAAGTATTTTTGCTACATTACAGCTTGTCGAGGATGGCAGTCTGTGTCCAGTAAACAAAGGTGGGGAAACCCCTGCTAAGCTAATAGCTACTGTTGATCAGCTGTTTGCCTGAGTCAGCATGTGATCTCCCTCCTAGCAGATGAATCAGAATGAATCTGAACTCAGCACCTTCCCCCTCATCTCAAACCAACCCCTCCAGCCTCCCCAGGTGTGTGTGGACAGGGAAGAAGAGCATCGCAGCTGCAGTGTTCCTGACATCAGCAATGCAGCTTTTGGAAGACGTCTCTAATTAGTTTCGAGCACCCTGTCATCACATGCTTTTGTCAATCCTCAAACATCTGACTCACACAGACTCAAAAAGGGGACTCCCATCTTTCACAGGTTCACAGGTGTGCCGGCATATCGAAATGTCACAGAATACTTTTGGGAAATAAGAGAAGACATCTATTTTTTTTAAATTTCCATGTGGTACACACATTTTTGAATAAAAAAAAAAAAAAAGCACATGTATACGTGGGTTTGGAGCATTTCATTGAAAAAAGCCACGTGAAACCCATGTTTTCACATGAGTGTGATATATTTCCACATGAAATATTTCCACATTTGAGATACGTATATCACATTTTCATATGTGATCACAAGTTGAATAGAACATGAAACACATGAACATAACACTTGATCACATGTGGAAAATGTGACCCGCATAAGATCACATTCAAAATTCATAAGATTTTTCTGTAAAGGGATTTAGTTGTCGGCCGCAGTATCTCAACCAGTGCCCTCCTCCAGTATATTATCACACCCAAGCAGAACACCAGACCAGGTGTAGCTTCCATGAAGACAAAAAAACAGAGAGAAATCATAAAGTCAATAGTTGAAATAACAGCAAAGAATCTAAATTGGAGAGTAGTAGAAGAAAGTAGCAGAGTGAGGAACAGTGGTCAGTTTGTCCTCCAGCAGCCTAAGCCGACAGCTGCATAACTACAGAGATAGCTCAGGATAATCTAACCCTTAGAATGAGGCATTAGAGGCGTAGAACCAAGGAAAACCGTCTTTCTGGACTGCATAAATACATTTCAGTATTAAAGCATAGGAAAGTCACATTTGCTAAGAATGACAGCTGAATAATTTTCATTTCAAATCAATACTATTTGACTACAAGCAAGAAATACCTGGAGGAATTCACATGAGATTATTCACATTCACTTTAAATTTATGTGAAATACACACATAAACATAAATTCTCTGTTACAAAGCTTTTATTCTATTTGGTCTTTTCAGAGTGAATCTTATTGATAAGAGTACACAAGTTTACTCTTATTGACTCCGTTTGTCAGACCCTGTGATAAACCTTTTTGTCATTTTTATCAGTTGTGTATTTGGCTTTTCACCTCCTGCAAAGCTGCAAGGTTGCTTTGAAAAAATAGTCACATGATTTGATTTTATCATCATGGGCTAGATTTTCTAAAGCCTGGAATAAAGCCGTGAAGAAATATTTTTTCTTTACACCATGTTCTGAAAAAATATTAAAAAAAAAAAACTCCCATTTTTCAGCAGAATGGGATCGAGAATTTTGAGTGTGTGCATTTTAAGGTGCCGTCTCAGCTAATATCTAACTGAAACACCATCAAACATCAACTTCGCCCACTTGCTTTTCACTGTGTCTCAACTCGTTGGCATGTCTGCTGCATCCGTCCCAGCTGGGACTACAAAAACAGCATTAGCATACGTGGGAGGGGATTTTTTTTTTCCTGATTACTCAGAATCAGATAGCACCCAGTTAGCTGTGACATAATGCTGTTTATATTGGCTTGGAACTGAGTCCTGTACAGATGTCATGTTCTTCCATCTGGAATATGTGCATGTCTGAGTGCAGAGCATGAAGACTGAGGGTGAGGATATTGAGTATAAACAATGACTGGGACACTGCTGGTCATAGTGTTGTTGTAATGGGGCCATTTTAGCCAAACAGTTTGAGTGAATAAGCAGTTAACTGTGGAAGATTGAAATAAGGTTTGCACAGCAATCTAAAACAAGCATGGGGAAATTTTTTTTTTCTAGGGTTCCTGCTGTCAAATATCGAAAAATTAATTTCTATTACCAGAGTTTATTCTGTTTTCTATTGTTAATGTCAGAAATTAGGGCTGGGCAATATGAGGAAAATCAAATATCCCAATATTTTATTTGCTGCATCATAATACACGATATATATCATGATATTTTTAAATAACCTCCAATGTTATTTTAAACTACATAGCTTGTTAAATGAATTAAATGAATATAAATGAATTAATGAATATTTTACATCTTTGGCTGGTTTTTAAAACGATGATCTGTGGCCATCCGTCTATTTACAGATAACAATCCACACACCTGACTACTTGGTGCAGATGCGCAGACATTTCAACTTTACACAGAGTGCATCGTGAAGGTAACTAAATCAATCATAATAATAAAAAAATCCTATCTGAGTATCAACTCTGACCTGGACTCTGAACTAAATGCATCTCGCCATCTGGGAGCTGAGCGTGTTGAAGAGTTATGGAGGTTTTGGAGCTCATCTGATGCAGAAGGAGTTCAGTTGCCGTCTCATTCACTCGCTCACCTGAATATGATGAACTCTGAAAACTGACTGAACTGTCACCATACATTTTCCAATTTTGAAGTGTAAATACGCATTGGAGCGTGTCGGGCAGAACATTTTCAGGTTGGGAGGAGGGGGGGGATTAGTGATGCATTCGTAGCGTGTTGGATAAACAACACTCAGTGAACACAGTGAATTTGATGCAGAAAGCTTGTTATTTGAATAACAATTTATACTCGATGGTTGCAAGAGAGCCATTTTAACCATACCGTATACTCAATACATCGCCCAGCCCTATCAGAAATGCCATGTAAAATTTGGCAAAATACATGATCCATTCGTATTACTCCATTCATCAGTCAATGTCTCTCAGTCTCTTGTCCATCTATTCATCCATCCATCCATCCATCCATCCGATAATCAACCCATCCATCAATCAAACTGTCTGTTGGTCAGTCATCTGTTTGTCATACTATCCATCAATCTGTCCATCTGCTAATTCATCTGCCCATCCATCCATCCATCCATCCATCCATCTGTTCTCTAGTCATCTATCTGTCAGTCAACTGTTCTGCAATCCTTCCATCAATCCCTCCATTTGTCTGTCCATCAGTCCTATTTGTCAAACCATTCATGAATCTGTTCATCCGCTGGCTCACTGTCCCCTCCTTCATCAATTCAACTGTCATTCCATTTAACTCCTTTCCATCTGTCTGCCTATTAGTCGTTTGTCCATCCATCCATCCATCCATCAATCAACCCATCCATCAACCAAACTGTCCCTTGTTCTGTCATGTTTGTCAAGCCATCCATAAATCCCCCCATTTGTCAGTTAATCCATCCATCAGTCCAACTGTCCGCCCATTTGTCTGTCTATTCATCTGCCAATCATCCTTCCTTAAATCTGCCAATCATCCATCAATTCATCCAAGTGTTCACAAATCCAGCCATTTTTCAGTCTGTCCCTTTTTACACCTGTCTATCCCTCTTTAGAATTTGAAGTTTTTCTAGATGTTATATTCAAGGCCTGATCTATGGAAATATCTAAAATTCACAGTGAATTTTTAAACAAAACCTAAATAGCACTCAAAAATTTCTCTTTGGAAATTAGAGTCTTGAAAAATAAGGAATTTCTACTTTTTGCTGAACTTGAGGAAAAGTTAAAAAACCATCACCTTCTATCACCTTTGACTATTCTGTTACCTTCCTTTCTGAATATTTACCTTCCTGCACTGGTTCAGCTTCATGCAGGCCAGCTGAAACCTGGGCAGCCTAGAAGTTCGATAGCATCACTGAAGTTACGGATCAAGAGCTGGTCTGGGCTGCTTACGCAAAGCCGTAACAAGGTCCATTTAGACCAACAGAATGAACTAAATTCTCAAAAGTAATTTTCTATTTATGTGTAATTAGACTCAATTTCTTTACATGCCTTAATGGGTTTATGGATTTGAGTCAAATTTTTAAATTTCCACATGCTTGGTGTAGCTCGGTGGGACACATACAGCTAGAGCACCGGGATGAAAGGGTCATGGTACATTCTGCAGAAATATACTTCATTTCTTTTTAAAACATATTTATTGAAATTAAATCCTGTATGGATAAGTGGGTACAGACGATGGATGGATGGATATTGAAAATTAACGACCAAGAACAAAGGCATTATCAAATTAATACAGCCAATGGGTCAACACCTAAAGGGAATCAAAAATCACCACTACATCTGACATTACTGCCTAAACATGTTTTCTCTGGACACAGAGAGAGAGAGCAATCTGCAGCTAAAGTAAATGTAGCATAACTGCCTAAAAGAATAACTACGGAAGTTCATCTCAATTGCAATGGAAGCAAGGAAAGCGCACCACATCTGGATCCAAGCCCACATGCTCCATGAATGTTATTAAAATGAACAACAGTGAGAGTGAGTGTCAATTTCCTTCCTCATATTTTCTAGCACTAGGATATACATCTGAAATATATGGAGTACAAAGAACAGAATCTCTCTAAATACATGTGGTGTATGACTTTTGCTTTAAGACAAACTCAAAGGAGGAGTTCTTACTGGGCCCTTGTGTCAGGCCCTGGCTACTGCAGTTTAATGCAGGTCACAAGTGGCTACGTGTTGGACCAAGCAGTTCCAGATGGATGTCAGAAGGACATTTTCACAGCTTAGTCAACACAGCAGCAGGAGTAATGGAAATAGAGGGAGTGGGAGTAACATTAAACTCCATCATGTGAAACTGTCTACCTGCTTGCTTGGGGTCTGTTTAATGGAGGTGCGCAATTCTACATATTTTGGTATCGATCCAACACAAAGTAAATACAGCACCAGTATTGCCGATTCCAATATTTTTTATTATTTAAGCTTCATTTATCATTAAACTTCTGACATTTAAGTGTTTTTGTGGTTTTACCTTTGAATTATTTGGTAAACAGCGAGAACAGAATTTGAACAAAGTTTATAGGTGTCTAAAATATATTTTAATACTCAGTTCAGTTTATTTATATAGTATTGATATTATTGATATTTTGGAATGATCTGCCCACTTCTACTGTTTAATTGAACTTTGTCACATTAAAACCACAAACTTGAATGTATTTTATTGGTATTTTATGGAGTAGACCAAAACATATGGCCCATAACTGATAAAGATGAATAGTTTTTATTTGTTCTCCTTTTCATTACCTGAAAAGTTTGGACTACATTTGTATTCAGCCTCTCTGAGTTAATAGTTTAAAGAACCACCTTTGGCTGCAGTTACAGCTGAATGTTTTAAGGTTATGCCTTTAGCAGCTTTGCACATCTGAAGAAATTTTTTCAAAACAGCTCCAGCTCAGTCAGATTTGATGGAGAGCATTCGTGAACATCAATTTTCAAGTCTTACAACAGATTCTCAGTTGGACATAGATTTATACTTTGATTGGGCCTTTGTAATACATGAACATCCTTTGATCTAAGCCATTCCATTATAGTTGACTATGTTTTGGGTTGCAGTCCTCCTGGAAGGTAAATCTCTGCCCTGGACTTAAGCCTTTTACAACATGCTATCTTCCAGGACTGCACAGTATTAAGCTCCATTAATCTCCCAATCAACTTAGATCAGATTTCCTGTCAACAAAGCATCCCTGCAATGATGCAAGGCGGTGGCAGTATCATGATTTTTTCACATTGATCTGGAGTTTTAGTTTTTCTCCACGTCTGATATGCACTATGCATATCAGACTGTTTTGTTCTCATCTGACCAGAGGACCTTCTTCTACATGTTTGTTGTGTCTTCTGTATGATTTAAGCCAAATAACTCTCTTTATGACTTTCTTTCAAAGATGGCATTCATCAATTACAACAGGGGCTAGTCTTGGGTCTATTTCCTATTTTGTTTTTTGTTTTTTGTTTTTTTTGTATACCAAAGATGTAAAAGATTGAGAATTTTTGAAACTGCTAAAATCTTCTATCATACCAGTACTTTGAAATGTGTTTTAATGAGACAGAAACTGTGTTTTTACAAACAAAGAAAAGGGAAACATAATTTAGTGGACTTCAACCTGGGAAAATAGCTTCTCTTTTTGTAACCATAACAGCAATGAATTGTGCTGTACAGGATAATCAACGAGTTCTAGAGTACAGCCTAACCTGTAATTAGAAGGGAAATTAGTAATAGGTAGCAATTTGGGTCAGCATACAGCCAGAGCTTTGACAGTGGTTGCTTCATTCATACATTTTCTTACAAATAGTTGGAGAGCTACAGGGGAAAAAAACTGGCAGGAATTTTCAACCTAATAGTTCCCATTCATTATAGTGGAGCAGGTATTTACATTGCAGTTATTACACACATTGTGATGTTCATCTGAAATCTAATTCAGTTAGCAGTGTGACTACACAGACAGACTAAAGTTGCAGTGCTATTCCTGCATCCCTTTCACTTCCCAAAAAGTTACGTAAAGCATGTTCAGTAATAATGTCTTTGTTGAGTTCTGGAACAAAGCAGCTTAATTACTCTTGTTGCATCAAGCATTGTACTCTGACGCTCACAACGCTGAAGCCATTTTGTCTCCTGAGAGTCAATTGCCCAGAACTGAGACGGTTTCTGCACATTCTGAGTCTCCTAACAGATCTTTGAAACACCATGTTGCTGAATCACAAACATGTGCACACGTCCAGGTCATCCACTGATGGTAACTCAACTGGCTGCTTCCCAAGCGCCTGCTACTGCTCCAAAAACTTCTGGTTAGTTAGAAAAAGAGGCAGGTTGCACCAGCACAGAATAATCTGGGAGAACAATGCAATGGCTGATATGGGCGTGAATGTCAAAAACTGGGTGCACAGGTTTGAATTTATTCAAGATTTCTCAAAATTAAACATAAAAGCAGAATAAACCTTTATTGCCAAAAGTGTTTGCTTGTCTGCCTTCATAAACGGATTATTTGAAGCATCATCCCATTTTTACTCTATAGATTAAAGTTATGATAAGATGTATATGTTGTCGGGCCACCCTTTGCAAAACAGCTTAAACTCTTTTACAAGGTTTAGAAGTTTGTATGCATAATTAGTCCATGAGGCAGACACACTGTCTACTTTTAAGACGAGGCTTAAAACTTTCTTTTATGATAAATCTTATAGTTAGAGTGGCTTAGGTTATCCTGAGAAGGGACGGACCAAGGGGGTGGCCAATCATTGGCACACCTTTGGAACAAGCAGTTCCCCTCCAAAACAGGTGGTGGCAGCAGTGATAATATCAAAATACTCCTGTATTTATTAACATAGCAAGGTCGTCAAGAAAATATTTTCTGTATTTAGTGAATTATTTTGAACATATAGATGTGCTCCGAAGAGGCTCTGGCGCCGATCAGTTGTTGGCAACCCCTGAGTGAGCAATGGTCCAAGCCTGGCCACCCCTATGAACATTTTCTGGCTATGCCACTGATCCCGAGCTATCTCTGTTGTTATGTTGCCACAGGCTTAGACTGCTGGAGGATATACTCACTCTGATATATTCTCCTACTACTCTCCAATTTTGAATTATCTGCCCTTATTTCAACTTTTAACTTTATATTCTCTCTCTGTTTTTACTCTTCATAGAAGCTACATCTGGTCTGGAGTTCCATTTAGCTGTGACACATTACTGTCGCTACATGCGTGCTCAGTATGAGGGATTGCTGCAAAGTCAACAACACAATCTAAGTGATTGTCCACTGTCCCCACATGTTCATCCAGGAGGAGTAAATGCTGCAAGTCAATAACTAAATACAATCTACTGGGTTTCCTCAGACAGAAAACTTTTTAACTATTTTTAATAATAAGTCGAACTTAATTCTTTGTTTGATAAACAAGATCAATTAGAATGTATGTATGACTGGATTGAATTGACTATTTTTGTAAAGTGCTTTGAGATGACATGTTGTGAATTGGCACTATATAAATAAACTGAGTTAAACTGGATTGTTTATGGGACTATTTCACTGTTTTAACTGAAGTGAATTTGAGAGGTCAGACATTGATGTTGGACAAGAAGGCATATCAGTTTCATCCCTAATGCAGATGTTCTGTTGAGGCCACACCAAACTATTTCATCCATGTTTTTATGGACCTTATTTTGAGTGTTGGTCTGCAGTCATGTTGGAACAGGAATGGGCAAACTGTTGCCCAAATGTCAAGAGCAGGGGATTATTCAAAATGTCTTGGTTGCTGAAACATCAAGGGTTCCTTTTACTGGAGCAAAGGGGCCAAGTGCAAATACTGAAAAAAAACACAGACTTCCAAAATATTTCCTTCAGCACCAAACTTTACTTGCCTCATTGCAGAGTTTAGAGTTCTAATTGCCAAACTCAGACAGGGAGGCATGATTTGTCACTCCAGAGAACACAACTCTGCTGCTTTAGGGTCTGGATCTGGATCTGACGCTTTGCATTAGCCTCTGTGATGGACGGCTTGCATGCAGCTGCTTGCGAATGAAAACGTATTTGATGAAACTCTGTACATACAGTTTGGAGGTTTCTAGCTGTTTACTCTGCATAAAGTTGGTGATCTCTACATACTATGCGCCACAGCATTCACTGACCCTGTAGAATTTTTAGTAACAATGAAATTTCACGACGCGATTTTTTACATGGGGTGTCATCCTATCCCCAGGTGGCTCTGAATTCAAAGAGCTAATCAGAGCAATCCACTGTTTTACAGATGTTTGTTGAAGCACTATGCATGCTTACGTGCTAGAATTCTTACACCTTTAGCCTTGGAATTGATTGGAATATCTGAATACAATCCTGTGCATGGCTGGGTGAAGGCTTTTGGCAAAATAGTGTACATGCACTCCTAGTAATATTTGGCTAGCTAGATGCACCTTGACCACTTTTCTTGGCAGGATTGGGAACGCTCATAATTCAGTTGGTTTCCCAGCACAGACCCAACCTTTTTACCACAGCAAACAAATTTTCAAAGCTAAATGTCAGCCTGGTCATTCATCTCCAAAGCAGTTCTGATGTGTTTTTGGGATCATTGTTCCATTGAAACAGCTGTTTTCAAGTTTCAAGCTTGTAACTGTTGAGATCAGGTGAACTTGAAGAATTTGAAGTTAGTCCTTGATTGTGATGACATCCACTCTTTTGAATCCTCCAATACCACTGGCTAAAAAAATCTCACAGAATAATGCTATCACCATCTTGTTTCACGACTGGCACATTTTTCTTAGGTTTGAAAACCTCAGCTTCACTTCTCTTTGTCGTTCTTGACAATAAAAGTGTTCAAGTTTGGATTGCAGATGCTTTCTAGGCCCCAGTCACAATGGTGTTCCAGTGTCTGCCATTTTATGACAGGTTTGATCATTGATGGTTCTGGGTTGATTCAGAACATCCTAACAAATACTAATTTGTCTGAGTTTGAGGGTAAGTACAGATGCCTCCAAATACCTTGGGCTTACGTTGATTTACATTTACCCTTTTTGGATTTTCCTTATAATTTCCCACTGGTCTGAGTATTGAGAAACTAGTGAGCTGTGTGTAACAAATCTTCTTTATGATGGCAAGTAGAAATTACCAGCTGTAGTTAATTACAATCACTCACAAAATAGGTAATAGACCTTGGTCATGTAAAGTTAAAATATATTCTTTAACACCACTCATTAAAAGCTTTAGGTAATAGTTTGAAAATGTTGAACTTATGTAAATTAGAGCCAATCCATAATGAGTTTAATCCATTTCCTATTGTTCAGATAATTGAAATTGTGTATACAGTGTACCCTGGCCTATTCAGTATTCACAGATTCATTTATTGGTGGATTTCTTGTTCGAATGTAAATTATTTGCTGCAAACTGCCAGTTTGCCTTTTTTGTGTGGCATATCTAAATCAAATGCAACTTGGGAAGCTGAAATACGTAGTTACAATGCTTGTTGACCTGCCTACTGGCTGACATTTGTAAAACAGCCAATCCTGCAGCTCCATTTATTTTCCTTGGTGCTGATTGGCTGTGCCCCCAGGAGCAGAGATGAGGAAGACTGCAGATGTTAGCTTCTGAGGTAGTGCTAAGATTGTTTCCACTGTGTACTGATGCATATTAAGGTATATATTAAGGTATATTTGGTATTTGAATTAAGCCAAAATTCCAATTAAAATAGGCAGTTATAAGTATTTTTAGAGGGGGTCTCAAGTGTTTATGGATTTTAGCTATCTGCAGGCGGCTGTGCTTCCACATCCCTGCGAATATCAGAGGCCAGTTGTTATTGATGCAGCATTCATCCTCATGATGAGCACCTGCAAAAGCTGCAGACTTTTGATCTAATTGATTTCTAGAAACAATGAAACTATAATAGTTTGGGCCTTTTTAATTGCTAATTTATTGGAGATCACTTTACCTACTGTGAACCCACAAATTGACTCTGAACAATCGATCTTGATGGCAGTTTGCTTTTACACCACAATACACCACATGGTCCACTTTCTTAGCAATTTTATAAGGTGTTTCATGTGTTAAAAGACTTGTTAAAGTAACTTTCTATATTAAAGACAGAAAAATCCAGAGCTGTCTACAGTTAACTACAGAGAGATCAGGAGATACCTCCAGATGAAATTGCATTCTTTGAGCACTTTACTGATTATTACCACTACTTTACCCTTTTTTGGACCCAATTTCTGGGGTTTGTATGGAAAGTTCCCTTTAATTGTTGGGAATTATAAGGAGTAGATGAGATGGAAGGAAGTAAATTACATTTCAGTATGAAAAATAACCCTGTCTAAAGGTCTAAGAGAATCTGTGGGGGAGTTCTCCTCTGAGGGCAAGACTTAAGCAAAAGATCATATGAGGACAGGGAGAAGATAGAGTGCAGAGGATGCTGATGCAACGTCATCTTTGTTTTGTAAAGCCTTAAGTCAGAGATTTGTCTGCAGCTGTTTTAAGTTAAAAACTGAAAGGTACCACAGGACATTTAGTCTGTTACAAAGTCTGAGCAAATAAGCCCAGAAGACAACAATACTTGTTATCCAGTTCCAGATATGGGTAAAAAAACAAAAAAGCTTCACAAAATTGAAATCCTTCTTGGCTTCTTGTTCACTAAAGGAAGGCTGAATTTGTTACACACCACATTCATTCAGACATACAGTATACCTACTGCACGTTTGAGCAAAGATGAGCAAAAAAGAGAGGGAAATTGGCTGTTGACCATATTCAGACTATTTTCAACATGTAAGTTGTAAAGAAGACTTACAGTTTGCTATTCCAAAGCATCAGTGAGGTGTTTCGAAATGTAGTCATAAGAAGCACAAAAGTTCTAAGAAACTACTAGAAACAGTATCTTTTAAGACACCAAACAGACATGTTTTAGGTTTATTCAGGCAGTGAGAGAAAGTGAGATTTAAAGCAAGTAATAGGAAGGCTAAATGAATAAACCTTTAACCTTTTGAGCTTTCAACATGTCTCTCATGAAATCCTGGATTTGAAAATATTGGCAGCCCTTAAGAAAGAGTTAAGGTAAGGGACAACCAGATATAACCTTTTTTAGTAACTCTGTGTGCAGCCATATATAACTGGTGATGGACAAATGCATTCCAGTTACATTACAAGTCAGCAGCTCTACTGACCTTTACAGGTTGAGCCCAACAATCTGAGAGTGGAGACATTTCTTAAAATTTTGGTTTGCCAATGTTTAATAAAGTACAAAGTAAAACTGTAATACAACAAGACTTGGACATTTTTTAGTTAGCTGGCTGTTTTCTTAAACAAAAAAAGTATTGTTCATTGGTGTTGCTCATGCGCTTCAGGTTTAGTTTTGATCTTCCTGTCAATTTTAACTTGAAAGTAAATATTTTGGAGTTCCATGTTGTAAAAGAAACAGAAAAGTTCTATCAGGTCAGAATTCCAAGTTTAATTGCCAAAAACTGCTCAACCACCCTGATCTTAAATTCAATATGGTTGCAAAATGTTTAAAACAGACAAATACAGTAACAAACTTATCTTATATGCACTTTGCATCATGGCAATTTGTTCATATACATAGCTCTATTTCACATTTGTAGGTGAACATGTTGCTTTAGAGTTAGAATTTAAAAATAAATACAGTTGTTAGCTTACATTGCTAATAGTAGCTTGCTTGCCTCTAAGTACAGCAGCTAGAATATCCCAGTGGTTAAGAGACCTAAAACAATAACAGCGTTAAGTTGGGTTTGAAACTCAAAAATTAACAGCATGTCCACAAGTATACCCTCATATTCAATAAATTTGACTATTACTGAAAAGTTCACTTATTTCAGTAACTCAGTTCACTAAGTGAAACACAACATAAAGATTATTTCATGCAGAACAATGTTTTCAAGCCTTTATTTCTGTTAATTCTGAAGATTTTCTGCTTACAGCTTATGAAAACATTTAAGATTAGAATATGACATACAGTGGACTGAATGAAAGGTGTGCTTAATACCCACTTAAAGATCATTTCCAAAAGGAAACAGTTCATCTGACAAAAAAGGCCTCATTAGAAAGCATATTCCATTTTTTTTAAAATGTATTTGTATATGTATGGACTGGTTTGGTCCACTGATGTGTTGTTCTTCAGTTCATACTGAGAGTTCTTGAAATGTTCTCCACTTCCATTTTGACTAGTTTCTGTTAGAAAAAACAACCAATGTTTTTATTTTTTATCTCTACATAACAATTAGCTTTATGTTCATCATCTAAATGGATGATTTGAAAGGAAACTGTATTCTGAGTACCACTAAAAGCAAGTGGCACCAGCACCGTACCGCCATTTGAGAACCATGGTTTTAAAACATTCATACGATCTAATCAGTCAAAGCCTTTTATCACCAATATGATCATTCTTTGACAGTAAAGTAAAAAGTGGGTTAGGTGCCAGCAAACAAAAGTTAAATTAGAGAATTTATAGTTTTTTTCTAACAGGGTGATTCCCTTAGAAAAACTTTTCAGGAATCTGACTTCCTCCTGTTATATTTTTGCAGAGCTTTCTTATTAAAGAGATGTTCATTTTCCAAGCCAAGTATGTCTCCACATAAGTGCCACACCTGCCAGTCATTCAGCATGAATTCTGTGGGAAACAGAAAAACTTTACCTACAACAACCGGAGAACTTTTTTTAGAAGCCCTCTTTTCCTGAAGGCCGAGCAACATCCGCACTTCTTGCATGAGATTTTCTTGCCTGCTGTCAAGCTGGTGGTTCATTGAAAGGTGTCGACAGGAGGAGAATGTGAGTTTGTCTCTTCCCTGAAAAGCACTTCAAACTCAGAATTAACATTCAGCTCATTATTTGAAACTGGTAAGAAATAAACATGAAATAAAAACAAGAGCTGAGTTAAGATCCTGCGGAAATGAAAACGTGCAGTTCTCTGTTTATGTGCCCTCTGACTCTCACATTCATGATCTCCAGAGATTCATAATCTCAAATGAGTCTTCACAGTGATGTAAATTAGAGTTCTGAGTGAAGAAAAAGAAACAATTCATTCCATCCCTGAAGCGCCAGAGCTGCATGGATCTAATTAATTTTACACACGAGCACTGGATTAGCATTTCTCTAAAGCTGAATCTGGGCTGGAGTTTTCTTTGTCACTAACAAAAAAAACAATCAGAGTTAGCAGAGTATGTGTTTGTCCTTAAGGGAGGTGTGTGTCTGTGTGTGTCCCTGTAAACGCCCCAGTTACTTAAAACTCGGTGTTGTAGAAGAACCATGACGGGACCCTCAGAGAAGTCCAAGTCCCCACGGAACTGACTTGGCTGTTATCCAGCACACTTATAGAACACCTCAGGGGCCTGATAGGTGAGCGAGCAGGAACACAGAGCCTGTGTTCTGGTGACTGACACGGAAACCCAACTGTATGGAGAAAAACAAGGCCGCTGAACTTAAGCTCCCATATTGTTTCCTATCGTACCGTCAAGTAATATTGGAAACACATCTTAATGTAGATCTAAGCATGAAAAAATTAAGCATATTTAATAGAACATCAAGTCCTGTCAAGCTTTTGAAGTTTGTGTTGCTTTTAATGCACCTGGGCTACTGCTTTTGTATTGTGTGGGTGTGTGGGTGTATTAAGATAAAGGTACTGCCTACATTACTTTTCCTGTAAGATCATAGGACAGGATTTTATTCCCCCCCTTTTAAGGATCAATTGACCATCTGGAGATTAAACTATATGTGTGTTCTTAAGTGGTCAAAACAAATATTAGTTGAACATTCATCGATGGGCATCTGCATGGCGTAGCACGGGATTACGCAATGTTATTATTAAATCATGGCTGTGAAATTTGATCCAATAACAGTGGCACAAATGTACGGTATTTGTTCACTAGCCACTTTATTGGGTACCTAGCTAGGAATATTGCTTGTGTACACAAATAACAAATCAGCCAATCGCATGGCAGAAACTCAAGCAATGCATTTAGCCATCAAGAGGTGATAAAGAACCAGAGTGGGGAAGAAAGGAAATGAGTGACTCTGACCGTGGTATGTTTGTTGCTACTGAGAGCAGAAGCTGTGTTGACAAAAATGCTTTGTTGAGGTCAGAGGTCAGAGAAGAATGGGCAGACTGATCTTAGAAAGGCAACAGTTGCGCAAATATCCACTTGTTAAAACTGGGGATGCACCAATATCAGATTTTTTTTAAAGCCGAGTACAAGTACATAAGTACAAGTACTTACATTTAAGTACTTGCTGATGCCAAGTACTGATACCGGTACTTATAAATGTCAATACACTCCTTACAATTCACTTATAAACTGTTTATTTTTTATTATTTATATATTATTTGTTTATCTATTTTATTACTGAAGGTTTCACAAGTCACACACTTGGTTTAAAATATTCTGCTACGAGTGTAAAATAATCTAGTCCAGTTTTCAAGAGTTCAAGTATTTTAGTTTTTAAACCAAAGCAGAATAAAGATACTCAAGGTAGTGAAAAATCAGGTGGAATCGCCCTTTAGCCACTTCCTGAGTCGGAAGCCAACTTGAGCTTCGTGCAAGGTTGTGTCTGTAATGTGGTGGCGGTTAGAGATCTCATGCCTCGGCTCCAACTCACCGAGAAGACGACAATATCCCAAATTATCAACAAGGGGTAATGGCTGGTCATCAAGAGCCTTAGTGATTTTTATTGAGCGAGCGTTAACTATGTACTCCTTCTCCCGCTTCAGCGTTTTCTGCAAAGTCAGTTGTGGCAGTTTCCCCACTCCATTGACGAAACTGCTTAAATTCGGCGTCATGTTGGATTTTTAAAGATCTTTTATCAAATTACTTGTGTCGAAAGTCCTAAGCTTTTTTCCTCCGTATGACAACTTTGCTGAATTTTGGAGTCGGCCTGGATATATCCCCCCACCACCACCGCTGACATAGCTCCTCCTCTACCCGACTGTCTAAAGGCACGCTGCGGTTAAGTGGTTTGTTCAGCTCGGCTACCGTACGTAATCGCCGTCTTCTTCTTTTCACGTGGCTCGCATTTAGTTTATGGTGCATTCCTGCCGCTTACTGGGTTAGAACATTTATACGCAAACTAATGCTGTCTGTTAGAGAGAAACAAATTTGCTAGTATCGGGCCTATTAGTATCGGAGCATTTTTATGAATACGAGTATGAATACATGGTATCAGCCAGATACGCGATGCTGGTATGGGCATTGATACATCCCTAGTTAAAACCAACACATGCAGAATACTACCTCTTAACTCACACCATGTGGAACCTTTGTTGGGTTACAACAGCAGAAAAGCCCTGTGGGTGTCACTCTAGTCAGCAAAGAACAAGAACCTGAAGTAAAATCTCATACAACTTCATAAAATCTTTCATATAATTTCATAATTTCCAATAATAACAGATGGATAAACATTGCCTGGTCTGGTGAGTCTCAGGTCCAGCAGGAACTTTGGGATGGAACAGAATTTGGTGTAAACAACATGAAAATATCAATCTATCCTGCCTGGCACCAACAGTTCAGGCTAGGAGTTGTGGTGTACTGGTTTAGAGGATATATTCTTTGCACTTCTTGGACCTAGTGGATAGAAGGTCTGAATTGGGCCTTGTTCATTAGATGGATACTATCATATTTACTTTTTAGCCCATTCATCATTTGCTCCCCACATTTTGCCATCTTGTTTACCTACTTCTGTTTCATGATTGTTAACAAACCATCTTGTACGTATCATAGTGTGTATGATTTTATTTTCTCTCGGTAATCAGGTATTTCAATGAATAGTGGACATAGAAACTCTACAAATTTCATGTCTAATTTCATTGTATATTTTTTCTAGAGACTGTCAGTATCAGTTGATTCTTATGAAATATTACACATTATGAATGTCCAGCGTTAGACGGCTTCTTTGAGTACCTTAAAAGTTCAGCTTCGAAACCACCAAAACTGGAAAAGTCCAAAATGGTAAAGGGGTGTAACAATCAGCATCCTGTTCTTTTGTATTAGCAAGAGTTACTGCGAGTAAAGATCTAAACTAAAATAACAAGAGGCTTAAGCTTTTTCTGTGGAACACTTTGCTAATCAATATTAGGATCCCTGTTGAGTCTTTTAAATCGACGCTTTAGATTCACTTTTATTCTTTCAATTTTATTTCCAGCCTAGTCTGTGACCTTTTTAAAGCAGATGGTGTTCCCTTATTTTTATTACTTCTTTTAATACCTTTTTGCATGTATTGCTTTTTCTGTCCTTTGACTTGCATTCCAGTCAACTCTAGTTATTTTTTATGTTCTAAATAAATAAACTGACATAAAGTGAAGAATGAAGAGAAACATATTTCATATCTACTCACGTTTGTAATGTCGGTTACCTTTTTCGGTCAGTCAGGGAATATTATGGTTCAGCATCCCAAATCGGACTTAGTTTTTTAGTGATCAATAGGTTATCCTGTAGAATTGGATAAATTAATAAGGCTTGATCTTTGTAGGATCAAATTATCTCAGTTACAGAAAAATCTGCTGAAAACGTTTCTGCAGTTTCTTGAAAATTTGTTGGAAAAATTTCAGAGAAAATAACTAGCTGTGACTGGGATTTCAGTGATCCTTGCCTTTGCATATTACAGGGGCGTTTGTCTTTCCAAGCAATGTGAATATATTTACTTAGTCTCCCACTAACGTCTCCAAGAAATAATAAGCCTTTTATAGAGACAAGCTAAAAGTGCCTTGGTCCAGTGGACCAAAGATTTCACCCGGCAGATCACGCTGCTGGTGGATGACACTAAATGAAGTAAAAGGGAAATCACAAGTGATGTACTTTGTCCGTGTGGTGAAGATCATCCAGAACCTTTGCTCGTTTCAAAATGTCCCGAGAAACCCTTTTAAAATTCCAAGATTTACTCTCTGTTTACTTCATGTTCCAAATAACTATTACTTTGCAAAAAAAAAAAAAAAAAAAAAAAAAAAATGGAACTGTAGTTCATTCTTTGACATTTCAGAGCTACATTTAATGGGATGTGAAAGCATAACTCTCAGAAGAACATTTCCATCAAGTGAACTGAGATATTGCTTAAAGGAGATGTATGTTTTTTTCTACTCTGGCAAATGTATACACATCTTATACTGTATATCTCTGCTGACATTTGTCTTGAGAGCCAATTCTAAACCATAGTAGTAATGGTTCATACTGAACCATCACAGTACAGCCATTCCTCATGGGTACAAGCAATCTAGTGAAAAATATATCACAGGCGATCACTGCTGGCATCCTAAAGAGAAGGTGTGCATGTAATCATATTTTTCCATCATTTTTTGTTAAGCGCAACAGAAATTTGGTATATTATCATACTATCTACAGAAGAAATGCAAGTAGTGTGGCAGACAATAGACCTGCTTGTTTTAAATCGGCAGTCCTCAGTTTCTGCTGATCTGCAGCTTCAGTGGACAGGGAGTGGTCTCTTTAAGGCAGAGCCTATGATCATTTACTCACACTTTTTGCAAGGCCTTACAGAGATTAATAAATGGCAAGACCAGTTTTTTCGAGACCAAGACCGGACCTTTAAGACCAAGACCGAGGCCGAGTGTTTAGAATGTCGTCAGATATTTCAGGACATTACTTTTTGTGCACTACAAAATGCAAAAAATTAATAGAAAAATGGTTAATTACGCAACTAAAACCACTTTGTTGTATTAAATTAATAATGGTCATAATAAATTAATACTTATGTTATTAAATGCAGCCATGCATTGTTACACATTCCCTAAACTGAAATAATCAGCTTACATTACACAATAGTTGTATGATAAATTAAAAAAAAAAAAAAAAAACAGTGAGAGATTAGGCTAATAAAGTTTGTCATGTTTTAAAAAAATCTTTTATCTTATGATCATCTGAAAAAAAGCGATTCATCAGAGTGTCAGATGTTAAAAAACACATATGCTGGACATATTAATAAATTATTAGGGATTTTAATATTATTAGACCATGCAGGCAGCAAATTGCCTCACAGGGGAGATTCCAAAACACTGAGAGCCAATAGAATCCGTGGGATTTACAACAATCACGTAGCCAACAGGGATGATGCAGGGAGAACAGACTACAGAAGCCAAGTGGGAATATTTTGTCTAACATGGATTATGACCATAAAACATCGAAGGTAAGACTGAATTCATATTTTTGACTCAATGAGCCTTATTTTTCTCTTCATCTGCAAAATACACAAGTGAGTTTTGCATGTAGAGTGATTATGCAGGTTTAGCATCTATTTACATTATTATTAAGCTACTTAGTGTTGAAACTGAGTGTTGTGCATATTTTTTTGAACAATTACTTACTTTTACTTGTTTCTGCTGTAGACATCTAGTAAAACTAGATATTGTTCCCCCCACTTTACATATCATTAATCCTGATGGTGGACAAAACTTGTATGTTTTGAGATGGTGGGACGCAGCTGCACTTTTAATTCACATTGTTGTGTGTCTGCAGATTAATATAAAAGGGAGTTAAGTTTCTGTAATTTTGACAAAAACTATTGAGTCTCGAACTGGTCTTGACCCAATTCGACGAACGAGACCAAGACTGAGGCATAACAATTCGAGGCCAAGACCGGGGAAAAACAGGTTGAGACCAGTCTCGAGACCAAGAACAGTCTCGAGACCTCCATCCCTGTCAGGCACCACCTGTTGTTCAAACAGTGGCACCAAGTAAGTGAGGGAAACCATTTTATATTTATTTTGTAGTGATGCACCAAGAAGTCAGAGGAATTTCATCTTTATTGGCCCTGACCAGGTCACTGGTTAAGGGGCACAGAGGTGTAAGAAGGTTCTTCTTTGTTTGTACATCCAGTACCAGAAAGAGTCTTAGACTTCTGAGTCAAATTGGTGTTTACAGTTTGCAAAAATACATTATTAATGGTAACTGCTGAGCACCATCAGGATAAATATACAGGTTTTATAGATTTTTGAGACTGGAATATGGCACTGGGACTCCCTGGAACAAGAGAGCTGGAACACTCTGGAACTGGAGCACAGGAACACTCAGAAATTGGAACACTGGGAGTTTCTGGAACTTTGAAAAGTTCCAGCACGAACCCCACCAAGAATGCAAGCAGCAAGTCACTAACCGGAACATAGGAGACCTTCCCCTGGGTCTCCTTGGTAGTCAGAACGTGAAACACCTGCTGCAATGGTGGGCGGCAGAAGAGGGTGATCAACTCTGGTCCTGCTGCTGGGTCCTTTGTGTGGCTGGAGTCTTCTGTCATGATCTGGTGAGTAGTGGACCCAGGTGACCCAAAGAAACCTCCAGGTTTGCAAACAGCGGAGAACTTTAATTCTCACAAACACAGTGAAACTGGTCCAGACACAATGATCACATGAGGAGAACCACGGCTACACCAGACAATACAAGACGTTACACGACGAGACTCCAGCGGGGAACTGTGGCACAGGTAGGAACTTAAATACACCCAGGGGGGTAATCAGGAGAATGACAGACAGCTGGAGTAAATTGACAAGGGAAGAACAATACTACAGAGGAGAACAAGGTGGATTACGAAACATGAACTTGGGTCCTGACAGGATTTTAAAAGAATTTCAGCGTGGATAGTTCTTCCTCAAGCAATGTTTTTCAACACCTACTATGTTTCTGGGTGTAGTTCCACCTACAGCAAATATCCCTTTATCTGCCAGGCCCTTCAGTACATTGAGCTTGGCTGCTACCTTGGTAATATACAGTAATTCTTGGACTTTTGGAATATAGTGGGCTCCTGCTGCAAATACCACTGATGTAAACTGGGAGAGTATACTAAAACTGACATAAAACAAAACAAATCGGCTGAAAGACGATCAAATGGGTTTTCCAGAGCAGAGGTGGAATGCAACTTTGAGCCAGAAAGCTCTGTGGGCTTCTTAGTATGACTGACTATATTCCCTCTGAAGACATAAGGATGCATTTTAGTTTTAATTGAATTCAATTAAACAATTCTTTATTTATCCAGAAGGGAAATTAAATGTTGTCGTTACTCATATCGTCTAAGTATCTTCAAAGAAATGTTGTGGATGGTGATGCTGTGGGCAGGAAGGGTCTGTGGCAGCGGTCAGTCTTGATGAATATGAAGAGGCCTCTGACTGAAGACACCGTTGTTATGACAAGCCGAATGACTGCCGTGGCATACTAACAGCAGCAGACACAATATTTCACAGTAACATGTACTAGATGACACCATCAGTTGTTGGCAACCACTGCTAATCCACCTCATATGCTTTTGCCGCTCCTCTTTAAATATCTGTCTGGCCATATGGTGAGAAAGCCGGACGCTGGAGTAGGGGATATGATCCTTGTCTGTTATGATTGATGGAAAAGATGGCTAATCAGCTGCTCCTGTTTATAAAAAACACCTTGTTGCCAACTTTACACAACAAAACAACTTTCTAAAAGTAAAAAAAAAGAGCATAAATCCATCCTTCCAGCTGCATAACATCCAAAACCAGAGGGAAAAATTGTCTGAACATGCTACCCCTTAAACAAAAAAAAAAAAATATGAACAAAAGTCTACAGGAAGAACAAATCAAAACTAACATATTAGAGCAACTCCATCATGCTGCCACCATTAGCAGCACAATTCTAGAATTTTAGAGGTTTGATTTTATGATTATAAAATCAAACCTCTTGGAAATACTGGATTTATCAAATAGTAAAATGAATTGGTAGATTACTTTATATTGCACACTATAGGCGACATTCACATAATTTGAAATAAAAACACATAAAAATGCACTGCTTATAGTCCCTTTCTAAATCAAATAGCACTGTAAACAGTGGCTGTTTTGAGTCGAAGAAAGCCTGTTGTTTAAAATGCTGAGTTGACGGGTTTTTCTTTTTGTTTATTTATTAGTTATTGCCAGAAACTGTTAAAAGCTTCATGATCCATCTTTAACTGTGTTTACCCAAGAGTTAAAGAGTGTTTACACATGCAAATGTATGTGTATGTGATTTGTGCCCCTTGAGAGCCTCCTTCCTGTTCTCTCCCAGGGGCTGAATCAGTGTACTAGTATGAGGTGCAGAGCATGTTACATCACACATACACAGCTCATCATACTCTGCGGAGGCCGAGGAGAGGAAGAGAGTGTGGGCTCTCACAAAAGTCTGCTGCAGTTATTTGTGTGACAGACATTGAGCAGAGTAGAAACAAGCAGCCCAGGTAAAGGAAAAATTAAATGCACACTTCACAAGAGTGAACTTTTTCACATTTTGTCACAAACACATACTTGAATGGATTTTAGTCCATACTGTAAACAGAAAGGAAAATACAAATGGTTTTCAGTATCTTTTACTGTGGCGTTCATTTGATTTCAGCCCCATTTACTCTGATACGATCAATAAAATCATCGCCTTCAGGTCCTGCTGCTATCATCCCAGTGTAAATCCAGCTGTTCTGTGAAGGCCTCAGAGGCTTGTTGGAGAACGAACAGCATCATGAAGACCAAGGAACACAGCAGACAGATCAGGGAGGAAGTGTGGAGAAGTTTAAAGCAGGATTATGTCAAAGCTCTAAGCTTTGAACATCTAATAGAGCTCTGTTCAATTCATCACCTGAAAATGGAAGGAGTAAGGCATAGCGGCAAAGCTACCAACACATGGCCGGCGAGGCAAGGAGAGCGTTAGTCAGGAGCTGCAGAGATCCACAGCTCAGGGGGGATAAGCTGCTGACGAGACAGCTATCAGTTGTGGACTCCAAAAATCCGGACTTTATGGAAGAGTGGTACGAGGAAAATCATTAGCATGATTTTTGTCAAATGTTGATGCTACACAGGGCCGCAATAAACAAGATGTAGAGGTTGCAAACTAGCATGGACCGCACTTCTCAGAAGAAGGGAAAGAATCCTCCTCTTTGAGTTAGAGGTTTGGGCTTAGAAATTTTTGAGTTTCATGCCTCTGGTAAGGCACAGACCTACCAGTGAATGAGAGCGTTCAGCCACTCCCATCTCTGCCAAGAGTGAATCGTGCCAGCCACTGCAAGCTGACAGTCCTCCCCTTGGTGCTGGAGGTTTGGACTGGGGAAAGTTCACTGCATCAGAACTTATTTGCCAAAGGTGTTTCCATCTTCCTTTTAGCAAATTAACTCTTGTTCGGAAAAACCAAAAACCATCTCAAGGGAGTGTAAAAACTTTAAAAAAATTTTTTGAGTAAGTTACTTTGAATTTTGCCATTTCCATCAAACTTTTCTAATGCAATACTTCAAAATAGACATTAAAAAAAACACAATTGGAAACACATCTATTGTTGAAAGAAAAAAAGCGGTTCCATTTCTAGTTTGTTTCAAACCATATGAGGATACAAGGAACATTTGGAAAAAGTTTCTCTGGTAAGAGCAAAACAGAGCATTTTGGCCTACACCATGCACAGCGGAAGCTATGACGACCCACTCAGAATTCAAAATTTAAAGCTTTATTATCATGTGTAAAAGTGCTGAGAACAGATTACAGTAAAATTCACTGTTTGGATAGTTATATGAATAAAGGTGGGATAAGACAATAGCTGACAGTCTACAATTTTCATAAACGTATGTATTATTAGGTAAACCAGAGCATGTTGGACACAATATAGATTATATTTCATGTTTTATGTGAAAAGTCTTGTTAAAAGTTTGAAACAAGCCATAGAGGAAACAGGAAACATGTGGAAGAAGATGATGAGGTAAGATGAGATTTTTGTTTGGTGGAAAATTAATGTGCACGTCACTATGAACCCACCACCCCTTGATGGAACATTTTGGAGGCAGCATTAGAAAGTTTGCATCCTATTCTTCAACTGGGGCAGGGAAACTGGTCATGGAGTTAATGGGACACAGCAAACATGTGGAAGATTTTTTTTTTTTTTTGTAGAACAAAAAGAACAATAAGGAGGTTCATAAGACTCCAGAGTGACAGTTTGCAGACTTCGCCTTAAGGTGTAAAATGTCATAGTTTGCTTGTGTTGTTTTTATGAATTCAAACCAATAGATCTGAGGCAGAATAAAAGGTTCTCTTTGCCTTCTATAGTTTACCAGATAAAAACAACTATGTATACTGAACTGGAAAAGAGGGAAAAAAAGGAAAAAGTGAATCATCTAGGGGTTGTAGATTTAGCTACAGATTGAAAAGAGTGCATGACCTAGAAGTCCAAAACGACACAAAAAACAGTGAAACACTTTACTCTGGGAGATTAGCCATTTTAAATCTAGCGACAGTCACAGAGCAGCAAACTCATTTAGGCTCATTTGTCACCATAGTTGCTCCCTAAAGGCCTCTACATTGTTGCTAGACGTGTCGGGGCCACGTAAAGTTTGAATTAGACCAGGCGCCCGATTAAAACCACTGGGGTAAAATTAGGCATGAGGCCTGGCTTTCTCTCACAGCCTGTTTTTTTTAGGGGATTAGACGACTTTTAAAGTTATTGGAGGGCTAATACGGATGATTAACACAGCTGATTATTGTGAAAATGGAGGTGCATTTTATTGGCCTCACCTTAAGGGTCCGGGCTGCTGCTTGGGGGAAGGGTGTTCAGTAGTTTACTTGAACAAGCTCACTCAAGGTCCAGTGAGGAACCATAATGCCTTATTTAACGCTTGCTGTGCAGATAGCATGCAGTGAACTGTGGCTGAACTATAAAAGCTCAGAGCTATAAAAGCTGTTTGAAATACAGTATTTGGTGGGAGCTGGGTTTTTTTTCAGTTTTACCCATGGGGTCAAGCATCCTTAGTAGACAATAAGACTCAGAGATGCTCACATTAAATGTAGAATAAGAGTGAAAGAATTTATTTGCAAAATTTTCAGTTGATTTTGCCTATCTATGAAATTTTTCATTCCCTTTTGCTTCAGATCACAGAATATTCCCAGCTGATATGGTTATAAGAAGTCCCACTCTCATATTTGTCATGTCCAAATTTCTTAGTTTTCCAAAATCCAGTTTCCAGAGTTCTCAGATCTGTTTAAGCACATTTTTACTGTATAAATAAAATCATATATATTGTGAATTTATGCATTTTTACAGACATCAAGTTTCAAATCTGGAAACCGAAAAAAAAAAAAAAAAAAATTACACTGAAGAACTGAATGGATGTTTAAACAGGTAATTGTGTCTGGAAAACATCGATTTTTCCATTCCCAATTTTCCTTTTTCACACTGGTTCAGATCTGGAAAAGTAATATCAAATTCCACACTTTTCCAAACATTTCTGCATAGGAACCCTGTAGTACCTGAAAGCAGGCAGGAAGTGAGGTGATTGGTGTTCTGTTGACCTTTCAAAGAGAAACAGGTTAAGAAAAAGACCTCAGTGAATAAAAAAAGCAGTCTGAAAACACTTGTGTTGACTAATTGGACCAGTAGCTGTGGTAATGGAGTGACATCACGTCATCATAAACAGGTGAGTCATCCGGTTGGTTCCTCATGGGAAAGTTTTAATTAAACGTCCCCACCCATCCTGGCCTGCAATTAGTTGCTAGTTGAGGGGCTGTTGTCAATGTTTATGACGTGTCGGGGGTACAGGAGCCAGGCCTGTTGTTACCCCTCTGGGTCAATGTCAGAGGTCAGGGACGGGGAGGAGGCTGACCAGAGCAAAATTGAATAACCTGGAGGAAATGATGGGAGCCATTCTATCTGCTGATTGTGTGTTACCTTCACCTCAAATGTTATGTTTACGAGATGTTAATATAAAGGCAATGAAAACATAGATTAGGTCTTGGTATCTTTATGACTCAGGTTTATCGGTTTATCAACCACTTTCCATCTGTTAATCCAATGTCCTGTGGCAACACCTTTCTAAAATATGTCAGGATACTTGGTAAACCTGGTATCTACTTAAGAAAAATTTGAGAACCACTTCTTTACAAAATGGAACACGTCCTGTAAGAACCATCTTGAGTGTTTTGTGCAGGATTTCCACAATGGCTTGTGATGTTTACCGGCTTCCTGCAGAAGTTCACACTTAGCACTATTTTCTTATGCTTGTGATGGAAGAGCAAACCTAACATGGAATAGAAGAACATCACACTAGATAGTACAATGACTAAGAAAAAAAACTTAAATGAAAACTAAAGATAACTTAGCCAATAGACTCTACATATCGTGAAAATCTGTTGGCAGGTCCAACATATACAGGACAAACAACATCCACTTACACCTAAAGGCAACGAATGGCTATCCCACACTTCATTCAAAGCCGAACAGTCGACACTGGGTCATGTGGTTGCGGGCCATTCATATTCACACACACCGTTCATATATGGGATAGATCACCTGGGGACACCCCTCCTGCTTCAGTTTACATCATATACAGCTGTTGTTTCCTGACAGATGAAAACATAGCGGCAGAAGCCATGGCAGAGATGAACGAGTATGAATCACTGATTCGTTGGAGGAGATAATGTTGGGTGAGCACGAAAATGCTATTTGACAATCTTCGTAGGTATTTTGTGAAGAATCGTACAAATGTACGTAATTCTTCATTGCATCTCATAAATGCTCCTCAAAAGTATTTATGTCAAAAAAACAGATAGTGGAAGCAGAGTAGTTGAAGCGAGTATCAGGATTGTTGTTTTAGTGTATTTCTGCATAAAACACTCCACAAACAAGATGATATAATTTTTGTCATGCAACTATGTCAATGAGAGCTGATCTTGACACTTCAGATTAATTATGGGAGAGGCTTCAGAATGACTAGTTAACCTAACATACATGCTTTTTGACTGTGGGAGGAAGCCAGAGTACCTGGAAAGAACCAATAAATAGACCAGGAGAATATGCTATCTCAATGCAGAAAGACTCTGTTGTTAATTCAAACCCGGGAACTTCTTGCTGCAAGGCAACAATGCGAACAACTGTCACTATGCAGCCATTTTCAATATTCAAGAAACTGATATGGGAAACAAATATTACACCTCCCTGTTCTTTACCCTGTCGCTGCTGTCAGAAGCAATATCCTTTTGACGAACTAAGGCAATAAAATTAGGGCTTTTCTGCTCACCCTAAGATAGAAGAATGCAGACATGTTGTTCCCACTATGTGATGTATGGCATATTTGGCACATATGCTTACTGAGCATTTGCAATACCTGTTAATTCAAGGCAGAAGGAGAGGAAGCAGACTTGAGGTGTTTCCGCCCCAGAGCTGTCACGCTGGAGGTATTGCTCTGGAATAAACATCTTTGTATCTCATCTATCTTGCTTTGTTTTCAGTGTCTTTGCAGAGGTTCTAAGTGTAGCATGGTAAACCTGCCTTTCTTCAACGATCTGATCCCATTTTATGGAGACATATATATTTTCTTGATGGGAGCCCTATGGTTCTTTGTCCAGACAATTGAACACAAAAGGATCTCACATTTATCAACAGGACAGACATTTCAATCTCTTGCAACAGCGACGGATGATCAGCCAGCATTCCACAACAGCTCAGAAGAAGACAGAGTTGGACAAAAGTTTTCTCAGAGGGGGTCCAATTTATCAGTGCGAAGGGAGATGGGGGGCTTGACACAGCATTTATCAGAGCCACATCCTGCTTCAGTGATCTTTTCAAGAGGAATCCTGGAGACTATGTAAAACCTCACTGTCTCACAAGAACTAGCAAACCAATGACACAGGAAGATTCTGCATCAAATATAGACTAAAAAGAAGAATCTGTCTCCAAGAACTTTGTGTTTCACTGCTTCATTGTGGATTTATTTTCCAGTTTATGATTTAAACAAGAGAAAAACTTTTTGGAGGCAAGTTGCATCAAGGTTTTGTCTCTTTGACAAAGACGGTTAGTTTGGGCCACTGACAGTGAACCGACCCAGTTGGTTTTATTCTCCAGTCACCATTGAGTAAATATGAATACTATTAAACAATACCTGAACCCTGATGTATCAAACGGTTGGAATAAGGAGATGTGATGACCTCCCCCACCCCCGAGCTATCATCCATCTGATGACACATAGAGTGGCCCGCAGAACTTTCTGTCTGAACAACTGATAATTGTGAAAAGATGTTGACATTGAGACGTCTACAGATGTCTATGTCTGGTTGAAAGGTGGCTGGGTTTGATAAACTTGGCTAACCAAGCCTGACTTCTAATGGAACCGAGGTGTAAATTCAAACTGGAAGACTCATCCCAGCCTCACCTGCTTCACTCAATCGCCTCGTTATGTGCCTCTGCCCAGTCAATGTGCATCAAGTCCTCATCCCACCGCAGCCAAGCTCGAAAGCCTGGAAACACCACCTCAGCTTTGAAGTATGGTGGTGGCAGAATTGTGTGTGTGGGTGTTTTGCTTCAGAAGGGACTGTTGTGTTTCATAAAAAAGATTGTATCCTGAGGAGAGACCATTATATATTGAAGCAACATAAGCAACATCTCAGTACATCAGCCAGGAAGCTAAAATTGGGGGCAGTGACCCTAAGCATACTGATAAATTAGTTGAAAATGGCTTGAGGTCAAGAAGGTCAGTGTTTTGGAGTGGCCATCGCTAAGCTATTACCTTAAATTTGCTGGTAGAGCTGACAGGTGCATGTAACCAAGGTGGCATACCAGCCTGACTCCAGTTAAACCAGTACTAGTTGAAGCAAGTATTTAGGAGGAATGGGTCAAAATTACAGCAGACTATTGTGAGAAGCTTGTGGGGGATTTCTAAAAACATTTAAGGCAAGTCAAACAGTTCAAAAGGCAATAATTTTACCAAATAAAAAGAAAAACAGATGCACTTCTGAATTAGAAGTAAAACAAAATATCTTATTATTTTGGCATTTAGCAAATAGAATTAATTTTAGTAATCCTAATTGATCTGAAACAGGAAGACTTTAGTTGGATTTATTGTCAAACCGTGAGGAAAAAAGGGGTTACTTGTTTTTTTGTCTACCATGTGAGTAAAAATCTGGCTTCAACTCTATATTTATGCACTCAAAAAGCTTACCTTGTTCTATCTGTAATACAGACTGAAGCATCCTGTGTTCCTTTGAGCAAAGATTTTTCGAACAGTTAAATGTATTTTTAGCCTTATCTGGGACAATAATGACTAACTTCCCTTCAAACAAATTTAACAACAATCACTTTTTTCTGAAACAGCTGGAGGTCCTCTTGTCCATGTGATCACTGGTGGCTTTTGTGTTTGCGTTGACGCATGTAGTTGCACTGGCCTGTTACCAGGTGTGAAATTGGGTTAACGGTAAGGCAGGGCACCGCCGAGAGCCAACATGTGCCTTGAATCTGTGCTCTGAAAGTGAAGTCAAGAAATACACAGCAACTTACAGAGAGGAGGAGGGAGGTGATGTCATGTAGTTGGTTTGGGACATTTTATCACACATGGTTTCTATATCAGTCAGCTGCTGTTTAGCTGAGAGCATGAGAGCGGGCGGGCTGGACTGGGTTTTAAACGAGGCATATGCAAGCACATCTGCAGATAACTACTGACCACCGGCCCAACTTCGACTCTTGCACAGTCCGCATGCAAATGTGTTCTTATTTAAGTTCACCTCTACCCACCAAGCTACCCAACTCAAACAAACAGTGTTTAAAAGGCCAGAAAGCCACAGAGTTCCTGAGCATTTTCTATGTGGCACCTCACACTGCTCATGATTACTTTTGTCAGACTCTCTGGAGAGGAGCAGATTATTCATAGGCATTAAAATAATCTCATACCTTATATTTCAGTAAATGTCTAAACTAAAGTAGGGCAACATTAATTTCAAGCTAATTTAACCTTCTTTTTGTGGCTTTTTGAAGATATTTAGAAGACTGTCATGTTTAACCCACATTAAGCATTATTATTATTTATAGTTGAATATTAATTTTCTGAAAAGTATAATTCAGAATTTTTCAATTGCGGTTCTATTAAAAGGTTATAAGCAGTTAATAGCTTAGCTAAAGCAGATCCCTCTCTCTTGGTGTCTTCATTTAGTATAATTCCAGATTAGTTGGTTCCTAAGCTTGAAAATAACAAATACTAGGAACAGCTCAATCAATTATCTAACCTCAAGAAATGTATTAATAAGAACACATTTTTTTCTGAAACCTTTTAGTTATTTATAGAGAAATATAAGATTATTTATGCAGAAAGTATAGATTGGAGGCAGTGCATCTCCAGTGACCTTCCTGAATGAAACAAAAACCTGAATGCAAAGCATTTTCAGTCAGAGTAATTGTTTACTTAAAAGCGGTTTTAAAATTTAAAATATTAGTGCTTTGAGGATAGTAATAATTTTTACTGTGCCTTATTTTCTATTCAGCCAAAACACATTAAAACTTTTGTTCTCATTTGGTTTTACAGGCAGACTACTGGAGACTCATGGCTTTCTTGTTCCATTTGCTGTGTAAATAATCATCAGTTTCTGTGTAAATAACTGCCTAATGCTAATGTACCGATGGTTGAAAGGTTCATAAAATACCGTCTGCATGGCCTGCTCTGACATTTTTTAGAGTGGAGTTGTTTTAACATGATCTGGCTAACAGTTTCAACTTCTGGGACCAACTAATCTGGATCTGTATCAAATAAAGACACCAGGGAGGATGTACTGTCGGAAAAATGTTGTCCTTAACCAGTAGTGCTAAGCTTCCCCAACCTGTTGCTACATACCACCAGCCAGAGAGCGTCAACGCTTTTCTCAAGCGAGAGTTAGGCCCAAACGTATTCATATTGCTGGTAAAATCTAACAGACTCTGTGGAGGGAACTCGAGATTAGGGTGATGCTAGGGAGGCCTTCCAACCTCAGAGACTTGGAGTTGATAACCAAAGATGAATTGTCACAATATCAGTCGAAATCTGAACACAGTTGGTGAGCAACTGTAAGAACGGTTTGATTGTTTTAATGCCAGTAAAAATTAGTTCACTGAATATTGGAGAAGGGTTATAAATAAAGGTTGACATGCAGTTTTTTTAATGAAAGGGAAACAAATAGACAGAATACATTTAAATTAATAGTTAAATACAAATAATTTAAATTAAATTTGCCAGCGGTATGAGCAATTGTGAGGTTAACTATAAAAAGACAGACACATTCGGCATAAAAGTAATTCCTGTTACTGCTCGACTTGTTTTTGACATCACGTTGTTTCACTGCTTTTTTCAACATGCAGATTCCCAGGTGCATATATATGGCCCGAAAACAGGACTCCAACAACGCAACGATATTTCAACCCCCCTGAAAAAAATGCTGAAACTGATGGCATTTGCAGAATGTTATTAGCTGTGTAGACAGAAAGAAACAAGCGCCAAGATTTTTTTAGAACATGGCAGATTTCACCAACCTAACTGAACTGTTTTGTCTCGTTAAAATTCACTGCACATTTTCAGAGTTTTACCAGAACCCTTAATTATGACTTGCTGCATCAAGCAGGCTGTCTGAAGACAGAGGTCACACTGGGTGAGTTAAACCAAAAACGAACGACTTCAACAGCCACAAAAACACGACTCCACAAACACATGGGTGTGCATACAAATGTTTTTCTCTCATTCTTGTTTCAGGACGGGTTAAATTTGTTCTTTCATGTGACGAAAAGGTTCAGTACAACCAGCTGACCCTGTTTCCCTGGCTACCAGTGTTTGCATACCTAACATGGGTATAATCACTCATAGTATGGGGTGCTGTTTGTAAAGTTAAACAATATTTTTGTTTATTTAGCCTGTTATAGAGAAAAACAATGGGTGTTCATTTCTAAAGTCATATTTTCTCCATGTTATTCATACATTTCTAAATGTCAGCGTTCCAAACTAAATGTGTAATTTACAATCAAAATATTTATTTTACAAACTAAATATTTATCTTTCAAATTGAATATTTCATTAGGAAGCTAAATATTTAGTTTACTACCTAAATATTTAGCTCCAAATTAAATATTTAGTTTAACTAAACATTTCATTTTCAAATTAAATATTTATTTTCCGAACTAAATATTTAGCTCAAACATAAATTTTTAGCGTGCTAACTAAATTTAGAAAGAGAGCTAAATATTTAGCTGGCTGCCTAAATATTTAGGTCCAAGCTAAATATTTAGCTATTATGCAAATTAGCTTGCTGATAAGTAGAAGTGGAAGATGAAAAGTAAAAGCGGATATCTTTTTGTGGATGTCTATATACACTCCACTGATGGTGGGATTGAATCGCTTCAGTCGTCGCTAAAGCTATGTATTTTTTTATATTGATTCTTTTCTTCTTGACATGTCGAATGTCAATGTTTTAAGGGCTGAAGAGATGTATACTCATGACTCTACAGCAATAGTTTCTGCATCTACATCCGCCATTGCAATCAAGCCAGAACAATTTTGGTTGTTGTTTAGTTCCTTTAGAGCTTTTTTTGTTTTTACACAAACAATATATTGATTCATTTTCATGTAAATAATTTTATCTTACGAATGAATAAACAGGAGGTCTTAAACTTCAATAACCACTTTAAAGGAACTTAAGCGTGAATGAACATGAACTGGAAGTTTTCTTGCTTGACTGCAGTGGCGGATGTTGATGCAAAAGCTATGGCTGTAGATCCATGAATAAATGTCTCTAAAGCCGTTAAAACGGCATGTACTATGTTTTCAGTTCACATATTAGACATGTCGAGAGGAAAACAACATATAACATTACTTGAGTCATAACTGAAGCGGTTCAATCCAGCCAGCAGCAGAGTTTATATAGTGGTCCGCAAAATGAAGCTTTTATTTTGATATTTCACTTCCACTTATCAGGAAGTTAATTTGCATGTTAGCTAAATATTTAGCTCGGACCTAAATATTTAGTTAGCCAGCTAAATATTTAGCTGGAAACTTAAATATTTTGTTAACAAGCTAAATATTTAACAAGCAAGCTAAATATTTAATTTAGAAAATAAATATGTAGTTAGAAAATTAAATGTTTAGTTTGGAAATTAAATATATAGTTTGGAAAATAAATATTTAGTTTGAAAAATAAATATAAAAATAAATATTTAGCTTGTGAATTAAATATTTAGTTTAAAAACCTAAATATTTACTTTGGAACTAAATATTTAACAAACTAAATATTTATTTGGAGCTAAGTAATTTAAATGTTTAAATTTGAGCTAAATATTTAATTTGTAAACTAATTATTTAGCTCAGATTTAAACATTTAGATAGGAACCAAATGTTTAGTTTGCAAACTAAATATTTAGCTCCCCAACTAAACATTTATTCTGAAAGCTAACTATTTAGTTTGTGAACTAAATAGTTAGCTTGTGAATTAAATATTTAGTTTGGAACTCTGACATTTATAACTGTATGAATAATATGGTGAAAATATGATTTTGAAAAATTAACACCAATTTTTTTCTGTATGACATGCTAAATAAACCAAAATATTGCTGACCACCACCAGGACCACCACTCTCCACAGGACAAGGTATCCACAGTAATGCAAATATGGATGAATGTGTCCACTTTTTAAATATGGATTATTGTATTATTATGCTAACGTGTTGTGAGATCAAATGGAGAAGTCGCTCTTATTTGGCAATGTCCCAAAACCTAGTTTGAGCTCAAGTTTGTCAAGACTTCTTAGGTCAAGCTTCTAAATCAAAAGAAACTCAAAATCTTAACAAAATTATATTCAGCGCAGTCCCCTCATTACCTCCTCCCTCAGTTCTTTAGCCACAAGTTTCCTATAAATGTTGCTGAATAAGATGACTCTGTCTCAACAAATCATTTCTGAGATTTTTTAGACTTTGTAAATGTTTCCCCTTAAAACTTTTTTTACAGAACTTTTGGACACTAGGAGTCTTTATTGAACAATAATTAATTTAATTCGAACAGAGGGTCTGGACCCTCAGCTATTGAGAAACGATTGCTTGCAGAAGAAGTGAACTCTGTTGAAGTTTTAAATGATTGGATCTGATCCTACCCAATCGCTAAAATTTGACCATAACATACATAATGCGGTAGCTCAGTGAAGCTTACCAGAAGTTGCATGCAACATCTTTGCCGGCAATAAAATGTCTCTTGCTCTGACTTTAATTGCCCAGTATTTGGAAGCGTGGCCAACACAGACTGAATGGCTTTGTTCACTTCCTCCACTTGCCAAAGTATAACCCTATATAGGCAGACTACAAGTCTAAAACAGCACAGAAAATTGACATTATCGTTCACAACTGGTCCTTCAATAAGCTGATTGGCCTGGTTGACATTCAACCGGAGAAATCCATCTCAATGGGAGAAATCCCAGATGGAGGACTGAAGGAAGATGAGCATCAAGTGGAATTGCATAGGAAGGCAATGGCCAGGCTAAAATGCTGGCCCATTCCTATACAAGAACCATTATCAGCTGCTCATCATGTGCTGAGAACCCCTGCGAATAGGATTTTGAAAGTCACTTGATCACACTGGAAAGCATTTTATTTGTTGACTTTGCAAAGAAAGGTCAGGGTGTGTATGGACAACCCTGTCTCCGAATGGTGGAGTGCCAGGGTTTTACTGGAAGTTTCTCGGGCTAGCGGCCAAGCAAGCAGGGAAGAGCGATGTTTTCAGAAAGCAAAGATGTCAGCTGCTCTGTCAGGCAGTAGGTGGAGATGGATTGATGGATGGAGAAAGGGAAGGAAACAATCAGAAAAAGCTAGAAGCAGAATACTAGAGAATGTGATCAATGGACTGATCAGCGATGGGAAAAGAACATTCTGAAGAATCTCTGCAGATGATCATAGTCAGTCAAAGTCAACCCAGCAGATAAGAGCCAGCGCAGACATATCCAATGCACCTATATAGTCTTTTCTTTAAAATCTTTATTTCCCAGGGCTCTCCTTCCATAGCCCTGTGCACGTAGAATCAAACACACTCTCAGAAACACAGACAGGGCTGAACTTTCTCCCCCAGGTCAGGCGGTGAAAGAGGAACAAAGTGGTATCTATGTTCTGCCGTTCGTATTTGTGTTGGAGGCGCCACGCGTCCTGAGCTCCATGTTGGCTCGAGGTAATTACACCTATACACCACCAATATCCCCTCCCATTACTGCAGTCTAATGAGTCTTACTGCTCATACACACACTCACACATAAAAACACACACACACCACTTTGTCGAGGCAGTGGAGCCCAGTGACAACATCACTTAGCTTCATTCTGTCACATCAGCCTTGCTTGTGTTATTCTGCAGTCAGGTTCAAATCCCCTCCCCAAGTTTCTTCGGCCGAGTGCCACTTGCTGTAAGCGTGACAGCTGTATTCTGGCTATGACACTATTCTGAAATTTTATTATAATGTTTGGACATATTTATGAAAATAATATACCTGAGACGCAAGAGAAGTAGAGACAAAAAGAGAAGAGAGTTGAGGAGACACAGCAGAGGGCAGCGATTCCTCCACCGTTGTGCTCGTTTGATGACTTGATGTACTTTTTGTTCTGTGCTTTATGACTTGGAAAGGTCTGATAAAGTAATAAATGACTGGTGAAATATGCGGTCAGATTCCATCACCGCACTTCTGTGTCTCATCTGCGAGCACGGATCAAAGCCCAGTTAACCGCCCTCAGTCTCCGAACGAGCACAGTCTGTTTGTACCCTTCAGTCTCCTTCAGTCTTTGGGATCTGCTGGGATTTGTCCTGTTTAAGCCATAGCAATAGATCATAACTCCATGATAGTCTCTCTGGGATTTCTGTCTGTGCAACTGAGATTTAAAATTGGGAAATTTCAAAACACAGGAAAAGTTAATCCTGTAAATCTGAGAAGCTGATAGTTGCTGATCTAACTTTCCAGAGAAGTAATTTTAGATTTTGGTCAACCGTGTGTCTTTCTTTACTTTGAGTCAAATTCAGACAAATCTTGTTTACTTGAACCTTCATTACTTGTCTTACACTTAGATTTTTTTCACCTTTTCTGATTAATGAGCTCAGCCGCAGGGAAAAGCATAAAGAAATGCCACGCCAAAGATGGGAAAACAGGTTGGAGATGGCAGGGTCGGATTTTACATGCTGTCTAATAGCAAATCCAGCTGACTTAAGCAACCGATCCTCTTCCTTTAAACCACACAACACACACCACACATGCTCATTACTGGGTATTCTGCAGATTGTTACATAAATCAGATCACTGTATCTATAACTTGCATTAAAGCTCTGCAGGAGAAATGTTTAAAGGCAGTATGTGCAGCTGGCAGTCATGTTGTGGTCCAGCACTCACTGAAGGATCTGAGCCATTACGTAACTTAGTGAGGGAGACAAAAGGCCGGGAAGCAGAGTCAGATCTTTGGTTTGACTCTGATGTAAATTAAACACACGTCTCTGGTTAGTCCTGCACATTTAGCTGTAGGGTCTGGGAAGAGTCAATGAGGAGACGGTGAGGGGCAAAATGAAAATATTCTAATAATGTGTGCCAGCAGTCTATTTTGCAGTCCATACATGATAAGTAATTGGGTGCCCAAGTCCAGTTGTCAAGAGCTACTATCCTGCAACTTTAAAATCCATCTCTTCTTTAACACACATGAATGAAATGACTGGTTCATTACTAGACCTCTGCAGAGCTGAACGACTTAAATGCCGATGAGTGAATTAAGTCTCGGGATGCATCTGAAAGTTCATGAGAACGAGAGTTAGGCATTCCTGGTGTTCGTGATATGAACAAGTACTTTTTAAGCATGTTGCAGGGCTGCACCCACAGGCCCAGGGTGCTATTTGGAAGACGAGAGAGCCAGAGCCAAGTTGTAACATGTATATTATAAATTATAGGATGTGGTTCTTGTCCAAAAAGGCTAATGGCTCACTGAGATGTTCAAGATAATAAATAACTCTAACCTAAACTGGTCTAAAAACCCTCAAATAAATTCCAGTTTGAGATTAAAGTCAAATTTAAAGATCTTTCTTTGAACCATACTTTTCAATTTTATTTTTGTTTTGTCAAAGTTAAATGGATTTGAGATTAGTCCAAAATAAATAAATAAAAGTTTTGTTAGTCATTAATGGTAACCTGTGGATTAATGTAAATAATATCAAAGGAACCTGTGTTCTGTATTTTTGGCATACTGGGATGTTCATGAATGATTGAAATTCTATGTTTTTATTTTGTAATGGGTTCAAAATGTGTCTATAAGGCCTTTTATCTGACCCTTATGATATTACGCAGCTAAGCTTAAAATTATTCAGACCTCTGACAGTTAAAACGATACTCTCATTCAAAAAGTTCCTTTTAAAGGAAATGAGATACACATTTTTTAAAAGTTCAGAAAACAATATAAAAGGAGTATCAATTTTGGGAAAGAAAAAAAAAACCATTTACATTTAATTTTTAAAAAAAATGGTATTTCGAAAGTGTTTATCACCCTTTCAATAATCAGAGAAAACCTTTTGGTGGAATCAGAGTAATCAAAGCCCTTCTGTCCAGCTCTTTGCATGTTTCCACTGCTATTTTGGTGATTTATCTCCAATTCCTTCCTAATCTTAGCGCTCACCACAGATCGTCTATCAGACTCAAGTTGGGACATCAGCATTGCTCCCAGTAAAAAGAACATTATTTGTAAGACTGAAAGTTAATGTTAAACCTAAATCTGTCAGTGGTATGAATAATTTTGGCCTTACCTGCTTGTTTTCCTTACAGTGTGCTCAGGAGCCAGATTTCATTGTAGGTGGCAACAGTTGAGATGTTTTTTCTTTCTTCCTTTAGTAAGTTAACTCACAAGATGAATAAGATGGGGTAAGCGGGGGGATAAAGGGCGAATGTGTACTTTATACTAACTATAACTTGAAGTCCACACGCACATATGCAACCTAATCTGGCCGGATAATACGCTGTATTAAAGAGGATCCAGACAAACGACCACCCGTTGTGTAACCAGAAACCTGAGCAGATCATTTAGGGTCAACAGTGGAATTTCCAACGAGAGCTCTACCTGAAAATACATCTAGGTTCATACGTCTCATTCACACACACATGTGCACTGCTTGAAGAAAGATATAAAACCTGAGTTATCAAAATGTATTTATTTGTATCTTTGAGAAAAAAAATTTAATGGGGCTTTTTAAAATGAATGTTGGAGATAAAAAAGGATCAAATTTTTTTTCCCCAAAAGTTTTTACATTAAAGGCCTAATCTAAAAACATTAGTTTTTTTTTTTTACCAGCACAAGATAATAATGGGGCCTCAGTATGAACTATGTGAATATGTATTTTTAGATATACTTAGATATAAATATTTTAAAAAGTTAGGGACTTAGGTATTCCCAGCCTTTGATCAGAGAAACCATGATGTTTTCAGAAAGATGGTGCAATCAGGAAGTTATGTGTGTACAACACAGAGGATGACTCATATACATATTACAGAAGCCCCTTTAACTAAACTGTTCTGTCATAAAGCTACAAAGGCAAACCTGCTGCCTCTTGCGCTTCATAAATAACTAATCTAACTGAGCCATGTTCCATATAGTCATAAGCGTTCATAAACGAACAGGGCATTGTGTAACTGCAGGAGATATAAGCTGTGTCTGAATTCAGGGGCCGCATCTAAAGACATAGACATAAAACGAGTCTCATACATTTCCCCCCATAAATGGTAAAACTCATAGGCGGTGTGTGACATTTTTAATTATAACAATGCACACCAGAGGCATCTCAGTTTTGTTCCATCCTCAAGTAGCATAGGTACTGAAGAAACTACCCATGGCTAAAGTCCTGTTATTCTTCTGTCTTTAACTAGACTCACCAGTGTGAGTTAGAATTAATGAGTATTTAATAACGATACGTATTGTGTAATTCTAGGTGTCTTTTGCCTCAAGCATTATTCTGGCTGTTTTTTTTTATACTACATTACATCTTCAAGCTGCAAAGCCTGTTTGCGCTTATTGATCATCTGTTATACGGCTGTCTATACAGCTACTTTGCTCCTGGGATAAGAGCTCAGTGTGAAAGCAACAGACTGACTCCAAATCCCCTTTCCGCCTTAGTCCTCATTGTAATTCCACAGAGATGGTCAGAAAGCATCTAAGTACCATCTTGAAATGTTTCCTGAAAGGGACTACTGTTTAACAGGTGTCACACTGTGGGTTTACACGAGACCCGGTGGTTCTATTGTGAAACTGCTGAGCATGTTGGAAGAGTTGTCATACATGGTCCACTGGTGAAACCAACTGGTATTTAAAGACACCCTTACCCTCATCCTCTGGTGACCTTTACTCACTGTTCTGACTGACTGAAGGGTGTTCCAGACAATTCCTGTAAAGTTATCAAGGTATTCCAGTTCTAGTGAACCTACTCATTGCTGGTTGGCATGTGAACCAAATCACATCCAAAGTCCGACTTGGTTGTGTTATGATTCATGTTTGGTCCTGCCCATGCTGTAATTAGTTTTCATTCTACTCACCTGTGTCACCTGATTGCTGATCTGTGCCACCTGGGCCCTGCTCTACTTAACTCCTCTCAGCCCCTGCCTCCCTGCCAGATTACCGACAGCCACGAGCCAGTAGAAATCCAGCGTTTCATGCCTTGCCTTCTTGTGTTTCTTCGACCCATTTCCGTCCACGGATCTTCCCCTCCTGCCAAGCCCGTTACGGATTCCTTTGGTTCTGGATTTCTGGACCCTGACTCAAGCTCCGCTTCACGACCACCGAGTATTGCCTGACCCTCTAGTTAAGTTTGCTCTCTCTGCCTCTCCGTGTATAACCTCTGCCTGATTATCGTCTAGCCCCTGGTACTGCGTTGGATTCCCTTGTGGAGACCTTCATCGATTCTTCCTGAGCTGCTACCAGTTCCTGATTCTAAATAAACTTGTTTTTCCTTTACGTACTTCTGTGTGTGGTTGAATTTCCGGGTCCTCCCAGTGAGTCCTTACAGATTGCTTAACTTTTTTGTCAGTGAGTGGAAATTCTTTCTGTGATGTTATAGAAAGCATATATGGCAAAAGAATTTAATATTGCTTTCGAGTAGTAATGACATGATGTCTATATAACTTCTACTTGGGTGAAGTTGGGGAAAAAAAAAAAATCAGCTGTATCATGTTCACTGTAGTCTGTTGTCATTTCACATTATAGCAGAAAATGCCCAGAAGCTCTTAGTATTGCCTCCAATTCTAACCTTGCTCTGCTTAAACTGCCTAGTTTCTGATTCAAGATTTAACCAACATCAGGTTACGTGCCTGCTTATGCTAATATAAGTGGATATTCACTTGGGCTTTGACATTAAAGAAGAAATTATGTTCATCCCAGACATGGAACACCCCCCCATCTGCCAGTGTTGACATGTGGTAAACACCCTGGATGGATGAAACCGGTATGGAACTGGAGTGTGGGGTAATGATAGATAATCACTGTGTTAACATGGTGGATTACATGATTCAGCCAGTGGAAGATGGCAATGAAACTCAAAACCAGGTGGAAAAGAGAAGCACATACAGCAAATATACTATGTACAAATGCAAATGTTCAAACATTCCTTGTCCACCATAATGAATGGAACAAACTTGTTGAATTTGCTTGACCTTCCACCTATTCGCTCATCCACCACTATGTTTTCAGTGAAGGGCCTCCTTTTCCAGTAACCTCGTCTCTTTTCCTTCCCGTAATGGCTACTTTGTGTATACTTGGTCTTCAGACCACAGAATGACACGTGGTGGAAACCAACACAGAAAAAAAAATGAAGATGGAACAATTAGTCATGTATGAGCTGGAACGAAACATGGCATGTCCAGTGTTAGGATACAATGGTTAGAATTGGTGAACATGCTGAATCCATTATCACCAACTACAGGAAAGCTATGGTTTATTCCAGCCTCCACTTTGTATTTAAGCGAGGAAAGCAAGTGAATGACTGCCAGATTTGTTGCACGGGCACAACCTAACTGTCAAAAAAACAACCCCCAATCATATCATCTTTTTCCAGTCTGCTGCTGTATAAATTCTTGTGATCAGGCTGCAATGTGACCTCACCGGCTGGGTCATTAACGAGCAGTATGGCCATTGGCTGCTTGTCCCAGCGACGTAGGGTTATGGCTCCTGCTAAATCTCCAGGGAGGGCTGTAACAGTGCAGAACAACAATAGGGGCCGGTGCTGTGTTTAGTCTGCGTCTGTGGGGGCTTACAGCAGATTCTGCACTTTGAAACAAGACCCTAGTTTTCCACCAGAGACTTTAAGACTCTCACAACTTAGCTTATTACATCTCAGTTAACGTTTCATCTGTTTCCAAGACATACCAAACATGCAGTTGTATCGTTGCACCCCGGATTGAAACCAGGAGCAAAAGCTGAAATCCACTGGTTCTCAATCAGTCCAGGCCATCTCCTGTTGATGCTTCACACTCGTTTGGGACTGTACAGAAAAAAAAGTGAGGGATGAAGAATGAGCTGAACCTCATAACTTTAATCTGAAAACAAAGTCTCACCCTAGGATTGTTGATATTTTCTTTGGACCATTCCTTTGACTACAAACAATCCAAATACCATATATGAGTCCCATTGGGCTTGAGGGTACATTTGCCACTAGAAGTCGTTACCAGATGTCTGCATATGAACTTTCAGAGTCTGCAGGTGATAGTTTTAGCCTTTATTCTTTAAATGATGTTCATTCTTGGGTGAAAGTTGTATTGATTGACTTTTGCCTTAGAGGTGTTTTGGGGCATAACGCTCCCAGTTCTATGACATAAGAGGTCTTTAGTTCATTTTAGTTTTGTTAATTTTGTTCTGGTAAAGGCATTACTTTGTTTATTTGGATGTATTCTTGCACTTACCAGTGTCAGTGATGTAATAAAATATTTGGAAATGAGGATAATTTCATCAACCTTAACAAAAATCCCAGGAACGTTAACCCAAGAAAGGCTGAACTGTATTTCAGGCTAATCAGATTCACTATATTTGATGTCAGTTGTCAACTCAGTAAGACTAAATACTGAGGTGCAGACAAAAAAGCATGCAGGCAAAAAAAGCTGCAGCATGTAACTTTTACAAAAATATGTTTTTTGCATATTTGCCAAAACTGTCACCATTTAAAAAAACAAACTGTCACCATGTCGTGACGGTATGGTTACCTGTGAAAAGATCGAGCTCCTCCACCTCCTCCCTGAGCTGCTATTGCCATCTAAAGAAATGCACCGCTCCTGACCTAAAACAACCAATCAGAGCTAGGAGGAATGCATTAGTGCTGTCAATCACCTTCTTGCACGTGATGCTGAATGTGCTAATGGTTGAGAAACAACCTGCTGTTCCAGGAAAACTGTTTATTTTCCGTCATCAGTGGCCATGCTAACTAACCTTAGCATTCGTGGCAGGCTATGTTGTTATGATCCAGTTCAAGCATAGCAGAGAGCAAGAGGGAGTGTGTATGAGGGGAGTACATGAGGGTGACTGACAGCGCTAAGACCCGCCTCCTGGCTCTGATTGGTGTCACTTGACTGAGTGGTGTATTTCTGCAGTTAGTATTGGGAGCACTGGGAAAAGGCAGAGGAGCTTGATTTTTTTCACAGATTATCTGTCTTATACTGTCACGCCATATTTATAATTTTAACAAATATGTAAAAAAAAAAACATTTTTCATAAAAGTTACATACTGCAGCTTTAAGTAACTTTAGGGGGTGAAACTAGGTTAAATAATTTTCATTATCTACATTTCCATCCCTAACACATTTATTAGCTTTTCAGGACCTATGTCACGCAAAAGCTGGCAAAATGGTTTGAAGTGATTTCTCGTTCGTTTTATGCAAAAAACAAACATAGAAAGGGGGGGTTCAAGGGAAAAAGGGGGTTTACCAGACAAGAATCCATGCGCAAAGTGGGAAGAACTCAGTCGGGATGACAAAGGGAAAGGAACTGATGAAGCAAAAAAAACAAAAAAAAACAAAAAAAAAACAGACCGGGTTGCAAGGTTGTCCACATTGATTTCTACTGTAAATATCCAACCTGACTCACTGAGAGGATATGGGTCCATGTTCTTTCTGAATAGTAGAAGAGCCCACAGTACCACTGTCTTTCAACCAAACCCGCACACTGAACATGTAACACTTCTCACTGACAGACATCTTCTGGTTTCTGTGGGTGCTCGACAGCCCTCTGTACTGTGCCTAAATAAATGTGGACCCAGGTTTTGGAAACTTCACAGCAATATAATGAGGGAGAATCAGTCTCGTCAATCACTTCATGCATCTGCAAACCCCCAACCTACGGCAGCAACTCTGGTGGGCTCCTTCGCCGTCCCCTCTGTCCTGTTACAAAGCAGCTGGAAAGAGAATGATCAGGTTCCAAACATCTAAAGCAGCTGTGTGCCATGGGGTACTGTTTGTAAAGTTACACAGTGAAAAATTAACAGCTATAATTTGGGTTATTTAGCATGTCATAATAGAAAAAAATGGGATTCATTTTTCAAAGTCACATTTTCACCATGTTATTCATTCATTTATAAGTCACAGTTTCAAACTAAATATTTGTTAACAACTAAATATTTAGCTCAAATTAAATATTTATTTAGCAAGCTGAATATTTAGTTTGGAGCTGAATACTTAGTAAATTAAGTATTTAGTTTGAAAGTGTGACATTTATAAATGAACGAATAACATGATGAAAATATGACTTAGAAAAATGAACCCTCATTCTTTTTAGGGCAGCCTCATTAAATGTATAGTTTGTAAACTATATATTTAGCTTGCTAAATAAATATTTAGTTTGAGCTAGCTATTTAGTTTGGAGCTAAATATTTAGCTCAACTGAAATATTTAGTTAGCAAGCTACATCTATTTTCCACAAAGTCTTGGAAATCATTCATTTGATGCGTTCCACAAACAATCCATTCACGTTGAGGAAAAATGCAAAATCATACCAGCTACGTCCAAGTTTGGCTGAGCCTGATTACCAGTGTCATTCTAAATCTCAGGGTTGATTTGAAACACAAAACCAGACCTGAGGTTGATCGAGAAAGAATGAAGAAAATGACTAAGAGGAAAGGGGGGGTTCAAGGTAAAAAGGGGGTTTACCAGACAAGAATCCATGCGCAAAGTGGGAAGAACTCAGTCGGGATGACAAAGGGAAAGGAACTGATGAAGCAAATGATGACAAAAACGAAACATATAAAATATATTGTTAAAAAGGTAATAAAGCCAGGCATTACATTTTGGAAACCCAGTTAGACTCTCAGCCAAAACAAAAAACATCTCTGGACTTTAACTGGTTTTAATCTTTTTTTTATACATGAATGGAATCTGATATTAACAATTCAATTATATTGGGCGGGTTTGGAGCAACAGTAGTGGGATGTAGGGGGAGTATTTGTACACATGTTCCTACTTTACAGTGAACTCTGCGGACAGCACAGCAGTCTGTCCAAAACTGGGGACAAAGCTAAACTTAATCTATGAGGAGAAGAAATGGAGGAGAAGGGAAGAAAATAACAAAACAGGTGGCGTTGACAGAAAATCAGCAGGAAGTTCATCAAAAGTGTTCTTACTGTTCGGTGTGACAGATCTCCTGACAGCATCCATGTCAAGCATGCTTCGCTTTATTAAAAGATCAGTACTTTCATCTGTGCTGTTCTGTCATGTTATTTTCCAACAGTCACCTGTTAGTACTGTTCACAGTAGCATCAACATGGAGGAGTTTCATTTCTAAGAATCAGTGTCTGGGGATGACTTTGTCTTCATGACCAGTCTATCCAAGAACAACATTCTATCTTTTTCCTTCATTAAAAATAAGAGCTTTTAAATATTCACTTTATGAATGTCCCAGGTAGTATTTTGTTTTTCATACTGAGCTGTTTCATTTGAGAACAGGCATTTGCTGGTACAGATAAGGGTTTTCATCTATTACATCTTTCTAATGCAGAGCAGAAAATCAATGATTAACTACAATCAGGTAATATTCCCATTGCCAAAACTGAGGGCCAAACCAATAAGCAGAAGGCAATTTAGCCTCCATTTAGACAGTATATAATTTAAAGAGTCACTTCTCTGTATTCAAAAACACGACACAAGATGAAGTGACATTAGTCTCAATGGAAGGATGTGGCTTTAATTAAGGTGTGCAATTATTTCATTATTATTGCCTAGGTTTCGTGTGTATGTGTGTGCTTCCATTTGCCTGTCAATTTCCTGCTGATCCACTGAAATTTTACAGCTACAGTCTTCAGTAATATCTCTTCTTACTCACGCTGATGATATTTTTATCCGGAAGAGTTCACTCAAGTGCTATAGCTAACGCTAGCATGTTTACTCTGTTTTTATATGATTCATTGAGAATTCGGCTCAAAAAGTTTCTCGATTGTTCCGAGATATCCTTTGCAGGCAAAACTTCCAGAAAAAAAAATGTTCTGCTACTTTATAAACTGGGGAGATTTGGTTTGAATGTTAAATTGAATAATTAGTGTTTCCAATGTGCTCAAAGCAGCTATTGTCTAAAGGGAAAGCTGTCTCTGGACATCAGATGGCATTAGGCCACATAACAGTGAATTGGAACAGCCAATACAGTCTATCGCCGTGAATTTCATGTATTTGTTTTTTACATCACACTTTTTTGTCCTACATTTGTTCTAATCTAGAACAGAAACAATAGGTAAAGTAAGGTGCTACAGCATTCTCTACATACAATCCCTTTAAGCAAGGGTAATATTATGGTTGGCTGAATTCTATGATTTTTGGCATCCATATATTTTCTCTTGTGAGATCTGAGTAAAAGGATGTAAAAAACAAATATATACAAAAAGAAATAGAGGACAGAGACATTGAGAGAAGGTGTGCTGGGGAAGACCATTAACCAGAGGAAAACCTCCTGTAAATGCTGTGATGTCATTCTCCAAGGTAACACTTCTAGACCAGTTAAAGTTTCCACCCCACACACATCCATGCATGTTTGCTGAGCAGTTTCAGAGGTACGTGTTGTGAAAAAGGAGGCCCAGACATGTAGAGAGACTATGTTTGTGGAACTGGGTGGTTCCATGGGTGTGTGTGTGTGTGTATGAGGGTGTGAGAGTCCTGGAAGCACTTTGCATCAGGCGTCTGTGGATGAAAACAGAAGCGTGTCACTGGTAGTCAAGAGTCATGATGATGTCATGGATATTTTTCGAAAGTGTTCTGCATTTGTGAGGATGTGTGTTTTTGGTCCGTATGAATCAGCAGTGTCACTCCTGTTTTCCCATTCGGGTGTAAAGCCTGGTGTCAACTTTTTTTTTTCCTGCATTGTAAAGCTTTGATGAATTGATCAGTACCTGTCATACAAATTGCCTTATATCCATCACTTCGCCCACCCAGCTGGTTTCAGGTAACTATGACAGTGAAATTATAAGGAAGAACTTTGTGTTATGTAATGCTAAATGCAAAGAAACACAAAAAATGCCTTTTCCAAGTGATAAAAGTTAAAGGTCACAAGAACAGATTTTCTAGAGGAAAATACACATTTACTAAAGCAATGATAGAAATGATCTGGTATGTAGGTCAAACCTGTTCAAATTTTTGACTTGGTTGCCATGATAAATAGAAAGAATGGTACAAGTTTCTGATCTGGTAAAAAAAAGAAAGTACTGGAGCTCTTAAACTGGGATGAATGTAGTTTTCAATGTGGGCTTGAAAAACTCACATTTTGTAAAAACAATGATGGTGTATTTCAAGCATCTTATTTTGTGTATTGAGTGTGTTTGAGGTAAATCAACAACAATTTTTTTATTGGTATGATCTTCTATGATGGGCAATGTACGCTAAGGATTCATAATATATGGGCATAAACATCAGTCGAGACCAATGTTAGTTAATTTTTAACATATCGGTAGTGACCAATAAGTAAAACTAGGCCAATGCTAAAGGGGTCATGACAACAAATTTCATTTTTCTGTGGTTTCGGGGGTATAATATGATCTGTTGTGCACCGATGAGGCCATGTGAATGTCAAGAGTTGGTATCAAAGGCCCTGCTCATAGATGGTCAGCTTTGTTTCTTTGCTCAAAAACGGACAAATCAGAGAACAGTTTATCTTTCTACGCAATTCATATTCTCCAGTTAGAGCGCACCATCAAACAAACAGCCCTCCCTTTCCCTTCTCCCCACAGCCAATACACCGGCTAATTTAAGGGTAAGTCATGCTAGCATGTCTGGCTACTCCACTTGAGAAGAGGAAGGCTACTAAAAAGCAGAGCGGTTATGTCCAATGGTGCTCAAAAATGGCTGGAAGTTTCCATTTTCTCCTGAAGGATGAGAGAATCAGAGAAAAGTGGCTGAAGTTCATTTATGGGGAAGTAACACACAATTATAACCCCAATTTGAGATGATGTTCAGCACATTTTACTGAAGAGTTTCCCAAATATGGTTGTAGCCAATCAGAGTGAAGTCAACTAGGTAGAGGCACATATCATCTGTACCCAACCTTTTTACTGAGGAGGGAAATCTGGCCTGCCAAAACAACCCACTACAAAAAGGTGACGTTATTTTTTTAAATAAAATTCTTTGGAGAATTGATGTGCAGTAATATCAACTATATGAAATGGTTTATACAGTGATGTCACCACCCCTTTAAAGGGGCAGTATTATGTGTTTTCAAGGCACATAGAATCATTTTATAGCACAATCAAGTAACTATGTTACCCCTTCAGTTGTTACTAACTGTTAGTAGTTACAGTTAGTAGTCAGTTGTTACAGTTGTGACTAAGATAAAATTCGAGGATTATTTTGGGAAGACCTTTAATATCATAGCTTTTTGTGGGCCTGATTGAGGAAAAAAAAAAGTCTGAAAAATGTGACGTATCTCTGTTATTTTTCCCCTTTTCCAATACACTGAAAAAAATTAAACTTTTCCTTTAAAGTTACTGTGTTAGTCAATGGAATCAATCTGTGTTTACTTCAATCTCAGTATGAATCAATGTGTTCTGTACAGGCCTTGGAGGTTTGTTAGAGAACATTAATAAACAAACAGCATCATGAAAACCAAGGAACACAGCAGACAGGTCAGGGAGAAAGTTCTAGAAATGTTTAAAGCAGGATTAGGTGATAAAACATTAAGCCTATTAAGACATGGCTGTTCACCTAAACTGGCAGGATGACCAAGAGGATCATTAATCAGAAAAGCAACTAAGAGGCCCATGGTAACTTTGAAGGATTTGAAGAGATTTACAGTGAGGGTAGTAGAATCTGTCATCACAATGACTATTAGTCCTGCACTGCTGGGAGATGTAAATGGAAGAATCAGGAGCGAACACATTTTCAGGGAACACCAAGATCTTCTGGCCCATGATGATGACTGGTTATAAGCCAATTTAGACTCCCTCGAGCATTGCTCTTGGATATATGTGCTGAACTGGGTCCAGTATTGGCGAGACCAACCTGCCAGAACCACACCATCCTTGTCCAGTTGCAGGTGTTAACCACTCTGGGGTTCCTGACATCTGGCTCCTGCCAGCGTGAATTAGCAGACAGGTCTGTGTCTGAAGCCACTTTAAAGAACAACATAATTCTGTGAAGTGATCCATAGGTCTGGGACATCACAGCCAGCTCTGTGTGCAGTAATGCCTGCTGTCCTAGATGGCATTGTTAACATGACCAATTGATATATCAGATTTCACTACACTGTAGGAGAGCAGGAATTCATGAAAAACTAATTTGTGGAATTCTAACTATTAGGGCCTGATATACTGATGCACTATTCTGCTGTAACCTGCAGGGGACAGTAGCTACCTCCTCAGGCACTGGCTCCTAACCTTGTTTCCAAATCTTCGGCGCGCAGAGGAGGCACACTTTAATAACACTCACACCTGTGCACGCTAAAATGTACACCTTCCCAAATGAACCTGAGTTTCTAGGCAAACATACTAGAGTTCGAATAAAAGCGGACTAAACCAGGCTGGTGTGAATGCACCCATTTTTATATACAGACCAGGATTTTCTTTGCCACATGTTGTTAAAGTATATAATTGTAAGAATGCGCAAGTATAAGGGAACATCTTTCTTCAAAGTATTCCTAAATATATGATGCAAGCCTATTCATTACCTGAATCAGTGCCAGAACTAAGGGGTCCGTAAATATGTTTCAGCTGAACATCTGTTGTTTCAAACTCTTACAGAAACCCAGAACCCGTTATCAATTTCATTTCTAAATGTGTAATTTATTTGGCCCAGCAGGGAAATGAGGAATGATGTTTATTGAGTGTTAGATGTGTGAGTCTCTAAGCTGCCACTGGGCGTGCAGGCCTCCCTTGTTGTGCTGGGATAGCACCTCCGGCAGGCTGCCTGTAAAGCTGTCAGTAGAGACCACAGGTCCTGTAGGTACGGACCAATGAACCTCACAACACCAGACGAACATCACCCTGCTGGCCTTGTTCTTCAATAATACATTATGGGCTGTATGTTGCAGGTAATGTTGCAAAACCTGTGGCTCTTCCCCCCTGAAAAAAGCACAAACAGCAAACAAGCTCTCCCGTCATTTTATCAGGAAGCAGAGCAGAAACTCAGGATTATGGGGTCATTACCTTTAGTTTCTGTGATGCACTTTGGCAGGTCATATTTCTCCCAGCATATAATTGTACCGCCTGCAGCTAATTATTTGCGTAAACCCAAACAGGCTACTGCTGCTGGGTTTTATAGGATGTATTAGTTATTTTAAATGACGTTAAGCACAGCAGGGAAAGGGTAACGGGTAGTAAAAAAAAAGGCTGACTCTTTGTGGGTGTTTGTGATGGTTTAGTGCCACACAAGCACTGGGGCTAATAAAAATAAACCAATAATGTTTACCTGGACAACATATCAAAATAGTGTATGGTGTTTTAACAAAAGTTGCCAAAAAGAAGATATCTCAGCATAAAACTGTTGGGATTCTGCATTTGTTTCAGATGAAATCTGAATAAAGCAGAGGTTCTTCATGCCTACTTGGGTGTTTGAATCAGTTTCCACTAGAGGTGTGGACTCAAGTCATGTTGTTGGGCTTAAGCCACAAATATATTGGCTTTAGACTTGACTTGATGAAATCACTAAAGACTTGGGATGTGACTTTGACTCGAACACCAGTGAGCTGTGACTTTATGAGACGTACGCGATTTAAAGACGTGTGTGATGCACAGCCGTCAGCTAATGGTGCCATAATTATATCATATAGTGTATATCAGCCTGTCAAGAAAGTACACATTTAAACCGTTGTATGTTAGATTTAATAGTTCTTTTAAGAATCGGAGATTATATATCTGTTCTTGTAAAACTAAGTTTGCTCTGTTGTAGTTTGTTAACATGGAGAACTTTTTTGTTTTGCAGGAATCCAGTTATGTTTATTTTCATTATGGATCAGTCCTCTGAAAGCATATAGACAGACAGATAAGATAGTCATGTTCAATAAGTTTGAGGTTAATTTACTTCAGTAACTCAGTTCACATTATATAGGTTAATTACACACAGACCAATATCTTCAAGCCTTTATTTCTTTAAACTATGACAATGACATTTAATATCACAATATTACATCAGACCAATAAGAAATATTCATAATACATGACTGTGGGTTTAATGAAAGTTATGTTTAATACCTGCCTTAAGGTTATTATTCTCAAAAGGTACTTTTAGCCTGACAAATTAGCTTTATTGGAAAACATATTCAGTTTTTTTTTTTTATTTGGACTATATCATTTTTATGTCATTGGCATAAAAAAAGGTTGCTGCATAAAATATGTCACTTTAAATCAGTTTTATTGCATAGACATAATTTTTCTGAAACATACAGTTAGTTTGGTATAGTAAAAAGGTCAGAAACATAAACATCTTTCTGTTATCGCACTGGGGTAATATTGATGTGTTAAATGCGATGCAAGCAGGGATTTTTTTATGTTCAGTTCCCCTTCCTGATTGTCATAGCAAATAAATACACACTTCAAGAGGCATAAGTGGATTTTGGATATTATTCTTCATAATTATGTGAATAAATTAAATCCAGTTGGTTGAATGTCTCCATTTTTTAAAACTCATAATTCAAAGTTTGCGACTTGCACATCTTGGCCTTGAACTTGACAAGGAACTTCTACCCCTAGAGTCAAGACTTGAGTGGAATAACTTGAAACTTACTTTTGACTTGCAAAACAATGACTTTGTCCAAGGGCAGTCCTAGCCTGTTTGGTGCCCTGGGCAAACAACATTCAAGGCCCCCCCACCGCCTGCCATGTTTAAATTTCCACTGAAAATTCCTTTTAGTACCTCTTGTAAATAACGTGGAAGTGTGATGCGGCACAGGTTTATGGGGTGTTTAACTGAAGCAGATAATAAAGGTCCCTTATACACAGTGTCGAAAGTGGAAGGAAACACATATAATCTATATGATATTGGTAAATAGCAGTTATCGGTCCAAATTTTGCTATCAGTGCGTCCCACTTTAATAGGCTATAAACCATTCTTGAGAAGCTGCCTAATGCAACAGAGTAATTACAGCAGGCTAACATAACTTGCCCAACTAATGTGAAGTGGTTAAAGACTGTTATACTGACAGCAACCAGCTAAAAAGTAAGACAGAAACAAATGGACCAACACATACTTCCAACTTGTGAAATATTCAGAATAGGCGACCAAGCAACACCTTTTCTAGTTAATGGCTATCCAAGCTACATCACAAGATCATTGCCATTAGTAATTATAGTATTACTTTCCCATGTTGCTGTTTAGTTTTAGAAGAATTTAAATCTTCAAAACTGTAATATTTTCTGCTGAAAACCAACCAGCTGCCTTAGTAATGTGAGAGTTATTACAAACACAGCGTGAGCATATGCTCTGTTTAGACTAAACTGAGGCAGGGGAAGTTTTAACCTTTGGGTCTGAGGTTTAGGAGACAAATAGACTCGTTTTGTTTGTTACCCGGATTGTTCGCAGTCCAGTCATCAGGGCTGGACTCTTTCTGACGGTGGAGATAAGGAGAGAAGAGAGGAAGTGTTTGCATGCTGCAGGCAGCGCCTCAGTGCCTGTTCGCTTTGCACACAGCGCTCATGTCCAGAGGCACGCAGCAGGGCATGTCAAGTGTGTGTGTGTGTGTGTGTGTGTATGTGTGTGTGTGTGTATGTGTGTGTGTGTGTGTGTGTGTGTGTGTGTGTGTGTATTTGGGGGCGGGGGTCCAGGAGCTCATGCCACCCTAGACAAGAAGCCGCCGTGGGCAGCTGCATATCAGAAACCGCTGCTGAGTTTGTCCCGTCTGTGGCTTCAAGCTTTACTGCTCCCATGTTTGATGTTAGAGGTTTAATCCAGTTTTTTAAATTGCTCCACAAAATGACAATTGTTTAGATCAGGAAGACTCAGCCTTAGATGAATATTTGCTAATATTTAAACTACATGTATTTGTTTTTTTAAGCAGACTTTGAGTAAACTGCCTCTACATGATCTAACTTCCTGTTAGATGGTGCTGTGATGCATTGATTTTACCTTTATGTGGCATTACGACTTTTTATCATATGAAAAGTGGGATCGAAGAGCATGAAATAGATGTTTTTAATTTTGTGAATTTCTGTGGATAAAGTACAGTGCAATGATAAAGTATTTGTCTTCATCCAGACTTTTTTATTTTTACTTTTTTGTCAGTTAAAATCCTTCAAATAAATCCACAGTAAAGACAAACAGCAGTTTTTAAATGATGATTTAATTTAGTATTTAGGGAAAGAGGCTATCCAAACCATCCTGGCCCTGTGTGAAAAGTAATCCCTCCTGAAAGGAATGCTAATTTCCTAACTCTGGCACCATTCCCACCGACAGCTGCCATCAAGCATTTACAATAACTGCCAGTGAGTCTTTTAAATCAACCTTTCTTTGTAAAATTGTTTTGATTCATACACACTGGAGGTTTATCAAGTCTGTCTGAGGTCTTATTAATATCCAGACTTTGACTATACCACTCGAAAACCTGCATTTTACTTTTATTGGCCATTCAGAGTTAGACTTTTGATGCTTTCGATCATTATCTTGCTACGTAACCCAACCATAGCGTTTTAGCTTAAGGTCATGAACTGGCAGATTAATATTTTTTCTTCAGGATTTTCTGCTGGAGAAAAAAACTTTATGGTTCCATTAGTTTCAGCACAAGCTGCCCAAGACCATCATGCTACCACCTGTAATCTGTTTTTATTTCATAGGGGTAATTATTCTAAGAGATAGTTTCATTAATGCCTTTTATGCAGACAGCAGCCATATTGGATTTTGTGAGCAAGTCTCAGATTTGCCATATTGGAACTCTGGATTCAGAGCCCCTCCAGTTAATTGTTCCAACTTTGAACTTGATAGAAATCAACATCCAGAACATCCATTGCTGGTGGCAGAGTTAGAAAAAAATACACACTTGTGCTAGCCAGCACCAGTTCAGCACTGAAACCAGTTTGATGAAAACAGTAAAAACCCTAACAGGAAATGTTCTTGACCAACATTTTAGCTTCATTCAGTGTCTCAATCTGAACTGAAATTTTCTAAACAGTTAAATTAATTTGTTAAAATCAGTTTCTTATTCATTTGTGAAAGTTATATTTTAGACGTGTACATTTTGTAAGACAAATTCTCCTACTTTTGATTTCTACATTTAGAACCTATCGGATTATAGTGAAAAAGAACAAAAAAAACCCACCTTTAGTACAGCATAAATCCTAAATATAGAATTTTCTTTAGTGTTATTATGCTCTGTGAAAAATTTGCATACTTTGTGTCTTGTCTGAATAAGACAATCTCCTTTATTTTCATACCATTAATCATTTTGTCACTGCACCTTTTCCACAGAGTGAATATCTCATTTGGATAGGGCCGTGTGTATATACCTTGACATATAAAAACATTTACACACATAAAATCGCATTAGAAGAGGGCTGCGAATTGCAGGAAGGTTATTGGTTTTCAGACTGTGGTTTTACTCCAGAGCTGTGCTGAAGTCAGATAGACAGTCCACAGACTTGTGAGCAGAACCACCGCAGAGCAGTATACCTCTGCCAACCAGACTCGGCCTGTGGCTGTGTCCCTGGCATCAGCCGTGTGCAGGACTGAAAGACCAGCGGCAGGTTCTTTTCATGTTGCTTTCACAAGCTTAGCCTGTACTCGACAGTGAGACATTAGCAGTCATTACTTCTGTCCCACAGCCAGGTATGTCTCCTAGTTTCGTTTTGACCCTCTGTGTTTCCAACATCAGCCAAAAAGTTTGTCACAGGTGGACATTTCCATCAAGCGTGACTTATTTGCCAAGTCAACAACACCAGGTGTTCACACACTGTAAACATAAGAAACAAACCTACTACATCACTGAAGTCTAACCCATTTAAGAAAATTTACCATCAACACTGAATTGAGCACTTTTATTATTACCTCTTAATATCATGTCCAAACTGTGCTATGGGACACTATTAGTTTCCAACATTTCCGACTTGCCAGCACTGCTCTTGAAGGCCTTGTCTGTCATAGCTAACATGTCTTAATATGAAAAAATTTCAGTATATTCATCAATCGCTACATGGTGATTATCTTATATGCTTCTTACATGTATAGAAATATATGAAAACACAACTGAAGAGGGACAGTAGGGACTAATTTAGCGTTACCACTTAATTGGACTACAATAACCAGAGGTCGGCAGATCGATCTAAAATATTGATAATATCGATACCAAGTCAGTATCGGATCGATACTCGTGTGGTAACATTAATAATTCTTGGGTATTTTCACACCTGATAGTCCAGTAGTCTTGGTTCGATTGGGGATCAAAATTGTACCACTAAAGCAAACATTTGCAAGACCAGTCTTTCATTTTATATAAGCGTAAACAAAAATGTAGATTTTTGATGACCCATCTTTAATTCCAGTTTGTTCTGGTCTCAGTATTGAGTGTCACTTTGGGTGTTTTCACACCTGATAGTCTGGTAGTCTTGGTTCTGGTAGTCTTTTGGGGGCCAAAATAGCAGCATTTGTTAAAATTTCAGCTGGTGTGGTTCGCTTTCATACTCCAACCAAACTCTTTCAAAAACCTGTCCCACCCCACCCCCCCTCACCTGTGGTGGCGCCACACCAAGAACCACTGAAGGAAACCACATGAAAACCTTTGAAGAAGACACTGAGCGCAATTTACTTCTTCACGAAATGTAAACAAAAATTAAGTGGCATCAGATTTTAGCGGATGTAAGATGTCACATTTGTCAATGGTAAAAGACCACAAGCTATTTCTCCCTCTAACGCCAGACACACAGGTTTGTTTTGGTTGTATTTACCCAGAATGCCCTGCGCTTTAGTCCGCTTCCTGCTTTTGCAGCAGTCTCCAGTCCGCTTGGCATTCACGTATGCATTCGAACCGCACCAGAGTTCACTTCAACTGAACCGAGACCTAGGTTTTTAGGCAGACCAGACTTTGCTGTTTTGGTCCACATGAAATTTTGAGTGTGCATCCAAACCTTCCCAAACAAACCAGACTTTCCAAGCAAATGACCTGGAGTTTGATTAAAGTAGACTAAGCAGGGCTGGTGCGAATGAACCCTTAGTTTCAGAATGTTGACATGGAAGAGTGCTGTTGGACATCTATCCATATTTATGACGTCATGCTCTGTCTATCTTGAAATAGATTCATTGTTATAGTCAGAATCGGAGTGACGGAGATGATAAAATCTAGGTTTCTTTCCTGACATATTCCTTTAACTCAGTGATGTGCCTGTTATATCACAATCAGATCTGTTTTGTTTGAGTTTAGTTATCTGTTGTTTTTCAGCACAGGATCATAGTGACATCCAGTTTGCTGGAACCAATGTCTTCATTTTCTTCTGTCAAGCACTAGCTTATAAATGTATGAATCTGTAAAAGGGTCAGTATTTAGATCCTTTCCCTCCTTTTTTGTTTAAGAGCCATCATCAGGAGTGGGTTTTGATTTTAGGAATTTCTGTTCCACAAAAAGTACAGGTGGGATTCTGTGTCATCTGTCTGAGGGGGAAGAAAAAACTCTGGCTGCAGCTATATGCTGAAACTTTTACGACTAATTTAAAAAATGTCTTGGAGCTATATTTATGTAGTTGCCCGGATTAAGTTGTGCATTTATTGGTAAGTGATTAGGTGATTCATATAAGTGTACACTGCAGATGAATAAGAAGTCAATAAAAGACTTTGTATTAATTATAGAACTATGTACACTGGAAAAGGTGTTCCTTGGCAAAACAGCGGAACGGAAGGGATGATGGATGGTGAGATGTTTTCAACCAAGTCTTTTTACCCTGCAGGAGAGATAATCAGAACTCCTGCCCCTCAACTAAGGAGTACTGTGTATTTTTAATGTTTGGGAAGATCTGGGCCAATGCAAACAGCCTCAAAGTTCTAATTTGAAAGACCAAGGAGAGCCAGATTAAAGATATATATATATATATATATATATATATATATATATATATATATATATATATATATATATATATATATATATATATATATATAAATTTTAAAAAGGACTCATGCAGCTATTGCTATAATTCCATCAACATCAGCACTGAGATGTATAGGATTAAAGGCCTGCTACTCTCTCTCTGCCACTGTTTCATATCCATTTTAATGTACAGCGTTCTGGCACATGCTGCTTTGTCATTGGATGTTCCATCACTGAACCACTGTTTTGAGAAATAAAAGTATGCACTGAAATTGCAGATTGTTCCAATTTTGCCATCTTTTTTACTGCTACAGCAGATTTTAAATGTTGAAAACGATCTGTCTGTGAAGTAGAGTTATCAAGCCAAATACCAAAAAAGTCAAACTTTTTAAGCAAAATGTTTTGTTTTTTTTCTTCAAACAAGAACTCCTCAAAAGAGAAGTACAGTGGGAAATGCTTTAAGAACGTTTTCAACCCAAACAAAAAAGTAGGTTACCATTAGGCTACCAAAAGCTTGGTAGAGAACAATAAGTCTACATTAATGATCCAAAAAAAAAAAAAACATTGAAGACAACACTCTTAATATCGCTGATACAGCTTTTCATAGCAATCATTTGAGTTTTGGTATCAAAATTCATACAACACTGTATAAATTATGGCCTGTCTAAATTAACTTTATGACCAGTTCCAAAGTGTGAATGTTTGACACAGCTAGCTCTACCTTGCACTAACTTAATAGCCCATAAATAACTATTAGCCTAAATAAACAAGTTTCTCTAGACTGAACTAAAGTTTTCAACGAAACCTATCAAGACAAACGTTATCATAGAACATTGCTTTACAGTCTTACCATTTCTAATATAGGTTTGTTAAAGAGGTTCATTGAAGTCTGTTTAGAGGAGTGCTTAGTTCAAATATATATAACAATAATGCTCCTCCTATCGTGTTCTCGAACCCAACAAACTCGGTGACAGTTTGTGACCTAATTTTGATTAAAAACTACCCAACTTCTTTTCCAACAGCATAAACCCACGGTTTGGGTGAAGCAAATTCTAGTTGTTTGTATGTGCTATACACAGAAAGAAAAAAAAACAACCCGTATTTCTCTGTTTGTTTTTATTTTTGCATTTAAACCTGAAAGTTCAATAACAGAGGATGTAATCTTAATTTTGGGCCTAGTACCACACCATAACACCCTGGACAGGCCTCCAGTCCATCACAGGGCAGAAAGAAATCCTTACTTCAACATACTCTTTATTACTCCAGGTAGCAGGAAGTTGTCTAAGACCAGGCAGCCATATTGGATTTTTTTGTGCTATTTTTGCGGAACACCTCCTAAGTCAGTCAAACACACCCATCTCTTCCTCTCACACACTATGTTCCTCCTGTGAAAATACACAGAAGAAAGAAGAAGGAGGCATCACTGGTAATAGTGTGTGTTGTTCATCTGGAGCTGTTATTGTGCTTCCTGTGACCTCTGTGAAAATGTTATGGTAGCAAGGCTCTGGATTAGGTGTCAGCATGGGGGTCTACAGCAGCGAGAGAGAAAGAGGGAGCAAGAGCTGCTGATGGATGTGTTGAATAAATCCAGAGCAAATGCTCTCTAGTGAGAACCCAAAGTTGTGCATGGTGTCTGATTGAATTTGTCTGGAGTTTAAAACAACATGGTTACTGAAGTCTTTCAGTGCTTCAGCCTCGGAGAGCTTCACTTTACAGTAAGCAACTTAAAATCAATACATGTATTTGAAAGACTTACAAGGTAAGAACTTGATTAATATGCATAGAAGCTTCTGACAGATAAAGCTGAATAACATGACATATTCTTCTGAAAATTACTTCTAGCTGTTTAGGTAAAACAACAGTATAAAGCTTTTTTGGAGACCATTTTATGCAAATATATGGAAAATTGTTCCCTAGTTTGATTTTTTCCCACAGATTTTGTGTGGCAGTGGTCTAATTCAGACATTTGTTCCAAGATTTTTGGGCTCCAGCAAGATCCAGATATCAATATTACCATATACGCCGAACCCAAAAGCTCTTACTTAAATATTTGGTGTTTTGTCCTTGTGTTTTACAAACTGATATTAAACCACACAGGTATTCAGCAGTTCTGGTGCAGTTTCTCTACCATATCTTCAACTCTATTTATGTTTACAAGATGGATTATTCAATAAACAAGACGAGCTTTTCAAGCTTATGGTCATATCCTTGTTACCCACAGAGCTGCTAAAGCTTAAAAGTGTATATAAACATATGGTTTCAACTGTACTTACACATTATAAAACATTATTTACGAGAGTTACTATTGCTGTAGGATAGCCCTATTTAGTAAAACCCAACCCTGACAAAAACTAAGATGAAGCTTGTAGATGCTGGCATTTGTTTTGCTGAATTCTGCAATAAAATCATCAAGAACCAGCAAACAAAAAAGTCTGTGAAATTCCTCCGACATCATCTCCTCAAACTTTTAAAAATCAGGGCCTTCATTTTCCTGCCTAACGTCCTGTAGCACCTCAGCTACGGCTCACACAAACAAATACCCATATCCAGAGTGCTGAAGACGAGACCCACCTGCCAATCGCTCAAACAAGTCAGCTACTGTAACCAGCGCATAAACATAATTAATGAATGAACGTATCGCCAAGAGCGCCTTCCGACACGCAAGGTTTCTCTCCTTGGTTTCCTCCACGGTGAGCCGAAACAAACTTCCCTCTGCACAGTGCACCCTCACAGTCCCTTTGCTGAACGAGCAGCACTATTTCTAATAAGGCAGAAAAATAAATATGGAAAGTGAAATTGCAATCTGAGTCATAACGTGTTGCGTGTGAAGTCCACACACAATTACAAGCCATTCGCATGTGCTACCAGAAGTTTTGATTAATGAAACGGGATGAAAACACTCCTTCAATACTGGCATTTGGATCCACTTTCTAACAGACACACAATAAAGAAAATAAGGAAAATTAGAAAAGTGCTCATGGACAAATATTTATATTTGATGAGGAGGTGTGTGGATTCAAATGACAGGGGGCTGTGTGTTTGGCAGGACGGTTGATGAGTGAAACCCCAGAACAGGATACATTGAGGATGTGTCAAAGCCGGGGCTGCAGGAGTATCTGGCACCTTTGAGGCACACTGAAGGCTGAGGATGGAGTCACAAGCACAAATGCACACAGATGTTTGCAGCTGGATGGCCAGGCATCCTTCACTCCTGTAGCTCCTGTGCTGCCTCTCCAGCTCTGGCAAATTAGCAGGAATTTGTTGGGAAGGGATGATTGTTTTCCCTTTCAGCGGGGCTTGTTTTCACTGGGGAAGTCTTGCACTGGCTGGAGGATAGTGTGAATGGAGGTGAATGGAAGCTTTCATGAATTGCGAGGTGGTTGTGGTCTTCGTCACCACACTGCCAGCCATGCATCCTCTTGCAACCCGATTAGTTAAAGAACACTTCAGGCCATTGGCTTCAGTTGGTCTTCAAATTACTTTTTTTGTTCATAGTTAGCCATATGATTAAATTTCTGGAAATACTTTAAGCTCAGTCAGATCAGATGGAAAGCTTCTGTGAGTGGCAAGTCTTGTCAGATTCTCAAAGGTCTGGTCTTAGCCTGGCCAGTGCCTTCCTACACAATTCCAATCGACTGTCATATCCCTTCAGATTTCTTCCATTGCCCTCAATTTCTCAGGATGAATTTCATCCGGGCCAATCAGTAAACAGAAGGAAGAGTTGTGAACAATGACATCGATTTTCTTTGTTAGTTTAGATTTGTAGTTTGCCTGTAAAGGGTTATAGTTTGGCAACGGCAGCAGAGGAAGTAAACAAAGCCAAATCAGTCCGTGTTGGCCTCACTTCCAAATATTGAGCAGTTAAAGTCTGAGCAAAAGGAACATTTAAGATGTTTTATTCCAGGCAAAGATGCCGTTCAGCTTAGCACTTCTCTGCTCGCAGTGTGGGATGGTTGTTTACAACACACATGATTTCGGGTAAGTTTCACCCCCCCCCCCCTTCACCCCCCCGTTCCCCCATATTTAGCCTCGTCCATCTTATGAATCCCCTACCATCTGCCATCGGTGGGGTGACGTTCAAATACATAGTTCAGAAAAGTTCAATTTTAATCCAATCTGACCAGAGATTGTCCTTCTGTACTATGGGGGAAAGCTGGGTTTAGTTCCAGCTGTAGGGGAGAGATGTAGCAATGGTTTAGAAGGAAGTGTCAGGTGGTAGTGACTGGCACAGCGGGACAGTAGTGTATTGAAATGTCGACAGAAGTAGTCATGGAAGAAGTCACTTATGGGTAACAGACCGAGTCCTATTACTGACCAAGACTTGTCATTCATGTTATTCAGGGACATACATCGTTAAATTCTTTAACCCTTACCATTTGTTAGTTTGATGACTTTTCCAACTGTAATTTTTGTGCTTCATTTAACTGCACTTCACACAACATCTGTTCACTATTACTACTGCCCAGCAACCGCACGTTTCAGCAGTCCAGTGGTAGGTTGAGTGCCCTGCTGAAGGGTGACCCCAATACCTTTGGACACAGAGTACACCACACACCTCATATGGCTATTTTTTAAGAGCTTTTCTTGGCATCTTCTGGTTGACATGTGAGCCATGACTATTAATCACATTCATGTGTTAAATTCCATTTTAAATCTGCTATTCTGGCACTTAGTGGGATTTTTCCAGGAGAGATGTGCGTCTTCTGTCATATTTCTCCATAGTGATCATCCTATTTGACAGCTGTGTTTACATCTAGGCTCTGAGGCATCTAATTAGAAAAGACTCAGTGGAACATGAAAAGAGACTTTTGGATATTTTCTGCCTAATGTGTTGCATTGAGACCAGTAACAGTTAAGGAGGTCAGACTACTTTGAGTAAAACAGGTGGATCTGTGTAGAGGAGAAGCTGCAGGATTTCCTCTAAGAATTTTTTAAACCGTGGGAGGATGAGACCTCTGCACTATAACTATGAAATTTATCCACCCGTTTCTATCAACTGTATTTATCTATTGTATTTATTCCCAATTAAATAATTTCAAATTAAATAAAATAATATCTGCTGACTTGTGTGCAGAGCAATATAAACAATCTAAATCATAAAATAAAAACAAAAAAACAAAGAACAACTCTCACTAATTGAGACTTGAGTTCTACTGTTCACGGCAAAAAAAAGCCAGTCAAAGGAATCAAATCGCTCGTGAACATCTCCACTACTCTACTACTCTCAACAGGTATGACTTGGCTTATCTAGTTAGAAATATATATTTCTAAACCCAAATGTTCCTTTCATTTGGTTTGTGGTTTTAATGCAACAGAAATCTCAACATGTTCAAGAGGTATGAATATTGCACAGCACTGTATATCTACCAGTCATATCACCAATCAAAAGTAAAATTAACTTATTTTATCTGGATTTTCCTCATTGGGTAATGACAAAGCTAATCAAAGTGTGCACTTAGCAGCTCAGACATATGTAAGGTGATCCACGTCTATTACTTACCTCTCCATCATTGTGCCTCCAGGTGTTTCTCTGTTAGCCGGTGAATACAGTGCTCACTGCGGCAGCTGCCCCAGCTGCAGAAACCAGCTGTTTGTGTGGGTCATTCCAGCCAGCTGAGAGAAGAGTGAGGGGTCCTTTCCACCATAGTCAGCAGCACATGGGCCAGCTCAGTGCAGTACCAGCAGCCAGACCAGGCCACCCAGCTCATCCTGTGCCATATTAGCCCCAGACGGTACATTGTTATTCTAAGGAAATAAATCCTTCTCGTGTGCTCTTGGGCTGCTCATCAATCTGCTATGCTCGCTGCACTTTCCCACATTTTATTGGTGACGAACTGTTATAATTCATTGAGCTGGACTTACTCTTAATAAGACCTGCTTCTTTGGTAAGAGCACATGTCTGAACACGTTTCTTCTAAAGACAAGATTTTCTTTAGTTTGGAAAGGAAAGGTCGCGATGATAATACAGATATCACATTCAAGCCATGACTTCTTTTAGAAGTTCCATCACAATGTCACCATCAGTGGAGATTAAATTCACAATGGACTTTATAAAATTAATCAAGTTTAAGCTACAAGGAGAGAATATTTAGTCAGTTGTTGAAGGTTGAAGTATATGGTTATTTGGTGAAGATGTTTGCTAATATTTTTTCAGCTGTTAGCGATTTGAGGCTCGACTCTGTATTGGGCTGAAAGACTTGAGACTTGGCTTGGACTTGCCCCTCAAAGACTGGAGATTTGGCTTGGACTTGCCCCTCAAAGACTTGAGACTTGACTTGGACACAGAAGAAATGACGTGTGAACATCTCTGCCTCATCTATAGTCATGAAGTATGAAAGATGACCGAAAGAAGGGGATTCTGAATACAGGTGGCCAAAATAAACTTCTTCCATATGGGGGCTGGACTCAGCTTTATGAGCTCGAGACACGGGGAGCTGCGGACAATAGTGATAGTGATAGGTGAAAGCTTATGCCACCTGGGGTGAACCCAACACACAGAATGCAATAGCGACAAAGGTTGAACATTTTTCAACGTTCTTGTGCCTCGTCGCTAGCTCGCATATGTACGTCCACGTACATCTACGTGTATGAGCTCAAAGTTTTACACACACAGATTTTGCTGGACGCTTGACTGGAGGAGCATAAGCGATCATGCCGCAAGTTCCATGAGAAATGAATGGAGAGGGAGCAATGTCGTGTCCCGTGTGTCGTCCCAGCCCTTCAGAGACAGGGTGAAGAGAGCTGTCATCTTGGGGGAACTCGAAGTAGAGCCACTGCTTCTACACATTATAAGGAATCCTGGGCACTTCATTGGGGGGTTTTCAGGACTCGTCATACTGGGCGGTTGCGGTTTCCGGTTGGTCCTTGGTGGAGTGCTGGTCCAGACTCAGGTGGGGACCCCTTTTTTCTCATTTCCTTTGGGCTGTCTCGCAGGATGGAATTGCACAGAACACTTCCTGCCTTGGTTCATCTTAAACCAAATTGTTGCGGTGAACTTATATCTGACCATTCTCAATCTTCGAAGCATAAGATAACAAACCTTCTTGTCAAAATGTTTGACCTTTCTAAAGAAACTACAATAGGGTATGAGAAAAATATTCTCCAGAAGGCTGAATTTCCTAATGAATGGTGCCCAAGTACCAGTAAAAAATTTAAAAGCAAAAAAATAGAAAAAAAAATCTGTGGCAGAACCAACAAGTCAAACCAAATGAAAATGAGACATTAAAATATTTGTGTGATTGAGTATTAAGCACAGTTCTCTTAAAATCACATCTAATGTCTATCATTTATGTGAGGGCTAACTCCTTCCAGTTTAGCAACATAATTAATAACTTCTGTTAGTTGTCTAAACGATTAGTTGATTCTAAGAATGTTTAGAATCAGCTGAAATTTTCTGGCTTGGTGCCCATTCTCATGTGTTACTTTTGGTCCAAAGTTGTTATTTAAAGTTAGCAGGCATCATTTCTGCAAAGCTTTCTTTTAGCTTCAGATGCTACAAGCCATTAAAAAGTATCAAGAGCACCTTTCCTGCAAGATTTGAGCCATTTATGCCTCTTTCCTCCTCCTCCAGCTCCTCTCTTATTTTTACCAGGGATAAGCAGAACATAGCTGCTATTCATGTCACATCTTGCCAGTAGCCATCGCTTCGATGGGAGCCAGTGCTCCACGAACACTCCGGTGTTGAGTTCCACCATAGGGACAGGTTACCGGCTCCCACTGCCAACAATGTCCGTTGAGCGCAAATGTTTATTTTAAAAGTTATGTTCAGGTATTGATTTTATTTCATTTTCCCTCCTCACAGCCTGCCTGTTCCTGGCTCAGGTAAAGTGCCTGTCCATCATGAGGTTTTCCCGCTGGAGCTCGGCATGTTGTCTGTCTCATAAAAGCTGCTACTATAGTATAATGTAGCTCCATAGCCTGAAATGTTCGACTTTCCTCTCCAAGAACACTCAGCGTCCACAAAGTGTGTGTATATGGGCACAAACCAAGAAAAATATGTTCGAGACTAACTTCTTATGATAGTCTAGACATAGAATATCTCACCTACCAGGAGGAAAAATATAACTGTTAACATTAATTTGTTACATGCCTCTTTGCCCACTTTCCTTATTTTATACCTTGAGTCTGTGTTTGTATTCAATTACTTTTAAACTGGTTTATGTTTAATTCAAATGAAGTCACACTTGACATTCCCTGCTCTCAAAACCATTTTCATTCTTACTGTTAAAAGTGGGGCTCACTTCCCATGGTTTATTTATCTCAAAGATGACAATGCAAAAAAACAAAAAATCTGGTAATTGCTGAGATTAGATAATTTGGTATATTTTGATAAACTCTTCAAGAATGTATTAATGGTTGATGTAAAACCTGAGTGAACATATATTTTCCTCATGCTGGGCAAGACTACTACCATGCTGAGCTACATGTCGTCGCAGCATTTAACACTGATGACTGTGGTATATTATTGAAGCAGCTGGAAAGCTGGGTTAGACTTTCTGGTAAAGTACTTGACCGGTTAAAGTCTTACCTAAAGAACAGGGATGTCTCTGTGTCAATAGGTAACTTGTCATTGGAGCTGACAAAAATCACATGAGATACTCCAAGGTTCCATCTCAGGGCTCCTCCTATTTAATATCTACATGTCCCCACTAGCTCAGATTATAACAAATTATAGGTTACCATATTTATGCAGATGATGAACAGCTCTACATTACAATGACCTGAACCTTCAGAGACACATAAAGATGATTACAAAATGGGCCTTCTATCACCTGAAGAACTTTTCCATTAAAGGGCTTAATGTCCCAACAAGATCTTGAGAAACTCATCCATGCATTTATCTTAAGTCAAACTGATTACTTCAATAGCGTCTTCGCAGGTCTGCCTAAAAAGTCAGACAGCTGCAGCTGATCCAGAACGCTGCTGCTCGCATTCTCACTGAAATTAGAAAACTAGAGCACATCACCCCAGTTCTAAAGTCCTTCCACTGGCTGCCTGTAGCTCACGGAATAGACTTTGAAATACTTCTGTTAGTTTATAAATCACTGAATGCCTTAGCACCAAAATACATTCATTATCTGTTGTAGCTGTATCAACCTTCCAGACCACTCAGGTCTTCAAGTCTTCTCTGCATCCCCAGAGTCAGAACCAAACATAGAGAAGCAGCTTTCAGTTTTTATGCTCTTCTAATCTGGAACAAACTTCCAGAAAACTGCAGAAATACTGAAACACTGAGTTCCTTTAAATCAAAGCAAAAAAATCAACTTGTTTAGAGTTGATCACAGTTAATTTGATCCATGTTCCCTTGGATCCCAAAGGGAAATTAAATGTTGTTGTAACTCATGTTATCCAATTTTCTCCAAAGAGTTGTTATTGATGCTGATGGCTGTGTGCAGGAAGGATGTCTTATTGAGTTTTGTATTACAGCTGTTCTGAAAAAGCCTCTGACTGAAGACACTCTGTTGTTGCATAACAACTCATGAAGAGGATGCTCAGGGTTGTCAATAATTTTTTTAATGATGAATCCTTCTTGCACCCTCATCTGTAATGGTTCCACAGTAGTCCCCAGAAGAGAACCAACCTTCTTGATCTGGTTGGACATTGTGAAAACTGAACATTTCAACAATCTTGAGAAGAGGAAACTGAAACTGGTCATGGAGGCTGCTAAAAGGCCAATAGCAACACTGAGGGATCTGCAGGAGTTTCTAACAAATCTGGTTGGGTTCTATATGTGACGGAATCTCATGCATTCCCATGTATGTCCGGAATAGATTTTCCACACATAAGCATTTTCCTCCAAAGAAAACATTCAGATCTGGATAAAACTGAAATACACATAAATTTTAGTTTAATGAAACCAAATTTACTTGTTTGGGCAAAAACCCCAAATGGTATGCTTGGGACAGTACACCCAAATTAACTGTGGTGGGTTAGGGGTAGGGTAGGATTAGGTTAGATTGGGCATGCTGTGGGGTTTACTGTTCTGTCTTTAGAACTGATGGGTTTTTTTGGATGTAGATGTTATGTGATGATAAGAATATGAATATTTCCAAATACACAAGCTTCCATACATTTCTGGCCTTTTCCTACATTTACTTTGATAACTTAAAAAGGCTAAACAAGCTGATAATTGAGGTTCTCTCTGTTTTGGGAACTTCTCTGGAACATCTGAAGATTATTGTGCAAAGAAGGATACCTCACAAAATAAAGTTCATTACCATCAACCCTGAGCATCCACTTCATCAGAATGTCACACAACAACAGAGTGTCTTCAGTCAGAGGCTTCTTCAGAGCCTCTATAATACAGCCCACTACAGAGATCCTTCCTGCCCACAGCCATTAGCATCAACAATTCTGAAGAAAATTGGAGAAAATGGATTACAACAACATTTAATTCCCCTTTGGGATTAACAAAGTTGTTAGGGTATTTTTCTTATTTTCGAATTTGAATAGATTTGAACTGAATTGAATTGAACACCTTTCAGTTAGGGTGAAAACCTTTAGCTGTCTGCCAGAAAACTGAAATTGACAAGGGTTCATTTTTTCAGTGACCCAGGAAATCCAAGCATACATCCAACTAAATTAAAAAAAAAAAGGCATAATGAGAAGATAATTAAAGTTTTGGAATGACTGAGCCAAAGACCAAAGCTAAATATGACACAATCTGTGGAGAGGTCTGTGGACCATACGTCCTCAAAAACTAAGAGATACTTTACACTGTAGAGCGGGCAACTAACTCCATGTCAACATGTGACATGCCAACACACTCCTACCAAACATTAGTGCTGAAACTGAATTATTGTCTCAGTCTTAATAAAATGTAACTTTCAGGGTGTGCACACTTATGTAACCAGATTATTGCAGCTTCTTTCCTTCTAAGATTTGTTCATCTTTCATTATTTTGTTTCATTATTCATCATGGTGTCTTTTTAACATCAGCAGTTTAGATTATCTTCTGGTACATTGAGGCTGTTCATTTACCAGGAAATAATCAAATTTGCCTGTGTATTTTTGAATGCATTCACTGTGTGTAGAAGCACAAGAATGCATTCAGGCCTAACAGCTGTACAGGTTTGCAAGCATGCATTTATTAAACACACTGCAAGAGAGTGTGTGTAAATATTAAGAATGCCTATGATGAAAACAGAGACTGAGGTACTTAGCAGTAATTCAACTGTTGGATTGTTTTTGTACTATGACAAAAAATCAGTATGTATGAATAAATAATTTGACATGAAAACTGTTTGCACTGCTTCTTAAATCTGATTAGTCTACTTGTTTTGGCATCAATACCGAGTGCAAGAGCCCTGATATCTAAGCACTGGGTAATTATTGTGGCTAAAATAGCTGTTTGGTCTGCCATTGAAGCTTATAAACCTATCAGACAGGGTTTAAAAAATACATCTGAGTCCTCACGTTATGCCCTTTTGGCTCCCATTTTCCCCAACATTTACAGCACAAACTTTATGACAATCCATCTGTAACAGCTCTGATGAGACTGCTGCTTAGATTTCTGTACAGTTAAAGAGGTTATGCTGCTCAAAAAATATTTGAGCTAATCCGGCGGACTTTGCTTCCAAAGAGTCTCGTTAATGTAGGAAACATACTCATGGAAGGCAAAATTTATTAGAGGCGTAACAAAATCTGTGAAGGCTTACCAGTTGTCCCAGCAACTTTCATTACTCTGCTGTCATTTTGAAATAGTGTCTTTTAATAGAAATACCTTTAAAAGAGAGGACTAAATTACGATGCTTAGAAAAAATGTTTACCTCTTTACATATTTGTTATGTATTTGCTGTTTTGTCACCCTTGAATGCTTCAGATCTTAATGTGTGCAATATTTTCATGTCATAAACATCTTGAAGGATTCTGTGTGTGTGTATATATATATATATATATATATATATATATATATATATATATATATATATATATATATATATATATATAGTAATTAATTGGTGGGTCTGTTAATAATTGAGTTTGCTGATTAATTGTATTTCAATAGAAAACTATGTTTTGACAAAACAAGCAACATTTTCAATTCTAAAACCCTTTTTGCTGCTAAATTATTGAATAAATAGACATATGGGATCAACAACAAAAATATTTATTGTTTTAAAACTGTTATTAAAATGAATACAGCGGCTTTGTTGTCCATCACTGTTTTTGGTCGCTTGTGCGTCAGATTTGCAGGTGTACCAGAAACATGTGAATACAATGGTTCTGGCCAGAACTTTTGTATGTAGAAAAAAATGCACTTAATTGCATTAAATCTTTTATCGGGTTAAAATCCATGCAAATAATTCATCGAAATTAACGCCTTAAAATCCTGGCTCTGATCCTTTATATATGGATAAATTCATTTGAATTCATAAATTTTGACTTCATGTACTTTTTGTAAATTATGAACATCCATCTATCTTTAATACAAACCTATGCACAAGATGAGAAGGAACAAAAGAAAGCAGAGTAATCAACCCGCTCTTTGAATGATGGACAGGTGGAAAACCCAAATGCAGAATGCAACCAAATCAAAGAACAATACAACACACAACTTCAAAGAATTTCAAAACCAAGAAATAAATTTTTTTTGTGTATCTTCTATAATCCACACCAGGTCTAAATTCTACATTCAGGTTCAACAAATACAAACACCTGCACTGATATGTCGTTAAATCTCATTTATCAGGTTGCAGCTTGAGCACTTCCTTTTTCTAGCCATCACCAAGCTTTTCTCAGAATTGGTAGAGTTTAAATTGTCAGTAGATGGGGGTCATGACCTTTTATGAAAGGTTTGACCTACAACAGTGTAAATGTCAACAGTAAAGTGAATTTTACATCATCATGGACTTAGAGAATGATGACCATGATCAAAGCCACTGTTCCAATAACAAGCCCTTCAAACAAGACTGAAATTTGCAGCTACCTGCATGAAAAAGCCAACCTTTACCTGCATCAAGCCAATGAGAAGACCAACCTTCAAGAATGCTGGTTGGAGCATCATGCTGAAGGTCTGTATCACTGCACAGCCCAAAGTGGATTCTTCCACTTCAGCTCAAAACAACTAGATGGTTGAACCTTGGACAAGATTGGGATTTTTAACAAGACAATGAACCCAAACACATATCAGAAGTGTTTTTTGGGATGGATAAACCAGACCAACATTAAGTGTCAGGAATGGCCCTTACTTCAGCCCCAGTGTTTGTAAAAAGCCACCAGAAAGTTGGATATTACGACCTTCCTGTATGATGAAAAATTTAAAACAGATGGACATTTTGACAGACCTGCTTCTCCTGTAACCTTGGAAATATACTGCCATGTAAAAATAAAATCTTGAAAATACAAAACTTTAAGTACATTGCTGGATGTGTTTCAAAAAATGTTCTGCCTGAGACACTTGCACAACTATCAGTTGGGCGAAACTATTTGCGAACATTGCAGGGTCATGAGGGGATCTGGTGCCTATCTCCAGCAGTCACCGGGCGAGAGGTGGGGTCCACCCTGGACAGGTCGCCAGTCCATTGCAGGGCAACACAGAGACAGACAGGATGAAAAACCATGCACACATTCACGCCTAAGAAGAATTTAGAGACCAATTAACCTAACAGTCATGCTTTTGGACTGTGGGAGGAAGCCAGAGTACCCGGGGAGAAGCCACGCATGCACACCCATATATACAGGGATATATGGGTTTATATATAAACCCATATATATATATATATATATATATATATATATATATATATATATATATATATATATATATATATATATATATATGGGGTGAATTGTCATTCTCATCCATGGCCCCTCCGACAGCCTTGGACCTTGGCTCCCCTCTGGCTCTCTCATCGATAAAAATCTACCGCCGCCATTGGTTAAAAGACAGTACTTTGTTAGAACACCACCAAATTTCAATTGGCTCTACCCCTTTTGGTAAGATGGAAAGTCAAATATCTAGTCAGAATTATGCCTGAGCTCCCTTATTGCGACAAAAACTGTAAGATTTTTCTGCAGCTTAGTAAGGGCCATTTATCTGAATATTAGTGGGGATTTATGTATGTATATTTGTGGGTTAAAGGAAAAATAATAATATTTCTTTTGGATTGTAGTTTATGTAACTGACTCTGCTGTTTATGTCCCTTTTTCAGTTTTTACATTTGTGTGATATGAGACCCAATCTTATGAAACATAAATTAAACAGTTATCGTTGTCTGTCTATTTACGGCTAATTCAATATTAAGTGAGGCTTGCCATGATGTTAGGAAATCTGAATTCACTCTCTTTTTTTACCTATTTACTTCTAATTTCTGTTTATCTAATAAATCAGTTGCTGTAGTCATCTTGAAAACCAATACTTCCTTTAAATAAACCCAAAGCAAGCTGAGAAAACTTCAGTCTCGTCCACAGCTAGGCAGCTCTGTGTATTAGAGTTGACAAACGTCATTAAAATTCACTGCTCCAAATAACCAGTCTTTCAGCAGCCTCACATGCCAGCTTTCAGATGTTCAGCTGAAACCGGGGATATGCTAACCTCCGCAGAGGATGTCCACTGGGACACAGAGGCCAGACTTGGGTTTCCCTCCAGGGACTGAATCTGGCTAGCACACATGCTAATGGCTGAATGTCTCTACGGCCTCTGCCTCAGTCTTCATAAAATATTCTCTTCCAAGCTGGCTTTTCATCACCTATTACTTCTCAAATGTGTAAAAGTGACCAAAGAAGAGTTTTGACAAACTGCCAAAACAGACTGTCACAACTCGCTGCTTTTCAAAGAAACGCCTCAGCCTTCCTCATTACTTCCTCTGAAGGAAGGACTGCTGATTAGTTGCTGCTTCAGAAAACCACGCGCCAGAGAAGCTACGTAAATGGTGTAGTCTTTCTAATCTTTAGACGGTAACAGAAACGGCTGGGGCAGGACAGGTCTACTTCAGCCTTTGTGGCTGAATACAAGCTGTTCATGTGGCTAAGTTAAGCTAACCACAAGCTTTTAAAGGCCAACAACACGAGTGCCAACTTCCAAGCAGGGTGGAAATTTGGCACTTTGACTAGGTGCAAGATTTCGAGGTAAAATACAAAGTTCCCAAAAGTAAAAGCCGCTTACTTCTACGATTTCCTATAGGAGCTTTGTCATCACTGTGCACTCAGCAAAATGACTCTTCAACTTAGCTAAAACTAACAGATTATGTCAGTTTTAAACAAATACTACACCCTTGTCTGGTATTTGCAATCAGCAAACTCTGACAAAGTGTGACCCATCTTAAATAGTTTTTCGTATGAAAATCAATCAGTGGCTAAATGAAATATACCAGTATGTTGCTTTAGGTGCTTAAAATATATTTGTTTGGACAGCACCTTTCTTTAAAATACCAGACACTTTGCTCTGCTGCGCTAAGCCCTTTCAGATCATAGAGTGAAAGGCAGAAATCCCAATCAATACCTCTCTGGGCAGGGGCGGACTGGGGAGAAAAAGTGGCCGTGGAGTTCCTGACAGGCTGGCCCACCTTCAACTGTTCACTTGAAACTCAAGGTAAATGATAAGAAAATCTAACTGTAAAATTAAAATCTGAGCTTTGGGCTCTTTCGGTGTCTATTGCCTCTCCTGGATCATCATCTGCCACAGTCTATACAAGAAATTACTATTGGTAATGTTTTAAAGTGCTGTGTGAATAATATGTGACAGCCATAATAATAAAAAGTATTTTGAAGTTACAAAAATAAAACAATGCAAAGCTGCTGCAAGCAGTGTCATCTTACCTCTCATCATGTCTGGTGGGGATACCAGCGGATGGACCACCAAACATGTCAGACATTTTTACATTTGTTACTACACTTTCGTGGAGGGCTTTCTTTTTTATCTCTCTTGAGAATGATAATTCAACCTGGAGAGACTCACGCAAAAACAGAGAAGCAATTAAAAAGTTTTATTGACATGAATGAGTAAAGGTTTTTTGGCACTCAGAAGCTGGCAGAAGACATACATGCTGTAAATTGCAATAAACATGGATGAGCTTTTATATTTAGGATTTGGGATATAAGATTAGAGATGTCTTCCCTCCTGGGCCCCGGACTCTAGTGGTGGAGTGGAAGGTGAAAGAAGCCTGATGGAGCCGTGAGAAAACAAGGGTGGAGAAGGAGCAGAGGTGGGTTGTTGCTCAACTTGGAAGCACTTTGTAAAAGTGCAAAGAATTATCTTCATAATTTCATTGTTGTGTTACCACAGCTACAATCTGATGCTATGAGTTTAATCTTAAGTGTCTGAGATCAGTTTGCTCACAAATACATCTCAGCAAATAATTAACAATTATCAGTGATTGCTTTTATGCTCAGCCAATTAAACTTGGCCCCCTCCCCCAGATTCCATTAAATCTGTACTGAAATGCTGTTAGTGGTGGTGATGTTTTTCACGGGAAGAGGGGCCCCTAAATCAAATTCTGCTTACGGCCCCATACCACCATGGGCTGGCCCTGCATGATGAATTAGAGCCACAGCACTGCACATCTCTCTGCTGGATGCAAGAGACAGACAGGGAGATTTAATTTGTGTGGCACGAGTAGGGCAAAGACTTTTCTGTTTCGTAAATGTTGAGTTTGTAATAAACGCCACAGAGGCTATTTGTTTTGGCAGGCCGGGCTTTATGGGACACGTTTTTCTGATCTCCACTCTTCATTGTCAGGTGGCTGGCCCTCTAGTGGTCATTCACATGTTTACAGGTCCACTCCATGGCCGTGTGTGTCAAGTAGCATTGCTCCTAGGTATTTTAGCTTCCCAAGCTGCATTTTCTTTTGAATATTTGAGATATGCCGTACGAAAACATCTGCAAATAGATGGCATTTCTTCAAATAATTTGGAGTCACGTTCCACATAAAAATCTGCAAATAGGTAAATCTGCGAGTACTGATCCACAAATACGTGGGGGTCTACTGTATTAGCCTTGATAGCAAGAATATAGCAAATAATCACTTCTCATACATGAATATCCTTTGAGCTAAACCATTTAAAGTTATTGTCTTCCTGGAATTTGATCCTTAGTCTCAAGTCTTTTTTCACCTCTTACAGGATTGCTCCATATTTAGCTGAGTCTATCTTCCTGTCAAATCTGACCAGCTTCCCTATCCCTGCTGAAGAAAAATATACCCACAGCATGATGCTACCACTACCATGTTTCACTGTATGAAGTGTCAGCTGTTCTCCTTACATGGTATTTTACATGCAGGTCAAAGGGTTCAGTATTGATCCTATCTGTTTAGAGGACCTTCTTCCAAATGTTATCTGTACCTTTGACACGGCTTGTAGCAAACTGGGCCTTTGATTGACTTTTAGCTATACGTTGCTTCTTTTCACTCAACCACGAAGGCCATGTTTGAAGAGTTCACAACAGACAGTTGTCCTGTCAACGGACTCTCCCACATGAGCTGTGGATCTGTGGAGCTCCTCCAGAGTTACTACAGGCTTTTTTAAAATAACATTTATTTTGTACAAAGTGGCCAATTTAGTCATTTTGGATGTCAGTATGGCTTTCACGAAAGCCAATAGGACCATTGCAAGAGGGCCACCATGCATCTGGAGCTGCAGGGATGAATTTGTACAACCCTGGCCACCATCATATATCCATTATTTTGATAATTTTCACACACAAAAAAACAAATCATTAATATGATTCAACAACATTTAAACAAACCTTTCACTGGGCTGCATTTACTGCTTTTCTTGCACCCTTAGAAGGACTGCAAACCACATAGTCACTGGTGACTGAAATACATGGTTAAAGGTGGAATGGAGCATACTTGATTTTTCTCCCACATGTGTTTCCAATGGGAAGAACACGGCACATGTCTGATTCCCAAGTTGGTATCAGCTACAGCTGACACTCATGCATGCATGCTTTTGTCTGCACATACACATATTATGGTCTGAGCTTTAAAGCGGTTCTGATTGGAGAGACGCTGCCTGGTGAATATGTGGTATGGGCTCAGGTTACTTTGTGGCTGCTGAATGTCTAACGAAGGAGGATGTCAGTCTTTTTTGAGAAGCGGGTGTGACAGCAATGAGATTCGGAGGCAAATGAAACCTCAGTAGGAAAAAAAGAATCATTAAACAGCAGTAGCCTTTTTCAAAAGCTGCGGGTTTGAACTGCTTCTTTTTTGGCTTCCACTGCCATGATCTCAGATTTTTATTCTGGATGCATTTAAACTAGAAATCTTATCATTTGTGTAATTATTGAGTGAGACATGAAAAAAAGGGGGTTTGACAAAATAAAAGCATGTTTGCTGTGTGACATAGAGCAATAAATATGTCTTCTAATGCACATAAATAATGGCATGTTTTTGTTTTGTTTTTTTGTTTGTTTGGGTTTTTTTTTTAACAGTCCCAGGAACTGGACACTGGTCTCTGAATCAACCAAGAACTCCTTTATAAACCAAATTAGTCAAATATTTGCATGGACCAGTTATCATTAGCAAGGTATACCAGGATTTGAAAAAGTTACAGTCTAGAAACTGCTTCCATTTTGCTTCATACCATTCCTACAGTTTAAGCTCCTTTCATAGAGATACCAGAGAAAGTTGTCTCTTTCTGTACAGAGAAAAGACTAAAACGAAATGATGACTCAGTCAAAATTCAGATGCTGAGCTGGAACTTTAAGAGTGCTGTTCATATTGACAGTGTGATGCATAATATAATATGAGGTAATATTTATGTCATTGCAAAACCCATTAATAACTCTAATTATGTGTTTCTCTGTATAAAAATCCAAACTTGGGGAAACTGATAGCAAGAATAGATGAAGAACAAAAATATTTTATATAACCTGCCCCCCCTATTATTATACAACAAATGAACAAGTACTCTTTCTTAATTATCTCTTCAGTACATAAAGTATCATTATTTTTAAAGGGGTATCTTCTATTAAATAACAGATGACTATTTTTTAAATCATTATCCAAAAAAACCATCCATAATTTGACTCAATAAACTGAAATACACATCTGCTTTAATGTAGTTTGTGCATAAATTATTTCCCCTACGAGTGTCGTCATTGGATGTTAATAGCTACTGCAAATGATTTGGCAATAATTTCTTCAATGCTTTGTAATGAAATAACACCACTTTTTAATCAATGACAATGTAAACATATGTGACTTATTGCATAAATTACTGGAATGTTCCACTGTAAAACAATGTTTAGTTTTAGTCACATAAGTGTGGTTAAAAACCTTCAAGAATTTGTTAAAATTTTGTCCTTACTGTACAGCATTCTTGTTCTTTATTCTGTTCTGTGTATATTGTATATGCTATCTATCTGAGTCTATTTGCTGTTATTGCCTGTCACTTTGCTACTGTTGCACAGAAATTTTCCCCATCGTGGGACAGTAAAGGATATTTCTGTTCTATTCTTTTTTTCATAGCCCAAATTAGGAAGAATAAGGGAACAATACAAAACAGGAAGTACTGATGACTGCAAAACACTCTTTGGTTTATTCAAAATATCAGTGCTTTTGCATGGTTTAAATTTCATGTCGCCTGAGATTTGCAATTAAGTTTGTATTTGTTATCTGCAAGTAAAAGAAATTGCAGTATACTAAATACATCAAAAATGTCATCAGATTAAAAAGTTTAGAATTCAACATTGCACTTTGTGGGACTTCGCATATGATGTGTTTAAGTGCTGATTCTGCAGTGTTTAATAATTTTTTAATTAAACGTCACAGTTTTCTGCTTACTAACTAACTTCTCAACCCTCTATGAACAATACCTGTTATCCCATATGTCTGTAATTCTGAAAGTATCAAATTGTAATTTATAGTATCCAATGGCTGTATTTAAGCCATACACAATTCCATTGTGATAGATTATGCATAGATGTGTGTATGTAGTTTTTTTTTTCCCAATAAAACTGCACCATTTTTACATCAAGCTTCCAAATTACTCAACTTTTTGAAAGGAAATGACAGCAGAAGTGTGAGCTTCCACCATGTTTTCTACTGATTTGCAGTCCTTCCAAAAATATCCTTTAAAAAACAAGTGCTGGCAACAAACTCTAAATTAATGGCAGATGAAAGTAGAAACTCCAGGATCAAAAATAACCCAGGCACAGACCTAACATAACCCTATTTTGGGAGAAAAGCTTGGATTCTATTAACACATAGCTTAGTAAGAGTTTGTACTTTTAGCGGCCAAAGAAAACTAATGAAACAGAACACATGAACATGGGTCTGGAGGAAGTAGAAAGCTGTAGAACGACAACTATTGAGCATATGTATATTTGTACTGACCACAATTCTTGAGATGTCATCTCTCCACAGTACAACATTCATCTGTGTGACAGACAATCTAGTTCCAAGTTCATTAATAAACATTAAGCATATGAGGCCACTATGTGAGGCCCAAAACAGCTTTGATGTCCATTGATGAACTTCAGTTAAACAAGAACAGTTTACTTAAGGAAGTTATTATGGGGCGTATTGTCAGAAACATCTTCTGTGTGAGATCAGAAAGAGAAGTAACTGCTAAAGAAATGAATCAGCAAAGAAAACCAAAGCGGAAACCCACACAGATCTGTAAGGTAACTTAGCAGTGCCTTACCCAAAGGTAAATTGTCATATGGTGGGCAGAATTTTCCACTGAAGCCACAACTTTGTGATTGTAAGATGTTCGTTCTATCCACTGAGACACAGTTGTCTCAAAAATAAATGATGAGCCAGCTATTTATCCTTTCTAACCTAGCAAAGAACTCTCCATCATACAGTGACTGCCATGTAATGACCATGAACCACCATCTAGGTTTGTTCTTCAAGATCAATGTCATTATTCAAAACTGAAGTGCTTCCAAAACAAAGAGTACCGAAAGAGTGTGGATGTTTTTATTGACTCTTTGTTGTTCAAAATGAGATTCTGATGCATCTTGAGACATAACTGCTGAACCCGACCATCCTCTTGAGACTGATCGTGTTTGTTTCACTGGGAGGAATCAGGGTAGTTCTGTCCTTCCTTCACAGTTACTTAATGCTTGTGAAAATGGTTTAATGGACAAAAAAATGTATTTTCTTTCTCTTGGATGGAAAACATTTTCAGAATAATTAAAGGGATAGCATCAGCAAAGAAGAACTTCAAAGGACTGAGATGCAAAGTTATATCCCCATGAGAGATTAAAACCAGATTTTTATCACTTGTAGGTCCAGTCATAATAAAGCAATGTGTCATCGAACATGCATTTGCTCTGGTTAAAAATATGCAGGAAAAAAAGGACCAGCCAAACAGGAGGCATTAGACGCCTTCACACACAAGGAATTCTGGTTTGCAAGTCACCCAGATAATGGTGCGTAACCTGTCGGTACAGCGGGAGGTGAGATCCGTGTTGCTCACCCTGCTGACAGTAGTTCCACCATCAGTCTCGATGGGGGTCAGGCCCACACACAGCTTTAGCTCAGTCCAAGCAGAGAGAAGATAAACAGCGCCGAAGCACTCGCCTCCCCCCACAGCAGCAGGACGTCTCTGTATGGACAGAAAGAAAAACAATGAGAACCAAGTGATGAACCATGTGATGGTTTGGAACAGGCAACTCATGAAGAAGGTCATGACAGGTTGCCCATAAAGTGCTGTGCAAATTCCCAAGAATCTTTTATTATGTCTCATGCAACAGTTTAATAAGTATTACAACAGTCAGTGGCCTACAGATGCAGTAGATAGAAGACCACAAGAAAGGCTTGATCGTGAACTGAGGTAATTTCTGTTCTGATGCAACCTAATGATTCCTACAAACGATTTTTGTGACCACCATTATGACTAACACAAATGAGCAGAGATTCATTAAGTAATCAGGTGATTTTCAGTTTGATTAGCCTTGATCCGCGATCGGATGATCTTATTCTGAAAACTTAACACACCATACAGGGTGCATTTGGTGCATTATAGAGGATTACCAGCTTTCTGTAGCAACAACACTCTTCAGTGTGGAAGATCTTACTGCAAGAAAGGAGGATTTATAGTTTCAGTATTAGTGAAGTGTTTCAAAATTAACTCGGACGTAGCGCCGAACTTGTAAGAAGCTATTTTAACAGAAAAGCCTTGTCTGCTGTTCCTTCAGACGGTTACTACAAAGGGCAAGTTAGTAGGGTGCTGGTCTTACTGCTTCTTTTCCATTTTGTACTTAAGCATTTTTTCCCTGGATCTGAAAAAGATGAGTCCCTCACAAAACATAAATTTGTGCCTGCATTGAAGACGTTTTGGAGTATTGGAGGTGAAATGACCAGGAACTGAGTTGAGCAGCAACAAGAGAAGTTCCTTCAGTTAATCCTTTGGAACTTTTAGCAACTCTCAGCCAAGAAACATGATATTTCTGTAAGTAGTGGATGTCTGTTGAAAATCTCAAAGTTAAGGTAAAGATGTACATTATCTATGAAATGCACATAGAAACTGCTGTTTACATTTTATAATTCTGCAAAAATCTTGCTTATCACTAATACACAGTATGAATTGTCAACTGTAAGTCATTTGTTTTTTTTATATAGGTACACAAGCACATATAAATTCCTTTAATCGCTCAGCCAGTTATTTTGATCAATTCTTAATGCCATAAAAGGCAGAACAATGATCAACTTTCCCAATCCAAAAGGCATATATGGTCCCTCTGGCGAGGTCTCAGTATTCCCTGGGATATCTTCCCCGTGGGACGGTACCAGAAATCCTTCAAAGAAGGGTGTCAAGGAGGCATCTTGATCACAGTGACTCTACTTCGAGCTACCCTATTCAAGCTATGACAGCGTCCAATCAGTTCACAGAATAAGCTCATTTCAGCTGTTTGAATATGAAACTTCATCCTTTCTGTCATGATCCGTAGATTGATCATATATAGACTAGCTAAATCAAGAGTTTTCTTTACCACAAAAGACCAGAGCAGTGCCCATATTATAGCAGAAGATGCCCAAATCTGTCTATCCATCTCCTGCTCTATCCTACTGTCCTACTGTCATTTTAAAAGAAACTAGTTGGATACTTAGCCTTGAGGTTTGCAAACCAGACACCCTCCCACTTTGGGTTCCTGTCCATGAACACCAAAAAAGTGAAGGTTACAAAGGTTACAAGGGGCAACCTTGGCAAAGTCCAACTCGCTCTGGGAATATACTTGACTTTGTGGCCAGTTCTTGCTCTGGCTATACAAAAACCAGATATCACCTTGTAAAGTGCACTGATATAACTTTCTGTTGAGATATGGCACTCCATAAACTGACTGAATTGTTACTGCCACACTTTAGTTTCTTTAGAAACAGGTCAAGCAACAGTAGCAATTGAAACCCAGGAAGTTACCTCATCTAGGCAGCAGGAATGGTTCTGCTCCTTTAACACCTCCATAATTTCACCTCATAAATTAGACTGCTCCTGACAGACAAGGGTTAATTTAGAGAGTTTAGGGTGTATGGATATATGGATTGTGGAAGACAATACAAGATAAATGGAAGATGGGAAGAGCACCAGGGTGTTTGTTTGCCTGTCTATGTCAAGATTAAAGGAGACAGAGGATGAGCATTAATGGTTTTATCTGGCCTGTCAAATTGCAGAAAACGTCAAAGGTTAGGTGGCCTTGTGGCTGGTTGATTGAATGTTAGGTTTTTCCACTTTCAGTTGTCCTTTGAAAACAAACAGTTAAAAATGGTGCTCTGGGCTCTGCAATGTGTTTTAGTATAGTACCTTATAAAAGTACCCCTTAAACTTTGACACATTTTGTTTTGTTTCAGCCACAAATTTCAGTGTATTTTAGATTTTGTGACACAGATCAAGTATTACATAAATGTGGAGTAGAAGGAAAATGATACATGGTTTCCAAAAGCTTTTAGAAGTAAAAATCTAAAAAGTGTTGCATCCATTTTAATCTGATACCCCTAAATAAAATCTAGTCCACACAACTGCCTTCAGAAGTCCCCTAATTAATAACTAGAGTCCAGCTGTATGTAATTTAATCACAGTATAAAACCACCAGTTCTCTGAAGGCGTCTGAGGTTTGTTAAGTTAGGGACACTGCATGATTTTTTGCCTGATTTCACTCCTGATTCCTAGTTGGGGAAAGTTGTGTGAAAGAGACTGACCTGACCTCAGTTGTAGTCAATCAAACATGTTTGAACTTTTTTAGGCTGATATGGAGACAGTCAGGTCGTGTGAATGGATCAATGACCCAAATACAAATGGATGTTTCTGACAGCCAATGAAAAGAGAGGCTGGGACATGGCAACAGCTGCAAGCCCTCTTTCTTTTTTAAACTTTATTTGTAACGATAAAACATTATGAACAAAAATGAACAACAACGCATGATACAAACTATCACCTAACTAATTACAATCATGTAGTGATAAAAAAAAAATGTTTGTTTTTTCCATACAGCCCAAATATTATATTGTTGTTTGTTAAGATAGAATTAATGCCATTTTGTGAACAAAGTAAACACTAATAGTGATTCCAAAACCCACAAACAACCTCAACTGGATGTTCCAAACTCTCAACATGAGTATATCACGGAATACAGTCAACACTATCCAAACCAATATTTACATGTGCGTTAAACTTAGCATATTTTAAATTGCATCTTTCATTTAATGGAGGAGTGTAACAGAAACATATCCCATCTGAATTCTAATATCTTCTATTACCACCACCTACTGGTACGTCCTTTCCAACTTCACACTGTCATCCTCGCAACTTTCCACAAGAGTTTGATGTGTTCAGTTGACTTTAGTTGGTCTGTTAAACCCTTTTGTCCAAGGGTGTCCAAACCTTTGGTCACATGGGCCAAAATTGTCAAGTCAAAAGGACTTGAGTGCCAAAAAAAAATTTCTTGTACCTACTCAACAATAAACTAAGCATGTAATACTTATTAAACAACTTAATTAATCAAATAAAGTAGTCAGATTTGTAGTTGAAAAGGGATAAGTAAATTATTATAGGTAAAAAACTTAAACAGGGTGTGCTTGTTTTCCTTATTAAAAGAAATTTAGCAAATTTTCTAGATATCAGCTGGAAAAACATTAGAATTAAATGCAATAATTTCTGAGCAATAAAATCAGGATTTAGGTCACTCTTTCTGTGCTTTAGCCAGGTTTAACAAATTAATTAGAAGCAGATTTGAGTACAAAAGGTGTGGTTATTTAAAAGACAAATAATTAGTTTTGTTGCCAAAATTTTCTATTTTAAGAAGATTTTACTTGTGTGTAATAATTTTTTAAGACCTTTTTACTGTACTCTCACCACTCCTTTTCACTCTGGACACTTCAGACTTCCAGGACAAGTCAAACTCCTGTCATCTGCAGAAATACTCAGATGACTCTGCAGTGGTTGGGTGTATCAGAGATGGACAAGAAGCTGAATACAGAGAGCTGGTGGACCGCTTTGTGTCATGGTGTGGAAACAATCATCTCATCTTGAATGTGAACAAAACAAAGGAGATGATTTTACATTTCAGGAGAAACAGGGTTGGGTCAAATCCTGTTTCCATCATGGGAGAAGAAGTGGAGGTGGTTGAGGAATATAAATACATCGGTGTTCATCTAGACAGCAGACTGGACTGGAGACTCAACAGTTAAGTGTCTAAAAGAAGGGGGACAGAGCAGACTGTGTTTCTTGAGGAAGCTAAGGTCCTTCAAGGTTTGCAGCAAGATGTTGCAGATCTCCTATAAGTCTGTTATTGAGAGCGTTGTCTCCTCTGCCATCATCTGTTGGGGCAGCAGCATCAGAGCCAGAGATCTAAAAAGGCTCAATAACCTGATAAAAAAGACTGGTTCTGTTCTGGGGACGACTGTGGAACCTCTGGAGATGATGATGGAAAGAAGGATTTTACATAAAATCTAAAAAAATTATAGCCAACCCTGACCATCCTGTCATTGGAATAATCTAGACGCGATGAAACAAAAGCATGAATTAACATTTCCATTTCTGAACGAGAGACAATGGAGTTAAGTTTGGCAATATTTCACAGATGGTAGAAAGAGGAAGGAACCAGAGATAATATGATTTTCCAAAGTAAAACATGAGTTAATGGTTATCCCAAGGTTTCTAGCTGAGGATTTAGCCAGATATCCAAGAGCCCCAAAGATCTGCTTAATCTTTACAGTTATTTTTCTGGTGCAAAGATGATTACTTCAGTTTTCTCTTCATTCAGCTGGAGAAAACTTTCAGTCATCCAGCTTTTAATTGAAACCAGACAGTTAAGTAAAATGTTCAGTTTTGAAAGTTCATTAGGATGAAAAGAAATATACCACTGGATATCGTCAGCATAAAAATGATATCCTTAAAAGATGAGCGTATCGAACCAAGAGGGAACAGATAGAGCAGAAACAGCAATGGCCCCAAAACAGAGCCCTGTGGAACATCAAAATGAACAGGACAAGAATGGGATCTGTACATAGATGTAGCCAAGAAGGTTGATCTATCAGACAAGAGGACAACCATTTTAAAGCAGAACCTGAAATACCAGCCTAACTCCTCAGCCCAGCAGGGTTGGATGGTCAACAGTGTCAAAAGCTGACGTCAGGGCCAACATAAGCAGCACAGAACGTTTACCTGCATCACACTGCATCAAAGGCAATGTTCACACTGCAGCCTGAAGTGACCCAGATTTGATTTTTTTCCCCTTATTCAACCTGTATCAGATTTTTGCATAACAGTCTGAACAACACAGATCTGATTTTTACAAATGCAACCTTGGCCACTTGGATAAACATATCTGATCTTTTCAAATGTGACCTGTGGCTGTACGGCCAGGTCACATTCACCCGACCTGTTTGTCATTTATACTCTACAAACTTCGCTATTCTGCGTCCTGATACATGGAAACAGGAAGAAAAAACAACAACCATAGCAAATGATAATGCGGAGAGCAATCAGTGAAAAGAGTTGTTAATGCGCTGGCTCCACAACTGTAAAATCACAAGATATGGTCCACCCCTACCATTCTTTGCAAACACTGAGGACACTCGCTACGTGTGACGTTATTGGGTCCTCGACTGTACATGCAGGACACTTTCAGGTTGTTTGCAGTTCACACAGGAGATCACATACAAGTCTCGTACATTTGGATATTTGAACGACCGCGCGAAAAAAATCGGATTTCACAAAAAAATCTGAATCGCACAGTAAGAACTGCAGTGTGAACGTTGCCAAAATATCATCTGAGAGTCTAAGAAGAGCTGTTTCAGTTGAGTGGGCTTTACAAAACCCTGACTGAAAGTGGTCCAGAATACTGTGGTGATCAGGGCCACCGGTTAACTGCTTGACCACAACCTTCTCAAGAATCTTGGCCAGAAAAGGAAGTTTAGAGATGGGTCTGTAATTGCTAAACAAATTAAAATCTGAATTAACTTATTTTCAGAGTGGGTGGATGACAGCACTCTTTAGACAAACAGGTACCTGACCAGAAGCTAAAGAAGCATTTATTATGTTCAGTACACAATGACCAATGCACTGAAAAAGACTCTTAAACAAGCCCATTGGTAAAATGCCCAGAGAGCAGGAGGATGCCTTCATGGCACTAACAAGCTTAACTAGCTCAGGAAGGGACTCTGGGTGGAAGCAGTCTAAAATAACAGGCCGAGCTAGGGAGGGAGCGGTCAAACCACGTGTAGGTGGAGAAATATTATTTCTCACCTTACTGACTTTGTCTTTAAAATAAGAAAGAACAAGTTGACAATCCTCATTTGAAGAAATAGGAACGGAAGGTAATGCTGAGGTAGTAATGACCCTGATAGTATTAAAGGAGCATTATGTGTTTTCAAGGCACATAGACTCATTTTATAGCACACTCAAGTAACTATGTACCTTCAGTTGTTAGAAAAATGTTGTATATATCAAATATGAGCTAAAATAAATTTGACTTCATAGTTTAACACCTTGAAATTGGGCTTCTGTCTCTTATTTATTAAAAAGAATACAATGATGGTTTGAGATAAAAATGTCAATCAGTCAATGTTCAAACTTAAAGTAAAAACGAGGTTCAAGGTACGTCCTTTGGCGTGAGTAGATCCTGACACATGCTGAATAAAATTAAAAGTGTCCATGGCACTGATGAAGTTCTTGGCAAAGAGGTCAGCATCATCATCCATGTGGATATTAAAATTCCCAACAATGACCAGCCTAGGAAGCTTTAGAGTAGCTGACAAAAAGTCACTAAAATCCTTTAAGAAAGTACCATTTGGACCTGGTGGACGGTATAAAGCGCTCCACAGTAAAATGGGTCCTTAACCCCAATTTTAATCAGCTGGAGCTCAACAAAGCAAAACGTTCAATATTAGATGTGCAGCAGGTGAATCCACATCTAACCCACATCGAAACACAGCTGCAAAGCCTCCTCCGCGGCCTGACAGTTGGGGCTGGCTGATAAAAGAATAGCCTCTAAGACGCAGTTCAACCAAAGAAGCAAAGTCTGATTCTCGCTGCCAGGTCTCAGTTAAAAACAAAACAAAAAAAAAAAATCCAGATTTCAGGATTTCATGAAGTCATTCAACAAGAATGATTTATTAGTTATTGAATGAACATTAAACTATGCCATATGCAGTGGAGCAGAACAACCAGGTATTCTCAGCAGCAGCCCGTTTCAAACGATGAAGAAACTGAGGGTGAGAGCCACTCAACTTCCATCAACGGAAGGAAGAAACGACGGTGAGTCCAGAAAGTCTGGATAAACAGACCGCAGGTAGCAGTAATGCAGAGGTCCAGGTAGAACATATCCAGGTTGGGATCTCCCATTGGTCCAAAAGCCAAGGCAACAGGTGGAAAGAGTTTTATGGAGTCATTTGCCAACAACCCCACGCTTCCAATAAATCCTGACCTTCACCTGGACACCCTCTCTCTTACCTCAGTTCCTCTTCCTCCTTCTCTGAGATCTGTGTGAACTCAGGAGAGCATCGCAAAAAACGCCAGAAGGGAAGCGGCTCACTGGTGAGAATAAGCTGGCACCTGAAGGAGCGGCGTAACTCTCCTGCATGGATGCCTGAATGAAATGGCAGCCTGCAGCACTGAGACAGCCAGCAGCGGCAAGGCCAAACACAGGCGCCATCGTACCGGAAGTCGTAGTGGTTGATTGAAAGCTTGTTTTGGAAATTCAGCTTTAACTTAACGTTTCACTCCATCACATGAAAATGCAAAGAAAATGACAAGTACACATCTACCAAGATATGGCTGTCTGTCTAAACTGATCTAAGGTGGTGGCAGCATCATGCTGTGGAGATGCTTTTCTTTAGAAGTGACAGAGTGACAGAGGTGGTCACGGTCGATGTGAAGATGGATGGATCTAAATACTGGATAATCCTGGAAGAAAACCTGATAGAAGCAGCAGAAGACTTGAGATTGAGGCAGAAGTTCACCTTCCAGCAGTATAACAACCCTCAACATACACACAGAGCTACATTGGAATGATTAGATCAACGTGTTTATGTGTTAGAATGGCTCAAAGAAGAATGGGCAAAATATCCTTTAAAAAAGGTCTTGGAGACAAATGGCAAAAGACTTGGAGCTGTAGCTGCAGGTTGTTCAATAAAGAATTTAAACAGAGGGAATAAACATAAGGACGTGGCAGACTTTTTGGATTTTTATTTGTAAAAGAAACATTAAAGCAAGAATCATTTTACTTCCACTTTACAATTATACACTGCTTTCTGGTGGTCTATCAAATAAAATCTCAGTAACATGCGCTAAAAGTTTATGGTAGTAATGTGACTCAATCTCAGATTCTCTGCAAATAATCTTTAAAAAGCAGAGTGTGGGAGCTCCAAAGCTTTTAAGGGAAATTTGTGTGACTGTCAAATGACCTCATATGTATCTCCACATGTCTCTGAGTGTATATGTGTGTGTTTGTGTGTGTGCGTGTGTGTATGTGTGGGTCAGAGGTCTCGGTTCAAATGAGAGTCAATCAAGCAAAGTTTGTGTGTTTAGGCAAAGCATGAAAAGTCCAAGTAGACGCGCCTCTGCTTCCCACCGTACTTCCATATCTGTTTTTCTGTCTTTCACGTACAGACATGGACTGAAAGTTGTTTCTGTGATCTACATTCAAGGGCAGGCCCCTAAGTCTTACCCTTGACCCCCAAAGTTCACACTTATCCCTTTAATCCTGTCCCAGCCGACCAACAACCCTATTTCCTCCTTTTGCGCAGTCCCGGCATTGATCCAAGGCTCAGACAAAAAAACATTCAAGTGTAATCTTCACACCCGCACCTTTTTTCTTCACAATCATCCCACACATCCTTTTTCTTGAACCTCTTCCACCATTTTTGACCTAAAAAATTTAATTTTACAACCTCAGAAAGAATCAAGCCTCCAAAATGTGCAGAGTTCCTATTTCTGACAACAGACAGTGGTGGTCCTTTCATGAATGCCACCTTGGAGCCCCCTGATTCATGAAAATGAGACTGGAAGTGGTGAAACTTCTACATATTTTTGGGAAAACTAAATGTCATGTTTTTTTGTGCTGTGTTTTAGTTTTTATTTTAATATTTTACAAATGAAAGCTGTTTCAAAGATTCTGTATTAAATTTAGTGAAGCTCAATAAAGGGTTGAGCAGCAATTTTCACAATTTTCACCCTCAAATGTACACTTTTTATGTCCTCACAAATTCTGCATATGTTCCTATGAAGCAGAATTTATTTAAAACACAGATTAATATCAAAAAAGTTTAACCTGCTGAGAAATTAAAGATGTGAATTAGAGTTTATGAAATATATTAAATTAGATACTAAATAATTATAATAATAATTAGATACTAAATTAAAGATACTAAATTCCTTGGAAAGCATGGTAACAGCTTTTTAGGCCCTGTCCACACGGAGCCGAACACAGTACTTTTTTTGTAAACGATTAAGAAAATGTTTTGAAAATGCTATAGTCGCTATGCCGGGCCAATTGGTGGTGCTGTAACACTGCCACAGAACAACACAAAAAACACAGAACAACACCGGACAGCGCCGTGTTTATTTGTAAGAGTGAAGCGCATGCGGGATAGAAAGAGATTGAGCTACAATGCCATTGTTTCAAAAAAAAGAGGCTCACATGTACACATGGAAACATGAGACCGGTGTTTTGAAATCAATCCACTCTGGGACCCGGTTTCAAAAGCAATCATTTCTGGTCTCCCAAAATGTCGGATCTGTGTGGACGCACAGCCCAGATGACAAAAAAAACCCTTTGCAGATACACCTAAAATCATCTCTGTGTGGACGAGGCCTTAGTCTAATGATGAACTCCATCAACAACCGATGGTGCACGACTAGATTTTTTACATTGCTTAAACTGTGTGCAACGCAGAAGGGCATCAAAGACATCCAAATAAGCAATAGAAAAGTAGTGACAAAAGATTTTTTCAGACAGAAGAGTGCCCCATTGGCGGTAGCCTAAATTGCCCACCTGTACATGACACTGACTTGACTTAGCACTTTTCCAGTATAACAGAAACATTGGCAGAAGAGGTTTGTAGCCTCTCTTTTGGTGGACTTAGCAACTTAAAAGTAACAAAAAACAAGTAGCATAAACATCTGTATCTGGAGGACAGGAATACAATGTATGATGCAGATATAGATTAAACTGAATCTGTTCTTCCTGTATTCATTAGCACTGCACCACAGCTAGCTGCTAAAGAAAGTTAGAAAAATAATTCCAAACTTCTACAGAGTTTTACTTGCTGACATGTGTAGGCAATTAACACACCCAAGCTAAAGTTCCTCCCTCCCTTTCTGAGAGGGTTCAAAGAACAGCAAAGGATAGCTGTGGCTGCTGCAGCCCTCTGTCAGAGATGTGTAAAATAACAGGATCTTATTCCACTATATTAATTTAAAAAAATCATCTCCTATGAAGCATGTAGTGTTGCAAAACCTTCAGTGCTAAAAATGCCAAGCCGGATATAACGTGTAGAACCAACCTAGTTTCCAGACAGCCTTCCCTTGTGTCTTTGGGATCTTTATGATTTTGATGCATTGGTATTTGCTTGATGATTTTGATGCATACTTGATTGATGTTTTTATGATCTAAGGCACTTTGAACTGCCTTGCTGCTGAAATGTGCAATACAAATAAACTTTACATGTTGATATATATATATATATATATATATATATATATATATATATATATATATATATATATATATATATATATATACACTTTACTTGACTTGGCTTGTTTGGTGGAATGCACAACAGGACAGCAGTACTATTTCATCAGTTGTGTCCGCTACTGGCTAGGAGGAGTGAGAAGGTGTAGATTTCTAAAGCTAAAACACTAAAACAGCACCTTTTCTTATACCCATTAACACAATTTCCTGTCTGCCTTGTGTGTTTCTTTGTTCTGGAAAGATATGCAATATGCAATATAACATAAATAATGCTCCAGTATTGATAACTTATGCATTTGACACTGTGACATATACAATTTGATCAGCCAAGCCAGGCTCGCAAGGATATTTTAAACATGTTGAACAATTTTGTGGTATTTGTGTCACAACTTAGAGATGCCACACTGCTATTCTGCTTTTACCAAAATGTTGTAGCATTCGCCTAATATCATTACTTAATCTCATGCTATGCTGTGCAGATACTTTGTCTGCACTGATGAAGATTTACTCACTGTGGCATTCCAGATATGTGGGACGGCTCAATTAGACAACAGTTCAACCTAATTTTGCAGCATCAAAAGCAACACAAAAACATCAACGATGTTAAAAGACTTGATATTCCACAAAAAGCATGCTGTTTTTTCTTCACATTTAGGCCTAAGTATGAATTATGTATAAAGTCTGTATAAATGTCATATCTAAAATTTCTAAAGGTTGAATTTGTCTTGTTTTTATCTTGTTCTGCTGCTGTGTACTCTTGTGAATGAGATTTTTAACCTCAGTGAGTCTTTTTTCCTGGTTAAAAAAAGGTTAAACAAAAAAAAATGTATGACATGTTTTTGTTTAACACTCCAACATATATGGCGAGACAGGAAACAGTGGCAGTATAATCTGCCTTTTACCTTCCTCCTTGGTTATACCCAACAAAAGCCAGAGCCTCATAATGAGCATTTTTGTTTTCACTGACTTTCTTGTGATTAGTTGAAAGTTTTGAGAACTCACCAAAAACTAAAACTACAGTCACACTGATAAAAACATGCCCATGTTGAGTGACTGAATAAGAGCAAACATGCAACTGTATTCTCCCTTTTAAATTCTTGGATGCCTTAATTGATTTAACAAGTCACAAATGAAGGGAAATGCCGACTCTTTACAAGCCCAGTGTTCCTTTTACCAGCAGGTAGCTTTCCATCCTCATCCATCATCAGCTATGTTTCCAAACGCTGATGTTGGAGCAATGCGTATAAAAGTCTCGGTTCACAGCTCCCTGCCAGAGTAAACTGGGTGGTATATGGTTTAGAGACATTTCCTTCTTCAAGAGTTAGGGTCCCAGGTCCCTGCTTATGATGGAACAGGACACTGTTTGCCAAGTGCTGGCCATTTCTTAGGCCTCATTGTGGCTCAGAGGAACACTTCAAAAACCACAAGTTATCATTGGAGCTGCAGAAGCCCACAGTAAGCAGGACGACCATCACCGTCAACTTACACCCCATTATGCTCTCCTCTACAGACCCTGCACACCTTGCACCCAGCCTCACCTGGCACTCTCCATCAGTCAATCTGCCGCCAGCTTGCACACCTTTCTTCCTTCTCCTCCTCCCCTCCACCCATCTGCCAGTGCCAAGCTTCACCGTCTGTCTTTCTTTCCTTCCTTTTCCCCTCACACCCATCCATCCACGCCGTCAGCACTCCATCATTTTTGTCCGACTGAGTTCGAAGGATGAATGGCAGCGCACAGCGCCAGGTTTGTCCTGCTTTCTAAACACGGCTGATAGCTCTGGCCTGCTGTGTGGCCTCTGCAATGGTTAAATGCACATTAAGAAGGCTGCTCGAATGCAATGCGGCAGAAAATGTAAAGCACCCGCAGGGAACCCAGACCTCTGACTTAGAGATCAGGTGTTGGGATTTGTTCATCTGTGACGGGAGTCAGATTAATTACTCTAAGTTAAATATTCTAGCTGCAATATGCATTTATTAGATGTCTTTCCATGCATTATGAACACACAAAGCATATTTTCTGTTTTTTCTATAACTTTTAACGATTGTTAATCCTCCTGTGAAGCTGTTGTTTACATATCTTGAAAATGACTCACATAATGACCTTTATGGTTACAAGATCTCATTTCTTTTTTGTTTTTTTAAATTAGAACATGGGCTATGACTCAAACATTATTTCTGACGACATGAACAATCTATTCGAAGCTTCACTTCCTGTCTTGCTTTCAACAGTAACTTAAAGCTGCAGTATTAAACTTTTATGAAAAATATGTTTTTTACATCCATTATCCATCACTCTTATCCTTGCAGGGTCATGAGGGAGGCTGGTGCCTATCTGCAGCGGTCATCGGGCGAGAGGAGGGGTCCATCCTGGACAGGTCACCAGTCCATCGCAGGGCAACACAGAGACAGACGGGACGAAAAACCATGCATGCACACACTCACGCCTAAGAAGAATTTAGAGAGACCAATTAACCTAACAGTCATGTTTTGGTGAAGAATTTAGAGAGATAGTCATGTTTTTGGACTGTGGGAGGAAGCCGGAATACCTGGAGAGAACCCACGCATGCACAGAGAGAAAATTAAAACTCCTTGCAGAAACACCCCAGGCCGGGATTCGAACCCAGGAGAACTGCAAGGCAACAGTGCTACCAACTGCGCCACTGTGCAGCTCCGTGCTTTTTACATATTTGTTAAAATTATCATTATGTCTTGACAGGATAAGACAGATAATCTGTGAAAAAAATGAAGCTCCTGTGCCTTCTCCCAGTGCTCCCAGTACTAACTGCAGAAATACACCACTCAGTCAGAAACAACCAATCAAAGCCAGGAGGTGGGTTTTAGCGCTGTCAATCATCCTCGTGTATGCTGCTCAAACACTCCCCCTGGCTCTCTCCTATGCTAAGTCTGCCACGAATGCTAAGACTAGTTAGCATGGCCACCGATAATGATGGATAAACAGTTTTCCTGGAACGGTAAGTTGTTTTTCCACCATTAGCACATTTAGTAGCGAGTACACAAGGGTGACTGATAACACTAAAAACTTCCTCCTGGCTCTGACTGGTTGTTTTAGGTCAGTAGCATTGCATTTCTTTCGAAGGCAATAGTAACTCAGAGGAGGATGGGGAGCTTGATCTTTTCAGTGATTATCTGTCTCATAGCATACTGTCCCGACATGGTAACAGTTTGTACAAAAAACATATTTTTGTAAAAGTTACATACTGCATCTTTAAGGTCTTTATCAACAGATGGCATTTAATTAGATTTAGTGAGGTATGAGCAGCTATTTTTTAATTAAAGCTACTGCCATATAAAGTTTGAATCAGGTATTTTACATGCACTGAATAAAGACATTAAATCAGACTGAGGTCTTCTTTTTTTATGTCATTTCGGATTGCCTAAATTAAAGGCCAAAGTTTACATATATTTTCTTAGTATTTGGTATTCTTCCACAAGCTTCTCACAGTGGTTTGCTGGAATTTTGGCCCATTTCTTCTCACAGAACTGCTAGAACTGAATCAGATTTGTACCTTACCTTGATTGCACACACCATTCCATATCTGCAGACAATTTTCTGAGTCTAAGATCAGGGCCAATCCAAAGCACTGACTTTGTGGTCCCAAAGACATGTTATTTCTAATTTGGCAGGATGCTTGGGGTCATCGTTCAATCGGAAGACCCATTTGTGCCCAAGACTTAACTTCCTGGATGATATTTTGAGATGTTCCAATAGCTCTGAATAATATTCTTTCTTCATGATGGCTTTTTTGTGAAGTGCACCAGATCCTCCTGCAGCAGAAGACACATACAGTATGATGCCGCCACCCCTACAGTCAGGACGGTGTTCTCAGGCTTGCACGTGGTGTATTTCAACCATCATCCTACTAACTGTGTACCACTGAGTGCAGCACTTGGTGGCTTTCAGAGCGGTTAAGGACTTTTTCCACTCAATGTTTTTGCAGTGCTATTTGATATATGTACATATGAATATACAAAATGTTGGCATTTTAAGTTTGCATCTGTAACTTCATACAACAGATGCGATATCGCTGTTGGAGAGTAAATTTCAAACACGGCATCTGATACTGTGAAATTACAGTATCAGATGCCTTACAAAAACATCTCCATTCATGACTCATGTAATCTGAATCGGTTGTGTGCGCAAAGGCAATCGGAATTCATGCTAATATAAAATAATATGGGAAAATATGGGAGCTTAAAGTAAAGTGTTATGTCTAACTCTGCTGTTTCTCTAACTTTAATATTCCTTACAGATAACATCTGTGTCTACCGTCTACAACGGCGCTCTCTGTTCCCCCCTCCAGATGTCTAGAGTCTGGCCTCAGCTTCTACTTCTTCTCCTATGTTTTGTTTTCACCATGCAATATTTTCACCATGCAACATTTTCACCAGAAATGGTGTGACTTCTTACAAAAATACCTCTTAACATTCTTTTTGTCTATTTTTCTCATGTCAACCAGTCCCGTGTACATGCAAATACAGTTCCCTTAAAAAATATTATGATTTGGTTTTGCAGTTATTTTTAGCTTCCCCTTCCTGGGATGCATTTTGAAACATGTATGGTGCACCTTGTTAAACTGAATAAGTCTTGATTTCTTTTCTGTCCATAATAAAATCTAACTTGAATTATATGTTTTTCTGTGATTATTGCAGCTGTCTATTTTTTTTTATTACAACATTATTTAGTGAAGCATATATCAGCTGGACAGGGATGTACAGAGCCTTCCAAAAATATTAATATTCCCTGAAACATAACATTTTGTTTCAATTAATTACAACTACAAACTTTAATAGATTTTGTTGGGATTTTGTGCGGTAGTCCAACACAAACCAGTGCATAACTGTGATTTGGAAGACATATAATACATGCATACAAACTGCATTGATCCAAGTAAACATTTACAGGTTTCAATTCCGGGTGTCAGAGGAAAGAGGGGCAGAAAAAAATCTGATTAAAAAATACTGCATTTATTCCAAAGGCAAATTAAATGTTGTAATTCATATCATCCAAGTGTCTGCAAAGTGTTGTTGTGGATGGTGATGCTGTTGGCAGGAAGTATCCTTGCTAGCAGTCAATCTTGAAACAAATTTGAAGACACCTCTGACTGAAGACTGTTGCTTTATGACAGTGTCATGATTGTCATGACATGCTAACAGCTCAATATCTGTGCAACAGAGACCATATTCTACAGTAACGTGTCCTGGATGACACCATCAGTTGTTGGCAAGCACTGCTTATCCACCTCATTTGCTTTTGCTGCTCCTCTTTAAACGTCATTTGTGCATTTTAATATTTGTAAATAATTATGAAAAACATGTTCTATGGACGTGTGAAGCTGGTAGTGTCAGAATCTTTGGGACTTTGGTTTGGTGTTTTGATTAATTTTGTAGTTTAGCCACTTTTGGTATTATGCATTTATTTTATCTCTTAGTTTTGGGATTTCACGTTCTTATTTTGTTCATTAGGATTTCATTTATTTAGATCCAGATTTGTGTTGTAGTCCCTTACTTTACATTTAGTAGATCCCTCTGTGTCCTGTTTAGTTTTCATTCTCTGCTCATCACTCACTTTCACTCGGCTCTTCCATCCTGTTCCCCTCCCACCTCACATGCATCCTCTGCAAACAGATGAATGTCAAATTCACCTGTTTGACATTCCAGCAGCTTTTTCCTAGCATTTAAGCACTTGTTTTTCCCCTTCCTTCCTGGAGCCTCTTCTTTTCTCCCATGTATTCCAAGTTCTTTTGATTTATTCCCTCTGTGTTTCAGGTTTTCTTGTTTTTGTAGGTTTCTAAACAGCAAGCCGAAGCAACAGGCAATGTCATACTCTAAAATACCTGAGGCCATAATGGGGTTCTAAACCATAATGACTCTGGGTGACTAAATAGAAATGGATGCCACACTTATTTAAGTATTTATTAACATAAAAATAGAAAATGTATTGTTTTTAATCTACTTCACTATTATCCACTACTTTGTGCTGGCCGATCAAAGAAAATATATCAAATTTTGTTGTTGAAACACAAAAATGAAAAAGTTTAGGTCTTAGTGTCACTCAGAGAATCAGTGCACAAGCCTAATGCTGATTAAACTGATGAAACAGTTGGATGTCAACGTGATACAAGTTTTTTTATTTACAGACCTAATTATAAGTTTGAAAGAACATTTACATGACTCTGAAGATGAACTTTTGGGATCCATTTAAACAAATGGGAGCAATTATAGAAATTCAAATTTTCCTCATTAGTGACCGTGGAAGAAGAAGCACTGTTAGTCATGAAGAGATTCCTCTGATTAAACCTACCGTTCACTGGTCTGTTGACAGATGATATATTAAAGTTAAGTGATCCAGAATATTCTCTCCTGATTAGACAGAGGTTGCTTTCACAGCAGATCCCTTGGTGCTACCATGAAGAAAGTAAATAGAACGGAGATCTGCCTAGGTTCACAGATTTTTATTGACAACTTTGTTCCGCTGGCAAGAAGAACTTGCAATTAATATCACCGCTACTCCCAGTAGCTAATACACATAAACATGCCGGACCCGACCCAGAGTAAATATGCTGTGTTGACCTAATTAAAATGATTTGTAGTTGATGTTGGGTTTTAGATAGATGGTACAGGGTTTATTTGGTTGTTGAGGTTCGGTTGTATCCTAAAACAGTGCTGAGATTCATGAGAGCTTATCACTGTAAGAATTTACCAATCAGACTGATTTTTACTTAAAAAACATTCAGCTATACTTCCATGTGAAATATCATTCCTCTTTACCAGTTATCTAAGGGCTGTAGGGGCATTAAATCAAACTCAGGACTTTGTTTTGCCGCAACAGAAGATGAAGTGATTAAGCGTCTGTCTAAGCGCTGAAGGCGTTAAGATACATCTAACTCCAGAGGTGAGACGATGCATGACATTGAATTCAAGACAATGGAACGAGATGAGATCTTAGCATTTTTGTGGGAAAAAAAATAGTTCTCGCTTTTAACTTCTTGGGTCTTTGACTCTTCATCAGAGGTGAAAGAACTTTTCGATACTTGGCCCAAACTGGAAGTACTTGTGGGCCAAGAAATCCTTTTTTTAACCTTCAACTTTGGTTTAAGTTAACAATGAAAAAAACAAAAAGATTGTTTTCTATTTTCTTAGACTAGAAAAAAATTCTATTCTCACCAAAAAAAACAAAAAAAAAACAAAACAAAAAAAACACTTGGGTTACTTGAAAACACCTGCTTTATTTAGTTTCATAAATGGATGTGGCCAAGTCTGTTTTTGAGTGAGTTGTTGGATATTTGTGCTCCTATTTGCTAAAATATTAAAGAAAAATCAGGAATTGTGGTTATTAAAAGACTAATACTTTGTGTTGTGCCTAATATTTTATGTTTTTAAAAAAATTTAATATGTCACTAAAAGTCTAACTCAGCATTTTAAACTCTCCATTTGCATTAATCAGCTGTGCTGTTGAGGCAAATTTGTGTCACTTGCGAATTGAGGTCCGTGAACCGAGGTCTCAGGATCACAAATGGCCCCTGGGCCGTACTTTGGACACCCCAGTAGTAGTATTATCAGTAGTGCTCATAGGTGTGTTTGTGTGTCATGGGGTGGGTTAAGGATGTGTGTTGGTCCCTCGTTGCATCAATAATTCATTTATAATCATTGTCACTTTCTAAATCATAATGTAATCATAAATTGACGAAAGATTCTCACACCTTCAGTGCTTTATGGCAGAGCTGGCAGGTAGCGGCCCAGAATGCACTGCCGTGTGACGTCCGTGGGCATTCCCAATAGTAGCTTATACTCACTTCACCTGACGAAGTTGCATACTGAAAGTTGTCGGCTTGCGCTTCACAAGACAGACTTCACTTTGACAAGAAATGCCTGAACTGCCTCAGCTGACCCCTTCTGATGTGGAGCTCCGTCCATATGACAGAACCTCTCATCTCATCTTTAAGGCTGACCCCAGCCACCTTACAGAAGAAAACTAATTTAACTCCATGATCCATGTATGTTAATGATAGATGTGCTTTGGACGGACAGATCAGTAAAAATCGTCTATCTCTGCTCTTTTTCACTCTATCAGATCCAGCATCTGCATTACTGCAGGTATAGCCTGGTAAAACCCAACCCTTTGTTCTACACTTTTCTTCATACAAAGGACCCTTGGCTATTGAGAAATGATTGCTTACTGGAGGCGTGGACTCTGTTGAAGTTTTAAATATTAGAGCCGATTATACCCAATCACTAGTGTTTGGCAGGGATGTATGTAATGCACCAGCTCGATTATGAAGGAAGATTACCGGACATTGCATGCGCTGTAAAGAACCCCATGGTGAGTAGGGCCACAACACCTTTGCCAGCAATAAAATGTCTTGCCTTGAATTGAATTTCCTTTAATTGCTCAATATCTGGAAATGTGGCCAACACAAACCAAACAGCTTCTTTTGTTTTCTCTGCTGTCATTGCCAAACTGCAACCCTATACAGGCAGAGAAATCAAGCTCAAATGGAGGAATCCCAGATGAAGCAATGAATGGAGATGAGAATCAAGCAGAATTGCATTGGAAGGCAATGGCCAGTCTACTGTAGATTACTTGAATTCCTCTGTTCTCTTTTGAAATGGCCTCTGATTGGTCAACATAGCCACATTAGGTCCTGGAACCGTTTTACGTGATTTCCATGACCTTGCAAAGAACTACCATCACTGCTGCTCATTTTATAAACCTGCGGGCCTCATGGCATTTTCACTTCATCACCCTCTCTGAGGTCTTCTCTAAAGCACACGGAGCAGATCGCAACAGCCATGCAGAAAGATTCCTGAACTTGTTAGAGAGAGTAGCTGAGACCACTGTGGACAGCCCCCAGTCACATTTGAAACTCGAGGTATGCTGTGAATTATGGGCATAGCGTGACTGCTCTGCCAAATGAAAATGTAAGTTTTGGCCCATGATTTCCAGTGATTTTATTATTAGGATTTTTTTAATCCCCTTTGCTTCCCTCCTCCATTTAGGTCCCTAAGGTGGATGGTGTTCGGATGCTATAAAAAGGCTTTGTGTGTTCAGTAATTGCTTAATAGTTATATAAAATGTCATTAACTGCTCTCGCTGGTTAGGTTACATCCACTCTGGCTACCAGAGGGACCAAAGCCTCGCACCCTACACACCATCCTTCCCTACCCTCATGCCTCTGTTTCTTCCCGTTTTCTTGTCTTCTTCTATTTCAACCTCCATCCCCACTTTCACCAACTTTCTTCGTTCTCTCATTCATCCTGCAGCAATCCTTCACCATCCACCATGTTTGCGAGGGTTAGGGGTTAGGGATTGGGTTACATCCCCTTTGCTTTTTAATCTACAGCAAATCAGTCAAGCTGATCAGGCAGTTGTAGCAGATCCAGATCCAAACCCTGTCTGAGCGCCTCACATACCAACACCCGTCACTCCAGAGCAAAAATGAAAAAAAAAGAGAGAAGAAAGGAGTCCACAGCCCCTTGGATGAGGTCATCATGCTGTTTCGTTCCCCACCCGCGGGGAAATTTCTGCCTTCCGCTACCCGCCGGCTCTTTGCACCGTTCTTTATTTCAGCTCCATTAAAAATAATTGGCAGATCGCTCCAGAATAAATGTTGAGGAGGAAACCACGTCTGGTCATTCACGCTTAGTTCAACATATAAAGAGGATGGAGAGTATCGTCATATGGCGGAGGGGTTCACAATGTATTTATTCTTTCCCCCCTCCTATCACTTATCCAAATTGCCGGTCAATATTTGCTCTGGTGATGAGTGCTTCCAGTGGCTAATTTTCGTGAAAAACGGATCATTTTACCTTGGTGTCCAAAGCTGCCAGCTCAGAGCAGAGCGCACACTGAAATAATCACTCTCACCACAGTATAGCTTCCCATCTTAATCCACCTCACTAATGACATTAATGAAAAATAATTCTAATCTAATTAGCTCTCTTCTCCAATCAGTCTCACTTCCCTCCTGGGTTTGACTAATCTGTAGAGCTGGCAACAGGCGACATGATCCTCTCCAACTTTGCTGCTCACTTAGCAAGAACATTGTCAATGGAAGAATTTGAGCCTGGAAGCAGACAGAAAGATTTGCAGAATGTGGATGATTGTATGGCGAGCCTCTGTGTTTTCTAGTACTTTTTGCTCAATTTAAAACAAAATCTAATGAATTGTGTTTTATGTTCATCCCACAGTGTTTTATAAGTTAGGCTGCTTTATAAAACCACACAGCTTTAGGATGAATAATGTATAATATGCATGCGACAATGTTTTGGTGATACTGTTCCTTTAAGACAGAGAGGATTACGATGTTTTCACGCCTGTAGTTTATTTACTTTGGTTCGACTCACTTGATGAGTTTAATTTGCTACTTTTTTGGGTGAGTTGGTTCATTTTCACACAAATAAAACTTCGAGCGAACTCAAACCAGTTTTAGCCTCCTAGAGGCTAGAAAGTCGCAATGCCATTAAGGGCAAATATGATCACATCCTAGAGCCAAAAATCCAATAAATAATAATAGATGAAATATAAACAAATCATAATTGGCCTTTCTGTTGTTTTTCAAAGCAGGAAAGCACTTTTTGACAACAAAATAGCCTTTGTAGCCATCCTATATTTAAAAACAGGAAGTGAGTACCATATATGACTCATGATGTCTCATCTGGAACTGTATTATCTGGCACTGCAGTTGTATACAGGACATGGACTGTTTCTCACTCGAAAAAAAGGACAGCTTGAATGGCAAGATGTTTAATGGATGTGTGGCTGTAACACAGAAACAAAGATGGAGTGAGAACTCTTGTCACAAAGATCTGATAAACAGGTCAAGAGAACAGATTTTTCTCATGTCATAATCCAACAGAAAAACAAACTAGAGTCTTTGATTTATTTACTTTTTACCCTTTGGCCCTCTTGCATCACATCTTTTCAGCTGCTTTCGGCGTTAACATAGATTTAATGGTTTTTTTGTATTATTTATTGATGTTTTTGCCATTTTTTTTTGTTGCCATTTTTGTCATGTAAACTCTTTGTTTTTCTATGGGACGAACAAAATCTGCAATATTTTAGATTGCAAAAAAGGGTATTTTGGATGAAGTTATTACACCACTGATTAGATTAATAATTAATTACAATACTGATACTGATGTATTAAGGGTTTTGTTAAAAAAAACAAACAAACAAAAAAACTTAGTCCTCTTAGTCCTTGTTTTTTTTGTTTTTTTTTATGTCCTCTAATCATAAGAACCCCTAAATATTTTTAATGGGAAAAAACACAAAATTTGTAATATACAGTAATTGTTTTTTCTCTTTTTTTCTATTAAGCCTAATTTTCATAGACTCTGTTGTTTCAGAATAACAAATTACAAGATGATCGTTCCTCAACATGGAGTGATTCCATATTTTGTCCTTTATTAGAAACATGTTTTTCCAGTAATTACAACAATGTAATTCGAGTTTTGAGGCATATTTTATAAAGCCAAAATATTTGATGAAATAATTTTCTTATGTATTTATTTATTCATCTTTTATGAATAGACTCCTCTATTGTGTTTCATTATTGTTCTTCCCATAGCATTATTGGAAAGTAACCTAGATCAACTGCAGAGTACTGAGGGGAAGGAATGAGAATGAGCTCTTCAGCAAAACAACAGCAATTATCTGCAGTTAAAGAACAAATCCACTTGTTAAATGGTTCAGTTATATTTGTTCATGATCCAAAGCTAGTCTTTCTTGCAGACATGTTGCCATAGGAACAAAGAAACACAACAGTGAAGTGGGCACGACAAAAAACTAATCATGAGCAGCAAAGCTTTAGGAAATGTGTTTTTCTTTTCTTTTGCTTTTTTATTAAACATATGTATGATGTTTTTAATTTGTAAAATGCAAAAACTATGCGCTTCTGTTTGCTCTTAAACCCAGCCTTCACCACTTTAACTTCCGTTCTTGGCACGGTCAACAGTGTCATCCTCTTTTGGACTCTTGCTTTGTTGTTTTTTAGTGTCGAATTCTTATTTTCACTTATCCTAGTTTCTTTCTTGTTTGTCTAGTTCTTAGGTTGAGTATTTCAGTTTATTTCAGATTATGTTTATTCTCCTGCATATTGATTAGATCAGTCTTGTTGCTGTTTTACTTAGAATCAGAGGATAACTACAGAGTGTACTGTTAGATTTTGCTTCTGTCATTTCTTTGCATTGATTTCCTATTTTCCCCAGTCTAGTTTATCCCTTTGGTTTGTCCAGTACTTAGTCTGAGCATTTCAGTTACTTTTAGATTATGTTGATCATTTCAGTCATTTCTCAGTCATCCCAGTTATTTCCTTACATCCAGTTTTCTCCTTGTATCTTGTTATCCTGTGTTTCTTATATTTATTAGATCAGCCATGTTTTGGTTCACTTTAATACAGACTTTAGTTATTTCCCTGTGTCTAGTTATCCTCAGTTATATGTAGATTCTTTTCCTTGCCTCCTTGTTGCTCTCCCTCGCCTCCTGCTGCCATTCTCTCTCTCCTCAGTCTCCCCTCTAGTTCATTCCCCACACCTGCTATCATTTAGTCATCAGCCCCAGCCTTTGTTCCAGCATTCACTTCCCCAGTATTTAAGCTCCTCTCCTTCTCCCTCTCCTTGCTGGTTCCTTCTGTTTGCTACTGGTCATTCCATTAAATCTTCAATGGCTACTCGCTGGTGCTGCCTCTCTGCATTTTGGTCCAACACAACCAACCACACATCTTGACAAACCATGCTTGATGCAACCTATGTGATTATCACATTTTGTTTAGCAGACCTCAAATCAATGTTCCATACCTTCATATAAAGTAAAATAACTCACAAGCTGGCATTTTGGTTTTAGAATATTAAAGAGTTTCCTTTCTGTGTAACTGTGCTGCAGTTTCTTACAAAAAATATTTGCAGCCCTTAAACCTTTACTCATTTTGTTCCCTTACAACCACAAGTTCAGTGTGTTTTGTTGGGTTTTTAGGCAACAGGCCAACACAAAATTGCACAAAGTGAATAGGAAGGGGAAATGTTCAAGTTTTTTTATATGAAACAAATCTGACAGAACTGATTGGATGGAGACCATCTGTAGACATTGGGTTTTATGTCTTCCCAAAACTTCTCAACTGGATTTAGGTCTGCTTTTTTTTTTTTTGTCTGGGCCATCCTCAAAATATCCATTCTACAGCATGATGCTGCCACCACCATGTTTCAGGGTGGCAATGCTGTGTCCAGGGTGACGTGCAATGCTAGTTTTTCATCACACATTCTTTTGTGTTCGGCCTTAAAAGATTGATTTTGGTCTCATCAGACAAGAGAATGCTCTTCCACATGTTTGTGTCTTCCACAAGGCTTGTGGAAAAGTGGTTTTAGATACCCTGAACTCCGATAGTGTACTGGGACCGTCTTATGAAGTCTCCCTTCCTTTGGTGACCACGCCTAATATAGGTTTACATGGCAGACCAGCTTAAGCTCACAGAAAGTGCTGGGGATATGTTGATGGTGGTGGAAAAAAATGTCTGGGTTCATTACAATCTATACTGCTATCACAATGTTTAAAAAAAAAAAAAAAAAAAAAAAAAAAAAAAAAAAAAAAAAAAAAAAAGCCACACATTTTTGGTGTCTGGAAAACGAGCCATTTCAAAAACCTCCTGATTGTTACGTCACAATCTATGGGCACTTACCCAGCAACCCAAGTGGAGATCAAGGACGATTGATCAGCTGGTTTTACTGCTGTATGTGCTGTCCCATGGCTGCTTGAAAAGACAAGTGTTTTGTTGTTGACTTACAATTCAGAAACCACTTGTTGCATTCTTGTTGGCTGTGCAGGAGGCTCTACTCCTGCTTTTTTCATGTGAGTGTAAACATTGAGTTGGGGTGTGGCCAGCAGCAGCAGCTTATTTGGATTTAATAAAGTGCCAAGAGGCCCAGCTTATTCTGAAAGGAGCTCAAAACAGGCAGAACTGACCAGACTGAAATCTCATTATTTAAGAATGAGTTTGTGCAAATAATGGAATGAGTATGTTTTGTATAGCCCAAAGCCCTATGCTAACCTGTTCAAGGAAGCATAATAATTCTGCCATACTCATTGGATTTTTGGAAGCTGTAATAAACATTTCTCTGTTCCAAGCTTGGGATGCTGTTTTATAACTGAACCCTGATTTAAACGTATCCAAAACGTTCTCTCTAGCCTTTTGTTGTGTTCCTTTGGTCTTCATGATCCTGTTTGTTCTCTAATATTCTCCTCTGACCAACCTGCGGCCTTCGCGGAACAGCTGCATTTATACTTACTCACAGGTGAACTGAAGGCCATTGGCTGCACTGGATTTCATTAAAGGGTAGCAGACTGAAGAGGGCTGAATACAAATGCATGCCACACTTTTCAGATTTTTCTTTGTTTAAAAAAAAACCAATGAAACTATACCTTGTTTTCCTTCAACTCACCTGCTATGGGCTGTTTGTGTTGGTCGTTCACATTAAATCTGAATAAAATATTTGGAAGTATGTAGTTTGAATGTGACAAGATGATAAAAAGTTTATAACAGGTTAATAAACAAGGTTAGCACTCTGTGGCATATAAAATATGGAAATACTTTGATCTTTATATTTTTGTTTATGCTGCAGGAAGAGGGTCACATATCCCTTGATTCAGTATTACCTGTTGGAAGTCTAACAAGATTTCACGGAAAGACATTAAAAGTTTAGCACAGAGAGTTTGACTCTGCGTGTATGTGAGAGAGAAGGAGAAAGGAGGAGAGAGGTGTGTGTGTGTGTGTGTGTGTGTGTGTGTGTGTGTGTGTGTGTGTGTGTGTGTGTGTGTGTGTGTGTGCGCGCGCGCACAACATGCTGTTCTGGGCTGCAGGTTCCACCTTCGCAGCAGGATGAGCTGCTGGCTCTGAGTCCCTTCCATTAATCACAGGTCTAATTTGTTTGCTCAGCATGGTGCTGACGGCCAGAGGTTCTTTATTACGACACAAAGGCTCAGGGAAACTGGGTGTGTACATCTGCAAGTGTGGGATAGAGGATAAAGATGTACTTGTTTCAAGATCTGCAACCTTAAACTGACAAATAGCAGATGATTTGCATTATATATGGTGTGCACCAACAAATGTAACATATTGACTCTGATAGACCTGAGGAAACAAACGATAAAACTGAGATTGTGTGGTGACATTATGAGATGTCAGTACATTATTTGCATGGACATGGACAGGAAGTCAAGCTAACAGCCATTCAGAGCAAAACCTCTTCATTAGTGAATTTCTGTTATCTAGACATCACAAACTCAATGCTTTTTTTTTTTTTTTTTTTTTTTTTTTTTTTTTTTTTTTTTTTTTTTTTCCAGTGTGCAAAATCTCTTACATTATTCGCAAACAAAAATGATCATTTATCTCCTCAGAAAAAAACAGGTTATCTATTATTTTTCAATGACTCATTTACTCTGTAGTTTTTAGTTGTTTTATTTTTGGCTTAGGATCATTTGAAAGTGAGAACATGTAAAATTATCAAACATAATTTTGTCATGTCATGCTAAAACAAATATTTTCTTTCTGCCAGCATTTGGAAAAGAAGCAAGCCCCAGGTGACCCCCCCCCCCCCCCGGCAGCCACGATGCAGAAGCCCAAGGGGGCTGCCAGCAACACGCTATGCTGGAGCAGATCTGGCCGTGGACAACGAGACCTGGGCCCCTGGGCTCTAGGGTGGAGAAGAGCAGACAGCCCAACCCTCTGCAGCAGCAGCAGAGTAGCCCATCAGCCAGGATGAGAGCAGGGCATCACCCAGACAACCCGGGCCCAGACGCCGGCCCTGACCCCATCCAGAGACGGGGCCAGGAAGAGTCCACATAGTTCCAACGAGCCAGCCGACCAGAGCAGTCACAGGGCGAAACACCCCACCCCCGAGCAAGCCCCAATCTCAACCCCGTGAACCCTTCCCCACCACCCCACAAGCCCCGAGGTCCCCCCAAAGGGCCACCCCCAACCAGTGCACAAACATCGAACAAGTGCCCCTGCAGGAGGGCCCCAGCACTGAAAAGCTAATCAGAATACACTCCCCACAGTGTGAGCACACCGCCACCACCTCAGGCGCCCCCGCCGCAGCCTGCCCCCATCACACAACATGCCGCAACAGCAAGGCAACAGCACTGCACGGTACTACCCCAGCCCTGTACACCAATGCAAATGAGCAGACGCCACCAAGCCACACAACCACACCGAACCCCCCATCTAAAACCAGTGGGAGAAATGGTTCGTGGTCTTTTGCCAAAGACAAAAGAGAAATCCTACAACCGCTAAAATCTGACACCACTCCATTTTTGTTTACATTTTCTGAAGAAGGAAGTTGTGCTCATGTCTTCTTCAGATGTTTTCGTGTCACTTTCATTTGTAGTTCTGGGCGAGGAGGTAAACAGGTTTTTCAGTTAGTTTGGCTTGTTTGACACTGTGGAGTGTGAAAGCAAACCGCAGTAGCTGAAAATGTAACAAATGTTGCAATTTTGGTCCCAAATCAAACCGAGACTATTGGACTATCAGGTGTGAAAATACCCTTAAACCTTAAATATCATTCGATTAACTTCCCTGTTCATTAGTTAGTCTTGGAGTGTTAATACTCCCTGTTTTCATCCATTCATAGTCTGATTCTACTCTTGATAGCTTGGTACGTTCACATCTGCTCCTGGTGCACACTAAGCCTGGCTTAGCTTATCTTTCTTTTTTTTTGTCATATTATTCCTTGGTTTTACTGATTATTTGTTGTAAAACAGACCACTACAGGAGATCTTTCCCCCCCCATAGCCATCACCATCTACAATAACTCTTTAATGAAATGAGTTACAACAACACTTGATTTTCCCTTTGGAATAAATAAAGTATATTTGAATTTGAATTACCTCTGCTCTCACTCTGTCCTTGTTGGACCCGGTGTTTGAAAGTTGCTAGTCTTATTACTGTGATCCTGCCTGTGTTTGGGTCCTTCACCTCACTGTAAAGGGATTTTGCTAGTTTTTCCTTTCTTGAATGTCATGTTCTAATGTATTTCCCATTTTAAAGAAAAGCCGGCACCTACTAGCTTGGTTTTATGTCAAACGTGCCATGCATATAAAACATGAAATACTTTACATACATAACATATCATGAGACTATCAGTCGTTGAATAACTATTCCTTCCTAAAACACAGCACTTTACTTTTCAAAAGGTTCTAGCTGTTCTTTCGATTTTCTGCATGTAGAAGAACTTTGAACTAAGCAGTTGCAGCCATCTTTATAAGCAAGAGTAGAGACAATACGTTTTCCCAGAAAAGCCACAAGCCAGACCACCCAGACAGGCTTGGCTCTTGGAAACCAGCATTACCAATTTGCTTGAGGAGCTGCAAACCACTAAGCCAACACATTATGCATCCGGGCTAAAAATAAAATGGTCACTTTTGTCATAGACTATAAAAGTGGGACAAAGGAAACAGGCGAGGTTATTATTTCTGAGGAAACTGAAACACAGTGAAGTTGTTCTGAGGTGGTTTTCCACAGCAGTAAGGTTTGACCTCTGTCACTTCATCTCTACTACAGTCTGTGCTCAGCAAACTTCTTGTACATTTTTATGTTGCAAAAACAAAACCACTGGTATATTTTCAGTGTACTCTTCACCACTGCTCTCTTTTAAGATAGGAATAGCATTTCCATGGCAGGTAAATAAACAGGACAGTCAAACTGATACTTAAAGAGACAAGGGCTATCTTCTAAATGTTGCTGATAAATATGGCTGACCTTGCAAAAGTATTCATGTCTCTTTAACTTTTACACATTTTGTCACATTAAAATCACATTAGTGCTGTTTTGAGCTCCTGTCATGTTGACCAGGACATTCCTGTAAATAAGATTTTAGAACAGGGGTGTCCAAAGTGCAGCCTGGGGGCCATTTGCTGCCCTCTGGAGGATTTTGGGCGGTCCCCGTGATCTCAATTCTAGAATTTAGCAAATCTGGCCTTCAAACATAGCTGCAGATGGACACTTTTTCATCTTTTACAGATAAAGAACATCTTCTTAAAGATATATTAGATGCAAAAAAAAAAAAAAAAAAAAAAAAAAAAAAAAAAAAAAAAAAAAAAAAAAATTCCCATTTATGAACAAAGTTTTTGTATTTATTGTAAATTTGAAGTAAATAGAACCACAATTAGTGACCTGCTTTTACTTAAATGCAAATCTTGCAACCGAAATAAGAAAAAATGTAGAAAATGTGGTCCTGTCTTATACTAGACCTTGTTTATGTCAGGTATCTATAATGATTTACTGATCTGTTTTCTATTATTTTGTTGATTTCAATACAATTGTCCTTTTTGGTTTATTATTGAGCAGATAAAAGACACACAAAATGTTTGTTTTATAAACATGTTATAAAAAAAGAGATTTTGTGGCTCCATGTGCTTTTTAACTTAACCATTTTGGCCCTGATGGCAGAGTTTGGACACCATTTTAGGATCTCTGACCCTAACACAACGGAAGAAATCAACTAAATTAATTAAATCAACGTATTAAAAATCAACATATTGGGATTTTAAAAGACCAATACATAACAATTCTATTGAAATTCAAAAATACTTTTATTTATCTCAAAGGGAAATTAAATGTTATAACTCATATCAACCAAGTATCTCAAGAGTCATCATGGGCAGGAAGAATTTCTGGTAGTGGTCAGTCTTGCAACAAATCTAAAGAGCCCCCTGACTGAAGAATGTTGCTGTATGAATGTCATGACATGCTAACAGCTTAATTTTAGATATTTCACAGTAAAATGTCCTGGATGACACCAGGACATTTGTTGCAGTGCTTGTTAGCAATTCAGTTTATTTATATAGCGCCAATTCACACCAAATGTTGTCCCAAGGCACTTTGCAAAAAAAATAAATAATAAAAAAAAAATAATAATAATAAAAAAAAATCCAATCATACATACATTCCATTTGGTCCTAGTTAACAAACAATACAGCAGCTCAATTAATTATTCAAAGTAGTTCAAAAGGTTTTGAAAGAAACCCAGCTGCAAGTCAAGTCCTTGACTTGCAGCATTCACTCCTCCTGGACGAGCACGTAGCAACAGCATGGCATTGTGTCGTTGACTTTTTTATAGTAATCCCTCATACCAAGCGTGCACGTAGCGACAGTGGAGAGGAAAAAATCCACTTTAAACAGGAAGAAACCTCCAGCAGAACCTGGCTCAGTACAAGCAGCCATCTGCCACGACTGACTGGGGGTTTGAGAAGACAGAGCAGAATAAACAAGAAAAACAGAAACTGGTGTAAGATTATTCACCTCATTTGCTTCTGCTGCTCCTCCTTAAATCTCTGCCTGGCCGTATGGTAAGGCAGCTGGGCAGAGAGATGTTAGTCAGGACTGTGATTCTTGACCATTATGATCAATAGAAGAGATGGTTTAAACTTTTTTTTTTTTTTTTTTTCTCCGCTCTTCGGTCCTACTCACCATGACACCTCCTGTTTAAAGTGTGAGGAAAGTGATACATGCTTTTCACTAAAAAAAAAATAAAACCCCAAAACTTCTGGCCTGTACATGTTCGGACCCCATGCCCTTAAATGAAATCCAGGGAAGATAATTACCTTGTGTGACCATCATCATATTAAATAGAGTGTGTCGTTTAATCTCAGTATTAATTCAGCTGTTCTGTGGAATGAACATTAGTAACAAACAGCATCATAATGACCAAGAGAATTTAAAAGCAGTGTTCAATTCTTCATCTAAAGATGGAAAGCGACACTGCACATCACTTTGAACACACAGCCTTTAAGGTGAAACATAGCGGTGGCAGCATCATACTTCAGGAATCCTTCTCTTTACCAGGGACAGGGAAGCTGATGGGAAAATGGATGGAGATCAGAACAGGGCAGTGATGGGCACTGCTAACTAAAAAGCTAACCCTAAAGCACTAATCATAAGCATTAGATAGTGGAAGCTACTGCTGAAGCACTAACTTGAATTGAGATTATATCTGCCCTTGAAAGACTACCGCCCTCGAGCACCAATTTATTTCTGACGTAATAATTTACATGTTCTATGATTCCCTTAAATATTGTATTTATTCTTTTATATTTTGTTCTCTACAGTCCGTGGTATATTTTGCTCCTGTATGTTTAATAACAGATGTTGAACTATTCAACTAAAAATTTACCAAACTACTAAGTAAATTAGCACTTTAGAATTTATCTGGAAAAATAAATTTAGGGCAGCTAAGTGTGCTAAATGTTTTCAAAGAAAAAATTGTTCTGCTATTAGCGCATTCGCAGAAGTGTGCCCACCACTAGTACAGGGTAATTGTGGAAGAAAACCCACGAGGTTGAAAAAGATTTGAGAATGGGGTGGAGGTTCTACCAGCAACAGAACAACCCTAAATATAGATCCAGAGAGGAATGGTTCAGATGAAATTGTAATTGTGTTAGAATGTCAAAATCCAGATCTAAATTAATTTGAGAATCTAAGTATTGACCGATGGAAGTGTGGGGGATCTGAGTATGAGTGTACACCAAACTTTACAGGTTTTTATTTTCTCTGTTGGTCTATCACATACATTTCCTATAAAATACAATGACGTTTGTAGTTTTATTGAGACCAAAGCGTCGACTGATACTTTTGCCAAAGCACTGTTCGTGAACTACATTAAACACTCAATTTTATCGATGCTCATCAACACAGGTAATTATGTGCTTGTCTGGTTGTAGAAATGATTTTAAAAGTACAGGCTGCAGTAAAAATGTACAGAAGGATGAGGTCATTGTCTTGGCATGAAAAGAAATGGATTATTTAATCCCCCTTGATAATTCCCTTTACTCAGTCTTTAAAAGTTATTTGATTTTTGAATGAGTCCAAAAGGTTGTTCCGACAAGTTTCTCTCTACTTCCACTTGGGGCTGCCAAAGTGCAGAACTGCTCACTGCTTCAATCTCTCAGATTCAAGTCTGTCCCTGCTTTTAAACAAGGTGTTTGGTTTGCACAGTGCAGTGTATGGACAGAGCGAGGAACCTTAGGCGTCCTTTCCTCTCAGTCCGTTTGATTATGTCTTTGTCCGTCATCGGGGGGCTTTTAAGTGCAAAAGCAGAACCCCCCGATCCCATGGTGACATAATGTTAGGAGCTGAACTCCACAGGTAATGTATGAGGCTGTGAAGCTTTAAAATAAGCAAGACTTAGATGGGAATGGAACCAAAGAAAACACCATATTTCTGTGAGCCAGGGCAATAAATTTGTTAATGCGGTAGTGGAGAAAGAGAGAATGGGACTGCTTAAGAGGTATTAATTTGGGTATCGCAGAAGAAAAAGGTGGTCAGAGCAAGTTTTTCTTTCTTTAATGTTAAATAATCACCAGGAATAAAGCCAGTTTATTCACAAAATGACATGTTTTGAAAGCCTTTTATACCCCTAAGACACGATTACCGATTAATTCCAATCAACAGGAACTCCCTGGTTTTCATTCATTTGTTTTCCTGATTTTCAGTCTGTCTGAGGGAGTGTAGAGCTTATCCAAAGTATACAAATAGGCTTCAGGACATGAACCTGCATCCAACTTGCCCTTTTTTAGCCTGCACCGAAAGCTGGCAAAGAGAAGTGAAGTACAGATACTGACAACTGAGAAAGTGACATTTTTTTAATTGAGCAAAATTTTTTAAAAAAAAAAAAAAAAAAAAAAAAAAAAAACTTTAGATATTGCAGGTTTTTAATCTAGGATATGTTCAAGCAAGTAGATTTAGGCAGAGATAAAGAAATGTGAGGTAAACTAAATACCATTTTTTTTTTTTTTTTTTGTTTTGTTTTTTTTACTTAATGCATAAAAATTGTTTAAAATAAAATCAAGATGACCAGGGAAAAGCTTTTCGGTTATATAACAGAGAAATGAGCTGGATTCTATGTTTGAGAGATCTCTGTCTGAAAGTGAATTTTGTATGAAAAAAAAAAACAAAAGCAAATCAAGTCTCAGGTTGCTGGGGGGTATCCTGTTTTCCTGTCTGAATACCAATAGGCTTAAACTGAATAGAAGTGTAAATTCTCACATTTTGTTCAGCCAATCATATTTTGATTTGCAGTGAGTGGGTTTCTGACTTACTCTCACGGACCTTGTAACAGTTATAACAGGAAACGGAGCTGTTGCTTGCGACAATGTAATGTCCAAGACAATGTAATGGGGAATAAGAAGTTGTTGTGGATTATTTTCCCTTTGTTCAAGATGATAAAACCACAGAAAGATGTCTGTTGTTAAGAAAAACTTTGTAATGTTTGTTCTATTTCAGTCCTGGATTTATTTTCAGGTTAAATACCTGGAACGAATGATCGCGGCTCACAGATTTAGGGTGTTTTCACACCTGATAGTCCAGCAGACTTGGTTCAGCTGGGGACTAAAATTGCAACATTTATTACACTTTCAGCTGTTGTGGTTTGCTTTGACACAGTGTTTTGTCAAATGAACCAAATCCTTTGAGCAAGCTGTTACCCCCTCGCCTGTGGTGGCGCTGCATCAAGAACCACTGATGGAAATGACACAAGCATCTCTGAAAGAGACACTTAACGTAATTTCCTTCTTTGCAAAATGTAAACAAAAATGAAGTGGTGTCAGATTTTAGCGGTTGTAGGATTTATCTCGTCTTTGGCAAATGTGCCAAAGAAAACACTCTTCGACAATGGGCTCAGCACAAGCCATTTCTTCCGCTAGCGCTAGACACGCACGTTTGTGTTGGTTTTTCCAGAATACCCTGCGCTTTAGTTCACTTCCTGCTTTTGGAGCTGTCTCCGGTCCACTTGGCATTCACATATGCATTTGAATCGCACCAGCGTTCGCTTTTTTGGTCCTCATCAGATTTCGATTACGCACAAACCTCCCTAAACGAACCGGACTTTCTTGGCAAATGAACTAGAGTCTGCTTAAAGCGGATTAAATAGGAATGAAGTGAATGCACCTTGCTTATGAGAAAGGCTTTGAGACTCTTAGCTGTTTCTTTGAAGCTGAACCAAATGCTAAAACACGAGGTTGTGCTAAGCTAACGGTTACAATGACATGTTTGTTTTTTCTGCCTCAGATGTTTCAGATCATCGAACAAATTTTAATATCAGACATAGATAACCCAAGTGAATACAAAAGGCCCTTTTCAAATGCTGATTTTTGTTTATTACGGACAAAAAGCTATCCAACCCAGCCATGCCTAAACCTAATAACTGGGTCTCCTGTGAGTCTTTTACATCATTTAGGCTCACTTTTCATTCCAGAATTACATTGGCTGATTTTCATCTGTGACCGCAAGAGGGCTCTGAATAAGAGATGTTCTCAAAATCTACAATACTTGAAGAGCTTTTGCAGGGTATGGTGTACAAATATTGTCGAGTCAAGATGCAGGATGGTGACAACAGGAAGCAGCTTTGACAAAGTATTGTTTTGAGGGTGGGCAAACTTATGCAGCCAGGTTATAGAACTGTTCTTTTCACATTTTGTAGTTGAACTTTGTAGGAAAAAATTGGAAAATATTATAGTTTCTCTTGTTTTTAAAGTCACAATACCCTGGCATTTTAACATGAGTGTGTACACCTTTGAGCGCCACTGATGGAGTCTAAAAACAGTAGTCGGCCAGTTGAAACCTGATAATAATGGGTATTGTTACTGTTACAATGCCTTTGGCTGAAGTTCTGGTTAGCTACTAAAAAACACTGACTCAAGTGATTTAAATCCATACACAATGCTTTTCCATAGTGTGCGACTTAAACCAATTTACCTCTGTTTATAACTACAGAATGTTTATGTTAGAAGTCTGGGTTCACTTTTCCTGTAACTAAAAATATGAATAAAGTAAGTTTCACCCTCCATTACCTCCCTGGCTTCTATGTTTCCACCTCTAAGCTCCACTCTATTTGACATGTTTAGCACACCTAAAAGTCACATGACAAAAACCACACAGGAAACCAAATGTCCAGATAAACAACAGGAACGTGTGTATGCGGTACTCCGATCACTGTTGCTGCTTGTATTTACTTTATTCTAAACTTATATGTTTTATATGCCTGTGTATTTATTGCTCCTGCTCGGGGAGTGCGGGGCAGACTGAAAGCTAAACAGAGGTGTTTACGTTTCTGTTGGAATTTGAGAGGCAGATAAGAAAAGCAAAAAGCAGCCTCCACTGGAAGAGAAATCCCTCTGAGTGCCAGGAGGTCATTTCATATAAAACAAGACAAATAAAGACTGTAGTAAAGAACACTCCATTTCTCATGGAATCTCACATTCAACAGACAATTTTCCCTAATTTAGATGATTTTACATAAATCAAAACTTTGCACTTTATAGCAATAAAATGAGCTCAGTGAAAAATGTACAATGGAAGTGTTTGCAAAAAATATTTTATTAAACAATTAGAATTGTCATAAAAATTGACACTAAGATGGAAAGCCAAACATCTTTAAGTTATATTTAACCATTGAGTCATCTTTAAATTGACTACAATTTTTTTATCTTTAGATCTATCTTATAAGACCATCACAAAAATCAATAGTTTTTTTTCTCACTTTCACTGTATTAAATGTTTTTAACTTCCAGCCTATTCAAAGATATGTTTTCAAAAAGCCTAATTTATTGGAAGGAGAAACCCCCAAAATATTCAATATTTTCCAAAAATAAACTGCAAAGTAGAATATTTTTGGATGTGAGCATTTCAACCTTGACCAGGTGGAAATTAAAAAAAAAAAAAAAAAAAAAAAAACATTGATTTTTATGCTTAATTACTTGTGGAGCAATGAGAGATAAAAGCAAAAAATCAACACTCTTGACCAGTGGAACCCAAAATAATACACTTAATAAAAAGTGTAATAAAATAAAATTATTATTTTTTTCACTTTAACTGCATAAAATCTTTTCAACAACTTCAGACCTTTACAGAGATTAAGTTTTTCTTTTTTCTTTTTTTTTTTTTTTTTTTTAAATCTCATGTTTTTATGCCTGTTTTGTTCAAAAAAACCTAATTATTTTCAAGGAGAAAGGTAATAACAACATGGATTTTTATGCATTATTGTCTTTGGAACAATGTTAGTTAAACGCAAAAACGGACACATTTTATCCTTGAGACCCCAAAAATTCTATACATTGATAGCACACAGTGACGTATTCAAAACATTTATTTCTGTTCATTAAGATGGCTATGGTTTAAGAGCTACAAAAAATTTAATTATTACATCAGACCAATGAAAAAGTATCAACATAAATGTCAGCCTAGTGAAAAGTGTGTCCTTGTTCTGTACAGTTCACGCATGTTGGTTGGGGCTCCTTTTGCATGAATTACTGCATCGATACAGCGTGGCACACCGTTGATCAGACTGCGGTTCTGCTGAGGTGTTTAGGAAGCCGAGATTGCTTTGGTAGTGCCCTTCCCCTCACCTCCATTGTTGGTTCTGGGGTCTCTTATCTTCATCTTGACAATACCTGACAGATTCTCTTTGAGTTCAGGTCAGATCAGCTTGTTGCCATTCGAGCATAGTGAAACCTTGGTCATTAAAGCAGGTATTGGTAGTTTTAGCAGTGAAGGCAGGTTCTAAGTCCTGCTGGTAAATGAAATCAGAATTTTCATAAAGTTGACTTTGGACTTGCACTTTAAACGAACACCAACAGATGACATGGCTCCACAAATCATCACTAGCTATGTTTTCATCCAACTGTCACACAAATTTTAAGTGAAGTTTGAAAAATGTCAGAAAAAAGAAAATGTAATTTACGCTTACGTTAAGCGTAACTTCATCAGATGTTGATGCTACAAAAACAGGAAGTGGAGGTTACAAACTAGCATGCCCCAGGCATCTCAGAAAACATGGAGAGAGGTTTTCAGGAATGTGTTGCTATCGGGCAAGTTGTAATTGTTCTGTCATGTTACATGCTGTCCTGAGATGTAGAGAAAGAAATGCAATTCTACGAGCCAGGAAGACACCGACAGCAGAAACAGCTGATCAGTCATGTGAGGTAAATGTTACTTACATCTGAACTTATTCAGCAAATGTGTTTCCATCTCCCCTTTAGCACAGAAATCACCTCAAGCAAGCATAAAAACATTTTTGTGAAATTGAGGAAGTTTTTCCAAATGTTCCCATCTCCATCAACCTTTTCAAATGACATACTTAGAAATGCACATAAAAAAATGTTGACAGAAACACAGTTAATTACTGTGGAAGCTTCATATTGGACTTCAAATGATGTAGATTCTTTCTGTTCCCCCAAGTTCAGAAATCTTGATTTTCAAATGAAATGCAAAATTTCCTTTTTTATTTGATAAGATGGACTTCTAAGCAGTGGTGCTGGTCCAGTCCATTTTCTGCTTAGCTCAGGTGACATGCTTCAGAGATTGTCTCTTGTTTAGGAGTGACTTTTTACCATGACATAAATCATAGAGAAATGTTGTACCTGTTCTTCCATGTTGATTTGGCTTTGTTTCTTGCTTGAGTGATGAACTGGCAAGCTCTCCATGGTGCATCGCTATTATACTCTTACATAGTGACAACCGAGATAGGCTCCAAACTCACCAATACCTGAATCAAAATAAAAAGGTGTATTTAAGTTAAATGATGAATACATATTTTCATCTAATCATTGAACATAGAGGGTGAAATAGTCTTTCAAAACTGTATCAAAGGCAAGAAGCACACAGCTAAGCAGCATGTACTGTAGCTTTGCTCACCTAGGAAAATATTTTCACTAGAAAACCAAAAAAAAAAGTGCTGTTGGAACCAGGGAGCCCCGGAGATAGTGAAAAATGTCCATGAAAGGGTCTTAATCCTATATTGGCTATAGCAATCACCTCCATAAAAACAGAGGGTGAGCTGGGGAGAACACTCTTGGCTGTTAGATTTATAGACAGAAACAGGCACTGTATAACAAGAACGTGTAGCTAGTGCAAGCAAATTCACAATCCTTAATAACCAAATTGGGAGTTATAAATTTACTCAATTTTTAATGGGCTGTCAGCACAGCAGTGCTCACCAGAGCAAGACATGCATATAATACCATCCCTGGAGCTCAGATTGTGTATGAGAGTCCATGTCCATGCATGTGTCTGCTGTGTCACTTTGTTTTATCCCTGTATGTGCAACTTCATATGTCTCTATATCTGTTTATGTGTGTGTGTGTGTGTGTGTGTGTGTGTGTGTGTGTATTAGCAGGAGCCTTCGTTCATCTGTGTGTGGCCCCAGAGTCAATAGCCTGATGTAAGTTCCCTCGATGGCCGTGAACAGAGGGGTATGACCTTTTAGTATGGCCGACTTTCTCCCTCAGTCCATATTAATGTTAATCTATCAGACATTGAGTCTCCCTCACCATACAACGCTGGCAATGTTCCCAGTTCCTCGGAGCGCAATCAGCGGTGTTGAAACAAGCCACGCTTAATGTGATGTTGGAAAAAAAATAGAAGGGTACAGTAAAATGTCCTACTGATTCTTTAGACGCTGCACCAACAGTTTATATAAACAATAATAATGTGTTCAGCTGTTCATAGCAGAGAGAGCAGAGCTAAAAGATGGAAATTAGAGGCGTATTTAATACAAAACTTGATTTATTAGGAAAGAAAATTAACTTAGTAGGGCAGAATTATTGCTTCTCTTACTTTAGGTAACTTAGAATTACCAAAATTATTCCTATTTGCTAAAAGCTATACTAATGAGAGAATATGTCAGATGTATTTATTAATGTTTTCAAAATCAGAAGTCGACATACATTTCCTCAATATCTGGCAGAATTGTCTTGTGTCAAATATGATGGGTGTCCTTCGAAGGGCATTGCTTGGCTCCTTGCAGTTAATAACTACAACAAAAGTTGTTTTGAGTTAAAGAAATAAAAAGATCAAAAAATTAATGTAGCGGTCTCATTGGAAGTTTATATAGTTGTGTTGGAGTGAAATTTTCATTAAAACTAAATAATAGTTTCATTGCCACTAGATTTGTTGTTTTAAATGTCATTTCAATAAGTGTCTTGTGCCAAAATGGTCCTATTGTCCGACTCAAACGCAGAACTAGCCTGCCAGCAGGTGAAGAGTGAGCCCGCCCTATTTGACTTACTGGCTCGAGTTACGTACACAAAGTGCTGTTGGATCTAGTAAAACAAATTAACCCATGAATGACAGAAATCCTTAAGGCAGGGTGGAACCAGGACCAGGAAGTTAGGTAGTGACAAAAATTTGGCAGCGTAAGGAAAAAAGGAAAGCATAAATGCAGAATAAAAGGCAAAATGAACAACAGATGAATGGAAATCAGCTTTTTGGGACCCGATTCGAACAGCGAGGACAACTACCAATGGAACTGATAGAAATAATAATATAAAAATACAGAAAACAAAGAAGAAATACTCACCCTAACATAAAACTATGGCTATTCAGTTTATCCATCCATCTATCGACCCTTGTAGAGTCATGAAGGGACTGGAGCCCAACTCCAGTAGTCATTGGGTATCACCTTGGATAGGTCACCAGTCTATCACATGGAAACACAGACCACATAGAAAAAAAAAAAAAAAAACAGCCATGCACACACACTCACACTTAAGGTCAATTTAGAGAGCCCAGTTAACTTTACACTTCTGTATTTCTTTTTTTTTTTTCTTTTTTTTTTTTTTTTACTGTGGGAGGAAGCTGGAGTAGTTGGTGAGAACCCACAAATGAAAAGAGAGAACATAAAACTCCATGCAAAAAGACTACAGGTCAGGATTTGAACTCAGGACCTTTTTGGTGCAAGGCAACTATGCTACCAACTGCACCAGCATGCAGCCCAAATAATTTCCAGTTACACAAAAACACACAATCAAATTCATAGCAACGTTAATACAGTCTTATAGATAGATTAGATTCATTGACACATGGTGCAGCCTGTTCCTGAAGGTAATACATGCACTGTAGACATGTAGACTGAGATACAGTTACCCAACACCTTTTAAAGAAACTTGATATTAAAATATACTGCATAAAAAAAACAAGCATTTTTACTTCCTGTCTGACATTCAGTCAGACTAAACTTTTACTGTTTTAGGTCAGATGGCAAGAGAATTGAGGACCTCTAAAAATCTGGTTCATGTTAGGATACAATTCACAGATGTCTACAGGTGCCATGTTCATCTGTATGTGCTGGTTGAACATGGAAAAAGAGTTGCATGGTTCTTGGTGAAATGAGTCCCTATATCAACAAGGACCCCTCAGCGAGGAAGAAGCCAGATTATACTTTGCAAATGCATTCAGGGACAAATACCTTAATTTGAGACAGGTCCACCAGTCTGATGAAAATGAAATCTAATCAGGTGGCCACAATAATCATCATATTTGTAGGAAAATTGGGGAACATCATGTTTTGTGAGTGTTTGAAGCAGGTGTACTTCACAGAATAAATTACAACATAAGGAAAGAACATTGAGTGGAAATATTGAAACAACTCAAGCTGTGAGGAAATCAAAACTTGCAAACAAATGTCTTCTTAATGGACATTGACCTTAGTGATGTTAAATAAGTTACAAAGTGGCTTTAGGATAAAAAAGTCAATGTGTTGGAGTAGCCATCAGAACCTAACTGAGTTCTGTGAGAAGCTTGTGGAAGCATACTTAAAATACTTGATCCAAGTCAAATAGTTTAAAGGCAGTTCTGCAGGACACAAAAAACATGAATGTAAACTTATGAATTTGAAGTATTTTAAAAAAAAAAAAAAAAAAAAAAAAAAAAAACAAAAACAATCCCTTAGAAAGAGACATGAGATTCAGTGCCTGACATGAAAAAAAGGCAAAAACTTTCCAAATTGCAAAAGATTAAGTTATCCTGAGCTATCTATAATTATGCTGCTATAGGCTTAGGCTGCTGGAGGACAAACTGACCACTGTTCCTCACTCTTCTACTTTCTTCTTCTACTCTCCAATTTGCATTATTTGTTTTTTTTCCTCAATAGTAGCTACAACGGGTCTGGCATTCTGTTTGGCTGTGACACCTTCCTGGAGGGGGGCATCGGCTGAGATAATTGTACAAACAATTAAACGTTATCCCTCTCCTGGTATTAACTTTTCATTAACATAGAAAGTATTCCTATATCAGTGGTTCTGCTTCTTTTTTGTGCATCTGCTCTGTCTTCTAAAACCCCCAGTTGGTTTGGCATATGTCCGCTTGTACTGAGCCAGGTTCTGCGGGAGGTTTCTTCCTGTTAAAGTTTTTCCTCTCCAGTGTCGCTCAGTATGAGGGATTGCTGTAAAGTTAACACAACACAAATGATTGTCTACTGTTGCTACATGCTTGTCCAGGAGGAGTGAATGCTACAAGTCAATAACTCGATGCAATCTGCTGGGTTTCCATAGACAGAAGACTTTAAAAATAATTTCAATAATGACCTGATTTAATCAGTCCCTCCAGGATGTTGCGATGTTTTTTTTGTGTTGCTGCCATGGTTTTAGAAACTTGTCTAATCTTCATGCAGAGACACTCTCAGGAGGCAGATGAAAAAGTTAAAAGGTTTTATTTACAAATAAGAATGAGGCTATATCAAGATGAATGTTCAGAGATCTGGGGTCTGGTTCTGGAAACAAATGTCGTCTAAGGTTCTAGGAATATAGTTTATGGTTAGAGGACGAGGTATTTAGGTAGAGTATTTATTCCGGCGATGCTTACAGGAGAGTTGGATGATATCCGCCAGGGAAGGATTAATGGGGTCCAGGAGGAAGGAGAGCTTACGGAGGGACTGAGATGAATCCTGATGGCTTGGATGATTGAGTGGCTCAAGTGGGCGTGGTGGAAGGTGGACAGAGTTTGATCTTCAAAGGAGGTGCGAGGAAGAGGAGCCAGGAAGCTGCCAGTCAGATGCTTAAAGCCCGGAGAGAAGCTGCAGTCTTGTAGATAACAGGAGCCAAGGGTTTTGAGCTGGAACAGAATCCAACACTCATTAAAGAACCTGGAGCAGAAAGCACAAAGCTAAGTAATATTCTCACAAGGAAGACCAGGGACCGAGAAACACGGCGCGCTTTAAGCTACCACAAGAGTTAACACTCAGGCGTCAAAGGACTGGCAGCAGGCTCCTCTTGTACACCACCCCTGATGACGCTGATTGAATGCACCTGCTGAACCACCCAGCCACCAAGCTCCACAACGACATCTGGAGGATGAATAAATGACATGCAAAAAGAAGAATGACCAAAATCTCCCAGACCCCGACAGTTGCAGTCTAAAACTACTGATTTTGCAGCACATTTTTCAAAAAGATGCAAAGTTGTAACATTTTTAAGCTTTATTTTATCCATAACATGGTCTTACAAGAAAGTTGAAATTGCTGCACCTTCTTCAAATGGCACCCTAAAATTACTGTACGTGATGAATTGTGTGTATATATAAAAAAGTTACTTTTATTTTGGAAAGGAGAAGATGAGTAAGGGGTGGGGGATGGAGGATGTTGTGTGAGTGCCGGGAGAGGAGGCACCTTCCCCCACCCATTTGTTGCAGCTGGGATGGTCTGAAAGGAAATTATTTTGAGGTCCATTCATAAAGCTACACTTGCGCGCAATGAGCGCAACCTGTTGTGTTCTGTCTATCTGCATGCATCTCCACTCCATCTGCACCGCCACGAGCTTCGCTACCGTTCGCTCTGAGCTATCCTCAAGGCAGCAGCTCAGAGAGGACGTCAAATAAAATAAATGGCTGTCATTTTCCATGCATCGCACCAGTCAATTTAAAATCTGGAGATTTTAATCAATCAATGAAATTCCCCCGGATGGCCCAGAGAACACATTAACAGTGATCATGTAAGAGGACATTGGTCAGATTTGCAAGTCTGCGTAAAAATTGCAAATGATGACTGAATTTGCGTTAATAGTTGCGATTGCAACACCGCAGCTTCCTGGAGGGACTGCTTATTGCACTGTTTGATAACTAGAATCAGTTGAAATGTATGTGATTGAACTGAAATTACTTTTTTGGGAAAGTGCCTTGAGATGATATTTGTTGTGAATTGGCGCTATATAAATCAACTGAACTGAAAACTATTATGTCTTTTTATATGCTGTCTGTCAATCCCTGGTTTCAACAGTACATTGTGGTGACTAGCCCTCCTTCACCTCAACATAATTGATTAACCTATTCTAAATATAAAATGTAAATGTAATGTAAGAAAGTTAATGACTTTAAACTATACACTTAATTATAATTGTAAATCAACTAATTTATATTATAATAAAAGGTAATTTTGAAAAAAGCAATGGTGAAATTGGTTATGTCAATTAGTAAGCTTTCTCCTCAGCCTTGGCTGACATTAGCTTGTCATTCTTCGTTTTTGAGACAATTTGTGATGGAGGAAGGTTTCAATAAGAAAAACACTCTTCGTCTTGTGCTGTATGTTGAACTGTAGTTCTAAATCAGCTAACTCATTATTCAGGAACTGGACCACAGGGTAAAGTTAGGCTAATGTCAGTCTTGAAGAAAACCAGCTATCAGCTTCTTGAGGTTGATGTTTAAGTCTTACATGTTCTGATGTTTTTCTCCAGGTCTCAGTGATAGATTCAAACTCAAATTAATCATTTGAGTTAGAATTATTAATTTAATGCCCATGAATTAATTTGAGGACCCAACCTTTTCATATGTCTGACAATGTTCACTGCTGAAACCAGAAACAACCTGGTTTGTAAGATGCAATATAAGTATAATTCTAAGGCCAAACAATAAACCCTTTTTAAATGCCACTGGAGGATGGAGAGTAAAGTAAATAAGGGAGGAGAGTTGCTTCCATACACACATTGTCTGAAAGATATGATATGAGATACTGAAAAAGAAGGAAAACTATAAAAATGTAGGTAGGAATGTTACTGATGAAAACACTTCTGATTGTAATATAGATGGTGTTAGAAAGAATGAAATTTTAAAAAAAATCTCTTGATAGGCCTTCAAGTGTTGTTGCCTTGTTACTGTAGGTCCAAATGTGGACTGGACCTACAGTTTGATGTGTACTGATGTTTTTAATGATGGCAGTTGACAAAATTTAATTTTTGTTACTGGTTTTATAATCGGCGACTTTTGGTGTGTTTCTGATATTTTTATGTTTTCATGATGTAAAGCACTTTGTCTTCTTTATCCCCTCAACTACTATCAATCAAGTTCATTTGTATAGCACATTTTAGCAACAAGGCAGTTCAAACTTCAGTCACTTTACATAATCTTATGAATTGGCCATGTAATATGGAAAGCCTATGCTAAGTGCAAATTGGGATCAACAATTTTGAAGTAAGTTCATGGAAACAAACTGCTAATGTGTTTTTTATTTGTGTCAGAGATATGTTATTAAGCTCAATGGAATAAACTGCTTGGACTGTTTAGAAAACTTAAAGTAGTTCACCCTCTCTATCCCAAACTTTACCTTTCTTCCTTACAGTCGTGACTCTGAAGCCTTTAGATGTAAACTGCAGGTTTTTTAGCTCAATTGTTTGTTTATTTCAGGTTTTATTATTGATAATGGTCAATTATGCACAAATACCATTGCAGAGTGTTTGTGTCACACTTAAATGTTTCAGATCATCAGACAAATTATCAGAAAAATATGACCTGAGTAAATACAAAAAAACAAATTCAGATTTTATTTACTAAGATAAAGAATATTGTTACAATTCTGTGTTTTAGTTGTTATTGTGGTTCATGTTGTTATGTGTAGTTGAGGGTTATGGCCTGCCTCTGCACAGGAGATGGGTAGAGCAACAGGTTCAGGACCAGAAGAGAAGGCAGTCTGTAATGGAAAGCTATTTGGTTGTTTGCATGTTAGAGGTTTGAGCTGCAACCTTCAAAATAGCAGCGCATTACTATTCAGAAGAAACCCTTTTCAACAGGACCACAACTGCTGTGTTAACAATATATTCAAACCTACTTACTCCTACGTACAAATATAATTGCCACACTTCGTTAAATCAAGAATTAAATGATTGAGCACATTTTTAGGTTAAATTTTACACCCAGGTCTGATTGCTGCCAGACCCTGAACAGAACAAGTCGTAAAACATGAAGTATGCTAACAGATCTCAAAAAACAACATATTATGGCCCGAGCTAAAGAATTTGCAGAACAAATCAAAAACAAAGTTGTTAAAATTTATAACTCCGGAAAGGGTTACAAACTAATTTCCAAGGCTTTGGGATTCCAGTGACCCTCATTGAGAGCCATCATCCACAAACAAATAAAACATGGAACAGTGGTGAACCTTTGCATGAGTAAAAGACCAACGAAAAATTATTTCTTAAAGTACTGCAGACAACACGTCAGTGTTCATGATTCAAGAAAATATGAGAAAGACTGTAGGGTAGGGGTGCCGCATGGTGTAGCAGTAGAGCATGTGCCCCACATACAGAGGCAATAGTCCTTGACACGGCCATCCCGAGTTTGATTCCCAACCTTGAGTCCTTTGCTGCATTTCTCTTCCCATTTCCTGACTGGTAACTATCCATAAAGAACACTGGTGTTGGGTAAAATGGTATCCATGGGACAGTCCATAAGGGTGTCATTAAAAACATCACTAAACTGCCATCCAGTTACTCCAAAATACATCTCACTGTCTATGATTACCTGCCAAAACAAACTGCTTTACTGCAACTTCTGCTATCTTGCTGGAAGGTGCAAACACAATTATTCACACTGCAACGCCACCAGGGACAAGGCGGACCATAAACCTCCCCTAACCCTATGTATTACTGTTTTTATTAAAGAGACATTAAATGTTTCCATGTGTTTTGAATCATAAACTCACATTACCACCGTTAGACGTGATTTAAACAAGTGGTTGTGTTGTCTGATCACTGGAAAGCTGAGAAAGTAATCGTCAGCTAAGGATATTGAATCAAATAAATTGCTCATCATTGTTGCCTGACTTTTTCAAAAAAGTCATTGTACAGCACTTTATCAAGTCCAGTGGACTCTGAAGCGCTTCACACTACATTCAGTACATGCAAGGTTGCCATGCACCAGCGTCACCAGGCACTCTGACCACCACCAGCAGGCAAGGTGAATGAAGTGTCTTGCCCAAGGACACAACAACAGAAGTGGACAGAGCAGGAATCAAACCGGCAACCCATTGATTGTGGGACAACCTCCTATCTCTGTCGACACATCGTCCCACACACATTTCATATCATGTAAATGCAAAAACCTCAACACAGCTTGTTTTTGACTAGCCTTAGCCTTGACACGTCCTGACTCAAACCTTACCATTATGCGCCTCTTCTTGCAGCCGAGCAGCACTATTGCTTCTCCTTTTGTCTTTTATTTCATCACACAACCCTGTTATTTTTTGAAACCGAAATGGACATCTGACCTCATGTTTTTACTTCCAGCTACCATGTCAAATCATGCAACCAGGTGGTTTGAGTACTTGAGCTTCTATCTGCTGTCACTCAGCACCTCATGACGGCTAATGTTGATGCTTGGTTGTCTGGGAAACGATGAAATGACAGGTCCTGTTTGGGGCCCCCCCCTTTTGCTGTAGTGGGACCGTATGCCTGCATGCGACAGCCAGGAGCCGGTGGTTTGTTATGGCGTGTCGCCACTCTCGGCGAGCCACACGGCCTCTTGTTTGTTTGAACAAGGCCCCCCTCCCCCCACGATGTGTGTTCTATTGAGGAGCGAGGGAGAGTAAAAAGCTATCAGGGCTCAACTGCTGCTTAGAGAAAATCTAACAGAGGGAGGAAGAAGCAAAAAACTACTGCCAAGAAACAGAAAGGTCAAGCAAAGGAAAGCAAATAAAGAAATATAAATAATGATTTATTAAGATGTGAACAAATTGATAGAGGAAGTGGCTGGTAGTCGCTTAAAATATGAGGGATATGAGGGCTTTTAATGAATGTTAGGAGGACGAGTTATATTTGTTACTGTGCAGCAAGGTGAGCCTGTTTCCATGGCTAATTGAAATCTTCTACTGGACTGTAAAGTGTTTTTAAATCCACTTGTTTCTTACAGTGTTTTGCAAAAGAAGTCATAGCCTTAGAATTATTTGGGAATTTTGAAGCTGGGCAGATCATGACTTCCCCTAATTAGGGTCAGGGTTTGGCTATAGAAATGAATGAACAACGAATGGAAGTCAATGCGAAGTCCTTGTGAAAATAGAAAAACATGTATTAGTGTGTTTGTGCATGTTTATATGTAGTTGTGAGGACAAAAGTTAGCATGAAACTGCTGTTGCATGGACATTTGGCCAGTCAGCACAATTATTACACATTATTTTTGGGTTAGGGTTCCAATTTTGGACTAAGGTGAGAATTGAGTTTCGGTGGCTAGGTTTAGATACAAGGTCAGGGTTAGACTGTAGAAATGAATGGACGTCAATGCAAGTCCACACAAGTACAGTATTGTGAAACACTACTTTGTGTGTCTGTTCTGGTTTTTGTCATGTCATGGGGACCTCCTCCCACATGAGACCAAAAAGCTGGTCCCCACAAGGATATTTATTTTTAAATGGCCATACAAGTCATTTTGAAGTTGCTGGTGAAGTTTCAGGCACAGGAAAAACATGCAATTTGGGAATGCTTTTCTGACAACCACAACTGTCATATTTTATTAGAGTTTTAAGTGATGGACTAACACAAAGTAATGCATTCTTGTGAAGTGGAAGGAAACTGACATATGTTTTTTTTTTTTTTTTTTTTTTTTTTTTAAATGTATACATAAAAATCTCAAAACTGTTGCATATTCATGTATTTAGCCCCTAGTACTCTGATACTCCTGAACTGGGTGCAACAAAGTGCTTTTAGGCATTACCTAACTCATAAATAGAGTTCATCATTTTGTAGAAGGAAAACTAACACTGTGCATCACCTTAAACATACCCTTCCTACTGTGCAACATGGTGGATGCAGAATCATGGTGTGGAGATGCTTTTCTTCAGCAGGGAAAAGAAAGCTGGTCAGAGTTGATGGGAAGATGGATTGAGCTAAATACTGGACAATCAAGGAAGAGGCTGTAAAAGATTTTAACCTGGAGTGGGGGGTTCATCTTCCAGCAGGACAACAACCCTAAACATACAAACAGAGCTACAGTGGAATGGCTTAGATCACATGTGTCAGACTCAAGGCCCAAGGGCCAAATCTTGCCCGCCATAACTATATTTGTGCCCCAAGTAGAATCTTAAGATCCCAGTTGCATAATTAAATATTATTTTATCAGTCAAATCAAATCAGTTTTTATTTGTATAGTGCCAAATTATGTGAAACGATGTTAAATATTATCTAATTATAACTTATCTAATTATCTTATTTTTAGAAGTTCTCATTGAAAATGAGGAAGGTAAAAATATTTTTAACAGTTTAATTAGTAGTTTTATCAATACTTTGTGCCTCAGTCGGCCCTTTGAGCAATTTCATGATCTTGATGTGGCCGACGTGAAAATAAATTTGACACTCCTGGCTTAGATCAAAGCATATTCATGCATTTAAATGGCCCAGTCTACTGAGAATCTGGGGCAAGACTTCAAAAGTGATGGTCAAAGATGTTTTCCATCTAATCTCCAGATTTGCCAAACTGGCAGTGATATAAGTCTAAATATGTCACTGAAAGGTCTACAAAGTGTTGACTCAAGCTGGCTGAATGTAGGTGCAGATCCTACTTTTCAGGTTTTTGTTTGTAAAAATTGAAAATGACTACATAAAATTCCAGGAAAATTGAATGAAGTTTCTGTAAAAGTTTAAGGGGGTAAAGGACATGTTCTTGTTGTCTGTTTTTTTTCCTTTTACCACATTCACTCCTAGGTCAATTCTTGAAGCATGTACCGTATCAGAACTAGGGGGAGATTGTGCAACGGTTAGTGTCTGAGTCACTGTAATTTATTAATAAACCAAGGCGTATAAATGCATGTTTCCCAAAATGTCTAAACCTATCTTCAGGATGAATGATGGTGTATTCCACACCATTGGAGGATACTTTATATGCAGGTCTGGACTCTGGTGCAGGACTCCCAATCAACAGCAGACCAAATAAAATCCACGCTAATATCATTTTACACCTAAAACTGACCATAAACTTTAACAAGATGTCGTGTCTGAGCAAGGGGAGCCACACATATACACGTTAGTGAGTTGAGCAGTTTGTGTCAACCCTGGAGCACCCTGTTGCTATGTGCTAGCAGAGCGGCGACGGGTCAGCAGCCGATACAGACACCCAGGGGTCTATGTAACAGACACCCTGCAGAACATGACTCTGCTGGGGCCCGGCTTGATCCTCCGACTGCCTGCTTGAACAGCCAACTGAGCCGTATATTTATCACTTACCTCTGCGTGACCGTTGCAGTTGCACCAAACATGTCAACTAAGAGTGATTCATATTAGATACATATACTTTGTGCAAATCAGTGATTAATAACTTTTAATGAAAGCCATGAGAGAAATCCTGCTTACTGAGTTAATATATCTTTTTGAGTCAGAGAGGCAACCAGCTTGTGTTTCTCCAGCTAAAAATCTGCTCCTAATTTTTTTTATTGAGTTCAGTGGAGCACTCGGAGGTTAAAACCCAAACATGCATGATCTGAGAAAAGGCACATGAGCATAAAATATAATTAGAATTCAATATCCTGCAAGTAAAGCACTTTGTTATACTCCCTGATCAAATTCTCAAATTACATTAGTTTCAGCAAATATAGGCAGTCAATGATAAGCACGGGATGTGCTAAAGGATCCTGTGTGTTGTATTAGTGCATATGTTTGCTAGTTGTTTTGTTGTAGGATAGAGCTTTAGATAATCTGAGAAGGACAAAAGGAGAATTAGTCGGTATATACAATACATTGGAAGGACTAATGAGCAAATCAATGACAGTTCAGTAAGCAGTAACTTGGGTCAGTTGTGTGGAAAGAGCAGAAAGCAAAAGCAACTGAGAAAAACTATGGAATTACAGGAATAGTTCAGGTTATTTGGAAGTGAGGATATTCTTTCCGAACTTGTTGGGAATTTTACTGATTTTAGTCGTAAACTAAACTCAATCAACAAACACAACCAAAATTTATGTTACTATGCTCATGTGATGTCAGTTGAGGCTGCTGTGTCTCGTTGGTCACTTTTTTGCTAAGTCAGCAAAAAGAAGAGTAAACTTCTGGATTTTGAGCCTGGCTGTTAGTTGGGCAACGACATCGAAGAGGGTACATCCCTGTGCTTTATTCAGAGTCTCATAGATGTTAGGAAATTATCTATCTATCCATCCATTGTCTACATCTCCAGTATTCATTGGGTGAGAGGCAGGATACACCCTGGACAGGTCGCCAGTCCATCACAGGGCAACGCAAAGACAAAAAGGACAGACAATTATGCACACACTCATACCTCTGGGCAATTTAGAGAGGGCAATTTTATGTTCTTTTGAACCTGTAAAGCACTTTGTAAAGCGGTATATAAATAAATGATTGACTGATTGAATGAATAAACTTAACATTCTTGTTTTGGACTGTGGACAGTTTCGGGAGTAGTCAGCGAGAACCCATGCATGCAAAAAGGAAAACATCCAAACTCCATGCAGATAGAAATCAGGTCAGGATTCAAACCCAGTACCTTCTTGCTGTAAGGCAATGGTGCTACCAACTGCAGCACCATGCAGCCATGTTTGGATAATATCCCATCTATACAGCTTGCAGCCTCTACCATACCAACATGAACAATTTCATTTTGAGTGTTGCTAACATCTGCCAAGACGAGAAGTCTCTTTGACTAGCTGTTAGCCTTCCATAATTCTGATGATTTCCTCTCCTTATTTACAAACTTACTGCAACTGGACGTGGTTCTACAACACAGAAGTGAATTGTCACTGATACTAAAGTCCCAGAACCTCATTTAGGGTGCATTTACACCAGCCCTGTTTAGTCTGCTGTAATCAAACTAGTATGTTTGCCTTGAAAGTCCAGTTCATTTGGAGAGGTGTGAATGCGCAATTGAACTCTTGTCAGCCTAAAAACCTAGGTCTTAAATGCACAAGTCTAATGCTAGCGGCAGAAATGGGTTGTAGTCTTTTGCCAAAGACAAAAGAGAAATCCTACAATAGTTAAAATCTGACACCATCCATTTTTGTTTACATTTTGTGAAGAAGGAAGGTGCACTCATGTCTTCTTTAGAGGTTTTCGTATCATTTCCTTCAGTGGCTCTTGGTGCAGCGCCACCACAAGGAAGGAGGTAAACAGGTTTTTTCAAAGGTTTTGGTTTGTTTGACAGTGCAGTGTGAAAGGGAACTGCACCAGCTGAAAATGTAACAAATGCTGCATTTTTGGTCCCCAATCAAACCGAGACTATTGGACTATCAGGTGTGAAAACACGCTTAAAAAAAAATCAGATTTAATTAAGCAGAAAACTGACACCTATCTAACTCCTGGTCTGAGCAAGTTTGCCGTATATCTTCCCAATCTCTCTCTGCTCTCTTTCCTATAATGCAACTGTCAAATAAAGGCCTCAAGTGCTTTCAAAACTTGAAAAAAACATATACAACAAATCTAATTTTTACCATCACTGTACAACTGGAAAAAGGCAAACAAACGGTTCCTTTGGCAAAAAACAATCTCTGTTTACAAGCCATGTGGAGAGGATACAGATGTGCAAATGCAGGAGACATGCTCTGAAACACACATGGTGAGCACAAGTTACAAACTATAAAACCCACACCCATAAATGTGCACATTTTCCCCCTTTTAGTCCTTGCAGGGACCTCGCTGGCCTTTCTGAACTCTCATTGGTCAGCAACACCAGGCCTTTTGTGTGTGTGGTGGCCCTACCATGTAGACATACATGAGTTGTCATGACGTGGTTTGCAAAGCTCACTGCTCACATACTAAACTGTAGTTGGCACATTATAAATCTTCAGGGAGAAGGCCAGAAAATGTAAACAAGAAAGGTAAAATATGGCAAACCTGATGTGGAGTGAGAGCATATGAGTGTTATTATGGGCGGCATTGGTTTTATGCAGAGGTGTATCATATCGTTGAATTATCTTGCAGCATACAGGTGGAAGCTGGTTAGGGTAGAAAGCTATTTGCGGAGACTTGTCAAAGCGAGACAGACTCCCACACATTGTTGTTTCTGTGTGTTTGATTTTCCTGCTGCTTGCTGGAAAGAAATCCTGCATGTACCTGCCTCAACTGCGGTGCAGTGAGGTTAAATTATTCTGTGACCTGACTTTCTTTAGTTAGGCAGTCGGCGTTGGGCATCTGGCACCGTGCCTGTGAGACACCCAACCTTCACCGGCCTCACGACTGAGTCTGTGTTTTCACTCAAAATATAAAATAAATAAAAAAACCTGAACGGGCCTCTCAAGTTAATTACCATTTCCATATTCCTGGCCTGAACTTTTCAGAGAAGCGAAGTTAGGGCGGGTGCTCTGGCGAGGAAATGAGACGCCATCTCAGTCGCCGCATTAATTGTTTGCTTTGGTTATTAATAATTCCCATGGTAGTGCAATTAATAACAAAAAAAAGGGTCAAATGAGAGGAACCAGAGGGAGTTGTAAGGAGCATGAGATGGAGAAAGAGTTCTAAGCATGAGATTCACACAGACATCTATTTCTGCTGTGAGGGCCACTTACGGGTAAACACTCCCAGGTTAGTTGCTGCCTATTTTTAGGTGACTAATGCCACAACTTGACCATGACTTCCTGGATGTCTGATCTTACCTGTGAGAGGCAAGTTAGAAAAAATGGGCAAACAGTGGCAGGTAAATGTAGAGACAAAACTCAAGAAGCTTTAAAGGGATAGGTGAAGTTTTTTTTTTTTTTTTTTTTTTTTAAACTAAAATAGATGACTCTCTTGGTATGTTCATTTAGTATGCATCCAGATTCCTTGGTTGTGGAGGCTGAAACTCATGAGCAGTCCAAGAGGGGCCAAAAACAAAGTGGACTTCTACCATTTTTAAATAATCCAATCTCCAAGAAGTCAACACGATTTTTGTAAACTACCTGTATAGATGGGATATTATCCAAACATGGCTGCATGGTGCTGCAGTTGGTAGCACCATTGCCTTACAGCAAGAAGGTACTGGGTTTACACACACACAAAAGGCCTGGTGTTGCTGACCAATGAGAGTTCAGAAAGGCCAGCGAGGGAAAATGTGCCTATCCATCCATCCATTGTCATCTACTGAGCTGAGATTAGGTCACAGGGCCTCCTCTGCCCAGCGACTGCCTCCAGTGACTTCTGGATCTTCCCTGAGGTCTCCTCCCAGTAGGACATGCCCAGAAAGCATATTGTTGTTTTGGCTCAGCTCTTTCTTCACCACAACAACAATATTAGTTTTAGTCTGATTTGCAGCATTTCATAATTTTTATTTTGCCACTGCAGTGTAATGTTCTTTTGTTTTTTTATTTGTTTGTTCATTGAGTTATCTTTTTAAAATGTAAAGTGCTTTGAATTGTCTTGTTGCTGAAATCTGCTCTAAAAATAAACTTGAGCTGGATCTCTTTTGAAGAATGGTTTACATGTCTGAATTGATTTTCTGCCTGTTCTACTTTCCAAGGTAGTCAGTTTGGACAGAGAGCATCTATGAAGAGCAATTTTTATGTCCCACCACAAATTTTCAGTTAGATTTATGTGTGGGCTTTGACAAGGCCACTCCAACATCTGAGCATGCTGTAATCCCAAAGTGGCTCTGGCTGTGTGTTTAGGGTCGCTGACCTTAAGGATGGTTAACCCCTGACCCAACATTAAGCTATTTGCAGTCTAACAGGTTTGCTTCTCTGTCCCTGATGAAGGGAAGCGTTCCCAAAGCATGATGCTCCCACCACCATGTTTTAGTGTAGGGATGGTGTTTACAAGGTACAGAGAATGTACAGTGTTACATTTGCTCTTCTACCTGTGTAGATAACTGTTGAATGGAAACAAGACGATATTTAAAAGTTCAAATAGTTTTTGCATAAACATTTATTACATTTTTTAAATTGGAGCCAGCTCTGAAACCAACTTATCTGGATTCATACAAAAGGAAGACACCAAGAGAGTTAAACGCAGTTTCTATCTTAACTGCAGAGGATAACGTTTTAACTGCCCCTTTAACGTATTTATGCACAGCATTATATTTTGTGAAATTATGACTCAGTTTGTAACATGAGAAAGTACATCAGTTTTGTGTTAAACACCCTGGCAAGCACAAACTATCTCCTTCGGGGATCATTGTGCCCCTGCCTTGTGGTAACCTCCTACTTTATTAATATGGGAGGTGACAGCAGCTGCTTTTCCAAACACTTCCTTGGCAGAAGTTTCTATCTGTGATTTATTTATTTATGGCAACAGACTTGCATTCAGTTCCCAGGATATCAGCAGAGACCATAATCTGAAGTATGTCCAAAAACTGGTTCGCTTGGTGCACGTAAGCCTGAGCGATGTCGTCATAGTGCACAGACTCAATGAGAACCAGAACTTGGGGAGGAGGTGGGCACAAACATGAAGTCATGTTCCTCACAGTACGATCCCAGTGCCTCGGCTCCAGGTTTGATTCCTAGGGGAGCAGAAGACGGCGACTCTCCGGCTCCACAGCTGACTACCGTTCGGTGACTGTGATGTTCCACATGTGGCTGCAGGCCTTGTCTCCCAGTGGCCACCGGAGGCGTCACTGTCGCTCAGTGACAGCCGCTCTCACAGGGCAGACATACATGGGACAGTCTAAACGGCCAAGAGAAGCAACTGCAAAGGTGCTGACAAGCAAAATGATAGTTTTCATTTGGGCTTCGCCATTGTGAGGTGTGATTGCATTTTATTGGCAGGGTTAGTGTTTGAGGAACAAGGTTAGTGTAAGTATTTCCAAACTCTTTCAAGTCTGTGCCGCATAGAACATCTCCTGCACAACAAGGCCCATCTGAGCAGACGTACACAGTTATGAATATACAACCCTTTGGTAAAGTATTTGCACTCCTTTACCTTATTCACATTTTAATGATAAACTTCAACATATTTTATTGAGACCAGCACAAAGCAGTGAATTATAATGAAGCGGAAAGAATAAGACGTATTGTTCAACACTGTTTTTGACATTTTTAAAAGCGCTTCATGCATTTGTATTCCGCCCCTTTTACTCTCAAATAATACTCCTAAATAAAACCCATTTCAACTAATTTCCTGCAGAAACCACCTTTTTAGTGTGTGTTCACCTGTGCATTCTTTAATCTGAGTTTAAATGGAGCTGCTCTGTGAAGGCCTCAGTGGTTTCTTACAGAACTAACTAGAGCACAAATGGCAGACCAACACAAAAATTATTTCTGATACATAACGTAAAACTTAAAAAAAAAAATCAAGTAAATGAAAAATGACCAGATGATGCAGACTTAATGGCTATACAGGCACAGTGGATGAAGTTTATACCTGTAAAATATTTGAGTTGCATTTAGTAGTCTACTAACATCTACTCTTTAAGTCAAAGAAATCTTGTAAGTTTTAGATTTGGAACTTAAATGTGTGAATATTTGAAAGATACAGTCGTAAGTTGTTAACTTTGTATTAATTTTGTCAAATCTGTTGTGTAAACTAGGGATTTTAAGATAGCACTTAAAAAAAAAACTGAAAGAAGAAAAGGGGGAAGTGGGAACCACCCAGGGTGCTTAGCGGCATGTTTTTGGTGTCCTGTTGCACTGTGAGTGATATGGAAGTGTGTTACATTTACTTGCCTCAATTACTTGTCTCATTTTTTGGACAAATGTTGACTTTTATCTATCAGACAGATTGCAATGACAGAACAGCAAATTATCTGCTCTTAATGCTTGAGCCCTGTTCAAAATAATAGATTAACTATAATTATAGCTGCTGAATATGCTAAACAAATGTATTTTTGTATAGGAACAATGTAAACTTGTAAATGTTCTGAGAGATATTGGTCATATTGTTTGTTTAAAACCCAATATTGTCAAATGTAGTAAATTAAGTGATAAAAATCAGTTACTAAAACAGATTTTTGAGGAAGCCACTGGTAAATTTGCAGTTATAGCCTACAAATGTTTTCAATTGTATTTACCTATTTCCTTTAATAGTAGTAGTAATCTGGCTTAGATGTTTCATTCAGATGTAATTGAAAATATCACATTTACTTACTACAAATATTTTGTTATAACCAGTTTGATGGCATTCAAATAAAATTATTTTTAAGTGTAAAATTGTAACACCAATTAAATTAAGTAATATGCAGTATTATTTTTTAGAGTGAAAGGGAGAACAGCAAACCTACTAAGACATGGCTGTCCACCTAAAGTAACAGGCTGACAAGGGGATCCAAAGCTCAGGTGGAAGAATCTGTTGAGAGGACAAATCTGGCCTTTACTGAAAAGAGATAGAAGAAAGCTGTAGTTGAAAGAAAACCATAAAAAGTTCTGTTTGTGGTTTCCCACAAGCCATGTACAGACACAAAAAAACATGTGTAAGACCAAAGCCTAACATTGAGCTTGCAAGAAAAAGCTCACATGTAGTAGAAACATAACACTGTACATTACACTGAACATACCATCCCCACTGTTAAACACAGTGGTAGTAGTATTATGTTACTAAATATCAAGGCCTTTAAAAGACTTAAGTTCATTTAAAAAAAAAAATGTAAGTTGGCCTTAAATACACTAATCACAGGTCTGAAATTCAATTGTGTACGTAGTTTTTTTTCTTGCAGAACTTTTTGGTCAGGCAAAAGTTTGAGTTGCACGCAGACGTCTTCATTGTGTTCTGTGACTCGAGGCAGTCGGTAACTAGCTACTAATATACCTTTGCTGGCTAGCTAGCTTTTTTGTGCCTATCATGGGTAAGAGCAAATGCATCACCACTTGGCTGGACGATGTTTGTTTTTGCCACTGGCTCACTTCTATTGCCATCCCATACAAGCCAGCAGGATCCCCCGATCATGTTAGAATGTCACAGTCGAAGTCCAGATTGGACCATGTTCATACAGAATGCGCATCCAATCTGACTAACAAATTCATAATAAAATGCATTTGTTTCTGGTTATGGCATGACAAAAAGTGAAAAAGTTCAAGGAGCATGAATAGTTCAGCAAGGTGCTCTGTGAAGGAGATTAGTAGCAACTGTCATTAGCCTCAGGTGGCTGGAGTAACTGGACGACTACATTTCAACGCAGCAAGGATGGTTCTATAAAACGTGCTGCATAATTTAAAGCAAATAAATATGTATTAAGATAACCACTGTAAACTATGAGCAACAACTAACTATGTGGTAGTTTGTGTAGTTGGCTAATGGTAGCTAATTTATGCTAACTTCAGCTATGTGCTACAGTTGACTTGCCGTATTTGCAGGGGTTAGGGACCACAACTCCTGCAAATAGCTGAAATCTGTAAGTACTCGAATCAGTCTAAAAACGCCTATGCCTGTTTTAATAGTTCACGCACTGAATATGCCTTAATATATTAACTAATACACACAGTGGAAACCATCTTAGCGCTACAACAGAAGCTAACATCTGCAGTCTTCCTTATTTCCACTCTTGGGGCTACAGCCAATTGGCACCAAGGAAACTGAATGGCACTCCTGGATTGGCTGCTTTGCAGATGCCAGCCAATAGTGTCTCAAGTAGCATAGCCCTGTTTACACAGAGCCACTCTTCAGTTAAACTGTAACAATTTTGTTGCGATCCAGCCACTCATTTACACGACACCAGTGACTGGAATCTCTCGCACTGGCACTTTTTGAAACCAGGTCTCAGAGTGAAATTTTTCTGTAACACAAAACTGTATTTTTACCACTGCTTTATTTGTTTTGAATAAAACATAAAAATATGTATTAATGAGAAATAAGAAGCTGTTTTTTGGCATGTTTAATCTTGTATATTCTGGCTTCTTCTACAATGAAGAAATTAAAAAAGTTAAGGTTTTTGCCTAATTATATAGACCTCTGTGGAAAAACTAACGGTCTCGGGGAGGGGAGGTTGGGTGGCATCAGGACTATAAACTTCCACAAGTCCTCTTAAGGATCAGGAGTCTGTTCAAGCTGAATTGAGGTGGATGTGTGTTTAGAGCAGGATGTATGTAGCCAGCACACACACACACACACACACACACACACACACACACACACACACACACACACACACACTGAGTCATCTGCCTCTCCACCCTCCCTCCCAGCTGCTGTGCCAACGTACTCGGCCGACCACCGGGAAAGCCTGCTGGGTGAAATCCACAAGACCCTAACAGCTCTGCCGTGAACCTTAAAAACCTAGGGTTCCATCTGTGCTCAGACCCGAGTTTGGGAGATCGGGCCCCTACATCGGCCCATTTAGGTGACTGATAGCTCTGCAGATTTTCTTAAAACAGCCACAAATTATAAGATGCAATTAAGGACCCCCAGAACAATTACAACAGACCTCTAAACATATGTGTGACTGAGGGTGTTTCACCATTCTTTAGTCTAAAGACTCTCAGATGATGAAGAGTTATTTTTTTTAATCTGTCATGATGAAATAATGTAGGGCCAACTCCAATTTAGGATTAAAATTTGAAACAGTTCAGTGATTGTAAGATTTACATTTGGTACAAAAACTGTGCTCTTGGCTGGAGTGAGGTCCAGGAAAACCACAAAACACGGATGGTACATTGCACAAGGCAAAGGTTTACTTTACTTTCACCATGTGTTTATTTTGCTAGGACGACCGCTGTTCTCAATAATGTCCTGTACATTCCAGTCAAATGTGTTCCAACATAGTTACTATTTTTGACCTATAAAAGAAGCTCTGCTGCTATCATGCTTTGTGTAAGTGTGTGTTATACCTTCCTGACATGTTGTAGCCATATTTACCTTAAAATCATTGGTGCTATTTCCATTTTCCTGTTATCCACAAGGATAAATACCACAAAATATTTAATTATAGCACAGATCATACATCTGGGGATAATTAAACATGATCTTTAAATAAGAATGACTTATTTTTGACATACAGTAACTTGCAAAGGTAGATGTACAAAGGCAGATATAGCAAATGGCTGGGCAAACATCACTTACTTCACTTACAAGCTTCTTCAAGAAGGAAAGTTTTAAGCCTAGCCTTAAAAGTAGACAGGGTGTCTGCCTCATGGACTAAAACTGGGAGGTGGTTCCACAGGAGAGGAGCCTGATAACTAAAGGATCTGCCTCCCATTCTACTTTTAGAACCTCTAGTAACCACTCTTAGAGTGCAGGTTTACTGATGAAGTGCTCTGTTAGGAACATATGGTACAATCAGATCGCTGATGTATGATGGCGCTTTATTAACTGCTTTATATCTGAGAAGGAGAATTTTAAATTCTATTCTGGATTTAACAGGGAGCCAGTGAAGGGAAGGTAAAATAGGAGAAACATGATCTCTATTTTTAATTTTTATCTGAACTCCTGCTGCAGCACTTTGGATTAGTTTAAGGCTTTTAACTGCATCTTGTGGACTTTGATAGTAAAGAATTACAGTAGTCCAGCCTTGAAGTAATAAATACATGGACTATTCTTTTAAATGTAATACCTTTATGTGAAGTAAAAATCAGTTGGAAAATTAAACATACAGATCTTGTTTTGTGGATGACCCAAATTCTCTCATAGGGCTTAATATAAAAGTTAGCATGTTAAATGTTAAAATAAATATCCTTGACTTGTTCTGAAGGCTTGCCAGAAGAAAACCACCTCTTCAGATGGGACCAAAGTACAGATGTTTGACCATAAAGTACCATGTCATGTTTGGTCAAAGCAAAGCAGCATATCCAACCTCATACAAATGCCAAATCATGGAAGTGGTATACTAAATGTTTGGGTATGTTTTGCCACCACTGGACCTAGGAACCTTTCAGTCATTGTTTAGCTAGCCATGACCTCTTTTGTATTCCAAAGTATTTTACCATCAAATTTGAGGTCATCTGCCTGACAGTTGAAGCTTGACCACAACTGGGTCATCCAATGGGGAATGATCCCAAACACAAAAGCAAAGCTACAATGGAAAGGCTGAAAAAGAAACAAATCAAGGTGTTACAGTGGCCCATTAAAGTCCAGACTTTAACTTGATGGGAACCCTCTGGAATGGCCTTGAGAGCACTGTCCAGAAATGAAACCCACAAACTCCAATGCTCCAAACTCCTGTTTTTTTTCACATCCATGTTTAAATTTTGTTGTTGTGTATTGTACACAGTTTAAACATTTTTTTAATTTGCATTTTTTTTTTTTTTTTTTTTTTATATATATAATGAAAGATTTAAAAAACTGAAACAATGTTCTCAATAAGGGTGGGCCAAAGTTCCTGTTGAAAGAACTAATTATTCATGGATGACTTTTTTTATTAAGGTTATTTCTACTAAAACGGGTTCTATAAGCTGTTCAGTTAAAGAATCTAGTTTGTTTTCCAATCACTGTCAGATCTACAATCTTATATAAAGATGGAGATCCATTGGTGATTTATCCTATACTTATCAGACATACCTGCTGTTCAACTTTTAGTCTGCAGCTTCAGTGGGCAACCACCCCTTCAACACACAATACTGTGTTTTTTTTCCAATCACCTTATTTGCTGTGAACGAGCTGACTGGTCACATGCTAATAGGTTACCTAATGCAAAGCCAAATATTGAATCCAAGACAAGTGTTTATGAGTAAACCCTCTCTACCAAAACCTTTTCTGGGAATTCTGTTTTAAGAAAAAAAAAATCCATTTAACTTCAATCTCTGCCAGCACATTCCCAGAAGTGGTTGAACTTCAGTTAGATTATAGTGCAATTGGGTTCATTTAGTTATTTTCCTCTTATTGCCTCACATACTCCATAAAGTTTCAGTATTACTAACCATCGTTTCCCAAGTCTGTCATATCATTTTATTGCCCATTCAACCCACTACTCTAACATGTGGTACATCTACACCACTGGCCAATCTTTGACTTTCTAATGTGGTATTTTACAATGCTGGCCCTGTTCTGATTCAGGTAAACAAAGAAGAAGCAAACAGCTGTGTCATACTCTTTCGGTTCCAACTCCATCAGAAATACTTACTGTTCCATTCCTTTCCAAGGATGTGAAAACCAACTGGGTTGGTGATCTCTGGTGAGTCAGTTCTGATCAGAATGATGGCAAAGAAGTCTCTGTGCATAACTATGAATATCACTTAGTGTCATATGCTGTGACTTGAACCTTTTGAGTTCATTTACCAGAATAAAATTGAACCACTTTTAGACTTTATCCAAGCACTAGGGAGGTTTTCCACTATAGTGCAACCCAGCACTCCTGCCTATTTGTGGTTCAGTATTCACAGGTTCATGTATTCATGGATTTTTCTGTGGAATGTAACTCAAAATTATTTGCATAAAATTGGCATATTTGTGAATTTTTTCATAGAGCATACCTAAAATACTTGAAAGAAACGCTATTGGCTGGAGTTTGCAAAGTAGCCTATTCATCTTCCTTGGTGCTGATTGGCGGTACTCAGAAAGAACATGGATATTAGCTGGTGTGGCAGTGCCAAGACTGTTTCCATTGTTTGTATTAATGCATATTAGCGAATATTTGGTGTTTGAAGTATTAAAATAGGTAGGTTTAAGCATTTTTAGCAGGGGTCTCTGTATTTTAGCTATTTGTGGGCAGCTGTGGTACCTAATCCCCGCAAGTACCAGGGATCCACTGTAGTGGGAAAAGTTCAGCAACCTAAATGAAACCATTAGAATGAAATCCACACGAGGGTGCAAAATCCCCATGGATTGGGCCACCAGGACATAAACGAACCTGTTGTGTTTTCAGTGCTACTGTATATACCTGACGCCACTGCAGTGTGTATTTGTGTTATGAGTAGACAAAAACTTCTGTTAGCTTCTTCCTCATACCTTTACAAAACCCTCCCTGCACCGGCTGGAGTGTGTTTCATCTCATTTTTCCAAATTAGCCTCATTTCACTGTCAGGAGTCTAATGATGCTTATTAATTAGTCTGCCCACCTGTAATAAAGAGATGTCTGTCCTGATATATTATCCTTAAAGGGCTACTATATGTGTACAGATCAAAAAAGATGTTATTTAGCTATTACTTATCTTTCAGACTGTTGAAAAAGTGCAAAATGAAATAATACAAATTTAAAACAAAGTATAACAGAAAAAAAAAAACTGAAAGAGGACAAAGTTGCTGCAAAGCAGAAAACACACACACACACACACACACACACACACACACACACACACACACACACACACACACACACACACACACACACACAAACCTCAACAACAACAAAAAAAAAAAAAAAAAAAAAAAAGAAAACGTATCAGAAATTGCAACAATAAATCCCTGCCAATTCAGACATTTTTCTGTGGAACATAATTCCAAATTATTCACGGCTAAGTCACCAATTTGCTGATATTTTCATGGTCAAAACAATGCAACTTGGGAAACTGAAATACCTGGGCGCAAAGTTAATGTTGTTAACTGGTGTTTGGAAAGCAGCCAACCAGTAAGAACATTTATTTTCCTATGGCCTGATTAGCTGTACTTCTAAGGGCGGAGATAAAGAAGACTGTAGATGTTAGCTTCTATGGTAGTGCCAAGACAGATTCCACTGTACTTATTAATGCATATAAAAGATATATTTGGTGTTCAAACAATTAAAGTTGGAGGTTAGTGTTTTCAGAGAGGCCTCAAGTATTGATGGATTTTAGCTATTCACTAGCAGCTATGGTCCCTTACCCCAACGAAAATGGGGGTCCACTGTATCAGTGACTAGTTTCGGAAAATGGGACACTTGAGATAAAACAAAAGTCAGATAATGAGAGAACGAAAAGAAACAGGTTTTCTGAAAATATGTAATTTTTTGGCAAAATAGGTCTGTAGGTTTCACCAGTGTCTTAAACCACCAACATGCATTAGTTAGAGACATGTTCAAATCCACTTGAGTATGAAAAGTATGTTAAATCTTAATATTTGACAGAATGAAAGCACAAAAGATGGAATTAGCCCTTACACATGGTTTATATTCATCATTTCTATCCTCATCGCCATTTTTGTACCAGCCCAAAAGCGGCATGAGTGGCGCTCACCAAACAAGAACAACAAGGCAGGGGCACTGCAAGCCTCAGAGGTGGGCCTGACATACCATCTGCAGAGGCTACAGTTTTTGACTTGGTTGTTCCCGGTTCGATTCCTGACCCCGGAGCATTTGCTGCATCTCTTCCCCTTCTCTCTCACCCCTTTTTGTGCATCTGCTGTTCAGTGAAGCAGATGCACAACAAAACATTTTTAAAAAAGAACAGCAAGGCAGACTCTGAAAGCACATTTGTACAAGCATATGCATGGCTAAATATAAACACAGTCAGAATAAAAACTGAAAAATGTCTGTTATACTTTTAAAAGTAACACTTTTATGTTTCCAAACTTTGTAGTTTGAGTTGTGCTTGTAATGCACTTCTACTCACTGTTCTTCTGGTACCTGTTGCTAGCTAAAAGGATAATTTTACCTCTAGCGCCATCTGCCATTAAAAATATGAACTGCTGCACCTCAAGCTAATGTATTAATTATTTAATTAATTATTTTATTTATTTATCTCAATGGGAAATTAAAGTATTTTAAAATTTTAATTGAACTGAATTGAATCAAGCCAAATTAGTGCAGAGGAATTTTCTTTGAACAGCTGCTGAACGTCTCTTTAGGCTCATCGTTACCTCACCTCATTAATTCCTATGTGAGATTTCAATAAAACAGGTTACCTGCCCAACATTATTGCTATGCACACAGCTCAAATACCAAGCAATGCAAAGAAAACTCTCATATACATCCTGGAAACTGAGCACTTCAAATGGTTGTCAACATGATGCAGTGATGAATGAGTCAGACTCTGACTTTGCCTCTGTTTATTTTCTGGCAATCAGGGTAGACCAGCCTTTCTCTGCAGGGTTTGATGTGACATATCTAAATACTGCTTGATGAAACACTTTGCTCTAGGACTGCTCACAAGATTTATACACAATTTGCAAAATATAAAGAACAGAAAAGGTTAGCGTTAATACAAATGTAGATGATGTTAGCGGGCTCACGCTTTTTGTAAATGAGACTTAGTAAGGAGAGAGAGAGAGAGAGAGAGAGAGAGAGAGAGAGAGAAAGAGAGAGATTGTATAAATCCTTCCACACATTGTTCTTGTTTGCACAGACCTTAGCAATTTGTTTGACTCTGCTGCTATTGAGGCGAGTCATGCTTGCAATCTCTGCATCTGTGCGGCTGCATGCATGCGCATGTGCATGTTCGTGCGGAGAGTGCTCATGTCAAACGTCTCCTTCCGTAAGCTACAGGACCATCTCATGTGGTTTGATTTGCAAGGTCTGGAGAGAGCACCATGCTGCCCCTCCGTTATTCTCCCTTTCTGATTTCCTCTGCTTTCAGTCTTTCTTTGGAATCCTGCTCCAATTTTTAATGACTTTTTATATGTTTTGTAGGCTGAAAAAGGAGGCAGAGCTAAAATAGCTGTAAACTTTGTGTCAGATTTTTGACCTATTTACAAATATGGAAATGAAATGGTGTCTTACCCTCTTAACTTTTTAACCCATTTTGCCGTCTGGGGTGTTCTGGCTGCTATCTGTAAGTCTTGCAACTTGTTTTTATTTTTTTTTCCACAGTGCTCTGCAAAACTGTTGACTCCTCTTGAACTTTGCCACATTTTATCACGTGTCTGTGAAACAATTTTTACTATATTTTAGCAGAACAGATCAACACAAATCTGTGCATAGTTGTGAAGTGAAAGGAAAAAAAAATTACATGGCTTTCAACTTCTTTACCAAGAGAAATCTGAAAAGTGTGACTTGTATCCTCTGAAATAAAATCCAGCGGAACCTCAAAGGATTGTTGGACAACAAATGGCATCATGAAGACCAAGGAAAACCAGACAGGTCATGGAGAACATTGTGGAGATGTTTTATACCTGGTTCACACAGCAAGATTTAAAAATTGTCTGCCAATTTTCAAAACCTGAGATACCCATGATGATAAGAAATCTTACGTACAGCAGGTTTTAGTCGTACAGTGTGTGGTGTCGAGCAACACACCACAAACAAACAGATTTCACTCAAACATTCAGATATGAGATGGGAAATCTCGCAAAACCTCTCGAGATCAAACATGAGCTTAGAGTAAACAAACATGACCCACTGGGAAGAACCAATGGCAATAGTTTGTGGAGCATATTTAACAGAGAAAAACGATTCAAAACCATCTCCAACGTCCACCAGACTTTCTGGAGTGCCATGGCAGTTATTTTGTCTTCCGTGTGTTTTAGATTCCCCTGTTTCCCTCACCTTGCTTTCTGATTTGCCACGTCATATGCAACAGGATACGTTCTCATTCGTCCTCGGGGAACACCATATATGCTGCGATATTGGGCCATGACAGTCCAACATGAATATCCCAGATTTTAGTTGTAAGATGGCAGGGATATCTCTTCAGATCATCTTAAGAGCCATCCCAAATTCGGATGTCCTTAAGATTGTCAGAAGGAACACAAACCCAGAGCTATGATGGAAGGGTTTAGGAACCCCTACTGGAATGTACCACCACTATGCCATAGACATCCAGGTGGATGCAGGCCTAAGCATGAGAGTTTTCTCCCAGTTTTTGCTTAAGCAAGAAGGAAAGAAGGGTTTTGTAACTAAGCTTACCAAGTCTATTTTTAGGAAAGATGGCGGAAAAACAGGACAATGTCATTCGTTACACCTGAGCAGTCAGAGGGGAAAAGAAAAATGGCTAGTGTCCATAACAACTTAGCTTGGTACTAAAATGACATGATGTTGGTAGATAATGTCCAGTTCTTTCTCTAAGTCAGTGTAAGAAGTACTGCTTACATCATGAACCTGTCAGTCACTCAGGGAGCGTGCCTACATGCACAGACTAAAAAAAGTAGGGGATGATGACATCACCGTAACTGGATTCCAGCCCTCTGGCCGCTACATGGAAAAACAAGCCAGGTCAGCTTGTAAGGGTTTGTTCTACAGGTCTGCAACCTGAGGAAGACACCAAGGAAAATAAACCAAGACAGGCACATAGACCTGTTTTTCCCGCTCGTCAGTCACCGTACCTCGTCAGCAAAAACACAAATATGACAAAATGAAGTTCGTTGAATAACTGGCTAAATGGCGCCATGGAGGGTTGGAGCCCAACATAAATACAGACAGGTCTAAAACTAATAGGGCAGTTCTTTTTCACACAGACTCACAAGTAAACAAGCAAATAAACTTCTGCCTTTATTGCCACTGAGGCTGTTCCCATCATTTCTGCTGAATCCTTCTTACAAAATGTGATGGCTTTTGTTGATAAATGAAACAAATTTCCTACAAGATATCAATTATATGCCTGCAGAATTTATTTTCAGTTGTGTGAATGTTGACTTGAGCACAGTGTATAGCAGGAGTAGGCAAGGACACTTATCTACTGATGATTGTGAAGCAAACATTACTTTATAAACATTTTTTGTGTTTTCTGGCTCTGTGGTTGAACCTTCCTCTATGAGAAACAGTCTTGTCACAACTGCGGTCTGTGGCAGGAAATCAAACTTAGCAAGGGTGGTTACAAGTCTGGAAGTAGATTCATTATGGAGTTGTTTTGGGGAATTTTACCATAAATGAAAATGATTAAAATGAAACAAAAGGAGACTGAATGACAAAAAAGAACATGTCTGTTGGAACATTTTGAGGGCTGGTTATATGGTCTGTATTTGAATATATATACACTTCAACATTTGAAGTATTTATTACTTGATAATTATTCTACATCATTTTTTAAATTGAGATTTTATAGTTATACAATTTTTATTTTTTCACTTTAAAAACTAAAGATTATGACAAAATCTATTTTTGATGAGTCAATTGCCTGAAAGCACATTTGTTAAAGCTGTTTTAATTGCCCCCACCAATAAATTACTACCTTAACACAGTTGAGCCTTGCCTCCTGGGGCTCAATAATATTCAGCTCCATGTGGGCCTACCCACAATATGGAGGAACATTAGGATCAAGTGCCATGCTGAGTGGCAGGTGGCTTAACTCCTAGAGAAATGTGTATTTTCTTCTACTCCAGAGTTGCCTCAGGAGAGAGCTTATGAGTATCCTTGCACATGCTTGACACCTGAGTGCCTCAGTGTTGGAATTGTCATTGGTAAGCAAAAGGTTGCCTCCTTTCAGCCACTAGATGGTGCCATGAAAGGGATACGGTGTTTTGTTTTTGGAGTTTAGTGCTCGGCATGGGCTGTCCATGACAAACACAATGTTCAAGCACAAGATGGTTCTTGAGTGTACTTGGTACCAGGCCGTTATGCAGAGGGACCTGTTCTAGTGATCTTTAACTCACACCTCTTGGAGAATTTCTCATTTTCCAATAGAGATTTGGGACATAGAATCTGAACAGGCCATGTTCAGAACCTTAAATGCAGATGCAACTTCCAGGAGCTGTGGCCTAAAGTTCATTGGTGCCTGCCACAGCAATAACCTAAGGACCATTTGGTGAACACCAAATTTGTATCCATAAAGCCCAGGAAGGAGGCTTTTAGGGCATAAATGTCCTCCCAAAACAGTTGACAGCTACTGCATGGCCTGGTGGACCAGGGCTTCTGTATTTGCAGAAGCAAAAACCTAGACATGGGAGAAATTGAGAGAGGCTGTGAGGAAGGACTCTCAACATGCCTCAAGGAAGTTCTAGAAAACTGTTTGTCAACTCAGGAATGGGAAGCATGGACCATCCCAAGCTGTGTATGATTTGGCATGTGGTGGAAGGAACACTTTGAGGATCTCCTCAAAGCTCTGTAAAGAGAGCCTGAAGTCTCAGGAGAAGGCATTTTTTTCCCCATTGTGGCAGAGGTCATTGAGTTAGTTAAAAAGTAGCAGGGCAGACAGGAGTGGATTAAATTTAGCCTGAGACACATACGGCTCTGGACATTGTGAGGCCTGTCATGGTTGACACGTCTTTTCGGTTGCATGAAGGAGAGGGATGACACCGGTGTTGTGCCAGACAGAGGTAGTGGTCTCTATTTTTAGAAAAAGAGACTAAAGCTTGAGTTCCAACTATCAAAGGGTCTCATTTCTCAGCCTTCCAGGGAGAGCTTACTCAACAGCGCTGGAAAGGCTCCAACTCATTGTTAAACCTTGGATGTAGGAAGAGCACTGTGGTCATCATACTGACCATGGAACAATGGACCACCTCTTTACCTTTGCAGAATTGATGAGAAGGTCACAGAAGTTTGGTTGTCCAGTACACTTATATTTGTGGATATCAAGAAGGCTTACAATCGTGTGTTTTGTGTGCAAGAGAATGGCTCACCCTTACTGGAAAACTAAGAGCTTTGTCTGCATTGTCAGCACTAAGTAACTCTTCAGGGCCCGGCCTGGTCGGACTGAAGTCGATGCGTGGTCACATGGTTGCGGGACCTTCATTTTTGCACACACCCTTCAAGCTCCACAAGACATGCTGAGTTCCTGTGAAACTCCTCCCACTGCAGTACACATCATGGTGTTTTGTTATATGCATGGTTTGCAATAGTATAGTAAACACAGCAATAATGACAGAGAGTTCACTGTTACGAGTTCACAGGTTCGGAGGAGGAGGAAATAATGATTTATGAGCTGCAACATTATAATTTATTTTCATGTTATCAGAAGCTGAAAAGAGAACCGAAAGTGTCGGTATGACGTTAGCCCACTGCATCAGATCAGAGGGTGGCATTCAGTTTTTTGGTCCACAGCCTTCCTCACAGCCTCAGATAATTGCTCCTCAAAACTATCCATCCTTCTCTGTTTCTGCATAAACAAACACAAACACAAAATTCTGACCAATCACAATTGTTTCAACTGCAGAGGGGGTTGAAAAGTTTGCCAGAGGGGTTGTGACCAGAAGGAGTGGACGGGGTGGCGCATGTCACAGTGGTTAAAGCGGGCACCCTGTATACAGAGGCTACAGACCTCAATGCGGCTGTCCCAAGTTCGACTCTAGTCCTCCGTACCTTTGCCGCATGTCTTTCCCCCCTTCTCTGCCTCCTTCCTGTTGTATTACTATGAAAAGAAAAGTCACCAGTGCCAAAAAAAAAAAAAAAAAGAAGGGGTGGGTGACTTGAGACTGGGAACAAAATGACACAATTTTCATCTCGCAACTGGAACAATGAGAACCAATTTCGGCATGTCAACCTGACCCTGCAGGGTCCTTTCTTCCAAGGTTGGACTCCGCAAGCCCTGCCACATGTCCCCGATACTGTTTGTGGTGTTCATGGACAGAGAGAGAACAATATGAAATTTGATCAAGATTTTTTGGACGCAGATGCCAATGTTAGTGTAGCACGTGGCTTACAGTTGGCCAGTTAAGGAATTTTAAGAAGAAATTGTTCCTTCTTTGTGTCTGTACCAAAAATGCTGCCACATAAAGAAAAAAAAAGTCTTAATATATTATGTTTAAATCTGATAAAGGTTGATACAGATTGCCAATCTGGCAGGGCGACAACACTTGGCTACAAAAACTTCAGCGAGATAATTCTACATCACAAAGAGATTTGTTAAATCAGTTTCACCATAACGAAATCTTTATTCTACTTGTAGAAATTTAAAAGAGAATACTTCCAACATTTCTGAGTCATTAGGACCACCTTAGATAATTATTGTACACTGATTACAAGATTCTTTAAAAAACTTTAGTATTTGTGAAACCTTTTCTTGATTTATATTAACAAAAACAGTGATTTTTAGGGTTCCCAAAAATGTTGCTAATATTTTATTGCCTCATTCTTGTGAACCTGATGAGTATTATCTCATCTTGTGAGCTGGATGTGCCATCACACCTCTAATATGGGATAGTCCTGTTGAGATTTGACAACTAATGGCATTATCTTCTTATTCTTTTGGCTGCTGCCCTCAGGGGTCGCCACAGAAGATCAACTACTTCCATCTCACCCTATTGCTTACATTCTCTGTTGTTACACCCACCCCATATCCTCCTTCACTTTGTCCATAAATCTTAGTCCATTTTCCTCTGGCACCCTGATGGTCAACAGTATCTGAGATGGTTATTGTTAACCACGGCCTTGTCCAATCCGGTATGCCAGATACCCTTCCCTAATGCAATCCTGATCAATTTATCAAGCAACTGGAGGACACAGAATATGCAAACTCCCACTCCTACCATCACCCTCCAATGACTGGTTTAAGTTATAGCATTATAGATTTTGAAAAAGTTTCAAGGGTTGGTGAAGAACACCAATAATAAAGCCCAACAAGTGTGAATGTAAAAATGTTTTAAAGGTTTTCTAACAATTACTAGAAAAATGGAGAAGCTTTATTCTTTAACAGTATAGAATTCAGAAATGGAAGGTTTGTAGGAAGCCTGGGAGGAAAAAAAGTTGTGAGAATTTGCATTCCCTTATTTTATTTTGAGACATTCCCAAGCTTAAGGTTAAACCCTGGCAGATCCCTTGCACACTGCAGTCAGTGATCCAGCTCTGGACAAGAGTCAACAACTTCCTGTAAGTCCTGTTGTTTCACCAATCTAGTAATCACAGCTGTCAAATGCAAGTCACCACATTCCCACCATGGCAATATGTATTGTAGAGTGCAATATTCTGTCCATCTCACTTTTTCCTTCACAAGAATTACAGGTTAATAGCCTCACTAAACCATCTCACTAAACCATCTGGAACTGATGAAGGAAGAGTTTAGGTGGGTGGCAGTATTACTACAAAACATATTAAAAAGAAATTCATACATAATATAAAAAAAACTCTTACCCCTTTTCTTATTAAAATGAAAACTTCTGCATTTTAAACAGAAATGCATCTTCATACAGTACACTGTTGAATATTTTTGGAGTATTTACTAGGATAAATAAGTCTTAACTGCATAATTTAGGACTATTTTTAAAATTGTGTAAAATATTCTGGTTACTTGTGTAAGGCTGTTCGCCCCCCACATGATGAAGGACACACACCTTTCTGCACTCAGATCTGCAAATGGAAACATTTACATTTTATTGCCTGCTTACTTTGACAGTTTGGTAATTTCAGTGGCCTAAGAAAATAACTGACCAATTGTTGATAATTGTTGAGAAATGGCAGCCATATTGGGTGAGGGGTTAAAGGTTGCTAGAGACGGGCTGCTAGCCAGCTGTGTGCGGGTCAAGATAGATTATGTTTGAGGAACAGTCACCAGTGGCAGCATTTGTCAGAAGGGAGTTTTTTTTAAACCAGGTGAGACTTTTTTTTAGGATGGTGAACTTGTAAACTTAAAAATTTGCACTGTTTTCTTATGCTATGCATTTTTGAAGCAGCTTGTTTTATTTTAGTAACTTTATCTTTAACACCCAGTTGTACTTCAGCTAATCACAAATGCTGGGGGTTATTTACTCCAGGCCGAAGCCTTGACAACATCATAAAGTATACCCAACTCAATAATTAAAAGGCTGTCAAAATCTTATTATATTTGCTGACCAGCATTTTGCATGTTCCAATCTGCCAGGGGTATTAATAATTTGGGGAGTTAACTGTAGGGGCACCATTTTTTTAAAGGTTGATAAAGGTGAAACATTTTGAAAGCTTTTAACTTTAAGCCCAAGCTGGTCAATCAATTAAGTAGGAAAAAAATTCATAAAATCATGACAAAATGATTTACGCCCTTCATCCCAATACAGATGTAATATGCAAAATGGGGCAAAAGCATAATTGAGACACATACAGTTGAAAACAGAAGTTTACATACACTAAATAAAAAAGACACTGAACTTAAATCAGACCAAACTTATCTTGTTTTAGGTTAATTAGAAGTACTGAAATTATTTCTGTTTCCTAAAAGCCACAATAATGTGGGAAGGAAATTGTCAGATTTATTTATTAATGTCTTCAAAATCAGAAGTTTACATAGATTTTCTCAGTATTTACTCGCATTGCCTTTGAACTCCCTTTGGGTCAAAACTTTTAGGTTTCCTTCCATTAGCTTCTCACAGTAGTTTGCTGGAATCCTGGTGCATTCCTCCAGTTCCTGACAAAAATAGTGGAACTGAGTCAGGTTTGCAGGCTGCCTTGCTCGCACATGCCTTTTCAGATCTACCTACAACTTCTCTATAGGATTGAGATCAAGGTTTGTGATGACCACACCACAACATTGACTTTGTTGTCCTTAAGCCACTCTGTAATAACTTTGGCTGTATGTCTAGATTCATTGTCCATTTAGAAGACCCATTTGCTCCTGAGGTTTAACTTCCTGGCTGATGTCTTTAAATGTTGCATCAATATTTCCACAATGTTCTTTCCTCATGATGCCATCTATTTTATGAAGTCCACCAATTCCTCCATTACCAAAACAGCCCCACAACATGATGCTGCCACCTCCTTACTTCACAGTTGGGATGGTGTTCCCAGGCTTATAAGCAGCCCCCTTTTTCCTTCAAATTTAACAATGGTCAACATTGCCAATCAGTTCCTCTTTAGTTTCATCAGACCACAGGACATATCTCTAAAAATGAAGATCTTTGTCCCTGCATGGATTTACAAACTACGACCAGCCTTTTTTATGTTTCTTTTGGGGTAATTACTTCCTCTTTGCTGAGTGGCTTCTCAGCCCATTGTGGTACAGGACACATCTCACTCTAGATACTGACACTATCTTACAAGCTTCAGCCAGCATCTCACAAGGTCTTCAGCTTTCATTATGGGGTCTATTTGCACATTTAGGACACAGAATCCGTCTCCCTCCTAAGCAGTATGATGGTTGGACATTTCCATCATGTCTATACTTGTGTATAATTGTTTGAACAGATGAACGTGGCACCTTCAGACATTTGGAAATTGTTCCCAAGGATGAACCAGACTTGTGCAGCTCCAGAATTCTCCTCCTGATATCTTGTCTGATTTCTTTTGACTTCCCAGTTGTGTCAAACAAGAAAGCAGTGTGTTCCATGTGTGGCCTTAAAATACATCCACAGGTATGCCTCCAAATAACTCAAATGTGTCAGGTAACCTATCAGAAGTTTCCAAAGCCATGACCTCATCATCTGGGCTTTGCCTTGTTGTTTAATGAGATAGTAATCATTCTCGATATATACTTCTGATTTTGAGCACATTAATAAATATATTTTTGACAGCTTTTTCTCTCATTGTGGCATTCAGCAAACAAAGAATTTTGTTTATTTTAACTGACCTAAAATAAGAGAAGTTTGCTCTGATTTGGTGTGTATAAACTTCTGGTTTCAACTGTACTTTGTGAATGTTTAGCTCTGTGTAAAGCATATGTTTAAATGTGGCATGTGTGACAAGATAAGACAGAATGTAACAGCACAATCCCAGCTCTGTGGGATTGGACAGCCTCACAAACCTGGTTATAATCTGCAAGAAAATAAATGCTGTACTTCCATATGGCTGAAGAAAAACAAGTAGCAGAGGACCCATAATTGAGCCTTGAAGAACCTCATAAGTGAATGAGGATGCAGATCATTCCTCTTTCTGGACCAACAAGATGTGATGATCAATAATATGAAAGTCATGTCCCAGTAAATTAGAAGGGCAAACTTCTCAGAATTACTAATTTAAAGATCTAAGGAACCTCTAAAAGTGTTGGTTCATGGCAGCAACGTAATTTAAAATCTGGCTAGATATTTCTCACATGCTACTGGTGACGAATGATGTCTAAAGTGGATCAAAGACGACTTTCTCCAGTTGACAGCACAGTTGATTGTTCTTTTTGTCAGTCCAATTTTGGTTTGTTAATAATGCCTCATGTTCTGGTACCCATCCATGTTTTAGCTGGTACGATTTGTTCTGCACAAACAGTTGGATTGAACAGTTGGAAATTCTAAATATTAATGTGACAACCAACCTCTCTGGAAAAGAAATAAGCTTCCGCCCTTACTGTCTGAATTTTGGCAGCTTCTGAAAACATGTGGTTAGGACACTAGTCCAGCACTAAGCAACGCTGTAATCAGTGTCTTCACCAATGCAGAGGCGGAGACCAGTGTGAAGCGAATTTTAATATTACTTAAAAGTCCTCTATGGTTGAGATCAGGACTGGAAGAAGCTTATATACAACAAAGTAGGAGGTCGTCCCATCTTACGTCAGCAGTTCAAGAGATTCCCACAGTGAAATGTAAGCCCTGACTATCATTTTTTGGATCTGCTTTACATAACATAGCACAATGTGCAAATTCTATCTGTTGCTGTTTGAGTGTCAGTCAGTTCTGACCGCGCAGTCTGTGAGGCAAGGCCCAGTGAGCTGCAGAGTGTAATCAGGGCTTTGATTTTCCTCTGGCGGTGGAGCATAATCACAGACTGCAGCACCACAGTGCGGTTGCCTCTCCATCTCCTGCTGAAGGCCCTTTGACAGCTAAATGCTCAGGTCCATGTATTCCCATTAGGCTCTTTCTGATTGGCCGGCTTGGTGTGGTTAAGCTGCTTAATTCCACATCATGTCTGGGCAATTGGCCTCACTCCCTGCCATGGACTTGGCATTAGATACAAGCAAACATGACAACACAGCTTCGAAGTATGAGCTGTTATGCTTTTCATTAAAAAATGTCCAACTTTCATTGTGGAACTAGACTTCATGTGTGTTCCAAAATTAACCATAGTGCCTCTAACTGTTACAATAAGATGTGTCCTTTCAAAGCTGCCTACATATTTGAACATGCCTACTTGTGTCATTTGCAGCTGCACCTTTAATCAGACAAAAGTTAGCATATGGCTTCAGTTAGTTCATGTTAAAGATAGATAATCTCTGTGATCAATACATAACTTTCCATGAGTAACCAACGGATGAGGAATCAAAATGAAAGTCTACGTTTGACCACTGATAAGGTATAATTTTAGTTTTTAGTTAAGTAGCAAGTCTATGTCCTTTTATGATCAGTAGTGATTCATCAGTGCATGATGCCCTGTTCTTTCCATTCTTGACCCTTAACCCTTAACCTCCAGCTGATAATTGCCACTTCATAATTAGTCATTCAAAAGAATAGAAAGTGCAAGGTTGGCCCTCCTCTTTTCCTGCCTTGTGTCTGCACTGGATCGGTGGGGAGTGGTGGATCCCAGAGTCTTAGGCAGTGGTACAAGTGTAGGTCAGATGGAAGGGATTGCCTCATTGGTGTGGCGGTATCTGTGTGGAGTTACAACACTCCACAATGTCATGGGACATTTTGTGAAGTGGTGGGCTCCTGGATGGTGTCTCATGGCTCATGGGGACATTCGACAGGGTGGGATGATGTTGTGCCCTTCCCCTAATTGTTTTTTTTTTTTTTTTTTGGAGGGGGGGGTTCCTGGCCACTGTGGACTGGTTGGAGTTTCTTTGGGGGGGGGTTCCCTTCCTTGGTGGTGGGCAGCTTTGCTGCCAGGGGCATGTGCAGCCACCTGGCCCCCTTGGTGACCTGCGCTGGAGGGTGTGGTGGTTGGGCTGCGTTAGGAGATCTTCATATTTCAACATGCAACCTGTTTACTTAGATGCCAGGAGCAATCCTAATTTTATAAAGTCAACCACACAATTAGGATCACATCCCCAGCTATACTTTTTGTAGACAAAAAAAAAAAAAAAAAAAAAAAAAAAAAATGCCCTGTCACATGTAGGCAACCAGCCTTTTCAAATGGCATGCCTGGAATGCCAAGCCAGAACAAGTGAACAGTCCAGTTTCTGTAGACTGGTTGTGCTCTCCATTTGTGTAGAAGGTCTGCGTGCACCAAGGAGTAGTGTTCCAAGACATAATATTTGTCTTACCAAGAGAACATCCAAGCCTGGTTAAAAGCTCTCTCATCAGAAAATATCTCAGGGTCTATTAAAACCAAACATGAACTTTTGGGAAATAATTATTAAACAGTGCCATACCCACAGAGAAACATAGTGCTGACAAGATCATGCTCTGGGCTTAATTTTCTTCAGGTGGAACAAAGGTTTTGTTAAGGTGAATGAAGTCATGAATAGTTCCAAAATAGAATTCCAATTTTGGCCCATAACCTTTTGGTGTCTGCTAGAAAGTTAAAAATAAAAGAGCATTTTAATTTTTATCATAGTACGCCCAGGAACATAGTGCTGACAGAGATAGCATCTCATTGATTCATCTAATGAAGGAAATACAGGAAGACATTGAAATGTTATTTGGACTAGATAAAAATGGGCATCAATAAGAAGGAACTGTGAGATGCTCGACAAATACCAAGTGCTCAAAGAGAAGTTGTGGAGAGTCAAAGCATCAGTTGTGCTAGTGGTTATTGGTGCACTCTGAGCTGTAATCATCAAACTGATGTAGTGGCTTCAGCAGATTCCAGGAATAACTTCTGAGATCCATCTCCAGAAGAGAGTGCTCAGGTCAAATTTGAAATTTGTTGCCTCACACAGCCAAGAGAGACAGAATAACCATCAGAATGCTCCAGCCCGAGCAGAAAGATGGTCAAAGTGGACCCAAGCTCCTTCACAATCTACACGCTATTCTTTGACTCCAAGGGTCTCATCATAATTTTCTTCCAATGCTTTTTTTGGTCTTTCTCACTGTCTGAATTTATTCAGTTTAGTTATAATGTTGATTTCAGCACTAGAAAAACTTTTGATGAGAAAATATAGCTTGCAGATCAGTATGGGTTGCATTCATTTGCACTTTGCATTTGGACATCTGAAATTTAGTCATCTAAACACTTTATGCTGGCAGATATTGCAAGCTTAATGCAATTAATTGCATTGTTTTCTAGCATTAAGCTAGTAATGTCTATATTTTAAAGTTGTGACAGGACTTATTGTTTTACAAAATCCACTATGTTTTTTCACATTTTGACCCACATGACATGTTTTTTCATAAATGCCAGAGCATATTGCTTGTTGTATTATAAAAGCAGCTTTAGATAAGTCTAAAATGAGCATGCTTTGTCAGCTGTTTCTTACTTTCCTGGCACCAAAGCCATAAGTAGTGATGATAGTTTTAATGCGTATCTGGCTAACAACATGCTTCAATGAAAACAAGGAATTGCTTTTCCCACATTTTCAAACTGATTTTTGCAGCTCCACAACATTTTGGGAATTTAGGTAGGGATTACAAATAAATCATACCCTTTCTTCATATGGCAAATGTAATTGTGCAAGTCACATGAATTTTTTTTTTTTTTTTTTATAATACACTACTATTAAATATTCAGACTTACTATGCTTCAACTGAGCCTGGGAATCCAAGGATTGGAGACACAGTCGGTCCAGGCAAGGCAGTCCCTTGGCACTTGTTTCTGAGCCTGGGTGCCTCGGGACTAGATAGCTCTTGGCCCCTGTGGCTATAAGGCTTCCAGGTTTATGTCAGGATTCAATCTGTGAAGCAAAAGGCAACCCACCCTGTGCCTTTCTAGAAAAAAGTGGGGATTGTGTTTCTGAGTAAGCAGAGAATAGAAGGAATCGATATCATGCCTGTCGGTCTTCATGCTACAGATGTAGACTTTCGATAGTGGTTTAGACTCACTGGTTAGTCACGGCTTGACTCACCTGCTGACAGGGAAATCATAAGCCAGTTTGAACATGACTGCTTGGTTGGCTGGCAGCACCACTGTCCACTAAGGCTGCAAACCGATGGATTTTGGCATGCAATCTTTGTTCTAAATTAGTTTCAATGGCCAAGTTTAAGACTAAAAGATTGGGCAAACAGTAATTTAATGTATGTCTTGCACCATGCCATAACAAGTCATAACCTGTTTGTCCTTGGTATGATGTATGAGTCATATCTCCTGTGCATTAGCCAAAGGTATGGCAGTATCCATGGTTTTGTTATGAGAATGCTTCCTACTTAACCGAACATTGTCCATAGTTTGCATTTTATGTTGTGGAGACGAAGGAAAGAACAATAATCTCTGAAGCAGCAGAGTTTGATGACATGTTCTTAACTTTGCCAGCAGGCTTTAATTCAACTGCATGGCAAAGCCTTTGGAGGAAAGATCCTCATGTTATACTGATCCACTTTCCCCACAGTGGTGCACCTCTATTACTCACCATACTTCAAAACCCATTTCCCCTTTGAAGGAAAATTAAATGTGTCCAAGTACTAAATACTCCAGTTTCTCCCACTTGTTTGCTATGGCAATGTCTTTAATTCATTCAGTCCTGGGCTGCTTTTGTGTTCTCCAAGAAAAATCCAAAATGAACAGATCAGGACATACGCTAAAGATTTGAAATATAGCATATCAATAAAAACACCTGAATCATATGGGAACAAAAAGTCATAATCATTGAAAGCGAAACCTTTAATGTTTTCTGTTAAGTTCTACGTCACCTCATACCTCACAGAGAGCTGGTCCAGCGTTTTGGTTTGCCTAAGGGCGCACACATGGCTTTCAGTGACGTGACTCCCTTCCAGTCTGATTGTCAAACTTAGCTGAGCTCCAGTTTACAGAATTTAACTTAAAACAAAGGGTCTGCCTGACACATATTTATACATGGATCATGTATGTTTATGATGGCAGGAGGTCTTTTCAAAATTTAAATGACGTCAAGTCACTATTTTTTGCTTTACGTACTTACAGCTTTAATTGTGAAATGTGCTGAAAAGCTTTATTACGCTATTAAAACATTGCCTGTCTCAGAAGAAATCCTCCAACTTGCTGGAGAATATGTGAAAATCAAAATGCCAACCATTATCATGTTTTTTGGGACTGTCCAGTTATAAAAAAAATACTGGAAAGAAATAAATATTGCCCTACAAGATATTTTCAAGCAGAACATTCCTTTAGAAAGCAAGCTTATGTATTGTGGCAATATTCCTCAAGAAGTTTTTTTAAAAAAGCAAATATCTAATGAGCATTTTCTGAACAGCAAGTAAAAAGAGAATTAAAAGAAAATGGTTATCACAGGACAAACCAACCCTAGATGACTGGGTGGATTTAACATGTATAAAATGGAAAAAACAAAACAAAAAAAAAAAAACCCTTTCTTAATCACAAGACCTGACAATTTAGTTTATTGGGTAGGTTATGTAAAACTCAGAAGAGCCGATTTTCAGAGACCAAGCTTGATAAAAACCACCCCAAATCCACTCCAATAGATACTTAATCATTTTTTAACATTGTTTTTTTTAAATTGTGTATTTTATTTAGTTGTATTTCTATTTAATTTTTATTTTCTATTTTTCTTTTACATTATTCTATGTTATATTTTGAACACTGTAATCTTTCCATGGGAAATAGAGTTATAACGGTTGCTTTATTAATCATAATGCACAGGTCTACTTCTCTTTTCTTAAGTACTAAAATTGGCATTATATAATGTGACTGTTTTGTAAAATGTGCTTCCTTGGGAATCAAAGATAGAATGTTGCCTGTGATCCAAATGGAATGATCTAAAAAAAAATAAAATAAAATAAAATAAAAAAGGCATATCAAAATACACCTATTCTTCTTGTTTACTCACTTCTTCCAGACACCTTTTGATTTTCCTGTGATGTCACACAGGGAAGAGGTATAAGGTGTTTCCTCAAAATACTACCACAGAAATTGTGAACCAATCAGAAGCTCAGAAAACATGACATCATCTGACATTTTATAAATCATTGAAGTAATAGTGATTCTAATGTATGCTCTTCATTTCTTCGAGGCTGCCCTCACTTCATTCAGATCTTTCTCCAGCTATAGTTGGAATTATTCAGGTAAGAGCTTTCTTATCCACTTTTCACCTTTCCTAGGAAAAAGTTTATTCTTCCAGACATAGTTAAGGTATCAGGACTCAGACCCCTCAACCTCCTTTAGCTGTTTCCTTCAATATTTCCTCTACAGGAGTGTTGGCATTCCTATCCAGTGTTTAGTCAATCTGGCCCAAGGAATTAGATGTCAAGCGGTCTAAACAATGTTTATATGCATGCTTCAATTCAGATATCTAGTGTTGTCCCTCAAATTCTGCTCTTTAACATTTTCCCTTTACCTCTAATATTATTGTCCCTGAGGCCTGTATTCAATATGCTGTGGTAAGTGGGTGCCCAGTCCTCTTGTGAACTATACTACCTTAATTGTAGCTCAATTTGGATTGCGGACAGTGTGGTCTCTGACAGTTGGGATAGAAAGACTGCTGTATACCAAGTAATTGTACATTTAGGGTTTTTTTTGAATACATTTTTCCATTTTTCTCCAGTTGAGGTAAGATTTACTGGTAGTGGTGTTTGTTCAGCTTTGTTTGCTTAAGTTTAGTATTTCCCCTATTATCCCTAGCGCTTCTATGTTCATTGTTCTGTTTAAACTGGACCGGGCAGACCCTTCACACATTCTTGGCTTTTCACACTCAGGGAAAAGAACTTTATTAACTATGTATATTTGTCATAGAGAAATTCCCAAATGAATTTTATCTACTTAGTCAGCAGCTCTGTGCTTTAACACCCAAACCTACATTTCATAAAACTCTTCTGATATTTTCCTCATATTTGAAAATGTGACTTAATTTTTGGGTTTGTATTTCTGAAACCTTTTCAATAATGGTGGTAAAATCATTCACTTCAAATGGAAAAGCTTTTATTGATTATGGACAACTGCCTGGGTAAATGGTAGACAGTCCTGGAACCCTTGCTGACAGCTATACCCAGCAGTTTTTCAGTGTCATACCTATGAAAGGTATTCGTCGAAAAAGATTTATTTTTTTTTGTCAGACCTTTTAAATATACAAATATAATATCAGACAAAGATAATCTGAGTAAATCTAATATGCAATTTTCAAATGATTTCACTCATTACAGGAAGAGATCTAACAAATACCCACAGTGGAAACTGTCTTAGCACTACAGCAGAAGCTAATATTTAATCTTCCTTATCTCTGCTTTTGGGGTTACAGTCAATCTGCGCCAAGGAAAATGAATGGTGCTTCTGGATTGACTTGTTTGGAAATGCCAGCCAACAGTGTGTCGAGTAACATTGCGTCCAGGTATTTCAGCTTTCCTTGTTGCATTACCTTTCAAATATTTTAGATATGCTCTTCAAACAAAAAAGTCCATGAATAGGCAAATTTTTTCACAACTAATTTGGAGCTATAGTAAACAGAAATCTCCTAATGCTGAACCATGAATGGGTGGGGATACTGTACAGTGCAAAGGCAACTTGAGTACCACCAGTGCTACTTGTCCTATAGTTTGAAAATCATGGGTGGATCATTTTGTCTCCGCAACTGTATGTATTGTGACAACTATAGTGTTTATGTATTATCCATAAAATCTGAAGCAATATATGTTGTTCCCAAACTGAGACCCAAACTGCAGTAAAATTACATTTGGCAGAGTAATGGTTGGTATGCGTTTTGCTTTAATCTGTTTCATTGGGGACAAAAATATCATAACCCAAAGCGTCATGTTTTCTGGTTATAGTGGACCAAATTGCAGAGGCAGTGAGTCAATTTTGAAGATTTAATAAAATGACAAAAAAAAACATGGAGAACACAGGTAGCCAGAGAACAAACCAAACAAGAAGCCAGGGACCAAAAATAGTGAGCACAACAGGGAGAACCTTGGGCAAGGAAACCAGGTTGACCCCAGGCAGCGTAACAGAAAGTGATAACAGGAGGAACCAGCAAGGATTGGATGAAGGAGAGGAGCTTAAATACTGAGGGAGTGACCGCTGGAACGATGACTGGGGCTGATTGGCTAAACGTTTGCAGGTGTGGGCAATTAACTACAGGGGTGCTGAAGAGAGAGAGAGAGAGAGAGAGAGAGAGAGAGAGAGAGAGAGAGAGAGAGAGAGAGAGAGAGAGAGAATGGCAACAAGGAAGCAAGGAAAAGAATCTAAACATAACTAAGAATAACTAGACATAAAGAAATAACTAGAAAAACTAAGAAAAGACTGAAATAAACAAAACAACAAGGAATAACAAACATAATCTAAAAATAACTGAATACTCAACTAAGGACTGGACAAACTAGAAATAAACTAGGATGTGGGAAGATAAGATATCAATACAGAGAAATAGCAGAAGCAAAAGTCCAAAGGAAACAGATCATGACACAAAGTGCAGATAAAGCTTCAGAAATAAATCTTGTGTTTTTCTAAGGAAATACAAAACTCTTTTGTACTTTTACAACTACAAAAAAACCAGAAAAACAAAACACGATTTTTCAAATGTCAAATCACATGTATCATTATTACGTTTTATAATAATATGATTCTCCTCTCTGAACATTTCAGTTGAATGAGCTTCTGCACCAAAACGTTCAGGTGCTCTGGATGACAAAGTGCGTTAGAGCAAAAATTTGGAAACATATTAAAATAAATATCCCCTCTTAATGAAATCCCAGAGGGTCAGCATGTTCCTAATCTAGCAGAAAACTGCTTTGATGATTTTTTTTTTTTTTTTTTTTTTTTTTACTCACAACCAGAGAGAGAGAGAGAGAGAGAGAGAGAGAGAGAGAGAGAGAGAGAGAGAGACCCCACAGTTAGAGAGACAATCTATTTCCCAGAATGCAAGATGTGCCAGGACCTGGTGTTCCAGCTGGTGGAAGCATCAGGATTTATGGATGTTTGCAGCTCTGCATTGTGAGGCTGTCTGTCTGGTACTCTGGAACACACTCTCACCCCCCCGTGTGTCTTTCCGCTTTCTACTAAATTCAACATGTCCACCCTCTACCTCATCCCTCAGACTAATCAATGTTTTCATTCACTCATTAACTATCAAACATTCTCGCTTTTTTTCATTTCCATCTCTCATCTACTTCTCCATCGTACCTCATCCCGAGTATGCTGCTCCATTTCCCATAGAGGTGTGGAGGAGGGGGCAGCCTGGGTAAGCTTAATGCATCTACCATGACAGCAGCTGGATCTGGTTGTCTGACCTATTAGCGATGTCTTTTTCAAGACTTGTGTTTAGTGCAGCCCTGGGACAGAAGAACACATTAGGTAAAATTTGTATTTGAGATGTGACAGATGTTGCTTGGTAAAAAAAGGGAATAAAGGAATGTTGATGTCTAGCTACAAAATATTTTCGACAAAACATTATGTGCAACACCTATAAAATAATTACCTGACTTGTTTTTTAAATAAAGAGAACAAAAAGACCAGATCTTGTTTTTCTCTCATGGATTGCTGTTGGGAGGGTACACTTTATATCACTCATATGACTATAGAACTGTTTCCCTGGCACCCCACATCATGAAAGTCCTATTGGTTGATCTTTGTGTGCAAACATGCTCCTTTCAGGACCCCTTGCTGTTTGCGTATCACAGTGGATTTGGAGTAGAAGACACTATCATACAGCTACTTCAACAAACCCACTGTTACACAGCAAGTAGTGCTGTGAGGATCTGTCTGATTTAATGTGATACTGCATTCAGACCGAATGCGATTTGAGCATCAAAAAGGCATCTAACACCTCAAGCTAGATGCTTGTGCACTTTAAAATCAGACACTGGTCATAGATGGGCTCTTGGTCCTTTCCTCTTTTTGGAAAGTGTGCCACTATGTTACATAGCAGAGTCTCTGGTTGCACCCAGCTGCAAAAGTTCAGATTTTCCAACTCCAGTGTCTGCCACTTTGGACACGCTGTACGCATGTCAAACACTCGAAATCTGAAAACGCACAGCGTGAGATGCGCAAAACGCTTCAAAGCACACAGTGCTAGATGCGACCCCCCCTAGATGCATGTCAACCATTAACTTTGCATGCAAACCAGACACCCCTGACGCTCAAATCGCGTTTGGTCTGAACGCAACATAAGAAACTCCAGAAGACACAGATATGGCCCTTTTCCACTAGCTTCTCTACAGCACAGCTCAACTTGGCTCAGCTCTGTTCAACACAGTTCGGGTGGTTTTCCATTACACTTCAGTAACAGCTCTCATAGGTGAGTTCATCGTAAAGTTGGGTGGCCCCAGATTCTGACAATTGACACCACACTCCTTACCAGCTGGTGGCGGTAATGCTCCACTAAGACATTAGCCAGTCACCATTAAACATAGTAGAAGAAGAACACCCTGAAAAGATACACAACACAACAATGGAGTACATGGTAGAAGCTGTAGCTGCAATGAGTTATTTGAAATGGCGGGTGAGGTTGTTGTAAGACAGTAGCTCTTGTGATGCAACCAGTGACTCCACCCCCTGACCAATGAATGACAGTCTTCTGATGTCATGTTTGCAGGCCAGCATGATACACTTGGAATCACTTGGAATCACAGCGAAGTATGTTCTGAAACAGGGTCTGGTTCCATGAATTCTTGCTCGGCCACTTATATCTGGTTCACACAGCAGAATTTTTATGCTGATTTACATTACAATTTCCCTCTTCTGACAATCTTAAGGTTGCCCGTATTATTGGGACAGCTCTTAAGATAATCTTAAGAGATATTCCTGCTATGTGCAGTGTGTTAAGTGTGATCTGTTCCATTTGGGAAGACATTGGGACCACTTCGATTTAAAATCAGGGATATTTGACATGATGGATTGTGTTGGCCCAATATCGCAGTGTGTGGGGTGTTTCCTGAGGACAAATGCAGCCTGCCGATCAGATGTTTGACGTGTAGTCAATCAGAAAGCAAAGTGACGGAAACATGGAGTGGAATTCAAAATAGACAGAAGACAAAACAACAGCCATGGTGGACCAGAAAGTCCAGTGGATGTTAGAAATTTCTTTGTATCGGTTTTTCTCTGTTAAACATAGTCCACAAAATTGCATCTTCCCAGTCAGTCATGTTTGTTTACTCTGAACTCATGTTTGGTCTTGTGAGATCTTGCAAGATTTCCCATCTGACATCTGACTGTTGGTGACTGAAATTGGTTTGTGTGTGGTGTGTTGCTCGACACCACACACCGTATGACCAAACCTGTTATAACAAAGATTTTTTGTCATCTGTATGCTCTCTTAAGTTTTGAAAATTGGCCGGCCAACTATTTTAAAATCTTGCTGTGTGAACCAGGCATTAGAGAACAGGTCTTTTATAGTTTTCTCTTTCATAGAAAATAACTACTTTGGTTTCAGCAATGCCAACAACGTCTGTGCATATTGCCAAAGAGTAGTACATATAAGAAAACATTAATTAAATAAAATTAAATGACTTCAAAGATTTAAAATTGCTATGCTAAAAGTGATTCTGGATGTTGATTTACTTTTCATTTGATATGAATGATACACATTCTGATGGTCTCTGATCACCTCACGGCTTTTAACCTGAGAATTTGTGAAAAGGGAGACAGGGAAGTTGAAAGCGCAGGGTTATAAGGAGGTTGATTTTTGTTATGCCTTCATGGGATCTCAGTTAATGTAACCAGGCTCTGACACAAGCTACATCAGCTACTAAGAAGCTCTTCCTATCAAATTACATGACACCTAATAAACCTGCCATTCGGTTGCCACCAAGAAATTCTTATTCACTACCGTCACCCTATTATATGCAGCCTGTTTGCCAAATGTGTTTCTGGGATTTTGGATTTCAGATATCAAATGATCCGATTGCACTGTTGTCTGAAGGCCTGGGGATATTGTGTTGCACAGAATGTCAAAATAAACTTATGTTACTGATTTCTTTGAATTATTTGGGCTTCTTTGCCAGTATAACTCCAAGCTCAGTGGAGGAATTTGATATGGATTGTATACACTCTGTATTTAAGTAATAAGAGTTTTGGCCAAACCTAAAAAGATGTCATGATGGGTAGAGCTGTCATCTAAAGCTTGGGTCACTTGGCTTGGGTACATCTAGTTTTAATAAGCAACATCACAGTCTTGGTCATAGTGAGTCTCAAAGCATCAATATATGAACACACAGGACACATTGATGTGGACATGGAATTCAACTGCTGAAAATGGTTAGAGACCAACCTGATGTTAATATTGACATTGGACATTTCTGATCCTCTTAGTGGAATAATAATTTTGGTTTTGTGGTTAGTTTCTTAAAGTACATTCAATGTGACTATACTGATAACAAACCAACAAAGTTAAAAAAGTGGGTGTTTCTACTGTTGAAGTAGGGACTGGGGTGGGGAGTTCTTGCTAGAAACAGAGTAGTTTCAAGGCATAGTAGTTTCTGATCACCAAGTCCTCCACAGAAGAGCAGATGTCTAAGAATCTAGGGAAAGTCCATCACCATGGCAGAGATTGCAGAGGTAATTAAAAAGCTCCCTGATCACAGGGAGCCATGAAGTGAAGGAGATTCGTACTGAGATGATGAAGGCTCTGGACATTGTGGAACTGTTGTGGTTGACACACCACCTCAGTGTTGCATGGAAGGCCAGGACAACACCTGTGGAGTGGCAGACTAGGGTGATGGCCCCAATTTTCAAGGAAGAGGATAAGGTAGCATGTCCCACCTATTGCTGGATCATACTTCTCAGCCTCAATGGGAATGTCTCAACAGTAGTCTCAGCACTGCAGGGTATTGGAAAGGAAGCTCCGACTGACTGTCAAACCTCACATCCAGGACGAGCAAAGCATCTTTTAATCTGCAAAGGAATAGTTCACCTAATCTTACCCTTGCAAGATTGCTGAGGGAGTCATGGAAGAGATACTTTTATTGGGCAATCCAGTCCAGTCCAGCAAAATCTGGATCCTGGAAAAGTGGAGCTTCTTCTTATAGTGGATTGGACTCAGCCAGAGTTGTCTATGGTCTATAATTCATTCTGAGGTGCTCATGGTCATGTTCTCTAGCCATAGTCATAGAAAGGAGGATCCTGATCTTTGCTTTTTGGAGATGATGTTGTTTTATTGGGATTTTCAGGCCATGACCTGTAGCAAGACTGCAAGAACAAAATGGCATTATCTGTTCTTGCAGCCATAGTAATGTGGAAGCTGCTCCAGTCAATCATGGTGACAAAAGAGCTTAGCCATCATGTTCAGAAGAACAAGATCCTTAATATAAGTGGCTGAAAGGAGTTTCCTCATTCTCTGAGATATTCCAGAATGAGCAGAAGGTAATGATACATATAAGCATAGATGTTTTTCATAATTCACCTGTAGTATAAATATTTAGACTTTCATGTAAATAGGAATAGCATTCAAATGAACCCCTTTGAAAGTTTTGGGATTCAAGTTGTTTTCAGTGGCCAGAGATCAATTTTGATACTGGTCCAACTCTGACTATTAACCTGTCAACCGGACTGTCCAGTCATGCCAATCAGCTTCTGCAAATCAAGGTTGTTTAGAGAGAGTTCTACCTCTGGTAACAAACTGACTATCCATAAGTTCTTCACACAACACCTCAACTACTTGAAGATTCTCTAAATCTCCAGGAGTTTGAAGAGAAGATTTTGTACAAGTAGGGATGAAAAAAAGTTACAAATTGACTTATTACACATATCTAACAGAAACAACTGAAGACAAAAAACACCTCATATGTGCTGCACTTGAGTAAAGTTATTTTAAAGTTGTATTAAGAGGTCAGTTTGATTGTATACGGCCTAACTTCCTGGCTGAGGAAAGATCCTCAAACAAGCTGTCAGTTCACACTAAAAATTGAAAAATGCCAATAATGTAATTTCAAAATGTTTTAGTCTCTGCTGTTCCATATATACAGTATTTAGTGACACTATAAATCAAGTGAATTAATATAAACCATGTTTCAAAGTGAAATTTGCTCACCTCCAGCATGCATAAGGAGAATATTTTTCCTACACGGGACATTAAAATCTGTCCACCATTCTATGTTCCTCAGTGGAAACCCATAATTTAGCGACAACTTCTTCATTTTAAGCTGCTGCTGGTCGGGGGATCACTCAAAATTAAATCCGAAATCTTGTTGCTTTCAACATGTGACCCATATAACAGGTTTTTTTTTTCTAGACAGCAACTGAACATGATGAACGAAGAGAGGGAAGAACTCGCTGATGACATTATTACTGAATGCCTGTCTAAACCACTTTAGTTGAATGGCTCAGGGGAATAATCCGGCTTTCTCCATCTGGTTGATGATGTTTTGATATAATACCTTGACACGTCCTTGGGCAACAGAAGTGATCTGGGCGAGTCTCTGAAGTGCCAAATCAGCATACACACAAAAAAAAGAAAGGAATCCAACATTTTTACTGGCATAAAGGCACCTGAAATGTAATATAGTGACTGACTCCATAAGTCTGTCGGTGGGCTTAAGGAACTGTGCAAACATGCCTTTGTGCCAAGATCTTAGTATAGCAGTGAAGGCATGTGTAGTCTTTGGACAATCTTTGATAACAATCTGAAATGAAACCCCCCTTCCATCCATGTGCACAACAGCGTACCCACAGCCGACTCCGCTTACTGGTGCGTTTCACGAGCAGGGGCCAGCTTTAATACCAAAGTTGCATGAAATTGAATCTATGGGAACATGAGCACATCTGTCTTTGAATTATTGAGCAAATATTTTGACATAAAACAGCTTTTGGCACGTCAAACAAGACACCGGTCTGGGGCGGGTGTTAGAGTGTGAAACTGAATTGGAGATCCAATTTGATCTTAGCTGAGTACAGGCTGTTTAAATTGGCCTTTCTGAACGAGCTGTGTCATGCTACATTGTGAGTTTGCTTTATGACGCTGATCTCGCATTGTTCCAAGTAATGTTCTTGGAATGGAACGGCTACTTCCTGCTGGAGAATGTGGGGGCGTGTGTCTGTCCTTTCATAAGGATTATAAGCAGATCATTGTAAATAGACAGTGACCCCATAAAGCTGTCTGTGTGCTGTGTTTCAGTCTGCTTCTCCTCTCAACAGAAATTCTGATGTAAATCTATAGGGTTACAAAGGAAGAGGCGGGCAGAGGAAGCGGGGTGATCTGTAAATCAATATGCTCTGTAGACCTCTCAGCTGTAGAGCCTGAAAGTGCAAACTGCTGCTGAACACATCGAGTCCAGTCAGTAGAAACGTGTTAACACAGTTGGGATTTCTCCAAATTAAAAAAAAAAAAAAAAAAAACAGTTTGAATTTCTTGATGATGTACCTGCAAAGTCAGATTACTCACTGGATGTGTAAGTTGTGCCAATTCCTGAGGTTGGTTTTGTGATTTTATTGCAATTGCTCAGATATCTCCTGAGTAGGTGTCGGAATGTTTATTGGTGTGAACGGGATCTTTGCATTCAGTGTCTTGTGAAACTTCCTGTGAATGCTAAATTTTAGCATTCAGGGAAATAACTTGCCATCAGCCTTTTTGGTATTTCTCTAGCTTTTCGTTTGTAACCTGTGTTCTTCAAGCCAGTTCTCTAACTCACAGCTTTATGATTTTTGTAGTGGTAGGAGTTGATTAAAATTTTAATTGAGTTAATTGTAGTCAGTCATTAATTAATCTCAATTAATCGGATTTTAATCCAAAACTATATATTGACAAAATGAAGTTAAAAATGTGAACTGTGGACCCTGACATTTGTGATGGGGACATCTGTGCTGCTGCAACATGTTTATGGCTTGAATAGCTTCGATGATAGGGCAACTCCTTTTTGCAGAACTTGCAGACAACAATAGTGTTTTCCACTAAAAAAAACGTCAGATCGGTTTTTTTAAAGCAAAAATTAACCCCCAGTGGGCCAGGAGAAGCTACTTTTTCATCAGTCGTTGTTTGCAGTTGTTGCTTGTGTGTCACATTTATGGGTGTACCAACTTTTTAAAGTTTTGAAATAAATGCTTCTTTAGGTCACTGTATATTCACTGCATACAACAAACAAAAGTCACTTTCAGTAGTAGGGGGGAAGACTTCCTCCATTCCAAAGTCTTCTAATTACCAGCACCATTTTCACCCTGTTTGTAAAAGATACGTTACAAACATACAGACACACACATGCTCACCACAAGAGCTCAAGAAGGTCAAATTGGCCATGCAACCAACACATTCAAGTCGCTCCATGGACGCCTGTGCACATGCCTGCTGGAGATTCAAGTAAACACCCTCCACCACAACTATTTATCTAGCACCAAGATGCACTGAAGGACACATACACAGGGTTGCTTTCCCCCACTAACCATTAAACACTGGGGGAAATCTTTGCTTGGACATGCAAATATTTGTTCACTGGGCTTTACCTACCACTAAGCTTTTGAAATATGTACTAAGTGACACTTACCAATGAGGTGTTTTATATCAGGAAAATCTAAATAAATGTGCATTAAATAATAACTGTTGGCTAACAGGATGTATTTGTTCCTTAAGATATGAAATTTTATTACTTCTGATGATTTTCAGCAAAGTTTGAACCTCTGTCTTCCAAAGTACAGTGAATGTAGCATGAGTTACAGTATAGGAGGAATATAAAAAAGCAGAAAGTGGGAGATGGGCATTTTTACCATCTTCAGAACTGTTTTTTAGAAATTTAAGCTGCTGTTATACTGACAATTATTTCTGAAATGTTTCTTGGCATTTTTGAAATCCAAGTTTTAATGAGTCTTAGCATAAAAAAAAATCCACACAGTATGTGAAACATCAAGTCCTGTAAGGTCAGTGAAGTATGCATGTACTTGTTTTTTGTTGTCATTGTGTGTCATGATGAAGGGTGGAAAATGTAGGGTGCTTTTGTGATACTTTTTAATTTTAATATAGTATATTATATATATGTGTGTGTGTGTGTGTGTGTGTGTGTGTGTGTGTGTGTGTGTGTGTGTGTACAATCTTATTTTTTTCCTTTTTTATGCTAAATGTCTAACTAACCATCTGGGGATTTAATTTCAATGAGCAACAAGTTTTCTCTGCGTATTCCCAGTTAGAAATGTTTCTGGGGGCATTATGTGGCTCAGCGATAGAATAGGCGCACCGTACGCTGAGGGTTAAAGCATATGGTCAGTTTGATTCTCTGACTCTGACTGCCCTCCTGTTGGACTCACTTCAAGCATTCACTATGCTGAGGTAAGATACTCTTCATGAGAGCAGAGAGAGGTTCTGCATAGTGTAAAATGAAGTTCATATAATAGCAATCGTGCAAGTATATAAAGTATATTATGCTTCTATGTTACCTCACTCATACAACTGAGTAGCTCAAGGTGTCAAGAAACTCTAGCTTGTTGGCTTAGCTGGAGATCAAATTGCATATGCTACAGTATTGGATGGGGGAAAAGGCATTTATGGAGGATTATGTATGTATAGCAGTGTGGCTTCATACACCATTGCGGGGTATTGCGAATGAAGGGGAACACACCAGGTGCACTGCAGAGCATCTCATCAAATGTCAGTTGGCACCTTTAAGATCATGATGAAGCATACACATATTGGACAGAATACTAGCCGTCAGCTTTGTTTTTTTTTTTTTTTTTTTTTTAGAATTTTTAACGTTTCTGAACAGAATGGTTCAAAAAGGATAGTTGACACCTAAAGGGATGTGTTTTTTGACACCAATGATATGTTAGTCACTGTACCAGTGGTCTGCAACCTTCACAATCCAAAGAGTCATTTTTCCCCTCAGTCCTGTGAAACAAAGTTTGTTTAGAGCCACAAATATTACATAACCTTTTAGAAAAAAAGATACACAGTTAGTAGAAATGTGGTTATCATTTTAAAAGAAGCACAGTTTTATTTCTATTTTTAGGTTTTAAAATAAAGAAAACATAAAAGTTTGTTAAAAAAAATAGGATAGATAAATTTTGTTCTGTGGAATGTTGATATTTATGTTGATATTTGTAGAAATAATATTAAAAAAAACCCACACAGTTTCAAACCTAAAGACAAAAAAATTCATCTAAAAATGTCTTCTGTTGTGGAAATTTAATGCAGTTTATCCAAACAAAAGAGTAAAAACTACAAACAACCTTTATTTGTTATAATGGCTATATTTAAAAGCATTAGTTGGTTCTGTTTCATTTTTAGGCAAAAGTATTAGGAGCCACTGTGGAAGGTTCAAAGAGCCGCTTGCTGCTCCGGAGCCTCAGGTTGCAGACCCCTGCACTAGACTAACATCTAGTTTGCAAATTGTCTGAGTGTGCACATTTCTCTGGGTACTGTTTTTGCCATTGGCCACGAGTATGGGCTTTCTGACTCATTTAAGAGAGACACATTGGTTCTAGAAACCCTACTATATGATTTCATGCAGTAGAAAACAGATTTGTGAACACATACTCTCATAAATAAACCAATGTCAGTCAGAACATTCTTTATTAAACCTAAACTGACCCCATTTTGATTTCTTGCATGACACTAAACATATTTTTTGCATAATAATTTGGTACCAACAGTTCTATTAATTCAAACTGATAATTCAAATTAATATTTATTGAATGTTAATATTTCTTTGTGTTTTTGTAAAGGTCCAGTTGGTGCAAAACATTGCTCTTTTGTAATGAAAAGAAAAGCAGAGAACATACAATCAGAAAGCTGAAAACAGTAAGATTCCCATGACTTTAAAAAGGAAACGTTCCAGGTCTTCTTGTTCATGATGCGTGCCGTGCTGAGGTCTGGGAACCGTGACTCAAACTTATACGGACCGCAACCTAAACCTCGACCTCTCTGTAACACCGCAAAGCATTTTCTTCCCCCATCGTCTCCTAAAATTTGACGGAATTATCTGGAACCCTGCGCGAGTGCTGATGAGTTTACGTGCAGGCAGACATGTTTACTTTAGCATTTTTTCCCCTCGTCGGGCTCCTTGTGCAGCTGGCACACTGCTCGGACAAATTACCATTGACAGATGCAGGAACAAGGCCTTCCTCCACGTTTAAGAGTGTCTTCCAGGGTGTGTGGATACGTGTGTGGAAAGCAAGAGAGAAAAAGAGAAAGAGAAGGCTAACATTGCAAGCTAGCGAGAGCACTGGGTAAGAGTCCAGGTTGTCCATCATGGTTGGACCCAATATAGAAGTGGTCACTTTTGACAGCTCTACAATCTTAGATTTTCCAGTCTATTTGAAATGAAGAGAGATCACAGGGGGTGAAAGCCTGCTTGGCTGTTAATGGTGGCAGAAACCCAAAGTTATCTGCACTGAAAGACTCATCTATCTTCTGGCAACTCCAGTGACGAAAAGCAAACACGCGGAACAAGACGGCCATACAACATCCAGCTCTCACTCTCTTAGGCAAACACATCTAACAGAGATAACAAGACACTTAAAGAGGTCAGGGAGGACTGGGAGTTACCCACAGGGTTCAAATGTAAATAAATCCTGCCTGTGAATAAAATAACTGCAAGCTGGGATACAGGAGTCCTCTATAGCATAATATTATGTTTACAATGTTGAAAAAATACATTCAACTTTAGATATGAAAATAGACCCGATTGAGAGTCTTAGGTGGAGAATTCAATTCAAGAAAAAATGTTCAGTCTCTGTAAATGTTTGATGTGTTTCTTTTTTCTGATACTTACGAATTTGAGGGTTATGTAGGTTTATGTGGCTCTAGACACAAAAACATGCTCTTTGAAATGTAAAAGATGCTGATTATTGTGACAGACAAATATTGAATATGCTAGGGTTTTAAAGACTTGGTGTTCATTTTGTGGCTTTGTTTTGTTCTTTAGGTTTTTCACTCATTGGTTTGGGTTTTGTTTTCTTTTACTTCCTGTTTTCTTTTGCTTTCTGGTTTCTTTTGGGCACTGCATTCTATTTACGACTCCTTTTCCGCTGTAACGCCCATCTTAAGAGGCAGACCCGAAAGTCGCTGGATCCACTGAAGGGTCAGGAGAACAATATTTGTGAAATAGAAGAAAAGGACATTAATTTTAAAAGGAAGGGTGGATATTAATTCAACCCAACTGAATCAAAATTTTGAAAAACAGTTTATCATTGCAAAAGATATGACTGAGGCATCTTCTAGTATTCCATTGTATCTAGCTCCATCTGTGTTCCCATTAAGTCTGATGAGCTTTTTTTGTACCTACTGAAGAAAATCAGCCACTAACCATTATTTTCAGTGGGGGTGGGTTGTTCAGGGTGATGTGGAGTTTTATTTTTCTCCCCACATAGGATTTTGCATGTGGACCAGAAAGGGCACTTTTGGTCTCATCCGAACGTGTTCCTCTACATCAGGGGTACCCCAGTCCAATCCTCGAGAGGTACTGTCCGACAACTTTTAGGTCCAGTTACCAGGAAAACCTTTCCAAAAACGTTTTTCCGTTGCAAATCCCCCCCAAAAAAGCATTTACACAACAGTGGAATGTAGTGTGCATGCCAGGCCTGTAGGAGGTGGTAAAGCTTTATGACCAGAGGCATGTTTTTGTAACACTTTGCTCATACAGAATTGGACATTTGATCTGGTAATCTATGTGTCTTCGCTGATGACATAAATGTTCCAAAATGAGCAGATTTTGCTTGAACATGACAAATAATCTGAAGAGATGCCGCAGCACAATCAGAACATGGAGGTCCACCGTTGTTGTTGTGCTCAGGTCAAAACTGGACATGGGTGCGCAAGACTTACATGAACACGATTAGCACTGCATTTTTAAAAAGTACCACTTTGGAGTCCGTTGTCAAAACTTAGCCCATAAAAGCTGTTATCATGTAAGCAAGAGACCAAAACGCATAAAACATTTGGGTTATACTCTTCCATTCTCCAACACACTTGAATCAAATACAGGGCTCAACACCAGGCCTCGTCAGAGCTGAATGACATGCTGATGAGGGAATTCAGACATTTGTTTCAAGTTTATTGGAGGAGGAATGCATCTAAAAGTTGCAGGATAGTAACTCTCAAGGACTGGATTTGGGCACCCCTGCTCTACATAGGAGCAGGGGTAACCTCATGTAGTTACTGAGTTACTTGGTTGATGGTCATATCTTGGTAAGTTCCCAGTTGTGCCTTACTTTTCCCATAAAATTCAAATAAAATACAACATTTCAAGGTTCATGAACACTCTCTTATGGAACTGTATGAATTAAATATCTCACCAATGATTGTTTGAATAGCTCAGAGCAGTATGGGCAAGACTGGACCATTAGCAGTGACTCACAGTTCTTTTTGTTTTGTGCCTAATAATATTAACTCCCCTGAAGATGGGTTCAGTAGATTCTCTTAGCAGTAGTAGTCAGTTAGAGATAAGTAAATTGAGATGATGACTTTGCAATCATGCTTCCTGAAAAAAGCAATAAAAGAAATGTCTTGGTTGATATAACTCAGAAAAAACTTAAGGCTCCAGAAGTGTTTTGAAAGGTTTTCAGTTTACTGCTCCAAACAGCATCCCACTATACCTTCACCTCTAGATCTGAAGTGATATGTATTACACTTGAAGGGGTGAAACAAATGAGTCACTCTAGCAAACAGCCCTCCTTGTATTCAGCTTCTCGGCCGTCAGCAGCCAATTAAATCTCTCTGAGCTGTATTCATAAAGCCGTAAGCCGATATCATCTGAGGTTGGGTTTCTTCCAAACAGGCATTTCCCCGTGCCATTGTTGTTGTTGCTATATTTAGCAGCACAGACAGTGGGGAGACACACGTGCCACTCATGACAGAGAATACAGGGCTTCTGTTTGACCAGGCCCGGTCACAACAGGCCACTGTGCTGCTACTGCCACACAGAGGACTCTGTGTCCCACTGGCAACATTACCATAGAGGAGGACAGCAGGTCACCAACAAGCAAACTGAAGCACTGGGGAACTCTTGACTATGACTGTCAGATTGTGAGAGCAATATTGCAAAGTTGCCAAGAGTGAAAGTACACCTGATAGTGCTGGATTTTGTTCAGGACCATTGATTGAAAATGACAGTTATATAGCAGTTAATGAGACTTGTAGCCTATACATCTTTCATAGAAACTGTAGTAAAAATAGCTGTTTCAGGGATGCTGGGTGGCTTAGTTGGTAGCATGTGCGCACCATGTACAGAAGCTGTAGTCCTTGAAGCAGTTGTCCTGGTTTCGATTCCTGGTTTCAGGCCGTTTGTTGTGCGTCTTCCCCTACTCTCTTCTCCCCATTTCCTGTCCATGTACTGCTTAATGAAAGCCTCTTGAACCTAAAAAAATCTTATTGCCTGAATGTAACCAAATATATTATATTATATTATATTATATTATATTATATTATATTATATTATATTATATTATATTATAGACTGCATAGTAACATAGTTGGTAGCACTGTTGCTTTGCAGTAAGAAGGTTATGTTCTGGACGTATTTGAATATTCTGTGTATTTCATTGGGATTTTATGTGACAGACCAAGGCAGATTCAAGCATAATCGGGAAAAAGAAGGAAAATGATACATGGTTGGTTTTAAAAACTCTTTACCAATAAAATTCTGAAAATAGTGAGATGCATTTGTAACCCACCCTCTTTAACAACCAAACACTGTCCGCAAAACCAAGCAATTTGTTCTTTTACTTGAAATAACATGAACAAAATTTTCTCTGCCTAGGACATTTCATTCTTAACTAGAATTCCTATGGAGTTGGTCTTTCCCACTGCAGCTTTTGTTAGTGCTAACAGACCCACTTCAGATTTCTGACCAATCATGTTGAATGCCCCAAAAGAGAAAGGTTCCGCTAAGAATATTTGTCTTGAACAAGCTGCAAGACCTCCTAAACCAGGGATGGAAGTACAGAATGATGTAATTTTGTTCTTGCCACCCTGGGAGAGAAAATGCTACTTGACCTGCTATTGGCTGCTGTTTGCAAAGCAGCTAATCAAAGAGCCACATTTATTTTCCTTGGTGCCGATTGGCTGTACCCCCAAGAATGGAGATAAGAAAGACTGTAGATGTTAACGTATGTGGTACAGTTTTAACTGTTTATATTAATGCATTTTAAGGTATATTTGGTGTTTTAACTATTAAAATAGGCATATACAAGTATTATTAGTGTGTGTGGGGGGGAGGGGGGTGTCTCAAGTTTTCACCGATATTAGCTATTTGCGGCCGTGGACAGCTGTGCTCCCTAATCCCTGCAAATACCAGGGGTCCACTGTGCAGCTGTGCTATTAGCTGAAGAAAATATTAGTATTAAAAAAACCTACTAAAATCAAGGATTGTAAGAGTTATGTTGGCACCTATCCCCCCTGAACCCGTCATAACTTGGATGCTTTTAGCTGAATAAATAAAGTCAACTATTTTCCAAATGGCCACCTATGAAAAGGTGTGAGGCCTTAAAATGTTACAACACAGTTTTTAGTAGCTTACACCAATTTTCCAGGCCTGTCTAGAGTCTAAAAATGGTTCTCTGAAAGTCTCACTCAAACACCTCTAAAATAGTCAATCTGCCGTAAAAATGTCCCCTTATCTTTCCTGGGTGTATAAATCGTAACTTGTCTTATCCAAACCACATAACCAGAGCAGAGAAAGGCTGTGGTGAGACAGGAAGGATAAGTGAGCGGCGCGAGTGTTTGGGGGAGTTAAAGAAAACAAAAGGGAGCTAAAAATCCCATCATAGTAAAATTAGGGAAAAGGAGCAAATGGAGTACATGGTTCTGTATAAATAGTAAGAGATGTGGCTGTGCAGAAATTCACTGCTCTGAGTGTATAAGCTCACAATGACTCGTATACCATTGCCTTAGATTCACTTTTTCTGACAAGTTGACCTTCCAATCTGCTTTTATTAGTTTTGCTTATGTGTTCTGCTTTATTATCTAAAAGAAAAAAAAAACATGGATTCATATTAATTTTCTTCTTAAAAGTTTCTTTTTTCTCTAAAGAAACTCAGCTCAAACTGTACTGAAAACTGTAGTAAAAGTCTGATTATGGTGATATACATAAATAGTGCTGCTATCTTGCCAGGTCCCTCTTGAAAAATATTGTAAATCTCAACAAGGTTTTAATCTGGTTAAATAAAGGTTATTATTATTATTATTATTATTATTATTATTATTATATGGTTGAAGGATAGCTTCCTTTACTCAAGCCAAACTTCATTCAGAAGTTTAAACAGAGTGGAGAGTATGGTAAAACTGCTGTCCACCTAAAGTGACTGGGCATGCTAAGCAAGGAGAGCATTAATCAGAGAGTCAGTCACTCTGAAGGAGCTACAAAGATCCACAGCTCAAGAGGTTAAAATTGAAAAATCTGTTGCAGGACAGGTTTTAGTTGAGCATTTCAAAAATGTGAAAAGAAGGAGGACTTTTAGAAAAAAGGCCATAAGAACTCCTATTTAACTGTTGCCACAAGTGACATAAAGGACACGGCAAGCATGTGGGAGAAGGTGGTCTGCTCAGATAAGACCAAAACAGAACTTTTGGGCTTCCATGAGAAATGCTATGTGTAACATGGGAGAGGAAAATGGTGGAGGGAGTATACTGCTGGAGAGATGTTTTCTCTTTTCAGAAAGGACATGGAAGCTGGTCAGAACTGATGGGAAGACGGACGGAGTTAAATACTGGGTGATCCTGGAAGAAAATCTGCTCGAGACAACAAAAGTTGGGATTAGCGTGAAGGTTCAGCAGGACATAACAGACAGCTAGAGCTACAATGGATAGATTTTAATAAAAACAAATCCATATCTTACAATAGCCTAGTCAAAGTCCAGACCAAGATCCAATGACTGACTCGAAAATTGTTTTTCACAATTTCTCTCTGTCCATTCTTACTGAGCTTCAGCTGTTTTGCAAAGATGAACGGATAATATATTTCAGTCTTTAGATGTGGAAAACTGTAGGAGACAGACATCAGTACAACAAGGCTCACATAATGGACATCTCTGTTATTCCTTTCCACTTCACTTCACTGTTGCCTTGAAGCATGATGTCTCCTTTTCAACTTCTCTGTGATTTAGGATGGGGTTTTAAGATGCTAATCAGCTGCTGCCAGTAGTAAATAACACCTTGCTGCCACGGTTATGTATCATAACTGTGCGAAAGTAAATCAGTAAGAGCGAAAAGCCTTTCACCTGCACAGCATTCAAAACCAAAGGGAAGAATTGTCCAAACATGCAACACCTCAACCCAAAATGAAAAACAAAATCTTTTGAGAGACATCATTTAATATCAGAAACAAATTTCTTGTTGAAATGAAAAAATGACTAATTTTTACTCTGGGATTTATATTAATTTTACTCTTAGATGTTTCTTTTTTTTCCTAAACAAACTCAACTCAGTCTATATTTTACATCCCTTATTTTGAGCCAGGTAAAAGTCTGAATATGGTGGCAGGATAGCTTCCCTATAATCACACTACAAATAATCCCAATCCATTGCCAAAACTGATTTAAATATCTTATTTTGCTTTTAGTGACTTTTGCAATTTTATGTGGCCTGAAGAGAAAAAGCAGATTTCAGCAAACAAAGTACAAACGTGTTTGAGCTAATGGCTAAAAGAGGAAATTGCTTCATCTGTCTCAGATTTTCTTGGGGACCTATAATAATATTAGCAGTATTTCCAGAGGGATGGCTTATAGCATTATTTACCTTAGACTTATTATCCTACTGTTGTGCATATTTCATTTTACCTCTAGTCGCCTCTTATAGTGAATTAATGTAAAACAACACACAATCAGATAATGACCTACAAACATATCATATGTCCAACAGTAAATTTTGCACTCTGCTTCAAGAATTAGGCTGTAAGCAGGCAATACAGGCTGAGCTTAATTTTCATCAACTCTCTATTTTCTGTCTGAGTCATCAGGCCTTGGCGTTGTTTTTGGAGAGCTGCTATGATGTGAGTATCTTTTTTGTTCCAGATGAAACAACAGTTTTGGCCTCTTGTTTTTTTTTCTCTCTTCTCTTACCGTCTGAAACTGGATTCCCTCCATCTTTGATGCTATCATGTGTCCCTCTCCCCTCTTTGGTTTCTTGGCATAAGGATCGCAGCATGAGGTCCTGGCCTGAGAGGCCTCAGGTTGTAGTTGTGACACTGTTTTCAATAAACTGCTTTCTAATGGCACACGCAGCTCATATCAAGTTTCATACAATGGTTTATTCAAGCGGTGACTCATCGCTTCTAGTCTGATTTGTTTAATGCTTTTTGGAGTAACCTTTGGCCATCTAAAAAAAGACAGTAGTCAGTGCTTCTGTCAGTTTAGTGGCTATAGCGCCACTACAGTGGCTCTCAGAAGGTTTCCCAGGGCCGTTTCAAGCTAAGCGAGATGCTGTTTGGGGGCCCCTAGTTTATCAAACTACAATGAAAAGATTCCTAACCGTTTAGATCAGGTGTGTCCAACCAGTCGATTGCAGGAATGTTCAAAGTTGATCTCGGCTGTAGCGTCTTCAGCAGACAAACTGAACGCCAACAGGATGCTGAGATGAGCATGTTCCTTTTGTTTGATGCAGAAATATTCACTAAGATCCAAAACATTTAAAACTTTATTGAAGACAAAAAAACAAATTCAAGACGTGTTCAAATTAATGACCTAAAACAATAATAATCACAGTAATTGTTTCAATAAGGTGCTGTGCAAAAAAAAAAAAAAAAAAGTTAACAAAAGGCAACCCACTCTCTGACAGATAATCAGTAAAGTAGGTGTTGAAATTAAATTAGCTAATCAACTAAACCAAAGTTAAATAAAAGACAAAATTGGGCTAATTGTCTCATTTGTTTTTGAGTGTACATCATGATATTCACAACAAACATTGGTCATCAAATAAGACAAAATATTTCATGAAATATTAACCAACTATTGCGACAAATATGTAAAATTAAATTGACTGTCTGATTATAAAAGAACTAGTTTGGTGCTTTCTCGCATCTTGTCTTGAGCACAGAGTTAGAGAGACACTTTTCTGGCTTTTCTTCTATCAAACCTGTTGCCAACTATTTATGTTTTCCTATTTAATGGAAATATTGATGGTGATGAGACTTTCTTCAAAATGTCAACCTTTTTCAACCTGGATAGCTCCACTGCTGAAAATGAGGAACTAACATTCACAAATGACATTGAAATAAAATCCAGTCCAACATCTGGTATGAGGTGACACTCCTGGAACCTGTTGTTGGAGGAAAAATGTCCCAATTTCAGAGGACGTGCTTTTATCTTAACAGTGCTCTTTAGTTGCTCCTAGTAGTCTGGATTCTCTCACATAAAGATCATCAAACTAAAATTCAGATCTGCCATAACTGATTTACACCTGCTGGTTTGCAATCAGCTCCTACTACCCTGACTATGAGGAAACCAGAAACCCAGCTCCCAGTGTCAGAAGTCCCACTAAGGAAGGAACTGCATTAGGTTTTCTATTACTTTAAAATTTCTGCTATAACTTGTGTATATTTGCATATAAAATAAGTCAGTAGTTTTATTTACATTTTTGTGTCATATGGTAGATCTCCACAGGCTGGTGAGAGGAAAAGTAGCTCTTGGTCTCAAACAGGATGGGCAGCCCTGCTTTAGTCGGCCCACAAAAATGCCACAATCTATTATATTTTACAAGCAAAACAGGGTACAGTTAAAATTACACAACTTTAGGTGAATTAAACTGATGCATACAGATTTTGTGTGTTTATAAAAACTCTGAATGAACAGGACTGACTAGAGTCAGTCAGTCGATCCCATGGCAGCACTGACTGTTCATGCACTTGTGACATATTAATGAAGCAAACACTAAAGCTGAGTTTATGATGAACAGGTTCTAGACAGCTCAATAACAATTATCCATGGAAAGCTACCAGAATAAAAAAAGACGTTACACCTTCTATCTAGCCTACGTCACCAACAAATGCACCACCTTTATCCTTTGTTTTTTTCCTCTGTTTTCTTTTTCTTCAGTTTTTTCTGGACCACTAAACTTCTTTCAGATGGCTGACGGGAACGATTGGTAGCTGTCAGTCATTACTGTCGTACCTGTCAGTGGCCGTTACGTCACTCCATGTGTGATGGTGCAGTCCAACGAATATGACCTAATAATGTCAAAAAAAACACCAGCCAAAGTTAATGTTTGCAGTTTATTTTGTTAACATCTTTTTTTAAGCGTTTAAATGATGTAATAAATATAAGATAACTACAGATAAAGAGGAGATATTTTAATTTTCCCAAGATAAGGCTGAACATGCAGCTTTGGGGAACCCCTGATGGCTACTGGGCTCTAAGCAGTAGCCTAGTTCACCTACAGCAAGAAAAGGCCTTGGGTCGTCCCACCCCTGTTAAACTTCCTGGCTTTTGAGACTTAGAAAATCAGACCATAATAAATCATTGTCAAACTTTTTCCATCTTTATTGTGACATATATTCTGTACAGTTCAACTGAAAAATGAACACATCTGTCAGGAGTAGGAACAAAAATGTCACAGTAATCTTGTTGCAGAAGCTGGGTTCTTTCAGGGTTCTCCATCTTCTCCCACAATCCAAAAATATGCATTTTAGGTCTGTTGGGCAACATAAATTGCATCAATGTTTGGCTTGTGCAATTATTAATATAGTTAGAGTTTCTTCAGTTGAATTGAGGCACCGCCTGACTACCTGGAATCATTAGCCAAACGTCTGTAATGAAGAAATTAATTCAACGCTACTGGACAGCAGGTACACTTCATACAGATATTGAAATAAGCACAGACACTTCTCTGATAAAGTATGAGAAATTATAACAAAATAGCTCAACCTTATAGTGGAATTACTCAGCCAATAAGCTCTATGCCTAAGCTACCAATCATGCAATCTGTCTATTGGTCCAAAGATAATGAAAAATCAAGAGTGAAATCAACTAACTAATGAAGTATGAAAAAGAGGATAGAATACTCAAAAATAACTTAAAGACTAATTGACTAATTAATAATAAAAAAGAAAGACCAGAACAAATTACACAATGATATCACCACTCAGCAAGACATATGAGGAGGAAGAGGAGGAGAAAGAGGCAGGGTGATGAGGGTGAGTGTCTGAGCTAAAGATGATGTCTAGACCTGGACAAATGCGCCAAGCTTTAGAACAAAGAACAATAAAACCTGAATATGTGGTCAAGCCTAGCTTTAGAAGTTAGACAAAGGAAAACGTGGCACTGGTGTTCTCCAATGTATGGAAATGGAGTGAGTGTGTGAGTAGAAAAAAGAGAGAGAAAGAGGGAGCAGAAACTAATAAACCGCTTCAGCGCATTATTAAACCCATTAAAGCAATGCATTAAAGCAACGTATGAAACTACTAAAACGTCTTTTTTAACAAACTTATCTCTGCCCAGGCATAAGGTTTGATCTCACTATGAGGAGATCATGCTGATTCAGATTGAAACGATGTCTAGGGACCGGTACCATTGCTGGGCTGGCACTCAAGGAGAGCCACAAGTTGACTCCACAGGGGCCTTTTCGAACAAAACTTCATGTGGTGCACTGGGACACGGCAGGGGGTTTCCCAGGTGTCTCAATTAGGAAGCAAACTTGGAGCACTGGATGCATGTATGTTTGCTCTTTAAACGTTTGTTAGGCAACATTTCAAAGGTTTTCGCATCCTTGTCCTTTTTCCATCCAACAGGTCAAGAAGGAACAGTTCACGTGTTCGTTTTCTCTCCAAAAGACTGTTGTCTCTGCGTCCACCATGCTTATTGCAGTCGTGATGTCAACAATGATGAATTCAGCACAATGAAATGTTAGTAGATGCCATTCGATCAGTCTGTTTGAGTGAAATGGAGGCCCAGCACGTCAGTTAGTCATTCTAAATCGCCCATAAGTATAAATGTGTGCATGCATTTTTCTTTTAACTTATCTTGTGCTTGTGCAATGGACTGACCACCTGTCCAAGGTGTAGTCTGCCTTTCGTTTATTAACAGCTGGAGATAGGTACCCCAACAACCCTGCAAAAATTAAGCGGATGTAGAAAATGGATGGATTACATTTACATTCTGGACCTCCTGTAAGGGGATCAGTTGAGGAGCTACTGTGCATGGACTGGGCTGCCTGTGAGTACTTCCAAGACTGGTATAGGGCCCACATCAGCATGTGCTGCTTATTGAAAAGAAAAGAAATGAAACATGCCTTCATGTCAGTCTCCAAAAACACCACAAAAGGTCACCTTTATTTGTCATTTATCACTTTTTTGAAAACTAGTCTGCATAATTGAAAGTCACTATGTTGCCAGCACTGCACAACACAAAGTCACAAGATGCAGCAGCCAATATTTTCCCCCCTTCACAGTGAATCTCAATGTAACAAGAGTGAAACAGATTGTTTGGTAGATCAACAAAGTGATATGCATGGTCTATAATACTTTTGTTTTTAGTGATTGTACTCGATTAAAAATTGTAATTGAGTTAATAGCAGGGTCTGTAATTAATTAATTGCAATTTAATCAAAATATATGTATTGCCAAAATGAGCAACCTTTTCAATTCAAAAACCCTTTTTGCTGCTAAATTGTTAGATAAATAGACATATGAACTCAACAACAAAGGTATTTATGGTTTTTAATCTGTTATTTAGGTTACTGAATTATCAGATTGGTGCGAAGAGCTATTATACCCATTCAGCTTTCAAATGTTTCAGGAACTCCAGGTTATTCATGTCACTTCCTTTACAAATACTTCTTTAGAAATGTGGACTGTGGACATTGACATTAGCGTTGGGGATGTCTGTGCTTGTTGCTATATTAAGATGGTATTTTAGGCTTGAATAGCTTCAGTGATGGGCCAAATACTTTTTGCACAGCTTGCACAAAAGAATAGTCTTTTCCAGCGTCACATCAGATACATCAGATCGTTTCTTTGAAGAAAACTTAACCCCCAGTGGGCCAAGAGAAGCGACTTTGTTGTTGATTGCTGTTGGTAGCAGATGTCGCTTGTGCGTCATATTTATGGTTGTACTAGAAACATGTCAATACCAAGATTCTGGCCGGATCCTTTGTATATAAAAATAAAATACAATTGATTGCGTTAAAATTTTCAATACGTTAAAAATGTGTGTAATTAATAAATAGAAATTAACGAGTTAAAGTCCCGGCACTAATTTTTTTTCAAAAACTGGCTGTGCAAAATAAAGCCGCACTGCTCTTTGGTGAACTATGGAGGTTGCGATAGACAGTGCACCAACAACAAGTATCAGAAGTAATGCTGCGTTCTAGTTATCTCAGAAGTCAGAACTCAGAGCTTGGGTTAACGTCAGACCCAAGGAAATTTCCCAGTCATGAGTACAACTGAACGCATCATTAAGTGCAGTCAGGGACTCCAATATTGCTTTCTTAAAAATGTCTTGATTTTGAGTCCCTACAAGTTTGTAAAGGCAAAATGCAGAGCAATGATATTTGTGTAGGTGACAGAAATCTGTAATGCTTATATTAAACATAAACCTTCAAATGCTGCAAAAGTATAGCAGCAATATTTGACAACACAACATTTTTAGAGGTTCCAGTGTCCAATTAGGAGGCTCATTCCCCACAGGGACCAAAGTTTCTACATCTAAAGATGAAACAAAGTGGAAGTTTTATCATCTCTAACCATTCTCCAGTTTCAGCTGCCAAACAAGAAATTAATTTTTCCTTCAAAACATTTTGTTTATGGGGTGATTGACAGTTCTGGGCCATTTTTGTAACATTCAACCCATTAGGCCATAATTTGCACTGCATTAACTTGTTAATATTAACCTTTGCTTATGATATACAGTGAGTCTATCAATGCTGAGGAAATAAAATGTTCCCCAAGTCAGGCTAGATATGGAAAAACACTGTCAATATGTATCAAGAAGAAGCCTTCATCTCTAATTAATGCCAACTGAATTAGCCATTGTTCTCCAACTAATATAAAAAGAGCAAATTTGATTCACAGGAATACATTTGGATAAATTCATCTCACACTTATTGTTCCACAGAATCGAGGCAAGGCACGGCGTGAGGTAAAAAGAGACTGCTACTGCTACATGCTAGTATGTCTCCTAAGGCCTACTGTGCACCTATCCAAACAACATCAGCAGATTCTGTTCAAGTTCACAAGATGACCTCGGTTAGAGCCTTTCCAAGTCAAGCTAACTGATATCAGAGCCAGAAGCAAATCAAAGGCGATGGAACGATGTGGTGATGAGAACGGCAGGGGAGAACATTCATCCCTGATGCTTTCAACATTTCAGAGCCTCAAAGAAAAACATCAAAAACAGCAGTAAAGGGAGACAGTTGTGCTGATTTATTTGGCTGCTATCAGCCTTGTATGAGAACATGAGAACGCTCTCCTGCATTCATATCTTGTTTTTGTTGGCGATTCTTGATCTTAATTTATTTCCCATCAGGCTTATTCTTGTGAAGTTTTCTTGCTTGACCAACAATGCTACCAATGCTAACGAAAGCCCCAAAGGTAGCTGGACTTAAAATACAGAAAATCATATATTAATATCAAAGCCAATCATAAGAACCTCTGAAAATAATAATTTACATGGTTTTAACCTTTGGAGGGAAATTAATGTATTCCCAGTGAGACATGGCAACTGCACAGAGCTGGGAGTTAAAACTGAGAACCTCTCACAACAAGATTAGATGACCACATCAGGGCATGGCTACATGCTAAAAGTTCATGATAGCATGGCATATCCAACACGCCATGGTGGCCACTGTGTTCTTGATCTAAGACCAAGGAAAGAGCATCCAAGGTCTTAATAACATTTGTAAAGATTGTATATCCATGACACTGACTTAATTCATTCTGAATCCTGGGTATTCTCATCACTAATGCATTAGAGCTAACGATACGAGAAAATTAATCAAAATCACCCAGGAGCTATTCATGTTTCCAGAAAAACATTTAGCTCCCATTTAGCTTGTTGGCACCCTTAGTGAACATGTGTAAAAATGAACATAAATTAAACAATGGCAGCCCATAATATTATCATGGACTCCTGGAAACACTAGTCTGTTAAAAAAGAACAAACAAACAATGCATTAAAAACTGACCAACAAACAAACAAAAAACAACTTGTAGCCATAGACAAAAAAACAAAAATGGATCGTCATTGGCTCTTTCAATATGATAATGATCCAAAGCAGCAACATGACAAATTCAATTCAATTCAATTCAATTCAATTCAATTCAATTCAAATATACTTTATTGAGCCCAAAGGGAAACTAAATGTTGTTGTAACTCTTTCATTAAAGAGTTATTGTGAATGGTGATGGCTGTGGACAGGAAAGACATCCTGTAGCAGTCTGTTTTACAACGAATCTGAGGAAGCCTCTGACTGAAGAGACTCTGTTTTCCAATGACAGTCTCATGAAGAGGATGTCCAGGGTTGTCCATAATTTTCGATTTTATGTAAAATCCTTCTTTGCATCATCATCTCCAGAGGTTCCACAGTCGTCCCCAGAACAGAACCATCCTTCTTTATCAGGTTATTGAGCCTTTTTAGATCCCTGGCTCTGATGCTGCTGCCCCAACGGATGATGGCAGAGGAGATGACGCTCTCCACAACAGACTTATAGAAGATTTGCAGCATCTTACTGCAAACCTTGAAGGATCTTGGCTTCCTCAAGAAATACAGTCTGCCCTGTCCCTTCTTGTAGGCGACTTGACTGTTGAGTCTCCAGTCCAAACCGGACTGGAGTGAAGAAATCAAAGAACATGATCCTCACAGTTCTGCTTGCTTTGTCCAGGTGACAGTGGGTTTGTTGAAGCAGGTGTATAATGGCGTCTTCAACTCCAACTCCACGGAGATAAGCAAACTGCATGGGGTCCTGATATGTGCTGGTTTGCTTACTCAGATGGGCCAACAGGAGTCCTTCATGATGTGGGATGTCAGGACAACAGTCGATAGTCATTAATGACTGATGGGTCAGGTTTCCAATCATAGAACACAGAAATCATTTATCAGACACAGAATCAACCTTCTTCCAAGGGTATCTCAGTTCCCAGATGTAAATTGCACACATGAACTGTGGGCTGAGCTGAACAGAAAATGGCAGGAGAGATAATCCACAGGGTTTGGACAGTGGTGGGCACATTTCTGCTAATGTGCTAATGGCGGAGCTAATTTTTCTTTTTTTTAATGCTTTTGTTAACTTTGAAAACATTTAGCACATTTTGATTCCCCCAAATAAACTTTCTGGATAAATTCTACAGCACTAATTTAGTTGGTTGTTTTGCAAACCTTCATTTCAATAAAGTTCGACATCTCTGTTGAGGTTTTGGTTATTGACTTATATTTTGAAGTTGGTGAAGACAGCAGCAGTAGTTCTGTTTCCTCTTCTCATGTTGTCTTTTTTTAAAGAATAAGTATACAGGAACAAAATAAAACAGGGACTGGAGGAACAAAACATTAAAATAAATGAAATATCTAAGGGCATTGTAGAACATGTAAATATGTTAAATACCATGTTGGTGTAGTGCTTTAGCATTTGTAGAACTAATGTTTATGATTAGTTCTTTTTAGTGTTAGCGCAACTAAATTTTGTTAGCGGTTCCCATTGGGATTGGGTATTCTATAACATTGTGAAATGTTGTAGAGGAAAACAAAGGACAGTCCTGTTGGCAAAATGAGCCTTGTACAATGATAGCTTGATATGGAAGGTATATCAGTCAAAAGACAGAGCAAAATTCCCTCTATCAATGTGTGTTGCTGTCATCCAGAGGCAGACACTAAGATATATGTAAGGTGCCAAGTAATTCATGTCTGGTTCTAACCTGGTTTATTATTAGCATTGCAGAAGTCTGCTTTGTTAAGAGAACAAGTCATAAAAAGTCTCAGTCACCTCGTTTCAGATTACCCCTGTTTCTCTTCAGCACCGGCACACTATCCCACAGTACATAGAAACCACTGATTTATTTTGGCTAGTTGTGGTTTACAGAGTTTTTCTCTCTCTCTCTCCTGATTGGCTTGTGCCTGGCATCGATTTTCTCTCTCTCTCTCCTTCACATACCCATGCACAGAGAGACGCAACAAGATACAGTTTGAGAGCATGAAAGTGAGCCAATTAGTGCTTGGCGGTGGTATGTGATTAAAGAAAGAATCAAGAAATGGAAGAATATGTATGCCCAGACACCCTAGAGAGGTGCAAAAAATGTATTACACCATTTCTGCTTCAACATATCTCAAATCTGGCAAGAGGAAGGACTTTAACAGACTGTCAACATCTAGGATTGGTCTTTTCTTTGGAGTGTGAAGTGTTGAAAGATAGAACAATACAGCTTGCGTTGGAGGATTTCTGTCTTTTCTTCCAATCTTTCACCATCCATTGTCAGGGTAGTGTTCCTTGTTATGGGTCCACTTGTAAAGATAACTTACTTTTAAAAACACTGAACTGTTAAATTCAGGGTAAATAGCACACAATTGAAATTTCATGGTCAAGAAAAGTTTCTGGTCCAAAAGTTCGAAAAGTTGCATTAGAAAAAATATCTAATGACAGCTTGTGCAAGACACTTGACGCTGAGTCACCCATGTGACCTTATAAACCATCTGCTGACTCCCCAGCAGTTTTTATGTTGTTTTCAAAGCAGTAAATGGGCCTATGGGATGTCTGAGGGAGAATGAACTGGAGGAAAATGTGGTAAGAGAGAAGTGACAGTTAGGAGCTATTGACAGTTAGCATGGTAACATGTAAATAATCACAGTAAAATGAGAACTTAGAGACTATGTGCATAGATCTGTATGACAGTGGGCATATTTTTTCCTCTCTTATTCAAAAATATTGGATGTTATTTTAGCAGAACATTCTTCAATTGAAAATGTTCAAGGTCTTGGTTATGGATGTAGACGGTTTGTAAAGTTACACAGTAAAAAATTCACAGCAATATTTTGGTTTATTTAGCCTGTCATACAAAGTAAAAAAGGGGTGTAATTTTTCAAAGTCCTATTTTCACCATGTTATTCATACATTTATAAACGTCATAGGTCCAAACTATATATTTAATTCACAAGCTAAATAATTAGCTAACATGAAAATTAGCTTGCCAATAAGCGGAAGTGGACCGTCAAAATAAAAGCTTAGTTTCGCAGACCTCTATATAAACTGCTGCTGCCAGTGAGACTGAATCGCTTCAGTCGTCACTCCAGTAACATTTTTAAATTTTTTTATCATTGATTCTTTTCCTCTCTACATGTCCAACATGTTAGCTGAATACATAGGATGTGCCATTTAAGGCTATACAGATGTTTACTCAAGGATCTACAGCAACAGCTACTGCACCAATATCTGCCACTGCGGTCAAGCCAGAACACTTCCAGTTCATGTTTGATTCACTCTCACTCTTGCTTTAGAGCAGCTATTAAAGTTTGAGACTTCCTGTTTATTCATTCGTAACAGAAAAATGCTTATATAAAAATGAATCAATATATTGTTTGTGTAAAAATTTGGATAGCCAATACATTTAAAAAAGTAGGAATTACATGGCGAAAATATATGTTTTTTTCCAACAGGCCAAATAAACTAAAATATTGCTGCTAATTTTTTAATGTGTGACTTTACAAAAGGCACCCCATAGCTTTTATTCTCAACAAAACCAATGCCCACAAAATATTTCTAGAAATCTTGTAAGGTGGAAATCTCTGTAGGACCTTTAAAACACACTAACAAAATTGTAAAGAAGTTTAAGCAAAAAACTAGACAATTCGAATACAGCTTCCTTTCTATGATATGTATAGTCCTTGGCTAAATGACTTGTGCAGCTTCACAATCCTCTTCTTGATATCTTGGCTAATTGCTTTTGACTTTCCTATCGTGTCAAACAAGAAAGCGGTGAGTTCCAGGTGTGGCCTTAAAACTCTGCTGTTTTTCTGTTGTCACGAACTGTAAATAGTTTGTAATTTTAATGCTCAGAGACATGCACATCTTGTACATTTTTATTAACCAACTCAGTGGGACATTCGTCTGAACTGGAGTATTTTTTTTGTACAACTACACATTATCATGTTGAAATTTTCCCTTACTATACAGTATTTTTTTTCTATTCTTTATGGGTTTTTATATATATTTTATATTCTTTGTGTGAGTCTATTTTCTGTTATTGCTAGTCATTGCCACTTTGCTGCTGTTGCACAGAAACTTCTCCATCATGGGACAATAAAGGATATTTCTATTCTGTTCTATTCTACAAACAAATTTGACAGCAAATAAAAACAAAATCCTTTTTGACACTGAGTTGAGAAAAACTATAATAAAAAAATGAAATTAAATTTCAAGAGGGAATTTGAAACTAAAAGTATCAATCGTACCACAGTAGTATGGATTCCGATACTGACTTGGTATCGATATCGATATTTTGGATTGACCTGCCCACCTCTACTTAGCAGAGATGTGATGAATCTTCTTCCAACATCTTATAGTCAAAGAGGACATGCCTCTGGGTGGCGGCCCAGCCATGTGGAGAAGGTGCAGCATTTTTTTGGCTAATCCCCCCCACCTCTGTCGTAAGAAGAAGTCTTCATCTATGAGCGATCATTGGCGTGTCATTATTCCTCTTTGGCTGCTTCATGTTGGCATCTGGAGCAGTTAGAGACGTGAGGGTCCAACCTTCTCTCAGCTTCATCAATCACGCTGTGACATTGAATGGCAGGATAATATTGTTGCTGGTGCTTGATTGGGAAGTCTCTCCTGTGACTGTGTACGCATGTGAGTGAATCATAGGGGGTGTATGACGGTATGGTAATAAGCGCCTTCTCAGCTGGACATATGCAAACATCAGTGATTTTTGGGGGGTTATAAGCATGTATGAAGGTACTCATATCATCTCAGCAGGTAGCAGAGCACAGTGTGTGCAGTTTGGTTGCAAAGCAGGTAACACACTGTACACTCACACATACACACACTTCATCACAGTAGGTGTACTTTAACTCCTTGGCGCCTGGGCTTTCCTGTAGAGCTGGAGCTGGACTGTGCACCGCTGGACAGGCTCTTCCCGTTAAGGGTCCTGTGGTTACCGAGGTACCATGTGCCCATTCACTACTGTTTGTTTTCAATGTCATTATGAGTCCAGTACTCCTTCACTGACCGGCCCCATCGAAATAGTCTCCTTTGTTAGACACAGTCTCTCCCCCGTCATAGAAGCATATAAAAACATTTGGCTACATGCGCTAAGGTGTGCTTAGAGGTGCATGTCCAAATCCTACATCTCACTCCCCCCGCCCCCTCCCGACTGAGCCTCCTCTGATGTAAACATACGGATGTTGCACACACAGCTTTCCATTTGGCCCCCTCTCATAATGTCTCTTTATTTAACATTTAAAGTTTCAGAAATGGGAATGTTCCAGCATCCAAGCTGTTTCTTCAAGGGAGCAGACGTTGAAATAGTGATACCGTTTTAGGTCCTGCAAGGTATTTCTCGAGTTATTTTCTTTGAGTGAGTCTATTTTCTGTTACTGCTTGTCACTGCCACTTTGCTGCTGTTGCACAGAAATTTCCCCATCATGTGACAACAAAGGATATTTCAATTTTATTGTATTCTGTTATATTATACACACACACACACACACACACACACACACACACACACACACACACATCTATCTATCTATCTATCTATCTATCTATCTATCTATCTATCTATCTATCTGTCTGTCTGTCTGTCTGTCTGTCTGTCTGTCTGTCTGTATGGTAAAACCGGCTCAGCATTAGAGTAACAGCTTGCGAACAAACAAGTTCCATTTTAACATAACAGTAGGTGTGTGTCTGTGTCTGCATTTTTGGTAAGAATATATTTGTTTTTCATTCAGTGCAGTTTCTTGCTGTGAGTAGAGGAGCCAGAAATTTGACTCAAGTGAGAGTAGCGATACTTCATGATAATATTGCTCAAGTAATAGGAAAAATTATGGTGTAGGAAAACTACTTCCGGAAAGTTTTTTTTTTTTTTTTTTTTCAAAAAAATTGAATAAATATAACTCGTTACTACCGAGCTCTGCATCCTGCCTTGTTTTGGTATCAAAGAGAACAACTACATGTTCTTTGATTTCTCCAATGCATTTAACACAAATCAGCGTGATTTGTTTTGTCAGAAATTCTGGAAGACATAAGTGGAGGCTTCAACAATCGCTTGGATCGATGACTACTCGACAAACAGACCACAGTTTGTGAGACTGAAGGACCATGTGTCTAACAAGGTGGTCAGCAGCACAGGATCTCCACAGGGAACTGTACTCTCACTACTCCTTGTCACTCTGTACACTCCAGACTTCCAGCACAAGTCAGACTCCTGTCATCTGCAGAGATACCCAGATGACTCTAGAGTCGCTGGTTGTATCAGAGATGGTCAAGAAGCTGAGTACAGAAAACGTAAAAAGGCTAAACAAGTTAATAAAGAAGGCTGGTTCTGTTCTGGGGACTACTGTGGAACCTCTGGAAATGATGGTGCAAAAAAGAATTCTTCTTCCATCCAGTATCTAACACGTTTATCCTTGCAGGGTCATGAGGGGGGCTGGTGCCTATCTCCAGCGGTCATCAGGTGAGATGCGGGATACACCCTGGTCAGGTCGCCAGTGCTTCGCAGGGCAACACAGAGATAGACAGGACAAACAACCATGCACGCACACATTCACTCACTCCTAAGGACAATTTAGAGATACCAGTTAACCAGATAGTCATGTTTTTGGACTGTGGGAGGAAGTCAGACTACCCGGAGAGAACCCACACATGCACAGGGAGAACAGAGACAGGCAAGAACGGGAATTGAATCCAGGACAACCGCATCGAGGACTATAGCCACCGCACATGGTGCATGTGCTCTGCCCACTGAACCACCCAGCACCATCATTTGAACTTTTATGTGCAAATATAATAAATCTGGGTTTTTTTATTTTTGTTTTTTTTTTTTTACCCAAAATGACTCTGGTACAGGCCAATGCCTACTGCACATTATGAATTTTGACAAAAACCGTAATATATTAGTTGCCTCTTACAGATTCCACCTCCCTTCTAACCAAAATTCAATGTGTCTTCCAGGACCTTCAGTGCACATTAAGCACTACTAGGAACACTGTCTGCAATCTGGATTTAGAACTGAAAAAAAAAACAACCCTGCGCTACATAGTTATATGATTTTCCTTGTCATGTCTGTTTTAAGGTCAGCACAATGTGGTGTGGTGTGGTGACATAAATGGCAAAAATAAATCCACAATGGGACTGCTGTCTGTAAATGACATGAAGTCAAAATAAAAATCAACATGGTCTGTATGTATGCTCTCAAGTTTAGGAGCCGCTTTTTCCAACAACAGCCACAGGCGCCCTGACCTGTCTGCCTGTCACAGTTTGATGATGTCAGCCGGAAGGTTCCAACTCAGTAGCCACCTCACGTCAGCGTGACTGGGCGGAGGAGGGCAGGTGCTCCCCATCACAGCCACTCCACAAACACACTTGCACACATACACACATACAGGCACTTATGTAAATGTAAACACACCCTACTGGTAAGTGCACAAAAAGCCTGTGGTGGTCAGCAGGCGTGATGCGGACATGCAGAATGCACAGATATGAATAAACATGCTCATACTGTACATGAAAAACGTGTACACAGTGGGTAAACCACAAGCGTGCTCATGTATCAAACCCCACCCGGGAATGCCTCATTGTCCCTGGCAGAGTTTCCTTTTTCAAAGTAGGGCTTCCTACCAGAAAAAAACAACATATCTGTCAATTACAGAAGCCACATAATTGTAATAATCACAGACTCATAGGGATAAATCAAGGGATGTGCAAATTAAAAACCCAAAAGTCTCCATCTCAATGACAAGAATCAACCGCACTTCTATAAGAAATCAATTAAAAGTCAATCAGGAGCAGAGAAACGTGACAGGGATGCCGGCTTTTTCGACGTCACCAGCAGCTATAAACTCACCACAGCCTGCAGGACTCCAGCCTGTGGTTCCCACAGTGTTTATTGGTTGGCTTGAGCCTGTGTCACCAGTGTCACTTTGATTTGTCTCCTTCCAATAATCTCTTTATGTTTTTCCATAACAATCAGTGAATCAGCTCGATATATAATTACCCAAGGCAGTCTGATGATTGCTGACAAAATGCACTTATACTTCTTGTTTTTCCCAAAGATGAAGGTTGCAGCTACTACGGAAATCTGTTTCATGTTGTTTGTTTGAAAAGATCACAAAGTGCTGCTCAATTCAGGCACAGGTCAAAAGTAAAGGCAGAGGGTTTGTTCTGCAGTGGTGTATGTTAAAAGACACAATCTGACGTCAAAACCAGATGATGGTGGAATATTTTTAAACCTTCATCCTGTGGGAATTCACACATGTAGCCAGTCTTTATAAAAACAAATATCTTCCCCACATCATTTTTAAAAATAACATCGTACACACGAGATCTGTTTCAGAAAAGTTTTCATCCACATGAACCCGCACAAATCCGCCACTGTGTGTTGTTTTAAACATGCCAAACCCATAGGGGGCAGTGTAGCACAGAGCTAAAACTTATGTCAGCTAATCAGATTGCTTCAAAACAACCACGACTTTCTGTTAGGAATTAACCATGATGCCAGGTGGTTCATTTGTGTGGATTGATATATAGGTTGAACTACTTTTAAATAGAATATAAGAATATGGAGTTAATAAAACACAACGTTGATTGGAAATCCTGTCAAAGCAAGCATGTGGATATATTGGCCCATTATTTGTCGCATGCTGTATAGCGCAGGACCCTAAATCTCAGTTTTATTGTGTACACATGCAAACACAAAAACAGAGTTTCCCAATCTCCACTTTGGTCGGAGTTTTTATAAATAATAATTTTTAAGGATATTAAAAGGAGTTTTTGTGTGGATGAAAGGTCAAAAAGCATAAAAATATATTTGTTTTCCCCGCTATCCGACTACATATGGACTAGGCTTCAGTATTAAAAAACTTTTTTATGACAACTATATAATGTGTAAAAGCTTACTGGGTGGGATTGGGAGTGAGGGGTGTGTTTTTCTCAACAGGCTGATTAGCTACCCTCTATAGATGCTGGAGCTCCTAATCATGACTGTTTATGTAGGATTTTATGCAATAGCCCAACATAAAGTAGCAGATAACAGCAGAGTGGTTGAGACATGGTTTTCAACATTTGGTATGGATAAAAAAAATCTGAAAAGTGTGATGTCCATTTGTATTTACTCAGAAGCCCCGAAATAAAATCCAACTCAACAAACTACCTTAAGAAATCCATGTGTGGGATTTAAGTATAAATATATTGTTCTGTGAAAGCCTCAAAGTCACAAAAAGGAGCATCGGGAAGCCCAAGGAACAGAGCAGACAGGTCAGGGATAAAGTTGTGGAGAAGTTTAAAAGAAATTTCTGGATTCCTACTTATTTTTCACAACAATATTCCATACTTTCCACTCTCAGAGTTCTAGATTTTCTAGAACATTGTTACAGAAGTGTTTCACTGCCAGAGCTTGGAAATAAATTCAGGAGCAGTATCTCGTTAAAACAAGATAACTTTCTAGTTTTAACCAGAAACTTTTTGGGAAGATGACAGGAAGATAGATGGAGCTAAATACATGGAAATCCTTATTCTAGTCACTACAGGAAACAAACAGAAAGCTGCTGAGAGGCTTTCTGATTGGCTGGGATCCCAAAAATTATTTTATAACATTACTAAGAAAAATCAAACACTTAAAACACTTTATCAAAATATGATCTACCAAAAAATAAACACATTGGTTCCAAAATGACCATAGTTTTAAGATTTTTATTTTTTTGAAAATAAATGAACAGCGTGTATCCCAGTACAATGCAGTGAATTTGACAGTGGGGCTGATACAAATGTTTTTTTTAATTTAATTTTACAAAGTGATTGGAATGCAGGTTAACTTAAGAAAGGGGTGGGGAGTAAAGGCTGTTGCATTTGATTTTTGAATGCAAAACACGAATAACAGTAGGTTGAGGAGTGATGCAGCCAACCTGTGGTGAATTAAATATGCTTTAATATGTTTAGCCCATTACTTCAGTTAACTGTGTTTTGAAATACGGATGTTTATTTCTACATTAATAATCCACACAGATAAATAAAGGAAGTCATTTTACTGTTTACCCCCCTGCTGTTCATCAGTTCTGGTAAACAGTTTATCTCTTGCTTTCTGTGCAGGCAGTTCCGCTAACTGATGTGATAAACCACTCAGCTCTACTTTAGCAACAATAGCGGTATGGCCCATGGTCAGCTGGTTCACAGGTGCACACGCACGCACACTTCTGTATGCAATTATAAACGTTTAGGAAGAAAATAAAAAACAAATTATGAACATTCAATGGTTTCTAATTTCTCTACCGGAGAAATATTTGCACAGAAAAATCCAGCCGCCTCATCTTGTTTGCTTTGCCACCATGGTGTTTACCCAAAAGGAGGCTGGTAAAAATTTGATCATCTCAAGAAGGGATGCAAAATATAATTACTGTCATATTGTATTTCCGTGTAATGTGACACAACCGTTCGGATGCTGCGGCTTTAGTTCAGAGCTCAGTTTAGAGCACATTGCAGAGAAACCAGACCGCGTGACGTTCTGCCCACCCTAAATCAAAATGAACCATTTGACACATTAAGTGCCCTTGACTGTTAATTTATGTTGGTGTTGTGTAATTAGGTTTTTTGAGGTATAACAGCATTGTGAACTGATAAGTCAAATTTTTACTGCTTAGGACCTTGGTGCTGCATGCAGGACCCCTTTTATTACCCACTTGCCGAGCTGTAACTGCACTGTAAAACACAATTCCACTTCAAAATACTTCTAAACGCTGAACAAAACAGCACCAGGAGGTTATTTCAATAAACATTAAGATGTGTGGCAGACTCTTTTCTACCACATTTTATACTTTTCATACGAAAACCCTTGAAGACTAGGTAAGGCCTACATATTTAATGAACTCTGACTATCCAATCATGTTCAAGTGAATATGTTCAGGGAAAGTGCTTGATATTGCCCTCAGAAATTAAAGAATGAATTAATCTCAAAAACTACCCAGAAGGTAAGCCATTGCTACTGATCTCAACCAATATGGTCTTTATGGTAGAGTGGTCAGATGGAAGCCACTCCTCACTGAAAGTCACATGGTAGCCTACTTGAATTTTGCCAGAGCCAACCTTAGAAAGTGCCAAGGTAATAACTGGATGCGATCAAGCTTCCACTGTTGCTACATGCTTGCTCAGTTTGAGAGATTGCTGCAAAGTTAAGTGACTGTATGCAGTCAACCCACCACAATTGCCACATGCTTATTCAGTATGACAGATTGCTGCAAAGTCAACGACTCGGTGAAATTAACAATCCACTGTCACCACAAGGGGGATTGCTGCTAAGTTAACAATTTGTTACATTCATCTCTCCAGTTTCAGCACTGCTTGCTCAGTTTGAGAGATTGCTGCAAAGTTAATGACTCAATCCAATTAACGGTCCAGTCTTACCAAAAGCTTGCTCAGCATGAGAGATTGCTGCAAAGTTATATGACTGTATGCACTAAAACCACCACAGTTACAACATCCTTATTTAGTATGACCAATTGCTGCAAAGTCAATGACTCAGTGCAATCAACAATCCACTGTTGCCACAAGGAGGGATTGCTGCAAAGATAGCAATTTGATGCAATCATCCGTCCAGTGTCAGCACATGCTTGCTCAGTTTGAAAGATTGCTGCAAAGTTAATGACTCAATCCAGTCAACCACTCTAGTTGCCATGTGCATATTCAGTATGATGGATTGCTGCAAAGTCAACGACTTGGTGAAATTAACAATCTACTGTCGCCACAAGGGGAGATTGCTGCAAAATTAACAATTTGATGCAATCAGCTGTGCAGTGTCTACACATGCTTGTGAAAGAGAAGGAACTGCTGTGAAGTCAATTACTTAATGCAATCCAAAAAAGGCTTCCTCAGATGGAAAACTTTTTACCATCTATCTTTACAAACTTATTTGGCTGCACTGTGTAATAACTAAGATAAAATTAGAATGTATGTCATGGGAATTTGCCTTAATGAATGCATTAAATCAACTACATATTTCCACATATAAACTGCATCTATCTTATAAAAGTGTCTTGAAATGACATTTGTCGTGAATTGGGACATCATAAGATAATCTGAATTGAATAAAATTTAACTTGAGACAAACAAATAACTTATAGCCTGAAAAAAAATTTAATGGTTCTTTTTTATTAAACTGATGGTGGCTAAAGAGACAAATTTAGACTGCATGAATTAAGAGTTACTGTTATTCGTTTACGACAGGTTTAAAGAGGGATCTTTAAGTACTTTAATTAACCTACCCCTGAGTGTCTGACACGGTCTTTACTAATCATTCCAACACTTCCATCTTATTAGGTAAGGCAATACAATAATAGCTTAGGCATGCCAAGACCTCATGCTATGCAAAATCACACATCTCATCTTGCCACTAAAGCCCAGCAGATTCAAGGCTGAAACTAACACAGAAAGTTCACAGCTTCCCTGCAAATTTTCAGCGGATTTGAAACATCCGCCGAGCATTCCTTCCCCAACAATTAGATATCAGCATTATTGATTGGGGATCAGAGATGTGGCTCCTGGCAGACTGGGATATTTGGGAACCAGACATTTTGAAGTTCTGTTCTCTCTCTTAATTATCGAGAGATAATTTAAGAAATCATTTTTTCAAGAATTGGCAGGAAGCTTTTGGATATCTTATTGCTAATCAGACTTTAGTTGATTTTATCTCAGTGAATCTAATGTTATTTTTTTGTTTCCAAAGTCTGTAAAAAAAAGCTAATTAGTTCCAAAATTCTTTACATTTAATTACTTTGAAGTAGGAATATTTTGATAGATTTGTGGAAAGTCAAAGTAGCTACTTCAACCACCATGGTAACTCCTGTTGTAACTGTTCAAGCCGCATGGTAGATATGCAAAGTTTTTAAATGAACTGTTACCTCCCACAGTTTGTTAACATTTTTCACATGATTGACAGTATTTATTAAAACATTTTTTTATGAACTATATATTTATTTTAAAATCAAACTTTGTTTCCCATGTTGTCTCTGCACTGGCAGCGGTGCCAGACATATTGTGATTAAATGGTCCCATTTGGCTCGTAGGTTAGCCTGTGGTATTGGGTTTCACCTAAAATTAGCCATCAGACTCAATTTATTACCCCAATTGAGAAGTTTGAAAAGTGGCCGCAACAGCGGCCTTGCTAACACAGACTAACCTTGGCCAAACCATCTAATGTTGCATTTTAATTCAGCTGCTAAAATTGCCGATGAGGCCAAGCCCATTAAATTTCACCTTTTTTATTTCTGTGAGCCTGAGTGGAGGAGTGTGCTCAGATATTAAACAGGAATGTTAGGCAAACACTGCACTCTGTGATAAGAGAGAAAACAGACTATCTGTCTTATAAATCTGTATTTCTTTTAAAATTTCAGACATAAAAATGTATTAAAAGCAACCAAATATGCACAAATACTCAGCTATACTGTCGAGTGTATAGTTTAAAAATTATTTATCCCCTTATGGATTTCTGGTGGGTTTTTTTTTAATTTTTTGTCCCACCTGCCTAAACACTGTTGTTAGAAAACTATACCCATTTTTAAAAAGAGTTCATTAGGAATGATGTAGCTTGTTTCAGCAGCAACAAAACTGAAAGAGATGTGTTGTGAGATATTTGTTAGTAATTGGGTAGATTGTCCATTAGTGCCTACCTTAATACTTATAAGTATGTGGCAAAACAACAAAACAATGTTTTCTGTGAGCAAAAATACAACATGGATTGAGAAACTGACAGAAGTATACAGTGGACTGAGGGTAAGGGACCTCCATATAGGTAAAATCTGGAATACTTGAGACCACCTCTAAAAAACACTTATAACTGCGTATTTTAAATTTAATATCTCAGGATGTACTAATACACACAGTAGTAATTGAGCACTACCACAGTCTGCAGTCTTGCTTATCTCTGCTCTTGGGAGTACAGCCAATCAGCACCAAGCAAAATGAATGCCGCTCCTGGATTGGCTGCTTTGTAAATGTCAAGTAGCATTGCGTCTAGGTATTCCAGCTTCCCAAGCTGCATTTTCTTTCAAATATTTTATATACGCTGTACAAAAAAATCAGAAAATAGGTACATATCCATAAGTCATTTTGTGCTACATTCCACGGAAGAATCTGTGAACAGCTGAATTCGTGAATACTGAACCATAAAGAGGCAGGAGGCAATGTAATTAGACCTCGAGATCTTGCAATGACAAAATGCCACAGTATTTCTCATCACCATCCAGTAGCTGCCATGTGATTTTGTCTATTTAAATAAGTCTAAGCTAGTATTTTTTTTTACCAAAGGTGTAAAGTTGAGTGCCTTAAGCTTGAGCCCTTGTTGTAAACACGTTTGAGACTCTTACGTTGAAGTTTAAATGGAATTCAACTCTATTCAAAAATACTTTATTAATCCCAAAGGGAAATTAAATGTTGTAACTCATATTATCCGAGATTCTCCAAAGAGTTATTGTAGATGTTGATGGCTTTGGGCAGGAAGGATCTCCTATTGTGGTCTATGTTACAGCGAATCTGGAAACAATCTGTTGTGGTAAAGCAGTCTCATGAGGAGGATGCTCAGGGTTGTCCATGATTTTGTTGAAGAATCCTTCTTTGCACCATCATCTCCAGTGGTTCCACAGTCATCCCCAGAACAGAACCAGCCTTCTTTATCAGGATGTTTAGCCTTCCTAAATCCCTGGCTCTGATGCTGCTACCCCAACAGATGATGGCAGAAGAGACACTCTCAACAACAGACTTATAGAAGATATGCAGCGTCTTGCTGCAAACACTGAAGGGCCAGGCCTTTCTGGTCATTCAGAATATTCAGTGTATTCAGCTGACCTTGTAATGTTGCTGAACCTGAACAACCGCAGAAACCCCAGATCATAGAGCTGCCCCCACAAGTTTGTACAATAGACACTAGGCATGATGGGTGCCTCTCCTCTTGCCCTGATGCACCCATCACTCTGGAAGACGGTAAATCTGGACTCATCAAATCACATGACCTTCTTACATCGCTCTAGAATCATATCTTTATGCTCCGTCAGAAATGGTAGCATTTTTATCTGGTTATCCTCACTGATTAGTGGTTTTCTTATGGCTACACAGCTTTTCAGTCCAAATCTCTTGAGTTTCCTTCACATTGTGTGGGTGGAAATGCTCTTACTTTCACTAATAAACACAGCCCTGAGTTCAGTTGTTGTTTTTCTTCAATTTGATGTCACCAAACATTTAAGTGACTGGTGATCACTTAAATGTTTAGTCATTCAGGGTTTTTTTCTGACCACTTTTCTTCCTCAGAGAAGACGGTTCCCCACTATCCTTCCAGATTTTAATAACATGTTGGACAGTTCTCAACCCAATTTTAATAGTTTTTGCAATCTTCTTCGATGTCTTCACTGCTTGATGCCAATGATTTGACCCTTTTTAAACAGACAAACATCTTTTCCACAACCACAGCATGTGTCTTTCGACATGGTTGTTTAAGAAATGCGTCAGAAATGGTTAAATAACTTGTTGCCAGCTGAAAGGTAGTTGAACATGTAGTAACTATCCAATAAGAAGTTTTTACCTGTTTGCTCAGTTAAATTCAGGTAGCGACTTTCTTTTGGCCAGGCAGTACATTTTACTTGTTTGCCTGACAATATCAGGGGTGGACTATGACATATTTGGATCTGAGAAAATGCTGCGAATTTTTTTCATTTGTGAAAAAAAGTTGGCTTTAACTTTTGCTCACCGCTTCCTGTTTTATTTGCATCTCCTCTTCTAATTGGTTTTCCCTTTCTATGAATTCTTCCTCTCTTTACCTTCTGCTGCCTTCCTTGCACTATCTACAGTAAGATCATCTACATTTGCCTGGGTTTTTGCAGCCTATTCTTAGCCTAAGCTGCGGCCGCTCCAGTAATATTTTTAAAGATTATTACAGTATTCGCTAACATTTTTTTCCCTTAGGCTGGGCTCCAGACTGTTGGTTTCTCCCTCCTTCCCTCTCCTCTTTCCTAACCCTCCTATTTCTCCTTCCTCCCCTTCTACCTTTCTCTCGACAGCGATCTTTGGTTGTAAAATAATAACAGCATCAGCCAGCAATAATTTGCAGTCCAAACAGAGCCGACGCTGGCTGACGTTTATTGAAACCTCATCCCCCATGAGCCAGTTTCCCTTTCCCTCACAACTCCGTCGCAGCGTGTTTGCGCAGACAAGTCCTGAATCCTGGCTATTGCATTTAATGATGAAGCCTATGGCTGGCCTTGGCCACAACTTTGGCTAAGCAGGAGGAAGAAAGAAGGTAAAGAAAGGTTGCTTCTTCGTTCTCATTAATCCTGACTAGTAGTCGTCAGAGGAGGAGTTACTGTCAGACAGACTGGTTCAGGTAATGAGGCTCAGAGCTTGATTGGGCTTAGGGAAGGAGGTTGTTTAATCAGGCATTGAAATAGACCAGATCTTGATTGTTTTTACATTTTGTTTTATGTCTTATTTATTCTATTTTTTATTTTTTGCATAATTTCTGTTGTGTTAATGCAAATGGCAAAAAATTTGGCATGGTTATGTATTTTTTTTTCCTTAAAAGTTTTTTATGTACCTTTTAAACTAAATAGATCAATGTGTTTGCTTTTGCATTTGTTGTGCTATTGACTCTTTGAATACTATTGCAATGTGATTGTTTTTCATTCCCTTCCAATTTCATTTTTAAACATTTCCCTTAAGATCAACATATCTTTTCTTGTACTCTAAATCTACAAATTTCCATATATGGGACAGAAAAGTCTTCTTTTTTAAAGACTTTCCACAAAAAAAGTTAAGAATTAATGTTGATGCCAATTTTTGGCTTTCCCAAGCCCATAATCATGGATTCAGAGGAGGATCAAAGATCAGAGAAGGAAGAAGGATGCGCAATGTGCAAGGATCATATCCTCAACTCCAACATCTCTCTGCCCAGCTTTCTCACCATATAGCCAAACAAATTTACAGAGGAGCGGCAAAGGCAAATAGGGTGGCTTAGCAGTGCTCGACAAATGATGCTGTCATCTTGAACATGCTACTGTTGAATATTATCTCTGCTGCTTTGATGTTGAGCTCTTAGCATGTCATGGCTGTCATAAAACTGTCATACAGCAACAGCCTTCAGTTAGAGACCTCTTCATATTTTTTTGCAAGACTGACTGCTTCTGGAGATCCTTCCTGCCCACAGCATCATGATCCACAACAACTCTTTGAAGATACTTGGATGATGCGAGTTTCGACAACATTTAATTTCCCTTTGGGATAAAAAAAAAAAAATTTAATTTAATTCTATTATCCCCATCCCCAAAATACTCACAATGCATTTATGGGATGGGAAATAACCCAACAAATATATTTTGTGTGTTTTCTTTTGAAAAAAAAAAAAAGAAAGAGAATATATCAGATGGTGTTTTGGGAGTGACATTAAAGAAGGCGAACAGAAACACATTTTTAGGAACAATTCTTATTGCACTTAGAGACAATGTCAGAAAATTAACCTGACTGTTAAGCTTTAAAGATTTTATTATCTATGTATAAGTACTCTTCTGCACTTGTGAATAAGTTTGGACGTGGGAATCATTTGCTTGTCCCTTTTAATGTGAACGAGTCATTTAAAGAAACCCAGACAAACAGCAAATAGTCACCTAAGCACCTGAAAGCTTATTGGCACATGGTTGTGTAAAATCTCTAACTATATTTTAAAAAAGAGTTTGCAGAATAAAATGCTGACTGTGCAAACCCCAGGTCGGTTGCTGTAGGACTGGGTTGATCAGCGCTGTGCTAACTCAGGTCATATTGGCAAAGCCTGGAGCAGGTGACTGCACACTTGAAATGAAACTAATCTGTTGGTCTGTGTCTAAAACCCCACTTACTGGAACTCTTGTGGATTCCTCTGGTCAGCAGTCAGTGAAGACAAACTAATCATCAGTTTCTATGGACTGAGGTCTGACCGCAGCACGGCCCAGGACAAGGCCTCAGCAGCTTCATTTTCCACAGTCGTCACCATCGAAGTAACAAACTGTGCCAAAACTCGCTGAAAACAGTCCGGACTGTATCAGTTAGCTCCATTTCCTCATCCCAATCTGGCCTTAAGAAACCGCTGCCTTATATGTTGTGTAAAGTAAAGTTTAATTAAATAATATTTGGCCTGCAGTGCGACTTCAGCCGCAGACAGGAAGACAGAAAAAAAATCCATACATTTGAGCAGACGCAAAGGAGTGCAGAGGTGGGCTTGTGTTTCCTGCTACACAGCTTTCATGGCCAAGAACAATCTCCAGGAGCACCGTTGAATGTTTTCATTGTGCTAAGCTGAGCACAAGAACTGGGTTCTGCGACTTGGTGTTGCACAAACTGGTTCTTTGATACTTGATAGAAGACATGAAAGCAGTTCCCCTACATGTCAAATGTTGCATGAAACCAGGATAAAGGTTTTTAATATTTCACTGTTAATCTGCTAAGGTCTTTATGCACTAGAATGCAGTTTGTAAATACTGTGCATGGATGTGATAAAAAAGTTGACTGCCTGAAAAAAAACAATCACATTTCCACAGTAGTTGATTATATAGGGTTGCATGTAAAGTTAAAAAAGAGGACAGATGGCGATGATAAAGTCATTTTTCAAGATGATCAAATGCAAAACAGAATGGATCTCAATCCAAATGAAAATCAAAGGTGAAAACTGATCATTTATTATTTAATAAACAAATGCTGCATGACAAGGCTCCTTCCTGCAAAGCTGATCTATCAATATAAGTACAGTGGACCCCCGCTGGCTCAGTATTCTCAGAGTCACCTATTTGTGGAGATTTCTGTGGAACATAACTCCAAAATATTCACCAAAAATTTGTCTACTCAGACTGCAGCTTGGGAAGCTGATATAGCTAGGCAAATGCTACTTGACACGGTATTGGCTAGCAAAGCATCCAATCAAAGAACAGCATTTATTTTCCTTGGTGCTGATTGCCTCTAGCCCTAAGAACGGAGATAAGGAAGACTGTGGATGTTAGTTTCTGTGGTAAGGCCAAGATGTTTCCACTGAGCATATGAATGTATATTTAGGCAGTGTTTTTCACAGTGGGGGCCACCAGGGACTGCGTCGGGGAGCCTCAGAAAGTTGGGGGAAAATGAGAAAAAAAAGCAAAAATAAAACAAATGAATCTATAAATTCTTTGTAATCATTACATTTTTAAAAAATCATAAACTCAAATCTTTTTTTCAGTCATTACTATAAAATAAAGTTAAAATAACTTACAGAGATGTTGTTTGCCATGTTCATCTTTCATTGACTGCCAGTCAAATTTATCAGGCTACTTTGCTCCTCAAGTCAGCGTCGCAAGCACAAAATGGACACGTCTCTGTCATGAAAAAGACAGAAGGAACTGTCCATGTGGAGGACATGGCTGCAAAAAAACCCCTAAGAACTCATGGCCAAGTAAAATCAGAAGGTATGAAGCAGCATTTATGCTAAATGAATGTAATAGTAAATGGTAAATGGCCTATATTTATGGAGCACTTTATCAGGTCCAGAGGACCCCAAAGTGCTTTACACTACATCCAGTCATTCACCCATTCAGGCACACACTCACACGCTGATATGTAATAATAAATAGTGAATAAAAATTGGAGAAAGAAAAACATCTAAAAGTCAATGTTTCCTTATATTTTATAGCATTGTCTGTGGGTTTGCAAAGGGGGTCCTTGGCCAGACATCAATGCTGTTAGGGGGGCCATGTCATGGAAAGGTTTGGGAACCCCTGTATTAAGATATAGTTGGTGTTTGAGCTATTACAATAGGCAGTTATATGTGTTATTTTAGAGGGAATCTCAGGTATTTGCGGGTTTCAGCTTCACTAACTGACCCTAATACTGGGGGTCCACTGTATTATATAATTTGTCTTAAAAGCATCCAGAGGAAGAACAACAAACCACAAACTGCGATGATGTTTGGGTCCATTTTTTTCAATGAATCCATATTTTTCCTCTGCTTGTTCTTAAAGGAAAACGTATGCCACTAATTAACGTACTATCATTTCTTTATTGACAAATGTAATCAGAGACATTTTAAAACAGTCCAATACTTATTTACTCAGCTCTCAGCAGATTTAAAAGCAAAGAGAAGGCCAGTTCAGTACAAAATTTGATTAGATTTTTTTGCCTTCATAATATTACAGCAACAAGATTACCCTGTATTCGCAAACCGGTTGGTCTTAGGGAGAGTCGAGCCCCAGGCTGAGGGCTCTGATCACACAGACAGGCTGACAGAGAGCAGCAACAATCAAGACAGCCTTTTTTTCTGCTGTTTCACCGTGAACGTCCGCAGAGAGAATACACTGACACTTAAATCACTGGAAAACACAAGATTTGTTAGATGAAGACAACAAATTACAGAATTTCAAGATTTTTCCTGCTTTTATATTTACAATTCTGTGATTCTGTCCACATTTTCTGCATCATGGGTCTAGATAGACTTTGCTGTTAGGTCCAGATCCAGACAGGAAATGGGGATGGTACATATTATAATTTTTGTCCTAATTATTTATATTTTAAAAAATCCAATTAAAAATAACATCATTTCAGAAATTGAAGGTATATATATTTATGGTGGATACAGAGTGACATAAGTTAACTGTGTATTATATTATTATTTTTGCTAATTTCACTACCTTTTCCCACCACATTTGCATTTAAATCAGTCACTTTCTACACCAGGGCTGTACCACTACAACCCCTTTCCTTCTTTCCTGTACTCCTGATGTTGCCCTGGCTGCATATTCTATCATGTCCTCAAACCTTTACCATCCAAAAAGCCCAACAATCAGCTCATATAGGTTTTTGTTTGCATCTCTGCCTATCAACTAAATGATCACCAGGATTTTTGGATTGCCATCCGTAAGTGCAATGCCCTCACCTCTCTTTCTAAAAGTCAATTTAATTTAATTCAGTTCAGTTCAACACTACTTGTTTTTCCTCAAAAGTAAATGAAATGTTGTGGATAGTGATGCTGTGGACAGAAAGGATCTCTGGTAACAGTCAGTCTTACAACAAATCTGAAGACTGACTGAAGAATCTGACTGAAGACGTTGTTGCTCTATGACAGTCTCATGACTGTAATGACACGGTAATAGCTCAATATCTGGGCAGCAGAGATGATATTCCACAGTAATATGTCCTGGATGACATCTGTTGTTGGAAAGCACGGCTAATCCACCTCATTTGCTTTTGCCACTTCCCCTTAAACCTCTGTCTGGCCACATGGTCAGAAAGCCAGGCAGAGAGACACTGGAGCCGAGGATATAATCCTTCCTCATTATGATGTTGAGATGAAGAAGAAGAATACCTTTGTTAGTCCCCCAAGGGGGTAAATTGGTTTGAGCATCCTCTTCCTCTCTCTGCTCTCTGGTCCTACTCTGCATCCATGAAGCCTCTTTTTAACTCCTCTGGGATTTGGGGTCATAGTTCTGGTATTATTTGAGCTTTTGAGATGCTAATCAGCTGGTCCCAGTTGTAAAACAATACCTTGCTGCTACGGTTGCAACTCATAACAACTGTTCAAAACTAAAAAAGTAAAAGCAAACGTCTTTCCAGCTGCACAGCTTGCAAAAACCAGAGGGAATGATAATGTCCAAGCAAGCAATGCCTCAACCAAAGCAATGGTGAACAAAAGTCTATGAAAAAGAACAAATCAGAACTAACGTAATAGAGCTACTCCAACATGCTGCCACCATGAGCGGACTCATAAAATGCAAACTGATGAATTCTCGATTCCGTTAACTTGGAATCTACGATTTGTGCTTTTCCTTCTAACCGTTTCCTGTCCTTCCTCTGCATCTCCAGATTTTCAGGAGGAACAGGGAAATGAGATGGGACATTTCATTAAGGTGCAGAAATTTAAAGCTTCAGAGAACGTCAAGGCAGGTGTGATTGCAAAGCACCAAGAAATCATCCCTGAGAGCTTGTGTGCAGTGTGTGTTAGGGGAGATCTGGTGGTCTCCAGGGTCATCGTGGGGCCACAATTCTCTTCTCACATCATGCAGATCCCATAATCCTTTGTGGGTTTGAGATAAAAAGAAGATGGATGGATTGAGAATGAAAGAAGGCAAAAGGAGAAGGAGGCAATCAATATTTCTGCAGAAAACAGCAGCGGTGGGGCTGGGAAGGAAGAAGAAGCATGTGAAATGATTTCTTATATAGTGCCTTCCAGTTCAAGTCAATTATTTCCCGAAAAGCGTGCCTCCTGCAAAATAAATGTTGCTTATAAAAATAAAGGTGAATGAACCCCCCCCAACTGCTTCTCAAATACATTTTACAGTTTTCCAGATTGTTAGAAGGAAATTGATGGGAATCTGAAAAGTGTGGCATGTGTTGGTTATTCAGACCCCCACAGAGTCAATATTTTATAGAAACTTCATTCACTGCATTTAAGACAAAACTTTAGATAAAAATACGTTCATGCCATCTGCCAGAACAGCAGTTTATATCGGGTATAAAAAAAATACAACCTAACCCGGCCCAAGCCCATAGATATTGTGTCCCAGCCTGATCCGACTGCACCAATGAACACTAATTAGAGGCCTGAGCCCAAAGTAAACCCGACATATTATTTTGAACTGCTACCAGTTTAAAAGCGTTCCAGACCTCTGACTTTGCTCTCTGCTGTCTTAGAGGTGTAACTTCTCCTGTTTTTAGCTTTTGTTTAACAAAAAGTGAGTATGAACTACATGCGACGCATATGGGCACCATGCTATTGTGGGTGCCAAAACTAAAATATTTCTACTCAGCATTTTCTGAGTAAATAATATGATCGATAACAGAGGCACGGCACTGATGAGGCACCCATCTGCTCCTTCACCTCCCCTTTCTGTCGCTCCCTCCGACACACACACTAAAGGCGCACCTTTGAGAATGTCCTGTTTTCACTTGATTCATGTTTTCACCTGATAACAGGGAGCTAAAGCTGGAGAGGAAGAAACGAAATGGAAGAGGGACGAGGATAAAGATGTCTGCATACACCTCAGAAAGCACATAGTTGCACCTCTGCCTATGGCAACTGACCCTTATTCCTTCTGACTTGTCTTTCATTAACCCATCCCCCAAACCCTTCCTATGTGCATGCATGGAAAACCGATATACGGGAACATAATTATTTTAATTTATTTTACCCAAATTATTTCAGCTCACAGTTAGCAATCTGGATTTAAAAGCCCCTTTTCAGGAGTGAAAGGAGCACATTCAACAAGCTGCTAATCTGTCTATTAAGGAGGTTTTGGAGGGGGTTATTACATTGACTGACAGATGTCCAAACTCATGACTTTCAGATGTGGTAACTGCCACACACAAACCTCACCCCTTCCTGGTTATATTCAGCTTTTACCAAGCAGGAATCGTTGTTTTCGGTGAGCCCTACCTGGTATTTCAAATCTATGAAGCTTTTACAAATCTCATCCTGACTCACTTTAACCAATTTCAAAGGAATAATAATAGAGAGTTATGAAACAGTGATCAAAACAGCACTGCTAAGTGAGCAGGTAAGGTAAGACTGAAGCAAAACAAGAATACATCGGGTACTATGATGCTGCCAGGAGGTGTGACAGCTTCTGGGAGTTCGAAAAGCACAGAAAGCAACAGGAGGTGTGAGTGGTGGGGGGGAAGATGGATGAACCCAATTATCCCTTTATTTTCCTTCACGGCGCTGAAGCTCAGTCAAAGCAGAGAGTAGAAAAAGAGAAGGTAAATAATAGAAATGTGTCGAATGATGGAGGGAGATAATTAAAACGGCCTGCATTTCTGCACCCGGCCGATTGTGGTGTAATTAACCCATTACAGTTCCCACCCCCTATTTTTTTTCTCCTCTCCCTGTAATGATTACAATAAGTGTGAGGGTGAAGGCTTTGGCAAGGGAGCGTTTACATGCACACTCCATTTGGTTCACTCAGACATGTCACAGCGATCATTAATCATGGGCTGTTTTTTAAGATTCCAAAAGCCTGGCTGTGCAAGGCAGAGGCTTTAGCTTGTTAGCAGAAAGTAATAAAAAATGACCTGCCGTCTAATGGTCATTTCTGTGGAGGAAGAATGGAAGTTTGAAACATGGGAGTGTAAAACAAAATCGTGGCATCGTTTTTGGGGGAGGCACACCATGAGTCACCGTGGTTCAGTAGTTATTCATCATAAAACTATTAATCATTGCTAAAATACTGTTAGCTGTTGTACACAAATATGACTAATGGATGTGCGCAGACTGAATTCTGGACCAGAATTACTGATGATTAGCTGCAGCTACAGTTACACACCTGGAGATTAAGAACCTCTGAGACCAAAAAATGTCAGTGTACACTGATTAATCCAACAAGATGCACAAAACTAAAATCTTCTTGGACTGATGGTACTAAAGTGATGCTCTTATGGGGAGGACAGTAATCAAATCATGAGCAATCATGAACATTCAAAATAAATGATGCCAAAATACTGATACATAGCAAATAATGAAATGTCAGTTGTTGATTCTGAGTTCCATTCTGATGTTTCATATTGTGATTAAGCACCCATAACACGATTAAAAAATAGCCCCTCATGCTGTTGTACTTCAGTGGTGTATGAAGATTGGAAGATTGGAAGATAGAAGAAAATAATCTACTAGAATGGCTTTTCTATGCAACTGACTGTGTAGCATACATAATGGCTTGGATGCCGAGGACTCTTTGGACATCACAGACACCACATAAGATGCACATATGTAGTACTCCTACAAAATTGCCATGAATTTTGCACAAATGTAGCAGCAATAATCCAGTAATAGCCACTTAATTTTTTTGTTATTCTATGCAGATGCACTGTGTACACCAGTGAAGATTCACTCCTTCAGAATGCTGGATTCTTGGCCAGCATCTGAAGGACCTCTTCTGACCTCTTTTTTGAATTAATTCAGCTAATAACTACTGCAGCATTTGCTACAATGTAGATTATGAACTTTCCTCCTCAGATAGTACAGCAATATTGATCACAAATACTGACAACACTGACGAGTACAAGACTTTTATTCATGCTGTTTTTGGTGTCAGCAAGCCAATAGCTAGCAGTGATGTGCTGGTTTGTCTGTTTTATTTTTTTAAAAAAAACTCAGATGTTTGAGTTTTCCTGGCATAATACAGGAATTTCAATTTAATAAATTTATATTAAAGTGGAGCCCAGAGTAATTCAACATATGAATATCAATAACAAACCAATAACCTTCTAACATAGTATGTCTTTTTGGCCCCACCATATAAGGGAAAATGATGTAATTACACATTCATTGTCAGTCTGCAAAGTCCAGCATGACAAAGTTACAGCTTGACATAGTCGACTGCAGAGTGACTTGGAAGGATGTTGGACAGACCCTTTGAGAACTCCTGACTTTAAGTTAAAACATCAGGCTGCTCAACCCTGCTTCTAATTTAGGGTGGGTAATAAAATTTAAGGGAACAAAATTGCTCTCAGGTAGGGCTATGATTAAAGTAGTTTTGGTCTTTGATAGTGATCTGAGTCATTTAAGAACTGGCATTTGTTGATTCTGAGTTCCATTCTGATGCTTCATTACAATCAGTGTCATGGGTGTCAAGTCCCGGCCCGTTGACCTTTGCCACATATCTTTCCTTGCTCTCACAACCTGCTTTCCTGTCTGACCACTGTCAAATAAAGGCCACTAGAGCCGGGGAAAAAAACCCTTTAAAAAATAAAAAAATCAGTGTCATGTACATGCTTGATAAATCTTTTGTTTCTCAATGTATATCTGACCTGACACATAAAGCTAAAGTCTCCAATAAATCCCTGTGTTGTACCCGTTGTAAGAATAGAATTATTACTCTGTTTTAGTACAACTTCCTATTAATTGAGCTTGTAACATGGTTTAATGTGCTTTCAGTTACCTACATGAAGACAAAATGGAGTGAAAGAGTAGTTTTCCTGCTTCTTAAACTTAGCACGTTTCTTTAAACATCACAAAATTTAATAACTGGTCTTCAGCTCTGCACCATGCACCACACCACACCAACAGTACAGCACACAGAGCAGGTTAAGTTAAACTGACAGGCAACTGCAGCAGCCAATACAGTATCTCGTTCACTGTTAGCACTATTGCAAAAGGTCAGAAACACTTAGATCCAAAGGCATACCCAGATTTGTTAAACCATCAAAATAATGTGCATGGCCTAAAATAAATACTTTAAAACCTGAGTATAGAAAAATGTAGTTGCATTGCAAGTTTGCTAACTCTTTAGGTATCAGGTCTTTATTGGTCAAATCAGGATATTTGACTTTTTGAGCTACTCTGACTAATTTTTTTTTTTTTTTTTAACAGATACTACTTCTACTTCCCAGGCATCGATTCTAGTTTCAGTTTCTCAGCTGCCACAACTTGACAGCTTTTTTTAGAAAAATATTTTGTATAAAAGATATTTTTAGCTTGTTACTTTATCAATAGGAAACCCTCCTATTTTCAAGAAAAGTGTGTTCTCTTCCTGCTCTCAGTGAAGGTGGATGCTTTTTTCCTTCTCCCGTACCCTCCCTATTCTGTCCTGTTTCAGGTCTCTGTCCTGTGCTGTCTTATTAATCTTTTTGGAGCCTCTCTTTGCATATCTTCCAAATTGCAAATCATGGATCTGGTCAGCTGGTCTCTCAACACAATTGATCAAATTTCCTTGATGAGTAGACTGGGCAAAGGACAGCCCTCTTGTCCCCACAATACATTTTTTTGCCAGATGGACTCCTGGCAGAAATGGAGGATTGTATGTCCATCAGTATTCGAGGATGTTTAAGATGTGTACATGATTGGATTTTTGATAACAGGATTTCTGCTTTTTGGAGTTTGTGCTTATCTGGCATATCTAGAAATTCAGAAAACATCGGCAGCTGTTCTGGCCATTGTGAGGCTGCCCGGCATGTGTGAGGGAATGTGTGCTGTGAACACTCAGACTGAAATGCTGTGTGAACAGAATTGGAAAGTGGATGCAATCTTTGCACAGAATCGCAGGCTAGTTACGGTTCCTGGATTCGTTAATGAGAGAGGATAGACCTGAGAGGGGGAAAAGTTGAAAAGTTGAAAGCTCAGCTTTGGCGGAATTGACCACAAATTTGGTTGTTTGGAGTCGCCATTGAGATGTACCAGTGAGACTTTAAGGCAGATGGAAAATTAACTCAAAACAAGTGTTATTATCTGAATCTGTCTCCTCTGTGTCAGCCTTGGAAGGCTGGCTATCACAATTTCGCTTGGATGTTATGTGAAGAAGATGCTCCCTCTGCCCCTCCCTTCCCTCATGACATCTGTGGACTAGACTCAGAAATCTACCAAGGCCGTTTGATCAACGCTCCATCATTTATCATTTATCAAGTACCATGGCTGGGGGGTATCTGTGCACAGACTTACTTACAAACACACACATGCACATGCACACATGCTTATAGCTATAAACACCCTCCCCGCCTCAACTCACCGCCTCCACTGGCCTCCCTCATATTGCCCCCCCAGTATGATAACCTAGGTTATCATACTGCCAGGTGACTGCGTCACTCACTTGGGTGGCCTGTGCTGGGACTCAACCCCCCTCTACTCCACCCTCACCCATTCCACAAGCTTTTGTGTTTTATGATGTTGTCTGTATGTTGCTTTTTAGTGCTGAGGTGTCTTTTGCAATCTCACACTGTGTCCTGTCAGGGAAGTGTGAAATGTTTTTTTCCCGTCCTCTTACCTAATGTTGAGTTTTTTCTCATCTAATGAAAGGGTGGTGCTCCCATATGACTGCAGCCTCAGGCACCTGTTTACCCTATGTCTTATGTTGTTTGTTTGTTTTTTGTTCTCTTGGACGGGCTGTACTGAAATGGAATTTCCCCTCCTGGGGACTAATAAATGTCTTCTTCTGATCTAAAAGGAAGATGAGATAAAGGGTATAAAAGTTTTACAATTTGGTGGAAACCATGGAATCCATTCTCCTATAGTCTCGGTCATCTTGTCATCACCAAGTGCTTTTTGTTTTTTAAGCATTTGTCTCTGCCATTTGTCAGAGTCTACTGCACAGTTTGAGCTCCCTACCTTTACATGATAACATTATTTTTCTTCATTAAACAAACTGCTGCGCTGTACCTGCAACCCAACACCAACCTTTCACCCCCAATCACTCCTCAGACGCTAACACAGCCGCCACAGAGGCGGAGCTTTCTGTAAGCTTTATGTAAAGAGACTAAAATTTAAACACTCCTCTGACACGAACAAGCACAGCTTGATTTATTCCAGCCATTATAAACGTTTGCTAATCTTCTCCCCACCTACATGTTGAAGAAGTATGTTATCTTTGCGCCTTTAATTTGTTTTCTTTCATATTCCCTTCTCCTGTTTTTGTCACGGAGGACAATTGTTCTTGGAAGGAGGGAGTCAGCTCACTGAGAGAGAGGGAAAAGACGGAATACAGAAAATATTATTTAAACGAATCCCTTTTTCTTAAAACGGCATGAGTGAATTGACCCGCCGGGTTAAGAAAAGAGGCTAAATATTCCTGAGAGCTGAGAAGTGGCTCAGCTCAATATTAAATATTATATTTATGATGTAGAAGATACATTAAAAACGTGAAAACAGAACAAAGGGTCAAGACGAAAGAGCAGAAGAAAAAATAGGATTTAGGGGACATGACAGGTGAAGGTCATAGACTTAGGACAGAAGATGATGTCATTAAGGAAAAATTTGAGAAGCAGTATGGATCAGTTAGATCAATGTATAACATGATGTAACTGTTTTTACTTAAAGCAGGAAAGCTACAATTATTCTCAGTGCTGCTAAAATAACATCATGATCATTCTAGTAATACCAATGTTACTTCTACTCATTGAGTTTGATGAATAGATTTAGGCAAAAAATATAGAATACATACTAACTAAATTTACTTAAAGTTTGACATTCTGCACTTATTGTGTAGATTTCTGCCTATTTGGCGTTCAGTATTTGCGGATTCACCTATTCATGGATTTTTCTGTGGAACGTAACACCAACTTATTTTTGGAAAATTTGCCGATTTGCTCATTTAAAAAAAAAAAAAAAAAAAAAAAAAATTGGTATTGCATATCTGAAATATTTGAAAGAAAATGCAGCTTGGGAAGCTGAAATTCCTAGGAACAATGCTACTTGAAAGACTATTGGATGGCATTTACAAAGCAGCCAACACTAGGAGCAGCATTTACTTTCTTTGGCGGTGACTGGCTGTAACCCCAAGAGTGGAGATAACGAAGATAGAGGATGTTAGCTTCTGCATCAGTGCCAAGACGGTTTTCACAGTCCATATTAATACATATTTGGTATTTGAACTATTAAATTGGCAGTTCTAGGTGTTTTTGGAGGGTGTTTTAAGGATTCGCAAATTTTAACTAAACGCGGGTGGCTGTGGTCCCTATCCACCGCAAATACGGGAGGGTTCACTGTATCCTTTCTATTGCCATTCTCCTCTTTTTCAAGCAACACAAGCTCTAGCAAATCCTAATATCAGTTGCTGGGGTAGGGCCAGCTGCTTAAATGAGACGCCACTTGTGTATTTCCAACTGTAGTTTTAAAACAGGGCTACCTTAAATGGAGAAAGGAATACAAGTATTTCTAAACAGTTGAATTTATCCTGTAAACAAGTGAAAAGTGTGGTAAGTACCAATCTTCCAGCCAGCTTAGCAGGAACAAGTGGGGAAGGGAAAGCACTGTTTTCTTTCCTTCGCTCCAGGAGAAAGGAGAAGAAGACTCTGGTGATTTTTATGGCATCTTGAAAGGACTTTAAGCCATAGAAGCAGATCTGACAATATCTTGACAATAAGAAGTCTTCATTTCGCCGTGCACATTCTGGGTTCATTCCACTTGAACATTTTCATATTTTGTCATGTTACAATTACACTTACACATTACAAAAACTTCAATGTGTTTTGATGGGATTTTACATGATGGACCCACATAATATAGTGTAAATATGGGACCTTGAGGGAATTTTTCCTGTCTTTAATACACAGACTTTGGGATTTGAATGTTTTTCTCAACCTGATAAAAGGGCTACAGTCATGACGCAAATAGACATGACCCACCCATCACTGGACATCTATTTAAAGTTGGCCAGAATATATGTCACAAATTTAGGCTAGAAAGATGTGTTATTTCCAACATGTTAACATAAACAACATTTCTACCATATTTAGACACCCTTGTGTAGACTGAGTTAACTTTTCAATTTTAAACACATTTATGTCTTCATAAAGCTTTGATGGGATGTCGATTCAGGTTGGAATTAACTTTCTGGAATGTTTTTTCCAGAAAAAAAAATATAATTAATATAATGTAATAAAAATAATTGCTTTTTACATGGAACTTACCAGTTACACTTTCATGCTTCCCTTGAAACTATAAATGCCCCAAATAAAGCATTGCAGAAAAAAAAAAATCATAAACATGAAAATTAAATCTTCAAGCAAAATATATTATAAAAACCCTTCTAAGCAAAGCCATAGACTTGACTAAAAACATTTTATTATCAAGAAAACTATATTAGCATAATTCCAACTGTCAAAATTAAAATGACAATTTAAAGACTCAAATCAGAGGTTTATACATTTAAGGCTTTCTTCAATAAAAGCATCCATATCCGTGGTTGTGTGTGTTAACTTTTCCTCAGCTGTCTTATTTAAGCCGTACTGTTGGCTCAGTATTGAGGGAGACAACTTCCCCGGGACAACAGTCACATGTGATTTTGCAGATCAAACCTGGTCTTGAATGCTGCTGTCGCCATTAGCTAGACAGCTGTGATTAATGCTTGTGAACCTGCGACCTCAACCCTGGAGCTGTTTGCATGACTTGATCCCACTTTTTATCATTCACTCTCGGGTTTGAGTACCACCAGAGAAACTCAGCTGCTTTCTGTAGGCTGTTTGCCCAATGAAGCATGCTTAAAAAATAAGGTAGGCTTCCTGTGTTAACTAGACTTGTAAGCCACTGTCAGGTTTGTAGTTTGTTCCTTCAAATAGATATTGCCTTAATCCACTTGCTGGTGAAAGAAGAGCAAGTGACTACAATCAGTAGAACCACAAACTTTAATGTATCAGGATTGCATGTGGTCGACCAACACAATAGAGCCTGATTGTGAAGTGACAGAAAAAGTTATTTGGTTTTCAAAAGTCTTCAAAAATGTAAATCTGGAAATTATCTGTGCATTTCTCATCAGCTCCTTTACTCTGATACCCTAATTGAGACTAATTTGGAAATAGTGTTGTGGATGCAGAAGAAATTAGTCCGCCTCCTCCTTTCTCTTTGGCTCCACTCGAAAATGTGTCATTTTTCTCCCAAAATGTACAGAACAGCATCCGGTTTTTAGCTGCTAACGGTTTCTTAATCGTAACTTTCCGAATCTCTTAAGGTGACGGTGACCTTCATCTGAGAAGAAACAATGCACCAACATGGAAAGGAACACAAAATGTTAATAGTATCCTAAAGGGTGAATTATGTGAATTATGTCATTTCTACATTAACAGTCTTCTACAATAGTAATGAAACACACAGCTGCATCTGGTCCCTTGGGACTTTTACCAATTAAAAAAATTAGACATCAAAATGATTTCGTGTTTCAGATTTAAGCAGGCCCTCTGTCTGATCTTATGCAATGTCTGCATTGTGTTTATGCAACAAAATAGCACAAAATGGAATATCACAGGTCAGAGAAGCAGGCAAGAGGCCTATAGTAACCCTGAAAGAGCTGCAAAGATCCAAAGCTCAGGCAGGAAGATCTGTCAACACAGCTATTAGTCATCCACTCCACAAAATGTGACCTTAACAGAAGAGTGACAAGAAGTTATCACTGAAGGAACGCCATAAGAAGTGCCACAAGTCATGTAAGGGACTGAGGGATAAGTAGATCTAAGATCCTGAAGGATTAGAAAATGTTGACAAGCTGCCAAAGCAGCCAGATTGTGAGATCCCTATTAGGCAGTTCTGTGCTCTACCTTAGACGCAAAAGCCTCCAAACCATCAATCAACAAACTTTTATGTTGCTTGGATAAAATGGATGCTAGTTTGAATGATTACTATGGTAGTAGTATAGCATTAGAATAATTAGTCAAAAACAACATTACCATCAAAACTATATATATATATATATATATATATATATATATATATATATATATATATATATATATATATATATATATATATATATATGTAAAACATTTAAAAAGAAAAAACATCAACAGTTTTTTGATTGTCCATCATAAGCATTAGGCATGTTTACATGGACATAAGTAATCAGAAAAATAAAAGTGCGTCATGTAAACGCCTCAATCACAATATTCTGATCAGTTTCATTGGACTGAAATTGTAATCCTAATGAGAGGGGTGGTTTATGCTGGTTTATAATCTGAACGGTGTGCATTTGTTGCAGCATGTGTTGCTTAGCTTAGTTAGTAGCTTAATAAGAGAGTGCAGTAATATCTCAAACATTACTAGAACCTGGCGAGGGTCTGTTCTGGGCACTCAGAAGGCAAAACGAACACGCTGCTGCACTTGTTCGTTTTGATGTTCAGCACAGACAGACGTCTTCTGTTTTTCAAGTAAATTTTACAACTCTGTGTTTGTCAGTGCTTCTATTCTGAATAAATCCTGGTGAATATAAACCCATGTAATGACTGGAATAAATAATGTTGGTCCCATAGAAACAATACATTTGGATTATTTAATCCAATCACATTTCAATTTGATCAAGGAATTTTGCACATGTAAATATAATCATTGCCTCTGATGGGTCACAGGAAATGCAAGGACAAGACTTGTAAAGTAAGGCACACCATTGTTCGCTATGAACATGCTTTTTTTAATGAGATCAGGCAGAGATTAAGATTGTCAATTTGTAACAAACTGAGTTTGATTAGGCTTCTCAACTGGTTTTCTTCTCTTCCCAAATAAAAAAGAACACAGGACATAGCAATATGTGTTACAGCAAAGCATATTCATCTTTTGGAATGGCCTAGTCAAAGTCTAGACCTAAATTCAGTTGAGAAACTATTGCAAGTTGTTATGATTGATGTTCACAAATGCTCTCCATCTAATCTGAATAAGTTTGAGCAATTCTGCAAAGAAAAATGGGCTGCAAATTCAGTCTCTGGATGTGCAAAGCTGGTAGAGACATAAGACTTGTGAAAGTTGTGAAACTTTCGTGAAAGTTGTGAAAGTTATTATCGTGAAAGTTGGTTTTACAGGTGGGGACGAGGGCTGAATTTCAAATGTAAGCCACACTTTTATTTTTCATCTGTGGCACTATACTTTTTTAAAAAATATTATCCCAATACAACATCTCAAAGTTTGTTTTACACAAAAGTTCAAGTGTTTTGAATACTTTTGTATAGTGCTGTACAGAAACCTCCTGCCTGAATTTTAATATATTAGCTAATGATTTTCAGGTGACAAGTTTTCTTTTTAAATGTTTTTTTTCTATACTCAGCTCTCGCATGGCCTTTTTCTTCTACTGAGGTGGGATTATTCTAATGCTGTGTGTACCCCTAAAACCTGAGTGTTTATTTTACTACAAGGCAGCTCACTTGGCAAAATATTATCCCACCCCCCAAAATCTCCAAAAATGGTATCTGCGTTGCCATGGGAGGGAAGGCAGGGCCCGAGCAAGGTAAACATCAACATCCAAATCGGGGGCCTCTCTTGTTTGGTTGAGTGAGTCTTTCTAAGGTTGAGAGGGAGGGGCCACCGGGAGGGGGAACCTGTAGCACCCGTGCTGAGTGATGGGCAAACGCAGGTAAATGCTGAACACCCCCTCCTGACAGCTAGCCCAAGGGACTCAGTCAAGTGTTCGTTAAGCTAAGTGAGGGTGAAACAGGTCACCGGGAGTCAAACAGAATACAGCTTAGGGAGTTACTGAAAGTCAGATGTTCATTACTTTGATTGGATCTTTAAAGACGACTATTATGTTTTTTTTATCCTCAAACTGAAATGCATATCTTGATTTACTTTTGTTGTTAGGTGAAATTTTTAACTTTTACCCTTCAGAGACTTTTGTAAGCAACCCTGCAAGTGCATGTTGAAATCAACAACAAAGATAGATTTTTTAAAATCTTTTATTTAGGTAATTCAACCATCAGACTGGCGCAAAGTGCTATTATACCCATGATAGGCTAAATCCTTTTAGCACAACTTGAACACATAGTCTTTTCCAGCGTCCCATCAGACCGTTTTTTGAAGCAAAAATGAACCCCCAGTGGGCCAAAAGGAGCGGCTTTGTCATCCATTGCTGTTGTGTGCGGATGCAAAAAATGTAGCAAAAAATGCAGCTTGTGTGACACAAGCTGCATTTTTTTTAACCTATACCTTTTGCATAGGTTAAAAAAAAAGTGATTAATTGCATTAAATAAAATTTAACACGTAAAATCTATGTAAGTAATTTATTGAAATTAAAGCTTTAAAGTCCCGGCCCCAATTTTATGTTTTATTAAGTCCTCTTTTATGCAGAAGGGGGAAATTTCTCATAAATTCTTAGCAGGAAAATAATGATCATAATTTCAGCACCATTACCCTACGTAAAGATGTAGCTCTCACAAAACAACAAACACCATTTCATTCAAAAACATTTCCAAACAGACTTCATTACCTTTTGCAGACTTGTGTCAAGCACAACGGACATTTTACAAATATGTTGACATGTTTCTTTTACTGTTCTTATATTCCTTGTTCAGTGACGTTGAGTGACTTGAAAGGCACCTTCAAAAATAATGTATTATTATTATTATTATTATTATTATTATTATTATTATTATTATTATTATTATTATTATTATTATTTGTTTAAAAGTACAAGTAATTACACCTTGTATCAAACTGTTGGACCGAACTTAGAAAATTGATTTTCATTTAAAAGGAAAAGAATGAAAACAACAATGAGGTAAAATACATATTTTTTGCATCATGACTCTTGGGTACAAATACAACATCATTGTTATTTTCACTTTAGTACAAAACAGTAATATTACTAGCATATTATAATTGTTTTAGTGATAGAAGAATGAGTGGTAGGAGTATTTTTTTATCTCTTCACACATGTTGACTTTCTCGCTAACACACAGCCCTGCAGACTGAACACACAATCCATCCAGGACTCAGATTGTTGTGTTTTTACAAGCAGAGGCCACTGTAAGCTGTGCTACTACAATATAGATACTTAAGGCTCTTATTGTGATGGTCTGAGGAAACTCACATCCAGTTAATCTACATTGTTGACAGTGCTGTCAACTGTACAACACTCTCGCTATATTTCGTGAGTATTCAGACTCCCTAGCAACCCTTAGAAAAATCTATTTACTTTTTTGTGATATTGAAGAATTTTGGAGATTCCAGAATAAAAACATGTATTGTTCTCACTCTTCTCCATGAGGAGCATGTGCTGCCATTAGCCCCTGCCCTTCCCCAAATACTCACAGGTGACCTGTCCTCTCAGCAGCATCTTCCAGCTGCAGTAAGAGGCAATGATTTTTCCCCCCAGTGGCCAAACAGCAAACAAATCACAGATATACGAAGCTGCTGCTGGCGTGTTGTGTTATTGTGGGCTCCTATGAAGACCATAAGATTTAAAAACCAAATTGGACTTAAGGAAATTAAACTAAAAAACAAAAAAACTATAAAAATAAACAAAAATCTACATATTTCAATTGGGTCACTGTTGCCTGTTCCAATGTCAGACAAAAGAGAGGTGGAATAGTAAATTTGTAGTTCTAAACATTTCTCTTTTGTAATAGCTTTTACAATTACTTACAAATTCCTTACTTATTACAATTGAATTACTGATTGTCCTCACTGAGAGGTAGCTAACAATCACAAACATTGTTGCTGCCACAGCCTATTTTTATTTTAACTTTCCCATCAAACATGGACAAACCAATGGCTCCTACAACAATAGTTATAGTTAGACGACCTGACCACTCTAAGGATCAAATACATCTCACTAAAAGTCAACTTACTTAGCAGTAATTGCTAGGTAGCTGCCCAACGCAGCAGACAACTTGTGTCATTCTGTTCTGCATGTGGTGTGGAAAAAAAATCTTCAAAAATTCTTCTTTGCACAGCTTTAAATTCCAAAATGCAGCTACATTTAAGACTTGGTATTCTTTGATGGCTGGAATATCCTTGCTTTGCTTTCATTATCCCCTCTGTGCATCTGAGACACTGCATTTGATGGACAACAAAAACATAATAATAGCTTTTAATAGCAAGGTACCACTAGATAGTTTTATTGTCAGTTTAACTTTAAAGTTGTATAACTAACTAAATATTAATCAAATTTGATCATTTGTCATGATTTCCCCATTGCTGCCATGTTTCATTCTGCTCCCCTGCTCTGCCCATCCCAATCCTGCTAGCTGCTGATTGCTCCCACCTGTTCTGCTACCTATATAAACTCCTGCTCTGCACTCACTCAGTGCAACTGAGTCTCACAGCCTTCGAGCACTCAATGTAGAAGTCCCTATTTGTCTACCTGACCTGTTTTCTGCCTCCTGATCATTGCCCCTGCCTGCTCACTGATTCCTCTGTGAGTTATTCTGCTTTTGGCTCTGAACCTTGCTTCATGTATCTGGACTCTGATTTCTCCTTCACTTCCTTTTGGATCTGTTCTGCCCTATCGATCCACTCTGCTCCTGACCTGGACCGTTCACCTGACCATTGAGCTTTGAATTATGAGTAAGGTAACATCTTAATTTCCGATGGTGAAACCTGAACATTGGATAAGTGCGTGTGATCCAGTCTACCTTGCTACCAAAGTTTCTCCACTCTGTGACGCCATTATTCCAGCTTTCCACCATGTAGAGAGTTCTCCTCTATATAGTCCTGTGGGTGAAACAATTCCAGGTAAATGGACACTCCGCCTTTCTGTTCAGTTACTTCCCCCCAAGATCAAAGTTTACTGAGGTCCAACGAAGATCGAAGTTTACTGAGGTCCAAGTCTCCATGGAGGATCTCAGGGGAAACCACCTCTGTCAAGCAATGTTTTACTTCCTGTTTCTGCATTGATCCCTGTTTGTCCTCCCAGTCCCTCACCTTCCTGTCTGTTTCACAGAGTCTTACTGGAAAGCGATTCCTAAGAAGATGCTGCCGGTCATCTTGCACTTTCAATCATTGCTAATAAAACTTGTTCTAACTTTCCTGGGCTGTGGTCTAACTTTTGGGACTGATTCATACCAAACACATTACACTATGTTAATAATAAAAATCAATGTAATTTATTCATAGTTTGTTTTTTTTATTTGAGAAATTTTCTTTAAAATGTATAGATATGTAACTATCCCTATGAGACAAAAAGAAGAAAGGTAGACAAGCAAGATGTTATTTCAAATTAAAATGTTATTATGGAGTGGAATGTAGCCTCCCCTGTGAATGAATATCACACCACAGCGCAGACCCACACAAACTACTGCATTCCAAGGGGACAGGCTCCCTGGCTCAGTGCCCAGTGAGACCATGAAAAGTCTCTTTATTGGCATATTTGGCATCTTCCACCAAGAAAGACAATCCTGCTTTTCACCATGTGGTGCTTAACACTCACAGACCCACATATAGTTACACACAGACACAGTTGGAGTGCAATTTAGAAGCCAGTCAGGAGCCAGTTGAATAAACTAATTTCCTTGTGAAGAGGTAATATCAAAATATTTGCATGCAATAAAGAGTTTGTTAGTTTGTTCTTTTTGCTAGTATGTTGATGTTTTGCTTTGATCGCTGATGCTCCACAGCCCTCAGCCCTTATTGGAATGATGCAAACTGGTTTAATGAGTGTGTCAGTAAATCTAGATTTATACAAAGCGAGCGTGCTTAATGAGTGCTACTTTATTTTGTGTGGACATTGTAATGTAAAAGTAATGCACCAGTCAGATCCTAGCATTTTATCTTTGTTACTCGATAATGACCTTTCAGTTTTTCTTGAATTGATATAAATTACCTTTTTTAATTTCTCTGACCTCATCTCCTTCCTTTCACCCGTTTCCACTTGCTCCTACTTTGATGCAGCCTGTTTTTTATCAGTGGGCTCTCCTGGACTGTTTATGAATGGGAGTTGTTGTGCAGCTCCTTGGCACTCGCCCTCACTGGGCTTTTAAAGGCTGCATTTCTGAACTCTCTGCTTACAGTTTGGAAAAAAACAGCAACCTCAATCACATCAGCAGATGTTTCAAAAAACGTAACAATTTTACCTTAAAATGTAGTCCTGAGAGATAACTGAAAGGGTAATGTAAATGTAAAATCCATTAAATCAATATATCTATTGAGATTTAGATTAAAATATAATCATATTTTAATCTAATAACATATCAAATAATATTTAAGAAATTAGTCATGTTTACATAAACTTTAATTCTAGGTTAATCTATGTCACTAGTTTAAGTCATTATCAATCAAGTTGATCAGTTTCGATTTCTAATCCTTTTTCAGTGCATGGCATCCCAGTCTTTCCATCCCTGACCACATTCTCTACAGTAGAAAACTATCTCTTTTCTCTTAGCGATTTAGGAGTGCCAAGATATGATCAAATTTACTTTCATAATTCAAAATAGATTCAGATTGTTAATAACTCAGTAGTAAGTAGAAATGTCTTTGTCTAGATTATGAGCAATAAAAAAGTTACCCTTTTAAAAAGGGTCAAACTATTTAGACTGCACTGTCATGAATGTCCAGTTAAGACATAACCCACCATAACCGACAGGTCAGCAGAGAAACATGAGATATCATCACTGTCTTCTCCAGTGATGATTTATGTTTTAATAAAACTTAAGTTTTTTTAAACTTAAGTTTAAAGTGTTGAAAAAGACAAAGTATCTAAAACTTTATTTATATTGCACTGTTTCAAGACATAAAGATAGCAAATCAACACTAAAATATGACATGGTAAACAAGACCGATTTAAAAAGATAAGGTTTCAAATGGCTTTTAAAGGAAGGCACAGAGTCTGCTTATCTCAGTGCCCATGGAATAGAAGTCAGGAGTCTTGGAGCCACTGAACAAAAGACTCTTTCTCCTTTTGTTTTCGGCTTAGTATGGGAAACTGTTAACAGACCCTGATCATAGAACCTCGGGGACCTTCTAGAGACGTATGGATGCAATAGTCTTCTGATATAACCTGGTATCTCTCCGAGTCATAATAAGAAGCTTGAAATGCACACTAAAATACACCGAGAGTCACTCTAGTTGCATTAGCAGTGGATAATTATTTCAAACAACCTACCACCGGTAGATCTAGGGAGGCTTTAGGTTAGACATGTGCATAGGGCATTTCACAGTTCCTGCACAATTGTGTTCGATTCAGTCTCACTTCACAGCACAGTGTGAGCTTTCTCCCATTGACTTGGTTTCTCCGGTAGAATTTTAACCAGGCCAATCAACAAACAGTAGGAAGAGTTGAGAACAATGACATCAATTTTCTGTGCTATTTTAGAATTGTGGTCTGCTAGCTTCCCTCACAGTGGAGCTGGCACATTACATACGTCTGTGACCAGGTCCTGAGGTGGGTTAGAGAGACAATACTGGTTAGAAAACTGGTGGAAATATAGCTAGTTTATTGAGCAGTGGTCCCTGATTCAGTACCAAGATCTGGGCCAAAATTTGGTGCAGATTTGATGATGATGATGATGATGATGATGATGGTGATGGAGTCAAATTCCACTGTAATCCTATCAGGATTTTTAGAGATTGACCAAGATAGTTCATACAGTTTGGTACAAATAGGATCATGTACGTTTGATTAGAGACAACCATATGCAAATGGCCTGGTATTGGAATTCTCCACTCTACCATGCTCAAATGCTCCCGCCAACAGTCACTGTTCAGAGAAGGATTCAACATTACCTTGTGCTGTGTCATAAGACAGCTTAAAAATTGTAAGAGTGAATGTCAAAGGAAGACATCTATAAGTAAGACATGTGAATTTTTGTTGTAAGTGGGTGGGGTTAAAGTGAGCTCACCAAAGGACCATGTGAATCAGTTGAGAACTGGACTGTAATGACACACAGAAAGGTTGGTCCAGCTCTGACCTTGTGTGTGGAAATTATTCCACCTTGATGAGTTATGGTGAGAACTTAGACTTTGAGGTTATCAAAAAGCATTTGATAACTTTTGATTTCCAATGCTTTAAGACTACAGAAATTCATTTTGAAGTCTAAGTCAAAAACTGTTGGAAAAGTTCACTCACATATGTGTGTAAAAGGGAGAAAATGGCAGCTTTGATCCAAAATGGCTGACTTCCTGTGGGGTTTGGACCATGGTTCAAAAGAACTTTTGTGTATGTCCTGAGTTACACGTGTACCAAATTTCATAATCCTAAATCAAAGCATGGATTGGGGCTGATTTTTAAAAAAAATATTTCTAGGGGGCACTGTGGATGAATTAGGCCACGCCCAAAAATATTTGACTGCATTCCTGTTGAGGGAAAGCGTGGCTTGGGGCTGTTTTTTTTTTTTTTTTTTTTTTTTTTTTTTTTATAGAGATGTTTCTTGGGGGTGCTGTGGATGAATTAGGCAATGCCCCAGAAATATTTGACTGCATTCCTGTTGGGGGATGGATTGAGATCAATCATGCTGAATTTGGTGCAGATCAGCTGAAATATGTGGAATGTAGAGAAAAGCGTATGGCAAAGCCATGGTGTCTGACTTAGCCACGCCACAACGGCTATAACCCCCAACAAAATGTGTTTGTGTTTGAAAGCAAGTGAGACAACGTATCTGTCTTCTGATACAAAATCATGTGGATTAGGTCAACAGGTCCAGTGGATACTCAACATTATGTACAACCTTTTCTGCATAACATTTGAAGGATCACAGTTAATTGCTGACTCCTTTAAAATACTCAATAAAGAACATCAGAGCTCAGGCTAGGTGTTCATATTCCTTCTCATGCTCATCAACAAAAAGTTTGTGTGATTTTTGCCTTCACCCCACCCTCATCTGTTTTTTTGTTTTGTTTTATTTTACCAGTGCCTTCTCTATTCGAATGATTAAAGCCAACAAACATCTGAAAGCAGCCTTTGTCCCCTCTCTCCTAACACTTTTTCATGTATAAAATATAATATCAGTCGCACTGATTAGTAGTTGGCAAGAAAAAATGAAGGCCCTTACTGATTATGTGGATGTTATGCAACCAAGCATGTGCAGTACAGACCAAGATCATATCAGCTTAAAAAGCAGGGTGTGGTACAGTGTGACAGAAACAGTGTTGGAGTCTGTTGGGAGAAGAAAGAACAAGGATAGAGGGAGTGTGCATAGATTCATGTGGAATGATTTTTTTTTGAGTGTGTGTGTACTTATATTGTAAAAGTAATGTATTTTTCACTGTGCTAAAATGATAAAGTTCAGTGGTAATGACACTGAAGGATTTTTGTTTATTTATATGTTCAGGATGTTGCACTATATGTATTTGTATATAATCAGATAAAGAATCTGAGGTAGTTAATACAATAATAATGGAAGAAACTACAACAGAAACATCTAAAATATTCTTCCACACATCCCGGTGTGGATGGTTAGTGACAATATTAATATTACAAGCAAAGGTGATGTCACACTGGGTCTGTAACAGACAATCGAGTGAGATTTGTGTGAGATTTCTAAAAGGCTAACATTTCCAAACCCTCCATGTTCCACGAGAGACAGAGGTTGAAAGTTAAAAATTATAAAACAGGCAGACTTGCTGTCCTCTGAAGAACGATACTGTATGTTTAGCCTTCCTGTTTTCTGCTGAAAGTTTTGCTCTCTCTCTAATATATGTGTATGTTCACAAAGTACTTATATGTCAAATCTTGCAGAATTTATTTTAACTATGACATAACAAGTAAGCTATTTGTAAGAACATGAGGCCAATTGAGGTTTTGGTCTAGCTTAAAATTATGCCACTTATTGAAATAAGGTGAAATCCTAATGATGTTGCTCTAATATTTTAAATGTATAAAATAACCTATAATGGAAGCTTTAGAATGTGTGATCACTCCTTTGGCCTTCATCTAATTCAGGTTGATGAATGAAATGACTGCAGCAAAATGTATCACATTTCTGCAGATGTCTTGCAAAGTCTCCTCTCTGGGGATTGTGAATATTACTGCAGTCCAACATACATGGAGCTACTTGGCACAGTCATTTATAAAATGTAGAAACAAAAATAAAAACTGGCAAGCCACCTAATCCAGATCAGATACTAACTTTGACTGGCTGGGTTCAGGTTTTTCTCATGGCAGGAGTATGAGAGAGCCTCAGTTCAGTGAAAAGAAAATTTGCATATGAATGAATGAATCATACTCACGGATATCTTCAAACTATTGATTTATATTTTCACCCACACATTTTTCTCTTCTCCTGACTATATAGCAGCTATTTAAGTCTGTGGAACAACCCATCCAAAGACGACCTGTGACTCTGCTTATGAATGGTGGCATCGGAAAAGGAGGGCCTGTCCCATTGTCTGCTTCAATTAATCTTCCTGCCAGACAAGGCCTCTTTCATCAGCTTTCCCAACCAGCATTTTATTGGACTCTCGCTTAAAGGCTGGGTGATAATGGTCCCACAACTCAACATGAAACCTGAAGAGGTCAGGGGTCAAATGTGTAGGATGGCAGAAGATGAAAGAGAGGAACAGGAAGTGTCGGGGTCAGGACAAGAAAGCAAGAGTGGATGAATGGTGGAGGATATAGGACACAAAATTCCAACTTAAACAGTCTGAACTTGACATAAGTCAAGCTGCAAACACCTGCAGATTCTTTAGTCAGTCATAGCGGGCTGCATTCACGGTTCCATCAATCACAATAAGACATCCTCTGCAAGAGAGCTATGGCTTTGGAGAACATTTATTTTCCAGCAAGACATTGACCCAAAGCATCCAGCTAAAGCTACACAGAAATGGTTTGAGGACAACAAGATGTATGTTCTAGAGTGGCCTTGTCAAAGCCCAGACTTCAATCCAATAGAGAATTTGTGGCAGGACTTGAAAAGAGCTGTTCAGAACCAATCCCCAACCACCTGACAGAACTTGAACAGTTTAGAAGGAGGAATGGAGGAAAGTTGCAGCCTGACTGAGACCTCTCCACACAGACGCCATGCTGCAATTCTTTTGGCAAAAAAAATTACAAATTTTGAAAATCATAATTGATTTGTACACACAACAAACGGGTAAAACATCCAAGATGGTGAATACTTTTTTATGCACTGGAGCTCCCTCCATATTCTCTGTTGGATTCAAGGTCCAGACTTATAGTGGAGAAGAACAGTTACCCAAATGGAGCTCGTGAAATAAAAGCTGATTTGAAATTCAAAGATGCATACTAATGATCCAACTAATGCAAAGAATCAGAATTAACTGGTTTATTTGGGTCTATTAACATTTATTCCAACTCAAACAATATCTTGAAATTTAATGTTTGAGAACAAGGGCTTGTTGTTAAATTAGGGGTGCACTGATTGCAGTTTTCTGGCCCTTCACCGATCTTTAAAAAGCCTAAACTGCCGATTCAGGTTTTGGCCAATACCAATTTTTTTTTTGTCTGAAAAGTCACTAAATATAGCAACAGTCAGTCAGCCCTCTGTCACGGCAAAGCAAAAGGGGACAGTGGCTGATTTTCAGACAAAGGTAAATAATATCAGTGGATAAGATCAGTTTCTCATGTAAGTGTCAACTGATCACCAATCTCTTAAAATTAAGAAAATCGAGGATTATTTATTGGTCCGTCCCTACATAAAATTGTTAGAATAGTTTATTTTTAAGTGTGCTAGGATAGAAATCAGTGGGACTGAAGCAACCTGTGAGAACATAGCAAACGAGAGGACCCATATGATCTAGAGGAAGGGTCTGCAACTTGCAGCTCCAGAGCCACATGTGGCTCTTTGGTCCCTCCACTGTGGCTCTTATAAAACTAAAAAAGGAATGTTTTTGATTATGGATGCAATAAGAAATGGTCGTTTTAGGAGTTTTTCCCTAAGTTCACATGCAAAATCTGCAAATAATATCTACAACAGGCTTTTCAAATTAACTAGCTTCATTTTCCATATTTATAGAAAAGGCTCATCTCATTCTACAAAAAATGTTTTTTGTTTTCTTATGTAATAGAGGATTTTTTTTTGTAAAATCTGAAAATAGAAATACATTTTTGTTAGCGTTCATAAAACATTTTATGTAGTACATATTTAGAAAATCGTTTTTTGTGGCTCTGGGCGAGTTTTATTTTGTAGCAGCCAGGACAAAAGTGGCTCTTTGAATGGAAAAGGTTTCTGACAGCTGATCTAGAAGAATTGTCAGAGATCATTCTCTCTGTAAGGTTCAGTCTTGTGAAATCTTAAAGATCAGGACAAAGAGGAATTATTGAAGGACCAACACCAGACTAGCCAATCAGAGTTGGATTTACATTACATGGAACAACAGAAAACTACATATTTTTTCCCTAAAAGAGGAAAATCTGTAAATATAACAGAAAATGTAGCTGAATGAGGGACTCAGAGTGTAGAGCTGCTGAATCTGAGAAACTGCAAATGAAACTGTTCCTAATTAATTACACGACTTGATGGATAACTTGAAAAAAGCTTGTTCAAGCAAACAGTAAGTGAAATTTGACGACCATATGAATAGTTGTGAAGGAAGGTTGATGAAGATTAAAATTATTAAATGATTAAGTGTTTGCAGCAGTTTCACGTTGCCATGAATTATTGAATCATGGGATGGTTCCATTCCAATGCTACATTTCCCACACTTTCCCATTTTCCTTCCAGCTTCAGCAAGCCACACGCCAAGCCGCTATGGCGCTTGGAAAGCCATCGTTTCCCATCACCACCACATGTATAGCCGTCTATTTCCACAGCATGTGACTGAAGCACACATGTATTCATTTAATCAGGGCACATGTTGTATCTCTTAGAGGATCTTTAAGTATTCTACTTGGATGATCCTGACCACTGAGTTTGTTTTTAGAGTTTTTTGGTTCTGCAGTGTAGACAAGCAGGACAGTTGGGTTGCTAGACAGCAGACACAGATTAAAGGGCACAGCCGCGACTTTTGCAGAAGCACAACTGACATAAATTATTGGATTGACAAACTGGTACCAGGTTGACTAACTCAGCTGGACCTAATAGGCAAAAAAAACCAAAAAAACATTGAAAGTGTAATGCAGTGCCACCCCATACAAAAGCAATTGTATGTTACACAGCAAAAGTGCTCTAGCCCTATGGTTTCAAACAAATTTCTATTTAGGAACACAGTTTGGCTAATTTGGTTGAACTTGACTGGACTGATTTGGACACTAGAATCAGCACAGCTTGTGCAGCCCTGCAACCCCCACTTGAATCACAAAGAACAGGTTACTGTGCATTACGGTGTGCGTGGGAGATATGTAGAGTGATTGGCCAGCAGGCTTTGAGCGTGACATGTTCAATCTACACTATCAGGTAGGGGTGTGTGATACTGCATATTTTGGTATTGATCGGATGCCAAATAAATACAGGGCCAGTATTGGGTACTTTATGTTGATCTATGACATCAACTCTGAATAAAAGACATAAAGTTTGGGATTTTAACATGACACAAAGTGAAAACATTCAAGTGGCTTACATATTCTCTCAGTACTGTAGACAGTGGTGAACCCTGTAGAAGGAGTTTGTCGAGGCTTCCTACAGGGCAGCTTTACTGTGGTTGAAGCCCACCAGGTCTGTGGCATTGTTAACCATCTTCTGAATGGGCCTTGATCAAATGCAGAAGTAAAGAATGGCAGCCAAAGGGAACAACAGAAAGAAGAGCAACAATAAATCCTTATTCACGCTGTGCCAAGTGGAAGTGCAGCGGGACGAAGCAGACGTGGGTGAACAAACATTCCCCTGTTTAAATAAAAACTGTCCAGCACACACACATACACACAACGCATACACACACCTGCTCTCTGCTGCGACTCGCTGCTTTCTGTGGCCTGTAGTGGTCTGCTGAGGAATGCTGAACAGCACCACAAATGGACTAGACACCCAGCCAGATGACATAAAACTCAATTGGCTGGTTCCTGTACTCCCTGCTTCTCTTCCTCCTCCAGAGGTTCTCTAACTTGTTGTTCTTTTGTCACCCACTTTTTGTTCTTTTTTTATGGCTTCTTTTTAGTTTGACTTTCTGAGACTTCTTGCCACCATCTGCTAAGCTTTCAGTTAGCAGCTTGGTGTGTGCTGCTTGGTTTTCATGATGCTGTTTATCACTGATGTTCTCTACCAAACCATCAGACCTGTATTAAGTAATTTAGTGATCTCTGAGGGCAATTGATAGCACAGGATTTTATTTAGGGGTATTGGAGTAAAGAGGGCTAAATGCCAATGAAAGGCACACTTTTCAGATTTTTAGAATCTATTAAGATGTTTCATGTCCTGACACTCATGTCCTAAAACTTCATGTCCTAAAATCAGTGAAGCGGAAGAAACTAGGTTTGTCTCAATCCGATATTGATATCGGAAATCGGTCTGATATCAGCCAAAAAATGAGTATCTAGCGTCTAAAATCTACGATATCAGTACTCCACTCCAGCATTTAGTTCTGCTCAGCATTTCTATCCAACAGTGCTTGTATCCCACACACAGACCCACTGGTTAACAATAAATGGGTCAGTTGTTCTCATACCTATTGCTGTTGACTATTGTTCTCTGTTTGCGTAATATCACTTGATCAAGCTTTTTCTAACATTCCACACTACAAAATAAGTAATACAACTATGTGTGATTTGAACTTATATTGTGTCAGGTCAATATCAGCATCAACCAATATTCAAAGCTGCAATATCGGTATCCTACTAGAAGAGAAAAAGTTGTATTGGGACACCCCTCGAAACATCTAAGCTTTTACTGTAACGAAAAAAAAAAAAACAAATATGTTACAAACTTAAGATTGTGGATAAGTGAGTAAAACACAGTATCGAAGTGCTGTTTAACATCCATGTTTGTGGAAAACTTGATGTCAAGCTGAAAGAAACCTACATAACAGACACAGTTATGTAAATGGCAGAGTGATGTAAAAGAAAGAACAACCTGGCAAGAAAAAATGGTTTCAGAGATGCAGTTTATAAAGAAGATGGTCATTTGGAGTTGCAGTATTTCCAAAATCCAAACTCTCTCCTGTTGCCAGCAGTGATTATAACTTTACTGCTGCAGTTACTTTAGATGGACATGTTGCTTGAGACAGTTGACATGGATTATAGGATAGACTGTTACTCTCAGAAAAAAACCAGGCCTTATTAAAAACCATCATCCTGTGTGGTTAGGTTTGTTTACCCTGTAATTTATACAGTAAACAGAGTTGCCAGGAGGTAAAAGATCTTTAGAAAGCAGATCAATAATAAACAGAGGAATAAATAAATTTTCTTAGGAATTATACTGCAAAAATGCTAAATCTTACTAAGTAAATTTGTCTAGTTTTTAGGGCAAATATCTTAGTTTTGTCTTATTTCAAGTGTAATAACTTATAAGTCACTTTTCAGGAAGATATGGAAGCTTGTTTTAGTCTAATAATTATTGATAATTAATCAAAACTACCAGTTTCACTGGCAGATTTTATTAACTTATAACAGAAAAAATGTCTTATATCTTGCTGAAAAGTTACTTATAAGTTAGTTTTGTTTTATTTCAAATGTGGTAAGATATTTGTACTAAAAACTAGACAGAAACATTTGGTAAGATTTTGTGTTTTTGCTTTATAGGGTCTGAACCATTGGCATGGCGATATAGCTGGTCTTTAAGAGATATAAATTAGTTTCAAATAATCTCATCTGATTTTGTTAAACATTTTCTTTATCAGCAGGTGTACCACAGAAATAGGTTGTGGTGGGAAAACTCTACCTTTTTTCATTAAATTAGCTCCAGATTGATCTGAAAAGACCAAGCAGCAATTGTGGTTTCCATTGCATTTTGTTGGTTTTGTGATTGACAGTTGAGCTGATTGACTAGGTTTTTCCAGCTTTCCCAACCCTTGCTAAGTAATCATCCATAATAGGACCAAAATACTTAAATGAAACCATTTTTGCCATCAATCTCTATGTTTGCATTTTGTTTTTCTAAAATTGACTTTGACACGTTTCATGTCCAAGGCTGGCAAACTTCAAGGGAAAGCTGGTAAATCACATTGTATCTACTGAGTTTGGAATTTATATGCAAACTTAAACATGTAGAACTACCAATGACATGTCCAGGGTGATCACCCAGTGATGACCAGCCTTGTCCAAAGTCTGGTGACACTGAAAGGACAGAACATAATAATGGAAAACTGAATACAACACACCAAAAGGGTTTAAACATTTCATAGCATCTCATGACAACCATCCTAATACCTTATGTCTCCAGTTTTACTCCGTACATCAGTATCTGGTTCCTTAAGTTATCTAAAAAAATGCATTTTTTATATGGATCTACAGGGAAAGTAATATATTTTATAAAGTATCAAGTCCTTTCCCATCTATGAAGTATGTTTTTCACTTATTATACAGCTCCATTTTGTAGTGTGTACATATTAGGATGAAGAGTTAAGAGATCTCTTAAATAGAGCTTGTGTGACAATATGAACATTCTGAAAAGGCAATACATCATACCCTGATCTGAAGAAAGTTCAAACCTTATGAGAAACAAAGTCACTGACATTATCTTGCAGGAAAGGGTTTCAAAACCATTTCTTGGAGTCCTGCTTCATAAAAAAAAAGAGCACATAAACTTAAGATCATTAACTGATGGCCGGACATTCTCCACTAGAGAGCGGAATTCATGTTTCCATTAGTTCTTCAGGTACTAAAGAAGTGAAGCAGTCTCAAACAATCACACTACCATCGCTATTTTTGACTCTCAGTGTCATGTTCTTTTTTCTGAAATGCTGTTAGTTTTACACTTGATGTAACAAGATGCACAGCTGCCACTTCTGTTTCATTAGTCCACATAGTGTTTCCCCAAAAATCCTGGGGATCATCAAGAGCAGCAGTGGTTTTAACCTTTGATCTTTCCCATAGATGCCATTGTTGTTCATTCATCTCCTTGTCATTGAGCACTGACTTTGAGGTGTTCAGTGCTTTAGATGTTGCTCCCTGTTCTTTTGTGAACTCCTGGTCTTTTGGATTAATTTTGATATAAAGGTTCAACAGTGTTCCATGTATTCTCCATGTGTGGATGATGTGTTGCTGATCCACAACTGGCCAGTGAAACAGAACCAAGAAAATGTGATTAATGATGGTTAATTTATTATTCAATAAGAGGGGGGAAATATATCTTCACATAGGGTCTTGTTGGTTTGGAAAGCTTTTTCCCTTTAATAGATGAAATCAACATCAATCTGTCAACATATGTCAAAACATCATTCTAATGCTAAATCTTTGAGGAGCTTTGAAAAGTCTGGTATTGGTTATTAAGGCCTTACAATGAAAACCCGATAAATGTTTGTTTTTTAACTATATTTGCTTTAACCTAGAATCATTGCTCTGTGGAATGTTCTTTATTTCTTGTTCCTCTGTTTTTTTTTAGAAATGAAAGTCAGGTTGTTAACTTGCAGGTAATTGCTCAGCTTTTAAATGACCCTCGTTGTTAGACTAATCATTGGCACTTAATCATTGTCCAAACTGAACCAGACAAATAAATGTGCAGATTATTGTTCAATGGCTTTAATTACACACCTCAAAACTTGTAATTATTATAGTTAATTTTTCCCTTAACCCCTCTCTATGGCTCTGGATGATGATTGGATGATTTCATTAAGACCAATATGTTTATACTAATGAATTCAAGTGAGAAGCTTTGAACTGCATTACTCAGGTCAGCTAAATGGAACATGTCAGTTACTGCTTTCCTGTGCCATAACCAAACCTTTTAGAAATATCTTTTATGATTTTTAATCGGAGGAATAGCTGCCTATGCGTTATGGCATACATGGTCTTTGTTGTGTTTTTTGTCACCTTTTTCCTGGACTGATGGCTGCAGATAAAATCTTTAGAATCTTCAAAAGATTCAGGATTCAATGAGCTCTACAAATTAATTTGCTTTTTGGTTACAAAGAAAAACCATCAAAGCTCCTATTACAAAATCCATGTTTAGTTGATGCAAAACCCTGCAAAAAAAAATACAAATACAAATATGCATTGGCCACAATAGATGTTTGGTTAATATAGACCTGTATTTGAGCCACACGATAGATAGATAGATTCTTTCTCTTTCTTTCTTTATCTTGTCTAAAATACACATATCGCAAAATAAAAACACATCTTGCACCTTCCCACATATATTCCAACCACACAAACAAACCAACAAATCAGAGCAGAACATCAACAGCATCCCAGTAAACTGTATGCCTACTTTATCAATTATTCTCATGGCTGTAGGGATAAATTAATATTTAAATCTATTATGTCTGCAGGTGGGGGCTCTGTACCGTTAGGCAGGTGGTAGCAGTTTGCATTGTGAGTTGAGGATGTGAGCGGAATCAGACAGCACCCTCTGCACAAGTCTGAGGACAGACTCTTCATAGATGGCCTGCAGGGAGGAGGTATCAGTCGTCCCTATCACCTGATGGACGAACACAGGACAGAGAGAAGAATGACAGTGTAGAAGAATATTAGCAGCTCCTGTGGAAGGTTGTACTTCATGAGTTGCTGAAGGAAGTATAGCCTCTGCTGAGCCTTCATCTGAACATTTTTTTCGCTTCCATGTGCCTAAACCACTGCATATCTGTTTGTGTTTCTTTGCAGCTAAGTATCATGGAGATAACCAATCAAGGAAATGCTCAAATGTGATGTGTGTTTAATTCAACTGTATATTATTTGCTGAGAACATTGTATTAAAATCTATGTTTATTATCTGTGGTTCGACCATTTTGTTCCTTAAGACTCTGAATAACCCCTGATCACATCAAAATTACCCTAAGCTACCTCCTGCTGGAAGATTTTATTTATTGCAGTCATGCGGCAACATGACAACTGATTACCCCATCATTGGGTCACTGAAGCTGATATGAAATATATGAAAAATCTACACAGGTATAAAATGGCAAAATGAGTAGCACCCTGTTTTTTGACAGTAGGACAAATACATTTTGGATTAGAAATGCAGTAGGAAAAACTCACAACCTCTGTGGTCTTGCAGTAATATGCCTGTACTGTATGCACAATTTGGAGGTGTGCACACTTATGAACAGCTGGAAGCCAAACAAATCAAAACTGTGAACTCACCTGCACCCCTATGAATTCCTGAGCTTGTTTTAAGTCATTCAAAGGTATTGTCAAACTTTGCCAGGCCAATTGTCCTTTTTCTGATAATTCTAGATTTTGGAAGATGGTTAGCCCTTTCCTGAATTCCACCTGCAAATTACAATACTTTTTTCTAGATAAGGATAAGAACAAGGGCAACCTAAAGGTCCCAACACACTCAGGCGTACTTCACTCCGTGCTGGTCCACGCATACTCAAGTGGTTGTCTGCTGGACACATCCACACAAAAGTCAATTTTTACAACTGCGTACATGTAAGGCTCATATAAACAGATACCCTGATACCTTTAATAAGTTAACACAGATTAAAATGTATAAATAGGCTAAAATACCTGTTCAGAATAATAATTCATAAAAACACATTTTCAATGTAAAAGTGGTTGATAAGGAAAATAGCCACCCCCTTTTTTAAAGTGTGTGTTAAAAATAAGCCAACTGGTTGTATAGTTGTAATACCTTGTAGTGTCAGGAGAGGGAAAGGGCCACCAAGGGGCGAAATTCAGTTCAATTCAGTTTATTTATATAGCGCCAATTCAAAACAAATGTTTTCTCGACACACTTTACAAAAATAAATCATTTCAGTTCAATCATACATTCATTCCAATTGATTCTAATTATCAAACTAGAATTATTATTGAAGTAGTTCAAAAACTTTCTAGGGAAACACAGCAGATTGCATCGAGCCATTGATTTGCAGCATTCACTCCTCCTGGACAAGCACGTAGCAACCATAGACAATCGCTTGCGTTGTGTCATTGACTTTACAGCAATCCCACATACCGAGCATGCATGTAGTGACAGTGAAGAGGAAAAACTCCCCTTTAACAGGAAGAAACCTCCAACAGACCCAGGCTCAGTACAAGCAGCCATCTACCATGACTGACTAGGGGTTTGAGAAGACAGAGCAGAATGCACAAGAAAAACAGATGAACTGATGTAGAATTATTTCCGATGTTCATGAAAGTAAAAAGTTAGTAGCAGGAGAAGGAGAACAGTTAGTTGATAGCAGCATTATCTCAGCTGAAGCCCTCCTCCGGGGATGCATCACAGAAAATGAGAGAAAATAAAAAGTTAATAGTTGAAATAACAGCAAATAATGCAAATTGGAGAATAGTAGAAAAAGAAAATGAGAAAAAGTGATCAGTTTGTCCACCAGTAGCCTAAGCCTATAGCAGCATAACTACAGAGAAAGCTCAGGATAACCTCAGCCTGTTTAAGTATAAGTTTTATCATAAAGGAAAGTTTTAAGCCTGGTCTTAAAAGTAGACGGGGTGTCTGCTTCACAGACTAAAACTGGGAGCTGGTTCCACAGGAGAATAGCCTGATAACTGGAGGATCTGCCTCCCATTGTTTCTGTGTTTTGAAGTGCAGCTAATCATCAAACACTGAACCAGACATCAGGACCTGGACAGACGCACCACAACTGTGACTCAAGATGTCAGTTGCAGCGAGGCATCCAGAAACAACTGCACCAGCTTATCAAGTCTGCAAATACCAACATGCTTCATCAGTTGGCAGCCTCCATTAAGGATGAGGTAAAGGATTATAAATAGATGCTGGTTGTTTAGTATGTTAAGCAGAATAAACCCTGCAGCTTTATACATCTGCCTCCTTCCTTCTGTTATTCAGGGTTACTATTCCACCCCCCACCCCATCCTCCACGGCCATAGAGGGGCAACATACGCATAAACTGCCCGGCAGGAAACTGTGTTCACATTGAACTGTTTTATATGCAACATCGAGATGATACGGTTGAGAGTCAGCACAAATAGTTGCAAGGGTACCCAGCAGCTAGACTAACACTCTGTGCCACAGTAACAGGTGTGCGGTGACTGCCTTGGTTGAGAAGAAACAGGGTTAGGCACACAACTAGCTCATCAAACTTGCTAGTATCCATTCGGATTGTGGGAAATGAAGGAATTTGTCACTAGAAATGTAAGTAATCAGTAGGCTTGACTTTGAACTCTTAACAGTGCACGCAGAGTCCACATGGCTCACTGAGCACGCACAGTACGCCCACGTGTGGAACGTGGGAAATGAAGGAATTTGTCACAAGAAATGCATGTAATCGGTACAGTGACCTTTAGCCTGGTAAAAACCAGCCCATTGTTCAACACTTTGCTTCAGGCAGAGGGTCTGGATCCTCAGCTACTGAGAAATGATTGCTTGCTGGATGCGTGGACTCTGTTGAAGTTTTTAACTTTACCCAATCACTAATGTTTGGCCGTGACATATGTAATATGTCAGTTTGATGCTATGAAGCTGACCAGAAATTGCCTGCGCTGTTAACAACCACCCCCCACTGCGAAGAGAGAAGTGCCGATGTGAATGAGGTGGCTGTTAATGTTGATTCAGTATTTGGAAGCATTGCCAACATGAACTGAATGGCTTCGTTCACTTCCTCCACTGCCATTGCTAAACTATAGACAGACTACAATTCCAAAACAGCTCAGAAAATCTACTTCAGCATTCACAACTTCTCCATCTGTTTACTGATTGGCCTGGTTTACATACTACCAGAGAAATCCAGGTCAATAGGAGAAAGCCCAGACGGAGCACTGAAGGGAGATGAGAATTGAACGAAATTGCACAGGAAGTCAATGTCCAGATTTTGTCAACTATAAAATCTCAACTATCCGTGGACAGTGTGCGTAAAGTTTGCGCAACTCAGAATTCGCACAGTACGCCTGAGTATGTGGGAGCCTTAACCCTGAAATCAATGAGCTTCCAATGAAAGGCAAATTGTTAGTAGGTCTAAAGTTTTAGATACAGTCTACTTGTCTTTTTGGTTTGTAATTGACCCATAAATGGATCTCTGATGGACCGGTAGTGTTTGGGAGCTATGCACTGTTACGAGTGTGTTGGTTGAATTCATCTCCATGTATGCTAATGGCTTTGATGACATGAAGATCGTAGTGCAGATACCGGAGATCCATAATAGTGGAGATTCCAACCACAGTTTGGTAAACCTTGGTGGAAACATGGAGATTAGCTTCATTGAACTTCAGTCAGAATGGGAAATGTGAAACACTTGAAGAACTAAGCCTGTCATTTCTTAATAATCTCTGTGGCTCGAGTGACCATGCATACCTCCTTTACACTCCGAGCCTTTGCTTACCTTTAAAGTCATTCTTTAGTGTTTAAGGAGGGAAAGCCCTGCCTCACCGTGAGGTATAATGTGATGAGGTCTTCTTGTTGACCCAGTTTCATTCCAAATCCTATTAATACTCCTTGGTAGGTACAGGCTCCTGCTTTGGTAAGTCTACTTAATGCGGATGCATTTTTTGTGGCATGTTCTAGAAAAAAAATCTCCTCCACATGTTACAAAGACCTGACTGAATGCACGGCTCAGCCCACACACTTTTTCCAGTGGTTTTTGGCCTTGGTAAAGCTTCGCCCACTATAACTACATGCCAGTATCCAAACTCTGCCTAATATGAGAAGGTGATGTGCATAATTTGTTATATATGTATTTCTTAAAAACTGAAATATAAACACAGCAAAAGCGACAAGCCCATAACCATTAAAACCACAAAAAATAACAGTTCTGGCTGCTTGAATTTGATTGGAAAATCAAATCTACACTGGACCCTTTAACTATTCATCTGATTTTTTTTATAAAGTCGACATTTCCAAACATTTTAAAATATGCAAGAATGAGGCATTAAGTTTCCGAGACAATCATAACCAAAGCATTTTTGACTATCTCACATTTACAGTGCTTTGTAAAAATATTTATAAGCATTTTTCTCATTGGGACATTAAGACCCCAAACATTTTTTTATTGGAATTTAATTTAGTAAACCAATACATAGTAGTGCATAGGTAAGAAGTGGTAAGAACATAATGCATAGTTGTTTTTTTTTAAATGAAAATCTGAAAAGTGTGGTATATATTTTCAATAATTCAGCCCTCCTGAGTCAATACTTTGTAGAGCTACCTTTTACTGCAGTTAAAGGTATAGGACCTTTGTGGGGTTTCCAAACTTTTCCATGCCACAGCCCTTCAAACAGCATTAGCTTCAGGGAGGGGACCCCCTTTGCAAACTCACAGATGATGCTACGAAATATGTAAAGAAACATCAACTTTTGTAATGTTTTTTCTCACTTTTATTCACTGTTCAATAATTATTACATTCATTAGCATAAATGCTGCCTTATACCTTCTTTTAGTTAGTCATGAGTTCTTAGGGTTTTTTGCAGCAGTGTCCTCCATAGCAAGGCTGCTGAGTGGTTCAAAAACATGCCCATTTTGCTCTTGCTATGCTAGCTTGAGGAGCAAAGCAGCTTGAAGCAGCTTAAATTTGACTGGCAGCCAATCAGAAAGATGAGCATGGCAAAAACCATTTAAATCGATTATTTTAACTTATATTTTATAATAATGATTGAAAAACAAATGACATTTTATGACAAAAAAAAGATGATTAAAAAAATTATTAGCGCCCTAGGGGGCTGCAGCCTCAAATTTAAAAACACTGCTTTAAGGTATGTCTCTACAAGTTTTACACATCTAGACTAATTTTTGCTCCTTCTTTGAATTCTTTTTAAGTCTTGCCATGGATTCTGAGATGGATTTAGGTCTGGGCTTTGAGTGGGCCATTTACATTGCAGCTCTGGCTGTAAATTTCGGGTCATTGTTGTGCTGGAAAGTGCCTCAAACAGGTTTTCTTCCAAAATGTTGCCATCACGTTTCACCAAAGAGGTGGTATATTGTGGGTGAATATGGAATGTTAGACAAACCAAAATTCTTAATTTTGTTAGTTGTAGTTGTCCCTTTAACAGATTCTTGCACGTGGGCTGTGGATCTCTTCAGTTCCTCCAGAGTACCATCGGCCTCCTGGCTGCTTCTTTGATCAATGCTTTTCTTGCCCAGCCTGTCAGTTATGTAGGTAGCCATGTCATTATAGTTTTGTGCCAATCCCCATTTTCAGATGATGAATTGAACAGTACCCCATACAAAGCTTGGGATGCTGTTTTGTAACCTATAATGTTCTTCTTATGTAGGCAGTTGGTTAAACTGTGGGACCAGGGGTAAAAGGGTTCGATTTTGTGCTGGGTTTGCATTGATTTGTCACATTAACACCTCTGTGACTTTACTAAATGTAAAAACGTTACATTGCGAGGCACTCTAGATTTGCTCTGAGTTTTCTCCTAATGCATACACATAGTCACACACACACAGAAACTCTTTCCTTCGACAGCCGATTAGAGTTCAATTTGGTGGGGTTTCCAGTCGTGCTGCAGACCTGACCAATAGCATAACCTGAATCCCTCAACGTCTGCTGCTAGTCCCTGTATAAACATAGTTAGAGTGGGGGAGATGTACGGTGTGGTCGCCGTGCTATGAGCAGACACGCGCTGTAATTGGAAGGATCAGTGGAAAGGGGAATTCGAGAAAAGTCAGGGCAATCGAGGGGATGAGAAGATATTGTGAGGAGCTGAAAAGAGGTTGGAAGCAGGTGAGAATGATTTGCTGAAGTTTTTATGTCCTCTGCATATTATCAGTCAGTGCCCTTGTGACACACACACACACACACACACACACACACACACACACACACACACACACATATTAATGTCTGACTAGATCTTAAATATACACATCAATAACCATTAGATCCTGAGAAATCCAGTGACTTGGAATAACAAAAAAGTACAATATACAAAATAAATTAGCTCTTTGTAATATCTTTCATTTGCTTTATATTATGAATTTTCAAAACCGAGTATATCAATTAGAAACAATAAATTACCAAAAACTGGCCCTGGAAAGGATTGACAGAAAGTAAAACGAAAGAGCAACTAGAGTTTACATGAGCGATCAAGGAGGTCATCCTGAGGAGGCACAGAATTCTGTTGTGTGATATGGAGGTTGACCCACAGAGACACAGTGTTCTGGCAGGTGACCCAGTGGTCAACTTAAGGAGGCCCAAAGTTCTGGAGGTTGCTGTTAAAGCCCCAGAGGTCGAGGATGAAGAAGTTCTGGAGGGTGAATTGAAGCCCTTCATGATGCACAACAGAGGAGTTGAGGAGACTTGGCAAAAAGTCCACCGCAAGCCACAAAGGAGCTTAGGAGGTTGGTTGGGAGGGTGTAGGAACCTAAGAAGAAGCTTTGAAACAGGAACTTGAGACAGAGGTGGACTTACCCACCTCTGAAAGCTGTAGATGATAAAGATGATAGAGTCAGCGCAGGAGAGGATGATGGTGGTGATGATGATAATGGCATAAGACAGTATGATGATAATGATGATACAGATGATTCAGACAGCGCATAGAAGGATAATGATGAGGATGACAGCGGAAGAGAAGATGATCACAAGGAGGATGATGGTGGTGATGCTGATGGTGGTGATGCTGGAGACAGGAGATGATAATAATGAGGATGGTGCTACTGCACACCTGCTGTTCATGAAGTGATCAACAGGAGTATAAGAGAAGCTGGCTGCCACTCACTCTCCATCTGAGTGTTAATCTTTGTAGTATCACCAAGCCCTCAGCATTTACCCTTGAGTTTTCTCTCTGTGTTTTAAGCTCAGATTAACTGTCTTCTTGGGCTCCTCTTCTTAAGATAACCGCTGAACTGATTCCTGGACTCATGCTCCACTGCTGAAAGTCTCCTGGGGATGCAGCAGGTGACACTGGGATTGCAGCTTGGGGCGATGCTAGGGCACTGGAGGTCTGAGGCAAAGAGCAGGCTGTGTATGAGACCTGAGATGCTGGAGTGGCAGCATCAACCAGACCTTTGAAGAAAGTTTGATGGTCATGGTAACACCTGAATAATAATAATGATAAATTAACTTTAAAAAATATGAATGTTGGATCATTACAAATAATTTAAAGGTGCCAAGTTGTCACAAAGGAGGAAGAGGGAGATTACATCATAATGCTTTAATAATCATATAATTGCTTTGCAGCCCTCTGAATAATAATGGAGTTGTGAAGTGCCTGATGAAACCTAGCCCTACTGAGATCCAATCACAAGTTGCCTTTTCAGATGTTTTAACACCTGATAATCCTAGTGCGGCTCGCTTTCACACTGCACTGTGATAAACGAACCAAACCCTTTGAAAAACTGTTTACCTCCTTGCCTGTGGTGGCACTGCACCAAGAACCACTGAAGGAAGCAACATGAAAACCTCTGAAGAAGACACAGTTAGAAATAAATGTGGCATGAGAATTTAGCGGTTGTTGGATTTCTCTTTTGTCTTTGGCAAAAGAACACAAGCTATTTCTCCTACTAGCGCTAGAGGGTTTTGGTTGTATTTATCCACACTACCCTGCGCTTAAAGTCCACTTCCTGCTTTTGGAGAGGTCTCTGGTCCGTTTGGCGTTCACATATGCATTCGAACCGGACCAGAGTTCACTTCAACCGAACCGAAACCTAGATTTGTAGGTGGACCAGAGTTCGCTTTTTTGGTCCACATCATACTTCAATTGCGCATTCACACCTCCCCAAACGAACCGGACTTTTTAGGCAAATGAACTGTTGTTCAGTTAAAGCGTGCTGATGTGAATGCACTCTTGGACCACATGAGCATGTTTGGTGTAACCATGCAGTCATCTACTAATCAAACCCTCTAAACACCATGGACAGAGGAGGATTCAGGCCAGCTTTTGGTCCTATTTTAGGCCTATGAAAACACTTAATTCTGGAACATTTCCACTTTTACACAAACCTTCTCCTTATGCCCATGTGCACCTGATTAGACAACATGTAAATGATTCAAGCTGGTCATAAACATTATGGCATCTGACTGCCATTATAGGCAGAAACAAACAAGAACGTAAGCAGGAGAAAGCAGTAGCAACATCAGCAGGAGAGCTCATCGAGACCGACACCCCGAGCTTTCCTCGAATGTGACCCTGATATGGAGTGCCACATGATGAAGTACTTTACAGCCTCTAATTAGCACACTCCGGCTCTTTGGTTTCTACTTCAGAAAATATACAAATTAGAAAAACATTTCCACTCATGCTCAACTGATGAGAACAGTCTCACCTTAAGCGATGCAAGAGAGGCAACCAGAATTCATGCACTACCAAACTTACACACATCTGTGGATGCTGGAAAGAAAAAGAAAACGGTCCACCAGTCCTTTCGAGCCTGCCTTACCATTCCCGAAGACAACCCTTGCAGAAACAAAGCAGACATGTAGCTCTGTACTCACTTTTTGCCAGTCTCCAACACATCATTTGTTCTCTCTTTCAAGTTGGCCAAAGTGCTGGTGTTATGAGTAACGCCTCATAACGCTGGAGCTCCTGGCTATCCAAGGAGGGGAAGAAAAAAAAATCCAACCACTGATTTGTTACATGAACAGATGACTAATTAAAAACACAGCGAAGTGAGTGTAATTAATGAGTCCATTAAGTCTAGGTAATCTCACAGATCCAGTATTAACAAACTGTGAGTGGGCCTGGGATGGAGGTGATTAACAGTGTGGCCGCATTGGTTCTAATTAACTACACAACCACAGTCACAACTGGGTTTTGGAAACATATGTCAGGGTGTTTTATTTTCCTTTGAGGGTATGAGCGTAGAATAAGATGTGAGGGACTGCATGTGCAGGGCCTAAAATCCAACCATCTTGAACCTCTGAATTTGCTAGACAATAAAAGAGAGTGACTAGGTCAAACTTTCAAACTGCTTAACAGCTAGTAAAAGTTTAAAACTCAATTTTCCTACTACTTTGCCTTTGGGCTGGGATTATAATGTGTTAATTTAATTAATGATTAATTGAATCATCAATTAAATAGATTTTAATATGTTAAAAAATTAATGCAATTAATCACATTTTGTTTTTTACATACAAAGTTCTGGCCTGAACCTTTATATTTGCATGTTTCTGGTACACCCATAAATTTGACGCACAAGTGACAGGCAAAAACAGCAATGGAGGACAAATTTGAATAACCTAAATAAAAGATTAAAAACAACAAATATCTTTGTTGTCATGCTCATATGTCTATTTATTTAATAATTTAGCAGCAGAAAAGGGTTTTTGAATTGAAAATGTTGCTTGTGTTGTTGATATATAGCTTTTGATTAGAATGTGGTTAATTAATTATGGACCATGGAATTAACTTGATTCAAAATTTTCATCAAGACCTACAACTACTTTTTATAGATGTTTAAAAAGCATCTAGAATATCTAAAGTGTCTTGCATAAGTTTGGTCAAGTTAAAATCACAAATATGTAGGTGTAGCATACATTTGTTTTCAGCCCTCATTTACTATGAAACCCCTAAATAAAATATAGGTCACCCAATTGCCTTCAGAAGTTATCTATTTAGTAAAAGGAGTCAACTTGTGTGTAAGAAGATGCGCTGATCAGATGAGACCAAATAGAGGTGAGCGATATGGACTTTTGAGTTTTATCATGATATTTCGTGGTGCTACTGTGATAACGATAAAAGTGACAATAAGAACTATTTATAACTACTTTATTAGGTAACTGTATGGCTGTGCCTGCATGGCACAGCAATCACAGCCCTTTACGTACAGAGAACATCGCAGAGATCACTAAATCAATCAATTTAAGAAAACTTTCCATCAGAGTATCATCTCTGATCTGGATGCTATCTGAGAGCTGACAGCAACGCGTTGAAGAGTTATGGAGAAGAGGCTTTGGAGTGTCTAGCGCAGCTGACCCATTGCTGTGGGATTATTCTCCTGCTGAGTGTTTGCAGGATCAGGTAATGTTCAGAGAGTCTTGCCAACTTCTGATCACTTCAATTGGTGAAATTTTACATTTCAAAGCATCGTCACAGCAGAGAAAAAGTTAAATGTATTCAGCTTGATGATGATCATGATGTGGATTATCTGTTGAGCTTGTTGAATATTAATTAAACAGAATGAAAATGAAATGCAAATGTCATTACTATCATCTTTAAAATGTCATTACTATCATCTTAAAAACTGATGGCTAAAAATAGATTATGACAGGATTTTTTTGACACTGTTAGTCAAAGTAAAAAAGGCAAAACGAAAAGTCTAGCACGATGTCAGCATTACATTGCATTTTTTTGTTTGTTTATTTATTAGTTTGAAAGTAATCAATTACTTCATCAAGTTCAAAAAACAGCTTTCAGTTCCAAGTTTTGAAAATAGTGTCAGTACATTAAAATATTGCTCACTATTGATGACCTATTACAAGGTTGAATATATAGTATTTTTTAACTGTAGAGTTGATGACAAACTGGAGTTGAAATGTCAGTGGAAATGATCAGTGTTTGCTATTCCTTTGTTAGGTGTGTCTAATGCCCCTTTTTTCAAGCAGATAACTTTTACTTGAATGTTTAAATACCTAATTTGCATTTTATTGCATGAGATAAGTATTTGATCATCTGCCAACCAGCAAGAATTCTGGCTCCCACAGACCTATTAGTCCGTCTTTAGGAAGCCCTCATGTCCTCCACTCATTACCTGTATTAACTACACCTCTCCACACACTGAACCAGTCAGATTTCAACCTCTCCACCAATTGGCACAATTATTAGAAAATGGAAGAAACTCCAGATAAGTGTTAGTCTCTCTCGGACTGGGGCTTCATGCAAGATCTCGCCTTGTGAAGTATCAGTGATTATGAGAAAGATGAAGGATCAGCCCAGAACTACATGGGAAGACCTGGTCAATAACCTGAAGAGAGCTGGGACCACAGTTACCAAGGTTACCATTAGTAACATGCTACACCGTCATGAATTGTCGTCTGAAGGTTGCCAGTGACCATCTGGATGACAGAGAAGGTCATGAGCTCAGATGAAACCAAAACAGAACTTTTTTGTATAAACTCTACTCACTGTGTTTGGAGGAAGAAGGATGAGTAGAATCCCAAGAACAACATCCCAACTGTGACGCATGGGGGTGGAAGCATCATGCTTTAGGGGTGGTTTTCTGCAAAGGGGACAACATGACTGCACCATATTGAGGAGAGTATGATGGGGCCATGTATAGTGAGATTTTGGGTAGCAACCTCCTTCCTTCTTTAAGAGCATTTGGTCTTCCAGCATGACAATGACCAGAAACACACAGCCAGGGCAACTGAAGAGTCGCTGTGTAACAAGCATTTCAAGGTCCTGGAGTGGTGGTCTCGCCAGTCTCCACACCTGAACCCAAAAGAAAATCTTGAGAGGAAGCAAAAACTCCATGTTGCCTTGCAACAGTCCCAAACCCTGAAAGATGTACAGAAGCTATGTATGGAGGAGTGAACCAGTGAACATTACCTGATGATGCAGTGTGTTCACACCTGGTCAAGAACGACAAGGAAACGTCTGACCTCTGTAATTGTAAACAAAGGTTTCTCTACCAAATATTAAATTATATTTTCTATAATATCAAATACTTCTATGTAATAAAACACAAATGAATTATTTAAAAATGATACAATGTGGTTATATGGACTTAAATTTAGATTCAGTGTCTCACAGTGTGGATGTACCTATAATGAAAATTACAGATCTCTCAATTCTCTGTAAGAAGGGAAACTTGGAAAAAAAAAAACGTTGCTGTATCAAATACTTTTTTCCCCCATTGTAATTAATTCATTTGACAGACTTTAAAATAAATTGCTCTGAAATATATCTAAAAAAATCTTCTATTGTTACAATGATTTCTGGTAAACAACCGTTCAACATGTGTTCCTGCATTCATTCCCTCTGGAGGTGGCTTTATCTTATCAATACCATCTGCTCTGTCTGCTCCTGTTTTTTCCTCAGAGATTTGGAATTAGATAGTCCCAGCCCAAATGAAAAAAACAAAAAACAAAACAAAAACGAAAGCTTCCCAGTGGAAAGAAGTGTACCTCCTGCAGCCTGGAGAGCTGCTTTCATCTCCGCTGCTCATTATGCACCACTTTCCTGGCTCAGGAGCCCTGTATGACCCAGAGACAGTAAACAGGAGACTTAATGCATTCCCTTTGTGGGCTGAATGTTTGTGTACACATATGCATTTAGTTGTGCTCTGTACACACGAAAAAGTTTGGAAAGTACTTCTTCACATGAATGTGACAGCGACTGTCCCCCTTTCGACACCCTGTAAAAGTATTCATACCCCCCCAACCATGGCTGTGAACCACTCCAGTACATGCTAACGGTCATGGCTATAAGACACCAACAGAACAACTAAAAGGCTGGACACAACAGGAGGCACCATTGCCATTGCTCTCTCTCCATTCATTCATTGAACTTGCGCAATGAGCAATAACTGGTTGCTCTTCTCCAGCCAAGCAACTGGTGAAATTCGTGCATGTGAAATCTCAAGCTCGTACACGTAGACGTGCACATGCAGTCTACTGACACAGCACAAGAAAGCTGGAAAATGTTCAACTTTTGTTGCTGGTGTGTTCGGTTCACCCCGAGTGCTGAAAAACTTTCGCCTTTCGCTGTCGTTTGTCACTTCCCTTGTGTTGAGCCTTTAATGTACAAAATCCAGGTGTTAATTTGTATTCAACCCCCTTTCCCTGATACCCCTAAATAAAATCTAGTGCAACCAGTTGACTTCCAAAGTCACCTAAATTATACGTAGACTCCACCTGTGTGTAATTCATTCTCAGCTGCCCTGTGAAGGCCTCAGACGGTGGTAAAGAACAGTGGCGGTTCTTGGTTGAATGGCATGACAGGCGAGCCCCTCTTTTTACAGCCTCTTTCAGTAGGGCCCAGATCAAAACCACCACCACTGTTAGTGAAGCTCATAAAACAAACAGCATCATGAAGACCAAAAGACCAAGCAGACAGGTCAGAGATGAAGCTGTGGTACAGTTTGAAGCAGAGCTTGGCTATAAAACAGTCTTCCAACCCCTAATTATCCCAAAGAGCACCGTCAATCCATCATCTGAAAATGGAAAGAGTATGCCACAACTGTAGCCTGGTTAAAAACCAGCTTCATGTTCTACACTTTGGTCCGTTCAGAGGTCATGGACCCTTGCCTATTTAGAAATGATTGCTTTCTGGAGGCGTGGAGTTTGTTGAAGTTTTAAATGGTTGGATCTGATTTTACCCGATTGCTAATGTTTCGGCATGACGTATGTAATGTGTCAAGTCAATTGTAAGGAAGCTATGCTATGAAGCTAACCGGAAATTGCATGCACTGCAAACAACCCCGTGGGTAGTAAGGCCACAACATCTTTGCCAGCAATAAAACATTCCTCTTGCTCCGACTTTAATTCCTCAATATTTGGAAGCATGCCCAACAAGGACTGAACGACTTTGTTCACTTCCTCCTATGCCATTGCCAAACTACAACCATCAGCAGATTACAATTCAAAAAAGTGCAGAAACCTGACATCATCATTCATAACTCCTTTTGTTCACTGATTGACCAGAATGAAATGCACACTGAGAAATCAACCTCAATGGGACAAATCCCAGATGGAGAACTGAAGGGAGATGAGAATCGAGCTGAATTGCATAGGAAGGCAATGTTTAGAGTACAACAATGGCAAACTTTCCAAACCATGGAAATCCACCAAAATTGATAGTGGTGTCGTGAAGCAGCCAATAAGCTCATGGTTACGCTATAGGAGCTGCACAGATCCACAGCTCAGATGGGAAAAGCCATTGATACAACACAATAACTCTGGAAGAAAATCTGTGAGAGGTTGCAAAAGCTTTGAGACTGGAGGAGAGCTTTACCTCATCCAAGCCACTTTTCAAATTTTTACCTGTAAAATATTTATTTTTTTCATCGCTTCATAGAAAACAAAACAAGCAACAAGCACTCAATGCATAATAGATATGAGGCAAATGATAATGGAGCTTTTATAAACCTCATGCTCTAGACTAAATACCTACATTTTCTTGTGCACATGTATGTGGCTGCATGTATGTCTTCTACCCATTTCCCCCATGGGAGATCCACAGAGTGTCAGTCTACGAGGCTGTCAGTGCCTACTCACCGACACTCTATAAGTTCGCCTGTTTCAGTTTTGGAAAAACAGCCACCCCCTTATTGAATAACCCCTGTTTAACCTAACCCATCAGTGTGCCCCTCGTCTGCCTGCTAAAACCCCCAAATCAAAACTCAATATGAGCCCAGTTATTGATAAATCCACGTTCTCCTACCCCAGCCGCTACAAATTACTATATTATAAGGCTTACATGTATTAGTTTTGAGAGGCCCTGACCCAAATCAAACAAGGCATACCTGAATTACTTTTGTGTGTCTGGACAGGCAGTGATGGAGACACTGAATGCAGTCAGTGAACTAGATATGAGCAGGGGGGGACGTGAAGGACCTAACATATGAGCTGTTGGAGGGTGGTATGGTGGTGGCGTCATCTGTACTCAAAACTGATTAGTCTCAGAATACAGGCAAGATATACCACTGTTAACCTTACCGTGGTTGGAGTCGGTGGAACAGTACTGGTACACTACATCTGAAACGTTCACTTAGAAATATTGTGAGGCAAGAAGAAATTGGCCCGTTTTTTTTTGTTTTTTTAATCTTGTGACCAGTTGCACTGACTCCTCAAAATGTAATCTCCATTGTGGCCTTACTCTGAATATTGAACTGAAAAGTCCTATGCAGGTACTTTATTTAAAAGTGAAAATGTTGATGTTGAGTTCTTAGGTCATGTTCCATGGTCAAAACAGAGAGAGAGAGAGTAAGTAGAGGCATAAAGAAAACAGGTCTAGTTACAGTCAAAAGTTTTTTTGCCATCAAAAAGCATATTGAGCTATTTTCAGACCCTCCTGGGTCTCCTTGGAGACAGGAACATCAGGCAGACTCTGCTGGGTTCCCTTTGGAAACAGGACCCTCCTGGGTCACTTTGAAGAACTCAGAGAAAGGAACTTGGTGGTGGAGCTAGCGGTGCTGGGATAACTGTCCGGAGCTTTGATGGCTCTAGATAAGGCAACTTTTCAACAATCTGTGCTCTGGCATCTGAAGACTGGGTATACCTGATCAGTTTACAGGTGCATGGGAGGAAGATGTCACTACAATGTTAATGCACAGAAAATAAGTTGACTGTGTATGAATGATATGCTTCACATTTAAAGATTTAAAGAGTTACAAGCTAACTTGAAAAAAATGTTGATTTTTCTAGATATGTTTTCTAAAATTGCTGATTTTCTGTTAAGAAAATAAAAGTTCAAGTTCTTGAGATGACTATTACAAAAACTAATATTCTTTTTAAGAAAAGATATGTCCATCCAGTCTGGCCACGGCTCCGACTCCCCCAGGCTAAAGATTGAGGTTGGAGTGATGAGTTTGCCAAAATAAGGAATCAGTAACGCCATCATTTCTCTACTATCAACACTTCAGTCTCCCACAGAGAAATTTCAGCGAGATGGGAAGTGAATGGTAAATACTTTCAGAAGATGAGAGACAGATGGTTGGACTACTGGAGGCAATAGAAACTCACACAACCATTCGATTAGATTTTGACGCTTTTAAGTGAAAATTTTCTTTTTATTTATGAGTGGAACTTCAGGCTGGATGCAGCATGTAAAGCTGCTCCTCCCACAGCTGCTAACTATGGAAAAGTGTTGGGGTAAGGTTAGCTTCACATTAAAATTGAACTCAAAGGGAACTGCATGATGATGTGAAAAAAACCATTGCCCTGTGCCTCAAGCTAGGCTAACTGTTTTAGTTTCTAGTAGACTAAGCTAATTAAATCTTATTTGAAAACCATGTGAATGGTATTCTATACATGTAAAATGAGAAAGCATATTTTTCCTCAAACAAACTATTGATTTATGTCAGTTTTTAAAATCAATTTTAAAAAAATGTAGTCTACTGAAATCAATTTTGAGAGTTTATCCTGAATTGGCTGTTTTACCAGCCAATTCAGGAGCACCATTTATTTTCCTTGGCGCTGATTGGCTGTACCTCCAAGACTGGAGACTGTAGGTGTTAGCTTCTGCAGCAGAGTTAGGATGGTTTCTACTGTTCATATTACTGCATATTAATATATTATTTGGTGTTTGCACTATTAAAATAGGCAGTTATAAGCATTTTTAGAGCAAATCTCAAGTATGGTCATTGGTCTACTATCCACAATTTTTGTCCACAATTTTACCTGCCATTCCCACACTCTCAACATGATGAAGAATACAGACTACACTTTGCAAAACATTTTCACCTGTGGATTAAACATATCAAATTTTGAGTTTCATGTCTTTCATTTACTGGAAAATGTAATAGAAATATAGTCCTTAAACAAGAATCCATATTATCCATATTAACTGAAAAAAAAAACGCTTCAAGATAATCATTGTACCAGTACTGTACAAAACTTATAAACCAACCTAAATTTATTTTCTGAGTGTGAAAGAACAGCATAGTACCCAGCACTGGAACTTTTGAATGCCAGTTTTACAGTGTAAATGCTGGGATATGATCAAAAGTTTATAGCTGGAGCACTCAGTTTTAATACCAAATGCAAAAAGTAAAAACAGCTGCATTTGACATAAATTTAGGCATGACACAAATTAGTGACCCTGGGCACAACTTAGTGTAACAGTAAGCCAGCTTTAGGTACCTAGAAACAGCTAGCTATGGTAAAATCACTAACAGATGCTGTCCCTGATATGTGTGGAATATGTATCAAAAAGCACCTCAGCTGCATTTAAATCCGAAGTAGTTTGAGGCGATTTTCCAACAGTAGTCTAAAAGGGGTTAAAGGCCACAAGGTGCTTAAGCTTGCCCCATGTGATTTTGAGTCAGGGACAGAGATAATCCTTGGAATCCTGAACATGTTAGTGCCAGAAAGTAGGAAACATCAATGCAACCATATCATGGGGTCAATTTAGATAGATTTGACAAATCAAGCATAAAGACTCTTGGAGGAAACAGTATTACCAGAGAAAACCCTTATGACCAAAAGGTGAAATGCTCTTGCTGACCAACATGTTAAAACATCCATCAAGCAAGAGTGTTGACACCCACTGACCACATGGGAAGGTATAAAATATAGATGTTGCCTGCTTTATATATTCAGACTGACCACCAAAACAAAATGACAGCACAATGCAGAAGAACAAACAACCTCTGAAGTCTTAAATAATAGCCCAACCATCATGATCCAGATGGCTAGTATGAACTTGTTGGCGAAAGCAGATGAAAAATCAAGTATTTCGAATATAAACACATTAATTTCACTGTTCTCCTAAGCATGACAAAGAATGGGCCAACCCAATGCTCACACGATACCATAACAAAAACTTTGACCTGTACAGTGATGCACACAGGGTAAGTGTCAGTCTCTATACTGCTACTCAAATGACCACTGACAGTTTATGGAGCAACCATTTCCTCTGTGGTGACGTCACGCTGACTCAAGCCTTAGATGACTCAGCACCAGACGTGAAGCTTTCATTAATTTGGGCCACTTAAGGCGATTTTCCAGTTAGGCTTGTTTTCTAATGAGGCAGGGCAGGGCAATTAGATGATTAGGGTTATGGCAGCACTGTGCTTTTTTAGGCATACAGAAATGGACAGAATCTACCACTCTGTCTAAACTGTGAAGGAGTCATTAGATAAATAGATGACAAACTGGACAGAGTCACGGGCTCCACACTTTAAAGAACCATTAATGTTTTATTTCTGTTCAGTCTGTTTTACTAAACGTGTGGTCACAATCATCATTTTAATAACACTTCCAGTTAATAAGGAGGCTTAAAACTGTCAAATGTGAACAATTTCCTTGCCTAAACTGTGAAATAGAGGCGAGGACTGACTACACCAGTCGGCCCCCAAGAAGCATGTGAAAGAATAGAGAAACAGCAACAAATTTCTTCTCGGTGTCTTAGCAACCTGTATTTGTTACTTTTCCCAAGTACACCTCAATTCTGTGGTCTGTCCAGCCATCCACCTTGTAACCTGCTTTCCCTTTTCAGCACGTCTGGATCTGAAAGGTGAAAGCAGTCATCACTGCGTATGTGTGCATGGTGTTAGCCAGTGATTCATCTTAGGATTGTTGTACCTAATGGAAACATGGTGCTAAAGGGCACTGGTTGAGGCTATGCTGACAAGCTGACCCCAGGGTGGTGCAGTAGAGTTAACCACTGAATATGAATGCATATTAAACCCTAGTAATCAACAGTTGAGCAAAAGGAACGTTTGTCTTATGTTTTTGTGCTTATGTAAATGTAGAAATAAGCTTAATGACCACATTATTAGGTACACCTTCCAATTGCTTGTTGACACACAGAACATGAGGCATATGACATATGACCGAAATTCAATCGAGACATGGTAAAGACAACTTGAGAGTGTTTTCACTCCTTCATAGACATGTGTTACATTTTCTGTTGTTGTGGTTCCCTTTCAAACTACACTATCAAACGAACCAAACCCTTTGAAAAACCTGTTTACTTCCTCGGCTGTGGTGGCGCTGCACCAAAAAACCACTGAAGGAAACGACACAAAACCCTCTGAAGAAGACAATAAGCACAACTTCCTTATTCACGAAATGTAAGAAAAAATGGAGTGGCATCAGATTCTGGTTGTAGGATTTCTCTTTTGTCTTTGGTAAAAGACCACAAGCCAATTCTTCCGCTAGCGCTAGACTCGCACGTTTGCTTTGGTTGTATTTACCCAAATACAACTATGCTATAGTCCACTTTCTGCATTCCACACCACCTAACCACACTAGAGTTTACTCAAACAAAACCGAGACCTACGTTTTTAGGGGGACCAAAGTTCACTTTTTTGGTTCGCATCAGAGTTCGATTGTGCATTCACAGCTCCCAAAATGAACTGGACTTTAAAGGCTAACATACTAGAATTTGATTAAAGTGGACTAAATTAAATAGAGCTGGTGCAAATGCACACTAAGTGAGTTTGTGGCATGGTTGTTGGTTCTGGTCTGCCTATTTCAGCAATTCACACAGAACTAAGTGTCTTGGTTTGAGAGAATGGTGAGAAAACTAAATTCCAGTGAGAAGCAGTTTCGTGGACAAAAATAAACTTGTAGATGTTACAGTTAAATGGGCAGAATTCAACAATTTATAGTCCACAATTTCACAAGCAAGAGTTGATATGTTTGGTGTGTTTTATACATCCAAAGAACATCCATGTTTCTATATGAGGTAATGTTGGCTGTGCCACTTTGGTTTCCGTATTTGTCTTTATCCCAAACTTTTTACCACTAAAATTAATATGTAAGTTGAAGAACAGTAAAGAGCAAATGGTGACTTAGAAAACACAAGATATAGTTATAATTCTCAGGACTGTTTTAGTCATGCTCAAGATTTTTTTTTATGCTATTATTATTTGTTTGGGGGGTTATGTGTCCTGTCCATAGCACTCAGAATTGTTTTCTGAGTGCCAAGGAGAAGCCCAACAGATTTACTTTGAGTGAAGCATAGCTAGCTAAATAGAAAACTTTATTAGACACTGGTTTGGGTTTGTTTCAAATGCAATGGCCATTGAAGACGGGAAACAGAAAACATAAAAGAAGAGAGGTGGGGCAAAAAGTTAAAAGAGGGACATATTACTAGAGGAGAGACTTAAGGATGAAGAGAATATCAGAAAACACCTCAGAGGTCTTGACATCAGGAGACCAAGATGACAACAAACAACTGATCAACAGTTCCTTGCTATTGCAAGGCAACAAATGGAATGTTCTCAGACACAAGTGGCCACTGAGTTTAGTGTCAGTGTGTCATCAGCAGGTTGCAACAAAGATACAGAGACTGCAAGAGTCACAGAAAGGGATAGGGAAATGTCTTTTGGCCAAATTCCAGACTGATGACTGCTTCATTGTGAAAAAAACTGTTTTTGTTGAGGTGATTTTTATGCCGAGGAGGAGAACTTCTGTTTGGTTGCTGTCGTAGTTTTAGGAAATAGATTGAAAACCCAGATTTGATTTTTTGAGAGCAACTATATAGGGAGTTGAGAGGAAAAGAGGAGCGAGATTTGATAGAAGTGGTTGTTATCTTCATTGGAAATAAAAGTAATACTGTATTTACTGAAGATGTGACCAAGGGGAAGGAGGTAGATTGAGATCAGAACTGGGCCCAGAACAGAGCCTTGAGGAACACCAGAGAGACTGCCAGAGAGATATGATCTAAGCCAGTTCAAGGATGTACTGTTAAAATCAGTAGTGGCTAATCTGTCAATGAGGATGCTTATGAAATTGTTATGAAGGCAGCTCTCGTATAAAGGAGACTGGGACTTGACAAAAATTCAGAATCAGATCATTATTAAGAGTGAATTTTAAAAGTTCATCCCACTACACATGTAATATAAAAAACAGCACCATTTCATAAATGATACACATGCTTCACAGACATAACAGTTAAATTGCACTTCATTTCTTCACATTAAAATCCATGTGGCATACATTTAAAAATATGGCGACGTATGTGGAATGAGACAAAAAAAAAGTGTAAAACATGTAGTAGTCAAAGAAAAATAAATAAAACATAGGTGGCAATCAGACATCATAAGACAAATAGAGAACGCAAAAACAAAACCAAATATTGACATTGACTTTCTGGATTTATTTAGGCTAACTGTTTTCTCACAGTTAATCTCAAGCCCTCTTTTTGTAGCACATCCACTTTCCTGGGTTGGTAAACCAGCCTTGCAGGAGACCATTTTAGTAACGCAATTTGCAAACAGAACATACAGCACTTAGAGCACTTAGAGAGTTAAACAGAAACAGTGTCATGTTTTACAAATAACTGTCAGTCTCTACATATAGTCTAACGCACTAATGGACCAGTGTCGGTTGTATTTTCAGTTTACTTTCACCAGGTAAATATTCCAGCAATATGATAAAAACTGCATATGGCAAAAAAAAAAAAAAATAAAATAAAATAAAAAAAAAAAAAATCTCACACTAGATCACTTAAAGAATGTCCATTCACTGACTCATTCTACATCCTATTTAAAATAGGTTTTTAGGTTGGTTACAGAAAATGAGAATAAACTGTAGTTTCAGTAGCTGCACGGGCACTTTGTGGAGCAGTCTAACACCATAACACGGCCCTGCCCTGATAGCCCTGATGGAGTCTTTTTCTTTCACCATTGCCGTCACAGAAAAACTCAGGTAAGGGATTTACTAAACAAAACAGTGTTCAAAGAGGAAAGCAAGGAAAATTAAAAGAGAGTGAAAGAAACATTACGAGACCTCTCCCTGTGTTTACCTTTGCAATTTTGTCCAATTTGTCTAAATTGCTTAGCTGACCTCTATGAAAAAAAAAAAACAACATATGCTTAATGTCAAAAAAAGCAGCAAAATATGACTGATCACCTTCATTTTGTCCATTTGGCTCCTTGGCGAACGACTCTAAATTGTGTATTCTTTCCATGGCGCCAAACCACCCGCCCTGCATTTAATTAATTTCCTCTTCTTTTATAGGCAGTGGCTACAACTCTACAGAAGCCTTTCTACAGGTATCGCAGGCTTTCCTTTCACTGGAAAAGCCAGACTTTTGGAGCTTCAGTTCATCACTATTTACACTCACCCAAATTACATCATTTTTGCCTGTCTCCCATTTTGTCTCTCCTGAGCTGTTTTTATAAGGCATGAAAAAAATAGCAGAAATGGATTTGTTAGGTTTAGATTGTTAGAAGATGAAATTACTCCCATCAAAACCAATCAGAGTAATGTCTGAGAATGTCTCTTGTGGCATGGTAATGACTAAAATGGCTTCTATAACTCATTTGAGAACGGCAAAGAGCTAGCCCAATTTCCTTGTTGATTTGGCTTCCCATGGATCATTGCTTAGTAGTTCTACTGACGGCAAGAAAGAAACCAAATGAGAGATTTCAAATCACTTCCAGGTAGTGTTCAAATCTGAAGCACCCCATCAAGTATACAAGAAGCAGATCTAATCTTTATGTAATCTGCTAATTTAGTAAACCTTCTGAAATACAGATGACTAAGATACAGTGACATTATTTACAGATGATGCCTGGTATGAGTGAAACGGTCTTGTTAACACATCCTGTCAGTTTCAGGTTTTAAAGGCTACAGTACTGACCACATTCTGGTCTCATTTCCGTCTCCCTTTTGCTGAAATGTTGAATATGTTTTCTTTCTCTGCTCCATATTTATTATAATTCTGTGCTTGTTTATCTGAAGTTTTACTAAAAATGAGTCACCACTCCATCATTTCCATGGTTGGTTGCCAGACCAACCTTGTTTCCATGAAGGTACAAGGCCTTCTGTGGAGGGAATGCAATTATTGACTAAGTAAGGATGTCTGGTAGGATAAGCCGAGATACATCTTTTCTCTACTGCTACAGTGCACCCAGAGAATATTCACAGTTATTCACTTTGCCTTAAATGTTCTTGGGTACAAGTATGGGACACTGTTTTGAGGTATTTTCTCCAGTTCTCTGTAGATCCTCTCAAGCTCAGTCAGGTTGGATGGGCAGCTTTGGTAGGCTGTCCTTTTTTACTTCATCCAGAGATGTTTAATTGGATTTAAATTCAGGCTCCGGTTGAACCTAGAACATTTCACAGGCTTCTCTGGAAGCCACTCCTCTGTCATTTTGGCTGTGTGCTTTGAGTCATTGGCCATGTTAAAAGATTAATTGTCATAGTCTTGTTTCTGCCACTAAAAGATGGGCTGTTGGGTAGATAGGTAGTGTAGCAAACTATTAGTGTGTTTAAATGACTTTATTGTCATTAACTCAACCAATCCTCCTGGTTATCATCAGATTGACATTAAATTTATCTTAACCCTTCTTGAAAAAGTTTTTAACTGCACTTTAGTGGAAAAAGAGACAGTTCTATTATTCCCTACTTAATGTAAGAATTATTACCCACCTGATGAAATCACACAAAACTTTTATTACCATGGAAATGACCATAATAAAAACTGTTTGTTCTTGTATTGCTTCCAAAAGAGCAAAGACAAAATCTCCAAGAAGTTTGATCAGTATATTTTATTGATGTACTGAATGGTAACAAGCCCTCCTGACATTTAATGGTCAGTAGGGAGGCCTCTCTGTCTTACAACTGAGAAGAGCCTCTCCCTGTAGTTCTTCACTAGGTTGGCATGTCTCTTGAGGTATAGAAGCTCACTCTTCCATGGCAAATTGTTCCAGATCATCATCCTGATTGCTAAATGGCTGCACTGTGGTTCAGTTGGTAGCACTGTTGCCTTGGACCAAGAAGGTCCTGGGTTTGAATCAAAAGGTTTGTGACCAACTTGGAGGTATGCTTTAAGTCATTATTATCATTTTGTTGAAAGACCCATCAGCGGCCTAAAGCCAGACTTGCAGTCGATTACGTACATTAATCTTCCTAATGCCAGGATTCTGCTGTTTTTTTCATGATCCCATGAACACCAATATGGTTCACAGTGCCTGAAGCAGCAAAACAGCCCCACAACTTGATGATCCCACCACCATGTTTGACAGTGGGAACTGTGTTGTTAGGGTTGAAGGCCTCTCCCTTCCTTCTCCAAACAAAAGTAACATCTGTGTTGATACCGGGAGATCGTTGTTGACATCTCCGGTTATTTTTCTCTCCAAAGTTTTTGAAATCTTGTGCTTACGGCCATGCCCAGGTTTGCTTGCAATAGAATTTCTCTTCAAATACTTTTCAATGATGTACTGAACAGCTGTTCCAGACACCATGAAATGTTTGGAAATAGCAGAGTAGCCTTCACCCTCAAGATATGCATCTATTATCCTCTTTCTGAGGTCCAGACTAATGTTGTTTTTTTGCGCCTTACCAAAAGTGTCAGTGCAGTAAAAGGGTTAACCATAGTTCCTTAAGTAAGGTGGAATGCTAATTGATAACTCAGGTGTGGTGTTAAAGCTAATTCAGTGGTAATTTGTCCTGGAAGTAAAGAAAACAGCTAATCATTTTGGCCTTGTCATTTTTCAGTTTTCTAGGCACAATTCAGCACATCAATAAAATATACTGATCAAACTGTGGAGATTTTGTCTTGGTTCTAAGAGTTTTGTATGATTTCATCAAGGAGTTAATAATTCAGACCTTAACTGTAAACTCAATATTCACCAGTGAATATATAGAAAAGATACTACTAAAAATTACATCTAATACTAAATAAATGTTTATTTTTACTCCAGCACTGGGTTATTCCAGAAATAGCCCTGCTGAGGCACTCTGTTTAATAAACTCAAGCCTGGTTTTTCTGTGTGCGTCGAGAGGATGCACACACAGAAATAGTACAAGGGTCAGGATTCCTTGCATTATATTGGACTCGGCACTGATCCAGCTGTTTGTGTTTTAATTTGAATAGTTAACCACAATAGATCATCTCAGGCCACAAATTTCAATGTTTCTGCGCTGGAATCTCCTCTTTAACACCTCTAATAAAATACTCAACAGAAACACATATAGTTTGTTCCCTTTAAGATGTAAAACCTCCTGAGATAAAATAATGATTTAGCAGGTATGATAAGGTCAAACTGTTTCCAATAACAAAAGGATGGGAGCTTTACCAAATATACATCTTTTAAATATTTTGTGTGGGTGGTGGTTAGTATAGCGTACCGTTTGTAAAGTTACACAGTCAAAAATTAACAGCACTTATTTGGATTATCTTCACTGTAAAAAGAGAAAAAAAATTCATAATGCTATTCATTCATTGATTTATAAATGTCACAGTTTTAAACTAAATATATAGCTCTAAGCAAAGTATTGTCTGAAGCTAAAAACTAAACATTTGCTTTTTAGATTGCTAACTAAATATTTAGTTTGGAGCTCCACACTGAATATTTAGTTAGCAAGCTAAATATTTAGTTTTGAGCCATGCATTTAGCATGTAAACTAAAGACATGTTAAATATTTATTTTAAAGCTAAATGCTTAGCTCTAAACTAAATATTTAGCTTCACACTAAATATTTAGCTTGCTAACTAAATATTTACTTGGGAGTTTAATATTTAGCTTCCAAAATAAATATTTAGTTAGCAAGCGAAATATTCTGTTTGAAGTTAAGTATTTAGTTTTAGCTTACAAAATAAATATTTAGCTTTTTAACTAAATATTTAGTTTGAAGCTAAATATTTAGTTTTATCTTGCTAATTAAATATATAGTTTGAAACTAAATATTTCGCTTCACTAAATATTTAGATTGGAGTTAAATATGTAGTTTAACTTGCTAATTAATTATTTAGTCACAATGAAATTGTGACATTTATAGGTGAATGAATAACATGGTGAAACCTCCATTTTTCTGTTATGACAGGCTAAATAACCCAAAATATTGCTGTTAAGTTTTGACTGTGTAACTTTACAAACAGCACCCTACAGGTTAGCAGTATCACTTAATAGCTGGAAGATCTTATGTTTAAATTTTGATCAGGACATTTCTTTGTTGGAGGTTTGCCAGTGTTTGCATGGTTCTTTTATTTGTTAATCTGATTTCCAATTCCTTTAGCCAATTAGGTCTGACTCGTGGTTTCATGTGCCGGTGTTGGCCCTGTGATGGGCTGTCAAGATGGAACTGTAACTACTGGAAATGGGCAGCCTTCCCTGAGACCCAGAACAGAAATAAGTGACCTTTGTCAATGTTCTTTATCCAACACCTCTATTCATTCTCCTGCTTAAGAAGAACATCCCCATAGCATGTTGCTGCCACTACCATGTTTTATGGTGATGTACAATGTTACCTTTCCCCAAGTATTATTAGCAAAGTAACTAACCTTCTGGCTCTAGCGCTTTTTAACTTATGTAAAAAAAAACAGTTTGTGTTTTTACTGAAAGCACAAGGGTAAACAAAGCATATTTGTTTAATAAACTCCTTACAAATATAGTTAATAACTAAAGATGAGCATATTGGTTGCTGGGGAGAATAAAAAGGAGCAGACAGACTGAATATTTACAAGCAGTTCATCTGTTCTTTTTAAAGCTACCTGACCAGCGGTTAGAAATATTCATAACAATCAGAAACAGTATAGATTATCAATATTATTCTTTTTACACACACTACTTACTTTACACGTGTCCTTTTAAAGGAACGCTTCATGATGTCATTGATTTGCTCAAAGGTGAGTCTTTCACGAGGAGACAAAACTGTTGGGCAAGCACCCATCCACTTCTCTCCCTACTCTGGCTCGTGACTTCCACACGTTTGTTAAATGAAGTGCCACAGAGCAAGCTGCTCATGCTTCCTCTCAGCACAGACACAGAGTGACACACGGGATATGCTTGGGTTCATCTCAGGAAGGCCTGGACTGTGTGGAACGTCAGCGCGAATAACAACCCGTTTCCCAGCAAAAATATTTACAGCACACAACTGTGCCCAATTCACAGTGGACGCAATTATCCATACTGATGACGAGGCAGGCGATGCCATGCATCATCTCGGTGGCAACGGGTTTGTGTAACATCCAAAGCGAAAAAGAAAATATTCAAAAGTACTTTTGTTTGCTTTACTGGCATGGATTGGTGGACAGATGTGCTTGGAGCCTACACTAAACAGGGCAGCTTGCGAGAGTTTCTCCGTGGTGTTGATTTGTTTTTTGTTTTTTTTTTCTTTTTTATGATGTCCTTGTTCATAAGTTCCATATTATGTGATAAATCACAGCATCAGAGCTGGGATGGTTTTATGACATCATTCACGCTACATTTCCAACCATAAGCCAGTTTTTGATTAGGGCTGTTAATCTCTTTCACCATCTAGTACTTCTTTAAACACAAACAAGCACACAAAGAGAAATGTTTTGATCCATACAGTTTTCCATAAGCCGCAGAGCATTTTCAAACGGCTTAATTTCATGCGCTCTGCTTGCCAAACTGTACTATGATAGCCCATGCATATTACGGTATTATGTACATCTAATTAATCTGAATTTCTGTTTTAAACAGATATATATATATATATTTCATATACATTTACATATATTTCCTCTTATATAAAAATTGAGACAAACACAACCCAAAAAAATTTGAGATTTTGAATGCTTTTTTTTACTTTTTTTTTTTTTTTTTTTTTAAACAGGCAAACCTGTGGAGACCCTTTCCATTTTTCAGATTCACAATGATTTACAAATCCCTTTCCCTCACTACTTTACATGTTTCAATAGAATTTGTTTAATTTATTGTTGAGCAGGTAAAAATAAGACAAAAATTCAAATATTTTTTTTTAAATAGGTAAACTGTGTTTTGTAAAATTTTTCAGAGCTCACTGTTAGATCTTACCAAGCAGCCTTATTAGTCATCAAGAGTGAGGTTCAGAGGTTGACACATTGGTGTTACAGGATATGATTCTATGAAATCATTTCATCATTATACTGTCAAGGGTGTGGAATTTTTCCCATCTCTTTCATGTCGGTGCAAAACAGGAGAGTAACTGAGGTGAATGAAGACTTAGTATCAGTCTGACGTGAACAAAATTACCCAAAATGTAGATGTGCTACATGGTGTTACAAGTGTAGTAGTGTTGGAGTATGCAGTATGTTTGCACTTTTCTTGTTGTAGGACACATTGAAAGTTTCCACCTAATTATAGTCATGCCTCTATATTACCACTTCCCTGGTTTCTCCCTCTTTCATTACAGTTAGAAAAACACAAATCAGAAAAGTATACTCAGAATTCCTGCTACACAAAGCACTGGGGGATACCCGTTAACTGTCCCGACACGTCTCAAATTCAAATTTCTACTGGCATTCCTGTTTCCCTTGTCTCTCAGCTCAGGTGTCAGAAAATAACGCTTACCGCCCTGCTCTGGCCGGCATTATTCCGGGTATGGAAGGTAAACACAATGAGGAGCAGGTGGTTTAGGGGGATTTTTGCACAGACTTCGCTGTTATATCTGGTGGCAATTAGGTGTAATACAGGATGTCAAAGCCCACAGCCGCTGGCTTCAGATATCTGCTGCTTAATGTTAGCTTTGCAGATTCACTCTGGCATATGGCTTTGACTGCTTAGCCCAGTGCCAAATTAGCGCAAGCTATTACCTCCTTTCCCTCTGTGGCAAAGGCCACAGCCAAGAGAGAAACCATTGGAGAATGTGGAGAAATTTCAACAACATTCAGAATAGAATTTTGACTCATGAGAAGTTGTGTTTAGCATGGTGTCAAGGGAAGAATAAACATTGTGGATGAAGGGTGTGGCAGTACTTGTAAAGAAACTAAATCTGTGATATCTTCTAAAAAGCACTACGGTTGGTGCTGTTCAAATCTATGATGGAGTTTTAGGGCCAGGCTAAAAAAAAACACATTTTCATTATGAGTACTATATATATATATATATATATATATATATATATATATATATATATATATATATATATATATACATATACATACATACATACATACATACATACATACATATATAAAAAAAAATTCCCTTCTCACCCTCCACGGGTGGTCTTTCTCAACCTCTGAGCTCGGGTCCTCTACCAGAGGCCTGGGAACTTGAGGGTTCTGCGTAGTATCTTGGCTGTGCCAAGAACTGCGCATTTCTGGACTGAGATGTCTGACGTTGTTCCTGGGATCTGTTTTAGCCACTGCTCCAGTTTGGGGGTGACTGCCCCGAGGGCCCCGATGACCACAGGCACCACTGTGGTCTTCACCTTCCAGGCCTTCTCCAGTTCCTCTCTGAGGCCCTGGTATTTCTCCAGTTTCTTGTGTTCCTTTTTCCTGATGTTGCAATCGCTTGGTATCGCTACATCCACCACAACGGCTTTCCTCTGTTGTTTATCCACCACCACGATGTCCGGTTGGTTCGCCATTACCATTTTGTCTGTCTGGATCTGGAAGTCCCACAGGATCTTAGCTCGGTCATTCTCCACCACCTTTGGGGGTGTGCCCCACTTTGATCTCGGGGCTTCCAGTCCATATCCTGCACAGATGTTTCTGTACACTATGCCCGCCACTTGGTTATGACGTTCCATGTACGCTTTCCCTGCCAGCATGTTGCACCCTGCTGTTATGTGTTGGACTGTCTCAGGGGCCTCCTTGCACAATCTACACCTTGGATCTTGTCTGGTGTGGTAGATCTGAGCCTCTATTGCTCTGGTGTTTAGGGCCTGTTCCTGTGCAGCCAGGATGAGTGCCTCTGTGCTGTCCTTGAGTCCAGCTTTTTCCAGCCATTGGTAGGATTTCCTGATATCAGCCACTTCAGTTATTTGTCGGTGGTACATCCCATGTAGGGGCTTATCCTCCCATGATGGTTCCTCCAGCACCTCATCCTCTGGTCCCTATTGTTTGAGACATTCGCTGAGCACATCGTCGGTTGAGGCTTTGACCTTGATGTATTTATGGATCTTGGATGTTTCATCCTGGACAGTGGCTCTCACACTCGCTAGTCCACTGCCTCCGTCCTTACGGCTCATGTATAGTCTCAGGATGCTGGATTTAGGGTGGAACCCTCCATGCATGGTTAGTAGTTTCCGAGTTTTAACATCCATGGTCTTTATCTCTTCCTTTGGCCAACTTATTATTCCTGCAGGGTATCTGATTACTGGCAAGGCATAGCTGTTTATCGCACGGATCTTGTTCTTGCCATTGAGCTGGCTTCTCAGGACTTGCCTTACTCTTTGGAGGTATTTGGCTGTGGCTCCTTTCCTTGTAACCTCATCGAGGCTGCCATTTGCTTGTGGTATTCCCAGGTACTTGTAACTGTCCTCAATGTCTGCTATTGTTCCCTCTGGGAGTGAGACCCCTTCTGTGTGGATGACCTTCCCTCTCTGTGTAACCATCCGACCACACTTCTCTAGTCCGAATGACATCCCAATGTCAGTGCTGTAGATCCTGGTGGTGTGGATCAGTAAGTCAATGTCTCGTTTGCTCTTAGCGTACAGCTTGATGTCATCCATGTAGAGGAGGTGACTGATGGTGGCTCCGTTCTTGAGTCGGTATCCGTAGCCAGTCTTGTTAATGACTTGGCTGAGGGGGTTCAGACCTATGCAGAACAGCAGTGGGGACAGAGCGTCTCCTTGGTATATGCCACATTTGATGGACACTTGTGCAATTGACTTGTAGTTGGCTTCAAGGGTGGTTTTCCACATCCCCATCGAGGCTGCAATGAAGGCTCTTAGAGTCCTGTTGATGTTGTACATCTCTAAGCATTCAATGATCCAAGTGTGTGGCATTGAGTCATAGGCTTTCTTGTAATCAATCCAAGCCGTGCACAGGTTGGTGTGTCGGGTTTTGCAGTCTCGGGCGACTGTTTGGTCTACCAGGAGTTGGTGTTTGGCTCCTCTGGTATTTATGCCGATGCCCTTCTGTGCTGTACTCATGTATTTATCCATGTGCCCACCTATCTTAGCTGCTATGATGCCTGACATGAGCTTCCATGTTGTAGAGAGACAGGTTATTGGCCGATAGTTGGATGGGACCGAACCCTTTGAGGGATCCTTCTGGATCAGGATTGTGCGCCCTTCAGTTAACCATTCAGGGTGAGTCCCACTTTGTAGCAGCTGGTTCATTTGAGCTGCCAGTCGCTCATGGAGGGCAGTGAGTTTCTTTAGCCAGTAGGCATGGATCATGTCAGGACCTGGTGCTGTCCAGTTTTTCATACCTGAGACTCTTTCTTGGACATCTGCCACTGTGATAGTTACTGGGGCTTGCTCAGGGAGGTTGCTGTGGTCATCTCATAGAGAGATTAGCCACTGTGCATTGCTGTTGTGGGTCGCCTCCCTTTCCCATATGCCTTTCCAGTACTGTTGGGTCTCCAGCCTTGGTGGGTCTGCTCTGTTGTTACTACCCTGCCATTGAGAGTACACTTTAGCTGGTTGGGTGGAGAAGAGCCGGTTAATCCTCCTGGCTTCATTTTCTCTCGTGTACCTCTTTAGGCGACTGGCCAAGGCTTGGAGCCTTTGTTTGGCAGTTTCGAGCGCTTCAGGTATGGGCATCTGGCTGTACCGCTTGGGTACTGGTCTTTTGATTGCACCTCTTTGGAGCTCTGACATTTGGCTCACTTCCCTCCTTGTTACCTTGATTTTAAAAAACCGTCTTTTCCATGGTGGGTATTGAATCTCATGGTTGCTCCTATAGCCGAGCATCTCAAGGATCACTGATGCTGAGTTGTACACCAGCTCATTGGTTTCCGTTATGGTGTTGGTAGGGATCGTTCTCAATGCTGCATTCACATCTTCAATGAGACTTTCTGATGGTACTTCACTCAGCCGTTGTAATTGGCATCGGGATTGCCTGGTGTTCATTCGGGCCACGATCCTACCTCTCAGGTCAGTTGCTGCCTCGTTCAGCTTTGATGGTTCGTTCATTATTGGGGCTATACCCAATCTCCGGGTGGGGAGTTGAAGCTAACTCCCCTCTGACCTGGCGTCCTGGCTCCCCCTTGCCGTAGCATTTGTGTTGTACCTCGTCTATCTGAAGTTGTGACAGCATTTGCCGTTTGCGGATGTTGGAACACTGAGCTACTAGTTGTTTAGCAGTTAGTGTTGAATGGGGATGTCGACGTAACCATTCCTCCCACATTCTTTGCATGTAACCCCTCTGACTAGGGTTACTTGAGTAGTAGCATTCCAACAGATCCAAGTTTTCACCTCTCGCCCAATTCCGTCTTGTTCCAGTAACCCATTTTTCGTGAAGATGCCCTGGTTCCCCAGCACCTGACACAGACCTTGTTTGACCGGGCGACGTCTGAGCCGGTATGGCATGTATTCCTTTGTCACTCATCATGAGGTAGGCAGTAGCGCGAAGGATCTTGCCAGCCGCTATATATATATATATATATATATATATATATATATATATATATATATATATATATATATATATATATATATATATATATATAGAACAAAGTTGTAATATTGTGAGAATACCATAATATTACCAGAATAGAGTCATATTAGGAGATATTTTAGGAGAATGAAATGGTAATTTTATGAGAATTCCTCCAAGAAAAATATTTTAAAAAAATAAAATGAGGAATGTTGAGCATCTGGTGAAGTTAGACTTCAGACATTGAAACGATTGTCCAAACTACTGTGTCCATTTCGAAGAAAGAACCACACGGACTTGACTTGATATCTCTATCGAAGCTTCCCTCTCATTAAAACAACTTTTTTATTGTCATTTTATGTCTTTATTCTGCTAATATTATGACTTTGTTGCCATGATATTATGATTTTATTCTATCAATGGCAACAAACAAAATTTTTTAGTCTGGCCCTTATACTCCATCGTACAAATCAAATCAAGCTTTATTGTCAATCTGCTGTGCATACAATCGTAGTGCAGCAAAATGAAAGAGCGTAAGAAATTTTAGAAAGCTTTTAAAATATAAACACACAAGGCCATCCTGTACCACCCCACGGCCACATATATAAACACTCATACATGCCAGACACATAACTACAATTAATAATCCTAAATAAGCTTGTGTGGTGATGAATAATAAAAGCTAGAGTTAAAACAGTGCCAGACACACTTGGGTGTACGGTACGTCTTGTTCAGGAGTTCAGCATTCTAACAGCAAATGGGGGAACGCTGTTGACCAGTGGGGAGGTTTTGGCTTTTGGTTGTTTGCCAGATGACAGCATTTTCAGGGATGGATGTGAGGGAGCCTTGATGATGTTCATTTCAGGCAGAGCTGGACTGGGACCATAAAATGGCCCTGGCATTTTTGGCCATGGCCGCCCACAATGATTATTTATACGATATGCGAAGGTACATGACATACCAGAGGATATATGTGCATATTGTGTTGTTTTAAAAGTTCAAATAAAGTGCAGCAGCCTACAAAGAAGAAAGTAACCATGGTAAAAAATCGATACGCTCCCTCGCTACTCAGAGACTTTCGTTTTGGGACAGACGGCCACAGTGTCACAATTCCCACCTTAAAGTGAAAATAGATGTCAAAGAAACACTGCTGGTTTTGTCATTTCAATCTTTTATGAAATATGAAATATGTTTATACAAATATACATTTACGTCCATAGTAAGACCATAAATTCATGTAAAACAAAGAGCTCCTTATCAAGGTGGCACCTTAAAGTATGAAAAACAGGGAGAATTTCACTAGTGTTGTTTCTCTGATTACCTACCGATGATAAATCATCCTTTTTTGGCAAAGCAATGTTCACAAATATAATATGATAACGATAACTGTAGGCTGCAATACCTGGAAACTGGAACTTTCTGGCAAACCAAAATAACAAATTAAAAAAATATGACTTCTTTAGGCTTTAAATCTCATAAACATTCATCAAAGTGACGATTATCTGAAAAATCCATACATGTATTTCTGAAAAAAGGCAGATCTTCTTGATGTAAAGCAGCATTAGTCACAGTGTACGAAAGTATACACACTCACCAAGCCCTGCTTGAGTAAATAAAGGATTTAAAGAAAAATCACCTCTGCTGTGTAAGCAGTGAATCATTTCTAAACTCTCCTTTCACTCCTCGACATAAATAGTCAGACCACAGAATTCATCAATTTCTAAAGATCCCATAAACCATTGGTTAGAGGAAAACAGTCATCATAGAAGCTTCTGTAATTCAGGAAGTGTTGTTGCATTGAAGGTGACAGCCAAACAGGAGTTATACTGGAGTCCACACCCTCCCTCTCATCCATAGCTCAGTAAAATCTCCTCCATCACAAAGGTGAGGAGGCAAGCTAATGGTTTGGTTTAATTGGAATTTTTAAAAATGAATCTTTTTCTAACTATAGACCTTACTTCAGCATTTTTAAAGATAACATATCCAGGCTGTCATACATGACGAAAGCTGAAAACTTCACACGAACGTTTTCACATTTTGTCACATTACAACCACAGTCTTCAATGTGTCTTAATGCAATTCTACGAAACAGACCAAGACCAAGTGTAAGAAGAAAAATTAATTGTCAAACACTCCAGGTACTGAGATTTGGTCAGCGTGTCTTTGTGGACATGTACCAGTTTGTCTCTAAGCTGAGGGGCCCAGATGATCGCCAGTCACAGAGAACTGCACCAAAGTTAGAATCACTTTAACTCTGTGGACATGGAAGGAAGCTTACATAATGGATCTGCTACTTATTTATTTATTTGTCTGTCATATAATGAAATGCATTGAAGTTTGTGGGGTATAATGTGACAATTTGTGGAAATGTTAAAGGTGGAAAAAAGTCCAAGGCGCAGTTATCATGACCACGCTGATCCACACTGGCTGCATCTACCGGTGGCTTCAGGACTTTCCATAACCTTAGACAATGAGCAGTTTGATTTTAGATAAACATCACTGTAAATCCATACAGCCTGCTCAGGCAGGCATCGGCATCACAAGACCACTGTCCCCAAAACCCTTCTGATTTACAGCACAAAATCAACTGAAATATCTGTGTGACAGTGGAAGGTAATAGAAATGTGTTTGGGGATTTCTTAAACCACAGAAGGCAGTTGAGAGTTGATGTTCTCCCAAACGTGAAAATGCCAGAACGCCTGCATGCCCCTGAACGAGCCACGTGAAAGTGCTCTGACACGCCACCGGGTATAGTGGGATGGCACCTTTAGAGCCCGATGAAGGGGCACTGACCAGGCTCCCAGATGTTTGGCAGGACCTCTTTATAACCATCTCAGAGCGATAAACTCAGGTTACAGGTCACCTGCTCTCTGCTGGATACAATCAAGTGGCATTTAGTCTGAGCAGACACAGGCCATTATTGCAAACATGTGTGCAACAGAAGGGGGAGTGTGTGTGGGTGTGTGTGTGTGGGTGGCTGGCCTTGTATTTGATGCATTGTAAGGACCATTTTCCTAACACATTATACGTTGTGGGGACCCACTTCTCTCCTCACGAGGAGTAGTGCTGTTTAAGAAGACCTAGTCCAAGAGCTTTGCATCTGTAATTGTAGAGTTGACTCAGGTGGTGAATACAAATGCACGCCACACTTTTCAGACTTTTAGTTTTTATTTTGAAAATCCTGTCTCGTTCTCCTCTCAGTTCACAATTATACACTCCTCTCTGTTGGTTTGACACATAAAATCCTCTTTAAAACACAAGGATGTTATATTTTGAGATGCTCTGATTGAGGAATTTTTGGTTCTGTTCAGATCCTGACCTCACAATTTATATATAAAGTGATACTGATCTTTTTGGATTCAAAACATTTTTAATCAAGAATGTAATGCTTTTGTCCAGGCGTTAACATAAGAAACAAAACTCAATAGATGGTTGCATTAAAAATTACACAATAAGTCTCAGAATGATCCTTCCATGGCTAGAATGCCTATTCGAGGTTCAGTATACACAGATTTTTCAGTGGAATGGGACTCCAAAAATATCTGTGGTAAACCCACCCATCAGCCTGGGTGAGGCCCGGGCACCAAATGAACAACCTGGGCCCAGATGTCGGCCCCGACCCCAGCTCTAATCTCAACTCCGCAGACCCACCCCCACAAACCCCTGACATGGGTTCCCCCATAGGGCCACCCCCAACTAGCACGCAAACATCGAACACGCACCCCCAAACACAGACGCCATGAATCTCCCCCCTGTGGCTGGGAGATTCATGGCGTCCTCCCACCCCGCAGGAGAGCTCCAACCCTGAAAAGCTGACGAGAACACATCCGCACAGCGCGAGCTCCGCACACTGCCCCTATTCCAAACACTCCCTGCCGCATCCCACCCCCCACCACACTGCATGCGAATGCAACAGAGCAGATGCCACCAAACCCCCCGACCCAACACCAGGACAGGATCAACCCCCCCGCCAAGCAGCTCCCAGCAGGCGGCCCGCACCCAGGGCCAACAGCCCCCACCACGCCCCTGCAACCACACAAACAAACCCACGTCCCTGGGCTGCACTTTGGACACCCCAGGTCTAGGGTGTACCCCGCCTCTCACACATTAACGGCTAGAGATAGGCAGCTGGTGACCAGAATTCGGTTACTTTCAGCTGTTTGAGGCAGTAAGAATTGTAAGTTCTTCCGGGTCATGCAGAAATCAACAGTTTTTATTTTGAATGTTGCTAAAGAGAATATCAGACTTGTCTGCAGATCATTCAGGCTGCGAGAGAGCAAGAGAGAGCAAAACTGCATGTCTGGTTCTGATATAACAGTTGTTGAAAGTTTATTTACAGCTATGGACACATGGTACATTTTATGTGAAGCCCAACAACCTCACAAGACTTGAGATACATTTAACTTAAATGCTCCTTTTCCTATACCTCTGTCGTAATACTAAGACAAATTGTGTATCTTAACCTAAAAATGGAAACAAATTGTGGGCTTTTTGTAGGTAAAAGTTTATATAAATTGAGTAAAGACAGAGTAGAGCTGCTTTTACTGTTTTATTTTTGAAAACACATGGAGAGTGTCATTAATGTGAGACCGCATCATGAAAATGGATTGAATAGAAAAGGGTTTCTATGCCCACTTGCCCACGTTTGTATTACGAGACCAGACAGAGGCTATTTTAAATAAATACAGGATGCCACAGAAATGTACACTTCCCTCTGGAGGATCAGGAGCCAGGATTGGATCTGCACACCTAAACACTATATTCATTATACCTTGGCTTCATAAAGTGATTACAGTAGAGCTTGATGATTGGGGGTGAATTTGCTGCCAGGTAGAACTTTCCAAACAGAAATGGTCACCCTTAATGGATTGCTCGCCAGGTTTTCCTATTTTATCACTCTCAAACACCCAATTTCATTGTCAGTGTTGCTCTTTTGCTAATATACTCATGCTCTGTATAACTAAGTGTCAAAATGCACCCGAGAAGTTTTACATGTTAAGGAGACACATGAAAGCTCGAAAAAAAGTGCTATTCAGAGGAAAAATTGCCATGTAGATTTGCTTATAATGTTAGTTCTTGTTAATCTGTGACATTTTAGAGTGGTTCAGCAATTACTTTGTGATGAAGTGCCGTAATTTAACTTTTTAGTGTCGACGATTTCCATCCACTCGCCTCGTATGTTCCTGTTTAACTTTCATACATCTGGATGACAGCACCATTTGTTCAGTGTTAAATGAGTGGAGGGCGTGCAGGGATGTTGCACTTATTGCAGTCGTGTGGACAAACTTCCAACATGACTGGATTTTACCTCCTAACACAAATGTGATGTTTTACTGTTAACCATTGTTGTAAAAACAGTAATTTTGTATCAGGCTAAAGTCATTTGGTTTTTGCCTGACTACCTTTCAAGAAAAGTAGTTGGAAAAGCTTGACAACAGATTTATTAATGTTTAAAGAGTTGGTGACATCATAGCAACAATAACGCTGACAGCTATGCCTAAAAGTAAGGACTTACACAGCTGCAAAGATAGTTGGACTTAAAGCTGCAGTAAGTATCTTTTCTAACAATACGTTTTTTTACACATTTGTTAAAACTGTCACAATATGAGACAGACAATATGTGAAAAATTAAGCTCCTCTTCCTCCTCCCTGTGGTCATACTGCCATCTGCAGAAATACACCGCTCCCAGTCAGAAATAACCATTCAGAGCCAGGAGGAAGGTCTTAGCACTGTCAATGTATACGCTGCTTACACCCTCCCCCGCACAGCATGTACAAGCTCAAGATTGGCGGTTTGGTGCAGCTGTGCTAATGGTGGAAAAACAAGCTAACGCCACAGGAAAACTGTTTATCGACTGTCATCGGTGGCCATGCTTACTAGCCTGTGCATTCACAGCACGCTCCACTTTTTATAAAAGTTACATACTGTAGCTTTAAGTGTTCATTGTTGGGAAGGAAATTTCATCATGCAAAACTCATCAAGCAAAGTCTATTGATCACAGCAAATAAAGGGAGGTCAGTATTTATAAGCCCTTTGGTTAGACATCTGAATATGAAGAAAATAAAAACTTTCGTAGAAATCACAAAGATAAAGTTAGAATAAATTTGTGTATTATTGGGATAAACCTTCTGCTGGTAGATTTTTTTTTGGTTACATTACCACATTACAAAATATCAGCCTATTAGTAGACTGTAGAAACCATCCATCCATCGCAGTGGCAGCTGGCCCACAGGGGGCACCACCTTCTCAAATGTGGAAGAAAAAAAAAACTTTTGTTACTGTGTCAGCTGTGTATTAACAAGACTGATGGTCCATATGTGAGTCTTCCACACAAATTCCTTGTAGAATCTTCAAAATCTTAGCTGAGGTCTGGAAGAGACAAGTTCATCTGTCACCTAAACAAAAAAAAAAACAATCTGATGTCTAAAACTCAACTGACTAACTCTCACTTTACAGACCTGCCACCCCTCAGCTGTTACTCATGACCTAATCTTTCATTCATATACTACTACACAACCCCCACAGTAACCTAAATGCACAGCTGTTTGACTGTCTCGTGACAATTAAGAGCTTAAGTGGAGACTAGTGATGGGTGGGAGCTCTGGCATAACGCGGTCCCTTCTTTTCACGTCACTTGTGTGAGTGGCTGGGATAAAGAGTCACAGAAGGAGGTGGAAGTGAAGCTTCCAGAAATTTACAATTTGATTTAATATATTTTCGATTGTCCTGTTGGAAGGTGAGTCACCAGCTGGTTTTCTTCTGGGATTGTCCTGTCCAACTTTCCATTATCTCTGAACAGCTGAAGAATCAGCTCCAAAACCCCGACCCTGCTGAATAAAAGCCTCCCCACAGCATGATACTGCCATCACTGTGAAGACAGTCTCTTCTGTGAGTGCAATGTAGGGGTGGGCGATATAGACTTAGAATTTTATTGTGATATTTTGTGGTACTATTGTGGTAACTATAAAAAATTTTAACAAATAAACTATTCATTACCTCTTTTTTAGGTAACGGTTTGGCTGTGACTGCATTCATAGAACCACAAACACAAATACTGTTCTTGAAAAACATTCCCACTTGAAATAAGCTTCTTCAGAATGCCACTTTCTTAAAGAAGTGAGTTTTATTTCACTAAATTGCACACAGTAACTGTGTTTAATCATATTTTCCAATGTACTGATATTTATTGATGCTCACATGATACAAATAGTTGAGAAAATTGTAAAAATAAAATTCACGATAATACTGCCAGTTTTGTTTTTTATTTAGCATCATTCCTTGAAATTTGTCAAGATAGCGATAAATCAAAGTTCTTATCATGATAAGAAATTTTTCACGATAAATGTTAAACAATATGATAAATGCCCACCCCTAGTGCAGTGTTAGTTTTCCTCCATGTATAATGTTACCATGTAGGGCAAAATGTCTAGTTTTGAAGCCTTCGTTCTGTTGGAAAGTGTTTGTTTTTTTTTGTTGTTGTTGCCATGACAGCCGTTTTCTTGTGCAATAGATGCTGCATTGCATTGCAACTAGGGTTTTGCTAAGACACAGTGCTATCCTGCAGCTTAGATATAAGGCCGTAATGGTCTTCTACAGGTGCCAACACTACACGCACACACCCACACACACCCACACACACACACACACACACACACACACACACACACACACACACACACACACACACACACACACACAGTTTTCCTCTGTCTGCTGCATTTAAAAAGTCGAGCCACAGTTAAAGTTATGGATCCACTCTTGTTTGCATGCGGGAGGAAGCAAACCATTAATATTCTGTTTTTATTTGATATACATTCTAAGTAGTTTTATGTGGAATTTGTGTATTTCAACCATTGGGCGTAAAAGCTGCTGCCTCAGCCTTTTCAACACCCAACCTACCCTTCTCTCTCTTGATTTTTGTAGAAAGAAACAAAAAAATTGTTTGCTGAAAAACTTTTTCAGCTTCCCTGTTTTTGCTCTGCGGTCTTCAAATCAAGCGTCGTTTTTTCGTTTTTTTTATTTTCCTCGAGCCGCGTGCCAGACCTGTCGCCACCCGCGGGCCTGAATGGCTTCTTTCATGGGCCAAGTGAGCTGACCGGGGAGCCTCTTTTTCAGCATTTAATATACTTTACCTTCTTTAATTTACTTCTCTTACATGAAAAAATAAATAAAAGCATATACTGGACCTTGCAAATATTCATAGTCTTTAATCTTTTTCTTTTCTATTTTGTGATATTAGAACCAGGAACACAGATGTATATTGTTGGGATTTTATGGGATAAACCAATACAAGCTAATGGTCATTTACACTTCACTCCAGCTTTGAAGTGTCACTGAAACATGATTCTCTATTTGTATTCATCACCCAATAATCTGACACCCCTATATGAAATCCAGTGCAACCAACTGCCTCCGGAGGTCTATGTATGTAATTTAGTAGAAATCCAGTTGTTCCTTGATGGCCTCAGAGGTTTGTTAGAGAACATTAGTGAAGAATCATCAATATGAAGACCAAAGAACACACCAGAAATGGTAAGTTATAGTCAAGCAGGTCAATGGGTTTTTTTTGGAGAAACACCAAATTTTAGAGAAACACCAGTCAGCGTTTTCCAAGAACCCTTCAACAGCAACTTCAAACTAAATGGTTTCAAGTGACAATATTAGACTCTGAACATTATACATTTGTAGTCTCATTGGATCTCTCAGCCACTTTTAATACTGTTGATCATAAGACTCTGATTCATAGGCTTTGAGTTGTGGTTGGGCTTTCAGGAATGCTTTTAAAATTCTTCTTGTCATGCTTACTACATCCTGGTGGGAGGGGGGGGGATTTAAGGCTGTTTGTTGTAAACTCTACAAATCCAGCTTTTATGGAAGAGTGGTAAGAAGAAAAAACCCAGAGGAATTAGTTGCTCTGTTCATATGAGACCAAAACGCAACTTTTTGACCTATAAGCAATACATTATATGTGCAAAACACTAACACTGCACATCGCTGTGAACACACAATTATCACAGTGAAACATGGTGGCGGCGGCATTATGCTAAGGGAATGCTTTTCTTCAGCAGGGACACGGACCAGTCAGAGTTGATGGGAAGATGGATGCAGACGAAAACAGGACAAACCAAGAAGAGAATCTGTTAGGCTTTAACAGACTTCTTACCTTACAGGACAACAACACTAAACCTACAACCAATGAGATGGGGTAGATAAAAGCATATGCATGTGTTAGAATGGCCTAGTCAAAGTTCAGACTTAAATCCTAACACTTTAGAGGTCATTTTCCAGATACCATTCTTCCAATTTAACGGTGTCTGAGCTATTCTGCAGAGAAGAATCTCAGATGTGCAAAGCTGGTAGAGACAGAATTCAACTACCTTTTCATAGTGGTCTTGCAGCAAAAGGTGAATAAACAAGGTCTTGAATCAGGAGGTAAATAGTAATAATTATCAAACTTTTCAAATTATTATTTGACAAAAACATTAAAAATCATAATTTTTCTTCCCGTATTACTTTGTGTTGATTTATCACATACAATCCCAATCCAACACACTAGTGGGTATGATACAACGAGACAACATGAAAATGTCCAAGGGGTATGAAGACTATATAATCTTAAATTTTAGAACATTTAAAGCTTTCAGCTCTTCTTTTTGTCACACTTTTTCATTTAAAATACTTCACACCTCTGATGTGCACAAACGTGCAGACACGTAAGGAGCTTGCATCTCTTTTTCCTCTCATCCGACACTCCTTCCTCCTCTCCGTTTGTCAACCTCAGTTCAGGAGCCAGATTTATGGTTCCTGGTCCGTTGCCAGGGCCAAAAAAAAGGGCGTAGCATCCCTCCTCTCAGCCAGGTTTGGATTTCAAACACATGCCAGCTCGGTCTAGTTGTAGGGAATGGCTGTAGTCAGACCACCTTGGCCCCCTATCTAAAAGCCTCGTCTGTTTACCGGACGACGTTGGAGTGTGTGCATCTCGTGGGTGGTGCCTCCCCACCACTTGACTTTATATTTAATTTGGTTTTTGATGCTGGATGCTATTTCGATCACGGCTAATGATGGGTGCTCTCCTGCTCCCTGACTTCTTCATTTTTTCAAATTCTTTTGACACCCGGGGGTGACATGCGGAGTCTGAACATTCGGAGGTTTGTGGTGGGAAATGAAATGCATCGCAAGAGGGCAGAAAACAGGCACCATTTTTGTCTAGAAAAGCTTCGTCACAGGAGGGGGGGTTCTCCGCCTAGGTGGCCTGCGGATGGAAGCGTTGTGGTTAGTTGATTTGTCGTCCCAAATGTTTGCTGAAGTTTGCTGAAGGTGGAAGCAAAATTATTGCAATTTTTCATTGGGAAACACCAATAATTGGAACAGCCATGTTGCCAAATACCACAGAGGTTCCTTCAGATCCAGCGCTGTGCGACTGTCGTCTTTGGAGTCCATAATTATGCAAATCCTAGTTAAAACAGTGTCTCTGAGGGCGGCAGTTAAATCTGAATTTAAACCAGAGATGAACCATAAAAAGAAGCATTCACAGCCTAACACTCCCCATCACAGCCATGCAGTGTCTTGGAAAGTATTCACTCCTCTTGGCCTTTTCCCATATTCTGTTAAGTTACAACCACAAACTCTAAAGTATCTTATTAGGATTGTTTATGACAGAACAAGAAAAGCTGAAGTGTGATTCCCAAGTGTGATTTTTCTTGTAAGGTTAAGGGAAGGTTACGGGAAACACTTCCTGTTTCAAGGAAATTCACTGTTCTTTACAGCAAAATGCCATTTTTTTCTTAAACTCATTAAATAATCATTTTAAATAATTGTGATATCAATATTGACCAAAGTAATTGTGATTATATTTTAACCTGCAGCCTCTAACAGGTTTTCATTTAAGACTGCCCTGTATTAAGCTCCATCCATCCTTCCATCAACGCTGAGCAGCTTCTATGTCTCTACGGAAGAAAAGCATCCTCATAGCATGATGCTGCCACCTCCATGTTTCACCATGGTGAAGGTGTATTCATGTGACATGCAGTGTTAGTTTTCCACCACATTTAACATTTTGCATGTGGGCCAAAAGACTCAGTTTAGCTCTCATGTGACCAGAGCACCTTCTTCCACATGTTTTCTGTGACCCTGCATGACTTATAAAAAGTTTAAACAGTACATCTTATGGCTTTCTGTTCATAATGGATTCCCTTTAAGCTTGGATTTGCACTAATAGTTCATCTCTGTAGCTCCTCCAGAGTAACCGTGGCTCTCTTTGCTGCTTTTGTGATTAATGCTCCTCTTGGCCAGGCTCGTTGGTCACATCTAGCCCTTTATTTATCCTCAACAGGCCCATGTGAAAATTGTAAAAAAAAAAAAAAAAAAAAAAAAAAAAAAAATTCATAAAGTGTTAATACTGCATGGCAATCTGAATATGCTGCTTTTACTCTGAAAAACTGTTTTTTATTTTGAAACAGACATTTTTCTCCCTAAGCACAGTCTTCTAGTGGTGTGCTATTGTAAGCAGGCTCTGCACCAGTATAGGGACAGAACTTGAGGTTTCTAACAAGACATGGGCCTAACTTCAGTGGACACCACCTATTCACAGTTTGGTATTCGCGGATTTACCTATTTGGTGATTTTTCTGTGGAATGTAACTCCAAATTAGTCACAGAAAACCTACCTGTTTTCAGATTTTTAGAGCAAATCTAAAATCTTGAAAAGAAAATGCTGCTTGGGAAGCTGAAATACCCAGGTGCCTGACACACTAGAGGGGTCTGACACACTATTGGCTGGCAAACAATCCAGGAGTGCCATTTATTTTCCTAGGTACTGATTGGCTATACCTTCAAGAGCAAAAATAAGAAAGACTGTAGATGTTAGCTTCTGCGGTAGTGCTAAGACAGTTTCCACTGTGAGTATTAATGCATATTAAGGTATATGTGGTGCTCGAACTTTTAAATTAGGCAGGTATAAGCGTTTGTAGAGGCAGTCTCAAGAATTCGTGGATTTTCTCTGTTAACCCTAACCCCTGCGAATACCAGGGTCCTTCTGTATACTTAGTTGCAGAAGTCAAGGTAAAATGGCCATGCTCAGTTTGGATAAAACAGAGTCTCACATCTACTTGTTCAGTTCTAATGCTTCTATTTCCAGAAGAAGATTAAAAAAAATAGTTACACTTACAGATTATAATCAAATCTATACTTGTAGAAATGTGTTTAGGAAATAAATTGGCTCTTATTTCGAGTTTTAGGACAAATAGCTACTCACCTATATTAGGTTGGAGGGTTTTTTTTAAGGTTTTTGAGGGACTAGTGGCCTTCATTTGCAATATTTAGAACAGGAAATGGGCAGAGAGATAGAGAAGAGGGGAATACATGCAGCAAAGGTCCCAGGGTCGGGTATCGAACCCCAGATGGCTGCATCTAGGACTAACAGCCTCCATATAAAGGGCACCCGCTCTACCTCTACACCACACACCGCCCCGAGGTTGGAGGTTTACTTGGATGTTTTTGGTTGTCCTCCCCTCCTTTCCTCCAACATCACTCCATTCTTCCTTTTCCTTCTCCTGAACAGGGCTGTAGCTGGCTAACATCTTAGGCTAAAGTCCTCCAGTTGCTGGGGAAGTCTGCTAGAAACAGTACCAGCTCTAACCATACATCTTTGCCTCGTCGCCAGGCCAGGAAGAGTCACAGCCCATTTAACTTGGGTATTAATGACCAACAAGAACCCAGTGCCTCCAGAATGAGAGTATAGGAACCTACCAGAGTGTATACAGAGGCCAAGCCAGAGGAGGCGCAGAGGTGCCAAGGCAAAGAGAAATGAGGTGTGGGGCGGTGAGGCAGAATAAAAACAAAACACTGAAAACTGAAAAAAAAAAGATAAAGACTGAATGATTTCTTTTTTTAAAGCCATGTTTGAAGCGGAGTTCTGAGTCAAGGAAATAAACAAATGTCAGAAATCACATTCAGCAGTGATTCTTGGTCCAAATGGCCCCATAGAAAAGCAAATTAAAGATACTTCAAGATAGGAGTGATGGTAGCAACAGTGGTAAGAATTCGTCCTGTAATCAGTGGCTTGCTGGTTTTTAGCCCTGGTCTGTCCATCTCCATCGTTGTGTCCTTGGGCAAGACATTTCACCCACTGCTGCTGGGCCTGCTGGTGGTGCCCAGTGTGCCCCAGGGCTTGCCACCGTCAGTATGTGAGTGTGTGCATGAATGTAGTGTAAAGCACTTTGGGGTCTTGATGAAGCACTATATAAGTACAGGCCATTTACCATAGCTTTCAAGTATGAAAATAACCAAACTAAACGTGACAACAGCTCTGATCTTAATGAAACAGAAGGTTCATGCTCTGCTGCACACATAGTACATCCATCGTATTAGTCAACTGCAACGTTACGTTTTTTAAAATGGAAAGAAAGTAGATCTGTACTTCAAGAAGAGCAAAACAATATAAAACATTCCCTCAATACCAACTTTTACAAAGTAAAATGCAAATAAGTTATGGTACAGGATCATAGTATCCCAAAGTTTTTCATGGTTTCAGTCACTAAAATTTTCTGTCCTAAAATTCCTGCAGTTTAAAGTCGTAAGGAACATAAAGTGAGCATTGCTGCACCTCCCCCACCTGTTCCTGCATACTGCCAGTCAGTTGGCAGAAAGAAGGCGACTAAAAAGAAATGTTGAACATTTGGAAATGTTTCCTTTCTTTTAAAACACATACAGTCATGGTGTGAAAAAGGCGCAGCAGCCAGCAATTTTCACTAATTTAAGGCCTTTTTAAGCATGGTTGTGTAGAACAGGCGCACCTTCTACTGAGTTTATTTATTTAGTTATTTATCACAATTTTAAATACCTTCTTTTTTTTTCTTCAACCATTTTTTTTTTTTTTAACATTCTGGACATTCAAGTGCAAAACATTTATCTTGAAAAGGCTCATATGATACTTGGGTTTCATTATCTGTATGTTTGGCAAATCATTAAAAGTTCACTTCTATTGTTTGAAGCGGAGTTCTGAGTCAAGGAAATAAACAAATGTCAGAAATCACATTCAGCAGTGAATCTTGATCCAAATGGCCAGCAGTGTGATGGAGGGTTGTTTCACCTCTTTGGGGAAACAGCACCTCACTAGATTTTTGAGGTGACTTCACCAGTTGACAGTCTCTGAAAGCTTCAGTGAGCAACAGTGAAAAAATGCCAGGTTTGTTTGGACAGTCTAGTGGATCAGCAACTCTAGGTATGTGCAGGGATCGAGCTCCTCTCTCATCTGCAATGCCTTCTCTCTTTGTGTCCAGCTGAGATGTAGGGATCAGGGATGGAGAGATGAAGGCACATTTTAATCAGCCTCTCTCTGCTGGAATACTGACTTCTGACCTCTAGCCCAGACCACATGCCCCTGCCCCTGAGCAGTTCCACTGCTCAACAACAGACTTAAAGGGATGATTTTTTTGAATGTGTGAAAGGGTCACTGGGAGCACTGAGGGACATCAGAGGCATGACAGCTCCCCACCGGACTGGGATCGTACCCTCAGGTGAATCCTAAACAAAGTAACCCCTTATAATTTTAGACTTTATGTCAGATTACAACCATTAACATTAATCTGTTTTCCTGGGATGTGATAGAACAACACAAAATAGTACAAACCGTGAAGTGCATGGAAAAGGATTCATGGTTTTCACAAATTGCACATCAAAAGGGAGGCAGACGTTGGTATTCACCTGCAAGTCTTTTGCTTTATATTTCTACCAACTTTATACATCTAGAGACTGAAATCTGTATTCATTCCTCTTTGCAAAATAATTTAAGATCAGTCAGATTGGGTAAAGAGCATCTGTCAGCATCATTTTTCAAGTCTTGCCTCATCTTCTCGGTTGGCTTTAGGCCTGACCTTTAATCACATTGTACTAACACATGATTATGCTCTTTTTGTCAGGCCTTTTCCCTTTTGTTTTGTTGATCCTTTGAGTCTTAGACTATGTTCACACAGCAGGCAAATGCGACCCAAAACTAATTTTTTTTGTCCATATGCGACCCAATGGTGACTTTTTCATGGCAACCTGAACAGCCTAATTTCAATCTTTTCACCCCCCAAAAAGTAGTACTAAATCAGATACAAATCAGATACATATCCAGTTGTTTTCAAAGTGCCTGGAGTCAGAATGGTTTTATTGGACTCTGACGTGGTTGACAAGAGACATACATGGTAATTCTGCACCAGAAGAAGCCAGACGTAGTAAATCTGGACGTAAACTATGACTGAAAATTATAGTTATGAAATTATGAATGAAGTCAGTGTCACTGAAACACATCAGATCACAATCCCACCACTTCTGTTCTGATTAACCAAACAGACTTCTCTACAAAAACTGCAGTCCATGCTCCACAAAATGCTGTTGCTATTAGTTGCGCTTACTTGTTTTTAGCTTCCTTCATCTTGTTATGAGCTTGTGACAACACTGTCGGCTCTGAATAACTTTATAATCGATCAATCAACGACAGCATCCATCATTACTTCTGGAAACAGTGCGCTGCTGTGTGATGTCAACGTTCTTCTTCTGCAGGTGCAAGTCACTTTGGGGTTATAAGCTGTTCACACAGAAGTCGTATTATGGTTGCATTTAATTAGTAGTACAAGCGATCACGCAAAAATTTCAGCAAAAAATCAGAATTGAGCATCAGGACCTGCTGAGTGAACGTACCTCAGATTAACAACTTTTATGTTTATTAGTCTTTTATTATTCTGTGTTTATTAGTTTCCCTGCTTTCTCCGTGCCACAGCTATTCCATATCCACTCTGATTAGCTAATCTCATCTGGTTCCTTTGTCATTTTCCACCTCTGCCTTGGTATTGAAGCTCCTGGTTTTTCATTGTTTCTTTGCTGGATTCTTCCATTACCCTGTCTGTTAAACTTACATAGTTTTTAATTTTTACTGTTACAAAGTCTTTACCTTTCTGCCTCTGGTTCTGTCTGGATTTTACGGAAGCCGAGAGCGGTCATACTCGCGTGTTTATTTTCCCAATGGTTAACTCGAGATAACGAGTTCTTTATGTTGTCATAACAACATAATGAATACCGTTTTCTTGAAATAACAAGATAATTATGTTGTTATCACAAAATAACGATGGACGTTTTCTCGAGATAACGAGTTAATTTCCCGATAGTCATACAATGACGTGGTATCATTATGGTCTATGGTATCACTTATTCACAGAATTATTCAGAGAATTACCTATGTATGCCATGACTTCCACTTGTAAGTCCTCTCCCGCTGGTGTGGCATTCATTTGAATGATGGAATCAGATTTAACACACACACCAATCATCTTGTGATCTCGAGAAAACAAACTTTGTTTTCTCGAAATTCAGTTGTTATCTCGAGAAAACCATTGGGATAACTCATCTCGAGAAAACCATCAGAAAAAAGTTTATGCGTAACATGTCCATTCTCGACTTCCGTAGCATTTGGATCCAACTAGAAACTAAAACAGTTAAGTTGGTCTCTTTGTTTCAAGTCTTACTTAAATGTAATTCTCCTTTAATTACTGATCAACATGGAAATACATTGAATCTACAATGTGACTAGTGTCTCCAGTCAGGCCATTTCTGAAATGTTATTGGAACTGCTGCTGTGTAAATGCAGCCCAGTGCAAACAGTGACACCAGGGTGCTGCACATGACCCAGACAGTTTAAATATGCATACACACACCTATGTGAATATAAATGTAGGCCCACACACAGAAGCAAAGAACACAGTCCAGCACAATTCCCCCCACATCTACTCAATCACAGCTTCCTGTTTCACCCTCTGAGCCACGGTGCTGTGATGTCACTGATGAGGTCACTACTTAGGTCACCAGCAGTGCTCCAAGATCCCCCCACCCCCACCTCCAGCGAGCAATTACGAACTCATGGATCAACCCACATTCATAACCACACATGCATGCACAGCTGCTTTCTGGGTCATCTTACAGAGCTCTCTCCATGAGTCTGTGAAATCTTCACACCTTATTCTTCTTCCTGTGAGATCAGAATGCCTTGGGTGGTGAGTCAGGGGAAAAATTGACAGGTTTCCGTGGAAACCTGCTGGACTATACAATTAGAGCTAAACGTTTTGGCAGACACATGTATTTGTTTTGCTAAATTTAGAAGCGATTTCTGTAGTTTTATTCATTGCAGCTAACATTATTAATTTGAAGCTTTGTTCGTACCAAAAACCCGTTTTTACGGTCAAAAAATAATTACCAAACATTATATCTGTGTATCCATAAGTATAGATGAAGATTTTAAGAGTCTGTTCTAATCAGCAGATTGATTTGTTATGAAAGGGGGAAGATGTGCTTAGTCATTTTGCTTTTGTCTTAGCGATGGTACTTCTATGGTTATAGCCTCAAATTACTGTAGTTTATATGAGAGACCAAGATTTACTAGTTCTATTTGTTAAGTGTAAGGAACAATGGCACATGGTTCTCAAATTTCTTTTACAACTACAAAATAATTCTGAATAGCAGTCACAAATCTGTCCTTTATGAAAGATTTGCAAGAATAAAAACATTGTTAAAAGAAGGCCATGAAAAGTCCAAGCCAGAAAGGACACATAACATAGATACAGAAGATGATCCAGGTCAGATGAGATCAAGATTGGACTTACTGGGCCACATGTAAAATGTTATGTGTGGTAAAAATGGTGGTAGCAGCATCATGATGTGGGGAAGCTTTTCTATGTATCACCTCCTGTCCATCTAATTTGAAGGAACCTGATCTATTTTTCAAAGGAGAAAAGATTTTCTCTCAAGATAAACAAAAATGTGATGCACCACGGCAAAACCAGGAACAAGTCACCAGAGCAGAAACTGAGAAAAAAAACTGAGAAGATAGTGATTTTAATTCTTTCTGCAAAACCACCCCTTGCTTTAAAGAGCAGTTTTGGGAGTTTTAAAATGGTAAACTTTGTGTTTGAACCGTATAGGAGCCATAACTTTGACTGTAAATGCCATGAGGGAAGAAAAGAGAATTTTCCACACTGTCGTGCAGCCGTAAATTTTCTCCAGAGCACAACGGTGGGATGGATTCTTTAGCAGCAGAAAGAGAGTGGCAGGACATGAGAATAATTGAACATCTTGAAGCCAACAGACATACATCCTTACTTTGGAGATGACAACATCCACCTGAAAGATACTGGTGAAAAGAAAACACGCCAGGATCAGAGGCATTCATGTCTGCAGGGATGCTTTTCAGTTTCTCATGGGGTGAGCTTCAGAGCTTTTATTGTCTTTAGAACACGATTATGATACATAGCAATAAAATTTTTTTTGTGAAATGCATTTAAGACTTGCAGCATAATATAATGGATTTGATAGGCCTTGTTGTCCATCGCACACTTAAGTCTGCTCCACTGCACCCTGTGCACAATCTGTCATGGAAACCTGCATGACGCCACCAGCATACAGATCTGGGCCAGCTCGGCCCTGCATTGCACTTCTTGGACTGCACGGAGTGTGATATGACGGTGACCAGGTGGGTCTGAGCAGTGGTGCGTGCCTCCCTTGTGTGACTGCATCTGGTAGTTGTAACACCTAAAATAAAATATTTATTTATGTTGGGCTTACAGGGTTCATAGTCGACTCCATCACAAAACAGGACCTCACAGCCTTATTGGAAAATGGGACAAAAGCTGAAAGCTTCTGAAAATTATATATTTCTACCTAGATAAGGTGCACACCTTCCCAGTCTACCTGTTGACAGTCTGTGCTGAGGGTGTGGTTATTGCAAAGTAATGTAAATGATCACCCCTTTGTTAACACTCTCGGGTACCTCATCAGGTTTGGGGGCAGTTCTTCTGAAACTTTGATTTTTTTTTTTTTTTTTTTTTTTTTTCTGTGTTTGACATAATTACAGGGCTTAGAATCCACACTTTAAGAATCTGTAAAGAACTCAAAATTCCCCCATGAAGACTTGTTCCTGGTTTTGTCGTGGCCAGTCAGAAATTGTGGGGACATTCCTCAAAAGCCTTGTGATTGTAATTCTACTAAATGATGCTTCTGGTAAGAATTAACCCTGGTGGGCTGAATGCAAATGCACTTCACACAAAACCAAAACTCCCTTTTCCCTCCACTCAACAATTATATAGTGTTAGTGTTATGTAGTGTTTTGTGCTGGTTTATCACTAATAATTCTAGCAAAATACTTTGTAGTTGTAACATCATAAAATCTGAAAAAGAACCTTCCTGTGCTATCAGTATGGAATTTGACTTCAATTCTTCCCAGTCTAGATAAATCTGGAAAAAGAAAATAAAGTATGTAAAACTAAATATATCTGCATTCCCAGGTATTAGTCCCTATTGCTTTTTATGAGTCTATTATGTCCTCTTCCTTTTTCCCTGCCTTGCATCATTTCTTCTTTCAAGAAAGAATAATGATGGGACAAATTTTTTCATTCTGCCCTCTTGTCTCTTTCCTTCTTTGTGACCATCTTTCTTTCCTCATGTCCTTTAATTCTTGTTTCCTACCTCCCTTCCGTTTATGGTCAATCCTTCTTTCCTTGGGTTTTTCCTTTCTTTCCTGTTTCCTTCCTTATGTTGTTCTTTTCTTCTGTCCTTCCTTACGTTGTTCCTTCCTTTGGTTCTTCCTTTCCTGCTCGTGTTCTTTCTTCCTTGTTTCCTTCCTTGCATATTTCCATATAGAAAGCCTGACTATTTTAGAAATTTCTACTATAAATTTATAATAACCTTTTGTATTTCATATTTTAAAATTCCCATAAAGGACTAAAAACTTAGAGTCTGGAAAAGTATGAAAAGATTTGGATTTAGTGCAAAGCAGGTACTGGACACAATCCAAGTTTTGCCTTCATTACACACCCAGTTTAGCTACACTGGACCACCAGTACGCAAATATGTGGACTTCACATAACCCGTTCACTCTCTCTATGGAGGCAGCTGGGTTGTGTGTGTGTGTGTGTGTGTGTGTGTGTGTGTGTGTGTGTGTGTGTGTGTGTGTGTGTGTGTGTGTGTGTGTGTGTGTAGTGTGGGGGCGACATGTCCTCTGTGTGGCCGAGCGTTCCCAGCGGAGCCTCAAATGAAAATGGCCTCTGAATGCAATCAGTCTCCAATCTCAAGTAATGGACTTTATATTAAGCTGCCCCCATGCTGGATCCTAATTACACACAGGAGGCCCTGCGCTCTCACTCTATGTTGCCCCTACTGTACATGCATGCACATGTATGTGTGTACTTATGACATCATGTTTAATCACAGATTAAACGTCTCAATGAGCGTAATGCGCTGTGGAAGCGTAACATGTTCACATGCACGTAACGCAACCATAGAGTTGGACTGAGGAAGCTCACATTTATTTGCACTCATGCAAACCTGCATGAATACACACACTCATGTTTATGTATTACAGTTAATTATTTTATCATCTCTCTGTTCATTCTTTGAAGTCTCTAACAGGCTCTTTCATATTTGTGTTCAAGTATTTTTTGCTCTATTTTCTGTTTTAGGCTTTCAGAAAAAGCTTTGCCATGTTCTCTGCATTCAGGTTCAAACCATGTGTGAGGAAAATGGTTTTGGAGTCAATCTGGCAGACGTCCCACTCAGGACATTTGACCTCGGGGAAAGTTTTTTTTTTTTTCTCCACAGTTTTTTCAGGGGTTTTTTTTTCGGCCCCTCTTTCCTTTTCCCCTCTCGCAGAGGCTAAAAGGCTCAAAAGGGTGGAAAGCAAAATATTTTCTTTAGTCTCCTGGACGCCAGGTTGCCTAAAAGGTTCCAAAGCCGTTTGCATCAAACCTCGACCATCGAAACCACAAATTCTGTTTTTGTAGCCATAAAACTCCCCCCACCAGAAAGAGGAGGCAAAAAAAAAAAAAAAAAAAAAAAAAAGATTTCCATTCAGTCGATTCTTATAAATTTAATAAAAAGCAAAACTGGTTTACACCTCATTGGAAAACATGGTATTACATATATGTTTCAGCGTCTTTCCTTGTGAATGAGGAGTAGAAAAAGAAATGTGCTTAGTCTGAACCATGATAACAGTTATCTTTCTCAACAGCTCCATAAAATCCGTAAAACATCATTAGGAAATATTTGGAATTGCAGTTTTAAATGTAAGTTTTAACTAGTTTCTGAGAAGTGAAATTTGCCCATCACAAAGGCAGTCCAAACACTTTGTAAGCACCCACTGACACACCGTGTATAGATCTTTATCTTAGGTTACTGAAAATCAGTTCATGCAGGTTTTGAATAACATTTCGAGTGAAAGCTGGGTTTTATGTGTTTTTTTTTTATACCAGAAATGATCATTTTAGATCTACCTCAGAGAATCTAGATCAGAAAATCCGTCTGAGAACCCAAAAAAACCTCAACCAGGTTCTCCGGGTTTTACCCACAGTCAAAGAAACATGCAGTTCTGGTCAAGTGGCCCTTCCCCTCTGTGTACAGTAGAACCGCACCCCTGTATTTGCAGTTTAGTATTTGCAAAATCCCGTGAATACTAAACCATGGATTTGTTGATGCTTTGCTGATTTTTCTGTGGAACGTGAGTCTGAAATATTTGCTGACAATCTGCCTATTGGTGGATTTTTTTTTTTATTTTTATTTTTTTTTTTTTTTTTTTTTTTTTTTTTTTTTTTTTTTGTCGAGCAAATCAAAAATCTTCTAAAGAAAATGCAGCTTGGGAAGCTGAAATACCTAGGCACAATGCCACTTGACATGCTATTGACAGGTGTTTGCAAAGCAGCCAATCCAGGAGTGCCATTTATTTTCCTTGACACTCATTGGCTGCACCCACAAGGGTGGAGATGAGGAAGACTGTAGATATTATCTTCTGCAGCTTTTTATCAAAATAGACCTGTTTGTGAAGAATATAGGATGGAAACTGAAGTTACATAAAACCGTTTTTATTTATTTTTTCCTCCCAATTTTCCTTGCAGTAGTAGTTTAAGATCCCCCACCTCACCTCCCTCCCCAAACAGCAACTTCTAATTGTGAGTTTATGAGGCTGCCCCAGTGCAGGACAAAATGCTTGGTGCGCTACAGGCAGGGAGAAGAGCATACACAGCCTCAGTTGGTCCCTCTGCTCTGCATCAGGCCCCTCTATCACTTTGATTTCACTTGAACAGTAGTATGTTGGTGCGTTCCATTTGTCATCAAAGCTCAGTCAGAAAATTCAACTGGAACACCACCCAAAGTTGGACTTCTCACTCAGACAGTGGGAGAAACTTTCAATATGGCCGCTCCTCACGTCAGCAATAGTGAGATGTGGTGGAAGCGTCTTTATTTTAGAAGACACACATAGAAGAGTGCATCTAAAATCAATGTTACATGTAGCGCCTGCAACTCTAAACTGAACAAATTAAAAGTGGTGTTTGCTTATGGACAGTAAAGCTTAAAATGATGTTCCTAAGAGGTGTTGTGAGCAATATCTGAAAACCCTGACTTCTCCGCCTACGTTAACCGGAACGCCGTTACCTCGGCTGTGACGTCAAACCCAGCTCCGAGTTCCAACTTCTGAGATAACTGGAACACATTTACTACTGTACCAATAACTTGGACCACAGCAGGTATGAAAAGCTAAATATGCCACAGTTCAGTTAATAAAAATGTCTCAAAACTTACATTTATACATGTGAAAATTTGAATAAAACTTGACACGTATTTGTTAAATAAATGAATCTATCTTCATCTTAATACGTAAATAAATATATAAATACTTTTTTGTGTAATTTTTTTAAAAAACTTATTTCAAATTTTATTTATATTTTTACTTCCTGACTGTGTGCTGAAGTTGTGGTTTATTTTATCTCTCCACCTTACAAATCTAAATCTCATCTAAATCTCTGAGGTGCCAACACTATGGATAGAAAGGTAGAGTTAGCTCCTCTGAGCTATTTTGATCTTTAAAACAGTCTGCAGCTGAGTTGCTGTGGAGGTTAGCCAATCAGATATTAGAGTTTATTTAGTGAGACACAGGAGCAATTTGAATTCAGAATGTACTTCATAAGACTTGTTTAAACAGCTACCATCTCTCCTATGGTCTTTGTAATGTCTACAGTCTCAAGTCAACACAGTTCTGCCCCCCAGCACTATCAGCAGCAGGAGCAGCAACCCCTCAACCGCAACATTGTACCCATTAGGGAAAACATAAGCTACTTTTGATAAAGAGATACTTGATAAAAATGAGTAGTTATTCAACCTGGAATACTGTAAATCAGGGGTGTCTAAATGTTTTGCACTGTGGGCCAAAATAAACAAGTTAAAAGCACTCAGGGACCATATTTTTTCCTATTAAAAATGCTAAATACAAATACAATACAATACAAAAAAGATATAAATTAATAATTTAAAAATAAATGAATAATTTAATAATTTATTGTAGGTCCTGAAAAGTGTCTCAGATGTTTTCCTTGATGAAAGAAAGGGTGTCCAGGTCTCTAACGTTTTTGGTCGAATGCTTTCTATTTTGTTGGGTTAGAAAATGTTTTTCATCTCATTTCAACAACAAAAATGAGAACTTTCTTCTAAAATTCTTGCTGTCGTTAGCCAAGTTTAATGACTGGGTGCACAACTCTGTTGAGCAAAAAGTTACAGGATGTTTGTGGACTTCACTAATATTAAAATCAAAATAAAAAACATGGCTAGTAAAAGAAAAAAATACTTTGCGTTGTATTGAACATTTTCCATTTAAGATCTCATTCTAAAAATGTATAAAAAGTGTTCATATGCACATTTGCACCATTCTTAAACTGCTGTTGGGACCACATAATTGTTATTCTAAAGGCCGCAAATTGTCCCCGGGCTGCACTTTGACCCCCTTGCTGTAAGCTGTGTTGTTGTAAGGTCTTTTAAAATCTTGTTGTATGTGTGCCTTTTTAAATTTGAGCAAAGGTCCACCATGCAGAGACCTCCAAAGGTCAGGTCTTGGTCCTGTTGCAGGCAGTGTGGAGTGAATAGAGATGGGTGGCAGGGAGATTTGTAACTTCTTTTTCAAATCAATTGAGGGCGATGGCAGATGACGGCATCAACACAGCAGCATACAGCATTATCCAGTCTGCTTCGAGGCAACCAAATGCTGCAGGAGGAAATTTTATCAGAGTAAAAAACAAACTGACACAGGGCAACATGCAGGACAATAAAAAGTCCTGGCAGGTTGAAGTATTTCCGGATTTATCCGTATTCCATAAATGATACCAGGCTTGTTTGAAGAACTCTTTTGTTGATCTATGTGCATACCTGGGAGAAAAGTAATGAAAAAGAGCAGATATGTTGTGTGCCTGGTCAGTATGCTCGTTATGCATCATGCATGCGTGTTTCCAGCAGTGACATGTTTACAGAGGGACCACACGTAAGAGAAGGACTTCTGCCAAACCTGTTAAATATCCAGCTACAAGTGTGTCAACAGGCGCACGCACACATATTCACACGGAGCATGGAAAGCCACAGAAATGTACCTGGCAATGTGCTATATTTTGCTGTAAGTGCCTCTCCCACCCATATAGTTTGTGTTTGTCAATATAAACTTTTTGGGCAAACATTCGCTGAGGTTGGTTGAGCTGTCACTGCCCTTGGACTCACGGCCTCCAGGTATGTGCTGTGGTCGTAACCGACGCTGCTGCTGGAGAACTTCCACAGCCTTCAAATAAGGTAAGTCCTGCAAAATAAACACTTTTTACACTTTAAACATTTTAACAAGGATATGACTTTTCCTTTAACAGAGTTAGGATCGTGTTGCATTCCATTTATCATTATTTCTAAACACTAGAAATATCATACCTTGGGTTTGTTGGATTTATTTATTAAGAAGTCACTGAGGTGTGAAATTCAGAGTGGTTCCTTCATAATAGTAACAACTGCCTGTTGCAATATTTCTCTCAAATTTACTGCACATTTCTGCAATACCCTTTATTTTTATTGTAAAAGCTTAAATGAAAGTCGTGTGTTTTAAAAAATCGGGGAAAACAAATGAAAACATGAACAAATAGATAACATTTAGTATTGATATACAGAAAGTAAGAGAAAAGAAATGTTCATCTGTTCAAGCAAACACCAGCATCTGAGCAATGCTTGAAGATGCTGCTTTCTCTGAGACTCATGGAACTAATAATTTGCTGTATTATAACTGGTTCTAGGCTGCACAGTGGCGCAGTTGGTAATACTGGTGCCTTGCAGCAAGAAGGTCCTGGGTTTTAATCCTGGCCTGGGGTCTTTCTGCATGGAGTTTGCATATTCTCCCTGTGCATGTGTTGGTTCTCTCTGGGTATTCTGGCTTCCTCCTACTGCCAGAAAACATGACTGTCTCTCTAAATTGTCTTTAGGTGTGTATCCTTAGGGTGTGAGTGTGTGCATGGTTGTTTGTCCTGTGTGTCTCTGTGTTGCCCTGCGATGGACTGGTGACCTCTCCAGGGTGTACCCCGCCTCTCACACAATGACTGTTGCATATCGGCACCAGAGCCTTTAAAGATAAGCGGGTATAGACAATGGATGGATGGTTCTGTTTGAACTGCTTTATGTCTGTGTTGCATGAAGTCGACCAACATCTGGCATCTGTGAAGAGGTATTCCCTGGTAGCCTGGAACGATTCCACTACATTCCATGCTTCCTCTATTTTTCCTTGTTTTTCCTTAGAAAAAATCTCACCCCTCATGTTTTTTAATTGGATTAGGGTCAACTATCATGTTTTGCGGTAACTTACTGATCCACATGCAGAAGGCAGCATGCAATGACACAAATAGCAGTAAAAGGTGAAGATATTTACTAAGTGGATGATAAAGATGTGCACAGGATCTTGGGAGGAAACGGAGTTGTGCGGGGTTGAGAAATTAGATAATTAGACTTGGTTCTGATTAGGCTGAGGTATTGGGGACTTGGGATTTGGAGGTGAACTTACAGTTCCCTAAGTGTAGGTAAACATGGAGGGGGTGACAAAGACTCCAGGTGAGTCTTTGAGGAGGCAAGGATCTTAATTGTGGAAGATAGCAGGCAGGCAGTGGAAGGTTTTGGGCTTGAGCTCGGTCAGGTGCAGTCATGAAAACAGAATCCTGGATTGTGGAAACAGGACTTGGCTTTAGTCTATTTTAAGGGTTTTTCACCAGTAACGGTTACGTGGTACCAGCCCCTATTCAGTATCTACTTCGCTGGGGTTCCAAGTGAGCCTTACAAAAATCTGACCCACCATTTGTGAAAAATCCCAACAGCACCTGAGCGTATTTGGAGCTTTAAGGAAAATGGCAACACTGAAAACGACACCATGGTCCAGTGATAAGACTGCGTTAGACCACTTCACGTTACGTTTCGGACTCTGAGGCTGCCCTCCTATGATGATCCTGCCCTCATAGAGCTGGTACTCAATTGTAATGGAATACCACCTGAACTGTGTAGAGTCCAGTTTAGTCACACTGAGTACATACTAACGGAAAAAGGCCTTTACTTATGTTTAGAGTCAACAAGTTGAACAATCCACTTTAAAGGCATTTCCTGTTTGGCCTAAACATGAGGTCTTGAAGTACGTATCTTCATGTGTTCAAACAGAGCCATGATCCTCAGGATATTGACAAATAGGTCAGACACCACATTAAGAGAAACAACCCCATATCATTATGTCTTAGCCACTGTGCTTCACAGTGAACTGTGGCTGTAATTCAGTGTTTGTGGCCCCTGGATCCTAAAAGAACTGAAACGGTTGTAGTGCAACCATCTGCGAACTTTATACAGAACAAAGGATCACCTTTTCCATATCCATTGTTAAAAAAAAATAAAAATAACCACACTGTTGTTATTTTGATTACATCCCTCTCTCAAAATGATTCAGTTACACAGAATCTCAGCACACGTGTCCCAAATAGGTCTGTTGGTTTTCTATTACTCTACTACATTTTCAATCCATTCATACCTGATATTCCGTGCAGGGGTACTGGCACCTGTTTTCAGCAGCCATTGGGCAAAAGGCCGGGTACACTCTGGACAGGTTGCCAGTCCATATTAGCTAGTTCTTTTGCCATGTAGAAATAGAACTTCTACCAAAACAATGTAAATCTGGACATCATTATTTTGAACATAACAGTATTTAAAAAAAAGAACAATATCTGGTCCCAACCAGGTTCTCAAATTCTGCAAATCCATCCTCAAATGAAATAATAACCTTTAATTTACCCAAAATAAGAAAAAGAAACACCCAATGAGTCAAAATCAGGTAAAAACCACCTCAGCAACAATAAATTGCTGTAATGTTCTGCTGCTGGACCTTAATTTCTCACATCTTTGGGAAAAGAAACTTTGGCCAACACATTTATCATATTCCATTAGTCAACTGAGGCTTGTAGGCAAATGTTATGTACCTCTATGTTAAGATGTTGCAGCACAGCATTTCATTCAGGTCTAGGCCTAGCCTTTATTTTCCGTTTATGTAGTTCTGTTGTAGATTTGCTTAAAAGCAATCACTGATAATTGTTAATTATTTGCTGAGATGTATTTGAGAACAAACCGAGCTCAAACACTAAAATTGAAGTCATAGCATCAGATTGTAGCTATACTGACACAACAATTGATCATGCAGGTGATTCTTTGCACTTTTACAAAGTAAACTTGTCAATTAAGCCTTAAATTTAAAGGTTAAGTGATTTAAATTTTTTTACATTTATCTCTGCTTAAACTGCTAAATCAAATTTAATAGTATTCTCATTCACAATAAATGAATGTTAAATTTATAGCTCTATGGTCTATGTTAAAATGTAAGCACTGGGGGCCCCTGAAGGTCTGGGTGCCCCAAAGCAACTGCTTAGTTCACTTTGCCTTGTGCTGGCTTTGTCATCATGTCATTCTTATGTAACACTTCCTGTCAATCACTGAAGCTATAAGCAACATTAAATACGTCCACATTAGCAGTGACGATGGAGCAGCAAAAGCGAACTACAAAACCAAAAGGTGGCGCTGAAAAGTTGAGAGATAAAAAAGAAAGCCCTCCAGGAAAGTGCAGTAACAAGTGTAAAAAATGTCTGACCTGTTTGGTGATCCTTCCTCCAGTTCTGGGTCTGGTATCCACACCAGATGTGATGAGAGGTCAGATGACACTACTTGCATGCGAGGTTAGCATAGTTTTATTTTTGTAACTTCAAAATGTGTTTGTTGTTATGACTGTCACACATTACTTACACAGCACCTTAAAACATTAACAATAGTGATTTCTTGCATAGAGTCTGGCAGATGATGATCCAGGAGAGGCAATAGACAGCCAGACAGCCCAAAGTTCAAAGTTCCATTTTTTTCCGCTGTCGGTCCCTTGTATACATACATGACTAACCAGCAAGCAATACACTTGTGGATATCAAAGTTGAGCTGTGTATAAATTAAGCAGACGCTGGTGATGGGTTAATCATTAGAAGCTGTGTTTTACAAGTAGTGGTTAAAAGAAAGCAGTTGCTTTAAGGTGACAATGGTAACAAGCACATCATAACACAAACTTCATCTGAAACATTTACTGTGAATTCAACTCTGAATTCCTGCTCAATGAACTGTTGTCATCATTAAACTTAATACACTAAGATCCACACACTAATATTTACTGAGCCATTGATGAAAGCATGTATCCATAGCAGAGCACACCATGTCCTGCTGTCCTCTCTGACCTCTGACCTCTCTCTGTCGTCACCCAGTGGCCTTCAAAATGAAAAGAAACGATGAAGGATGGCGGGAGAGCTGGCGGGGTGTTATGCTGATGTGTTGACACAAAGGGATTGCAAGCCGAGCAGCTGCTGTTGTAATTACACTCACCTGTGTGATACGCAGTAATAAGGAGCTACTAATTATTAACTTTACCTTATTCGGATTTCAGAGCTATGCTACTGTGCTGAGACAAGAGCATTTGCTCCAACAGAGTTTTTCTGTTTGCTTTTTTTGTCACTATTTTAGATAATCAAACCAATTTAACAACACAGATAAGCTCAGTGAATACAAAATGCAGTTTTCAAATAAGGTTTATTTTACTAAGGAGAAAAAAATCAACCTAAACCAACCTGGCTATGTATGAAAAAGTAATTTCCCCCCTAAGCCTAATAAATGGGAGTAACTGTCATCAAGGGTTTGCATTAACTTGCATGAGTTCTCCACTTTTTTGTAGAGGAAGGTTGGCCCACTCTTCTTTGTTAAATTGGTTTAAATTAACTGCATATAACTGCATGAACACCCTGTTTATTTTCATGTCACAGCATCTCAACTGGATATAAGTCTGTACTTTTATCAGGCCACCTAACAGTTTTTTATTTTTTATTTTGAGGTTTTCAGAGTTGGAGTTGTTGGTGTGTTTCAGATCATAATCAGACTGAGGCACAACTACTGCACTTTATTGTCAAATTGTTCACATTTTATATATTTCTAATGCCTGTTTTTGTTATTTCTGTCTGCTTGTCTTGTCTATTATGACATATGCTGCTGCCTTTCTTGGCCAGGTCACCCTTGTGAAAGAGGTCTTGATCTCAATGGGTTTTTATCTGGTTAAATAAAGGTTTAATAAAAAATAAATAAAATCGGCTTCAGCTCAAGATCATAAATGGATGGCCGGCATTCTCCCTCAGGATTTTCTGATAGAGAGCAGAATTCATAGTCCCACCAAATATGGCAAGTTGACCAAGTCCTGAAACAGCAAAACAGGTCCACACCATGACCACCATGTTTTACTGTAGATATGATGCTCCTTTTAGTGCTTTAGTTATGAGCTAGACATATCAGGAGCCACATATTTCACAAAATTCAACGTCTGTGTCACACACATAATGTTTTCCAAAAAATGTTGGGGATCATTAAGATGTCCTTTAGGGGAGGCCTTGAAGACAGTTACATTGTCAAATAGGGACAATAGATATATAATAGGTTTAGATAACCTTTTCTCCTAATAAATAAAGCCATCCTTTGAAAACTGTATATCATATTTACTCAGATTATCTTTGTCTGACATTCGTATTTGTTTCATTATCTGCAACGTAAAGTTGGGCAAAAAAAGTCAATTCAAAAATGGACAAATACTTTTTATCTGCAATGTATTGAGTTTTAGAGTCTTGGTATCTTAAATCCCTTTCTTTTTTTTTCTTGAAACGATGACTTACGCAAACGGCATAAATTGGGTTTTCTTTCACTTACTGGAGAGCCACAACAAAATTTTTACCTTTGTGGTGTAGACGATAGCTAAACTGCCCTCTGTCTCTACAGGGTTTTAACCTAATTTAAAGCATGTTTACTTTCGAGAGTCTGCTATGAAAGATGAAAAAACTCAAAATGTCAAATGTGTTAACTAAATAAGTAACATAAATAGTCAAGACATTTTTTAATAATCTTGTCATGAGCAAACCTCAATGGCATGCAAAGCCAAATAACCAAGCTGTATGTTTCCTATTAGCACACAGAGCATCTTCATCTGACCGTACTACACACGACAAGTTAAGCTCAGGTAGTTGGATGCATTTTTGTCTTTTCTATCAGAACTGTTGATATCATTATTTTCAACATACTCTTTAGTTTCAAAGTCAAAGTTGATATTTTCTGCTGATTAATCTAAGGATACTGCCCAATTTCATGATTAGCAGTGTGTTCAGTATTCACGGACTCACCTATCCGCCTATTTCTGTGGAACCAAACACCAAATTATATGTAGAAAATTTGCCTGTTTGCAGATTTTTTCATAGCACATCTCTACAATATTATATGAAAATGCAGCTGAAACAGCTAGGTGCAATACCGCTTGACATGCTATTGGCTGGCTTTTGAAAAGCAGCCAGTCTAGGAGTGCCATGCATTTTCTCTGTCACTGATTGGCTGTACCTCCAATAGAGGAAACAAGTTAGACCATGGATGTTAGCTTATGCGGTAGTGCCAAGATGGTTTCCACTGGATGCATATTAAGGTATATTTGGCCTTTGAACTAATAAGATAGGCAGTTCTAATGAATATAGCAGTATTTAAAAAATTTCAATTCTATGAATTGTTGTAGTATATTTGCAGTGGGAAGATTGCTGTTACAGATCACAACGTAACACAATCTTGGTTGCAAATGACCAAGTATTTGTATGGGAAGAAACCAGTCTAATGCAAATTTGATGGCAGTTTAAAGGCTGATTAAATACAGTGTTTGTACTGCTATTTAAATAGCCATTAGCTCGAAATCTAATCTGTGTCTCATCAAAGAGAACCTGCAAAAACCTTTCTGTGCAAGGAGCATATTGACTGAGCATAATTCAAAATGACCACAACTTTAGAAAATCTAAGGTATTTCTTATAGGTAATGGTACTTTGGAACATATGTCATTATGCTATATGAGTTAGCATGTCTGTCGATCTGATAAACAGGGTAGCTACTATAGGATTGCTAAAAAGAAAGCTAACTGACTAGCTTTTGAGGTTCCCTAAATTACTTCATAAGTGGAGGATGGTAGAGAAGAACTAATAATATGTTTAATTAAATTAGAACTATATTTACATTTAATTCTAATTCTGTGTTTTATTTATTTTTGTGTTTTACAGTGGCCCAGAAAGTTCAACAAAATGCAAATGCCACAACACAGTAACAAAAGCCATAAAACAATAGCAAACGCCACAATATGTAATGCTGAAATGGAAGCTGTTAGCAAGGTTTTCGTTGCTTCCGCTGTAGTATAAATTCTTTTTTAACATGAATTACATTTCATAATACATTCCTTTATAGCATAAATTACATTTTAGCATAAATTTCACTTAAGCATAAATTCTGTTGTAAAATAACTACTGTTTTAGCAGGAGTTCTGTTTTAGCATAACTTCCATTGTGGCTTTTGCTGTTATGTTGCTGAAGTGTGGCTTTTGCTTTTTGTTGAGCCACCTGAGCCACCATATTAATTTAATTTGTGCATTTATTGAAACAGTTTCTAAAACAGACACTGGCAATTGAACATCAAGATCAGTTTAAATATAAATAAGTGTTGTAAGTGGTATTTATAAACATGTAAATTGCCATAGTAACAGTACAGCCATATGTGAAATCATTTTAGTGTATGTAATAACAGCAGAAGTATGTTTATTCAAAAAAAAAAAATCAGAATATCATATTACTGGGAAACATTTAGCATTATGTTCAAGGTCATCATACTGTCAAAATCTACTAGCAAACTGTGCCAACTTCATACTAATATTATGGATTCTTATCTACACTATAACGATAACAAAACTATAACACCAAAAAAAATACACATTACTATTAGGGCCAGAACTTTAATACGTTTATTTCGATTAATTAATTTTATAGATTTTAACATGTTAAAAATTGTTACACAATAAATGGCTTAATTTTTTTTTTTTTTTTTTTTTTTTTTTTTTTTTTTTTTTTTACATACAAAATCCCAAGCTGGAACCTTTGTATTCACGACTTTGGTATGCTCGTAAATCTGATGAATAAGCGACATCTACAAACAACAATAATGGATGACAAAGCCCCTTCTCTTGGCCCACTGGGCGTTAATTTTTGCTTTAAAATAAATATCTTATTGGACGTTGGAAAGGACTATCATTGTATGCAAGTGGTGCAAGAAAGAGTTAGCTTATCACCAAACCTATTCAAGCCTAAAATAGCATCTCAATGCAAAACATGATGCAGCAGCACAGACGTCCACAGTTCTCATTTCTAAAGAAGGAGTTTGTCAAAGAAGCTACATGAATGATCAGGGGCTCCTGAAACACTTGAAAGCTGATTGGGTATATTAGCGCTTTGCACCAGTCTGATGGTTGAATATCCTAAATAAAGATTAAAAGCAGTAAACATCTTTGTTGTTGAGCTCATATTTTTATTTATTCACTAATTTAGCAGCAAAAAGGGTTTTTGAATTAAAAATGTTTATTTTGTTGGTATATGGTTTTCGATTAAAATGCGATTAATTTCAATTAATTAATTACAGTCCCTGCAATTAACTCAATTGCAAATTGAGTCCCACCACTAGCAACTTTTTTTTTTTTTTTTTTTTTATCTCTCTGTGCGCAGACTCGGCTGGACTCAAACTACTTGGTCTTTCTCTGCCCTGTTTCCTGCTGTAACCATAGCTTAACCTGAACCAACCAATCGCCCCCTCCTATTACCATAAAGCAACACAGCAAGCACTATTAAAGATAATTTAAGACTTAAGCAATTAAGGTCACATCTTCTCTTGAAACATGCACCCACGGAGGTCCTGGTATCTGTCTTGCACGGGATGAATTTGGACAGGTTTGCAAGTTTATGATTGTGTTTGTGTTTGCGTGTGTCGTATGCCTCTGTAATTGCAGCTGAGGCGCAGGGGTCAGCCAGGGTCTATAAGGCTCTGTTTTTGAATTAATTGCCCAGGAGGAGATTAGGACAAAATGACATGCTCTGTGCTTACCTGCGCTCCAGTTACAGCTAGGTAAACATGAGCGCACATAGTGATAAAAGCAAAGAAATTGACACATTCTTTTTAAAAATCAAGATTATGCAGTTTCCAAGCACACATGGTACAAATAATCCCGTCTTCGTGCAGACCTCCAGCAGAATGGATTAACAACTACAGGCCTCTGAGCAGCTCCGTTTTAAAGGTCTGAACTATGGCTCCACTGACTGATGTTATATCAACACAATTTTATTGAGTGGAAATCAAGTGGGATTTTCTGAAGGAGGAGGACTGTTAAAAGACCTTGGTCTGCAGCTTGGACACTGCCTGTACTCCAGGCTGTTAAACTGGGTCCCATAGACTGTTAGAAGCTTGTAACTCCAACTGAGTGCTATCTGCTAACGTTCCCATAAACTTGCAAACACGTGAAGCGCACCCTTTACTGCTGAGTCATGATATTCATCAGCCACGAAGGACAGAGTCATCCTGGCTTCTCTGGAGGGTGTTCTTCCTGGGTGGTCCCTGCAGCCCTGAAGGCACCAGGAGTGCCAGTAATGCTCATAAGCATTATGGTCAAGCGAGACATATGATTTTATATGTTTGTAGACATGGACCGATTTGAAGGGATACCAATGCTTTTAAAAATTTCACGGTTTCAGAATTAACAAAATTTTCCACCATACCATTCCTACGGTTTAAAGCCTTTTTAGTGAGATATTGAAAGGCACCAGAGTATCCAGACCTTCTCCCTGCTCTATATTGAAAAAAAGATACTCCTAAGCTTTTCCTGACCTTGTAAAATTAAAATATTATATTTCTTGACAGAGTGAATGTCTAGCAAAGTGCTTTCAGCATTTTACTATGCTGATATGAAGAGCCTGAAAGTGAGTTCCTTAAGGCTGACGCTCTGTTTGGGACTCTTAATTTGAAGTGAGAAAGGAAGTAGATCTTGAATTACCTGCTGTATTGACAGACTGCTTACAAACTGCTCATCATAATGGCTGACAAGACTTAGGCCTAGTCCACACGTAGCCGGATATCTGGGGAAACAAATACATTTTTATGCATTTTGGACTTTCATCCACACAAAAACTCTGTTTAATGTTACTAAAAGTGATTATTTATAAAAACTCAAACCAAAGTGAAGATTTGAGAAAACTCTGTACTTCTTTCAGAAAAGGATTCATGAAGTCATACACTGATGTAGGACAAGAAGGCCTGACTATAGGTCTCTGCTCAAATTCATCCCAAAGGTGTTCTGTCAAGTTGAGGTCAGGACTCAATTTGACAAGTCAAGTTCCCCCACCCCAAACAAGCCCATCCATGACTTTATGGACCTTGTTTTGCCCAATATTGGGCAGTCATGTTGGAACCAGAAGGAGACATCATCAAACTGTTATCACAAGACCGGAAGCATGAAATTGTCCAAAACGTCTTTGTATGTTAAAACATTAAGAGTTCTTCTTATGGGAACTAAGGGACCAATTTCAACTTCTGAAAAATAGCTCCACACTATAATAGTCCCTCTACCAAACCTTATACTTAATTTCATGCAGGCAGGCAAGTGCTGGTTCCCTGGCAGCTATCAAAAGGACACTCATCTATTGGACTTCCAGACAGAGAAGCATCATTTATCACTCCAGAAAACACATCTTCACTGCTCTAGCATAAAGTGTCAGGGTGCTTTACAGAACAGATTCTTTGTATTTTATTTCACATCAGGAGGAGTTTAAATAGGGGTGGTTTCCCCAAAGCAGATGCCAGATTGTTTTTCTCAAGAGTGAAAAACCTGTTTCCACATTGAGGCTTAAGGCTCCCACATATTCTGGCATACTTCACGTACATGGTATCGCACAGTAAACTGTTTGGCAGGAAACAGTTTTCATGTCAAACTGTTTTGTATGAGACACCGAGCTAATAAGGTTGAGACTCTGTGCAACCAATCGGCGCAAACATTCACAAGGATGTGCAGCATGACTGCCACTCTCTGTAAAGAATTTGTCGTGACTAGGAAATTGTCCACAGACAGTGCTCGTGGAATAGCTGTGACTCACAGAATATGCACAGTACACCCGAGTATGTGCCAGCCTTTAGTCTTTGGACACCAGCAATTGGAGGTCTGTTATTATTGACTCTCCTGAAAGTTGATGTCCTCTGTGGAGTATACACTGTAAATTAATGTAGTCTACCACGTTGTAGGTCAGTTGCTGTTATTGGAAATCACTTCCATTTTGTTATAGTACCACTAAAGGTTTACTGGAACGTTAAAAAGGCCAAATTCAGTTATTGATCAAAGATCTAGTTGAAACTGACTCCAGTTTGAGGTGCAGCCACAGGAAAGCTCGGTAATTCCAATGTAAACCTTGACTGTCAGACCTGGAAACATGAAGACAAACCAGAGAGGCTCAATAACTGAGATATACACAAAGGCAATCTTAGGGGGCATTCACTCTAGCCCGAGTTAGTGCAATTTAATCAAACTCTAGTTTGTTTGCCGAGAAAGTCCAGTTCATTTGGAGAGTTGTGAATGCGCAATCGAACTCTGATGTGGCCCAAAAAGGCCTACTCTGGTCCACCTAAAAACCTAGGTCTCCGTTTGGTTGAAGTGAACTCTGATGCGCTTCGAATGCATATGTGAATTAGAGGGTGACACAGGAGTGGATTTTCACTCATGTCCCATCCCACTCCCACAGAAAAAAATCTTGACCGGTCCAAATCCCGGGCCAGAGTAAGAAAAAAATTCCTGTCCCACCCCACTCCCAGTAAAATGACTCCCGCTCCCATTCTTCATGGGAGTGGGATTCTTCATGGGAGTAGTACACCTGTATTAGTCCCATTTTTCTTCTTCATTTAGACTTTAGGCAATACATTAAATTGCCTAATTTAGGCAATTAGGCAATTTCCCAATAACTACCAAATCAGTCTTCTTTTGCCAAATCAGTCTACTATCTCTCTCTTCAACCAGTTACAGCTAACTATCACAATTATCATGTTCATCTAATATCAAACATGTTCTTGCGTCCAGGAATATTATATGTTGATATGTAGGAACAAAAGTAAATCTACATTTTCTGGATCGAGGGTGGAATGCCTCTCCTCAATCAGTCTCCTAGCAAAATTGAAACTTTGCTCGGAAGAAGTATTTATTGCTAGCAGCCTCTTGGCAACTGGCACTGGCTCACCTGACCTTCCACCCCCCAGAAGTCGAGAAGAGACTTAGTCATTCATGTATAGTTGCATATTGGTTTCTCCGCTGTTGTTTGATCCCTCCATTGCTGTTCTTTGAATTCCGGCGGAGTGCAGCCACTGGAAGCACTGTGGGCTTCTGTGTCATGTAGTTCTTTTGACTTTCATTAAAGAGTAGACTACTCAAAGATGGTGGTGCCTGTCCTATGTTTCATTTGACATTATGGCAGTTTTGTCTATTGGCTGGTTCTCACTCTTGTCTGCTCCCATTAACTTTTTAACCTGTACTGTCCCAATCACATGATTAACAGTAAAGTTTACTCCCATTCTGCAGGAATCCCAAAAAATTCTCAGCCTCTAATGTGAATGCCAAGCAGACCGGAGACCGCTCCAAAAGCAGGAAGCGGACTAAAACACAGGGCATTCTGGCTAAATACAACCAAAACAAACGTGTGTCTAACAGTTGTGGGAGAAGTGGTTCATGGTCTTTTGCAAAGACAAAAAAGAAATCCTACAACTGCTAAAATCTGATGCCACTCCATTTTTGTTTACGTTTTATGAGGAAGGAGGTTGTGGTTAGTGTCCTCTTCAGAGGTTTTCATTTCGTTTCCTTCAATGGTTCTTGATGCAGCGCCACCACAGGCAAGGGGGGGACAGGTTTTTCAAAGGGTTTGGATTGTTTGACACAATGCAGTGTGAAAGCGAATTGCATGACTTGAAAATGTAACAAATGTTACAATTTTGGTCCCCAATTGAACTGAGTGTAGCAGACTATCAGGTGTGAAAACACCCTGAGTTGGAGAATCACCAACAGAGAATAAGATTATGAGAGCATTTTAGATCACATTAGCTTAAGTAGATCTGAAATGCTGACCAAGGGATATCACAGGGTAACTTATTTTTAAGGGAATACCATGCTTTGGAATAAAATATTTCAGGCTGCAAAAAAAGCAGCAGATTCTGATCACAAGGCAAAGAATCTGTAACTCAATACGCGCGAATGGTAAAAACCTGTTATCCAGCAGGAATGTGCAGAGTCAGAAACAAAGAAAAACACACCCAAAAACAGCACAGGGGTTATTTTTCCTTTTGAGCAAATGTTAAGACTACTAAACATAGCCATGCCCAGCCAACTTCCGACCGAACAAGACTACAAAAACGCTGTTGCTTTTTACTAAATTTGGAATCTTTATAAATTTATACACAACAGTGCCATCCTGTAAAAAAATAAAAAGATTAAAATCCTCAACACACACCCATACACAGCATCTGAGTTATCAGCAGCTTCATGTGAGGTTATGGTTGCCACCACGGAAACCAGAGTGATGAAATGCCACCCAGCAGTCAAGTGTAGCAAACTTGCAATGCCAAATATATCTTCCTTTAGTTCCAAGTGCCACAATTCTTTATGTAGCACACATTTTGTCAAGTGACTTAAGTACTTAGTTATGGTTATGTTAATTTTTAGACCAATCATGAGATCTTGAAGCCATAATTCACCTTCATGGTATTAACACCGATTTTTAAAACAAAAATGTATTCTATAATAACAAAAATGTAATAAAAATGTATGATATATAATGAATGCAATACAAATTGAATTTTAAAATGTTTAAATTTACCTAAGATGTTTCTTTTTACTAGAAGTAATTTTAATGCTTTTGAGCAGGTTAGCCAGAGGCGCTACTTGAATCTGATAGAAAATATGTTATGAAGTTAAAAACAAGGGTGATGACAAGGAGCCCTTCCAACTTCAAACACTTGGAGCATATCAGTCAAAAATAAATTGTCAAAATTCCAGTGAAAACATGCAAGAAGCTGTTCAGCAACCACAAGAAGGTATCGATTTTTCTATTTCTATGTAATATAGAAATAGAAAACTGCTTAATTATGTTTTTAAAAAGCAGCTGAGATGTGTTTAATGTCCTACCAGAAATAAACTTCCTGGTTGAATGTATGATAATTTTCAATCTGCCAGCTTGTGAATAATTGTCTTAACTGCAAATTCTTTTAGTTAAAACCTACAGCTATATAGGAATTGCAAAAGCAATAGTTATACCTCTATTCCCTTTACTGGAAAAGTTCTAAAATAGAGATTATTGTCAGTTTATTAATCTTATTTGTAACATTTCCTTGTTTTTATTTTGATTAGTTTTGCTGTTTTGTTCTGTATCCAACTAATTCCTGGCAATGTTGGTGAAAGATCCATTGTGTCTGCAATTTCCAGTAAGAAAACAGAAATTATTGAAAATTGTTTGCTAGCCAATATGTAGTGAGCTGTATTTCAATTCAGCTTAATTTCTTCCTTTTTCTCTGTTTTGATAGTAACGGGCGTATGGACATGGCCAAGGCACCTGTCTAACCATGCCTAGGTGTGCTGGTTGTTGCTGTACCTATAATCAGTCAAACCTTGACTTGTGGTTTCAAGGTGTATGTTAAACATGCACCCCAAGTGAAACGTGATTGTTGTGGATTATTTTCCAGTGGTCATCCCCAGAGGTGGAATCAATATGAAAATAGGATGAAAATTTGAAGTACTCATCACAAGCCCTGTATGTTTGATCCTTTCACTTTGTCTACTAAATGCCCATGGAGAAAAATCCTTACCCTATGTTGTGGTTGGTATCCCAACCACAACATAAACCACCAGAAAAGAAACATTGCCATCTGAAAGGAATAAGAGCACTGCTGAGAAGAGACCATGATCTTAGGCTTAAGTAAAATGGGTAATATAATTATTGTTAATGATAGTTAATATGTTATCAATCCATGAAGTCCTAGTTTTTATATATCTGACCCTATTCATGACCTACAACAGAAAATTCTCATTTAAAAATATTAAGATCAACCACAATGATCTCACAATGATTTAAAAGCACAGAAAACACCAGATAAATTTCAAATAAATTTGATTTATAACTTATCGGCCTCAGCAGTAGAGTTAATCAATCTGCTCAATATGCTAGCATACATCATTGGAGGGTAGTTTTTCACCTTGTCTTCCAAATTTTGAAAGATGGATGTATGGATATAAACCTTTACAAAAGTATAGATGTTAAAAATATGAAAGCTCAGGCATATCAAATGTGTTGGGCGCATCTTTTACATGTTCTAGCTACCTACTTATTAACTTGTACCATGCACAAACCTTGACAAAAATGTTCCACCAGATCATACTTTTTAAAGTTTTTCTGTTTGATTAATTAATCTTACTGAGATTATTTATTTACTGAATACCTAAGATACAAAAAACAGTCACATCTTTGGTTTTATGTAAGACAACAACACAAAGTAGTGTATAATTGAATGTACTGAAAATGAGACATGGTTTTAAAAGAAAGTCACCCCCAATGTATGATGCTACCGCTGTGTTTCAAGGTTTCTGATACCTATTGATGACACATTTTTCTAATTTTTACTCTTATTTTGAAAAGAATGTATGCATCCTTTTCTTTCTACTTAAAAAATGTTGCACTACTTTGTGCACTACTAGGACTAAAATTATAAAATTCCAGTAAGATACACTGAAGTTGTGGTTGTAAAGTGAAGAAATGTGAAGACACTGTAAGATGCCATTAATTCAGCTCTTGTATTTCAAATTTCAAAATTTTAAGGTACTGAATTTTTTTAAGGCCTCCATTCAGTGTATGAACAGAAAATAAAACTTTTTAAACAGAAAACATATCTGTAAAACTTATTTTTAAGCAGAGAATTTATTTTTTGTAAAGCAAAGTCCAAATAAAAACCAAACTCAGCATCTGTTTATTTTTTAAAGATGTCTGTTGATATTGGTAGCATCCTTGGAGGCCATATGGCATTCCCACAACAAGTGAAGCCATATGACTTTGACAACATCCAAAACACAGTGCTTTTGGCCCTCTAAGGTCCTCTGTAGGTGGCACAAAATCTGTTGTAACAGGAAATGTTTGCAGTAGCTTCCTTCATGCATTTCAAGTTAGCAGCTATAATGCGAAAGCAGCAGACTCTGGGGAAAACAAAAACACCACACATACACAGGCCTCGATGAGCATACATAACCTTAGTTACTTTCCATAAACCCACAGTGGAATCAATAGTTATGAAAAAAACAACTATGAAATATGCATTAGATGCAATGTCACACAATGAGAAAGTGTGATGGGTTAGAAAAGTTCAGTTCCCAACTGCAGGAAACAGTTAAAACTATTGAAGAAACCAACATAAAGAGGTCAACTTAGGACATTCCTCATTAAATGCTGGTTTATTTAAGAAAAATAAGGAGAGCAAAAGAAGATGAGAAACTGGTTTGTAGTAACTCTTTCACTGAGGTTGAAGGATTTTGAGGATCATCCTCATATTATATCCGATACATGATTGTGTTTTTCTGGAATATACTTTCCAGTTGTTCCAAACCTTTGTGTTCTGCCCACTTACTGATATCTTCATTTATTTGCACAATGGATTTTCTTGTGAATATAATCTCAAAAAACCTTCGGAAAATTCAACTAAGACATCGATTTTGAATGGTGGAAAAGCCAAATGTGCCAACTTTTCGATTATGGTCTGTCATGTTCTGCTTGTGTTTCCTAATACTTATTTTGGCTGAAAGCAAGGTTATCAAGAGTGGTGAGAAAACCATTAGGATACCACTCTCAAAAAATTCAAGCACAATTCTATAAAAATTATAGATGGGTTAGTTGGAAATGGAACCTCACCACTTCTTCTCCCATGATGGAAATAAGATATGGTTAAAATCACCAAATTTTGCCACAAACCTATTGGGGAGTTGTGTGTGTAGGTTAGCAACAACTAATCTGATGACATCACATGCGTTGTTGGCAACAGCTGACGGTGGAATGTAACCAATTGCCAAAATAACACTGGTGAACTCCATCCATCCATCCATTACCTCCCGTTTATCTGAGGTCAGGTTGCGGAGGTAACAGCCTAAGCAGAGAGGCCCAAACTTCCTTCTCTCCAGTCATGTGGTCCAGCCACTCCAGGGGAATCCCAAGATATTCCCAGGCCAGCTGAAAAACATAGTCCCTCCTGGGTCTTCCTCTGGGCCTCCTCCTGGTGGGATGTGCCAAGAGCACCTCACCAGGGAGGTGTCCAGAAGGAATTCTACCCAGATGCCTGAGCCACCTCCACGGGTTCCCCTCGATGTGGAGGAGCAGCAGCTGTACTCCGAGCCCCTCCCAGATGACCACGTTTCTCACCCTATCTCATGTCTCTAAGTGAAAGGGAAGATGACTAATTTCAGCTGATTCGTGATCTCATTCTTTCAGTCACTACCCAGAACTTGTGACATAGATGAGGATGTATTTTACCCCATGGGGGACTTAAAAAGGTATTCTTAATGAAGGTAGGAACGTAGATCGGCCGGTAAATCGAGAGCTTTGCCTTTTGGCTCAGCTCTCTCTTGACCGACTCAAGACCACGGTCTCGGATTTGGAGGTACTGATAGCTGGCGAACGCTCTAGGTAAATATTGTGGGTGGAAACTTATTCCTAAGAGTTCAATATCTAGGCTGCAGAGATGATACTTTATAGTGTCCAAGATGACATCATCTGTTGTTGACAAGCACTACTAATCCACCTCCTTTCTTTTTTCACACTCCTCTTTATATCTCTGTCTGCTCATATAGTCAAGAAGCTTGGGAAATAGATAATAGAGTCAGGGATATGATCCTGCAGCCATGTCTCAGTGTAACACATAATATTGCATTCCCGATACTCTGGCTGAGTCATTGTTAGGGCTTGGAAATCATTCAACTTGTTGGCCAGTGATCTCATTATGATCTTTGCTCTTGTTCTGCCTCCTTTTCAACTAATCTGGGACTTGTGTCTTCAGTTGAGCTATTATTTCAACTTTAGCTATGTTAATCAGCTGCTTCCAGTTGTAAATCACATTGTTGCTATGGTTAAACATTACAGCTAATGACAAAAAGTAACAAATGTTTCAGCAAAAATCATTTCAACTGCACAACATCCAAAACTGGAGAGAATAAACTAATTTTCTGCCAGAAACAGATGAATTAAAGCTTTAAAAAAGAAAAAGAATCAGAATGTTAGTAACATAGTTACCTGGGTTACCACAGTTCAAGAATAGTAATATACATTTCTAGATTAGGATAACAGAATATCTGTAGGACTTCTAGCATGGGTTTCCACCTCTAGCCTCTTCATCACTTCTCTGACTGCTTTTCTCCATCTAGCTGCTGACTCACACCCTCTCCCCATTTCCTCCTCTCCATCTCATTCATCACCTATTCGACTTTCGATTTTTGCTGAATCATGTCCACATAATTTGTCTTGCAATTTTCTCTCTGTGGTCCTCTCAAGGTTCTTCATGGAAAACTGCTGACCTGCCTTCACTGTTGTTCTTCCTTCTTTTCCTCCTCCCACTCTCCTTAGCTTATCTCAACATTGTGACCTTTTTGACTGTAACTGTCACAGGAGCCTCTGATACTGTCTGGTGGAGTAAAAATCTCCTCCAAGAGCTCAGCTTAAAAATGCTTGATTCGTAATCCAGCACACGTTCCTGGCTTTTAGTCCAGAACCGAGCTCAATAAAGCTAAAAATGTGACGTGTTGAAGATACAAAAAGCCATGAAACCTGAGCCAAGACACCTGCTTAAGCATCTTGCAAAAATGGCTAGATCGAAGGGGGGTTCAGTCTCTCTCACAGCTATTGGTTTTGCGGAACACTCCAGCCACCGACCCACAAACCAGACCTCTAACAGGTCCAGAAAAAACGGGAGGAGAAGAAAAAGTGCCATAACCAAGAATTGCTGGACTGGAACTCATTAGCACTTTTCCTTCAATCACCTGTTATTTTGTGAAAATGGTCGAATAAAAATGCCCAGACATCTGGTAACAGAGCAGTGTCTGCTTCGGGCCTGTATTTTCCCTTTTATTTATGGTACCGAAACAGCACTGCATAAATGGGCTGGAGGGAGCAGCTCCATTGCATATGCTCCTCACCACAGCAGAGGAAAAATAAATGTACGCCAAACCCTAAAAACCTAAACCAATATAGGAGAACTTTGAGTACCAAATTGCACCATCAAGCTAAATAGCTGATTTTTTTTAAATATGACTTAAAGTATAGTAAAACGATTTTTTTTTTACAACATAGCTTGGACAGACTGTGGGTAGTGAGAGAAACACTGACACATTCTGAAAAAGGAAGTTAGAGAAAGGTCCTCATTAACAATAACAGATATCGAACCTACTATATAAGATGAACATTGGATACTGCCAGTAAAAGGGGTCAAAATTAGAAAACTGAGAATATAATGAAAAAGTGACAGAGACAGAGTGGTACTAATGACTCTACTTTTTTGTATAATATGGTAACAATTACCGTTTGCAGAGGAGGGTCTGGCACAGCGAAGCAGATGTGCTGTGTCCAGGTTTGTTACCCATGTGTCTTGCTGTGTGTGTTACTCTACTCTACACACTCTGGCAGAAAGTATTTAGCTGACGTGGGACTGACTAATGGTTTTGCAAGTCAAAAGTAAGGGTGCATTCACACCAGCCCTGTTTAGTCTGCTTTAAGTCGAACTTTAGGTTGATTGCCTAGAAAGTCTGGTTTGGTTTGGGAGGTGTGAATGCGTAGTCGAACTCTCATGCGAACCAAAAAAGCAAACTCTGGTCCGCCTAAAAACCTAGGTCTCAGTTCGTTTGAAGTGAAATCTGGAGCAGTTCAAATGTATATGTGCATGCAAGCAGACCGGAAACTGCCCCAAAAGCAGGAAGTGGACTATTGTGGAGGGCATTCTTGGTAAATACAACCAAAATAAACACGTGAGTCTAGCACTAACAGGAGAAGTGGCTTGTGGTCTTTTGCTAAAGACAAAAATGAAATTCTACAACTGCTAAAATCTCACGCCACTCCATTTTTGTTTACATTTTGTGAAGAAGTAAGTTGCACTCAATGTCTTCTTCAGCAGTTTTCTTGTTGTTTCCTTCAGTGGTTCTTGATGTTACCACAGGCGAGGGGGTAAACGGATTGCTCAAAGGGTTTGGTTCAGTTTTACACAGTGCGACGTGAAAGTGAACCACACCGGCTGAAAATGCAGCAAATGTTACAATTTTGGTTCCCACTGAACCAAGTCTCCCAGACTATCAAGACTCAAGTTCTTCCACTCAGGTCTGGAGTCAAGCCCCAAGTATGACATGAAGGTCCAAATCAAGTCAAAGTCCCAAACTTTAAATTCCAAGTCATTCAACCAAATACCGTGGGTAATTCCATCCCAGAGTAATAAGTGATTTTGAGAGTTTATGTATTTGTTTGGGAGAACAACCAGCAGGAGGAACTGAATTTCAAAAAGCTTCAGAAAATCAGCGCCGATGTAGATATTCACATGAAACAGCCAATAACCTGAGGGAAGAATGATCAGAATGATCTATGAGAAGAGATAGAAATGAACAACATTTCTTTAGAATATAAAAATGATTTTCATATTAACCAGCTACAATTCTACAAATCTGCTTGGACTAGAACAGAACACAAATATCCTGTATTATCACATGATGGGGAAATTTCTGTGCAACAGCAGCAAAGTGGCAGTAACAGGCAGTAATAGAAAAAGACTCACACAAAAAAAAAAAAATATATATATATATATATATATATATATATATATATATATATATATATATATATATATATATATATATATATATATATATATAGTATAAAGAATAGAAAAAAATACTGTACAGTGAGGCAAAATTTCAACATCAATACTGTGGTAACAGCAGGGGGCCTGGGCTGGGGGACGGGTGGGTAACTGGTCAAACCTGTTAAAGAACTGGTTTAAGTCATTCACCCACTCTAAGTCTCCTACAACCTGAGGGTTTGGTTTCTGGCCTGAAATTGACTTCAAACTTCTCCAAACCCCACTGATGTTGCTCTGCTGCATCTGATTCTCCATCTTCATCCTGTAGATGTTTTTTCCATCCCTAATTTTCCTTCTCAGTTCCTTTTGCACAGCTCTGAGCTCCTCCTTGTTTCCTGATTTAAATGCTCTCTTCTTCTCCTTCAGGAGAGCCTTTATTTCAGGGTTGATCCAGGGCTTGTTATTGGAGAAACACTGTGGCATCACAGTGTTTACAGTGTTGTCGACACAGAAGTTGATATAATCCGTGATGCAGTCTGTGATGCTTTCGATGTCCTCCCCATGAGGAGCACAAAACTTTTTCCACACAGTGGAGCTGAAGCAGTCCCTCAGCTGCTTCTGTAATTTGACATGAGTAACAGATTATTAAAACAACAACTGATTCATACAACTCTGTAAAAATGTGCTTTTTGAGGAAGTTGATTTTACAAGATATGAATATAGTGTTGCTATCAGCTTGGTTGGATCCTGTTTCCCTTCAGGCTCACAGCACAGAAGCTGGAAGTTCACACATATTAATCAGAGGAAATCATTCATTTTCAATAAAGGAAATACTGAAAATCTTACCTTTTTATTTTAAGAATGCAAGTTCAGCAGATTCTTTCTTCGGTTTACAGCTGAGCAAGAACTCACAACATTTTGACTATGTATTCAAAATGACTTTCTGGCCTCTATCATTTAATTTGTTAGTAAAAAAAAAAAAAAAAAAACACTGCTTAGCCTCTCAGCTTAAAAAGCAGCCAATCCAGTCGCTCCATTTATTTTCCTTGCCACTGATTGGCTGTATAACCAAGAGTGGAGAAGAGGGAGACTGTGGATAGTGCTAAGACAAATTTCACTGCGCGTATTAATGAATATTAAGGTATATTAGGTGTTTGAACAATTAGTGGGTTAGCTAGTGGGAGTCTCAACTTTCTGTTTGTTCATGCTGTTCCATTAGCCAATCAGCTGGTGTAGAGCTGACTTCCTTGTCCACACAAGGTGAAATTAAATATATAAAAAAATTCTCAATCTTCAACAATCCTTTTTACATGTTCACCATTTTTTTGTTTTTTACCGCAAACATCTTCAGGTCAATTTAGTTAAATCTGTAGTTTTCTATTTGTTTTTGTTTATTCCTTCAGTGAAGGTTCCCAGAGGAATATGGTAAACAGAAACATACTTCCAAATCCAAAGTGCTTTTTTTTATATGGCTTGTATGTTTTTTTTATTTCAACATGATTCAGGACTTCTTGGCCACTCTGCAGATATGACTCCTTAAAATTAATCACTTCACTAGAAGCTTGGACTCCACCCTACTCTAGTTGCCAATACATAGCCACGCATACTGCTGCACCAACAGCACCATTGCCGCCACCATTTCCTCCCAGGAAATGAATTAGGACTGTGATTGGCTTCAGTTGCTGTCTGGCTTGTGATAAGAAAAATCTGATTGGCACAGAAGTGACAGACATTGGCCAGAGAGCCCCGTAGGGGGGTTGACGCTGAAAACACAAAGTGCACAAACACTCACCTATACACAATACCATGCATCTGAGTCTTCTAGATTCTGATAAAGCCAACAGCTCAGGTGGCTTAAAGCAGCAGATTTATTTCATGAGAGGGACTTGGCTGGTGGACAGAGACAAACATGCAGGGGGAGAGTGGAGCGTGACTTGTATGCAGAATGCTGACTCATTTTCCTCTGAGGGGAACACAAACGTCCAATGTAGAAGCTCTGAACTGGAAAGGAGGTATAAAATATCTTTGTGGCTAATGTCTTATTTATAACTTCACTGACAATTTTTCAAAGGAACATATATAAGGTTTTAGCGGGAGTAATGCTTAGCTCACATAATCGGCCAAACATTGTTACCATGACAGTCAACAGTGGCGATGTGTTCATCCTTTTAGTTTGTCTGGAAGAACTACAGCAACTAATAAAAAAAATGGGTAAAAATAAGTTCTAAAGGGATCAAGTGAAACAAAGGTTGGCAGCAGTGGAGATATTCTTCGAGTTCAGTAGTTTTAATGGTAGTTTAAACTAATGTTCATATGAAACAAGGTGCTTTTTTATTTGGATTTTATTAGATAGATCAACACAATATAGTGCATAATTGTTCAGTGGAACAAAAAGAATTCATAGATTTGAAAACTTTCAGTGAAGTAAATTGTGATGTACATTTATATTTAGTGCTCCTTGACTCAATGCTTACTGCAGAACAATCCTTCACTGTGGTTATGACTGCAAGACTTTTAAGGTGTGTCTCTACCAGCTTTTCACATTCAGGGTGCATTCACACCAGCCCAGTTTAGTCTGCTTTAATCAAACTCCAGTTCATTTGTCTAGAAAGTCCGGTTCGTTTGAGGAGGTGTGAACGCACAATCGAACTCTGATGCGGACCAAAAAAGCGAACTCTGGTCCGCCTAAAAACCCAGGTCTCAGTTCAGTTAAAGTGAACTCTAGTGTGGTTCGAAAGCGTATGTGAATGCCAACTGAGGACCGTTCCAAAAGCTAGAAGCAGACTATAATGCAGGGCATTCTGGGTAAATACAGCTTAAACAAATGGTTGAGTATAGTGCTTGCGGGAGAAATGGCTTGTGGTCTTTTGCTAAAGACAAAAATGAAATCCTACAACTGCTAAAATCTGACACCATCCATTTTGGTTTAAATTTTGTGAAGAAGGAAGTTGCATTCAGTGTCTTCTTCAGAGGTTTTTGTGTTCTTTCCTTCAGTGGTTCTTGGTGCAGCGTCACCACAGGTGAGGGGGTAAACAGGTTGCTCAAATGATTTGGTTCATTTGACACAGTGCAGTGTGAAAGTGAACAGCACAAGCTGAAAATGTAACAAGTGCTGCAATCTTGGTCCCCAATCGAACTGATTCTACCATACTATCAGGTGTGAAAACATTCTTTGCCTTTCTTTTAACAATGGCTATCTTCTTGCCACCCTAACTTTGGGGTGTGAACACTTAATTATATTCCGACCAACAGCCCCTTCCCTCTGAGCTGTGGATTTCTGCAGCTCCTCCAGAGATACCCTGGGCCTCTCAGCTGCTTCTCTGATTAACGCTTTTAGTCTGTCAGTGCAGTCATGTCTTGGTACATTTGCTATTGTGCTGTACAGGTTCTATTTTCAGATAATTAATTGAGCAGTGTTCTCTGAGATTAAAACCTGTAATGTTGGATTATAACCTAACACTGCTTTAATCTTATTGACAGCTTCCTGCTGTGTTCCCTGGCCTGAGTAATGCTGTTAATTCACTAATGTTCTCTGTTTATTAACTGACAGACCTTTGAACAGACCTTTGGTTGCAGTGGATTTTACATTGGGGGGTCAGAATATATGGAGTATGAATAGCAGTCATTTTTTTCCACTCAGAATCAAACCTCAAGTCTCTAATGACTGAAATAAATATTTTCATGTTTGTGACATGAAAACATTGCATCACATCTAGTAGACCTCTAACCGTGCATTACTGTAGGTTAGGTTGTGTTGCTGAATTGTTTGTCTTTGGGCTTAAAGAGTTGATATTATGGATTTTCCAGGCACATAATGCCATTTCATAGCATAATCAAGAAACTATATTACCTTTAGTTGTTATAAAAATACTGTTTATTAAAAAAAAAAAAAAAAAAAAAAAAAAAAAAAACTTCAAAGAAATTTCACTTCGCATCTGACACCTTGAAATTGGCCTCTGTCTCTTTAAGTAGCTCCTACTCTTTCCGACACTCTGCCTTCAGCACATCATCACAACAATGCTTCTCTGTGATGCTGTTTACAACCGTTTCTAGGAGGGTTGGACTGAGAAGTAGTTTGTATGATGAGCTCAGCAGACGTGCAGTTCCACCAGGTGTTTGTTAATTGCTGCTGCCATTAATCTGGAGGAGCTTGGCAGTGGACTGCAGCTCCAAGCAGGAGCTTTGGGGAAATAGGCACCACATTGTATGAGCAAGCGTTTAGGCACCCCCAAATGGTTGCCACGGGAGACTCAAGGATTTCTCAAAGATGCATGAATGAATCAAAGCAATATTCCAGATATGTTTTTGCCGGGACAATAACATTGTAGCATGATATAAACCTCAAAGTCTATTTTGCATAATAACCCCCTTTAGATTACCATATTTAACATGTACCGGTATGTATTAAATAATTATCCTTCAATTTTTAAATATTTATTTACATATCTTTTAATTATTTAAGATTTACTTTGCCATCCAAAACTCTGTTAAATGTTATACTGAAATCCATCAAGTGTAATATTAGAAATCTAAATAGACATTTATGCTCTATGAAAAATAATAACAGAAAGAGATTAAAATCTGTTAAGAGTTGAATTTCTGAATGAATCAATCAAAGTCCTTTTTTTGTCTTTGTAATGACTAAGTTACAACCAGTTTATCCCTGTTTTGTTTATTACATTAAAATCCTAATAAAGTACATAAAAGTTCATGCAGTGAGTATTTTTGCCAGGTTCGGCACAAGGTAGATCTCAAAAAAATCCTTTAATGGCATGTTGTTGTTTTTTTAAGTAGGTAGGCAAATGTACCAGCAACTATCTTCCCGTTCATGAACAATTGCTTCCTTGCTTGAGGGTATAAGCTGACCATAACTCCCTGTTTGGTTTCCATTTTTGCCATGAGTCTCCTTAGCTCACTGCAAAACTCAGCACTGCGCTTCGGAGAAATGTTTCTCTAGCTGAAACTACAGACTGCTGACTCTCCCGGGTCAGAGGTGTAGCCTTACACTCTGGCTGTCAGACAAGCGGCTCAGACTTGCACAATAACGTTGTGACGCAGTGTGTGGATGGATGGAGGGACAGAAGGAGGAGGGGAGCTGTTTGAGTGTGAAAACATGCAGGATGAGAGAAGAGGGAAAGTCAGAATGAAATGAGAAGCGTGACAGGTGGAAACTAAAATGGAGAAATAATAGAAATATGAGCGACAATAGCTTTTTGCTTCCAAGGCAAGGTGAAATATTACAGTTCCTGTGTTCTTCTCATATGTTTTCGCACATATGGAGGTGATTTCTTGCAGTCATTCAGGCTTTATGAAATGACAGCCAGATGCATTGACTTAAGAATTATGTTTTGTTGGCTGAATATGACTCTCAGCTACAAGATGTTGTGGCTTACAAGGTATGCCCTGACAAACACACCGGCGTCTGAACCATTCGCATGAAGCTCTGCTCTTGCCCTCTGTCTCCATCCTGCCATGCCTCCCTCGCTTATTATTAGCCTTTGGATACTGATTGTCAATCACGAGCCAGTGACTTTAAGAGGTGAGCTGGAACGAGTCGGGGGGAAATTTAAAAATTGATGTTGACTTGAGCTAGCAAGTGAAGGAAAGTGGCCCAAAGATGGATCGAGGCAGAGGAAAGGCAGTCTGAAGAGCTGAAAGACCCTCGCTGATCATTTAAGAAGAAGAAAAGTCAATGTTCCGAAAGTAAACCACAGAAATTATTGCAACCCCTGGGAAAAGTGTTAAATGCTCATAAAATACATGAGGCTGTAATGGACAGCCAGTTCATTGTTTTTTTCCCTTTATTTTAGTAGAGCGATGTTCTTAATGTTTTTCTTTTTTTGCCAAAAGAATAGAAGCAACAAGTGTCAAAGTCCAAGAAGACCATCTCATAGGCTCACAATAGGCTAAGCTTTAAGGTTGTGACTTTCAAAATAATAATAGGGTTAGATAAACATGTGTGATAAACATTGTTTTTAGAGACATGAACGAAATTAAAATATTGAGAAAGCAACCAAAAATTTACATCGCAAGAGATTTGAAATAAAGGTGACAAACAAACAATTATCCCCGTTAGCAAGAAAACAAGAGGTAAAGGACTGGGGTGTGGGGCGGTCATGCATAGATCAATTTTCTTTGCACATAAGTTCTACATTATTTTCAGATAATGTTTTATTTTACAGAGATAAAAGAATTTGTTTTGTTTTAATAACTGTTTAATATTCACAACATTCTGAGATAAAGTTTTGTGGATTAAAGATTCAAATATTTGGCAGGATTACATAGTACAGCCTGTACGTTCCTTGAACTTCAATGTTCCTTTCTGGAATCTTTCAGGAACACACCAGGTACTTTCCAGAACCTATCAGATACACTCTCCACTACAGTTTCCCATAAATTATCAGGTACTTTGGTGACTTAGGTGGTACTGTCCTGCAACTTACTGAACAGTGCTGGAGACCTTCTGGAACCAGGCTGTATTATAAGGTACCTTTTAGCCTGGTACTTTCTAAAAAGTTTCCAGAAAACTTACTAGGTACTTTCCAGAAATGCGTGGGGGATGAATGCTCTGTGGGCCGGAAGCTCGGCAAGGTGGAGCTTTGGGGAAACTGGCGGCGCATAGTGATGGCATGCGCTAAGGCACCCCCCCCAAAGGGCTGCCACAGGAGATTCAAGATGTCCTGAAACATGCATGAATGTGTCAAAACGACATACATGTATGTTTTTAATGAGGGAATTACATCACAATGAGATGTAAAGCTCAAAACAGTCGATGTTGCATAATACCCCCTTTGAGCCACTCCAGTAAAATATATAAATTGCTACAGGCAGAGAGAGCAAAACATGTAGCTTCAACTTGTCCCTCCACTCTGGGTCAGGCAGTCGCTCCATCACTTTGCTAAAAAGAAACAACACGGTGACTTTCGCCTGAGGAACATGCCTCAAACCACAGGTTTAAGCAACAAATAGTTACTTTCTTTTCAGAAACATTGAATAAGTGTACCTTGGAGAAGTCTTACCCCAGGAAGTTTTTCTCATTTTGTCATGTTTCAAGCATAATTATGTGATAGACTAACATGATGCTGTGTATAACTGGGAAGTGGAAGGGAAAGGATGCTGTTTTTAAAGAAAATTATCCACACAGCATGACCCTGCCATCACTGTGCATCACAGTTAAATGGTATCAGAGTAAAAGGGTTGCTGAATACGTGTGCATGCTTCACTTTTTAGATTTGTCAAAAAATAAAATAAAGCAAAACAATACCATGTATTATTTTCCTCCTACTGTAGCTATGCACTGGTTAATTTGGGTCTTATGTGGGTCATCTCAAAAATTCTTTAACCGTGCTTCCTAATCACAAGTCTTGCACATCAATCAGCCCCTCTCCCCCAAACAACCTAGCCACACACATTGGCCCATGTAGGGACAAATTGGAGCTGAGCATGGTCTGAGTCAGAGAAGTCAGAGGCGACTTGGCTACCAGGCCTGCTCTGCGTTAAGCCTAAATGCTTCTGATAGGCCTCGCTTGAAAAACGACATGGTGTTGAAGCGGTGGAAATCGAGATCCGCTGGCATGATGTGTTGTTTTAAGTACCAGGCAGGGGCAGGAAAAAAAGGAAAAGGGAGGACCCTCTACAAGCAGAGCACAGCAACCGCTCGTGAGGATTCGATAGATGGATGGAACGTGTCACACTTTATCAAGTTCTTGTATAAGAGACAAATCAGGGAGCAAGGGAGGAACATGCGATACAAAACTGGCTCCAGTCTTGTCTTCTGTTCTTTTCTTTTCTTTACCTTTGATTTGCTTTTTCATCATCTTCTAAACTGTCATGAAGTATTTGTAGAAAATGTGACTCCACAGTTTCAGATGTTATGTAAAATTTCTCAGAGTTTCATGAATTTACTTTTATATTTCAGTTCAGTTAAACACACCATAAAGGGATTTAAAGTTTCTGTTGATCTTTCCAGTTCTCTGTTTTTCTCTGCAGAATTAGAGCACTATGTAGTTTCTGCATTAAGAAAAATAAAATAAAATAAAATCACTAAACTTCCCGAGTCTAAGTTTTAAATCTTTAACCAGTCCACGGGCGGCTCAGTTTCTCACCGACACCGTGGTGATGAGAGCTGTGATTGATCAGCTTTTCCAACAGGAAATGAGAGGGCATCTCTCTGAGGCCTGTTTAAACAGCGAGTTATACGGTTACTGAGTTGTTCCAGGACAGACTGTCACGTGAGGCGGCCGAGGCGCCCCGCGCACCCAGCCAATGTGAGTCAACAGTTCCCTCCCAGGTCGGACGTCTCCAAGGTGCTGGATGTCTGTAGGAATCAGTGTTTCCTGAGCATTTCTGCTTGCTCTATTTTTGTCATTGATTGTACATGTTTGCTGTTAATATCTGACATTCCTCAAAGAAAACTAGAACTTTCACCTCAAAATTTAATCATGTATTAAATGTCCAATTCAAAGGCTTTTAGGCCATTTCCAACACTTCCACGGCTCCACATTTGACTCCATGGATGCCCTCAGAGTGTGCAGATTCATTCCACATCACTTTCCCAACCACATCCAATTGTACACTTGATTCGATTTGCAAAAATCAGATTTCATGCTATTGTATTAGTATGGATATAAAGCATGGATTTGGGCTAGTAATCTGAACTCAACGTTTGCTGGGAGCAGTTGGTGAAAGTTTAACAGAGCTGCTTTTAAAGCACTTCCCTTAGACGAACAAAGCTGTATTTTCTGTTTTTGTCAATACAGACAGTCCTTTGCAGAAATATTCATAACCCATTAAACATTCTTCACATTTCTCATTTTTGACCACTGAATTCTATGTATTTTATTGGAATTTAATGTGATAGATGAAGCAGTACATAATTGTGATGTAGCACTTATGCACAGTTTTCACAATTTTTACGAACAAGTAAATGGGACCTGCAGAAATCCACAACTCAGGTGGAAAAGTTTGTTGAGAGGACAACTGTTATTTGTGCAATCCACAAATCTGGCCTTTGTGGAAGAATGGTAAGAAAAAAAAGCCAGAAGTTTTCCTGTTCGTAGTTTTGCCATAAGCCACATAAGGTACAGAACCAACATGTGGAAGAAGGTGCTTTGGTTAGATGAAAGTAAAACTGAACTTTCTGACCTACATGGAACATGCTAAGTGTGGAGGAAGACCAATGCAGAAAGCCACTGATGAGAGTCATTATAGTAAAACTTAAAAAACAAAAGTTACAAAACTCAGGAACAGGAAAAACGTGATATGGAATGGAGCAAAGAAATATGTGAATCAGGGTATGAAAACAGAGAATCCGGCACTGAACAGGGGAAAAGAGCTTTTATGAGTAGCATATCAGGTGAAACACATGGGGGTGATGAAGCAGCACAGGTGATTGCCATGAGTGAAGATTATTGGTGGGCATGAATACAATAGAAACAGGAGGCAACCCCCTGAACACACAAAAATTACAGTGAAACATGGTGGACTCCTTGTATTCACAACAGTTAGGACCCACAACCACCCACGAATAGCTGAAATCCATGAATACCTGAGACCCCCTAACTAACTGCCTATTTTAATTGTTCCAACATCAAATATACCTTAATATGAATTCATACACATGGTGAAAACTGTCTAAGGACTATCATTCTCCTTCTTCTTCTATTAACTTTTTACTTTCATGAACAATAAAATAATCTTACATCAGTTCATCTGTTTCTTCTTGTGCATTCTGCTCTGTCTTCTTAAACTCCCAGTTGGTCATGGCAGATGGCCACTTACACTGAGCCAGGTTCTGGTTCTGCTGGAGGTTTCTTCCTGTAAAAGTGGAGTTTTTCCTCTCCACTGTCGCTACATGCATGCTCGGTAAGAGGGATTGCTGTAAAGTCAATGACACAACGCCATGCGGTTTATAAAAGCTCGTCCAGGAGGAGTGAACGTCGATGATTCGATGATTCGATGATTCGATGCAATCTGCTGGGTTTCCTTGGAAACTTTTTGAACTACTTTGAATTACTAATTGAACTACTGTACTCTTTAACAACTAGAATCAAATGGAACATATGACTGATTTTTTTTTTTTTTTTTGTAAAGAGCCTCGAGACAACATTTGTTATGAATTTATATAAATAAACTGAACTGAACTGAATTGACACTACCACACAGTCTTTCTTCTCGTGGCACTTGGGGGTACAGCCAATCAATGCCAAAGAAAATGAATGGCGCTCCTGGATTGGCTGCTTTGCAATTGCCACCCAATAATGAGTCAACCTAGGTATTTTTAGCTTCCCAAGCTGTGTTTTCTTTTGCATATTTTGGATATATTCTATGCAAAAATCTGCAAAAAGGCAAATTTTCCCCAAATTATTTGGGGTTACATTCCATAGAAAAATCTGTGAATGGGTGAATCCATGATGACTGTAGTCTTCATCCAAACTGACTGAGCTTGAGCTGTTTGGATAGGAACAGGTTAAAAATAAAATTCCAGGCTCTAAATCTGCAAAACAGGTAGAGAAATACTCCAAAAGACTTGCAGCTGTAATTGGAGCAAGCAGTGGTTCCAAGTTGGAAAAAACATGCCAGACTCTTCAGATGACTATTTATGGGCTTCAATGTATTGATGTTTGTCATAAAATAACAATAACATACATTAAAGTTTGTGGTTCCAACTCAAAAAACTGAAAAGGTTCATGATGTATCAGTGTTCTTGGTAGATGCACGCTTAGCATGGAGCAGCATTGAGTGGCTGAAAGCAATGTCAGTTTAAATCCAATGTCAGCCTTTACGTTTGAATAGCAGTATGGTATACCAGTCTAACTTGAGTGTCTGCTTTAACTCCTCATGATAAATGGGCTTTGGATGGGAAAAAAGTATTTGCAGCCAGTTGGTTTCTCCCGAAGAAAACAGCCATTTTGCCCGTTTAGCCTTGAAGAGTGAGCAAAACCTTGCTCTTGTGCAGATCTTAAGCACACAATGGGTTGCTGCTCCATGCACTTGCTGTCAAAGTGTTCTGCAGCTGCTGGAAAGCACTGATGTTGTCCTCATCTGCCCACAGTGATACATGGTAACAGTTAATCCGAAGATATCCAGGAAATTTTAAAGAAAAAAACATTACAATCAGAATCTGAGCATTACTAGCATCCATGCAGTAGGGCTGTGTGATACTGGGAGGTTTGGCATTGATCCGATACCAAGTAAATCCAGGGCATGTATCCGATACCGATACTATTTTCTTGAAATGCCTATCATTGAACAATTTGGTGGTTTGACTTCAGTTAGTTGATTGTGATAATGATGAAACACAGGGCAAAGATTTTAGATAAAAGTATTTTTTACTAACCAACTACAATATAATACAATGTAGCAAAAAAGAAACAAAATAATTTTCTTTTCACCTTCTACTACTCACAACAGTTTATTAAATAAATCTTTAATTGTAATCTGCATGTAACCCAAATGGGAATTCTATTTTCTTTTCAAAAGCGTTATCATATTCAGCCATATTAATATTTGCAAATATCACAAAGGTATGAAACCCTGCTCCCAAATTTTAAATGTAGGCTCTTGATATTTGGCATTTTAATTCCTGTATGTGTGCCACCATGAACTCTGTGAGCAAACTCAAGTAATTAGCTGGACATACAAGACAGAAACTGTAAACAACATTATCGATCTCATCATGCTGGTATCGATCCAATACCAATATTCACCTTGGTATTGATAGTATCAATATTTAGATCGATACGCCCAGATCCACATGTGGTGCATCCAGAAAGTATTTACAATCCTTCCCCCTTTTTTTTTTTTTTTTTTTTACATTTTATGTTATGGCCTTATACCCAATTGTATTACATTAATTTTTGTGTTACATTAATTCTAAACCAGGGTGTCTATGCATCCTTAGAAAACCTTAAATTCATGTATCTAAAATTAAGCCCATAATTTTAGATACATGACTAATGCAGAAAGCCACTGATGAGAGTCATTATATCCATTTTTTATATGGATTTATATGAAATCCATATAAAAAATGTAATTTGAATACATTAATCACAGGCCTTAAATTTTGTCATGGCAGGCCTATTTAATCTCACATATTCTATGTAGATTTTTTTTCTTTTCTCATGAGACTTTTCTGTCAGGCAAAAGTTTGAGTAGCGCGCAGACATCTGCAGTGCATTTTGTGACTTGAGGTGGTTGCAGCTACCAGTAACTAGCTGCTGCTATACCCTTGCTAGCTAGCTAGATTTTTTTTTTGCCTCAGTCATATGTAAGTGCAAATTTCTTGCCTGTTGGCTGGACGACGTTCGTCTTCGGCACTGGATCACTTCGGTTGCCAACCCATACAATACTATGTGCATTCTGTGCAAAAAAGCTTGTTACTACAGGGGTTAAGATTGTGGAGAGCCATGTGCAATGTGAGAAGCACAAAACTGCTACTAAGAGCCACAATAGAGACCCCAAAAATGTCACAGTTTTGATCCCCTAGAGTGGCTAAAGATCCCCAAAAAGCGGTCAGCGCTGCTACTAGTAGCACTGACCTAAGAGTACGATTTGGTGCAACATAAACTCTGAAGTGGATTTCAAATATGATGGTCAAACACCGGTCTGACCTATTTAAGAATTTTATTTCAACAAAGTTGTTACTATGGAGGGAAATACAGCTGAGAAGGAGGAACCAAAAGAGAATAGAAAGCCACAGCAAAACAGATAAAATATTTTTCTTTTGAACATTTCTCTCTCAAGAGGTCTTAAATTTCAGTTATAATGGTTTTAAAAAGTCTTAAATTTGAGTTGGTGAAATCTGCAGAAACCCTGTACACACAAATACCCCATTATGACAATGTAGAAATTTTTTTTTGAGTATTTTACAATTTTATTAAAAATAAAAAACCAAGAAATCGTATTTACATAAGTAAATAACAAAATGTGGAAAAAGTGAAGCGCTGTGAATACTTTCTGGACGCACTGTGTAATCCTTAAAAACACCTAATTTTGACAGTTAAAACTTCAAGTTAAAAAAATTATTCCTTGATAAAACAACATAAGGGAAAAATTGCTCTAAACTTAAACACTTTCTCTTAATGCAAACCAGACTGAAAGCTTCAGCTCTATCCGTGCAGGTTGATTCCACCTCTGAGGCATAGCCGGCGCAGCACAGGATACAGGGGAAATAAAACCCTCAGTATTAGCCAACTCAGCGCTGCATATTAATCAGCATTTAATAAAAGGAAAATAAATCGCACTCCACTCCAAATATTATGAGTGACGCAAGCCTTATTTTGATTTTACCACTTTTTTCATGCAAGAATCTAAAATAAACACTTCTGGTGAACAAAGAGGGAAGGATGGGGGGATGAGGGGGTGGATACATATAGCACAGACTGAGCGGTTACTGGATGTGTACAATAACAGAAAATCTGAAATGAAACAAACAGGAGGAGTTCTTATAGCAGTTTCCCAATTATAGGGACCTTTTCTGTCCAGATTCCTTAATTTCCTCATATGTGATTAAAACTAAAATGGAAATCACCTCCGATTATGACTATATGAGTGTGACTTTGCTAGAGCGGTGTTTTGACAAAGCCACTGCAGAACATGAAATTGCAGGTCTATTTGTGGATGCAGCAATACAGAAGGGACATAAATCAAAGCTGCTATCTGCAGTTACATCTGTTTATTTCATGCTTTTCTGAGGTAAATTGTTTGCAACCACCATTTATGCTCATATTAAGCACATGCACAAGCTGAGCTGCCAACGAAATACACAGTGCAACATTATATGGTAGCAGTGGAACCAAGTTTCACATTTTAAAATTGCAGTACAGTAAAATACTGTCTACTACAGTTTTATTGCAAAGTAGTTGGAAATAATCTGAAATGGAAATAAAAAAAAAAACAAAAAAAAAAAAAACAAGATCTTAATGTTGGAGAAAATGGCCGCACTGTCCAGCTACAAATGAATGAGAGCAGTGATGGACTCGGATATTCCAGGCTGTTTCCCACCTCATGCTCAATGACCACTGGAGATACTTACCCTAAATGGATAATTCGGTTTAGATGATGGATGGATAGATCGATAGATCAGAACAAAAGATATAAAACCCTTAATTTAAAAAGGTGTGGACACCTTCAAACAAACTTAAAAAAAGTTATGGTCTGGATTAAAGGTCTCAATAGTAGTAGCTCCCAAAGTTGAGGTCGAGACTCCACAAAGGGTCACGAATATCCAAGTCTGGGGTCATGAAGTCCTCTTCAGAAATGAACCTAAATACCAAAAATGATGATGAAAAAGCAAGTGGATTTTAGAAATACTGTAGGGGACAAACAGGAAAATAAATCAAATCAACATGTTGGCCAATACACTGGCCGTTGATGCTGATTGTGTTGTCATTGTGCTACCTTTTAACTAACTCTGTTTGTATGCTCAACCAAGAGTCGAGGTCACGGCCCTCTCACACGTTTATTTTATGGATCAATTCAATTCAGTTTTATTTATAAAGCACCAAATCACAACAAAAGTCTTCTCAAGGGACTTTACAACAAGTCATTTCAGTTCATAAAATGATATTTCAGTTCATGCATGTAGTGACAGTGGAGAGGAAAATCTCTGCTTTAACAGGAAGAAATCTCCAACAGAACCAGAACTGGGCTCAGTACGAGCAGCTATGTGCCACAACCGACTGGGGGTTTGAGAAGACAGAGCAGATGTACAAAAAAAAAAAAAAAAAAAAAAAAAAACATTATCTCAGCATGATCTTAGTGGATGCCCTCCTCTCGGAAGGCACCACAGTCAAAATAGAATGCCAGACCAGGTGTAGCTTTTATGGAGAGAAATAAAAGAAGAAAAAACAAAGTTAACAGCTGAAATTACAGCAAATAATGCAAATTGGAGAGCAGTAGAAGAAGAAAGAGAGGAAAAAGTGGTCAGTGTGTCCTTCAGCAGCCTAAGCCAATAGCAGCATAAATATATAGATAGCTCAGGATAACCTAACACCTTAGAATGAGGCATAGTTTTAACTTGTTTAAATTGGGTGGTGTTGTCAACAGTATCATTCCCCTGACCTGATGTAGATAGATGTCAGTTTGCAGAAAAGTGAATAAAACCTCAGAGCGGTGGAAGACTAACAGTGAGTCAGACGGGCCCCCACATTTTAGCTGATTCCAGCAATTTTAAAAGATACAGAAAACCTACCCAACCACCTCGAAAAAACAACTGGAAGGTACATTCTACTGTGGATTACTAACAGCATGGAAAAGTTTAATAGGGTTTTGTGTGTGAGGGACTCGCACACTAACAAAATGAAATAATCTTTTATGTTTACCAACTTGACTCTGGTAGGGAACTTATGGAGAGAGCTCATGATTAGGGTGATGGTAAGAGTCCCTCCAACTTCATTTATAAAAAGGCTTTAATGTATTGCCCATCAAGGTTTTTCAAATGATTTTTGAGAATAAATCCTTTCAGATTATATATTTTATCTGCTTTCCCTGAAATCTATGTAAAAACTAGCATATGGAAAAAATCTGATTTAATTTATAAGAAATGTATCAAAGGGGCAGTATTATGTAAAATTGACTTTTTTGAGCTTTACATCATAATGTTATTCCCTCATCAAAAACATTCCTGGAGTGTTGCCTTGATTCTTTCATGCATGTTTGAGAAATCCTTTAATCTCCTGTGGCAACCATTCAGCTGTGCAAAACACCTGGACAGACCTAGCACCACCTTTGAGACCCAGCTCCTCCTTAGAGCTGCAGTTTCTAAGCTTCTGGGTTTCTGGCTCACAGAGCACTCCTCCCAGCAATTTCCCCCCTCTGCTCTTTCAGACCAGCCAGCAGCAATTAGCAGACACCTGGTGGAACTGCGCACCTATTGAGGTCATTATACAAGTTATTTCTTAGTGCAACAATGGTAAAAATGTTGTTAATGGGTTAGCTGTTGTGATGAATTCCTGAAGGCGGAGTTTCAGAAAGTCCAGGACTTTCTTAAAGAGACAGAGGCCCAATTTCAAGGCATAAAATTACAAAGTCAAATTTCTTTTAAGTCATATATGATATATGCAGCATTTTTGTAACAATGGAAGGTAACATAGTTACTTGATTGAGCTATAAAATAATGCTATGTTCCTGGAAAACACATAATACTGCCCCTTTAAGACATTACTGGTAGGACTCTATTAACATTTTTAATGGACTTATTTTCAGGGTCTGTAATTTATTAATTGCAATTCATTGCATTTTACCCTAAAGCTATATATCGACAAAATAAGCAACATTTTCTATTCAAAACTCCTTTTTGCTGCTAAATTATTGAATAAATACACATTTGAGCACAACTCCTTTTTGCACAACGTACACGCAACAATAGTCTTTTTTAAGCATCACATCAAATTCTTTTTTGAAGCATAAATTAACCCCCAGTGGACAAAGAGAAACGAGTTTGTTGTCCATTGCTTTTGTTTGCGGATGTCACCTGTGTGTCACATTTACGGGCGTACCAGAAAGGTGCAAATACAAGGTTCCAGCCGGAACCTTTGTATGTAAAAAACTAATGGGGTTAGTTGCATTTACAATCTTTAACACGTTTAAATCTATGTAATTAATAAATTGAAATTAATGCGTAAAAGTCCAGTTGTATTCAGTTATTTTAAAAATATTTCGTAATCCTATATGAATATTTGAACTACCTGATAAATAGTACCACTTGAAATGTTTAGAGTTCAGTTTTATTAGAATCATGAAATAACTGTTTTTTCATTTTGTTCACAAGTTTGTTATGTCCATTCCACTGGACACAGGGTCTGAAGTGGTTAAACAAAGAAATTAATAATTATCAATTCATTTTTATTTTTTTTTACATGGAATTTTTAATAAATAGGTAAACAGGTTTTGTCTTTGAAAGATACCTTTCTCATTTTATATCACTAAAAAACTTATCTGTTAAAAGTGAAACAACAAAAATCCTAATAATATTGGTGAGCTGGTTATGATTTGAGTCTACTTAAGTCATGTTTGGTTAAGTTGAAGGACCCAAATGCAGAGACAGCAGGGGCGAAGAGTAGATTTGAGTATTTAATAAAAATGATTAAGAAAAACTTACAAAAACCATGGGGAATGCAGGAAGCCAGGGCACAACAAAAACCACAAAAATCATGGGGAGAAAACAATAGCGTTTGATGGGGAAGTAACAGGTAGGTAATGGGATGATCCAGCAAGGAGTGAGAGCAAGAAAGGAACTTAAATACTGGGAGTGTGAATGCTGAAACAATGGACTTCGGCTGATTGGCTAACAGTTTGCAGGTGTGAGGAAAGAGAGCTGAAGGAAGACTGAGGAGAGAGAGAGAATGGCCACTGGAGGTGAGAGAGAGAATGAATCTAACAGTAACAAAGGGTAACAAGAGACAAGGAATAAATAAACAAACTAGAATAGCTAAGGAAAGACTGAACTAAAGTAAAACAGAAACAAGGCTGATCTAACCAAAATAAGAAACTAAGGATCACAGGATAACAACCATTAAACATAATTTAAAAATAAATGACAGCAGACTGAACAGAACACAGCTGAGTAAATGGTAAAACTGAGTGAGAAGATAAAACTGAGATGAAACCAAATGAAACAATAACAGAACACTAAATCTAGCAAACAACTGGAGTAACAGAAGGAATAAAGTAGAATGGGGAAATGAAAATAAATACTGAATGTAATGAACCATTTAAATAACTGAACTAATAGAGGGAAAATAAAAAAAATCAAAACAAAGAAATGACAGAAGCAAACGTCTAAAAGAACAAGGGATCATGACAATTTATCCGTTGGTTAGACAGACATTTGCTTCTGTCTTTCAGAGAAAACTGCTGGTAACTGTTGCTCCTGAGCTGGATTTCTGTAAGAACTAGTCTTTCACTGTAAAAAAAAAAAAAAAAAAAAAAAAAAAATTTAGTTCCTGTTTCAGATTAAAATGCAGATATTAAAAAAAACTGATACAGGGAAAAATCTTGTGCTACCTCTGCAAACTACTATAATCCAGTCCTCAACTAAAAGCTGCAGTTACAGCTCGTCTCGTTAACCCGGGTGCCAAAACTAGGTGCAAAGTGTCTACGCAGCATTAAGACTCAAGACTCAACCCAAAATACTATGCAGACACACTACTCTTTATACTGTATCTGTGAGTGTGAACAAGTCTTGCGCACACTCACTCAGATGCCACGCTGAACACATGCTGACACACTGCAGTCCTTTTACCTGCAGGCTCAGCTCTCGCCCCAAGCCAGCTCTCAGGTTACCTGTTTTCCTTCCAGTGAGTGTAAAGTGTATTCATATGCTCCTAAGAGGACTGAGATTGGAAGGAGGCTGTTTTCCCAGTGATAAAAATCACTTGGCACCTAGCAAGGAGCCGGCATCGTGGCGCAGAACGGCACAGCGCAGAATGGAAGGGCCCATCTCCGAGTCAGCGGAGCACCATTCTGGCATGGGTTCAGTGTACACAGGCAAGAGAGGAGGACAAGCCGCACATGGGTCTGAAGCAACATCAGGGCCCAGCTACTTAACCGCCAGGTTAATAGGTTTCATAACTTTATTTTTAAAAGGAGAAAAAGGCAAACACAGGAAATAAATAGAAAAATGCCTCAAGGAAAGTTCTTAAGGCCTTTTCTAAGTACAGTAGCAGCTACTGTTCATGCATCTTGTTGTATTTCCTTTTTACTACCATGACTATATTGATGGTTACACTGGAACACAGCTGCTGTGGGTTAGGTTTTAGAGTGTTCGAGATTTAAGTCACTTCATGAGGAAGTATAATTTCTAAGAAATTTTCAAGTCTTGAAAATTTAAACCACATGTCATATATTATTAATGCCTTTGTCTAATTTTCTGGTGGTGTAACAATACACCTTACTCATGAGGCAATACTGTGTTCACAAGAATGACACACAAAGATTTTAGCTATAATTTTGTCAAAATTAAATTCGTACTCTCACTCTGTAATTATTAATCACAATTAATCACATTTTAATTGAAAACCACATTTTCAAATCAAAAACCTTTTTTTCTGCTGAATTATTGAATAAACAGTAATATGAGCTCAACAACAACAACAACAACTATATTTATTGTTTTAATCTGTTATTTAGGTCATTCAACCATCAGATTAGTGCAAAGTCCTGTTACGCCTATTTAGCTTTCAAGTGTTTCAGGAACAGCTGATAATTCATATAACTTCTTAGGAAAAACACTTCTGTAGAAATGTAAACTGTGGACGCTGACGGCGTTGGGGAGGTCTGTGCTGCTGCAACATGTTTTGCATGGAGATGCAATTTTAGGCTTGAATAGCTTCAGTGATGTGCCAACTCCCTTTTGCACAACTTGCACACAATAATAGTCTTTTCCAGCGTCCCATCTGATTGTTTTTTGAAACAAAAAACCCCATATGTATCACAGCTGGAGTGTGCCTGATGGCACACAAACACATGGACACCAGTCGCCTTCTCTCGCATGGAAGGGGAAGTGTTGTACACCTAAAAAAACATGAAGAAAGTGAATTAACCCAAAACTTTGACACCAAAACCAAATTAAACCAAGGATTGAAGACAAGCCATTTCATCTCTAATAACTTGTAATAAACATTTAAGATATCAAAGTTCCTACGACTTTTCCAATTCAAAATTCCACTTTTTCCAGGCTAAAACGATATTTTTCAGTTAGGGTTTTCAGTATGAAGTTCTGAAAACCACATATCTTAAAGGAAGGAAGGATGTATAGATGGATAGATGTAGAGACAGACTGAAGCATAAACATACAAAAGAACAAAGAGTGATAGAGACTGACAGATGGAGGGATGGATAGAGGAATGGAGGAACACATGGTTGGAGAGACTGACATATGAAAAAAAAAGATAACTGATAGATGCTTGAATGGATTCAAGGACAAACAGATTCATGAACAATCAGATGAACAGATGCATTAATGTATTCTCCAATGCATTGTGGATAGCCGGAATTCGAACCTGAGACCTTCTTGTTGCCAGGCAGCAGTGCTACCAACTGCATCACTGTAAAGGCCTGATTGGAGGAACTTCATTTTTTAAGTTGAGAAATAATTTTTTCCATTATTATTCAGACCTGGAAAATAGTTAAATGAAATTCCAAATGTTTCCAGAGTGTGTAGGGATGCTGAGATATGAAATTGTTATTAGACTGAGACAGGTATGTTGAATCATGGATGTTTAAACTTTATGCTTATCAGATAAATTATGTTCTAACTGGTCACAATTTAAACTGTGGGCTTATTAATTTTGGAAAGACTTGTATAAATCCTTATGACTGTAACATCTCTACTATGCCTAGTTCAGATGCAGGAAACACACTAGCTAACATATGTACATGGATTCACAAGTCAAGTCAAGTAAAATTTATTTGTATAGCACATTTCAGCAGCAATGCAGTTCAAAGTGCTTCACATCATAAAAACATCAATTAAGTATACAGTAAATCATCAAAAACATCAAAATCATTAAGCAAATATGAAGCCAAATCACCAAAATCATCAAGCAAATACACATAAAAATCATCAAAATCATCGAGCAAATATCAGTGCATCAAAATCAAAAGGATCATCAAGCAAATATCGTTCAATGTTCTACTTACTACTAACCAGAAGCAACTAAACAGGTGGGTTTTTAGTCTCGATTTAAAGCACATGTCAAACTCAAGGCCTGGGGGAGCAAATCTGGCCCGCCATAGCTTTTTATGTGGCCCTCTAGGCTCCAGAGGGACTCATAATTAGAACCTTCAAGATATCAGTTGTGCTCAAATATTATTTAATCAATCAAATAAAAGCAACTTTTATCTGTATTCTGCTAAATTACATCAATCAGTCCCTTCACTTTTTTTGTAGAAATTCACTCAAAAACAGATTCCCGCATTTCTCAGTGCTAATACATAAATGTAAGTTTACTGCAAATTTTTCACAAAAATTGTCAAAAATGTTGGGTTTAAGTGATGCTAACTCCCACCTGCAGGTGGCAGTGTTTCTTACTTCTACTACTCTTCTGGCTCAGCCTTACCTGATGTCAAGTTATAGTCCGTCATAGGCAAGTAACAAAAAGTCATATTTAATGTCATACATAAGCGTAAATATAGAAAAATTTCTTGCAAATATTTCTACATTAGCGGCACAAATCAGTGATTTTGACTGGAAAAAATTACAAAAATAATTGTGAAATCAATTAGGGACTGATCAATGCGAAAAGTTCAGCATTATTTATTTTTAATAAGAACTTATCAAATGCAGAGACAGCTATTTATTAATATTTGGGGTTTTATCAATATGTTCTGGAAGTTTGTTCCAGATTTGTGGTGTATAAAAATTGAAAGCTGCTTCTCCGTGTTTGGTTCTGGTTCTGGGGATGCAGAGTAGACCAGAACCAGAAGACCTGAGTGGTCTGGAAGGTTGATAAAATGACAACAGGTCTTTAATGTATTGTGGTGCTAAGCCATTCAGTGATTTATAAACTAACAGAAGTATTTTAAAGTCTGTTCTCTAAGCTACAGGGAGCCAGTGGAAGGACTTTAGAACTGGGGTGATGTGCTCTATTTTCCTGGTCTTGGTGAGAACATGAGCAGCAGCGTTCTGGATCAGCTGCAGCTGTCTGATCACAGTGTCACGAAGATCAAACTACTCAAAAAGTGAGACAAGATATTTTTTTTTTTTCAATCTGTAATGCAAGACATAATTCTTAAACAATGTGTAACACTTCATTTTTACTTAATTTCCACCTGACTCCAGGAACCTAAACCTGGAATTTAGTAAAAAGCACTCATTTAACTACTTTCAAAGAGCTGCTCCTTCTGTCCTACAAAGATCATCCGCGATAATAAACTTTGCATGCCCCCACTGCTGTCTAATGGGAAGTTGTCTAAGCTTCCTATAACCCTATTTTACCCAGACAGACGTCAATTGGTCTTAGCTAGTGTTTTTCCTGTGCATTAACTCCAAGCAAACATCATGAAATGCCAACATAAAGGTTTTTGATATGAAACAGTGCTGATATATGTTTGGCCGACCTGGCCGGGAATGCCTCTAGAGTTGGCACGTAGGCTAACTGTGCCAGGAAACAGACGTTCCCCTTCGTCGCTCACTCGGTCAGCTGATGCTCGGCTCTTTCCTGCCTTGTTTGCAGAAGCTTAGGCCTCGACTTCCTTATTAAGGGTCCTAAAGTTGACTTGCATGACAAATATAAGGAGCAACACAATGTCAAGTCTGGGCTAATCATGAGGGATTAGCTGCAATAAAGCAACACTTTCACCCTCGCGCACTGAATCAATGTGTAATGTGTCCTAATGGTGGGGGTAAACTGAATACTTAGTTTCAGCACACATGGGTCTCCATATCATCATTGAAAGCCACCTACATCGCCACTCGAGCTGCCAAACCACACAGCTGAATGAGCCTATGAGACACACAGAGTGTGTACTGTACGTATGGCCTTCTGGTCTTCCACCACTCACTCACCACAGAGGGCTGAGACTTGATGAGGGGGTCCCAAGTATAGGGAAGGCAGTGTTACCTTCAGTCTTGGCCCACTGGGCTATGACGGATTTAAGTATTATTCTATCAGGGTTAAATTTACATCTGAGTCTTTGTCACTCCCTCTCTGCGATTCTGTTGCATTCTTCCTGAAAGTAAGACCTCTGATTTTAACCTCTTTCCCCTGAGTGGCAATATTTGAATCCTCAGATGTCCTCACAATATCAGTTCCTTCCTGATGTGAGCTGACACTTTCTCCGCCCTGTCTCGCTCTCCCATCCTGATGAGAAAGACGTCAGCGGACATTCCTTCATTCCTGGGTACTGGGTCCTGCTTTAATAACAACCCCAGAGACAGAAACATGATCCCTCTCAGTGTGTTTCTGGCTCTGTTTTTCCAAGTCTCATCTGTTTGTCTCCATCTTTGTTTTCTCACCCACTGAAGTCATTCTCAAGCCTTCGCAACTATCTCCAGGTATAAACCCCACATAAGACAGCATGGCATCATTTTTTGCCTGGCCTACTCTTTGTTGATATCCACATTCACCCATCCTCTTCACCTTTGACTCGGCATCACATCAATTTCCAAATTCATACAGCCTTCATCCAGCACTTAGGCCAAGTTCTGGCCATGACTTCCTAAAGGCAGGCCGCTGGACTCTGGTACGACTGTGCCTCGAGGCGGAGGTCAACAAAGGTAAGGAGGAAGTAACTGGAGATTTTTAATTATGAGCTTCAGTGGTGCGATGAGCAGCTCAGCTAGTGGCTCCAAGTTAAAGAAGAAAGGGGAAAAAACAGAGTTTTGCAAGTATCTTGAGTTTCAAAGGGCACTCTTTAAATTGCCACCTGGCAATGGTTTGATATGAAAGAAATGGCCATCTTTTCCAGCTAAATCACAAATTGAGGCAGCTTTAGAAAAGACTATGACATTCTCAATAATTAATACCCTGTGGAATCACCCTATTTGCTTAGATTATAAGTATAGTCAATGGCCCAGAGTCTAATTGGCAGAGAGTAGATGGTGAATTAGACCTGGCAAGCAAGTCTGTTCCTTAAGCAGAAATCAAGTCATGTGCTGTGCAGGAAAAAAAATCTCCAAGTTTTTATAGATCCACAAGAAAATTGTGTTGGCTAATTTATTTTAAATGGCAAGAAGGCCCACTTTTCAGAACTCCTTCATTGGTCCTCAGTGAGGAAAGTAGCTATTGGCTGTTGAAAGTAACTAAATGACATTAAGACCAGTGGGTCCTGCTCCCCTCCCAAATGCTGTTTGGTCTCTTATATCTGAATGAAGATTGTAGTTAATTGACAGAAAACAGACTCACACAAATAATATATATATATATATATATATATATATATATATATATATATATATATATATAAACAGAATAAAGAATAAAAATGCTGTACAGTCAGGCAAAATTTCAACATGAATACTGTGTAGTTGTGAAAAATACTCCAGTCCAGAGAAATGTGCAACTAAGTTGTTAATTAAAAATGTACAAGATGTGCATGTCTCTGAACATTAAAAACACAAACTATTTACAGTCAGTGACAATAGAAAAACCGTAGAGTTGTACAGATACTAGCATGGATATAAACACTTATTGATTTTGTTGAGAGCAGTGATGGTTATAGAGTCTAACAGCTGCTGGGAGGAAGGATCTCCTATAATGCTTCTTAGTGCACCTAGGATGCAGCAGTCTTTACCATCTTCCTTGGTTGCGATGCGTGCGTGCGTCCCATGGTTCTTCCTTCTCAGCTCGCTGGGAATATTGGACCTCTCTGTGGGGGGCAGAACAGTGGAGCTACCAAGACCTAGCAACTGATCCTTGGTGTAAACAATGATTTCATGGCTGCTCGCACCTTCTCTGAGCACAAAAGACTTAAAAAATGGACTTAAAAAATGAACTTAAAATCAAAGTTGTCCACAAAATGGTCAGTTTCATTTTGTGAGCCAGCAATACTAAAAAAAAGAGAGTAACAGAAAAAGAATATACAGCACATCTAAATAAGATTTTAAAGGAAAATACTCTTAATCATGTCAGAGTTGCTGTAGCAGGCTGCCAGCTAGCATGGTGCCGGAAGTTATTGATGTAGTAAGATATTTTGATGGCAGGAAATCAGACTGAGCAATAAATTACAGCAAACTGTAATGTGGGCTCAAGGATTGCTGAGACAAGACAGGTCAAAACTGGGTGGGAGGAAATCGGGATTATCATTGAGGCAAAACGGATTGGATTTGGCTCTTGTCCAGGTAGGATTCAGACATTTTGAGCTAGAATTTCCATGGTTACCATCTTATTTTTCTCTTCTTGCAACACAAAGTTGTAAAACAATCATTATCCTGTCATTTCCTTTCAGGGCCTTTTTCTTGCAAGTGATGTTCATGTCATGTACTAAGTAGGGACCTCTTCAGAAGTCATATATAATTTTGAGCTTCAAATCAAACTTCACAGACTAATTGCTTGTTTTCAAAGGGAACATAGAGGTAACAGGAGACTCCTGACAATAGACCCCCTGCCCCGACTTCCATCTGAACTCTATTTGGAGCGGAGTTACGAGTCATGGCCACAATCACAAGGAGATCTGCAAGATAAAGCCTGCTCAGAAAAGCTTAGCTGGGAATTAAATGATCAGTATGCCGGAGGATGACTTTGACAGTGAGGAAGCTCAGGAGGTGAAGAGTCCAGATGTAATAAATCATGCCAGAACACGGTGCTTCGGCTGCTTTGGTTTAAATAAAGCACATGCACGAAAAACCAGACAAAAAGATTACACATGCTCGCAGTGCTATGATTCACATTGTTTTAGCTGTGTGCAGCAAAGGTTTCCTACCTTAAATGGCAAAAAAGTATTTTTTCCCACGATAATTTTGCTTCTAACATTTACCTAAAAACAGAGAAATTATAGATGGCCTTGAAATTCAGAAAACAATTTGAAGTTTCATGAATTTTCGATGTTTGGCTTTTGTATTGACCCTAAATCAAATTTTACAACAAAAACATTTGTAGTTTAAAGAAGCAAGACCAAGCATTTTAATTCAAAGCTGTTGGAGGTTAAACCAGGACGTGGGTTGATTAGAATGAAGAGAAGAGGAACAGATGCTAACTTAGAGAACACCCTGAACGAGCTGTCAACAGTAAGAAAGGCCAGTGCCGGACATGTTGAAGCTTTAGCAACTTCCTCATGTTTATCCGTGCTGCTCACCTGCTTTACATTTAAAGCCACATGTTTCTGTCTGGAACAGTTAAATTATCTGAGGTTTCAGTGCGGAACCTCCTCCATCTGCATGCAGCCTTGTTGGATAAATCTATACTTTTTAAAATGAACTTAAAATGACATTTTTGGGGTAAGACAGACTGTCACTGTCACTATAAAACACTTTTGCCTCAGATTCACAGAGCATCAATAAATTTTCATAAATTACAAGAAAAAAACAAAAACTTAACTTAAACTGTATTTTTTTAATCGTAATGAGCATTCCAGTTTTCTACAATATGTGATCCATTTTAATTCATTGTAATGCTTAATAAATAACAATCTAGGTTCAAAGCCACTGAGGTATGGCATGGTTTCAGTGCCAGAATTAAGACGATTGCGCACCCAGCAGTGCCTACTTCCTTGTTGAAGGAAGCTATATCTACTCCGAAGTCAACTACTAATCTGATTAATGATAGGCAGGTACTGGTAACTAAGCAACCAGCACTGGCAACTTCGCAGTCGACGCTGGCAAATGAGAAGGAAGTGTGTAGCCTCCTTCTCATTTGCCAGCGCTGGCCGCTCAGTTACCTCTGGCAACCACTCAGTTACCTCTGGCGACCGCTCAGTTACCCGACCCGGCCTATCAATCAGATCGGTACCTGGCTTTGGAATGGATTTAACCTCCTGCAACAAGGAAGTAGTCACCGCTGGGTGCCCAGTGAGCTTAATGGACCAACATAGATCAGTTCTTTTTTATTTATTTATTTCGAACAGATAATAAAAAGTAAAAACAGAAAAAAATAAGACTCATGCTAACTGACATGCAATTTTAAACAAATTGTTCGAAAGGAGCTGGTAGAAAATACAAGATCTAATGATTTCCTGCCCCTCTCATACACGCCACTTAAGTCTCCACACACCAGTTAAACCCTTAAAGTATTCCTACATTAAATGACACTTAAACCTCACGTTCTCATCATTGACTGTACAATTATATACACAATATGAACATCAACAATAGCAATTTTGCCCTTTGAGACACTGATCCTACACTACATATTTTCCAGTCAGTTCATTTTTGTACTATTTTCAAAGCTGGTTTATATTTGTACAATAGATCATCGACCAGACATCGACACACAAAAACTCCTTTTGGTTGCTCTGATACATTGTTAATTAAAATTTCCTTCTCTTCTTAAATTATAACCCTCCCCTCTGTCACAAAATATTTTTTGAATATTAAGTGGAAGTTAACCATTTCTTACTCTGAACATAAATTGTACGGTTTGAATTTTACAAGGTCCCAGAATTTCAGTACTTTTGATTTAAAAAATAATGGCTTTGTATGTTCCCAATATGTCACTTTATGTAGTATTCTGATTGTTTTCTTTTGTTTTCCAGCTCTATAATGCTTATCAAATCTGGACTGAATTATCACACTAAACACAGATGCTGTAAAGCATTCTTTATTATCTGTAATACAGTGGACCGCTGTTATTCGTGGTGGGTTACATTCTTCTATACCTACGCTCTTGGGCGTACAACCAATCAGCGCCAAGGAAAATAAACGCAGCTCCTGTATTGCCTGCTTTGCAAACGCCAGCCAATAGAGTTAAGTTGCATTGCTCATGGGTATTTCAGCTTTTCAAGCAGCATTATCTTTAGAATATTTTAGATATGTGTTACAAAAAAATCCACAAATAGGTGAGTTTTTAGAGAATAATTTCGAGTCACATTGCACAGAAAAACTCTGGAATAGGTGTGTTCATGAATATTGAACCCCGAAAAGGCAGGGGTCAGCCGTACAATAATTTTGTTTGCAAAAACAAATGAGAAAGCATATCTGCCAGTTTTGTATTTGTTGTTTATCGTTAAGGAAGAACAGGTCCAGTTAAACAGCTGCAGAGGGTCTCGAGGGCAGAAAGCAGTGACTCTTATTTTGATTTTTGGTTGAGTAAATTTGTCTCTGTTTTCTCTCACAAACTGAAAAACCAAAACAGTCAGTGAAATGGGAAATTTTCAAGCTGTAATGTCCCAATTAAAGAAAAAAAGAGATAATTTAAATATACATCAATATAGAAAGATCTTAATTTTTCAAAAGATCTCCATTCTCAGTTTAGTTTTTAATATTCCTAATGTAGACTTGCAAAACGATACATTCAAATTCCATACTTTTCAAGACTAGGAGCCTTGTTTTTTGTTGTTTTTTGTACAGTCTCGATTCCGGTGTTTGCACTGGAAAGTCAGAAAGCCAACAAAAATATGCATCCTGGACCTTCAGTCATGAATATTATGGTAAGTCCAGTTGTGAACATTATGTTGCAAATATTTGCTTTGCAATTCAGATGGACTTTTCAGGATGAACCGTGTCACTACAGCATGTGTGCACAGCTCGAAAATGACAAATTGTTATAACTTATATGGTGTCCAGACAAGGAAAAGTCACATACTCTACCATAAAAGTCATGTCTTCCAATGGCTTTGTTTTCTGCCAGCAGCTTGAACTTCGAATATTTATGTCATTAAACCTTCCGATGTCTCCCTTTCAGCAAAAGTGGTCTCATAATCCGGATGGCTGCGGTTGAAGCAGGATGGAGCTCTGAGTAGAGGGGCCACAGCTGGAGTGTTCCAGCCAAAGTACCAAGATATCATCACCGTTTCATTAAACGAACATCTCCGTGTTTCCGAGCAGGAAGAATCTAATGTTTTCTGACGTGCCAGGAACCGGGGGAATGGCAGGAGGAAGAGGCCTTCGAACAAACTTCAGAAGACTTTAAAATTATCATGACTGCATTCCACATTCAGTTACTTTTACATCCTAAAGTTGTTCTTTAAACTGTGCTGGTAAGTAATAAAATGAATATATAACCTTCACATGTAAAAGAATAAAATTAAAAATGCAGATGAAGTTTTTTTTCCCTTTTCTTCTGCTATGATTCATTTGTCCGTGGCTTTTCAAAGAATGCCATGATGGAGGTTAACTTGGAGGAAACACACCTCAACTGTCCGGCTGCTAAACCGTTCCAGATGTAGCCGTCTGAGCTGACAAAAACTAGATTTCATGCACAACCCAGAGAAGTTTTAAAACACACTATTTCATAAAATGTCTGCCAGTATAAAAAAAAAAAGATAGTCTTTGTTTTTGAAATATCAAAAAAATCCGACCAATGTGGGGAGCTGAGGGCCTGTGGATGCTGCCGAAATCTGTATTACAAAAATTGTCCAAACGAAAAGTCATTAAACATAATTCTAAATTTCTCTTATAAACAGAAATCTCTACAAGGGTGTTTTCACACCTGATAGTCCGGTAGCCTCGGTTCGATTGGGACCAAAACTGCAACATTTGTTACATTTTCAGCTGCTGCGGTTCACTTTCACACTGCACTGTGTCGAACAAACCAAACCCTTTGAGCAACCTGTTTACCCCTCGCCTGTGGTGGCGCTGCACCAAGAACCACTGAAGGAAACAACATGAAAACCTGAAGACGACACTGAGCACAACTTCCTTTTTCATGAAATGTAAACAAAAATGGAGTGGCATCAGATTTTAGCAGTTGTAGGATTTCTCTTTTGTCTTTGACAAAAGACCACGAGCCATTTCTCCTGCTAATGCTAGACTCACACGTTTGTTTTGGTTCTACTTACCCACAATGCCATGCGCTTTAGTTTGCTTCCTGCTCTTGGAGCGGTCATTGGAATTCACTATACATTCGAACTGAGCCAAACCTAGGATTTTAGGCAGACCAGAGTTTGCGTTTTTGGTCCATGTCAGCGTTCGATTATGTGTTCACACCTCCCCAAACGAACCGGACTTTCAAGGCAAATGAACTAGAGTTCGGTTAAAGCAGATTGGTGTGAATGCACCCTAAGTCAACATCCACACTGTCAACACTGTCATAAAATCTGATTATTTTTTTTTTTTAGCAAAATCTGATTATTAACAAATGTTTTTATGACAAAAACATCAAATATCAGATTTTTTTTTTTAAATCAGAATCAGGCCACTTTCATATGTGGCCCAAGATCAAATTAATAATTAGTTATTTTCAAAGCACCCTCATTCTGAATTGTCATGTTCTATTTCAGCCAACTGTATTGTTACTGAAGTTTGACAGTTTTGTGCTTGAAGAGATGGGAAGGGGCAACATCAAATGGAAACTATGGATGAAGCAGACATGGTTTGTGGCTCTTATATTTTTGTTGGTTCCAACTGCACAATTTCAGAATGTATATACAAGTAGTAAAAACACCAAAAATTCAGAGCTCATCACACGGAGATAATGCAGTGCTGGCAGAAAGATTCCAATGGAATATGTCGCAAAAGATATTAAGATTGTATTTTTTCACCACTTGTCCCTTAAACATATTCATAATTTATGAATTCCATCTTGTAATTCTTCATAATTCTTTAGTTTATATATTACTGTTGTAACTTTGCTTCAAATACTGTTATGGACTTGTTTGTGGCAGCATCGTGTTAGTTTACATCCAAGCATGTTTTTAAAGCAAGCACTCCTGAACAATCAGGTAATTTCTAAATTTATTCTGTTAAAAGGTATATTTCTGATTTAATTTTTCTGTTAATGCTTCATTTAAAGTCACCATTGTTTGTCACTTTGTTCAGATCCTATATCCAGAACAGGTGTATAGCAGGGGCCGGCCCAGCACTTTATAGAGGTTCATGATGTCATTGATTGCATCACTGGGTATAAGCAAGTGAAGGGTTTTCCTTTTTGCATTATGGAATGCCGTTTGTAAAGTTACACAATACAAAATTAACAGTGATATTTTGGTTTATTCAGCTTGTCAGAGAAAAAAAAAACTAAACATTTAGAATAGAACAGAGAATAGAATAGAAACACCCTTTATTGTCCCAGGATGGAGAAAATTCTGTGCAACAGCAGCAAAGTGGCAGTGACAGGCAATAACAGAAAACAGACTCACACAAAGAATATAATATATACAAAAAACAGAATAAAGAATATAAAGGATACTGTACAGTAAGGCTAAATTTCAACATCAATACAGTGTAGTTGTAAAAAAAATACTCCAGTCCAGAGGAATGTGCAGCTGAGTTGGTTAATTAAAATTGTACAAGATGTGCATGTCTCTGAGCTTTAAAAATACAACTGTTTACAGTCAGTGACAATAGAAAAACTGTAAAGTTGTACAGATACTAGTATGGATATAAACACTTCTTGATTTTGCTGGGAGCAATGATGGTTATTAATTTTTAAACTAAATATTTTCCATACTAAATCTTTAGCTCTGACCTAAATATTTAGCGAGCAAGCTAACTAACTAAAAAATTAGGTTATTAGCTAAATATTTAGCTTGCAAATTAAATGTAGGTCTGGGTTAGTTTGGAAAATAAATAACTAAATATTTAGTTAACAGCCTAAATATTTAATTCAAAGCTAAACAATTAATTTGGGAACTAAATATTTAATTTTGAAACTAAATATTTAGCTCAGAATTTAACATTTAGTTGGAAACAAAATATTTAGTTTGCAAATGAAATATTTTGCATGTGAATTATAGATTTAGTTTGGAACTATGACATTTATAAATGTATGAATAATATGGTGAGAACATGACTTTGAAAAATGAACACTCATTTTTTTCCTATGGTAGGCTGAATCAACCAAAAATATTGCTGTTACTGTTTTTACAGTGCATCTCTACAAATGGCACCCCATATCATTTAGCACTGTTTATTCTCTTTAAAGTAACCTTTTGAGTTGCACTGTATGAAGTGTTCTACTTTGTGTGGATTAGTTTGTAAATTAGGTTAATAATCTTATTCCTGTTTCTTCGTTTCGAGTTTGTTCTTTGGTTTAACCTATTTTCTAATGGTACAGACTGATAAGGTTCAGGTGTGTTTCAATTCTGTATAAAATCAATGAGATTTTGGAAACTGGGAGGTTAAGATGGCAGAAATGAAGATGTCAGAAAATAAAATCTACCAAGAAGAAACTGGAGAAGTCTGCTGATGCTGCGTACTTAAAACGTTCCTTGATAATCACACTACCCTGCCTCACAGAATATCACAAAAGACCAAATTAAATTTGTAAAAAAAAAAAAAAAAGGCCAAAAAATTTCCAATGAATCATATTATCTGAGCACTACTGACTGTTTGAATACAAGACTGTAGTTAGAGTACATAAAGGCAAAGCTTGGAACAGATTTGATGAGTCTGATATAGATAACTGTTTGATGCTTGGATAACTTTTACTTTTAGACAATATTTATCACAATTTTATCCCAACTTTTGAAAACAGATGCTGTTAAGACATATTTTCAAGCAGAACGTTTTCAGTGGGTTCTTAAAGCAAAAAAACTAACTGCTTATGTATTTCTAATTTTTTACAGAGTAGTTTCTATGTGCTTGTTGCTCAAAACATTGCCTTTTTGCCATTATGCTCCTCACAGAGTAACACAGTTATACCAAGCTGACATTAGCTGTTAATTAGTCAGGCCATCTGCTCAGGTAGCCACCCTGCAGACAGGTATCCCACTTGTAGCTTGGCAGCTTTACTTTCAAAACTGTGTTATCTTAATAAAAAATAATCAGTAACAATCCTTTAGGCTCCACGCAGACTGTCTATTTCTTTTATGACTGGAAATATTTCTGAATATTTAAATTCAATGACCAAATGAATTGCCTTCAGTCAGTTAGCTAACCAACAGTGCACAGCAGCAAGTGGGGGAGGGGCAGCACCATTACCCTGTGGTCTACGCAGCTCTTTTTCTGGCAGCTTATTAAAAGAACTAAACTGTAGAAGCAGTATGGCTGAAAACTTTAGTGGTTTTCCAATCATAACTTTTAAAAACCTTGATATACATTTATAGTGGGAACATGCCTACTCAGACATTAGTTAAAATGGAAAGAAATATTACACAGATCTTCTTGGTTAAATTCTAACAGTTTGCTTACTGTCCTGTTAACCTGCCTAGTCTTAAAACTTCTGCTTGAACCTTTTGTATTTATTTTTGGCACCTCCTAAATGTAAATTATGGGACTTGTTAAAAAAGGCAGAAACTTTCAGCAAAACAGGAACTTCAGCCTGTTTATTTTGGATTAGGACTCTTCTTTGCTGGTTCATAAGAGATGATAAACACTCTTCTAAAGATCAGATTTGCCTTTACTTTACCTCAAATAATTCTTCACATAATTTCAGACTTCCACTAATTCCAGTTAACTGCAACTGTGAAGACAAAGAGGGACCCAAACAGGAAACTGAGTAACAGTGCACAAAGTGGACAGAACCTGATATAAAAAAACAGTAGAAAACAGTATTAGCCATCACCCCCCCCAGCCTGCCTCCTCCACAATTTAATAAAGTGTAAAAATGTGCTGCATTATATTTGGACCTCCTGTGCTGCTCAGAGTAGTGTTTCGCTGTGTCAGAGCTTCTCTCTCTCCGTCTCTGCATCAGTCAAGGGTGCTGCTCTCTATTCAGGCTAAAGGAGGGAGTTTTCCAGTGGCACGAGCCACACGCTGACAACTGCTGTTCTCTTCCTCCCTAAAAACTACCCCCTCATACACACACACACACCCGATGTACTGCGCTGGCTAAACCCAAACAACTGCTCAGCATTAAGGTGCGGATCTGTCATTAGTTAGCTTGGCCTAGCTGGGTGAGACCGCTGTTATTGTTAAATCGAGGGCTGTTTGCACAAGCCATATCTTCGGAGGGAAACGGTACCGCTCTGTGGCTTTTTCGCCTCAGCCCGAGCGGATTGTATTTCTGCTCTCTTTTCAAACTTTTCTTATATACTTGAGCACTTGATGCACATATTTTAATCAGCTTAGGCTGCTGGGAGATATGTCCAGATGCACAAAATGATTGACTCTGCGAACTTTGGAGGTGAGTATCATGGGTATCTGTCAGGCAAGTTTTTCACCTGGTAGAGGCCACTATGTAGCTGAAAGAAAGCAAGGAGAAGAATTTTTTATTTTTTTTGAAGAACATCTAACTTGGTGAAATAAAATGGAAGGCATTTATATGTGATAGACTGTTGATGGTATACTTCTCCCCCTGGAGGTGCAGCAGTCTTTCCTAAGTGTTGTTTAAACATCATGGAGAGTTGAATGACATTCGGTCAACGAATGCCCAGTGCTTAGGCGGTCACATCAGAGTGGAAGAGACACAATGACTCACCACAGAGATTAATCACTGCAGACTTTCCAAGAACGGCACATCACACCTAGCTAATGGGTGCAGCCACCAACAGACAAAGATGCCTTATTCATAGTTTCTCGACCTCTTTTTGGCACTTGAAAGACAGCTTTCCAAACCACCCTGGCCCTATGTAGAAATACAATCGCCTCACTTGTTAATACAATGAAATAACTGTGATTAATCAAATATTGAAGTTCAGTTTCACAAGCCTAACCCAGACCTGATTTCTGCCTGACCTGTAGAATTAACAAATCACCTAAAATAGAACCCGTCTCATAACAAGAAGTAGGCTAAAAGAACTGAAAAAGCAACATATTACACCCTGATTTAAATTAGAAAAGAATAGAAATATCTTTTATTATCACACAGTGCATAAGTGCAGGAGTACCAGAAGCAAGTTCAAGTTAAATAGAAGCATGCATATTCAAACTCACCTGAAAATATAGAAACAGAAAAAATAAAAATAAGACACTGTACAGTAGAGGTAAATATGCAACATAGTAAAATAATACTTTGCAGGTTTCAAAAACAGCACACTCGGATCAAAAGAAATGTGTAACTGGGGAGGGCTTTTTTTAAAAATGTACCAAATGTGTATATTTGTGCCTAGAAAGAAGATAAAGACTATTTACAAGAAAATAAAGACTGTGCAGATAACAGCGGGGATGTGAAGTCTAACAGCTGCTGGGAGGAAGGATCTATGTTAACATTCTTTTATGCACCTGGAATACAGCAGTCTGTGACTGAAGGAGTTCTTCAGTTCAGCAATCGAACTCTGATTCAGACCACAACAATGAACTCTGGTCTGTCTACAAACCTAGGTCTCAGTTCAGTTGAAGTGAACTCTGATGTGGTTTGAATGTTGATGTGAATGCCAAGCGGACCGGAGACCACTCCAAAAGAAGGAAGCGAACTATAGTGCAGGGTATTCTGGGTAAATATAACCAAAACAAACATGCGACTCTAGCGGTAGTGGGAGAGATGATGTGTGATCTTTTGTCAAAAGACAAAAGAGAAATCCTACAACCGCTAAAATCTCACACCACTCCATTTTTGTTTACATTTCATGAAGAAGGAAGTTGTGCTCTGTGTCTAATTCAGAGGTTTTCGTGGTGTTTCCTTCAGTGGTTCTTGGTGCAGCGCCACCACAGGCAACAGAGTAAACAGATATTTCAAAGAGTTTGGTTCGTTTGACACAGTGCAGTGTGAAAGCGAACCACACCAGCTGAAAGTGGAACAAATGTTGCAGTTTTGGTCTGGAGTTATCAAAGTCTCCAATTTGTAATGCTGACATATAATTGACATGTAATAAAAGGTTGTTCTTTCATACTAGGGCAAATTACCTGTGTTAACCTGATTGCTTTATACGTGGCTGTACTCAAATATACCATCAGGGTAAAAAAAAAAAAAAAAAATTTCGTTAGGCCTATCTTTCACATGTCTAAGGTTTTTGGGAGTTTACTTAGTTTTTCACAAACTTTACATTTTTTAAAATTACATAGCTGAAATGTATGGTTTTGTACTTTTGAAGTTTGATTCAAATAATTTTGGTTAAGCCCAGAATTTTCTGGTAGCTCAGTCATATGTTAAAATCTTAGAATAAGTAGAGAGTGTGCTTTCTTTTACCATCACTGTAGCTGTCCCAACACTCTATGGTTGTAAAATTCATCATATCACCAGTTTACTACTGCAGCTAAAGGTCATCCCTTTATAGTTGGCTCAAGAAAAAATGTTTTACATGTTATTATTTAATCTCTCGCGTTGTGAACCTCAGGAAATGCCTCAGAAATGTCCAAATGTTGGGGCTCTCAAAGGACAGTCGAGGCTTTAGCAGTTGACATCCACTGTTTGCTCCGATTTTTTACAATGTAGCTCCAAGTCAAGATGAGAAGTTTCCCAAAGCCTCAGCCTCCTTAGGCTTTGTGTACACAAGTGTCTGTCCATCCCCTCCCAACTAGAAAAAACAAAAAAAAAAAAACAAACCGGCACATCAGACCAGCCTTTCATCCGGCAGCCGTTTTCAAACCAAAGACAGATTGCTCAGAATCTGTGCTGTTAGGGCTGAAACGTCTTACATTTCTGAAAAGAAGCAGTCCACATTGTGGTTCTCTTACAAGTGTTCAGTTGTGTTGCCAAGCACCATTACTAAAGCAGGACACAGAATATATTTGAGGAGGTTTGGACGTTACACCATAGTGTTTCATTTACAAAAAAATAATCTGAAGTAAACAAACAATCAAGCTTAATGAGCCAGCATGCCACATGGAGGAGATGAAGAAGGATAAACAATATACGGATGGTAAAGTTGTTTTTCAGTTAATTTTTTTCAAATTGAATTTGTACAAGAGGACATGTGAGCGTGAAGATCAAATGTCCTGTCACGTTGTTAAGATGGAATGTTCTGCCATACCAGCAGTTAATTTTGTAAAAACAGCTCAATCCACTACTTGTCTTGTTCTTTATCAAATTATCTATTAAAGATGACGTAGCATTTCCTTTTCATGAACTGGTCACCAAGTTTGTTAAGAAAAAAACTTATACATATACATATATATATATATATATATATATATATATATATATATATATATATATATATATATATATATATATATATATATATATAGTAGTGAACACACTTTCCCTAATGTGCACTAATAGTGGAGCAAATTTTGCATTTAGTGCTTTTGCTATCTTTGACAACAATTAGCATACTTAGCCTTCCCGTGATTTGTTTTTCCGGATAAATTCTAAGCGCTAATTTACTTTGCTGTTTTGTAAACTTTCAACTGAATAAAGTTCTAAATCTGTGTAGAAGATTGTTGGGAATTCTTCAAGTTAGTCACTGGTTAGACAGTATTTGTGCTCTTATTTTGAAGTGAAGATTGATTACACAGCAGTTCCATTTCCTCTCTCTCTCATGTTCTCTCACCGTTTTCCCCAATAACTTTATTTCAAACAAGAAACATAAAGGAACAAAATAACACTCACAATAGAGAACACAACATAAACACTGATACTCTATGGAAATTATAGACCATGGAAATCATAATGTCAAAAATTGAAGTTAGCGCTTTAGCATTAGCTTTTGCCAAATACTCTGTTGGTGTAGAGCTTTACTAATATTTCAGAATGGTTATGATTAGTGCTTCACAATTAGCAATACTAGCTTTTTAATTAGCATTGCTCACCACTGCATACGTATATGAAACTTTGAGCCAGTATCGGGCTGATATTGATATCAGATATTAATGTTGCTACTATGGACAACAATCGATATTATACAAAGTAGATATATTTCCATACCCTTTCAACATTGTGAAAAAAATGAGTGCACTTCTTACATTGCTTTTCTGCTTCACATAAACACCCCACTACTGCTGTCACATACCTAAACAAATACAACATAGCCAACAACCTCCCCTACCCCTCCAGAAATACGTATACAAACAGCAACAGGATGAAAATAAATACATAATGATGGAAATAAATCAGTGGAAGTGATTGAGAACAGCAGGAATTGAGATATTAAGTAGTATGCTATGTAACATCAAACCGCAGGTTTAGCATATGCTGAGCTATATAGCGAACAGAGGTCAATAATTTTCCATAGAGTCAATTGCTATAGGGCTCCAAACTTTATATGGCATTCAGGTTAGTTAAAGAAGTGTGTGTAGGGAGTTTCATGTAAAGAGTTTTCATTGCATTCAAGTAATGGTGTGAAGGACGCGTCCACTGGACTCTACAGCAGCAGTGACCTGTTTTGTGGAGTGGCAACTCCTGCGTCTGGTGATCTAACGAACAAGTCTGGGTTTGGCAGTTGTACGCAAGGTCCATAAAGACACGGATGGTGTGGGTTTGCTGTGGAAGGCCTGCACTGGCCTGGACAGAGTCCTGCCCTCAACCTTACAGAACAGCACTGGGATGAATTAGAGCTGGGACCTTGAGCCAGGCCTTCTCCTCCAACATCAGTGTCTGGCCTCAGAATGTGCTTTTGGAAAATTTGTCATCAATTCCCAAAAACACACTTATAAACCTTGTGAAAAGCCTCCCCAGTACACTTGAAGCTGTTATAGCTGCAAAGATGGGCCAACATCATATTCAGCGCTATGAATTAAAAAATACAATGTCACTCAACTTCATCTGTGTATGTATTTGACAGAACAAAATAACTCCAACTTTGATGCAGATTATTCTAATAAATTACTAGCCCCATAAACTAAAGATTCTCTCCCTCCTCATATGTCCAACATGTCGCCTTTACCGTCCTTTTCCTCCCCAGTTTGAGCTTCTCTTCTTCACAAACATTAATTTGGCATATTTACTCTGTCAACAGCAACACCACCTTTTCCATTCCTCTGCTCTGTGAGTCAGTGCTTTCACGTCGGCGCTGCTCTGTGAGCAAAACCGCTTGCGTTTGGTGGCCTTGAACAAACGGTGTGAGCGTGCGACGTCCCACGAGCCATTAACGCAGCGCCAAATTGCACCCTTCTATTTGTGTTCGAGCGGAGTATCCTAAACAAGCATGTCTCGTGTAAATAAACTGCCGATGTTAGGCCATAGTGTTGTGGAACCACTGGCCTAATTGGCGAGAGACAGAAGGAATTACTGAGTGATTCAGCAGTTGATTCTGCCATGTAAGTAAAGGCAAACAAGCAACACGGCAACGTTACAACATCCAGAGACAGTTATGGGTTCTCTTGTAAACCAACACCAAGAAACAGGGAGGGGAAAAAAGAAAAGAAACGGGATGTGTAGCTATTCAAAGAAGAGTGTGTTTGGAAGTGTGTGCAGCTAAGGAGCAAGGGAGAAGGCGGCAGGGTGAAATTAGCCCTACCTGACATCTGTAAGCTATTAAAGCAACTTCAGGTAGCACATGTCGTCCACATTAGGCTGAACCGAGATTTACATTTCCACATCTCCACAAAGCATAATAAACAATCAAAAGGGCGTGTGCAGGTAGTGAGTGCAGACAAAGGGAGTGTGTGTGTGTGTGTGTGTGTGTGTGTGTGTGTGTGTGTGTGTGTGTGTGTGTTTGAGAGAGAGAGAGAGGATTATTTGAAACTTAAAATCAGTCATAGATGATTAATATAGCTGTCAGCAGTGGAAAGTATAGGACAACCTTTATAATCTGCTGTGCTTCATTTTTTTTACTACGATAAAAAATTTTGCAAATGTCCCGATGTAATCATTATTTCTTTATATTTAATATTTTGTAACCCAGGTTTTCTTCAACTTAAATATATATATAGATATATATATATATATATATATATATATATATATATATATATATATATATATATATATATATATATATATATATATAAGCATTCACACCCCTTAAACGTCTCCCCTCCTGTAAAGATACAACAAACCTCAATGTAGTTTATTGGGATATCATAGATAGCCTAACCTAACACAAAGTACTGCATAATTTTGAAATGTTAGACATATGATACATAGTTTACATGTTTACCGGTGAATTTGGCAGTGGAGACCCCAGAAAATTTTCATACGGGTGGCCAGACTAGCCCAGTAAAAGTTTTAGGGGGGCACAGCTTAAAAAGTCATAATAATAATTTTATTTATTTATTGGGTTTTATATTTATGTCTTCATTTTTATGACATGAACATGATTTTCTGGGCTGCAGTGGGGTGGCCAGCTTTTTTCAAAAGCCAGATGATTCTTTTAACAGGTTTTCTTCCAGGATTGTCCTTTATCTGCCCAACTGTGACCAGCCTTCCTTTCCCTGCTAAGAAAAAAAGGATACCTCCAGCATGATGCTGCCACCACCAGGCTTCACTGTGAGGACGCTGTGTTCAAGGTTATGTGCTTTGTGAATTTTCTACCATACATAGCGTGTTCTGCTTGTTTGCTTTATCCCTACATGGCTTGTGGCAAACTGCAAACAGGACTTTGTTTGGCTTTACCTCTCTTCCATTAAGTCCAGAGTGCATGATCAGATTCTCCCATTTGAGCAGATTCCCAGAACTACCGCTGGCCTCTTGGCTTCAACTCTGATTAATGCGGTCCTTGGCTGGCCTTTCAGTTTAGGTGGATGGCCATGTCTTGGTAGGTTTGCAACTCTGCTACACCCTTTCCACTTTGATTATGGATCGCTTTATGAGATGTTCAAAGCTTGGAATATTAGTTTGTAACCCAACCCTGCTTTAAATTTTTCCACAACTTCCTCCCTGACCTGTTTGCTTTGTTCCTTGGCCTTCACGAGGCTGTTTGTTCGCTAATGTTCTCTAACAAACCCGTCAGCCCTTCGCAGAACAGCTTTATGTACACTGAAGATGACTCTATTTACCTGTAGAAGAAAAAAAATGTAAGAGCTTCATTTCATTGTTTAACCACTATGAATGAAAAAATGGTCCAATTCTGGACAGAAAATGATTGAAGAAGACGCAATAGTCCAAAGATAAAGACCTTTAGGAATCCCGAAGAACTGCTGATCAAGATCTCTGAGAGTCTGACTCTTCAAGCTAAATCTTAACTGAAGAACAAGTGGTGGCTCAAAACTTTCACCCTGGACTGCACATTCCCATTTAAAGCTGCAGTTTGTTTGCAGGTTCAACCTTTTACATTCAAAGTCCCAGGTTCTGGTGCCAAAGATTTATCTGGCAGGCAGCGTGGAAAGCAGTACAAATTAGCACCAGTGTGACCAATTACAATATTATAATGCTGCTTACACATGTAGGCAGCAGTAAAACTAAAATACTGTGAATGTATTTTAGAACTGCATAAGGCCCCTTGCCAGAAACACAGATTATGTTTTTTTTATTTGCTTTAATAACACTTTGAACAGAAAAATGGGCAAAAAAAAAAAATGGAGGGAAAAATCCCAGTGAGTGCCTTTTTTTGGACTTAAAGTCGGTTATTGGAAGTAAAGTTTCAGATATGTGTGTAATTCCACAATAGATTTAGACGTGTAATCCAATGTAACTGGACACTTTCGGTCCTCGCAGATAAAATCCACTCAGTGCAGAACAAAAAACAAGAAGGTAAAAGCGGGGGAAGTTGAGGAGTCAGCAAATTGAATAGAATCTACAATTCAGTGGATTATTGCACTGCTGGAAATGAGATGAGCGGTACAAATCAGAAGCTGATGCTTGACAGCAACTGTTGCTCTGCAGCTGCCCTCCCTTTCCTCTCTCCTATCCCTTGTTTTAGAGAGGGCAGGTAAGTTTGCACCGTTTTCTTGACCACTGTCTCCCCCTACTGGTCACGAGATGCAACTGAGTGCAGTGGAGATGACTAAAAAGAATAAAACTTGAAAAACTTTTTATGAGACAACTATTTATAACTGCTTCTACTGCCAATACATGCACTTTATAACATTATTAGAAGCATTTTACTTGCATTTTTTTCCTCTTTTTTGTTGTTTTTTTTTTTTTTTTAGTATATCAATTTTGCTGTGTTCAACAATGCAAATGTGCCATACTCGTGAAGGTTTAATGTCTGAATAAGAGTTTAGAGGGAATATTGGGACAATATTACAGAATTAAACACCATGCATTGTGTGTGTGTTTGTGTGTGTGTCTATATGTTAAACAATAATTTGTGTGTTTGTGTGTCCTGAGCTGAAAGAAGTAGGGATCAAATTCCCTCACTTCTACGTCACCTCAGAGCCAATCAGATTCGGGATTCCCCCCGCCCCCACCCCCCGAACGATATTATAAAGCCTGCATGCAGGACATT